>JAPNXP010000009.1:2400000-4800000 GCA_028753945.1 Hexactinellida sp. DTS-2022
TGGAGCTATCACTGACAAGCTGAGTAACCTTATTAAACACCTAAAGGTGTGTGACACCCAGGGACTACCCTATGAGCTCTTCTTGAAGCTGGGCGCTAGATACCTCATGACGGTGAATAACGACATACAAGATGGTCTGGTTAATGGAGCTACTGGCCTCTTGAAGAAAATAGTTTATGGTACCAAGAGCGATTCTCTGGAACGAGTTCCCTGTATCCTCTGGATCGAGTTTGACGATCCTACAGTTGGAAAGGACAAACGAGCAAAGTCTCAGCATCGTTATGTTAGAGATAATGCAATTCCAAGGAACTGGACTCTTATTGGATTGGAAACACGACGTTTCCAGAGAGGGAAAAGTGTGAGTTGTTATAAGATAGTTAGGAAGCAGTTTCCTTTCATAGTAGCCGAAGCTCTTACAATTCATAAGAGTCAAGGCGATACTTACGACTGTGTTGTAGTCCATATAGAAATACGTATGCTACGTAATGCGTTATACACCGCGCTCAGTAGGGCTAAATCGGCATCTGGTCTGTTTGTAGTTGGTAATCTAAAACTAACTAATAAGTTATCTGATAAAGATCCTGTCCACTTAGAACTTAAGCGGTTAAGAGAACACTGTTCTATTATCTGGTCTATTCCACTAACTAGTCCAGATATCTATGTACACAATGTTCGTTCATTGAACAAACACTGGGAGGACTTGACCGTAGATCCATTCATAGTACAATCCCAAGTGTTAATCTTGCAGGAGACAATGACTTTAGCCACTGATAACTTTAATATCCCTGGTCATACTCTCATTGGTAGAATTGATGGTAGCGCTAGACTTCCTGGTTCTGGTACACACATATACTCCCGAAATCCAGCGGTGTGTAAGTCTTTAGTTGCACACTCAGGCTGTCATAATGGCGCTAGGATCGAGATATTGATTATCCAGTTCTATGATCCCATGATTATCGATAACCCTATCGTGGTAATGTCTATATACCGATCACCACAATCCCCAATGAAGGAATTTTACTCGGAACTTGATCAGGTTCTATGTAAAATTGATAACTCTGATTCCTTGATTGTTACTGGGGACTTCAATATAGATTTATTTGCCCGATCTCTTGAGAGAGATACCTTGATAAAGTATTTTGCAAATAAAGGTATAATGCAATCTTTGTCTGGAGTATCCACTAACTATGGATCTCAGCTGGATTGTGTATTCACTAAAAACTTGACCTGTTCATCTGGTTTTTATGAATCATACTTTAGTGATCATAAGCCAATGTTGATTTCTCTTGGAACTGGTGTTAGTGACTGTAGTAAAGTGGATAATCAACCAATTATATCACATGCTACTAGTCAACATGATATTATTGATATTGACCAAACACTAAATGATAATACAACCAAGGATATTCAGGATGTAATTGTTAGTCATGTATACATCCCTACTCCTGTGCTGTCTCCCGTAAATACATATGACAATGCTAATTCATTCACATTTGCGATGAGACAGTCATTAGCAGCATGCATTAATCTACAGAGAATACCTTTAAGACCGACTAACTATACTGGGTCTAGAGTCTCAGCTACTGGTTATTATGATTTTATGCGTACAAATGTAAGAGATCGGTTTAATTTCAGGATAGTTCCTGTAATAAGTGATGGGAATTGTTTCTTTAGAACATTGTCTCACATAATTTTCGGTGATGAAAGTGAGCATCATAATATCCGTGGTTCTTTAATAGACACATTTGAACAAAGTCCTTATGTTGCTGCTTTCTGTGGCATCCAAGGCTATAATGCAGTTACTATTCAGCAACACTTGAGTAATATGAAGCGTAATTACTCTTGGGGAACTCTGAATGAACTTATTATATTTGGAATCTTAGCTGGTATTAATGTTAGTTACATTAATGCTGTTGTTACAGACCCTTCTAAGTGGGTAATAACTGATGTGTCTACTGACAATATTCTCGGTAAACCAAGTGAACCAATATATGGAGGGAGACACCTTGTTGTGTTGTTTCATAGTATTAATTTCTCTGGATCTTGTTCTAATCATTATGACGCATTGTATCCTATTATAAGTAGCAATCTACTTTAGGAGTAGCATATCCACACACTTATCAAGAACATTAAGTGTTCGTATAAAATTGTGCTGAAGGATAGTAGATGGTTTGTGTTCGAGGCCTTATAGTACATGGCTCGTGTTCGAGTGTCTAATAGTACATGGCTCGTGTTCGAGGTCTTGTAGTACATTGCTCGTGTTCGAGTGTCATATAATGCATGGCTCGTGTTCGAGTGTCTTATAGTACATGGCTCGTGATCGAGTGTCTTATGGTACATGGCTCGGGTTCGAGTGTCTTGTACTGCATGGCTCGTGTTCGAGTGTCTTATACTACATGGCTCGTGATCGAGTGTCTTGCATTGATGGCTCGTGATCGAGTGTCTTAAACTACATGGCTCGTGATCGAGTGTCTTATACTACATGTCTCGTAATCGAGTGTCTAATACTACATGGCTCGTTTTAGAGTGTCTGTCGACACTCTATTACTCAAGTATCAAGTATTTTTAATAAAATACATTAAAATACTAATATTTATTTTTTTCTTTTTCCTCCATACAATTAGCTATATTTTTAATTGTGCAAGAGATTTGAACAGATGAACATCAAAAACCTGTATAGTATTTGCAGAACTCTTGATGTAGATAGAGGAAACTCTTAGAAGTACGTACTGCACCAATTTATCAACTTGCTGTCTAAGATTGAACAGTTTGGAGTGTGAATAACAGAGTGATCTCAACTTGGCTGATACAAAGTGTCCTAACAAGTTTAGCACTTCCCACACACGATTGTCAATTAGATATCTTTATGCCTGGTGACAAACGTCTGACTAACCTCAAAAAATCAAGTTGCATCACTAGGAAATGATCTTGTACTTAATATTCGCACTGACTTGCTTCAAACGGGCATGATAAGTAAATTAGTAGGCTGATTACGAATGTAACATTTAAAAATTATTAATATTAATATTTGTTGTTATTTCTGTTTGATATTATTGAATGAATGAATTAAGTAATATTTATTCAATATTAAATTATTCTTTGCAGTACTCGGACCAATTAACAAATGCTTCTTCACACCTTGGGCGTTGATGACTTGGCGAAAAAAAATCCAAAATTGCAGCAGTGCTGACAGCATGTTCCTTTGGAGGCACTATCAATAAACCACCACCAAAATATAGTGCCACCAAAGGAACATGCGTCGGCACAGGCTGCAATTTTGGATTTTTTATTACTGTGCCGACTATAGTATAGTATAGTGGCCCAGTATGGGAATCACTGCCTTTATTACTGTGCCGACTATACTATAGTATAGTGGCCCAGTATTGGAATCACTGCCTTTATTATTACTGTGCCGACTATACTATAGTATAGTGGCCCAGTATTGGAATCACTGCCTTTAATATTATTATTACTGTGCCGACTATACTATAGTATAGTGGCCCAGTATTAGAATCACTGCCTTTATTATTTTTATTATTATTTTTTTTTTCTCCGTAGACGGTGCCCTGGCCACAGCTTTATAGTTGATGGGCTTAAACTTTGCATGTAGGTGCGATGGGACCGTCTAATTTGCACCTGGGGTAACGATTTCTGATTAAGATATTTTTGACACATCTTTAACACCTTTCAAATTTTGTCTGGTCCATAACTCAAAAATTCTTTTACTAAACCCCCAAATTTTATTTCATATTTGGATTCACCATAAAATTCTGCGTCTGATGGGTGAAGAAAATTTTCAATAAATGGTTTAATTTCTGCCATAAATGGGGGTTGAAATTTCTTTGTTTACTCACACTTCAATTTCAGTAAAAGTGTTAAATCTAATTCCATTGTTTCAACTTGTAATAATTATATTGATTTAACTTGTTAAATCTTACTCTATTGATTCAACTTGCGATAATTAAATTGATTTAACTTATAAATTGCAGCTGGCTTCTATTTAATTTACCATACAATGGATTAAATAAAATAATATAATATAAGGAATTTGTTGACTTAATTCAACCTAACCGTGGATAACAATGCTAATATAAATAACTAATAATATAATTTATTATCAATACATAATGAATGAATGAATGGCATTAAACTCAAGATGGTTTATGATAGAAACAAACTTCAAATTTATCTACCGTTCCTTGTGACTCGGACCAATTAACAAATGCTTCTTCACACCTTGGGCGTTGATGACTTGGCCTAAAAAATCCAAAATTGCAGCCTGCGCCGACAGCATGTTCCTTTGGAGGCACTATCAATAAACAACCAACAAAATATAGTGCCACCAAAGGAACATGCTGTCGGCGCAGGCTGCAATTTTGGATTTTTTTTTTTTTTCTCCGTAGACGGTGCCCTGGCCAGTGCTTTAGAGTTGATGGGCTAAAACTTGGCATGTAGGTGCGATGGGACCGTCTAATTTGCACCTGGGGTTACGATTTTTCGTTAACAAATTTTTGACACATCTTTAACACCTTTAAAAATTTGTCTGGTCCATAACTCAAAATATTTTTACTAAACCCCCAAATTTTATTTCATATTTGGATTCGCCATAAAATTCTGCGTCTGATGGGAGAATAAATTTTCCAATAAAGGGGTCAATTTCTGCCATAAATGGGGGTTGAAATTTCTTTGTTTACTCACACTTCAATTTCAGTAAAGTGTTAAATCTAATTCTATTGTTTCAACTTGTAATAATTATATTGATTTAACTTGTTAAATCCTACTCCAGTGATTCAACTTGCGATAATTATATTGATTTAACTTGTTAAATCCTTCTCTAGTGATTCAACTTGCGATAATTATATTGATTTAACTTATAAATTCCAGCTGGCTTCTATTTAATTCTAGCATTACTATACAATGGATTAAATTAAATTAATTTATATAAGGAATTTGTTGACTTTACTCAACTCACCGTGGATAACATTGCTAAAATAAATAACTAATAATTTAATTTATTATCAATAAGTAATGAATGGCATTAAACTAAAGATGGTTTATGATAGAACCGTTAACATTTTACATTCCACAACAACGACAGATAAAGTGATTATATTTATTTCGCGAGAATATTCTTGCACAATTAATGTACTGACGTAATTTATTATAATTAATTCCTTTTGTATTTAACTTATAGACGGTTCCAATTGGATTATTGGTGTTATCGAGTGCGCTGAATTCAAATATGATAGTGAAATTCGATTTAAATTAATAATAAGTGCAAATAATTGAACTTTATTTATTTTGCTGTACATAATAATGGTGTTAAATTATTAATTTATTAATTAAATATTTATACTAACTAGCTAAATTTCATTAATCTCAGAGATGATACAAGATAGAAACAAACTTTCAATTTATCAATTGGTCCTTATGCCACGTACCACCTATACAAGTGAGTCTTGACACCTTGAGGTGATGATGACATCGTCAAAAAAATGTATTTTTACAATTTTGTGAATTAAATATTTCGCATGGGTTGGTTGGAGTTGGGTGAATACCCAACACGCACTTTAAAAATGCTGAATCATCACAGATTATATTCTACTGAAACTTGAATATCTCTCAAATGAAGTGAGCTAAATGGAAACTCCCACCACTCTAAGGGTCGTTGCCTACTGAAACACCTTTCTGAAATAATTTAACACCTTCATAGTGATGATGACTAGGCGAAAAAAAATCCAAAATTGCAGCTTGTGCCGACAGCATGTTCTTTTGGAGGCACTATAAATAAACAACCAACAAAATATAGTGCCACCAAAGGAACATACGTCGGCACAGGCTGCAATTTTGGATTTTATTTCTCCGTAGCAGGTGCCCTGGCCACACCTGTATACATTGAGGGCTGAAACTTGGCATGTAGTTGCGGAGTGACCGTATAATTTGCACCTGGTGCTACGATTTTTTAACAAATAATTTTAACACCTATTTAAACTAATTATGGCTCATAACATGAATTAATTAATAGTGAACTTGATAATATTTACATATTTGGATAGAGAATTAAATTCTACACCTTTTCACAGTGCACGAATTTTCAATTTGGGATTAGATTGTGCCACAATTGAGTTGCAAATTTCTTTTGTTTACTCACGCTTCAATTACAGTAAAACTGTTAAATCTAATTCCATTGTTTCAACTTGTAATAATTATATAGATCTGACTTGTTAAATCTTATTCTATTGTTTCAACTTGCGATAAATATATTGATTTAACTTATAAATTCCAGCTGGCTTCTATTTAATTGTAGTATTACTATACAATAGATTAAATTAAATATAATTAGATAAGGAATTTATTGACTTTACTCAACTCACCGTGGATAACATTGCTAAAATAAATAACTAATAATTTAATTTATTATCAATACATAATGAATGAATGGCATTAAACTCAAGATGGTTTATGATAGAAACAAACTTCAAATTTATCTACTGTTCCTTGTGACTCGGACCGATTAACAAATGGTTCTTGTCACGTTGAGGCGTTGATGACTTGGCGAAAAAAAATCCAAAATTGCAGCTTGTGCCGACTGCATGTTCCTTTGGAGGCACTATCAATAAACAACCAACAAATATAGTGCCACCAAAGGAACATGCTGTCGGCACAGGCTGCAATTTTGGATTTTTTATTTTTATTATTATTATTTTTTCTCCGTAGACGGTGCCCTGGCCAGAGCTTTATAGTTGATGGGCTTAAACTTTGCATGTAGGTGCGATGGGACCGTCTAATTTGCACCTGGGGTTACGATTTTTGATTAACAAATTTTGGACACATCTTTAACACCTTTCAAAATTTGTCTGGTCCATAACTCAAAATATGTTTTACTAAACCCCCAAATTTTATTTCATATTTGGATTTGCCAAAAAATTCTGCGTCTGATGGGAGAATAAATTTTCCAATAAAGTGGTCAATTTCTGCCATAAATGGGGGTTGAAATTTCTTTGTTTACTCACACTTCAATTTCAGTAAAGTGTTAAATCTAATTCCATTGTTTCAACTTGTAATAATTATATTGATTTAACTTGTTAAATCCTACTCTAGTGATTCAACTTGCTATAATTATATTGATTTAACTTGTGAATTCAAGCTGGCTTCTATTTTGCAATTGAAAATTAAGATTAGATATTTCATAACAACGACATATTATGTGATTATATTTACTTCTGCGAGAATATAATTGCACTGTTAATATACTGACGTAATTAATTATAAATAATTCAGTTTGTATTTAACTTATATAGAAGCTTCCAATTTGTATATTAGAGGTTATCGAGTGTGCGGAATTGAAATTTGATAGATAAATTAATTAATTAATTATTTATGACAAAATAATTTAACTTAATAATTGTAGGTTGACATTGAAATTGGTGTTATATTATAAATAATATTAATAATTATTTATACTAATTAATTAAATATCATAAATCTCAGAATTCAAATAAGATAGAAACAAACTTCCAATTTATCAATTGATCCTTATGCCACGTAACACCTCTACAAATGGGTATTGACACCTTGAGGTGATGATGACATCGTAAAAAAAATGTGTTTTTACAATTTTGTTAATTCGATATTTAAAATGGGTTAGTTGAAGTTGGGTGATGACCCAACACTCACATAAAAAATGCTGAGTCATCAGCTATTATATTCTACTCAAACTTGAATATCTCTAAAATGAAGTGAACTTAATGGAAACTTCCACCACTCTAAGGGTCGATGCCTTCTGTAACACCTTTTTGAAATAATTTAACACCTTCATAGTGATGATGACATGGCGGAAAAAAAAATCCAAAATTGCAGACTGTGCCGACAGCATGTTCCTTTGGAGGCACTACCAATAAATCACGACCAAAATATAGTGCCACCAAAGGAACATGCGTCGGCACAGTCTGCAATTTTGGATTTTATTTTTACTGTGCCGACTATACTATAGTATAGTGGCCCAGTATTGGAATCACTGCCTTTATTATTATTAATGTGCCGACTATACTATAGTATAGTGGCCCAGTTCTAATCTTACTGCCTTTATTATTATTACTGTGCCGACTATACTATAGTATAGTGGCCCAGTTCTAATCTCACTGCCTTTATTTTTTTATTTTTTATTTATTTCTCCGTAGACGGTACCCTGCCCTCACCTTTATACATTAAGGGCTAAAACTTGGCATGTAGGTGCGGAGAGACCGTCTAATTTGCACCTGGGGTTACGATTTTCGTTCAAATTTTCTTGACACCTATTTAATCTAATTATACTTCATAACATTAAATAATAAATAGTGAGCTTGATAAAATTTGAATATTTGGATAGAGAATTAAATTCTACACCTTTTCACAGTGCACGAACTTTCAAATTGGGCTTAGATTGTCCCACAATTGAGTTGCAAATTTCCTTTCTTTACTCACACTTCAATTTCAGTAAAACTGTTAAATCTAATTCCATTGTTTCAACTTGTAATAATTATATTGATTTCACTTGTTAAATCTTAACTCTATTGTTTCAACTTGCGATAAATATATTGATTAAACTTATAAATTCCAGCTGGCTTCTATTTAATTGTAGTATTACTATACAATGAATTAAAACAATTTAAATTAAATAAGGAATTTGTTGACTTAATTCAACTCAACCATGGATAACATTGCTAAAATAAATAACTAATAATATAATTTATAATCAATACATAATGAATGAATGGCATTAAACTCTAGATGGTTTATGATAGAAACAAACTTCAAATTCAACAATCGTTCCTTGTGACTCCGACCACTTAACAAATGGTTCTTCACACCTTCGGCGTTGATGAATTGGCGAGAAAAAATCCAAAATTACAGCCAGCGCCGACAGCATGTTCCTTTGGAGGCACTATCAATAAACCACCAACAAATTATAGTGCCACCAAAGGAACATACGTCGGCACAGGCTGCAATTTTGGATTTTTTTTATTTTTATATGTCCGTAGCAGGTGCCCTGGCCACACTTGTATACATTGAGGGCTGAAACTTGGCATGTAGTTGCGAAGGGACCGTCTAATTTGCACCTGGGGTAACGAATTTTTATTAAGAATTTTTTGGCGCATCTTTAACACCTTTCATACTTTGTCTGGTCCATAACTCAAAATATGTTTTAATAAACCCAAATTTTATTTCATATTTAGATTCATCCTAAATTCTGCGTCTGATGGGAGAAGAAAATTTGTTAAAATTTGTTTAATTTCTGACATCAATGGGAGTTGAAATTCTTTTGTTTACTCAACACTTCAATTTCAATAAAACTGTGAAATCTAATTCAATTGTTTCAACCTGTAAAAAATCCAAAATTGCAGCCTGTGCCGACGCATGTTCCTTTGGTGGCACTATATTTTGTTGGTTGTTTATCGATAGTGCCTCCAAAGGAACATCCTGTCGGCGCAGGCTGCAATTTTGGATTTTTTTTCGCCAAGTCATCAACGCCCAAGGTGTGAAGAAGCATTAGTTAATTGGTCCGAGTCACAAGGAACGGTAGATAAATTTGAAGTTTGTTTCTATCTTAAACCATCTTGAGTTTGATGCCATTCATTCATTATGTATTGATAATAAATTATATTATTAGTTATTTATATTAGCATTGTTATCCACGGTGAGTTGAGTAAAGTCAACAAATTCCTTATATAAATTAATTTAATTTAATCCATTGTATAGTAATGCTACAATTAAATAGAAGCCAGCTGGAATTCATAAGTTAAATCAATATAATTATCGCAAGTTGAATCACTAGAGTAGGAATTAACAAGTTAAATCAATTTTATTATTACAAGTTGAAACAAAGGAATTAGATTTAACACTTTTATTGAAATTGAAGTGTGAAGTAAACAAAGAAATTTCAACCCCCATTTATGGCAGAAATTAAACCATTTATTGAAAATCTTCTTCACCCATCAGACGCAGAATTTTATGGTGAATCTAAATATGAAATAAAATTTGGGGGTTTAGTAAAACATTTTTTTAGTTATGGACCTGACAAATTTTCGAAAGGTGTCAAAAATGTGTCCAAAATTGGTTAATCAAAAATCGTAACCCCAGGTACAAATTAGACGGTCCATACGCACCTAGATGCCAAGTTTTAGCCCATCAACTCTAAAGCTCGGGCCAGGGCATCGTCTACGGAGAAAAAAATAAAATAGAAAAATAAATGCAGTGATTCCAATACTGGGCCACTATACTATAGTATAGTCGGCACAGTAATAATAATAATAAAGGCAGTGATTCCAATACTGGGCCACTATACTATAGTATAGTCGGCACAGTAATAATAATAATAAAATCCAAAATTGCAGCCTGTGCCGACGCATGCTCCTTTGGTGGCACTATATTTTGTTGGTAGTTTATTGTTTGTGCCTCTAAAGAAACATGCTGTCGGCGCAAGCTGCAATTTTGGATTTTTTTTTTTCGCCAATTCATCATCACTATAAAGGTGTTAAATTATTTCAGAAAGGTGTTTCAGAATGCTACGACCCTTAGAGTGGTGGAAGTTTCCATTTAGTTCACTTCATTTTAGAGATATTCAAGTTTGAGTAGAATATAATAGCTAATGACTCAGCATATTTTATGTGAATGTTGGGTCATCACCCAACATCAACTAACCTATTTTAAATATCGAATTAGCAAAATTGTAAAAACACATTTTTTTAACGATGTCATCATCACCTCAAGGTGTCAAGACCCACTTGTATAGGTGGCACGTGCCATAAGGACCAATTGATAAATTAAAAGTTTGTTTCTATCTTCTATGATCTCTGAGATTTATGATATTTAATTAATTAGTATAAATAATTATTTATATTATTTATAATTTAACACCAATTTCAATGTTAACTTATATTTATTAAGTTTAATTATTTTGTCATAAATAATTAATTAATTAATTTGGCTATCAAATTGCAATTCCGCACACTCGATAACCCCTAATAAACAAATTGGGAGCATCTATATATGTCATATACTGACTTAATTAATTATTATTAATTACGTCAGTATATTAACAGTGCAAGAGTATTCTTGCAGAAGTAAATATAATCACATAATCTGTCGTTGTTGTGGTATGTAGAATCTTAGTTTTCAATTGGAAAATAGAAGCCTACTCGATCTCACAAGTTGAATCAATATAATAATAACGAGTTGAAACAATAGAATTAGATTTAACACTTTCAATTGAACTGAAGTGTTAGTAAACAAAGGAAACTTGCAACTCAATTGTGGCACAAACTAAGTACAATTTGAAAATTCGTGCACTGTGAAAAGGTGTGGAATTTAATTCTCTATCGAATGCATATAAATTTAATTTTCGGGTACTATTTATTGTTCCTGTTTCAATATTAAACAGGTGCAAAAATGTGTCCAAAAAAATGTAATAAAAAATAGTGACCCCAGGTGCACATCTGTAACCCATGAGACACATATCATGAAAATTTGGGCTCTTAGTTAATTAAACTCTGTTCTGTGGAGAGGATACGGAAGGATAATAATAATAATAAAATCCAAAATTGCAGCCTGTGCCGACGCATGTTCCTTTGGTGGCACTATATTTTGTTGATGGTTTATTGATAGTGCCTCCAATGGAACAAGCTGTCGGCACAGGCTGCAATTTTGGATTTTTTTGCCAAGTCATCATCACCATAAAGGTGTTAAATTTTTTCAGAAAGGTGTTTCAGAAGACTACGACCCTTAGAGTGGTGGAAGTTTCCATTTAGCTCACTTCATTTGAGAGATATTTAAGTTTCAGTAGAATATAATATGTGCTGAGTCAGCATTTTTAGGTGCGTGTTGGGTATTTACCCAACTCCAACCAACCCATGCGAATTATTTAATTCACAAAATTGAGAAAAAACTTTTTTTTGACGATGTCATGATCACCTCAAGGTGTCAAGACCCACTTGTATAGGTGGTACGTGGCATAAGGACCAATTGATAAATTGAAAGTTTGTTTCTATCTTGTATCATCTCTGAGATTAATGAAATTTAGCTAATTAGTATAAATTTAATTGAGCTTCCTTATATGTAGACCGTCTAGAAATAGACGGTCTATAAAAGCCCATACAAATAAGCCAAAAAATTGTAGACCGTCTATAAATTCTGTAGACCACTTGCCCTGCTTTTTATGGGTAATACTAATGCATAGGGAATAAAACCTGGTCTATTTCTAGACGGTCTACATATAAGATATCTCAATTTAATTAATGTATTAATTATTTAACACAATTATTATATACAGCAAAATAAATTAAGTTCAATTATTTGCAATTAATAATAATTTAAATTGAATTTCACTATAATATTTGAATTCCACGCACTCGATAACCCCAATAATCTAATTGGAACCGTCTCTATAAGTTAAATACAAAATGAATTAATTATAATTAATTACGTCAGTACATTAATTGTGCAAGAATATTCTCGCGAAATAAATATAATCACTTTATCTGTCGTTGTTGTCGAATGTAAAATCTGAACGGTTCTATCATAAACCATCTTGAGTTTGATGCCATTCATTCATTATGTATTGAAAATAAATTATATTATTAGTTATTTATATTAGCATTGTTATCCACGGTTGAGTTGAATTAAGTCAACAAATTGGGGCGCATACTTTAGCTCGAATTGTTATTGTTGTCGATAGCTCGAATTTACCATGTTGTCGATAGCTCGACTTATTTTACATAAGTTGTCGATAGCTCGACTCATTTTCTGACTATGTTGTCGATAGCTCGACTCACTTTCTGACTTTGTTGTCGATAGTTCGACTCATTTACATAAGTTGTCGATAGCTCGACTCAGTTTCTGACTATGTTGTCGATAGCTCGACTCACTTTCTGATTATGTTGTCGATAGCTCGACTCACTTTCTGACTTTGTTGTCGATAGTTCGACTCATTTACATAAGTTGTCGATAGCTCGACTCAGTTTCTGACTATGTTGTCGATAGCTCGACTCACTTTCTGATTATGTTGTCGATAGCTCGACTCACTTTCTGACTTTGTTGTCGATAGTTCGACTCATTTACATAAGTTGTCGATAGCTCGACTCAGTTTCTGACTATGTTGTCGATAGCTCGACTCACTTTCTGATTATGTTGTCGATAGCTCGACTCACTTTCTGACTTTGTTGTCGATAGTTCGACTCATTTACATAAGTTGTCGATAGCTCGACTCAGTTTCTGACTATGTTGTTGATAGCTCGACTCAGTTTACATAAGTTGTCGATAGCTCGACTCAGTTTCTGACTATGTTGTCGATAGCTCGACTCAGTTTTACATAAGTTTCCCCAATGTTTCATGTATAATTATTTACTGTTGAAATTTTCCATTGTTTATTGAATACATATATTGTACTAGTGAGAAATATTTAATTACTACTAAGATATTAAAATAATGTGTAAATGAATGAAAAAGTGATAAATATAAGTGCATGACTACTAAATATAAATTTGGAATCGACTGATAATTGGAGCACGTCACACCGAACAAGTCTGATTCAATTCCTCTATTCTCTCGATGCATGCTGCACAACAATTAGCGTGCTTACAAGGTAGAAATACCCAAGTTGTTGTCCGTGGCCTCAGACATACAACACAAATATTCTCCAGTACTGGATTCTCGCTTTCATTCTCTGAAGTGTCTGACTCATCAGTATCAGATAATTCATTTCCTGCTTCTAAAGTGAAGGTACCACCAATAGTGTTGCTCATTGCATTTAGATACTGCCAAGGAATGAACTCGCCAGATCTGAACTTTTCCTTAATAACCTCGCGTTGTTGATCCTTTAGAACATGCTTTGATTTCCTCTACATAGAAATGCTATGACCTAGTCTCAATCTCCCTAATTCATTATCTATGTCATCTATCATATTGTTTAGAGTTGTTAGAAAATTCCATACTCTTGGATGAGGAGTTTTAATGTGGATTTGAGCTTTGCGTGATAGCTTCCCGCAGCATTATTGGTGGTAATTTCAGCTTCATAGATAGAAAGTTTCTCTGGATCAATTTGAGTAATCCACCTCTTCTTGAAGTATTTACGAAGTTCTCCAATTTGCCTGATTCTAGATTTGTAAGATCCGGTACTTGGAGGAATGCATAGGTTGGACGAATTAAACTTGCTTGGAGAAATGGTATTGCCATTAGATTTCTTATGAACTTGGCAGTTTCAGGATTACCATGAAAATTCTGAACAAGCCCGAGCTTCTGAGTTTTGGCCCAGAAGCCCCAGATACGTTGGGTAAAGTGGAACCAACATCCCTGATTTTTGATGGCGGGATAAATTTCTTTCATAGAATTTCGCGGTGCTGGTTCCCAGTCAGAAATAGAGATTTTCGGTATGAAATCTGGAATGAGAGAATGGATCTTAGCTATTATTGCAGTATAGAGTTCTTGATATTTAGATGTCATTAAACAATGTATGCCTGGGAGTGCATGTCGATCAATTACCACGAATACTGTCCATAATTGGGAGAATTGGGTTGGCACTGTATAAAATGTCCCATCAGACTGAATTTTGGAAATTTCTGATAAGTAATTTTTCATGTGTTGAGAATAAAAGACAACAGCAGTATGGTTATTAGTCGTGACAGTAAATTTGTAGTGAGTCGCAAAAGTAGATTCGGGTAACATAACTGAGAATTCTATAGCTGTAAGGGGGATCTAAGGTTGCAATCTTCTCCTAGAACGGTACATAGAAGACTCACACTCATTGAAAGAAATTTCAGTTGCAAACTGACTAGTTCTTGTTTCGTCATCGAAAATCTTCCTTAAATTATATTGTGTAGTTTGAGCCATTTTCTTACATTTTGTCTTCAATTCATAAACTCCTGATCTGTACTCATCAATGCCATGGTTATGAATTGAATTGGGATATATCAAATTAGTTTCTAAATTTAATTTAGCTGTCCCTTTACACCCAATTTTTGATAAAACACATCTGAGGTATGTTGTATTTTCTTTCATTTTATATTTAGAATACTTAAACCCATCAGTTGTTGTAAGAAACTTTCCATTACTACGCCTATAGCTGTCTGATATGTATTCCATAGTTGAAGATGTAAATATTACAATAGTATTAAGGGGACAAAAAGTTTTTTATACTAGAGAAGCAAGTTATTTGGAATTCACATAAAATGTGATTTCTCAAAACAAACCTATTCAGCAATTATTTCCCATTGACAACAGCCATACAAATGAATGAGTCGAGCTATCGACAACATATGTAAATTAGTCGAGGTATCGACAACATATGTAAAACAGAGTCGAGCTATCGACAACATAGTCAAAAACTGAGTCGAGCTATCGACAACTTAGTCAGAAACTGAGTCGAGCTATCGACAACTTATGTAAACTGAGTCGAGCTATCGACAACATATCATAAACTGAGTCGAGCTATCGCCAACTTATGTAAACTGAGTCGAGCTATCGACAACTTATGTAAACTGAGTCGAGCTATCGACAACCTAGTCAAAAACTGAGTCGAGCTATCGACAACATTCTAAATTCGAGCTATCGACAACATAACAATCCGAGATAATGCAGCGCTCCCAACAAATTCCTTATATTATATTATTTTATTTAATCCATTGTATAGTAATACTAGAATTAAATAGAAGCCAGCTGGAATTTATAAGCTAAATCAATATAATTATCGCAAGTTGAATCACTAGAGTAGGATTTAACAAATTAAATCAATATAATTATTACAAGTTGAAACAATGGAATTAGATTTCACAGTTTTATTGAAATTGAAGTGTGAGTAAACAAAGAAATTTCAACCCCCATTAATGGCAGAAATTAAACCAATTTTAACAAATTTTCTTCTCCCATCAGACGCAGAATTTTATGGTGAATCCAAATATGTAATAAAATTTGGGGGTTTATTAAAACATATTTTGAGCTATGGGCCAGACAAATTTTGAAAGGTGTCAAAGATGTGTCAAAAATTGGGTAATCAAAAATCGTAACCCCAGGTGCAAATTAAACGGTCCCTCCGCAACTACATGCCAAGTTTCTGCCCTCAATGTATACAGGTGTGGCCAGGGCACCTGCTACGGAGAAATAAAAATCCAAAATTGCAGGCTGTGCCGACGCATGTTCCTTTGGTGGCACTATATTTTGTTGGTTGTTTATTTATAGTGCCTCCAAAAGAACATGCTGTCGGCGCAGGCTGCAATTTTGGATTTTTTTTTCGCCATGTCATCATCACTATGAAGGTGTTAAATTATTTCAAAAAGGTGTTACAGAAGGCATCGACCCTTAGAGTGGTGGAAGTTTCCATTTAGTTCATATAATTTTAGAGATATTCAAGTTTGAGTAGAATATAATAGCTGATGACTCAGCATTTTTTATGTGTGTGTTGGGTCATCACCCAACATCAACTAACCCATTTTAAATATCGAATTAACAAAATTGTAAAAATACAATTTTTGACGATGTCATAATCACCTCAAGGTGTCAAGACCCACTTGTATAGGTGGTACCTGGCATAAGGACCAATTGATAAATTGAAAGTTTGTTTCTATCTTGTATCATCTCTGAGATTAATGAAATTTATCTAATTAGTATAAATATTTAATTTATTTATTTATTATTTAACACCATTATTATATACAGCAAAATAAATTAAGTTCAATTATTTGCAATTATTATTAATTTAAATTGAATTTCACTATAATATTTGAATTCCACGCACTCGATAACCCCAATAATCTATTTGGAACCGTCTATAAGTTAAATACAAAATGAATTAATTAGAATTAATTAAGTCAGTCATTAATTGTGCAAGAATATTCTCGCAGAAATAAATATAATCACTTAATCTGTCGTTGTTGTGGAATGTAAAATCTTAACGGTTCTATCATAAACCATCTTTAGTTTAATGCCATTCATTCATTATGTATTGATAATAAAATTATATTATTAGTTATTTATTTTAGCAATGTTATCCATGGTTGGTTGAGTTGAGTCAACAAATTCCTTATATTATATTATTTAATTTAATCAATTGTATAGTAATACTAAAATTAAATAGAAGCCAGCTGGAATTTATAAGTTAAATCAATATAATTATCGCAAGTTGAATCACTAGAGTAGGATTTAACAAGTTAAATCAATATAATTATTACAAGTTGAAACAATAGAATTAGATTTAACACTTTACTGAAATTGAAGTGTCAGTAAACAAAGAAATTTCAACCCCCATTTATGGCAGAAATTGACCCCTTTATTGAAAAATTTCTTCCCCCATCAGACGCAGAATTTTATGGTGAATCCAAATGTGAAATAAAATTTTGGGGTTTAGTAAAACATTTTTTGAGTTATGGACCAGACAAATTTTGAAAGGTGTTAAAGATGTGTCAAAAATTTGTTAATACAAAATCGTAACCCCAGGTGCAAATTAGACGTCGACTCCGAATCTACATGCCAAGTTTCAGCCCTCTATGTATACAGGTGTGGCCAGGGCACCTGCTACGGAGAAATAATAATAATAATAAAAAATCCTAAATTGCAGCCTATGCTGACGCATGTTCCTTTGGTGGCACTATATTTTGTTTGTGGTTTTTGATAGTGCCTCCAAAGGAACATGCTGTCGGCACAGGCTGAAATTTAGGATTTTTTTTTCGCCAAGTCATCAACGCCCAAGTTGTGAAGAACCATTTGTTAATTAGTCGGAGTCACAAGGAACGGTAGACAAATTTGAAGTTTGTTTCTATCATAAACCATCTTGAGTTTAATGCCATTCATTCATTATGTATTGATAATAAATTATATTATTAGTAATTTATTTTAGCAATGTTATCCATGGTTGGTTGAGTTGAGTCAACAAATTCCTTATATTATATTATTTTATTTAATCCATTGTATAGTAAGACTAGAATTAAATAGAAGCCAGCTGGAATTTATAAGTTAAATCAATCTAATTATCGCAAGTTGAATCACTAGAGTAGGATTTAACAAGTTAAATCAATATAATTATTACAAGTTGAAACAATAGAATTAGATTTAACACTTTACTGAAATTGAAGTGTGAGTAAACAAAGAAATTTCAACCCCCATTTATGGCAGAAATTGACCCCTTTATTGAAAGATTTCTTCTCCCATCAGACGCAGAATTTTATGGTGAATCCAAATATGAAATAAAATTTGGGGGTTTAGTAAAACATCTTTTTAGTTATGGACCAGACAAATTTTGAAAGGTCTTAAAGATGTGTCCAAAATTTGTTAATCAAAAATCGTAACCCCAGGTGCAAATTAGACTTCGACTCCGAACCTACATGCCAAGTTTCAGCCCTCTATGTATACAGGTGTGGCCAGGGCACTTGCTACGGAGAAATAAAAAATCCAAAATTGCAGCCTGTGCCGACGCATGTTCATTTGGTGGCACTATATTTTGGTGGTGGTTTATTGATAGTGCCTCCATAGGAACATGCTGTCGGCGCAGGCTGCAATTTTGGATTTTTTTTCCGCCATGTCATCATCACTATGAAGGTGTTAAATTATTTCAGAAAGGTGTTTCAGAAGGCAACGACCCTTAGAGTCGTGGAAGTTTCCATTTTGCTCACTTCGTTTCAAAGATATTCAAGTTTCAGTAGAATATAATAAGTGATGAGTCATCATTTTTTATGTGAGTGTTGGGTCATCACCAAACACCAACTAACCCATTTTAAATGTCGAATTAAAAAAATTGTAAAAATACATTTTTTTAACGATGTCATCATCACCTCAAGGTGTCAAGACCCACTTGTATAGGTGGTACCTGGCATAAGGACCAATTGATAAATTGAAAGTTTGTTTATATCTTGTATCATCTCTGAGATTAATGAAATTTAGCTAATTAGCATAAAAATTTAATTAATGTATTAATTATTTAACACCATTATTATATACAGCAAAATAAATTAAGTTCAATTATTTGCAATTATTATTAATTTAAATTGAATTTCACTATAATGTTTGAATTCCACGCACTCGATAACCCCAATAATCCAATTGGAACCGTCTATAAGTTAAATACAAAAGGAATTAATTATAATTAATTACGTCAGTACATTAATTGTGCAAGAATATTCTCGCCGAAATAAATATATTCACTTAATCTGTCGTTGTTGTGGAATGTAAAATCTTAACGGTTCTATCATAAACCATCTTGAGTTTAAAGCCATTCATTCATTATGTATTGATAATAAATTATGGGAATCCATATATAGAGCTGAGCGTTGTAGAGTTCAGATTTTTTCCCATACTAAAAGCCCAGGCTTACTTTCTAAAGGTCAATTTCAAACTCTGAAAAAAACTGACCTTTCTCAGTGCATGAATACACATAGTGAAAAACTGAACTCTACAAAGCTCAGCTCTATATAAGTAATTTCATAAATTATATTATTAGTTATTTATTTTAGCAATGTTATCCACGGTTAAGTTGAATTAAGTCAACAAATTCCTTATATTATAATATTTTATTTAATCCATTGTATAGTAATACTACAATAAATAGAAGCCAGCTGGAATTTATAAGTTAAATCAATATAATTATCGCAAGTTGAATCACTAGAGTAGGATTTAACAAGTTAAATCAATATAATTATTACAAGTTGAAACAATGGAATTAAATTTCACAGTTTTACTGAAATTGAAGTGTGAGTAAACAGAGAAATTTCAACCCCCATTTATGGCAGAAATTGACCCCTTTATTGAAATATTTTTTCTCCCATCAGACACAGAATTTTATGGCGAATCCAAATGTGAAATAAAATTTGGGGGTTTAGTAAAACAATTTTCAAGTTATAGACCAGACAAATTTTGAAAGGTGTTAAAAATGTGTCCAAAATTTGTTAATCAAAAATCGTAACCCCAGGTGCAAATTAGACGGTCCCATCGCACCTACATGCCAAGTTTAAGCCCATCAACAATTAAGCTCTGGCCAGGGCACCGTCTACGGAGAAAAAATAATAAAAATAATAAAAATCCAAAATTGCACCCTGTGCCGACGCATGTTCCTTGGTGGCACTATATTTTGTTGGTGGTTTATTGATAGTGCCTCCAAAGGAACATGATGTCGGCGCAGGCTGCAATTTTGGATTTTTTTCCGCCAAGTCATCAACGCCCAAGGTGTGAAGAACCATTTGTTAATTGGTCGTTGTCACAAGGAATGGTAGATTAATTTGAAGTTAGTTTCTATCATAAACCATCAAGAGTTTAATGCCATTCATTCATTATGTATTGATAATAAATTATATTATTAGTTATGTATTTTAGCAATGTTATCCACGGTGATTTGAGTTTAGTCAATAAATTCCTTATATTATTATATTTTATTTAATCCATTGTATAGTAATACTAGAATTAAATAGAAGCCAGCTGGTATTTATAAGTTGAATCAATTTAATTATCGCAAGTTGAAACAATAGTGAAAGATTTAACAAGTTAAATCAATATAATTATTACAAGTTTAAACAATGGAATTAAATTTCACAGTTTTATTGAAATTGAAGTGTTGAGAAACAAAGGAATTTCAACTCCCATTTATGGCAGAAATTAAACCAATATTAACAAATTTTCTTCTCCCATCAGACGCAGAATTTTATGGTGAATCCAAATATGAAATAAAAATTGGGGGTTTAGTAAAACATTTGTTGAGTTATGGACCAGACAAATTTTGAAAGGTGTTAAAGATGTGTCAAAAATTTGTTAATACAAAATCGTAACCCCAGGTGCAAATTAGACGTCGACTCCGAATCTACATGCCAAGTTTCAGCCCTCTATGTATACAGGTGTGGCCAGGGCACCTGCTACGGAGAAATAATAATAATAATAAAAATAATAATAATAAAGGCAGTGATTCTAATACTGGGCCACTATACTATAGTATAGTCGGCACAGTAATAATAATATTAGAGGCAGTAAGATTAGAACTGGGCCACTATACTATAGTATAGTCGGCACAGTAAAAAAATCCAAAATTGCAGCTGTGCCGACGCATGTTCCTTTGGTGGCACTATATTTTGGTGGTGGTTTATTGATAGTGCCTCCAAAGGAACATGCTGTCAGCACTAGCTGCAATTTTGGATTTTTTTTCGCCTAGTCATCATCACTATGAAGGTGTTAAATTATTTCAGAAAGGTGTTTCAGTAGGCAACGACCCTTAGAGTGGTGGAAGTTTCCATTTAGCTCAATTCATTTGAGAGATATTCAAGTTTCAGTAGAATATAATCTGTGATGACTCAGCATTTTTTAAGTGCGTGTTGGGTATTCACCCAACTCCAACCAACCCATGCGAATTATTTAATTCACAAAATTGTAAAAATACATTTTTTTAACGATGTCATCATCACCTCAAGGTGTCAAGACCCACTTGTATAGGTGGTACCTGGCATAAGGACCAATTGATAAATTGAAAGTTTGTTTCTATCTTGTATCATCTCTGAGATTAATGAAATTTACCTAATTAGTATAAATATTTAATTAATAAATTAATAATTTAACACCATTATTATGTACAGCAAAATAAATACAGTTTAATTATTTGCACTTATTATTAATTTAAATCGAATTTCACTATCATATTTGAATTCAGCGCACTCGATAACCCCAATAATCCAATTGGAAAATTCTATAAGTTAAATACAAAAGGAATTAATTATAATAAATTACGTCAGTACATTAATTGTGCAAAAAGAATATTCTCGCCGAAATAAATATAATCACTTAATCTGTCGTTGTTGTGGAATGTAAAATCTTAACGGTTCTATCATAAACCATCTTTAGTTTAATGCCATTCATTCATTACTTAATGATAATAAATTAAATTATTAGTTATTTATTTTAGCAATTTTATCCACGGTTAGTTGAGTAAAGTCAACAAATTCCTTATATAAATTAATTTAATTTAATCCATTGTATAGTAATGCTACAATTAAATAGAAGCCAGCTGGAATTTATAAGTTGAATCAATATAATTATCGCAAGTTGAATCAATAGAGTAGGATTTAACAAGTTAAATCAATATAATTATTACAAGTTGAAACAATGGAATTAGATTTCACAGTTTTACTGAAATTGAAGTGTGAGTAAACAAAGAAATTTCAACGCCCATTTATGGCAGAAATTGACCCCTTTATGCGAAACTTTCTTGTCCCATCAGACGCAGAATTCTATGGCGAGTCCAAATGTGAAATAAAATTTGGGGGTTTAGTAAAACAACTTTTGAGTTATGGACCAGACAAAATTTGAAAGGTGTTAAAGATGTGTCAAAAATTTGTTAATAAAAAATCGTAACCCCAGGTGCAAATTAGACGTCGACTCCGAACCTACATGCCAAGTTTCAGCCCATCAACCATAAAGCTCTGGCCAGGGCACCGTCTACGGAGAAAAAATAATAATATAAATAATAATAATAATAATAAAGGCAGTGATTCCAATACTGGGCCACTATACTATAGTATAGTCGGCACAGTAATAATAAAAATAAAGGCAGTAAGATTAGAACTGGGCCACTATACTATAGTATAGTCGGCACAGTAATAATAAAAATAAAGGCAGTAAGATTAGAACTGGGCCACTATACTATAGTATAGTCGGCACAGTAAAAATAATAAAAATAAAAATAAAGGCAGTAAGATTAGAACTGGGCCACTATACTATAGTATAGTCGGCACAGTAATAATAATAATAATATAAATATAGGCAGTGATTCCAATACTGGGCCACTATACTATAGTATAGTCGGCACAGTAATAATAATAATAATAAAAATCCAAAATTGTAGCCTGTGCCGACGCATGTTCCTTTGGTGGCACTATATTTTGTTGGTTGTTTATTGATAGTGCCTCCAAAGGAACATGCTGTCTGCACAGGCTGCAATTTTGGATTTTTTTTTCGCCAAGTCATCAACGCCCAAGGTGTGATTACCATTTGTTAATTGGTCGGAGTCACAAGGATAGGTAGATAAATTTGAAGTTTGTTTATATCATAAACCATCAAGAGTTTAATGCCATTCAGGCATTATGTATTGATAATAAATTATATTATTAGTTATTTATTTTAGCAATGTTATCCACGGTTGGTTGAGTTGAGTCAACAAATTCCGTATAATACTTTATTATATTTAATCCATTGTATAGTAATACTATAATTAAATAGAAGCCAGCTGGAATTTATAAGTTAAATCAATATAATTATCGCGAGTTGAATCAATAGAGTAAGATTTAAAAGTTTAAATCAATATAATTATTACAAGTTGAAACAATGGAATTAGATTTCACAGTTTTATTGAAATTGAAGTGTGAGTAAACAAAGAAATTTTAACCCCCATTTGTGGCAGAAATTAAACACCTTATTGAAACTTTTCTTCTCCCATCAGAAGCAGAATTTTATGGTGAATCCAAATGTGAAATAAAATTTGGGGGTTTATTAAAACATTTTTTGAGTTATGGACCAGACAAGTTTTGAAAGGTGTTAAAGATGTGTCCAAAATGTGTTAATAAAAAATCGTAACCCCAGGTGCAAATTAGACGTCGACTCCGAACCTACATAACAAGTTTCAGCCCTCTATGTATATAGGTGTGGCCAGGGCACCTGCTACGGAGAAATAATAATAATATAAATAAAGGCAGTGATTCCAATACTGGGCCACTATACTATAGTATAGTCGGCACAGTAATAATAATAAAGGCAGTGATTCCAATACTGGGCCACTATACTATAGTATAGTCGGCACAGTAATAAAATAAAATAATATAATATAAGGAATTTGTTGACTCAACTCAACCAACCGTGGATAACATTGCTAAAATAAATTACTACTAATATATTTTATTATCAATACAAAATGAATGAATGGCAATAAACTCTAGATGGTTTATGATAGAAACAAACTTCAAATCCAACAATCGTTCGTTGAGACTCCGACCACTTAACAAATGGTTCTTCACACCTTGGGCGTTGATGACTTTGCGGAAAAAAATCCAAAATTGCACCCTGTGCCGACGCATGTTCCTTTGGTGGCACTATATTTTGTTGGTTGTTTATTGATAGTGCCTCCAAAGGAACATGCTGTCGGCGCATGCTGCAATTTTGGATTTTTTTTCGCCAAGTCATCAACGCCCAAGTGGTGAAGAAGCATTTGTTAATTGGTCCGAGTCACAAGGAACGGTAGATAAATTTGAAGTTTGTTTCTATCTTAAACCATCTTGAGTTTGATGCCATTCATTCATTATGTATTGATAATAAATTATATTATTAGTTATTTATATTAGCATTGTTATCCACGGTTGAGTTGAATTAAGTCAACAAATTCCTTATATTATATTATTTTATTTAATCCATTGTATGGTAAATTAAATAGAAGCCAGCTGCAATTTATAAGTTAAATCAATTTAATTATCGCAGGTTGAATCAATAGAGTAAGATTTAACAAGTTAAATCAATATAATTATTACAAGTTGAAACAATGGAATTAGATTTAACAGTTATACTGAAACTGAAGTGTGAGTAAACAAAGAAATTTCAACCCCCATTTATGGCAGAAATAAAACTCTTTATTGAAAGTTTTCTTCTCCCATCAGACGCAGAATTTTATGGTGAATCCAAATATGAAATAAAATTTGGGGGTTTAGTAAAACATTTTTTGAGTTATGGACCAGACAAAATTTGAAAGGTGTTAAAGATGTGTCAAAAATTTCTTAATCAAAAATCGTGACCCCAGGTGCAAATTAGACGGTCCCTCCGCAACTACATGCCAAGTTTCAGCCCATCAACTATAAAGCTCTGGCCAGGGCACCGTCTACGGAGAAAAAATAATAAAAATAATAATAATAAAGGCAGTGATTCTAATACTGGGCCACTATACTATAGTATAGTCGGCACAGTAATAATAAAGGCAGTGATTCCAATACTGGGCCACTATACTATAGTATAGTCGGCACAGTAAAAAAAAAAATCCAAAATTGTAGCCTGTGCCGACGCATGTTCCTTTGGTGGCACTATATTTTGTTGGTTGTTTATTGATAGTGCCTCCAAAGGAACATGCTGTCTGCACAGGCTGCAATTTTGGATTTTTTTTTCGCCAAGTCATCAACGCCCAAGGTGTGATTACCATTTGTTAATTGGTCGGAGTCACAAGGATAGGTAGATAAATTTGAAGTTTGTTTATATCATAAACCATCAAGAGTTTAATGCCATTCATGCATTATGTATTGATAATAAATTATATTATTAGTTATTTATTTTAGCAATGTTATCCACGGTTGGTCGAGTTGAGTCAACAAATTCCGTATAATACTTTATTATATTTAATCCATTGTATAGTAATACTATAATTAAATAGAAGCCAGCTGGAATTTATAAGTTAAATCAATATAATTATCGCGAGTTGAATCAATAGAGTAAGATTTAAAAGTTTAAATCAATATAATTATTACAAGTTGAAACAATGGAATTAGATTTCACAGTTTTATTGAAATTGAAGTGTGAGTAAACAAAGAAATTTTAACCCCCATTTGTGGCAGAAATTAAACACCTTATTGAAACTTTTCTTCTCCCATCAGAAGCAGAATTTTATGGTGAATCCAAATGTGAAATAAAATTTGGGGGTTTATTAAAACATTTTTTGAGTTATGGACCAGACAAGTTTTGAAAGGTGTTAAAGATGTGTCCAAAATGTGTTAATAAAAAATCGTAACCCCAGGTGCAAATTAGACGTCGACTCCGAACCTACATAACAAGTTTCAGCCCTCTATGTATATAGGTGTGGCCAGGGCACCTGCTACGGAGAAATAATAATAATATAAATAAAGGCAGTGATTCCAATACTGGGCCACTATACTATAGTATAGTCGGCACAGTAATAATAATAAAGGCAGTGATTCCAATACTGGGCCACTATACTATAGTATAGTCGGCACAGTAATAAAATAAAATAATATAATATAAGGAATTTGTTGACTCAACTCAACCAACCGTGGATAACATTGCTAAAATAAATTACTACTAATATATTTTATTATCAATACAAAATGAATGAATGGCAATAAACTCTAGATGGTTTATGATAGAAACAAACTTCAAATCCAACAATCGTTCGTTGAGACTCCGACCACTTAACAAATGGTTCTTCACACCTTGGGCGTTGATGACTTTGCGGAAAAAAATCCAAAATTGCAGCCCGTGCCGGCAGCGTGTTCCTTTGGAGGCACTATCAATAAACATCACAAAAATATAGTGCCACCAAAGGAACATGCGTCGGCGCAGGCTGCAATTTTGGATTTTTTATTATTTCTCCGTAGCAGGTGCCCTGGCCACACCTGTATACATAGAGGGCTGAAACTTGGCATGTAGATTCGGAGTCGACGTCTAATTTGCACCTGGGGTTACGATTTTGTATTAACAAATTTTTGACACATCTTTAACACCTTTAAAAATTTGTCTGGTCCATAACACAAAATATTTTTTACTAAACCCCCAAATTTTATTTCACATTTGGATTCACCATAAAATTCTGCGTCTGATGGGAGAAGAAAACTTTCAATAAAGAGTTTCATTTCTGCCATAAATGGGGGTTGAAATTTCTTTGTTTACTCACACTTCAATTTCTGTAAAAGTGTTAAATCTAATTCCATTGTTTTAACTTGTAATAATTATATTGATTTAACTTGTTAAATCCTACTCTATTGATTCAACTTGCGATAATTAAATTGATTCAACTTAAAAATTCCAGCTGGCTTCTATTTAATTGTAGCATTACTATACAATGAATTAAATTAAATTAATTTATATAAGGAATTTGTTGACTTTTCTCAACTCACCGTGGATAACATTGCTAAAATAAAAAATCCAAAATTGCAGCTGTGCCGACGCATGTTCCTTTGGTGGCACTATATTTTGGTGGTGGTTTATTGATAGTGCCTCCAATGGGACATGCTGTCAGCACAGCTGCAATTTTGGATTTTTTTTCGCCATGTAATCATCACTATGAAGGTGTTAAAATATATCAAAAGGTGTTACAGAAGGCATCGACCCTTAGAGTGGCGGAAGTTTCCATTTAGTTCACTTCATTTTAGAGATATTCAAGTTTGAGTAGAATATAATAGCTGATGACTCAGCATTTTTTATGTGAGTGTTGGGTCTTCACCCAACTTCAAATAACCCATTTTAAATATCGAATTCACAAAATTGTAAAAATACATTTTTTTGACGATGTCATCATCACCTCAAGGTGTCAAGACTCACTTGTATAGGTGGTACGTGGCATAAGGACCAATTGATAAATAGAAAGTTTGTTTCTATCTTGTATCATCTCTGAGATTAATGAAATTTAGCTAATTAGTATAAATATTTAATTAATAAATTAATAATTTAACATCATTATTATGTACAGCAAAATAAATAAAATTCAATTATTTGCACTTATTATTAATTTAAATCGAATTTCACTATCATATTTGAACTCAGCGCACTCGATAACCCCAATAATCCAATTGGAACCGTCTATAAGTTAAATACAAAAGGAATTAATTATAATAAATTACGTCAGTACATTAATTGTGCAAGAATATTCTCGCAAAATAAATATAATCACTTTATCTGTCGTTGTTGTGGAATGTAAAATGTTAATGGTTCTATCATAAACCATCTTTAGTTTAATGCCATTCATTACTTATTGATAATAAATTAAATTATTAGTTATTTATTTTAGCAATGTTATCCACGGTGAGTTGAGTAAAGTCAACAAATTCCTTATATAAATTAATTTAATTTAATCCATTGTATAGTAATGCTAGAATTAAATAGAAGCCAGCTGGAATTTATAGGTTAAATCAATATAATTATCGCAAGTTGAATCACTAGAGTAGGATTTCACAAGTTAAATCAATATAATTATTACAAGTTGAAACAATGGAATTAGATTTCACAGTTTTACTGAAATTGAAGTGTGAGTAAACAAAGAAATTTCAACCCCCATTTATGGCAGAAATTAAACCAATTTTAACAAATTTTCTTCTCCCATCAGACGCAGAATTTTATGGCGAATCCAAATGTGAAATAAAATTTGGGGGTTTAGTAAAACAATTTTTGAGTTATGGACCAGACAAAATTTGAAAGGTGTTAAAGATGTGTCAAAAATTTCTTAATCAAAAATCGTGACCCCAGGTGCAAATTAGACGGTCCCTCCGCAACTACATGCCAAGTTTCAGCCCATCAACTATAAAGCTCTGGCCAGGGCACCGTCTACGGAGAAAAAATAATAAAAATAAAAAACTATATTTTGTTGGTTGTTTATTGATAGTGCCTCCAAAGGAACATGCTGTCGGCGCAGGCTGCAATTTTGGATTTTTTTTAGCCAAGTCATCAACGCCCAAGGTGTGAAGAAGCATTTGTTAATTGATCCGAGTCACAAGGAACGGTAGATAAATTTGAAGTTTGTTTCTATCTTAAACCATCTTGAGTTTGATGCCATTCATTCATTATGTATTGATAATAAATTATATTATTAGTTATTTATATTAGCATTGTTATCCACGGTTGAGTTGAATTAAGTCAACAAATTCCTTATATTATATTATTTAATTTAATCCATTGTATGGTAAATTAAATAGAAGCCAGCTGCAATTTATAAGTTAAATCAATTTAATTATCGCAAGTTGAATCAATAGAGTAAGATTTAACAAGTTAAATCAATAGAATTCTTACAAGTTGAAACAATGGAATTTGATTTAACAGTTATACTGAAACTGAAGTGTGAGTAAACAAAGAAATTTCAACCCCCATTTATGGCAGAAATTAAATAATTTATTGAAAATTTTCTTCACCCATCAGACGCAGAATTTTAAGGTGAATCCAAATATAAAATAAAGTTTGGGGGTTTAGTAGAACATATTTTGAGTTAAGGACCAAACAAATTTTGAAAGGTGTTAAAGATGTGTCAAAAATTTGTCAATAAAAAATTGTAACCCCAGGTGCAAATCAGACGTCGACTCCGAACCAACTTTCCAAGTTTTAGCCCTCTATGTATATAGGTGTGGCCAGGGCACCTGCTACGGAGAAATAAAAAATCCAAAATTGCAGCCTGCGCCGACAGCATGTTCCTTTGGTGGCACTATATTTTGTTGGTTGTTTATTAATAGTGCCTCCAAAGGAACATGCTGTCGGCGCAGGCTGCAATTTTGGATTTTTTTTCGCCAAGTCATCAACGCCCAAGGTGTGAAGAAGCATTTGTTAATTGGTCCGGGTCACAAGGAACGGTAGATAAACTTGAAGTTTGTTTCTATCTTAAACCATCTTGAGTTTGATGCCATTCATTCATTATGTATTGATAATAAATTATATTATTAGTTATTTATATTAGCATTGTTATCCACGGTTGAGTTGAATTAAGTCAACAAATTCCTTATATTATATTATTTTATTTAATCCATTGTATGGTAAATTAAATAGAAGCCAGCTGCAATTTATAAGTTAAATCAATTAAATTATCGCAAGTTGAATCAATAGAGTAAGATTTAACAAGTTAAATCAATATAATTATTACAAGTTGAAACAATGGAATTAGATTTAACAGTTATACTGAAACTGAAGTGTGAGTAAACAAAGAAATTTCAACCCCCATTTATGGCAGAAATAAAACTCTTTATTGAAAGTTTTCTTCTCCCATCAGACGCAGAATTTTATGGTGAATCCAAATGTGAAATAAAATTTTGGGGTTTAGTAAAACATATTTTGTGTTATGGACCAGACAAATTTTGAAAGGTGTTAAAGATGTGTCAAGAATTTGTTAATACAAAATCGTAACCCCAGGTGCAAATTAGACGTCGACTCCGAATCTACATGCCAAGTTTCAGCCCTCTATGTATACAGGTGTGGCCAGGGCACCTGCTACGGAGAAATAATAATAATAATAAAAAAATCCAAAATTGCACCCTGTGCCGACGCATGTTCCTTTGGTGGCACTATATTTTATTGGTTGGTTATTGATAGTGCCTCCAAAGGAGCATGCTGTCAGCACAGGGTGCAATGTTGGATTTTTTTTCGCCCAGTCATCAACGCCCAAGGTGTGAAGAACCATTTGTTAATTGGTCGGAGTTACAAGGAACGGTAGATAAATTTGAAGTTAGTTTCTATCATAAACCATCAAGAGTTTAATGCCATTCATTCATTATGTATTGATAATAAAATATATTATCAGGAATTTATTTTAGCAATGTTATCCACGGTTGGTTGAGTTGAGTCAACAAATTCCTTATATTATTATAATTTATTTAATCCATTGTATAGTAATACTAGAATTAAATAGAAGCCAGCTGGAATTCACAAGTTAAATCAATATAATTGTAGCAAGTTGAAACAATAGTGTAAGATTTAACAACTTAAATCAATATAAATATTACAAGTTGAAACAATGGAATTAGATTTCACAGTTTTACTGAAATTGAAGTGTGAGTAAACAAAGAAATTTCAACCCCCATTTATGGCAGAAATAAAACTCTTTATTAAAAGTTTTCTTCTCCCATCAGACGCAAAATTTTATGGTGAATCCAAATATGAAATAAAATTTGGGGGTTTAGTAAAACAATTTTTGTGTTATGGACCAGACAAATTTTGAAAGGTGTTAAAGATGTGTCAAGAATTTGTTAATACAAAATCGTAACCCCAGGTGCAAATTAGACGTCGACTCCGAATCTACATGCCAAGTTTCAGCCCTCTATGTATACAGGTGTGGCCAGGGCACCTGCTACGGAGAAATAATAATAATAATAAAAAAATCCAAAATTGCACCCTGTGCCGACGCATGTTCCTTTGGTGGCACTATATTTTATTGGTTGGTTATTGATAGTGCCTCCAAAGGAGCATGCTGTCAGCACAGGGTGCAATGTTGGATTTTTTTTCGCCCAGTCATCAACGCCCAAGGTGTGAAGAACCATTTGTTAATTGGTCGGAGTTACAAGGAACGGTAGATAAATTTGAAGTTAGTTTCTATCATAAACCATCAAGAGTTTAATGCCATTCATTCATTATGTATTGATAATAAAATATATTATCAGGAATTTATTTTAGCAATGTTATCCACGGTTGGTTGAGTTGAGTCAACAAATTCCTTATATTATTATAATTTATTTAATCCATTGTATAGTAATACTAGAATTAAATAGAAGCCAGCTGGAATTCACAAGTTAAATCAATATAATTGTAGCAAGTTGAAACAATAGTGTAAGATTTAACAACTTAAATCAATATAAATATTACAAGTTGAAACAATGGAATTAGATTTCACAGTTTTACTGAAATTGAAGTGTGAGTAAACAAAGAAATTTCAACCCCCATTTATGGCAGAAATAAAACTCTTTATTAAAAGTTTTCTTCTCCCATCAGACGCAAAATTTTATGGTGAATCCAAATATGAAATAAAATTTGGGGGTTTAGTAAAACAATTTTTGAGTTATGGACCAGACAAAATTTGAAAGGTGTTAAAGATGTGTCAAAAATTTCTTAATCAAAAATCGTGACCCCAGGTGCAAATTAGACGGTCCCTCCGCAACTACATGCCAAGTTTCAGCCCATCAACTATAAAGCTCTGGCCAGGGCACCGTCTACGGAGAAAAAATAATAATAAAAATAAAAATAAAGGCAGTGATTCCAATACTGGGCCACTATACTATAGTATAGTCGGCACAGTAATAATAATAAAGGCAGTGATTCTAATACTGGGCCACTATACTATAGTATAGTCGGCACAGTAATAACTAATAATTTTATTTATTATCAATAAGTAATGAATGAATGGCATTTAACTAAAGATGGTTTATTATAGAACCGTTAAGATTTTACATTCCACAACAACGACAGATTAAGTGATTATATTTATTTCGGCGAGAATATTCTTTTTGCACAATTAATGTACTGACGTAATTTATGATAATTAATTCCTTTTGTATTTAACTTATAGAATTTTCCAATTCGATTATTGGGGTTATCGTGTGCGCTGAATTCAAATATGATATTGAAATTCGATTCAAATTAATAATAAGTGCAAATATTTGAACTTTAATTATTTTGCTGTACATAATAATGGTGTTAAATTAATAATTTATTCATTAAATATTTATACTAATTAGGTAAATTTCATTAATCTCAGAGATGAGACAAGATAGAAACAAACTTTAAATTTATCAATTGGTCCTTATGCCAGGTACCACCTATACAAGTGGGTCTTGACACCTTGAGGTGATGATGACATCGTCAAAAAAATGTATTTTTACAATTTTGTTAATTCGATATTTAAAATGGGTTAGTTGATGTTGGGTGATGACCCAACACTCACATAAAAAATGCTGAGTCATCAGCTATTATATTCTACTCAAACTTGAATATCTCTAAAATTATATGAACTAAATGGAAACTTCCACCACTCTAAGGGTCGATGCCTTCTGTAACACCTTTTTGAAACAATTTAACACCTTCATAGTGATGATGTCATGGCGAAAAAAAAATCCAAAATTGCAGCCTGCGCCGACAGCATGTTCTTTTGGAGGCACTATCAATAAACAACCAACAAAATATAGTGCCACCAAAGGAACATGCGTCGGCACAGGCTGCAATTTTGGATTTTTATTTTTTTTTATTTTTTTTTTCTCCGTAGACGGTGCCCTGGCCAGAGCTTAATTGTTGATGTGCTGAAACTTGGCATGTAGGTGCGATGGGACCGTCTAATTTGCACCTGGGGTTACGATTTTTCGTTAACAAATTTTTGACACATCTTTAACACCTTTAAAGATTTGTCTGGTCCATAACTCAAAATATGTTTTACTAAACCCCCAAATTTTATTTCATATTTGGATTCGCCATAAAATTCTGCGTCTGATGGGAGAATAAATTTTCCAATAAAGGGGTCAATTTCTGCCATAAATGGGGGTTGAAATTTCTTTGTTTACTCACACTTCAATTTCAGTAAAGTGTTAAATCTAATTCTATTGTTTCAACTTGTAATAATTATATTGATTTAACTTGTTAAATCCTACTCTAGTGATTCAACTTGCGATAATTATATTGATTTAACTTATAAATTCCAGCTGGCTTCTATTTAATTGTAGCATTACTATACAATGGATTAAATTAAATTAATTTATATAAGGAATTTGTTGACTTTACTCAACTCACCGTGGATAACATTGCTAAAATAAATAACTAATAATTTAATTTATTATCAATAAGTAATGAATGGCATTAAACTAAAGATGGTTTATGATAGAACCGTTAACATTTTACATTCCACAACAACGACAGATAAAGTGATTATATTTATTTCGCGAGAATATTCTTGCACATTTAATGTACTGACGTAATTTATTATAATTAATTCCTTTTGTATTTAACTTATAGACGGTTCCAATTGGATTATTGGGGTTATCGTGTGCGCTGAATTCAAATATGATAGTGAAATTCGATTTAAATTAATAATAAGTGCAAATAATTGAACTTTATTTATTTTGCTGTACATAATAATGATGTTAAATTATTAATTTATTAATTAAATATTTATACTAATTAGCTAAATTTCATTAATCTCAGAGATGATACAAGATGGAAACAAACTTCCAATTTATCAATTGATCCCAATGTCACGTAACACCTCTACAAATGGGTATTGACACCTTGAGGTGATGATGACATCGCAAAAAAAATGTGTTTTTACAATTTTGTTAATTCGATATTTAAAATGGGTTATTTGAAGTTGGGTGATGACCCAATACTCACATAAAAAATGCTGATTCATCAGCTATTATATTCTACTCAAACTTGAATATCTCTAAAATGAAGTGAGCTAAATGGAAACTTCCACCACTCTAAGGGTCGTTGGCTTCTGAAACACGTTTCTGAAATAATTTGACACCTTCATTGTGATGATAACTTGGCGAAAAAAAATCCAAATTTGCAGCCAGCGCCGACAGCATGTTCCTTTGTAGGCACTATCAATAAACCACCAACAAAATATAGTGCCAACAAAGGAACATGCGTCGGCACAGCTGCAATTTTGGATTTTTTTTTCTCCGTAGACGGTGCCCTGGGCACACCTTTATACATAGAGAGCTGAAACTTGGCATGTAGGTGCGGAGTGCCCTTCTAATTTGCACCTGGGGTTACGATTTATGATAAAATAATTTTAACACCTATTTAATCCAATTATGGCTTAGCCAATTAAATTCGAGGGTTGTCCCAGTATGAATTAGCAGCTACCATCCAATTAGTATAAAATGATTTTCTATCAATTGTTAGTGTGCATATAGAATGCCTAACCGAGGCTGTAATTTAATTGGTCGAGAGTAAGAAGATTTAACTTATTAAATCTTTCACTATTGTTTCAACTTGCGATAATTAAATTGATTTAACTTGTGAATTCGAGCTGGCTTCTATTCAATTGACTTATACAATACAATGGATTGAATCAAATTAAAAATAATTAAATAGGAATTTGTTGAATTTAAACTCACCTTGGTTAACATTGCTAAAATACTTAAATATTTATATTATTTATTATCTATACATAATCAATGGCAATAAATTCAAGATGGTTTATGATAGAAATAAACTTCAAATTCAACAATAGTTCCTTAGTCCCGTAACAACTTGTTAAATGAGTCTAAACACCATGAGGCGTTCATGACATGGCGAAAAAAATCCAAAATTGCAGCTGTGAAGACAGCATATTCCTTTGGAGGCACTATCAATAAAACACCACCAAAATATAGTGCCACCAAAGGAACATGCGTCGGCACAGCTGCAATTTTGGATTTTTACTGTGCCGACTATACTATAGTATAGTGGCCCAGTATTGAAATCACTGACTTTATTTTTTTTATTTTTTCTCCGTAGCAGGTGCCCTGGCCACACCTGTATACATTAGGGGCTGAAATTTGGCATGTAGTTGCGGAGTGACCGTCTAATTTGCACCTGGGGTTACGATTTTTGATCAAATAATTTTAACACCTATTAAACTAATTATGGCTCATAGCATTAAATAATTAATAGTTAGCTTGATAAATTTTACATATACCGATAGAGAATTAAATTCTACACCTTTTGGCAATTCGAAAATGTTCAACTTACCCTAGGTTTGTGCCATAAATGGGGTGCCAATCTCCTGTGTTTCCTCACACTTCAGATTCAGTAAACTGTTAAATCTAATTCTATTGTTTCAACTTGTAATAATTATATTGATTTAACTTGTTAAATCTTAACTCTATTGTTTCAACTTGCGATAAATATATTGATTCAACTTATAAATTCCAGCTGGCTTCTATTTAATTGTAGTATCACTAGACAATGAATAAAATAAAATAATATAATATAAGGAATTTGTTGACTCAACTCAACCAACCGTGGATAACATTGCTAAAATAAATTACTACTAATATATTTTATTATCAATACAAAATGAATGAATGGCAATAAACTCTAGATGGTTTATGATAGAAACAAACTATAAATTTATCTACCGTTCCTTGTGACTCGGACCAGTTAACAAATGGTTCATGACACCTTGATGCGTTGATGACTGGGCGAAAAAAATCCAAAATTGCAGCCTGTGCCGATAGCATGTTCCTTTGGAGGCACTATCAATGAACAACCAACAAAAATATAGTGCCACCAAAGGAACATGGTCGGCACAGGCTTCAATTTTGGATTTTATTTATATTATTTCTCCCTAGAAGGTGACCTGGCCACACCTTTATACATAGAGAGCTGAAACTTGGCATGTGGGTGCGGAGTTCCTTTCTAATTTGCACCTGGGGTTACGATTTATGATCAAATAATTTTAACACCTATTTAATCCAATTATGGCTTAGCCAATTAAATTCGAGATTTGTCCCAGTATGGATTAGCAGCTAGCATCCAATTAGTATAAAAGGATTTTCTATCAATTGTTAGTGTGCATATAGAATGCCTAACCGAAGCTGTAATTTAATTGGTCGAGAGTAAGAATTATTTAATTCACTGCACATATTGAGTTTTAGTCATTACTTGCTTGACTCCACCTGCATCATTTCAGTTTAGCTAATTCTATTACTCGTACCAGGTCGTCTCGTACTAAGTCAACTCGTACCAGGTCGACTCGTACTCAAGTCAATCCATACTAAGCAGATAATCCAATTGATCAAATCGTAAATACAGTCAACATCCGGTAACTCGAATGCCCGTTAATTCGAACATTCGTTATCTCGAACGGATTTTTCATTCCCCTGAGGGTTCGAGTTACCGGATGTTGACTGTATATTGATAGATGCTGGTTGGATGGGTAAAAGTTTGGGCTCTATGAAACCTGTTAAATATTAATTAATTCCATTGATATATTCGAATTGGTTTACCTGTTTTCAAATATCACGTCTATTGATGAAGCCAGCTTTGGATATTCTTATTGCTATTAAATTCTATATATTTTCAAATTCTCAATTAAATTTATTATTTCGCTTACAAATACATGTCAGAATTATGCATCAACTGTGGAAAACGTGTGACACCGAGACAACAAGGTTTACAATGTGAACCTTGTGGACGTTGGATTCATAGAATTTGCGGAACTTGCGTTTCTCAAGATGTATATCGCCAGGCTGTTCGCGAAGAAAGGAATATTGATTGGTATTGCACTTCTTGTCACTCAGATATATCCCCTAACGAAAATGAACAGATATCAGTTGCTGAAGTAGACAGTATTAATATTAATAACAATACTCTTATGCCATTCGCAAATAGTACACCAGTACATTCTCCTCATACTACCTTATCCCCGGGCGTTCCAACATTTGAGTTGAATATTTCTAACTTTACACATTTCAATACTGACTGTATAAATGCCAACAGCACTTTCAGTATTGATGATATAGGTTCTTTTGAATTAGATGATGAAACAAACTTCACAGTGCATGATTTAAATCCTGAAGGTAATCTCGAATTAAATTTAGAATCTATTCTTTCATCTGGTGATTCTTTTGAAATGGACACACTTCAAACACCAGTGCACACAGAAGAAGAGTCTTTAGAAGATATTGATCCCTCTAATACAATTACTTCAAGTGTTGCACCCATTAATTGATTTTGAAATTGTGAGGACTGGAAGTGAAAGAGGTCATTCATTATTAATTGACAGCCGTGGTTTCAAGTACACAGTTAAATTTAAGGGAAAAATTATTACCCGCTCGACTTGTTGTAAACGAAGCAAACTACATACTTGCAGAGCCATTGTTATTCAAATAGGCAGCACCTTCAAACCTGGTATCTTATTTAATTTATGTATTAATATGACAAACGATATTACTATTTTTAAATCCTAGGCCCACCTGACAAACGATATTACTACCCTGACAAACGATATTACTATTTTTAAATCCTAGGCCCACAGCCACATACTCACCCATCCTCTTCAGGACTCTTAACAAGTACAAAAGTTAGAGTAGAAATAAAAGAGAAGGTTGTTTCTCAAGTATTTAGATCTGCACAAGCAATTGCCAATGATGTACTTATAAATACAATTGGATCTAGTATGTCAGTTGAGTCATTACCACAACCTATAGCTTTTAGCCAGATCAGCAAATCGCCACCGCCAACGATTCCGTCCCAAAGACCCTTCCACGTTGGATTTTGCTATCTCTTACGACCATGTACCAGCTGGATTCCTACAAAGAGATCTTGTGGGCATTGATTATAGACATATTATATTTGCTACTACTTCTATGCTTGAACTTCTTGCTCGTGCTAAAGTTTGGTATTTAGATGCTACTTTTAAGGTAGTTAAGTATCCTTTTAGTCAATTGTTTTCAATTCACGCATTTGTAAAACATGGAGCAGCATGTAAACAGGTGCCCTGATCTTTATTCTTATGTCAAGACGAAGGAATAGCGACTATCAATTGGTTCTACGTGAAATTGAGAATATTCTACCTACTTATCCATCTGTTACAAGAATAGTTTTGGATTTTGAATTAGCTATGTGGGCCTCAATTCCAATTGTATTTCCTGAGGTATGTTTAATGGGGTGTGCGTTTCATTGGAACCAGGCTGTATGGAGAAAAATACAGGAATTGGGACTCGTGATAGCATACAGGTAATTCATTTTTGTATGTTTGTTGACAAAATCAACATTCTATAATCTATATTTAGACAAGATGATTCCCATCGGAAATACATTAAACGGTTGATGTCACTGCCTTATCTACCTGCTGAACACATCGTAGAAACCTTCAGGTAATTCATTCGTCTCAAAAACATGTGGACTTATTATAATTTACTGACATTTAGTATCTAATAGTGAATTGATTTATTGCTTACATTATTAGGCGATTGCGCCAAAAGGCGAATACACCACAATTATCACACTTAACTAACTACATTTATCAAACTTGGATAATAAACAGCATGTGGAAACCAAATTGCTGGAGTGTCTAACACCAGTTAATAAGAACAAACAATGATGTCGAAGGTTGGCACTCCAGTTTGAATCGAGCCGCAGCAAGAAGTAATTTGGAATTTTATTTGCTTGTAGAGTTGCTCTCAAGAGAGGTAAATTGGCGAGTATTCTATTTATTTAAATATATAATATAATTATTGCTCATAAGATTATTGTAATTTTTTTTAGGCTAAATTGGTTGATCTCCAACTCATGCTTGTACATGATGAAAAACTCACCAGACGCCAAAGGCGGCGTTATCGATGGTGCCAAGGAATGATATGTAAAGCATGGGAAAACTATAGGGCAACACCAATGACTCTGAGAGACTCAAAACGCCTACTAGACAAATGTGGTCAATGATATGTCCAACAGAATGACTAATCATTGTTTCTCTCAAAATTACTTATGATAAATCACTAGTGATACTTAATACTTAACTTAATAGATAATATTCTTTTTATAAGTTATAATATTTATAATCTTTATTGGTTGAGTATTATTGGATGTTATTAAACAAGATTAGTATTTTTCAACTAAGTTTAGTATTTACCAGGGTGTTCTTATAACCGGCATCCACTCTAGTTACTAACTGGTACGAGTTGACCTAAAAATTTGGTACGAGTTGACTTATTGCACTGGTACGAGTTGGTCATTGGTACGAGTTGACTGGTTCCCAGAAAATATGGATTAGTCAATTTGGGATTGGATATATCATATATAGCGGCCATTGTATTTCTGAGATCCGGGCAAATTCAAGTTATGGGCACCCTCCGGACGAGAGTGCCCGGATAGGGGAGGTTTGAGTGTAATCATTTCAGATGTCTTTGAATTAAAATCAAAGTGTAGAGATCGTGCACGAAATTCGCAAGATAATCTTCGACAAATATTCGACGATGTAACTCGTGAAGACATTTCGGCCTTTCATATCACGTTCAATGGATGTGAGTCATCGATGTATCGGTCAAGGAGGATGTGTCAGCCCAAAATTCCAGCAACTCCTGCAGAATTTAGCGAGATGCTACCTAATACTGTATTTGGAACCTTTTATAGATGTACCGTGTCAAGCAACAATTAAATGGCTGTAATTTTTTTCTCCGATAATATTAGAACATTCTTAGCACAAACAAGCACTATTCAGTTAGATGGGACATTTTATACTGTACCCATTCAGTTTTATCAACTGTGGACAGTCTTCCTAACTGTTGACAGACATACTCTCCCTGTGATACATTGCCTCATGACTGGTAAAGATGAAGAACTATATAAAGCAATAATGAATAACATTCGTAGTCTTTTACCTGAACTGAATCCCACATCATCCATGTCCGACTGGGAATCTGCTCCACGTAATGCGCTAAAGATAGTTTATCCAAATACGCTTATATTAATTAGGGTGTTGGTTTCACTTCAGCCAACGAATATGGTCTAAAGTTCAGAAATTTGGACTTGTGAAAACTTTCAAAGAGAACAATGAATTTGCATCTTATATACGAAATTTAATGAGTCTTCCCTTTCTTCCTGCTACTCTCATCCAACCAACCTACTCATTTCTTCAACTTCCTACTAATCTCATTGCTTCAGAAACGGTAAAGCTAGAAAGAATTAGCAAATACTTCAAAAAGCGATGGTTGACCCAAATTCGCCCTGAGGAATTATCAATGTTTGACTCTGATTTTAGTACTAACTAGCGCGCTTCGCTTGCTAAGTCGCTTCGCGGCAGAACACAACCACACACCAACCGCTTCGCGGTTGGTGTGTGGTTTATATACTCCTAATATTGATTATAAAGCGTAAATAGGCCTAAATAGTCAAATTTAACAATGTGAAATTTTAGTGATTACGTCATCATGCGATAATGAGTAAGCATATTGGTGATCTGGTGTGACCAACGTGTCCGCATCATTAATGTACATGTTCTATTAAATTTTCAGATTTTTATCTCTTAGAGGGCTCGAATTATGTGCGATTAAGTGAATTTTCACGGTTCTCGAAATGTGACAATGACTTCATAACTTGTCGAGGTGTGACAAATTTTGAGTGGAAACCTCAACTTATTGGCGGGTGCCAAAAGTTACCCCTATAAGCCAAAAATCACATTTGGAAACCGTCCACTGTCTTCAATCTACTCGTAACATACAAACATATATATACAGTCAACATCCGGTAACTCGAATGCCCGTTAACTCGAACATTCGTTATCTCGAACGGATTTTTCATTCCCCTGAGGGTTCGAGTTACCGGATGTTGACTGTATATATATACACCCAGGCTTGTGTTTTAATAGTATAGATAACGGAGCTGAAAGCTACCATTCAAGTCTTAAAGCGAGGATTAAAACAAACCATCCAAGGATTGGAATTTTATGCATATTCTAAATGCGATAATTATGGATACAGACAATGAACTTGGAAGATTATCCTTGGGTAAAGAAACAACAAGACCAAGGAAAAGGGCAAGTGTTGGAAATGATGATCGCCGCAGTGCTTACAAACTCAAATTAGCAACAGGCAGCTATACACCATGGGAATACCTCAATGTAATTAGTCAGACAATTGGAACCATAAGTCCTTTAGAAACAGAACTTTCCGATACTTCAGACGAATCAGAAGTAGAATTTGAAAGCGGCAGAGATAATCAAAATTGTGTTGTTTGTAACTCAAGAGAAACTACTTGGGTCTTTATGCCCTGTAGGCACGCTTTATGCTGCAGTGAGTGTAGCAAAAAGATTCAAGAACTAGGAATGCCCTGCTCCAATTGACAGTAGTTTCCAAATTTACAATAAATAATTTATCTGTTTCACTCATTATATTCATTCATTTTGTATTACTCATTATATCCATTCATTTTGTAGTACTCATTATCTCCGCTCATTTGGTATTATTCATTATAGCCATTAATTTGGGGGCGTGGGGGTATTATTAAGGAACTCATAAGGAACTGCCCAGGCTGAGATGAGAATTCATTAAGAATATACTATCAATTTTAAATTACTACTTAAGATTAATTTTATAATAAGATTAATTCAATCAATTATAATCAATTATAATCAATTATCTAACGGGAAAGTTAGTTTTTTTAAAATAATCGCAGTTTTGTCCTACAAAGGAATATTTAGTGCCCAAGAAAATAAGGAACCGATAAAGAACTATTAGGCTGAAATTGACAAAATAAATAAGGAACTTCAGCCTCAAGTTTGAATTTGGGTTCCTTATAAAACAAATAACGTGTAGACACCCTAAGTTTTCCCTCGCTCCCTATCGCCCCTCTATCGCAGAACGAACTTGCTACGCAATTGATTACTATCTATATCATTATTAATACAGTAGAGCCTCTATATGGCTATTAATAAATACTGTCGAACTAGTGACAAGTTGTCAACTGTCCAAAAGTCTTGTCGAACTAGTGACAACTGTCCAAAAGTCTTGTCGAACTAGTGACAACTGTCCAAAAGTCTTGTCGAACTAGTGACAACTGTCCAAATGTCTTGTCGAACTAGTGACAACTGTCCAAATTCGAAATAATGACAACTTCGGATGTCGAACTAATGCATGTGCCTCCTATTTATCAATAGCCTCCTTTAATCCATGGTCCAGTTTCACAAAGTTGGTGCATAGGCCTTATATAACCTAGGTTACGATACAACATAAAAATTGGAATTTATAGTAAATTTCAAGTAACCCAGTAAGTTCGCGGTAACTAAACGAAGTTATCGGGAAATTTCGGGAAATTAGAATTGGCTTTATTTAATAGAGAATTTGAAATGCTATAATATAAAACTTATGAGAAAACTTGACAGAACGCGACAGATAAAGTTTTGAGGCTTTGTAGTCAATTAACGGATGAAATATCTAATACTGAATTTAGAAATTTATTGAACGTGATTATTTTATGTGTTATTAGAACTAGGATTAAATACTCATTGTATTATGAAACTCGAATATAATAGGTACAAAAAGTCATTGGCACATGTGTGCCAATGGTATTTCATCCTAGCTACGTCACTAATCTTAAGCAATTAGATTTAATCCCACAATAATCGTATATAGAAGTAGTACATATAAGTGATAACTTATTAATAAAGATCGTTTGAATATGTCATAAGTTATACTTTCTGTTTCCTTATTGGGTATGAACTTGTCCAGATAGTACTCAATTTGTTTGAAATATGTGGACGAAATTCATATTTTGTTATAAATTCCATTTCTTCCTTTCGATACTCTCTTCTATTTGGTAAGTATGTCTGACAGTTTCTTTGTATTCTAATTATTATTTTTTCACAATTGGTGCTTGACAGAGGGGACCAATAATTTGAAATTTCTGACCTGTGGACTTTAGTAGGAATTTCTCTTATTTCATTCTCAGTGATTGAATCAAACTCTCCTTGTAGTGCTTCTTCAATGTCTTCTTCGATCCTAGATCCATACGCTAGCACACTTTCTCTCAACACTCCTATCTCTACAGGTGACTTTCTTTTATGAGGTGAATGAAATAATTCTTGTCTGGTTATTGGTGGAATATTGTCCATAAGTTCGATTTTTGAAAGATTAAATTCTTCGTCCTCTCTTTTCGGTGTACTTGTATTTCTTTTTGCAATAAGGTTTGTACTATGGGAATCGTATCCTGGATCAAAATGTCGTAAAAAATATTTATTCTCTTTATTTGAAACAAGGTTTACACTAAATTCAAGTTTAGACTCTTCGACAATGTCTATTCTATACATTTCACTGGCTCTTTTCTCATTTTGACCTTGAAACTCTGAAGGAATTTCACTGATCTGAATTCCTTTAAGCTTGTATTGATCGGTATTAATTAAGAAACTTCGAGAAATGTTGCTTTCAATCATTTCCATTGATGCCTGTATTGGTTGTAGTTCTTTAACAAATTTATTTTGATCTGCAATCTGAATTTTTTCTATCAATGGATAGAGGTACGTATCGTTCGTATTCTTTAGTCTGAGGAGATTTAACTTTTTATTTTTTATTCTATTATCTTTATTAATATTTGAATTGGATCTCAGGCTATATCTTGGACATTCTGCAATTTTATCAAAATGAACTACCTCTTCCATATTTTTGATCTTTAATATAGCCTTTCCTCGTATATTTTGATCTGTTATTTCTTTATTATTTCTTGTAACTCGATAACTTGTGTGTAAATCTTGATCTGATGTACAAATTGATCTACTTTTAGATCGGAGACACATATCTTAATGAGAAAGTAGTTAGTTGTTACGTTACAAATCTTTCCCTACCGTATAGCAAATTATTCTTGAGGTCAATTCAGTATTATATAAGGTATTCAAAATTTAAATAGTTATTTCTTATGTTTAAAGATATTTAATAGGTTTTAGCAGCAAAGAATATCATCTGGAGTTTAGAATATACATAGGTATATATTTTCTCGATTTGTGTGTGTATACTACTAAAGTCTTAGGGGAAAGAGAAACCGAAATTATATTTTTAGATAATGATTAATGATCACATTTAAATGTTGTAAAGTATAGTATTCTAAACACGAATTTAGTTATTTTTGTTTACAAAATAAGTAAACAAATCAATGGAAATTCAAAATGAACCTATAGACTAGCTTTCAAGGATATTGTAACGAGAGTAAATTAAGGTATTTAATTAAGTGTTATCTGTATTCATTGGAGATTTATGTATACTAGATAGTTTATTACTTGAGATTGTAGGATTTATTTATTCAAACTTACTATTAATAAAATACATTACAATTGGTAGCAGAGAGATGGCGTAACGTTTTACTAGCGTTCCTCGAGTATTCGGTAATGGTGATATTGAAGAATGGTACGCTACCATTCTTCAATATCTCCATTAATTAACGCTACGAAATCTTCGCGTCGGAAAACGGATTGAAGCAAGAGGAAAAGGTTCTAAGCAGTGGCGGCGCTAGACAGCCGCCACTGGTGGGCAGGGCCCGATTAAGCTAGATGGGGGTCTGAGGCACAGCTCAATTTGGGGGCCCCTTAGACCTCCCGATAGAGCCCCTAGAGGCTGGGGGCCTGAGGCCTGTGCCTCAGGTGCCTCATGGTTAATCGGGCACTGCTGGTGGGGCACAAATGCGTCACAGGTGGGGCACAGGCTATTAAACTTGGGCACACTTGTCACTTACATTAATGAGGTGGGGCCGGGCCAGATTAAGGTGGGGGCTGATGGGGCTGCAGCCCCAGGCCCATCTTCAAATAGGCCCACCACGTTTTCCATAGGCCCGAGGCTTAGCCAAGAGTTGGTTTTGGTTCAGGCACTAGAAGCACCCGGGTTCATAAGCAGGCTTCAAGTAGACTCGGTAAATTCTCATCACGTTAAGTCAGGTTTGGGTTCAATTATAATTATAATTAATTCAATTACAACAGGGTTGCCAACCTCTGAAAACCAAAAAGCGGGAGATTTTGCCAATTTTGGCGGGAGTTTACCAAAAAAGCGGGAGGTACGAAGATGAAAAAACGGGAGAAAAGCGGGAGACTCAAAATATATGCCATTTCTTTGAATCTATCATGAATAGAACGATACAAAATGATTATTTTTTATGTCTGGATATCTAGTATTAGGAAACGCTTATTTTGATAGTTCTATCTATCAAATTTATTCCCGCGTATCTCATATTCACCCAATGTATGCAATAATACAACAAAAACGAAATAGCTAGATTAATGAATTATAAAAAAATTTACAAATATTATGGTTTTTTTTACAAATATTATGGTTTTTTTCAGATACAGTCGAAATCGGGTTTTTTTGCTTATTGGGTTTTTTTGCCTCCTATTGTCGTGCAAATATGTGATATCTTAATGTGTTTTCCATCGGGTTTTTTTGCTTATTGGGTTTTTTTGCCTCCTTTTGTCGTGCATTTTGGGGGGCAAAAAAACCCGATTTCGACTGTATACGTGTACGTAGATGTAGCAGCAGTTAAATATCTTCGAAAGTTCTCGTAATTTATGAACATATTTATTGAGATTTCAAGGAATTTCTTGACGATTAGGCATCAGATTTGTAAATTGTGTTGTAAGCTTAATCCACACGTGGTTGCATAGATCGACATATAAACTAAACGAGAAAAAATTCAGCATCGGATCTAGTATAACAAATTTCTGGAGGGTAGCGCAAGGCCATCCGGGATATTTTTAAGAATTTCTTCCCAATTCGAATTAAAACATAATAGTACAGTGTACTAATAACCACGGTTGCCGTGGGAATGGAATTTCCATTCCCATTCCCATCCCATTCCCATAGGAATCCTGTGGGAATCCCCATGGGAATTCCCATGGGGATCCCCATAAGGAATCCCATAGGGGAGTATAATATACATACGTATACATAAAAAACAATTTAATTACTAAAGCAGATTCGTATCAATAGTAAAGCCTATATTAATTAAGGATGGCCTAATGAAACCATATTCGAATATCCCATGGGAATTCCCATGGGAATTCCCACAGGATTCCTATGGGGATCCCCACTGGGGAAAATCTGATTCCCATTCCCATCCCATTCCCATGGGTATGGGGATCCCCATGGGAATTCCCATACCCACGGCAACTCTGCTAATAACACTGATATACAAGACAAAAATATTTTGATGATGATCTTGATCTAATACCTAGATTTAACATAGTTTGAGACGCTGATTTCAATTCTAAAAACAGTTTTCTCACAACGGGTTTGAATTTTTTTATTTTTAGGTTTGATATTTTGAAGAAAAGGATTTATAAATACAACTTAATTAACAATATAGTTCAATCTACCTAATTGTAATCACTCCATTTCAAACATATGATTATAATTAACAGCTACAAATTCATGTTTCTATAAATTGACGTTTCTTTGATTTTCTTAGCCAATTATAATTGGCTAAATAATCTTAACTACTTACAAGTAAGTATACATGAGTAGAACAAAACTTGGTACTCGTATCTTGACTAATTTTAGCAAAAAAATCCCGTTATTTACTTATATATCATAAAATAATAATATAGAAACAATTTCCCAAAAAGCGGGAGTTTGTAAAGTTTGGCGGGAGGTCGGGAGGATGTAATCAGGGTTGGCAACCCTGATTACAATTAATTACGTTTTTGAAATAATTGTAATTGTAATTGAAAAACACAAATCCCTATAATTGTAATTATAAAGCAGGGATCCATTTTGGAAATTTTAATTGTAATAATTTGTTCTTAAAAAAAGTCGATTACACGTTTTCTAGTGTTCTTTATTAATATAAATTATTAAAAACACCAGTATGGCTTGGCTTGACATTTTTGCTAGACTTCTAATAAGGGATTGATTTTACATTAATAAAAGGCTTATCTTTGTTATCATGAGGGTATATACGTAAATATTGAGCGTTCAGTACTAGGCCATCTACCTACTCATAGGATTGGGTTCAATTAAAATTGTAATTAATTTACTTTTACTGTGCCGAATATACAATAGTATAGTGGCCCAGTTCTAAAATCACTGCCTTTAATATTTTTACTGTGCCGACTATACTTTAGTATAGTGGCCCAGTATTGAAATTACTGCCTTTATTACTGTGCCGACTATACTGTAAGATATCCATAGTTCCTAAGCGGAGGCGACCACCCACTAAGATATCATTAGCCGTAGTTAGTATTTATTTGTTAGTTTTCTATTAGGTCATTGTTCTTAATTCTCTTATTCTTTAGCGTAGCAATAAACTTCTTTAGTCACTTGCGTTCCCGGCTCACCACATAATAAGAGAATTAATCTCATGGCAACGAACTACCCAGTAATTCCCCCTATTGGGAATACGGAGCGCATCTCAGACTGGCGCATACTATTCGAAGCCAGTACGGAACAGATCAGGGCTCAAGAGGAAGGAGAGAAGCGAGTCATTCAAATGCTCCCCGCTTACATTAACCGATCATTCGCATACCGCGAGTGCGTGCGAGAAATTACGAAAACGGCTCAAACCGCGGTTGAGGCACTAGATGCACTGGCTGCTACGCTTGACCCACCCACGGACCAATATAGCTCACGACAAGCCCTGTGCAGGCTTACATGGCAGCCCGGGGAGTCTATCGACTGCTTTTTCTTTAAAGTGAAACGTTTGGCCGCCGAATCAGGCGTAGACTTCAAGTTCGCAGCCTCGCTAGTGGCTTCCCAGCTTCCACGTGACGTAGAGGGAAAAATCAAGGCAACTGTAGTAAGCGCCGATGGCGACCTGGAGAGCGCCGCAAGTTGTAAGCTGCTTATTGATATAAAGCGTGTGCTAAACGACCGTGGGTATGCACTTGACAAGGGTAACATCGACCTAGAACGGATCGTTAAGGTCGCGGTAGTATCAGATCCGGTCAGAGCTGATACTCCTGAACCAGCGGGTGACTCACGAGCACCAGATGCACCGGATGACTAGCCACTCACGAGCAGTCAGTAGCCTATACCCAACACCAAAGAAATTGGAAAAGAGGGACAAGCAGAGCACAACCTCAGCACCGCCAATCTGGATGTTACGTCTGTGGTGAAGATCATCTCATGCGCTTCTGCCCACAGAAATGCTGCCCAGTGTGTGGTACCCGTGGACACTCTCTTAGCAACTACCCCCGGAAGAAGCGCGGGCCGAAACAAAGAATCATGCAGGTAAAAAACCGTACACTCGGCTCAGAGCTGTCCGTCATACTCACTGTGAAACTAGCCAACGCAGCATTAGAAATAGTACTGGACTCCGGAGCGGGACCCTCGGTGATCGACCTGGGAACTGTACGATACCTTGGGCTGGAACGAGAGATAAATCTCCGCGCAGGGATGGTGTACGGCGTCGGCCAAAATGCGGTACACCTTATCGGGAACATCACCTTGGACGTCGACATCGGTGACAACCAGATTGCCCGGCATTCATTCGGAGTACTGGCAGATACCAACAAAACTCGAATATTGGGGCGGGACCTGCTTAGAAAATTTGGTCCCACAGAATTCGACTGGGACAGTCACCGCGTGCGCCTGGGATCCGTGTGGAAAGATACCCGTGCAATCCTCCAGGGAGGCGATGCAATATCGCGTTCTGCCGTCGCTGCACTTGAAACCGAAAACAATAAGCAAGTACATATTTCAAGTGGTTCCGCAACAGAAGGGGAACAACCCAAAGTTTCGATCAACCCGGAATTACCAGAGGGAATCAGAAGGGAACTGGGTTCCTTTGTTTACGAGTTCTCCGATGTATTTGCTCACAACCCTAAGTCACCAAACGTCACTCCTTTCGCTAAACACGCGATCCACACAGGGGACAACCTGCCTGTTAAGAACAAGCAACGGCGCGTCTCCCCATCTACCCAGACGATGATAGACGATCAGATTACAGAGATGTTGCACAACGGGATCTGCAGTCCATCCAACTCGCCGTGGAGCAGCCCGGTCATACTCATCACTAAGAAAGACGGGGGTACCCGATTTTTGGTAGACTACCGGGGACTCAACGACCTAACAAGGAAGGATGCATATCCAATGCCGAACCCGCGCGATATACTGGATACCCTCCTTGGAGATAACTATTTCTCCTCCCTCGACTGCGCAAGCGCATATTGGGCGGTAGGCATCGAGGCGGAGGACCAACCGAAGACAGCCTTCTCTACCCCGCGGGGGCACTTCGAAATGACTCGAATGGCCTTTGGGCTATGTAACAGCCAGGCCACTTATCAACGGCTTATGGATCAGACTCTGCACGGCGTAAGGCACTCCCACTCATACGTAGACGATGTCTTAATCCACTCTCCAAGTTTGCGGCTACATATCAGCGATATCCGTGAGGCTCTTATGCGTCTCCGCAGTGCGCGGATACAGCTACGCGCCGACAAATGCCGACTCGGATATCAACAGATCGAATTCGTCGGACACTTGATTACTCCCAGTGGCCATAAGCCACTCGCTAGCAACGTAGAGAAAATAGTAGCTTATGAACCCCCTAAGGACAAGCTAGAACTACAGCGCTTCCTGGGCCTCGTAAATTTTTACCGGGATTATATACCTAACATGGCCACCATTGCCGAGCCCTTGTACGCACTGACTCGGAAAGGCGTCACATACTCCTGGAACCCAGCATGCTACGAGGCTTTCAACACTCTAACCCAAACGTTAACGCGGGACCCCGTGTTACTCTCTTATCCCGACTGGGACAGCCCGTTCTATTTGCAGACCGACGCGTCGCTTGTTGCAGTTGGCGGCGTCCTCTCACAACTTGATGCTAACAATAAGCTGCGCCCACTGGCATTCTACTCTACCGGCTACCGGCTTGAATGCGAGTCAGCGAAACTATGCCGCGGGTGAAATCGAGTGCTGTGCAATGATCGCACTGAGCAGAAAATTTCGGGACTACCTAAAGGCCGCTCAAAAAATCATATTCCTCAGCGACCACAATCCTTTACGCTGGCTAAGACGACAACGAGACCCCAGAGGAAAGTTCGTCCGTTGGATTCAAGAACTCGAGGGGTGGAACTATGAGATTCAGTATGTAAATGGAACCGACAACGCCGCGGCAGACTTCCTTTCCCGGATCAACAGTGAGGTCGACCATGGCGTGAATGATGAATATGAGTTTATGGACCGACTCGTGTACAACATTCAAACCGGGGGCACTCTGTATGACGAACTCAGGAGCGAACAAACACTAGATCCCGCCATTGCATTCGCTGCAGAACAGCTGACGGAGAGAGGAGTTGTTTCATACGGTCGTTACCGAAATCAGCGGCTCGCGTTCTCTGATGCTCTCGTCACACGCGAGAATCGTATCCTGGTACCCGAACACTTTCGTAATACGGTTCTTACTCGCATACACAACGCCTCTCATCCAGGGATAAAACGAACCCTTCACTTGCTGAAGCGGCAATTTACTTGGGATGGGATCCACCGCGATACTCTGGCGTTCTGTAAGGCATGTAACGTTTGTCAGCGTGAGAAGAACAAGAACAAAACAGACGAGCCACTCAAGCCTATTCGTGCCGCGTCCAAACCACGGCAAATGATCGCGTATGATGTGGCAACCCTTCCTTGGGGAAACGGGCAATTTCGGTACTTTCTAATCATGACCGACTTATTCTCCAAGTGGGTGGAGATCGCCCCCATGTCCGATCAAACTTCCAGCACCATACTTGTTGCACTGAACATGTTCTGGTTTTACCGGCATGGCCTACCCGAAACAGTTTTAAGCGATCAGGGCCCAAACGTTGATGGCGCAGAGATTCGCCGGTCCTTAGACTCGCTAGGGGTGAAAAAGGTACGTTCTTCGCCATACCACCCTCAAGCAGGCACGTAGCTACGGGGGGGCGAGGGGGGGCGACTGCCCCCCCAAAAGTACTTCTCGCCCCCCTCCCAAGAGAATTTAGGAAGTGTTCGTTATAGTAAATAGAGTGATTCGTCCCCCCCTTGCCCCCCCAACTCCCTGCACTTGCCCCCCCAACATAAAACTTGCCCCCCTGAATTACATACTCTAGCTACGTGCCTGCCCTCAAGGGGACGGTCAGCCGGGTCAGGCCGAGCGCAATATACAAACGGTCAAACAGACTCTACGCTGTATTATATCGCAACGTGAGTTGACTAAGGAATGCTGGCCGGAACTGCTACAGGAAGTGGCATACACAATCAACACTCTTCCAAACTCTGGCACAAAACTCACGCCTTTCCATATCATGCATGGTTCCGAACCCATCCCTAACCCGCGACTCCATACAAGCGAAGGGCAGCCGCGAATGACGCCCGACAGCTGGTTTGAAGAGGCCTCGCATGGGGTGGAACGCTCAGTTGAATCAGCACGCACGAACTTACAAAACTACCAGGACACTATGAAGCGGACTTTCGATAAGGATCGGAAGGAAACAACAGTCACGAACGGAGACTATGTGTACCTTCGCAACGATGCGAAGTCTGACAGTCTCGACCCACGGTACAATGGACCCTTCCTCGTAGTGAAAGCCGACCCCCCGAACGTCACAGTAGACATGGGCGACGGAAGGAGGAGAACCGTCCATCTTAACCGCTGTAAGGTAACCTCACGGGATAATAACTCACCTTACCGGACAGTAATCTCGGATGGCACCCAACAAGAGCATCTAGGTACACCTCTATCCGAACCTAACGAAACCGGTGAAACGAATACAGCCGACATAAGCCAGGAGCAAATTCAGGACCTGCCCATGCCGAGCGCAGATCCCGCGGGATCACCCACAGTCACCCAACACGGTCGGGTTATCCAGAAGCCCCTCCGCTACCGGGACACACTAATCGTATGGCCGACGCGAAGGGGAAGTGATGTAAGATATCCATAGTTCCTAAGCGGAGGCGACCACCCACTAAGATATCATTAGCCGTAGTTAGTATTTATTTGTTAGTTTTCTATTAGGTCATTGTAGGCATTCTTAATTCTCTTATTATTTAGCGTAGCAATAAACTTCTTTAGTTTCCCGGCTCACCACAATACTATAGAATAGTGGCCCAGTTCTAATCTTACTGCCTTTATTATTACTGTGCCGGATATACTATAGTATAGTGGCCCAGTTCTAATCTCAGTTCCTTGGTAGTTATTATCCTTCCGTATCCTCTCAACAGAACAGAGTTTTATTAACTAAGAGCCCAAATTTCATGACAGGTGTCTCATGGTGTACCGATGTGCACCTGGGGTCACGATTTTTTATTACATTTTTTGTAGACATTTTAACACCTATTCAATGTCAGAAAAGGAACAATAAATTGACCCCGAATATTCAATTTATATGCATTCGATGGACAATATAATTCTACACCTTTTCACAGTGCACAAATTTTCAAATTGGGCTTAGCTTGTGCCACAATTCAGTTACAAATTTCCTTTGTTTATTAACACTTTATTTCAATTAAAAGTGTTAATTATAATTCTACTGTTTCAACTGTGATAATTATATTGATTCAACTTGTGAGATGAGTAGGCCTTTTATTTTCTAATTGAAAACTAGGATTTTAGATTCCATAACAACGACAGATTATATGATTATATTTCGTTCTGCAAGAATACACTTGCAAATATTAATATACTGACGTAATTAATTATAGTTACGTAATTCAGTCTTTATTTGACTAATATAGATGCTTTCAATTTGTTTATTAGGGGTTATCGAGTGTGCGAAATTGAAATATGGTAGCCAAATTAATTATACAATTTACTATTTATGACAAATAATTAATCTTAATAAAAATAAGTTGACATTGAAATAGGTGTTAATTATTAATCATTTAATAATTATTTATACTAATTTGGTAAATAACATTGATCTCAGAGATGATACAAGATAGAAACAAATTTCAAATTTATCAATTGATCCTTATGCCACGTTACACCTCTACAAATGGTCTTGACACCTTAAGGTGATGATCATAGGCGTCGTAACCCGCCCGGGTGCCCGGAAATGTCCGGGCGGCCCGGAAGGGTTGCCCCTATGCTACTAATACTATACCCGGAGTTTACCCGGACATTACCCGGAATTTCCGGGCGGCCCGAAGGATTGACCTTTGCATTTACGACGCCTATGGTGATGATGACATCGTTAAAAAAATGTGATTTTACAATTTTGTGAATTCGATATTTCTAAAGTGTTGGGAAGAATATAGTGATTACACACGTGCACAGAAAAAATCCTGACTCATCACCTATTAATATGCTATTATATTCTGCTAAAACTCTAATATCTGTGAAATGAAGTTAGTAAAAGGAAACTCCCAACACACTAAGGGTCCTTACCAGTGCTCGACAAATTAGGTGGTTTGTTGGCGTTAGCCACCAAAAATCTTTCTTAAGCCACCAAATTTAAACTGGTGGCTTAACTAATCCACCATTAATTGTCGAATAATTTGATGTTGTGTTGATTTTATTGTTCGTTGAATTATTGGATATGAAATTTAGTGTTATTTTACGCATCAGAAGTTTGTCAAGCCATCAGTGGTTTGTTAAACCGGCCGTTGATTATTCTTTAGCCACCAGAAAAAGTGAGGTGGTGGCTTAATTAGCCACCATCAAAATTTCATTTTGTCGAGCACTGGTCCGTACCCTCCTAAACACCTTTATTCTGATGATGACATGACGAAAAATCTAAAATTACACCTGGGCCGACAGTACCGTATATACTCTAATAGTAGCCCCTATTCGAATAATCTCCTACCTCTAATAATAGCCCCCCAAATTAGCAAATATAAATTTACTACCGGTACCCTGAATAAATTTATTTATCTAATATTAGTCGCAATACGATTATCAACTGACTATGTATACTAAATATATTATATCACCATGCGTGACCTACGTTATAATAAGGCCTGTTCATTAGTGTTAAATTTTGGACCATGATGTCGTTTAAATCCATTGATTCTTTTTAGAATAAATGTTATCGTTAGAGATATAGGGCTGCATGCACTTGTCAGAATTTTGAAGTTGTCATATGTCAGAATAGTGGGAGTTGTCACATGTCAGAATGGATATTTGTAAAATTGTCACAAGTCAGAATGGATATTTGTAAAATTGTCACAAGTCAAAATTGATATTTGTAAAATTGTCACATGTCAGAATCCTTTTCATTACTGTTATTAATTATCAGAGTTTAATTTCTAATTGTTTGATCATTTTTTAACTTAATTATCAAAGTAGATATAAAAACTATATCTGAATACAGAATCCAATTGCTCCGATTTGCCAAGATTACAATTTATTTTTGGCCAACTAGAGAATGTGGGTATTTACAAGAAGAGAAGGAAATATAATGTTATTACACAAATTCTGGCCATAAAAACGCATCTGGTTTCTCCTGCTAGTTACAAATTTCTCCAAAGTTCAGAATGCATTTCTTTTCCACATGTTCACACACTAGAAATGTTGTACTCTTCTTTTGGGCTGGAAACGACTCTTGTACTTACCTTAGCCAGGTAACTTCTTCTTTTGGTTCTCAAGAGAAGAATGTAATTATTCAGATGGATGAGATCCACGTTAAGTCTGTTATCTCATAATAGGGTGAAAAATATTTGGTCCTAACTTATCCCCTGAAAACCCCACAAAAACTGTATTTGCTATCATGGTTTCTAGTTTACACCAAAAATGGTCCTGTATTTCTCGTTTGATACCTTGCGCATCTATATCTGCTGAATACCTTTTTCCTATAATTAAGTCTTGTATTTTGGATATCGAATCTTGCGATTTGAAAGTACAGATTATTTCTACCGACAATTACCCTTTAAACGTGAACTTATTCAAGTTATTTTCTCCAACTAAACAGTTAGAGACTAGTGTACCACACCCTTCTGATAATAAAAGAAAACTCTATGTTACTTTTGACTTTGTGCACATTTTTAAAAGTATTCGAAACAACTGGTTGAATCAGAAAGATATTCGGAAAACCTTTCACTTTCCCAACTTTCAGTCTCAGAACATTAAGCTGGATTACTGTGTGTATCCTGTTCAAGTTTACTCTGCATCTTTTAGTGATGTGCGTCTCCTCTATAATTTAGAGAAAGAATCCTTAGCTAAGTTAGCTCCTAGCTGACTATCAAAGCTCGATATCCTTCTGCTATTGAGCGCCAAAATGTGAAACTTGTTTTGAAAGTATTCAACGAATTAACTGTTGCAGCTCTGAAGTTACTGAATGAACTCCGTAACCAAGAAGACCGAAACAATACACACGACTTTGTTGAAATGCTTCTTCAAATTTGGAAACTTTTCAACATAAATTCCCCACTTAAAGGTAAACGTTGGAATGATGATATCTCAAGACCTCTAACATACCAGGGCGAACGATTTTCATTCTTAGCTTGTATTGTTATTTGGTTAGAGACTTGGCTGGCCTTGCCAGGAAATGTATGAAAGTTAATTAAACAAACGTTTACCAGTCTAAACATGCTTGTACTGTATTGCCTCTTATAACTAACCATTAACTGGATTTTGTGGATTTAACTATCTTTTGACATCCTTTTTACAGACAGATCCATTGGAACATCACTTTGGCCTATATCGTATGATGTCAGGTTCAAACTATCATATCTCGTATCTTCAAATCCTTGAAACTGAACGCCGCCTCAAGTTATCTAACATATTAAAGATTTTAGCTTCACAACAAGATTGTGGCTTATATTCAATTCAGACATTTATTGATTCATACATATCCCTTGATACGAATAATGGCGATGAAATCGATGTCCAAATAGTCTGAGATGAAATTGATGATCTAACTTCCATTGAATGTAGTTTACAGACTCTTCAGCCATTAGCTTTTATTGCTGGTTATGCAGTACATAAATATATTTAAAGAACTCAGCCATGTCATGTTTGCATTGATCTTTTGACCATTGACAAAGACTTTATCTTTGATGAAGATTCACAACCCGAGTTCAGGCTTTTGCAATTAACTGACCGTGGTGGCCTAAAGTATCCATCTGAGTTTATCCTCGAATCTATAGTAACTTTATGGAAGACGTTAATTTCAATTGAAAGCAAAAAAAACTTGTTGGCGATATTGAGGGAAGGATCATCCATAAAAATTATTGTGAAAGTAACCTTGATATTCTTAGAAGAGACTGATGCGATTGCTAAATTGAGTTGCATTTCTTGTGGTGTCTCTATTTTGACTATCCTAAAAAATCTTATTTTCACTTGCGCCAACTGTTTACTAGCTAAGGTTAATAATTATAAATCCGCTGTTGCATCTAAAGGTATAGAAAAGCGAAAACTGAAGAAGTTCTCACATTAATGAAATACACCAGAAGGCTACTCTTCTATTATTATTATTGTTATTTTTATTGTTATTTGAACCCACATTATTATTTATGTATTCTTATCATTGTTGTTAAGTATGCAATAAAGACTCATTAGAGAAAATCTATTAATTTACTAGAATTATTTATTATAACAGATTAATTTCTAAATGAAGTTGAAAACATTGAACTGTGTTTATCACTTTCTCATCGTACACTACTTCATCCATGGTACATTTGATGGTAGGCCTTATATATAGTAGGCTATGACAAAACACATAAACAACAAGTGCTTTGTATATTGTAACATGAAACAGTTCACTAAAACAAAATATTAACATATCGACATCAAAATTTCTGCGTCATTTGCGTTACGAAAATAAATAGTGTCATTAATGGTTTCGTAGGTCGGCGTCCTCCCATATATATAAATTGCTGCTGAGTACTTGCAATAAGTTTACAATACCGAAAAAATGGACCATAACCGCAAAACAAATTGGACCAGAGAAGAAGAATGCAGTCTCATTAATGAAATTGAATCAGCAGGTGAGATTTTGAAAGGCTCAGGAAATAGTGCTGACAAAAACAAAAAGAAGAAACAAATCTGGAGAGACATTGTAGTCAAACTTAATTCAGCATATGGCAATGGCAGAGCTGTAGAAGATGTGAAAAAAAATGGACCAACCTTAAGCTAAACGCCAAGCATAAAATTGATGCAAGCTTTAGGGAAGCCAGAAAGACTGGGGGGGTACAAACACTGCTTGCCATGTTGAAGACGAAGACATGCTCATTATATCAGCAGATAGAGGTATTTCTGACTCTGCAGACCGGGTAACAGACATGTTTCAAAACACCCCTGCTTTTAGTGGAATTTCAGGTGCTGTTGATCTTTTCCAAGCACCAGCTGGGAACAATGGAATCCCAATACGCGTAGCATCAAATAGCTTAACAGCATCAACAGAGGGTCCCGTTGAATTTGAAGGCAGTCCAATTTTAGAGTCTCCAGAAGTTGAAATCCCGACATATAAGCCATCAAAGAAAAGTCGGAAGAGGAGGCGAACTGTTGATAACCAAGATGATTCGGTAGAGTTATTGAGTGCTGCAGACTTACTTCCATTACAGCAGGCAGTTTTGTATCAACAGATGGCTGTATTCTCAGCACAGCTTCAGTTGATAGGAGAGCAGAGGGAGTAATAATTATAGATTGAAACGTTTAAGACTGATGGAAAAAAATCCAAAATTGCAGCCTGTGCCGACGCATGTTCCTTTTGTGGCACTATATTTTGGTGGTAGTTTATTGATAGTGCCTCCAATGGAACATGCTGTGGACACAGGCTGCAATTTTGTATTTTTTTCGGCATGTCATGAACGTCACCAGTGGCAGATCTAGACATGTTGAAAGGGGGGGCTCAAGAAATAATGCGAGCGTAGTGAGCAACTTATAAGGGGGTATGGGGTAACCCCCAGATTTTCTTTGGGTAATATACACTCAGAAGTCATTTTAAACGCTAATTTCTTTATAATGAGCCATAATTCAAACTTGAGGCTGAAGTTTCTTAATTATTTTGTCAATTTCAGCTAAATTTCAGTCAATTTCATTTTTTTGAAGGGTGGGCCCAGGCCCCCTGGATCCGCCCCTGGTCACATGGTGTTTACACCCATTTTTCAATTTGTTACGGGACAAAGGAACGTTTGATAAATTTCATGCTTATTTCTATTTTAAACCATCTTGAGTTTAAGTTTATATTTTCATTACAAATGCGTTTTAGACCCCCCTATCACTCTAATAAAATTCGGGCACTAAACACGCACACAGACGAATAGTCATTTAATAGATATTCCAATTCATTAATCCATTGTTTGCATATCAGTCATCGTTTTAAAATTGAAATCAGCATACTCGCTTACTTTGAATTACATATGGGATTAAGTTTATATTTCCATTATTAATGCGTTATAAACCCCCCCCCCCCCTTATACTCTAATACATTTCGGGCACCAAGCACACACAATGTCACACATAGACAAATATTTATACAAATAGATATTCCATCTCATTAATCCATTGTTTGAATATCAGAAATCGTTCTGAAATTGGATAACTGTTGAGTGAAATTGAATTTTCATATAGGAGAAAACTTTAATACAACTATGTATTAGAAATCGATTTATATAGTAGCAGCTATTGAATCAAATTGAATTATTCATTTACAATATAATACTTTATTGTAACTATGATATCAGAAATTGATTTGTATAGTAATAGCTATTGAATGTAAATTAGTTATTCATATATACTAGAATTCTTTATTGTAATTATAATATCAACAATAACTTGAATCGAAATAACACTGAATCTAATTGAATTATTCATAAATAGTAGATTTTCATCAAAACCACGAAATGATTGCATAATTGAATATTAATGATTTTACGATTTTAGAAAGTTAAGGGTGAATTGTGGCAACTTTTAGCCTAATTCTCAGGAAAATGAGGACGGATTAATAAAATCGTGAAGAGCTATCAGTTGCAAAATACTTTTCTGAAGCTATCGATTTGAAATTTTTTTAGTTATTTCTTAAGGTTTTCCTATGGGACGAAAAAAGCTAAAAGTCCCGTTAAAATTTTTTCCAAGTCGAAATTGAAAAATCGGGCCACGAGATGCACATTAATCAACAACCAGACACCTATCCTGAAAATCTCAGAGCTCTAGCACTTATGGTTTAGCCTGGGGAGGCGACACGGAGAAAAAAAATCCAAAATTGCAGCCTGTGCCGTCGCATGTTCCTCTGGTGGCACTATATTTTTGTGGTGGTTTATTAATAGTGCCTCCAATGGAACATGCTGCTCCACAGGTGCAATTTTGGATTTTTTTCGACATGTCATCATCACTATGAAGGTGTTAGAGTAATTCAGATAGGTGTTTCGGAATGTAACGACCCTTAGTGAGTTGGAAGTTTCATTTTAGCGCACTTCATCTCAAAGCAGGCCTTCATCTAGCCCTAAGAGATCCGCGCACCCAAAGTGATGTACATTTTACAATCGCGCACCCAAATTTACCAAAAATACGACATTTATCAAAAAAAAGACCAAAATTAGTATTAAAATACTCTGGGTGCGCACTGCGCACCCAAAATAATTCCAATTTCACGCACCCTTCCAGCAATTTTTCTCGAAATCACGAACTCCTGGGTGCGCGCCGCGCACCCAGATGAAGGCCTGTCTCAAAGATATTCAAGTTTCAGTGGAAAATAATAGGTGATGACTCAGCATTTTCTATGTGCGTGTTGGGTGATCACCCACCATCAACCAACCTTTTCGAATTATATATTTCACAAAATTGTGAAAACTAATTTTTTTACGATGTCATCATCACCTCAAGGTGTCAAGACACATTTGTAGAGGTGTTATGTGCCATAAGGATCAATTGATAAATTGTAAGTTTGTTTCTATCTTGCATCATCTCTGAGATTAATGATATTTAGCTAATTAGTATAAATATTAATTAAATTATTAATAATTTAACACCAATTTGAATTTACTAAGTAAATTAATTTGGACCAAATTTCAATTCCGCACACTCGATGTTCCCTAATAAACAAATTGGAAGCATCTATATAATATTATGTCAATTATAGACGGAGTTAATTATAATTAATTACATTAGTATATTAATATTGTTTAAGAGTCTTCTTGAAGAAGCAATGTATTCACATAATTTGTCGTTTTATGGAATATATAATCATAATTTTCAATTAGAAAATCGAAGCCTATTCGATCTCACAAGTTGAATCAATATAATTATTACAACTGAAATAAATGCGTTATAAACCCCCCCTTACACTCTAATACATTTCGGGTACCAAGCACACACATAGACAAATATTTATACAAAAAGATATTCCATCTCATTAATCCATTGTTTGAATATCAGAAATCGTTCTGAAATTGAATAACTGTTGAGTGAAATTGAATTTTCATATAGGAGAAAACTTTAATACAACTATGCATTAGAAACCGATTTATATAGTAGCAGCTATTGAATCAAATTGAATTATTCATATAAATAGAGTACTTTATTGTAACTATGATATCAGAAATTGATTTGTATAGTAATAGCTGTTGAATTTAATTAATTATTCATATATACAAGAATTCTTTATTGTAATTATGATATCAACAATAACTTGAATCGAAATAGCATTGAATCTAATTGAATTATTCATAAATAGTAGTTCTTCATCGAAACCACGAAATAATTGCATAACTGAATATTAATGAATTTACGATTTTAGATAGTTAAGGGTGAATTGTGGCAACTTTGAGCCTAATTATCAGGAAAATGAGGACGGATTAAAAAAATCGTGAAGAGCTATCAGTTGCAAAATACTTTTCTGATACTAATTATTCTAAAAAAATTCTTGTTATTGGATTTATTTTCTTATGGGACAAAAAATGCTAAAAGTCCCGTTAAAAATTTTCCCAAGTCGAAATTAATAAATCGTGACCCCAGGTGCACATCTGTTACCCATGAGACACATATTGTGAAAATTTTGGCTCTTAGTTAATAAAACTCTGGTCAGTAGAGAGGCTACGGACCAATAACAATAAAATCCAAAATTGCAGCCTGTGCCGACGCATGTTCCTTTTGTGGCACTATATTTTGGTGGTGGTTTATTTATAGTGCCTCCAAAGGATCATGCTGTCGTCACAGCTGCAATTTTGGATTTTTTCGCCATCTTATGAACGCCTCATAGTGTTTAGACTCATTTAACAAGTTGTATGGTACAAAGGAACGATTGTTGATTTTAAATTATTTCTATCTTGAACCACCTTGAGTTTAATGCCATTCATTCATTATGTATAGATAATAATTTATATAAATAGTTAATTATTTGAGCAATGTTATCCACTGTGATTTGAGTTAAGTAAACAAATTCCCAATATAATTTACTTTGCTTTAATCCATTGAATATTAATATACTGTTAAAAATTGGAAATAAGCATACTTGTTTACTTAGAATGACAAAAGGATTAAGTTTATATTTCCATTATAAATGCGTTATAATTATCCCCCCCCTATCACTCTAATACAATTCGGACACCAAACACGCACACAGACGAATAGTCATTTAATAGATATTCCATTTCATTAATCCATTGTTTGTATATCTGTCATCGTTTTAAAATTGAAATCAGCATACTCGCTTACTTTGAATGATATATTGGGATTAAGTTTATATTTCCATTATAAATGCGTTATAAACCCCCCTTACACTCTAATACATTTCGGGCACCAAGCATACACATAGACAAATATTTATACAAATAGATATTCCATCTCATTAATCCATTGTTTGAATATCAGAATCGTTCTGAAATTGAATAACTGTTGAGTTAAATTGAATTTTCTTATAGGAGAAAACTTTAAATACAACTATTGTATTAGAAATCGATTTATATAGTAGCAGCTATTGAATCAAATTGAATTATTCATATACACTAGAATACTTTATTGTAACTATGATATCAGAAATTGATTTGTATAGTAATAGCTATTGAATGTAAATTAACTATTCATATATTCTAGAATTCTTTATTGTAATTATGATATCAACAATAACTTCAATCGAAATAACACTGAATCTAATTGAATTATTCATAAATATAGTTATTCATTGAAACCACGAAATAATTGCATAATTGAATATTAATGAATTTATGATTTTAGAAAGTTAAGGGTGAATTGTGGCAACTTTGAGCCTAATTATTGGGAAAATGAGGACAGATTAAAAAAATCGTGAAGAGCTATCAGTTGCAAAATACTTTTCTGATACTAATGATTCTAAATTTTTTCTTGTTATTGCATTTATTTTCTTATGGGACAAAAAAAGCTAAAAGTCCCGTTAAAAATTTTCCCAAGTCGAAATTAATAAATCGTGACCCCAGGTGCACATCTGTGACCCATGAGACACATATTCTGAAAATTTTGGCTCTTAGTTAATAAAACTCTGGTCAGTAGAGAGGCTACGGACCAATAATAACCAAAGCACTAAGACCAATACTGGGCCACTATACTATAGTATAGTCGGCACAGTAATAATATTAATAACCAAAGCACTAAGACCAATACTGGGCCACTATACTATAGTATAGTCGGCACAGTAATAATAACCAAGGCACTAAGACCAATACTGGGCCACTATACTATAGTATAGTCGGCACAGTAATAATATACCAAAGCACTAAGACCAATACTGGGCCACTATACTATAGTATAGTCGGCACAGTAAAAAGTACGTACTAACCGAGGTACGTCTTATCCGTATGCATAATCCATAAGTCGAAATAATTACTTCTAGAACACGTACTAACCGAATTAAAATACATACATTTTATTTAATTGTGAATATAAATTGGTACGTCTTATCCGAGTACGTATTAACCGAATCATTTATAATGGATCAGATTGGAGGAAAAATCGGTTATTAGAGAACAGTACGTAATATCCGAGAGTACGTCTTAAGCCGAGTACGTACTAAGCGAGTTCCACTGTATTTCCATTATAAATGCGTTTTAGACCCCCAAGACACTCTAATACAATTCGGGCACCAAACAAGCACACAAACGAATAATCATAAACTAGAAATTCCATCTCAATTAACCATTGTTTATATATCAGTAATCGTTTTGAAATATAAATCAGCATACTTGTTTACTTAGAATGACATATGGGATTAAATTTATATTTCCATTATTAATGCGTTATAAACCCCCCTTACACTCTAATACATTTCGGGCACCAAGCACACACATAGACAAATATTTATACTAATAGATATTCCATCTCATTAATCCATTGTTTGAATATCAGAAATCGTTCTGAAATTGAATAGCTGTTGAGTGAAATTGAATTAACATATAGGAGAAAACTTTAATACAACTATGTATTATAAATTGATTTATATAGTAGCAGATATTGAATCAAATTGAATTATTCATATAAATAAAGTACTTTAATGTAACTATGATATCAGAAATTGATTTGCATAGTAATAGCTATTGAATGTAAATTAATTATTCATATATACTAGAATTATTTATTTTAACTATGATATCAGCAATAACTTCAATCGAAATAACACTGAATCAATTGAATTATTCATAAATAGTAGATCTTTATCGAAACCACGAAATAATTGCATAATTGAATATTAATGAATTTACGATTTTAGAAAGTTAAGGGTGAATTGTGGCAACTTTGAGCTTAATTATCAGGAAAATGAGGACAGATTAAAAGAATCGTGAAGAGCTATCAGTTTCAAAATACTTTTCTGATACTAATGATTCTAAAATTTTTCTTGTTATTGCATTTATTTTCTTGTGGGACAAAAAAAGCTAAAAGTCCCGTTAAAATTTTTCCCAAGTCGAAATTGAAAAATCAGGCCACGAAGTGCACATTAATCAACAACCAGACACCTATCCTGAAAATTTCAGAGCTCTAGCACTTATGGTTTAGCCTGGGGAGGCGACACGGAAAAAAAAAAAAAAAAAAAAAATCCAAAATTGCAGCCTGTGCCGTCGCATGTTCCTCTGGTGGCACTATATTTTTGTGGTGGTTTATTAATAGTGCCTCCAATGGAACATGCTGCTCCACAGGTGCAATTTTGGATTTTTTTCGACATGTCATCATCACTATGAAGGTGTTAGAGTAATTCAGATAGGTGTTTCGGAATGTAACGACCCTTAGTGAGTTGGAAGTTTCATTTTAGCTCACTTCATCTCAAAGATATTCAAGTTTCAGTGGAAAATAATAGGTGATGACTCAGCATTTTCTATGTGCGTGTTGGGTGATCACCCACCACCAACCAACCCATTCGAATTATATATTTCACAAAATTGTGAAAACTAATTTTTTTACGATGTCATCATCACCTCAATGTGTCAAGACACATTTGTAGAGGTGTTATGTGCCATAAGGATCAATTGATAAATTGTAAGTTTGTTTCTATCTTGCATCATCTCTGAGATTAATGATATTTAGCTAATTAGTATATTATAAACCCCCCTTACACTCTAATACATTTCGGGCACCAAGCACACACATAGACAAATATTTATACTAATAGATATTCCATCTCATTAATCCATTGTTTGAATATCAGAAATCGTTCTGAAATAAGGACCAATTGATAAATTGAAAGTTTATTTCTATCTTCTATGATCTCAGAGATTTATGATATTTAATTAATTAGTATAAATAATTATTTATATTATATATAATTTAGCACCAATTCCAATGTCAACTTATATTTATTAAGTTAAATTATTTTGTCATAAATAATTAATTAATTAATTTGGCTATCAAATTTCTATTCCGCACACTCGATAACCCCTAATAAACAAATTGGAAGCATCTATATAAGTCATATACTGACTGAATTAATTATAATTAATTACGTCAGTATATTAAGGCCGTATAAAATAAATAACTTGTTTATCATCCCAGCCCGCCCCAATTTTTACTATCCGTCCGGATCTATTTTATTATTATCTTATGAACATAATCGTACAAAATATATGTAATAAACTTGTGTAAAGTACCTACTATGCATATATTTCTAATAAGTCCTATATTTTAGAGCATTACTTTAATTATTTGGGCATTGTAATGTTATTTTCTAATTAAATTAAATATTTATATTTATTTTTGGCATAAGATGATGTTATTTGTATATTAATGAAATAAAAAATAAAAATAAATCCCGTCCGCCGTCCTAATTTTCTCGAAAAATATGGATGATAAACAAGTAATTTATTTTATGTGGCCTAACAGTGCAATAATATTCTCGCAGAATTAAATATGATCACATAATCTGTCGTTGTTATGAAATATATAATCTTTTTTTTCAATTAGAAAATCGAAGCCTACTCGATCTCACAAGTTGAATCAATATAATTATTACAACTTGAAATAAATGCGTTATATACCCCCCCTAAGTTAGCACTCTAATACATTTCGGGCACCAAGCACACACATAGACAAATATTTATACTAATAGATATTCCATCTCATTAATCCATTGTTTGAATATCAGAAATCGTTCTGAAATTGATTAACTGTTTGAGTGAAATTGAATTTTCATATAGGAGAAAACTTTAATACAACTATGTATTAGAAATCGATTTATATAGTAGCAGCTATTGAATCAAATTGAATTATTCATTTACAATATAATACTTTATTGTAACTATCTATGATATCAGAAATTGATTTGTATACTAATAGCTATTGAATGTAAATTAATTATTCATAAATACTAGAATTCTTTATTGTGATTATAATATCAACAATAACTTTAATCGAAATAACACTGAATCAATTGAATTATTCATAAATAGTAGATCTTCATCGAAACCACGAAATACTTGCATAATTGAATATTAATGAATTTACGATTTTAGAAAGTTAAGGGTGAATTGTGGCAACTTTGAGCCTAATTATCAGGATAATGTGGACGAATTTTAAAAATCGTGAAGAGCTATCAGTTCCAAAATAATTTTCTGAAGCTAATGATTTGAATTTTTTTCTTGTTATTGCTTTTATTTTCTTATGGGACAAAAAAAGCTTAAAAGTCCCGTTAAAAATTTTCCCAAGTCGAAATTGAAAAATCAGGCCACGAAGTGCACATTAATCAACAACCAGACACCTATCCTGAAAATCTCAGAGCTCTAGCACTTAAGGTTTAGCCTGGGGAGGCGACACGGAGAAAAAAATATAATCCAAGGCACTAAGACCAATACTGGGCCACTATACTATAGTATAGTCGGCACAGTAAAAATCCAAGGCAGTAAGATTAGAACTGGGCCACTATACTATAGTATAGTCGGCACAGTAACAAAAACAAACCAAAGCACTAAGACCAATACTGGGCCACTATACTATAGTATAGTCGGCACAGTAAAAAACAAAAACAAACCAAAGCACTAAGACCAATACTGGGCCACTATACTATAGTATAGTCGGCACAGTAAAAAACAAAAACAAACCAAAGCACTAAGACCAATACTGGGCCACTATACTATAGTATAGTCGGCACAGTAATAATGTAAATGATTTACAACAGTCATATGAATATATATATAAACCCTTCTCTATGGTAATGCATATTAGAACTAGTATTATACATACATTTCAAACAATGTAGGTACACGTATGTTTCTTCATACAATCAGTAATATTATGCTACGAATTATATCATGTGATTACACACAATAGCAGAAACCTTTCAAAAATATTTAACGTTTATTTGAAGTCTAATATCAATCAAAGGTAGATTAAATGTTCGATAGAATTAAATTTGAACAACGTTTATGAAGTAATTAGTGAAAATCGAATCAAATACAATACTTAAGACACCTCTCTAAGTAGCTTAAAGTTCGGTCTTAAGATCGAACTTAAATCTTAGTGAATACCGATCTTAGTGAATAGTACACTGAATACGACTTAAGATCGAACTTAAGACTTAAGTACTAAGATCGATCTTAAGTTCTTAGTGAATACGGCCGCAGTTTTGCAATCATTTGAGACTAAAGTGTTTCCTTGACTTAAAAGGGTGAAACTTCACTTTAGAATTGACACAGAATTGACACAAACCCGAATTAAGTTAAAAAACCCAGCAATAGTCTCTTCTTCAGGAAGGTATAAACGAATACCTGCTATAGTTGTCTCGTGGAATAGAGGAAGAACTAAAGCAACAGATTTCTTGTTATTTCCTGGGTGTAATACTGAAGAGTTTATTTTATTTGCATCACGGGGGTGTGCAGATAACATTAGGTCTCTTTAAAAAACCGCAAATCGAAAACCGCAGAACTTGGGATGAGTACTTTGGTCTACCGCAAGGGCTCTAATAACAAAGTTGAAGTAGTTCTTTAATAACATCAACATCAAAGTCTGAGTGAAAATTCCGACAGTTATTTGGTAAAATTTTGAGTACATCTAGATGTGTTAAGGAGTTTCCTTGCGGGTTAATTTATTTATGACCATTAGTCTCTTGGATATAATTTGGTAGAGGAATGGGAGATCCATCAGAACTCAGTTTAAGATGGAAGTCTGTGTGGATTGTAACACATTCCTTTACAGATGCCACACCAGAACAGATAACGAGATGGTAAGCAGTAACAAATTCTTCTCCGATGAGTAGTTTCAAGTCAACATACTATGGAGCTTGTCTGAGGAATTCAACAACATCTAGGAATTGCCTAATTCTGAATTTTTCCTCGAAGATAGAAATTTCGTCTCGCTGGAAGATACGTTCTTTTGGTGGCGGACGTGATTTAGTTGGAACGCTAGCCTGGCTCTTAGGGATTGATTCAGGATGCATAGTTGGAATAGGATCTAAATGGTAATTCAATCTAGTGGAATCCCGGATTTGAAAGACCCGGACTGGGAATTAAGTCCTATACTAAGGAATGGGAATGGGACTTAAGCCCTGAATTCCCGAAATTGAAATACTGTGACTAGGAATTAAGTCCTATACTAGGGAATGGGAATAGGACTTAGGTCCTGAATTGACGAAAATGAAAGACTGCGACTGGGAATTAAATCAGGGAATCCCATTAAAATTGGGAATTCAGGGAATTAAATCGGAATTGAACCCATGTATGCGTATATAGACCACCACCAAGATATAGTGCAACCAAAGGAACATGCGTCGGTACAGCTGCAATTTAGGATTTTTTTGGATTGAAAATATAGAAAACATAATATATACAATCTCTTTAACGCTATTGCATCGCTTGAGTATAGTAGATTTGTATTACAGAACAGTACGTTAAGAAGAAGGTTTATGAAGTAGAGATTTCGGTGAACATAATCTAAATATTTCATAAGAACGGTCATTAATTCGACTTCACCCCGCTTCGCGGGGCTTGTCGAATTTTACCATTCTTCTTCAAATCTACGCTTGGCAATGATTGAGTATTGTTATACTCGTTTAGCTTTATTAGTTGTGATCAGTGGCGGCGCTAGCCAGCAGCCACTGGTGGTGCAAAATTGCGTAACATGTGGGGTCTTCTTAAATTCAGGTGGGGCATAGGCCCCACCTGGCCCCACCCTCGCGCCGCCTCTGGTTGTGATATGTTCCAATATGATTATATACACGTACAGTAGATGTCGGATATAAACACACCGGTTATAAGAACATATCGGATATAAGCACACTGTGTTGGAAAACGGTTGCCATATACCCTGTATAATTAATGTCGGTTATAAGAACATGCCGGTTATAAGCACAAACGAACCCTAAATCAGCGTCCACACAACCACCGCTTTCTCAAACACCAGGCTCTTTTCCAAAGCCCGGACCTGCGTTGGCAGATCCTACTACTCCTCTCCCCCCACTTTACAACTTCAACCCGAACTTCCACCGAACCCGAGTCCCGAATGGTCGAATCACTTCGAAGGAAACACCCTACGGTTACCATTTCCCAAGACACCGACACCTTTTACAACTCCTTCAAACCCCCGCGGCCCATGATGCACCATTATTAACCTACCTTATTATAGTGAAATTCTGATGTGCCCTAATCGAAAGATAAATTGTTGTTAGCCATCTCATTAAACTTTTCCTATTACCTATTCGAATCCTTTTCCGTATATACCACGTAAGTTTGCATGGCCGAGCGTTTCGCCCAAAAGCCATCGTCCTCCTACCCCTCGTCTTCTCGAGGAGGACAATCACCTCGACTCCCTCTACCCACCATGACCAAGACCTTGATCAAGACCCCAACACCGAAGCCCTCCCTCCACAAGATGCCACTCACCTTGACTGGTCCTCATCTGACACTCCTTCTCACCCATTGCTAAGGCCTCTCCAATGGATAAATCTTTATCCCATACCTCTACCCACCCCCTCGGATTCACTTCAACCGACCTGCTCAACTCCTAATGCTATCTCAACTTTGGCATCTCGTCCTCACCCTATCCCTCGCTCCACTATTTCCTTTTTAGTTGACCTAACTCTTGCCGCAGCCTACGAGACAGCTCAACTCGACATTCGGATTCCCCCCAGCTCCAGTATACCGCCCTTTCCCATGAAACCGACGCATATGGGTGCCAAGCCGCTAACTACGGCCTCATAAACCTTCTCTCTCCATTATCTAGTGATACTAGACCTGCCCCGATCCTCAACCTCCCCTCCTTAGCCTTAGAAGCTTACCACGGGATAGCAGCGATGCTGGATCTTGACGAAAAAGCCATGAAAGATATTTTCCACGTTCGACTTTTAGCCCCAGCTTACGAACTCACCCTCTCCTAAGCCCCCTTCCCAAAGCCCCGTTCCAAGGAGCCCACCCATACCCCCGCGATATGCAATCGCAACCCACGACTCCGAGGCCATTCTTCAGATAGGCCGTAAACCCAAGCGTCTCCCGTCCTGAAACCACCTTCCATTGTTGCCGCTGTCTCGCTTCGGCTGCCATCCTCACCACCACTTCTGAGAAGTATACGCACGCAATAAAGTTTTGCACCAAAGGCAAAACCGCCCAACAATTCTCCGATTCTTATCTTCCCGCTCCCCTTCGACAAAATTTCTTGGACATTTTCAATGCCATAACCTGCGGCTACCCGGCCACTCCGAACGCAACTTTTGCCCACTCGCCCCTAGCCCCGATAAGCGCCAACTCTTCGCCCAATCTGCCCCAAACTCCTTGAACCCATATCAGCAGACCACATTGTCGAAATGCCTCCTCGAAGCGTGTAATGCCCACGGAGTTTGCATGAAGTTCGGCCGTCCAAGTACTATCGCCACCTCCCTCCACCACGTGCGATGCAGACCACGACCCCGAAATTGTCCCCGAGACCTCACTCCCCGTTTCCGTGACGGCTCTTGCACCCATCCCCACCATACTACCCCATCCCTCTGGCGGATGGATGAGATGCTTCGTGCAACCACCAGTCTCCCTTTTTAAGTAGGCTGGGGTATCTGACTCGCCACCACCCAGCCTCCTCCGTTTTATATTCTAAACACACTTCTGCCCACTATGCGAGCATCTTTCGAGCCCCGCTTTACGCTCACTTCAACAACACTTTGAACTATCCCCAATTCACCCGTGCAAAGTCATTCGGGAACCATTCGATTTACCCCCTCTATCCACCTTCACAGCAATCGCACCATTGTGTTTTATGCGAACTCGCTCCCTATTAAAGTTGCCCTATAACTCCAACAATTAATGACCTTCGGAATGGCATTTCAAACCCCGGCTCCGCCCAACTCCAACCCATTCCTTACCCCTTTTCAACACCTACTCGACCTCGACCTTAATGCACCGCGACTCACTAGATACCCAGTTCCTGTTTCCCACCGCGCCACTCATAGAACCTTTGCTTCTTACCAATCATCTTTCCGCAAATACATCTCCCAGTATCAATTACGTATCCTTAACACCGACCGCAGTGCACTCCTCCTGGTATTATTCCACTACGACCAAACTCCGCAGGTTACTCTTCACCTTTGACAACAATCTCAAAGCCTCAACCACCGATGACCGACCTCCAACATTCTATTTCAAGGTGAAAACACATAAGACCTCCTTCCCCTCCTCCCACACGCCTTACACCAATCAAGGGTGGGGTTGGTTAACCGATCTGAGGCTACGATTACAATTCGATTTCTCGCCACCGTTAACCGGTTAACCGCCCATCCTTCTCAATATAATAAATCCTTTATAAAAATTTGATTACACTACAGAATAAGACTCAGTTGTATAAAATATAACCGCATAATTATATTAACTGATACGTTTCGTACTTTAGGTAAATTTAAATCAATGTTGTCTAAGAAAATTTATTAAGTGGTGATGAGAAATTGATTTAGGACTAACATATTCTGATAAAATTCAAAAAAGATTTATAATTTATACATTAATTTCCCAATAATTCTGCTGATATTCAACAGACCGGTTAACTGGTTAATAAAATCTCTAACCGTTAACCGATGTTAGCAACGGTTAACCGGTTAGCCGGTTAACCGATTCCAGCCTTGCACCAATATACTAAATTTTGACCCCTACGCCATCTTTCCCTATGTCCGCCCGATCGCAAACCATTCATCTTCAATTACCACCCTAGCTTCTAATGTTTACGACCACTCCTCTCTCCTATAATCGCCCAACACCCAATGCTATCCGATGATGTGCATTCAGCTATAACCCAGTTATCAATCTATGGACCCCCCGGCAGTTTTTCATTACGACATCTCAAAATTCTATCCCTCAATCCCACACACCTTAGCCATCGAGGCTTTCGAACATTATTACCCTAACAACCCCGATGAACTTGAGATCCTTAAAACCATTCTCTCCTACAACTTCTTAGTCTCCGGAGACCTTTATTATCATATGGGATCAACTGGAATCCCTATGGGCCTCCCACTTGCTCCTGGGATCGCACGAATAGTGACAGCCTTCCAACTCGACACCCGCCTCAACATTCATCCACCAGCAGAGTTGTGGATTTGATTGATATTTCATTCAAATCCAAATCAAATCAAATCAAATCAAATCCATCCAAATCAAATCCAAATCCAAATCCAATTCAATCCAAATCAAATCCATCCAAATCAAATCAAATACAAATCAAATCCATCCAAATCAAATCCAAATCAAATCCAAAATTCCAAATACTACAGCGATAATTAATTGAGATGCGTACTTAGTTAGATATAATATAATATAATACAGTGGAGCCTCCCATAACGGACACTCCAAATAGCGGACAACCTCTAAATAACGGACAACCCTCGTGGCACGGATTTATTTATTTAGCATATGTCTAATAGAAAAGCAACCTCTAAATAACGGACAACGGTTCCGGTCCCAAGGTGTCCGTTGTTCAGAGGCTCTACTGTATATACTACTGCAGGGGCGTCGCACGGCTCTGAAAAGGCTCCGGCCCAACAGTTAAAGTGGTCCAGACAAAGCCGGACCCTCCTATATAATATAGTACAAGAAAAGAAAAGTGGTCCGGCCAAAGCCGGACCGCGTACTACGCCTGTGTACTCTATTATACAGATATTTATTCACGGTAATACGAACGCCAGCCAACAAAATCTGTTCGAATTACCCAAAATTCGGATTTACGAGTCTACTGTTAGTGTAATATCATCAATATCATATGTATTACATATTGTATAGTAGGTAAATAAAATTTTATAAAGGATTTGACTTAAACATTAAATCAAATCCAAATCAAATCAAATAATAGTCAATCAAATCCAAATCAAATCAAATCATTTTCCTTTCAAAATGCACCAAATCCATCCAAATCAAATCCAAATCAAATCAAATCAAATCAAATCCACAACTCTGTCCACCAGTAGCCCTCTCCCTCTATTTTGATAACCTACACACTACCCATGACCCAGAAACGATCCTTGCCCCTTTCACCCTTTTACCCGAAGAACATAACAACCTACAAGACGCTGGCTACCATTCAGAAACTAAGAGAGTTCTGCCCCAACCCCTACCAACTACGAACACCAATCCCCATTCACCCACATTCTTACCACCCACACCGCCGAATGGTCGCCAAATCTTACCATTCTACCGTCCATCGTCTCTCCGCATTTTGTAGCGACCCCAACCTCGCTCTATATTCGGCGCTCTCACGATTCCTGGGAAATTTGCGCCTACAGGTTGAGATCCCGCGGATATAATCTCAGAATTAGCCCTTCTCTGCTATTTCCCAATCAAAACCGACAAACTTCCTCCATCAGATTTAGATACGCTTAATTACGCCTATTCTTCTACTCGCCCCACGACGACTAACCAACTCCAGCCTTATACAATTCGCCGTTTTCGCCTCGTTCCCATAATTCCCATGGCACCTATTAAGTCCCTTCTATCCTACTTAAACCCATCCGCCATCTCTCAATTTACGTCATGTCCCGATCGCTGCGAAGTATGCGAATCATACCACCTTTTCTACGACACCATTCTCCACCACCCCATAATTACATGCATGATGTATAGATGCGTCTACGCAATTTTTGCCCCCAACCAACCATGGTATACATTGGCCAAACAGGAGCTACTTCACGAACTCTCAATCAACGCCCACACAACCACCGCTTCTTAAAATACCAGGCGCTCTGCCAAACCCCGGATCTACGTTGGCAGATCCTCCTACTTCTATCCCCCCACTTTACAACCTCAACACGACAGAACCCGAGACCCGAATGGTCGATTACCTCCGAAGGAAACATCCCACGGTCATCTTCTCTCAAGATACCGACACCTTCTACCTCTCCTTCAAACTCCCGCGGACTTTGCGCCCATAGTGAACTTTCCTTAACCCAGGGGCGTAACTAGAGCGTTGGCCAGGGGGGGCCAGAAAAAAAGACGATTTTTAGTAGTATAAAACCTGATGTAAAATTTGTATTTTATAGTAGTATAAAATCTGTAATACGCTGTATTTTATATTACCGGGCGACCGAAAAAGGTTTTAACCCTCGGCTGGCTTGGGGTAAAAGGTATAAATAGAAAAACCCCACTTTCACTTTCAATTGAAATTCAATTAACTTTCAGTTTCAATTTTACATTCCTAGCCAGACGAGGGTTAAAAAGCAGTTGTTACCCGACAAATCCGATCCCAAGGGATTTCTGTTAAACTTAAGTGAGTAAATCATAAATCTGGCCCTCCCGTCCCCCCCCCCCCAGTTACGCCCCTGCCTTAACCTCGAGTCAAGTCTCCGAAAATTATTAGCCTACCTTATTATCGTATTCACTAAGATTTAAGTGTGTACTTAAGTACATACTTAAGTACAAAACTTAAGTATATACTTAGTACTTAAGTACTAAGTAATCTTAGTGAATACGGGCCCTGATGTCCTTAATCGAAAGATAAATTGTTGTTAGCCATCTCATTAAATTTTTCCAATTACCTATTCGAATCCTTTTCCGTATATATATATATATATATATATATATGCAAAGATCGGATTTAGTAGGAATATTTTAATAATATGCAATAGTAAAACAACTTTCGTATAGGACACATCAGATGTAACTTATAACAGGGACTTCTTTAATATAGGGACTGTAAACTTCGTTTTACGGTAAAATTAGCGTAGACCTAAAACAGTATTGTTACTTATTGATATCCCGTAATACGCTAATGCTAGACACAGGTAATGTATCATTGTCGTATAGGAAATCATATTTTGGGAGTCCAACGGTCATATTGGTTTATCGAAAATATTTGTGGAATGTAAGTTATGCGATGTTCACACCTTTCCATATATGGTAATATTGTTAAAATCTCGAGATTAGTTAACTTAATCCATATGAAATTTATTATTGGCGAATGGGAAATGGGAATTCATATTTAGGGACTCAGTAGATCACATTGGTTTACCTAAGGCGTTTCCCTTAGCCTATATTATTATTTTGGCACTCTCCACAGCCACCACAGGAGGATTGCCCCGACCCTGTTTTGTAGTTTAGCTAATTCTTACCTATCAGATATCTGTCATTATGTTATTTATTAAAAAATCTTGATAAGTTTCTTTCAAATCTATTCCTTTTTATTCTGACAACCTTATTATAGGAAATTAACGCGCCATGTAATTAACGCTCCATGAAATTAACGCGAATTGGAGCTGAACATTTTCAAATACATGAAATTAACGCGAATAAATTTTATAAAAAATTTCAGGATTATTAATCTCCTGATTTAATTCTATTATTGTGCCCAAATAGGCTTCCAATCTACTTGATAGACATGTTATATCCTTTCAAACTAGTTGCAGATCTGAAAACATGTAGCTCGGAAGTTTGTCCATCCATTGTATAATTTTGCTAAATATCAGGAAATTAAGGTCATGGAAATTAACGCGAAGGAAATTAACGCGATTTGGAGAATTTCGCGTTAATTTCATGGCGCGTTAATTTCCTAAATAAGGTAATCCTAATGATAATTATAAATAAATTCAGAGTATGGGATTATGTATGGGCGTGACCTTCGTTATATAAGGCCTTGCTACTGAGTAGATTTTGCTGGACCATGGATTACTTAAAGGCCATTGATTATTAGCTAACTTATCTTTATCTCAATAGCTAGTAATGACAGACCTGAGAAATGCATTATAATTGTATAGAAAGTTAGGAACATGATATCAAAGCATACATAACACCCTTTAGAATTGTGATATATCACCATTTGATTACGTAATCGCTATTTTTCGTGGGAATTATCGTGTTTTTATAGCCTGCTTTTAACATAGTTAAACGTGTTATAAATGTTCAAAATTGGAACTTGAGGATATCCATAACTAGTTGAATGAAATATATCGAAATTATAAATGGAATGTTGACACATTCCTCGGTTTCCAGGGAAATGCATATTTCTTAAAATGAGCCATAACTCAAAAACTATTGATTTTATGTAAACTATCCTAGTATTGATCTATCCGCAATTGGTAACTTCCTATTTATTGATAATACATTTTCTAGGCCTAACTTCAATAATCTTTGAGATAATGAGTGTATTACCATATAAAGAATTAAGTGCTAATAATCTCATTATCTCAAAGATTATTGAAGTTAGGCATAGAAAATGTATTATCAATAAATAGGAAGTTACCATTTGCGGATATATCAGTACTAGCATAGTTTACATAAAATAGATAGTTTTTGAGTTATGGCTCATTTTAAGAAATATGCATTTCCCTGGAAACCGAGGAATGTGTCTACATTCCATTTATAATTTCGATATATTTCATTCAACTAGTTATGGACATCCTCAAGTTCCAATTTTGAACATTTATAACACGTTTAACTATGTTAAAAGCAGGCTATAAAAACACGATAATTCCCACGAAAAATAGCGATTACGTATTCAAATGGTGATATACATAGGCGGCGATCCGTGGAAATTATTGGGGGGGCGAGATTTTTTTTAATCATCAGAGATTTATTCACTATTATTATAGTTCATTGAACTCCCATTGTTAAGAAGTCGGATATAACGAAATCCCGCTTATAACTAAATGAGGATTTTCCCCAGAGAACTAAATTAGGATTTTCCCCAGAGAACTTAATGCATTTTAATTATTATCGACTTACTATAATGAATATCCGGATATAACGAAGGAATTCACAGCTCCCAAATACTTAGATATAACGATATTTTACTGTATATCAAGTAACATATGAGTTTATTAATGTATAACTAAATTCTTGAAAACATATAATAAATGTTTATGGTAAACATCAATTTTGTAATAGCAGTGTCGATAATAAATATTTAATGGGGGCGATTTAGATATTATTGGGGGGGGGGCGAAAAGGTACCTTCGCTCCCTTTAGATATTATTGGGGGGGCGCGCCCCCTGCCCCCCCAGGAACGCCGCCTATGGTGATATAACACAATTCTAAAGGATTTATATATGCCTTGATATCATGTTCCTAACTTCCTATACAATTATATTGCATTTCTCAGGTCTGTCATTACTAGCTATTGATATAAAGATATGTCAGCTAATAATCAATGGCCTTTAAGTAATCCATGGTTCGGAGTAGTAGTAAGGCCTTATATAACGAAGGTCACGGTATGAGATTATTTATTATCTGAGCAAATGGTAGTGAGGCGATGTACTGTGGAGGTATGATTTTACGATCATCCGTCGGTGGGGGTGGTAAGAATGTGGGTGGATAGGGGTTGGTGTTCGGAGTTGATAGGGATTGGGGCAAATTGTTGGAGGTCAGAGTGGTAGCCGGCATCTTGGAGAGTATTGTCGGGTTCGGAGGTAAATTCGAAGGGGGCTAAGACGAGGAGAATGTCAGTAGGGTTGTGGGATGTGTAGAGGTTGTCGAAATATAGGGATAGAGCGGCCGGGGGGCGAATATCGAGGCGGGTGTCAATAAGGTACATGGTGGTAAGTCGGGCAATTTCTGGGGCTAAGGGGAGACCCATAGGAATGCCCGTGGAGCCGAGGTGGTAGTATAAGTCGTTTGAGACGAGAAAGTTGTAGGAGAGGAGTAGGGTAAGTAATTGATATTCGTAAATTTTAGTGGGGAAATAGTGTTTGAAAGCTTCTAAAGCTAAGTCATGGGGAATAGAGAGGTAGAAGGCTTTGATATCTCGGTGGTAAATTCGAGGAGGTGGTCCGTAAATCGAAAGTTGGGAGATGGATGAAAAGACATCTGAGGATAAGTAGGGGTGAGCGTCTATAAGAGGTGTAAATAGGGGGCGGAGAGTTTGTGAGACGAGGGAGGATATGTAAGAAGAGTGGTTAGCGATAGGGCGGATATAGGGGTCGATTGAGTATGGGTCGAAGGAGTAAATATTGGTATAAGGAGTAGGGGTTGATGGGAATTGCTTTTTATGAGTCTTGATATTAAAATAGAAGGTGGGTGGTCTGTCGTCGGTGGTGTATGCTTTGACTTTATTTTCAAAGTTAAATAATTATGGCTAGACGGAGTTTGGTAACCGAGGCGAAGTACCAGGAAGCGGGAACCGTTCGGTATTTCATAAGGTGGGTAGAATAGAAAACTTGAAGTTCGGTATCTTCGAAGGATTACGAATCCGCCGGTGCGATCGGTTTGTAGAATACGAAGGTGGTGGAGGGCGATGGATTTTTTGAAGGACGAGAGGAAAGGGTGAATTGCTTGTGGTTTCGCGATGCATGTGGGGAATTGGAAATCGGGTGAGCGGAGGGGCATCCAAATCAAGATCTAAAATAGTTTGAAAGTGATTGAGGAAGGAGTGAGGAGGTGCTGGTGTTTGAAATGAGAGGCCGTAAGACATTAGGTTCTGAAGTTTGAGTGCTAGGTGGTAAGGCAGATAGTTCGAAAAATACACGGTGGGAGGGGAGTATTTGAAGGTGGAGAGAGGGGGCAAGGAGTTGGGTGGTAAGATATTTTTAGATGGGTGATCGCATGATTAGGGAAGTTTTTGTAATGGTGACGTAATGATCTTAGTTCGGGGGTGGGAAGATGCTCGCACAATGAACATTCATGGGTTTGAAAGAGGTGTAGGAGCAGGCTAGGAGGAACTGAGTCGGTCACTCGTAACCACGGTAAAAAGGGAGTTCAGTGGTAGAGCGCGACATGTTGTTGGTGCGGGGGGTGATGGTCAACTCATCGAGTCACCAAAGGCTGGGGGTCGCATGGTTAGGGTGAGTGCAAGTGCCTTGGCGGCAGGAGGAGGTGAGATCACGAGGACGGTTTTTGGGGTCCAGCGGAACAACGATTATGGGCGGCGAATGTGGCGATCGTGCGAGGACGGCCGCATTTTAAGCAGTGGCCATGGGCGTTGCAAGCTTCGAGCAAGCATTTGGGTGGTTTGTTGGTATTGGGTGAGAGGGTTAGGGGCGCTTTGAGCGAATGATTGGCGCTTGTCGGGGTTGGGGGCGAGGGGGCAGTGGTTGCGTTCGAAGTGGCCTGGAAGGCCGCAGGTGATATTGTCGAATATGTCGAGGAACTAATCCAGTTCCGAGAATTACACTAACTTTGCACTGCGGTGGTAAAGGTCTTGGCATTACCTATAGCCTTAGACTGACCTTGTTGAGGTTGGTCCCTTAGGTTCGTACTTTTCCAAACTGCAACCTGTAGAATGGTGTCAATGGGAATTCCTGCCCTTGCAGCTGTAGATGTGCAAGCTGATCTTGTTGAGTGAGCTTTGAATTGATTGGTGTTTATTCCGGCTATTCCTAAGGTGGATTTAATCCACCTGCTTATTGTAGAAGCGGTCACATGGTTATGAGGTTTTGTGATGCCGATAAACAACTTGCTTTCCTTAGGAGGCCTAAGAGATTCTGTTTCCGCTAGGTAATTTTTTAGCGTTCCGATGGGACACAAGGATGGGTCCTCAGGAAATAAGATTAAATGATTTTTTTATTTCCTTCTTTCGCCAGGTTTTGGAGCCATCAATTTGAAAAGTAGCAGTATCATTTTGAAACGAAATGAGGTTTACATTTAGTTTAGCTTGTTCGGAGCAACGAGAGGCCGTGGTTAAGCAATCAGCGTTACAGTTTTCAGAGTTAGCGATTTTGTATTTAAGGGAGAGATTTGAGCACTTTGAGTAACGTAGTTACAACCCAGGTGTGGGAGTAACGTGGTAGTTTCGGTTGTATTGCCTCAATACCTTTGATCAGTCGGGATACGAGTGGGTGGTTTCCTATTGATTTATCGGAGTGAGTTCCTATGATCGCAGATACTGCAGATCTGTGAGTGTTGACCCAGCTCGTTGATATACCTTCTGAATGTATCTCGGAGAGGTATGTTACGAATTGCTCTATAGGTGGCTCCACGAAATTGATACTCCGTTGGCTACACCAAGTTCTCCACTTGTGCCAGACAGAGGTGTATGATTTTTTAGTTGACTCTCCATGAAGAGAGTATCGGATGGATAGCTGATTCTGATAGGCCTCTATTGGCGAGGATAGTCCTGATATGGAGTATGCCATCATAGTGAGTTGACCCGTGTGGACTTTCGGGTGCGATTTCCCCCTCGGGTGTTATCGTTATCGGGCCTAATGGTAGCTTTACCGGGACTCTGGTATGCATTGGTCATTAGTAAGGGCCACCATGGCTTGGTTTGCCAGAGAGGTGCAATTAGGATTGCTTCCCTCACTTGATCTGTCAATATCTTCGTCAGGATCCTTCCCACCAATATCCATTGCGGGGAATAGGTAGAGGATCCCAAGGTTTCCCCATTCGAGAGTGAAGGCATTTATCTTCCATCATGGCCTACTTAATATACGGCTAGATATGTCACCGAGAAGGCCATAAAACGAGAAGGCCAGTTTCTAATTTTAATTTTAGGTTAAACTATGCCTCCTATTGTTGTTATTTGGGTTGTATATGGGGTAATCAACCATTGCGAGTCCATTAGAACCACTTTTGAGAATCTCAGATTTGTGGTTAAGCTGTTTAGGCGCCATTTAATCCTTATCGGGTGCTGATCGCTGTATTTTGCTGCACTAGTTGCTGTGATGGCAGTTGATTCAGACCCAGGTCTAGGCCCGAAATTATGTTTATTATATCCGTGGGTGCCTTTTTTTAATCGCCAGTTGTTTGTAAATAATATTAGGCGACCAGTCGGAGGGAAGTTTTTGGTATAGGGTTCAGGGAGCTTAGAAGCTCCGAAAATTTGGCCTCTTTCGAGCATTTGGTTTCGGGAATTTGTCCTCCACATATTTGGGACGGTACTGGTAACTGGCCATGCTGGAGCCCGCTCCTCCTGCAGGGCCTGTTCGAAAAAACTGACCACTTTGTCGAGGATTGGTAAAGGTAGTGCTGTTAGTTTTTTGGTATTGGGTGCTATTGGTGCGAGGCTTTTGATTGGAAGCCTCTAGCCTCTTGTGAGTTTTCGATAGTTCACAGAGCTTGTTTAATTGGGATTCCCCAAATAGTAATGGCTAGTCGAAATTTGGGGGAAAGCTCTTGAGGTCCAATTTCAGGCATTTATCAAAGCCTGTATGCTCTGTCGTCTTCGTTTCTCTGTGATGAATGCTGCTAGAGAGCCCAACAGACAGAGTAATCGCTGCTGAAATGTGAGCAGTCAACGTAGAGTCGTCGATGCTATCTGCTTTTGATAGCTTATTAGCTAATATTGAGAGAGGGCCAACACTTTGTAATAAGTGACGTTGAATCTCAACTAGTTCGTTGTCCTTCTTTAGAACAAAGGGGAATCTATCCGCCAGGAAAGGATCGAGCCGAGGCACTTTCATCCGGGCTCTTGAAAGTGCCTCGGCTCGATCGGGCCTCTTGAATTGTTTGGTAGCCTTTCGTTGTTCCTCGGACGACATCCTGTTTGAGAAACATTTAGTTATGTAATCCTCCACTTCTAGTGACGTATCCTCAAAGTACTCGTTTTCAATTAACGAGGAAGGATCAAAAGCGGAGCTCGTATGCCATGCACCTGCTTGGGAACTGGGAATGTTAAGATCAGCTTCCAGCTCGGCTTGAAGCACTACGTCATTTGGCTGACTTTCATTGTCGTTGTGATCCTCAGGTAATAATCCTGATATTCTCCTTTCCAGCTTGGCTAAAGCTTGGAGAATATTGGCATTGAACGTCTCCTGTAGGGGAGAGTGTGTCACGACTCACTAGAGAACTCAATGGAGTCTCCTCGTCCTGACTAGAGGACGGAGTTAAGTGGGAGGATCTCTCCCTAACGGCCTTTGTAGGAACAATGTCCTTGGTCACTGCTGGGATTAGCCCAGTGCTCCGTTTGTTTGACGTTGGGTTCCGTGAGTAATTAACGGGTAATTGATCCGTTCTTACTTGCTTCGACTTAGACTGAAGTCCATCAGTCGAGCGTTTGGTAGCGCCACCCCTTTGAAGCATACTCACTGGTGGAGCCAAATTGACTGTTATAGGAGGAAGGTTGGGAACCTTGGTGAGAGCAGACATTTCTGGGGTCGATTCGTCCGAGTCCGTGTGAACGAGGATAAGGATGAAGATCCTGAGTGAAGCATTACGCGAGTTAGTAGGAAAGTAAAATTAGCACGCTTGTAGCTGGGAAACTATAGTTACTACTACCGAGTATATATGTTATGTCGATTTTGTAAAATGTTGATTTTACAAAATCAACATGTCGACAAGGGTGGGGTTGGTTAACCGATCTGAGGCTACGGTTACAATTCGATTTCTCGCCACGGTTAACAGCCCATCCTACTCAATACAATAAATCCTTCATAAAAATTTGACTATAGTACTACAGAATAAGACTCAGCTGTATAAAATATAACCGCATAAGTATATTAACTGATATATTTCGTGCTTTAGGTAAATTTAAATCAATGTTGTCAAGAAAATTAATAAAGTGGTGATGATAAATAGATTTAGTACTGTTTCGTACGATTATGATTCACTGTATGATCGTGATTCATATACGATTATGATTCACTGTACGATTATGATTCAACCTTTGCTAATATTATAGGTTGTTAAAACCATACAAAGTTTAGACAAATCATGCTCACAATTACTTGTCAACAGGATTTTAGTTTCAGATTCACATATTTGGCTGTAACTTGGTAAGCATATGAGCTACAAGAATAATTTTGTTCACAAACGTTTTTAAAGTTAGAATTTCATTTTTTAATAATGTGTATTTCCATAGCATTCTATACATAAGGCAATGATACGCACTCAAATTTCTGGACCAGGGATGATTAGTATAGTCAACTAAATAGATGCAATTCAATTATTCTTCGAAATAAGTAATCCAGGGTGCTTCTACTTATGTAATTGTTTTTTATAAAGGTGGTCATGTACAAGACGCATATTTTTGAGGTGTCACTTGGTCGAAATGACGTCACAGTTTTGTCTAATAAGCCAAATATGCTAAAACTTTGAACGCATGTAAAATGTTCAATTTCGCTTTTTCAAACAAATTGCTTTGAGTCTTTGACTAACCCATATAGGAGTCATTTTACATAAAATATCTCAGAATCAATAATGGAATATTACCACATTCCTCTGTTGCCTTGGAAACGTGATTTCAATGCTTGAGGTCATATCTCGAGAAGAAATATAGTTACAGCTTAGTCAATGGATCCAATTGATAGCCAGTCCTAAATTTCCTATTCAATGATAATACATTTCGATGCTCTATCTCAAACCAATTTTCTAAAAATTGTGATTATTGTAATATACATTCAAACGGTTCTACACATTTTGCGCAAAATTGGTTTGACATATTCTGATAAATTCACTAACATATTCTGATAAATTCAAAGATTTTAATACATTATGCAATAATTTCCCAATTAATCTGCTGATATTCAACAGACCGGCTAACTGGTTAATAAAATCTCTAACCGTTAACCAATGTCAGCAACGGTTAACCGGTTAGCCGGTGAACCGAATCCAGCCTTGATGTCGATTTTACAAAATCAACATGAATCAACGGAACTAAAACAAGTGTCCGACTTTGATTACTCGGATAAGTCTAGGTTTTATTGCATTTTGTTCAGAATTCGCTTCATCCAAGTATATACCGACTTGTATGAAGTAAATTTTTTACCAAAATGAATTTTTTTACTAGAATGAAAAAATATTCCAGGGTGATTTTGCAAAATCAACGAATAAAATATGTCGATTTTATAAAATCAACATTTTTTATTAGTTGATTTTTTCAAATCGACATTCTGAAATGTCGATTTTACAAAATCAACTACGTAATTAAAAATGTCGATTTTATAAAATCAACTATTTTTCAAATTAAACTTAAGTTTGTATGTTGATTTTACAAAATCGACATTTTGGATGTTGATTTTGTAAAATCGACTATTTGACAAAATCGACATAACATATACACCAACTAGTCATTATGTTACCTACAGCATCATTAACAACTAAAGCGATAATTGTTAAAGCTACTTTAAGGAAAGTGTGAAATTGCGTCAGCTTGTAGCATAACCATACTCTATCATTGCCTAGCATAGATTTGAAGAAGAATGGCATGTTGGGTGAACACCCAACATGCACCGAAAAAATGTTGACTTATCACCAATTATATGATATTCATACTAAAAGTAAAATTGGGATAGAAGGAAAATCCAACACACTAAGGGTCAATACCTTCTGAAAGACCTTTATAGTGATGATGATATGGCGGAAAAATCTTAAATTACAACTGTGCCTACAGCATGTCCTTTGGAGGCACTATCAATCCACCACCCACCAAAATATAGTGCCTACAAAGGAACATGCTGTCGGCACAGCTGTAATTATAGATATTCCGCCATATCATCATCACTATAAAGGTGTTTCAGAAGGTATCGACCCTTAGTGTGCTGGAAGTTTCCTTCTATCTCAATCAATAACTCTGATGTTTAAAAGTATTTTGACTCGTCGAATCAAGGACCCTTGCCACCCTGTGAATATCTTTCGACAGGCCATTTATTTAAGCAAATTAATTAGTTAGGCCTCTGTTAATGACAATGTTGTTTCAGCTCCACACGAAATCTATCAGAGGATGCGGGCGGGCGGGCGGCATCTCATTATCATTATCTCATTATTTGCTGACGACATAGTTAATAATTATCTGAGCAAATATTCTAATTGTGAGTGCTTATTGAAAAAATATGCAATCGTTGGGTAATAATGCTTGTTATAATATAGGTTCTGATTTTGTTACTAGCTAATTATGGCTATTTTAGACTGTGTCCTCCAATAAAATTGGCAACGAACAGTGGCCTTACCTGAAATGTAGGTGTAATAATGGAAATAATGACAATAATGACAATATTCGTGCGGGAGTGAAATCTGACGCGGGCGGTGGAGCTGAAACAAGATTCCAACAAACAGTGGCCTTAAGTTATGACTACGACGAGTATTACCATGGCGCGGAAGTCCGAATGTGTTTTGGACACACTTTTGAGCTAATGCTCCTGGAATATGAGGGATGTGATTTAGAAGAAACTTGCTCATCGGCCTCGTTCGCTTTGCGACGTATCGGTGCTACGCACCTCAAGTTAACAGCCGCTATCCGGCCTAGTTCTCTCCCTTTCTACCAAGGAGGAAGTTGTATATACCCCTTTCTACCATTTTTCATAGTATTTATTAACTTGTTTACCAATAATACCCATTGAAAGCTAACTTCTAGGTTGATTTGGAATTTTCGTCAATTTTTTTACATTTTTTAATAAACAACAACAATAAATATTCATATTATAAAGTTATAATACGAAATTCGTGTTCAGCATACCTGTTTACCTATAATACACGTTGAAAGCTAACTTCTAGGTCGATTTTGAATTTTCTTTAATTAGTTTAAATTTTTTATAAACAACAATAAATATAACATTCGAAATTTGTAAATGCGAAATTCTTGATCTGTATTCTTTTAACGCTACCTACGACTAGTCAGGACTGTGACGTAATGGGTAAAATCAAAACTATTAACGATGTCAATTCAATTAGTATATCAGTTCGTTTGCCTTACTGTATAGTATATGAAAAATAACTAACATGATTTATTTATTTCTTAAACTTGCCTATATTCAATGAAAACATATATAGCGTTGCTATGTAATATAAGCCATAGATATATCTAGTAGAAAAACATGATAACTTGAAACACTTTGTTTTTACTTCATAACTCGTCAAATAAATATGCATTCAACTTGCGTATACGAGAAAATCACCAATATTATCTAAATTTATATTATTTATTAGGAATTCAGAAATTTAGGTCAATTTTTCGATGGAATTTCCCTATTTTGAGAAATGTGGCCATACAACTTTGCGAAATTAGAAAAAAAGTATGGAAACGCTCTGAACGTTATTTAGATATATATATAAACTACATCTCCCCGAAATTTCAAGTTGATACGATAAATAATCACGGAGTTCTCTAGCTTTTTCCACAGCCGGTATTAGAAAATATTTATGTGCAGAAGAGGGTTTAGAAGGACACAATAGTGGCACAAACCTTCAATACTTCTTACAGATAATGGTTTGAAGATAATTGAAGCAGTTCATATTCCTCGAAAACGATTACTGATAGTGTTAGCAAGTTAGAGCTAAGCTCTTGCACAACTCTGATTTTCATGATCGACGGTTTGTGATGGTCACATGACACCTCCATATATGGGCATGGGCTTCTTAACATGGTGACTATTTGGAAAATACTCCAATTTGTAAATCCAATGATATTTGCATGATATATAGATGTGAATAATCGATTAGAGCTGAGCTCTGCTTTCTCTAGTTTATGAGATACAAAATTGCTGAATCATCAAAATGTGGCACATATCCATTCCCATATATGGTCATTTGAAAAAACGGGGCGTCTGAGCGTCACAAAATTTATTAGGGACGCATAGGAAGTCGTGTATTGCGAGCCTTTTTCACTAGTACATTTTAATTCTAGGTGCACGGGAGTCTGAAAAATGTATTCAGAGGGGGTGTGTTAGAAATTGGACCCCAAGGATAGATAATGTGCCCTAACATCGCGAATTTTCTCTTTCTATATGATTTTTTGATCAATTTTGGTGTTTTTACCAAAGACTATCTAATGGGCCAGGTATATTCTAGGAAAATCACCAAAAATCATGTCAGTTACAGCAAACAATCCATCTGAAAGTGCTGAACCACTGAAAAAGTACACTCAGCACCCCAAATATCGTGCTTATAGAGGTCAAATTAGTCGAGATATTGTACGTTTGACCTTTGCATATCTTTGGGGGCTTAATCAAGCGTCTATAGACGAAATATAATTTTTTTGTGATTTTGTAGCCATTGGCAAAATAGTACTCGTAGGTAGCGTTAACTATAATACCCGTTGAAAGCTAACTTCTAGGTCGATTTTGAATTTTCATTAAATTTGTTGACATTTTTTGTAAACAACAACATTAAATATTCAAATCGAAAATGTATAAATGCGAAATTTGTGTTTAGCATATACTTGTTTACTTAATATAACATTTGGAAGTTAGTTTATATCCAAATTTTAAATGCTGTTTATATTCCCCCATCACTTTAATATAATTCGGACAAACAAAAAAACAAACCCACAAACACGCAACAATCGAGTTTTAATATTACAAGCCCTTCGATCTCGGTCGCTTTGCGACAGATCGGTGCTACGCGCCTCAAGTTGATGGCCGCTACGCGGCCTTACTCCTCACTGAACCATTGAAATAATAGTAAAAGAAAAACATGCAATGTAATACAGACACAAATGATTGGTTAGATGAATTTTTATTTTCAATCAATCAAATTGTAGCCTCAGAAAATCTTTCTATTATGCACATATTTATACTAATTGAATGAAGTATAGCTAATCCATACTAACAAACCCTCGAATTTAATCGGATAACATATTTTGTCACCTTTAATGTGAATATTTATCTTCAAAAACCAATAGATCGTTGTCGCAGTACAAAATTACCCCTGTTACAAATTTTCAGCTTTCTGGGACTCGTGGTCTTTCCAATTAATTATGGACAAACAAACACACAAACACACAAACAAACACACAACAATTGCGCTTTAATAAATAGATAGATATTTAGTTAGATATACGAGCCCTTCGGTCTGCGGTCGCTTCGCGAATTTTTACACACTATTCAACACGAACCCCGTTATTTCGTTTAGAAAACCAATAGATCGTTGTCAGCGTGTAAAATTACCCCTGCATACAAATTTTCAGAGATCTAGAGCTTGTGGTCTTTCCAATCAATACTGGACAAACACATACACAAACATTCAGACAACAATTTCGCTTTTAAAATATAGATAGATGATGTTTTATATTTCCTACCTTTAATATGTGACAATAAGTCATAACCGAGCCACCCTCAAATGCCAAAAATCAGCCTGGATGTCTTTTAGTTTCTTCAATCAATTATGGGCATATAAAAAATTGTCTAATACTAAATTTTCCGATCAGTATATTTGTTGTCCTATAGAATACTAATATGCAACGCTTTTCGAAGCTGGTCGTAACGTATACTATTGGATGATCTTGATTTTGTTCTCGGTCTGTTTACAATAATGTTTAATTTAATCCTGAATTTGCCTCCATTCTCGTCCATTTAGGAAACTTTTGTGATAGTTATTTGCTTACAATATCCATTATCAACAGAAATGTTTTTAGAGAGAAAAGAGTGTGATCCTCGCTACCTGTACATGTTAAGCGTTGGCTTGATATCACTTAGTGTCATTCTATATGGTCTATTAAACTCAAATTATGGACTCCTCACCGAAAATTTACTACAATTCGATTCAACTAAAGTAATTTATTATTTAATGTGTATACCTTCAGCTATAGTCGTGTTTATAAGCCTTATGTGTATGAACTGGATTGGGTTTATGTTTTTTGTACATAATTAAAACTAATAAAACATTACCGAGTAACATATGTTCAGTATAATATACACGTATTAATAATTTGATCTTGTATAAAAAATGCTCTGACTTTTTGTTTGATTGTCTAGAATAGATTGACAATGGATCGGGATTATTGTATCTAGAAACCAGCTGAAATACTTAGTCTAAAAAAATTTCGATAAAAATCCTATTGGTCCAGCCTTTGGGCGAACCATAATTTTCTCTCTTCTAGTTTGTAACTACAGTCGAATCCGGTTTTTTAACACCGGTTTCAGGGTTTCATAGAGAAATTTTTTTTGGGGGGGAAGTTTGTGGATCCAGTTTATACAAAATATTTCATTGCCAGCTGGGGGTGTGGGGGCGCTATAAGCACCCCAGGCGGCCCAGGGCTTCGTCCCTGGAAAAAAGAAACAATAGAGTGCTATAAAGCAGGGTTGTAAACAAATCATTTATTATTTTATCAAATCAAATCAAATCATTTTAGATTTCAAATAATTTCAAATCAAATCTAATCAAATATTTGAAATTTCAAATAATTTCAAATCATTTCCGAATCACTGTCAAAAAGTATAGAAATTTTGAAAATGATCTTTTATATTTAATATTGAATTGAAAATGAAGTGAAATTATATTCAAGCGATTTGGAAACGATTTGAAAATGATTTAAAGAATATGATTTGAAAATGATCTGAAAATGATTTGAAAAATGATTTGAAAAATGATTTGAAAATGATTTGAAATAATTTCAAATCAAGCAAATCAAATCATAAATAAAATCATTTGAGAATTCAAATGATTTCAAATCAAATCAAATCAAATCAAATCAAATCAAATCAAATCATTTGAGAATTCAAATTCTCTAAATCAATCAAATCAAATCAAATATTTGAAATATTTGATTTGATTTACAACACTGCAGTATAGAGTGCTAGTGTTATGTTAGTGCTAAGCTAACAGTAGAGTGTTATTCGCCGAGTATAAGAAATAATTTTATTTAAATATTCACAATAAATAAAAAATCACATAGTAGTATTCGAGCCTGTTGTCACTAATGGACTAAACCTCACCTAACTTGTTCATACCACAAAAAATAGATTTACTAGCAGGCAAAGATGGATATCGGAGATTTTTTTTCACGTAAGAGGACCTGCAGACAGATAATTAGTGATAGTGAATCTGACTCAGATACTAACCAGGCAGGGTTGCCAACCCTCCCTCTTTTTAGCCTTTATTTCTCCCATACTCCCGACCTCCCGCCAAACTTTTCAAACTCCCGATTTTTTGGAAATTGTTCCTATATTTAGATTTTATGATATATAATTAAATAACTGGATTTTATTGCTAAAATTAGTCTACTAGATACGAGTACCAAGTTTTGTTCTACTCATATACCTGTAAGTTAGTTAAGATTATTTAGCCCCTTATTATTACATTGTACTACAGTAGAACCTGCAGAAACGGGGTGCCAGGGACGCAAGGTCTTTGTTACCCCAATTCCCCATTTCTGCCGATTCCCCGTTTATGGAGGTTCATTGATGTGGGACTAGGAATTTGCTAAAAATTTTACCCAATTTTCAAAGGATCCCGTTTGTGGAGGTTCCACTGTATACGTTTTATGTTTTAATTCGAATTTGGAAAATATTCTTAAATATATCCCGGGTGGCCTGTTTCGACGTATTTTGAGTACTTTCAGAACCTAACCATGGATAACCAATTTATCGACGTATTTTGAGTACTGTCGTATTTTGAGTATTTTTTTCTATTCTATCTAAACTATTTTCTATTAGTATTTTTTTCTATTACAAATTATGCTGTGATATTTTGAGACGCTCTGATAGACTGAGACGCTACTATAAATGCAATTTCCTACTCATTTTACAATTTATCTTAAATTATTTTAGATAATATTTCTTTCTGAGCCAGGTATCTTTCAAAGTATTGTAATGTACTATTCGGTCTATTCCATACGGTCTGAACATGTTTACTGTTAATACGATCTGATCAGATTAATTAAATAAATGTGGAATACTAAACCCAACTCAAAACTAAACATAATTACATATATCATATATGCTTATACATATGTCATGGATTATATAACTTGTAGGCATTTCCATGCAACCACAATAGCAATAGTCACTCCCTAATAAACGTGTGTTAATATTATGTAGTTAGTTAGTATTCTCAATTGTACTTCTACCGAAATTAAAGTTTACTTCTTATACAAGTTGTAAGAGTTTGTTCTTCACATATACTATATAACAAGGTTTGCAATGCGAAATCAGCGGAATTGTATTACAAAAATACACTATATTAATGATACAATTTACAAAAGCATATACAAAATTAATGGCTAGAGAGAAGAATTATTAGTTAGCTTGTAAATACACACAACTTGACAGGACACATACAATACAACAGCTACACTATACCAGTACCGCTATAACCTAGCTGATAATATTACTCTCCTAACATAATTGCTATTGTATCGAGCCAATGCAACAATTTGTGTTTAAAGTTTATTAAACATTAGTATCATGCATATTAGATTGTTCAACGAATGTATTTGTTGATTAAATTAGACAATACCTTTATACTCGGTAATGGCATTATCCATAAAAGTAAAATCCATACACTGTAATTACAATATTTAATGTTTTGACCACTTTTGTCCAATTTTTAGGTTTAGGACAGGGCGGTTTAAACCTGGTTTTAACCATTTGGCCAAAACCTACCAACCCTGCTTCCTATACAATTATAATGCATTTCTCAGGTCTGTCAATACTAGCTATAGAGATAAATATATGTCAGCTAATAATCAATGTCAGCTAATAATCAATGGCCTTTAAGTAATCCATGGTCCAGCAAAATCTACTCAGTAGTAAGGCCTTATATAACGAAGGTCACGAATGAGCTAATTAAATATATAATTTCAGATACTTTAGAATATAAAAATTATGATTACCGATTTGAATAGCACGGGGGCCAATTACTATAGGTGCTAAATTTCTAATCATTAGGATTATTTATACTGAGATAGACACATTCCCATTTGTGCCAATTGTGCCACAAGTGGCACGTGCAGGGACAATGTGCCACTTCATGGATATTGGCTGAAAATGATCTAAAATCAAATGTTTTAAAATTCATAAATATGCAATTCGTATACTGTATCTAACTAGTAAACATAAGGCTGCAGTGTTTCATCCAGACATATAGGCAAGGGGGGGGGGGGCAAAGTAGAGTTTTGGGAATGTGAGGGGGGCGGCTTCAGCTTTGATCAATGTATTTTTTCAACTCCCAAGGGGGGGCAAATGCCCCCCCTCGCCCCCCCCCCCCCCCCTAAATGAAACGAAACCCTGGGCTGTATATATCTGATAGTGTGTTCAGGGTTCATTGAAGAAAGTGGACGGTTTCCAAATTTTATATTTTGGCCTATAGGGGTAACTTTTGGCGCCCGACAACAAATTTAGGTTTCCAGTCAATATTTCTCACACCTCGCCAAGTTATGAAGTCATTGTCACTTTTGGGAAGCGATAAAATTCACTTAATCGCACATAATTTGCACCCTCAAAGAGATAAAATCTGCAAATTAAATAGAACATGCACATTAATGATGCGGACATGTTGGTCACGCCAGATTATTAATATGCTTACCCATTATCGCATGATGACGTAATAATTAATATTTCACATTGTTAAATTTGACTATTTTAGGCTTATTTACGTTTTATAATCAATGTTAGAAGTACAGTCAGGTTCTTTTATTATGAACATTCAAGGGACCAAAAATTGTGTTCACAATAGAGAGACTTCATAATAAGCGAACTCAACTTAATACAAACCCTATGTAAGTTGTATAATTGGGGCCATAGGGCTTGTTCATAATAAAAAATCTTCATACTAAGCAGACGAAATCTTGTTCATAATAAGCAGACCTGACTGTATATAACCACACACCAACCGCAAAGCGGTGGTGTGTGTTTGTGTTCTGCCGCGAAGCGACCTAGCAAGCGAAGCGCGCTAGTATAAATTAAATCAGTAGACAAACTAAATAGCCACGAAAATATATTCTGAAAATTAGATAGAGATACATCGCTGTCCATGGTCCATATTTTCAATGGACTATCATTGCCTTATAGAATGCTATGCTGAAAGCTATAAAAAGCCCTGAAGATGATGTAACTTTTTGTGTGCATATTCACTTGTTTGTCTTTTTCGAATTGATTGAAATTTGAAAGCCTGTACAAATCGGATAATTAACACAATGATTAACTTTTGGTGTCCGACGAGTTCAGGTATTTAGCCCAAAATTATCACTCGCGCAGTTATGAAGTCTTACCACCACCATTCACTATTGATCCTGGATGGGTGCGAGATCGGCATGACAGGGCACGGCCCGGGTTTAGTACTCATCCACAATATATATAAGTAAATAACAGGATTTATTCTCTGAAATTAGTCAAGATACGAGTACCAAGTTTTGTTCTACTCATATACTTGTAAGTTAGTTAAGATTCTTTAGGCCCTTTATTAATACACGGTACTATTATGTTTTAATTCGAAATGCTGGGTGGCCTTGTTGCCTATATCCTCTAGAACAGTGGTTCTCAAACTGTGGTACGCGTACCACAGGTGGTACGCGAGCTCCTTCTAGTGGTACGCGTAGCTATAGGCGGAGGGAAGAGGAGTCAGGGGAAGGGGGGGGGGGGACACTTGCTCCTACCCTAATTAAGCCTTTGAATTGTTGGCAGTTTATTGTTGATATTATTCAACACCGTCAATACCTTCAATTCTCTAATGTTGCTAGATTACACATTCTAAATCTATTGTATTTTGTTTTTGTTAGCAAATTATGCTTCCTGCTGGTAGATCAGTAGTTACATTAACTCTGCAAAGAAATCCTGGGGGTATACTCCCCAAACCCCCTTAGGTCGCTCGCTACGCTCGCTGCTTGCACATTTGACCGCGGAGAGACTTTCTCCTAGCTATGCCCTTGAGAGGGGGTAGATCATTATACTTTAAAAATACATCAAAATTGAATAGTTATTAAATACAATAGAAATGTACTTTAGTACGAGATGATGTACGTCGTTTTCAGGGGTGTATTTAAAATTTAAATATCGGTTATTATGGTGGTACGCGGAGACCCTAATATTTGATGAAGTGGTACTCGCTGTGAAAAGTTTGAGAACCACTGCTCTAGAAAGTTGTTATACTAGATAGATGCTGAGTTTTTCTCGTTTAGTTTATATGTGGATCTATGCAACCACAATGGAATAAGCTTTACAACACATTTTACAAATTTTGATGGCCTAATCGTCATGAAATTACTTGAAATCTCAAGAAAAATGTCCGTAAATTACGAGAACTTTTGAACATGCTATTTAAATCTGCAACATCTACGTACAGTCAACTCCGCTTAATAGAGCCACCGGTTAATCGGTTTCTCCGCTTAATCGGGTCAAAATTTCACAGGATTTATAGGACAGAATTACAGTTTGGCTTACAATATTTTCGGTTAATCGGTTTCTCCGCTTAATCGGGTCAAAACAACCTGGTCCCGAGGTGGCTCTATTAAGCGGAGTTGACTGTATATCTAATTAAAAAACATTCTTTGTGGAAAAATTATAATTAATTAATTAATATTAATATTTCGTTTTTTGTTGTATTATTGCATACATTGGGTGAATAAGAGATACGCGGGAAGAAATTTAATAGATAGAACTAGAAAAATATGCGTTTCCTAATCGTTCTATTCATGATAGATTCAAAGAAATAGCATATATTTTGAGTCTCCCGCTTATTTGGTAAAACTCCCGCCAAAATGGCAAAACCTTCCGCTTTTTGGTTTACTGAGGTTGCCATCCCTGTTATTGTCTGGTGCGTAATTATAAAAATTTTACCATTTTAAACCTATTTATGAGACAATTAACATTAGAAGTATGAAATCACACAACCACCGCGAAGCGGTTGTTGTGTGGGTGTTCGGTAGCAACGCGACCCTGCAAGCGAAGCGAGCTAGTGGTATATAAAGTGTAATACAGTAACTACCAATATGTCTCTGAAGCAAGGTTAGGAATTTGGGCGAAATAATTTTATTCGTTTAAATTAAATATCTTGTATAACATATTGCTTATAAAGCTGAGAAGGACAAAATAAATATAAATTAGTATTAAGTGTTAAATGCTTCTTCTTGAATAAGTAAAAACAGTTCTCATTCCTTGTCTAATACTTCAGAGAGCACTGCCTGTACCCACCTGAACAACACAACACACTCGATGCTGACTTCTTTAATAGATTCTATGCTAAGTCGCTGTGTGAGCAGCTTTGCTTTCCTGGCAGTGTTCTTTTCCAGATAGTTGATCTGGTAGTCGGCTACTCGCCTCTTGATACTGTATTTGCCTACTACACCCATCTGTGCCTGGCACTGCTCCCAGCTCTGTATATATCTCTCGGGGACTCCCAGCAATAACAGGAACGCTTTAAGCACATAATGGACGATAGTAGGGGGCATGGTGTAGCTCTTGATCTCAGCCAGGCAGGAGGATCTTAGGTCAATAACTTTACCCTTCAATACTTCTAGTATATCCAATTTATTTAGAAGAGCTTCTGCTTCTGCACAGATAACATTGAGCTTAGAGCAGAGAGAGAGCGTTTTAATTCTATCCATTACAACTCTTATCTTGCACCTGTCTCGGATAGTAATCACAGCCCTCAAGTCCTGCGCTAGTCGGATAGAGAGTAACACCTGTTCAGCTGAGAGGATTAACTTATTACTGATTGAGAGGTGTCTCAGTCGCTGCAGGCAGTAGTCAACTAGGTCACCATTACGACATGCCATCGCGTCACGGAGCTCTTCTAGCAAGCAGTCAGAACTTGTATTAGGGTCCTGTTGCTGGTAGAAGGGATCGAACCTTTGAGTCAAATAAAATTGTGATTCTCTTTCCATTAAGATTTCCCTTATCATTTCCAGTTCTGGAGACAGTGAGTAGATGCTCTCTTCTATCTCAGGCCAACATACACGGGGGGTAGTTTGCAGCCTGCTGGTTAAGAAGTTCTGAAACACGATCTCCCCAAACTCTTCCCCATGCTTAACTTTAAATATAAACCTAGCATTATTATCGCTAACTGAGTCTACATGGTTGCCCGCTAGCTGTCTAAACTTCCATTGTAAATCTTCCACTTCAATCCCAAACTTTTCCAAACTCCTTAACAGAACAGAGAATTCTTTTATGGTACAATTATCTTCTGCTTCACAATGTTCTTTGTACAGTAGTTTGATAAGAAATATACTAACTTCTAATCGTCTGACAGTCTTGAGTAGACAATGGCAGTTTTTGACTGATAGCTGTCCCCCCTCAGCCCGTGACGAGAACGTGAGACCAAACTCATTATTCAGGCCACTCGACAGGAACCATAAGTCTTTACTGAATACAATGTCAGAGAGGCGAGTGAGGTAGCTGTAGCTGAGTTCTGGAATATACCTACGCTGCATTTCAACTAAGGCAATATATAGGGTATGCCTAATTTCCGGGACGGGACGGGACCGTCCCGGAAATTCCAGGTACCTAAGTACGGGAAGGGGACAGGTAGTAGTAAGTTATTAATTACGATTACATGGGCTAAAATAATTGTTCTTAAATAAAAAGAAAACACTAAACTAAAAAAATACAACTAATCTTATTGCTTGTTTTGTTATAGCCACTTGTAGGTTATTCTACTACGTATTGAGTGTGTCTACGAGCGTAAGAGAGAGCGATGAGTCTACAGTCAGTCGAACAGTTAAACATTATATGTTGCTTATGTACCAATTCTTTATTCTACGTATTTGTTCAAATATAATGCTGTTTGTTTGTGTTACATTTAATTCATTAAAAATAAAGTATTTATTTCTAAATTAATATCCAAATATTATGATAATTGGGGCTGGGTAGTCTTAGATTTTAATATCTAACATTTGTTACACATTAAAATACCACTGAAAGGCTATATGACAATTAGTAGAAACTTGGAAAACCCATGGTAATTGCCATCCATGGTCCAGTAATTCACTAGAGTGTCATTGCCTTAGTATATAGATTGTTATGATGAGTTATGCCAGGTTATATAATTAACGAGCCCTTCGGTCTCGGTCGCTTTGCGACAGATCGGTGCTACGCACCTCAAGTTAACGGCCGCTATGCGGCCTTACACCTCACATTTTCTACCATGGAAATGGTAGAAAGGGACGTTATGATTTTGAATTTTCATTAATTTGTTTACCTATTTCAGGCTATTTGTGTAAACAACAACAACAACAAATACTCATATTAGAATTTTATAAATGCGAAATTCGTGTTCAGCACACTTGTTACTTATAATACCCATTGAAAGCTAACTTCTACTCTTAGTCTTCTAGGTTGATTTTATATTTTCATTAATTTGTTTACCTATTTTGTGTAAACAACAACAACAACAATTATTCATATTAGAAAATTTTAAACGCGAAAATCGTGTTCAGCATACTTGTTTACCTATAATACCATTTGAAAGCTAACTTCTAGGGTGATTTTGAATTTTCAATAATTTGTTTACCTATTTTGTGTAAACAACAACAACACATATTCATATTATAAATTTGTAAATGCGAAATTCGTGTTCAGCATACTTGTTAACCTATAATACCCGTTGGAAGCTAACTTCTAGGTTGATTTTGAATTTTCATTAATTTGTTTACCTATTTTGTGTAAACAACAACAAATATTAATATGAGAAATTTATAAACGCGAAATTCGTCTTCAGCATACTTGTTTACCTATTATAACATTTGAAAGTTAGTTTATATCCCAATATTAATTGCGGTTTCTATTCCCCCATCAATTTAATATAATCCGGACAAACAAACACACACACACACACACAAACACACAAACAAACAAACAACAATCGAGATTTAATAATACGAGCCCTTCGGTCTCGGTCGCTTCGCGACGGATCACTCTCTCACAAAAGTCGCTTCGCGACTTTTGTTCGTTCGTGTTAGACACTACGCAATACAATTAACGGCCGCTTCGCGGCCTTTCCCTCCTCAAAGCAATAATATTAATAATGAGTTAACCTATGGCTTGTAAATTACACACTTTGACTTAATAACCCGTGCCTAAAATTCATTTTGGGTTGTGATTAGTTACTGTGATTTGTTTGGGAATGTTATTTAAGTTATTCTCATTGCTCAATAGTTATTAATTATTATTTAATTTATAGCTCAATAATTCTTAAGGGTAGCTCGTTCAGCTATATTAAAACGTTTGCTTGTTTAGTCAAATAAATTGAAACCTGTGGTTGGTAAATTATACGCAATTAATTATTTCAGCAAATTGTATTCAAAGTAATTAATAACTCTGGGTGTAATCTCTCCATAATAATGGTTTAACCAAACAAATCAGATCACCCACATAGTGTTAAAAATAATAGGACACATTTTAACTAATAACTTTCGCTATGTAAGTTAGTAAAAAGTAATAATTTACACAAAGGTGTTCCATTATGTGTTGTCTATTTTCATATAAAATTTGTACTAACCGAGTCAAATTTGCAAAAGTTATTAAAGAAAAGGTTACCGTGTGATGTCATACTCACAATATTTCGCTTAGAAAACCAACAGACCCATGTCGCTATGACAAACTACTCCTATATACCAAATCTCAGCTTTCTAGGTAGTATGGTCTTTTCAATTAATTACGGACAAACATCCCCACACACACACACACACACACACACACACACAACAATTCCGCTTTTAATATATAGATAGATTATATAATTTAGGTAGTGAATATATATACAGTCGACTCCGCTTATTTGCACAATCCCCCTTTCTTTGACCTTTAGTAATGTCAAAAGGTAAAAAATTGGCCGAATCCAATTTTTCTTTCTGAATTGGATAGATAGTATATCAATGTATAGTTGTGAATGCTTATCTAAGTACAGAGGCGTCGGAAGCAAAATAAAAGTGGGGCGGCCATAATTTTATTTTAACAGAGTGAGCGACCAAAATGGGCCTGGCAATGGATGTCCGCTAGGCAAGGGCGTAGCCAGGGGGGCGCCAGTGTGCCCCCACTTTGTTCCCATGCGCCCCTTGAGGCGCATACCACTTGGAATTGGGATAGATCAATATATTCAATATATATGTTTCTGATATACACGTATATATATATATATATACGAGCAGTGGCGTAGGGAGGGGGAGTCCTAGGACCCCCCCAATCTGTCAGTCTGTCATAAAAATAGGCCAAGCGATAGCCTACTAGGTTTATGGAAATGTTATTTAGTGGGTTTTTTTGGTTAATGGGTAGAGATTACTGCAATAGAGTTTCCCGTACCGCAAATCGGTCTTTTGTTAAAGTAATTTTTTTTAATCGCTGGAGGCGATGCCCCCAGGCCCCCTTATTGGCTCGCTTCACTCGCTCAGGACCCCCCCAATCCAAAATCCTGGCTACGTCCCTGTATACGAGCCCTTCGGTCTCGGTCGCTTTGCGACAGATCGGTGCTACGCACGTGCACCTCAAGTTAACGGCCACGTAGCGGCCTACTCACTAAACAAATGATTACATAGTTAGTAATATTTGTCATAGTTATATACATATAATACCCGTTGAAAGCTAACTTCTAGGTTGATTTGAATCTTCACTAATTTGTATACCTTTTGTGTAAACAAAAACAAAAATTCATATTAGTTATTTATATATACGTATGCGAAATTCGTGTTCAGCATACTTGTTTACCTATTATAACATTTGTTACCAATTATAACATTTGACAGTTAGTTTATATCTCATATATTAATGCGGTTTCTATCCCCCCGTCACTTTAACACAATCCGGACAAACAAACAAACAAACACACACACACACACAACAATCGAGATTTAATAATATATATATATATATATATACAGTAACTCCCGTTATAACCAAGTCGGATATAACGAAGTACCTGCTTATAACGAAGTCATTCAATGGTCCTGAAATCCTTCTATCTTATTACATTAATAAAACTTCGGTTACAACGAAATTGATATAACGAAATTCCGCTTATAACTAAGTCATTTAAATCCCATATAGCCCATTCATAGGCGTCGGAAATGGGCCCGCCGGCCTTTCGGGCCGCCCGGCCCGAAGGCTCCGGGGCCGGCCCAATCGATTCTGGGGCCGCTACATTCACGGCATCACTAATTAGCACAACTATGGGCCGGGCATGGGCCGGCTCGAGCCGGGTAGACCCTTCGGGCTGCCCGGCCCATGCCGGGTGGCCGGGTGGGTCCGACGCCTATGAATCCAGTGCTGCAAACCCTCCCGCTTTCGGCGGGAGGGTCCCGATTTTTGATGTTTCCTCCCGCTCTCCCGCCTCCCCTCTCAAACCTCCCGCTTTTTGGATGATTGTATATGTAAATACAGGGACTTCTTTAATATAGGGACTGTAAACTTCGTTTTACGGTAAAATTAGCGTAGGCCTAAAACAGTATTGTTACTTATTGATATCCCGTAATCCGCTAATGCTAGACATAGGAAATGTATTATTGTCGTATAGGAAGTCATATTTTGGGAGTCCAACGGTCATATTGGTTTATCGAAAATATTTGTGGAATGTAAGTTATGCGATTTTCACACCCTTCCATATATGGTAATTTTGTTAAAATCTCGAGATTACTTAACTTTATCCATATGAAATGTATCATTTTCGTACAGGAAATCATATTTTGGGAGTCCAACGGTAATATTGGTTTATCGAAAATATTTGTGGAATGTAAGTTATACGATTCTCACACCTTTCCATATATGGTAATATTGTTAAAATCTCGAGATTAGTTAGTTTTATACATATGAAATATATTATTGGCGAATGGGAAATGGGAATTCATATTTAGGGACTCAGTAGATCACATTGATTTACCTAAGGGAATGGCGGACATTTCGTCCCCGGACACTTCGTCCCCGGACATTTCGTCCCTGGACATTTAGTCCTTTGGACGTTTCGTCCCTCGGACATTTCGTCCTTTACACATTTTATCTCATAATGTGTGTTATTTAACAATTATTCTATTGCACTTATTGTTGTTGTTAGCAGGTTATTGTTATTTCTTTGGAATGTCTCCTGATGGTTTCCATCTGAAGTATCAAAGGACAGTACTTTATGTGGATACAGTATATATAGAGTGGTATAATGGTGAAAATTTATTTATTCTACAAATTCCATGGCCACTCCAGATCCAGATATTGTAATTGAAATTTTAAAATCGAGTAAAGGCAAAGAAAAGGCTTGCATTGACGGTTTTTTATACACTCTAAAAAGGTCTTGTCATCCCCACTTACATTGGATCTGCGAAAATCGTGCAATCTGCAAAGCCCGCCTTGCCACAAAAGATGGAGTTGTGATACATCCTCCAAACAAATCTGACATCAATTTATCCCATACTCACGGTCCAGAACCTATGCGAGTCGAAATGATAAAAGGCATCACTAAAATGAAAGATCGTGCTTTAAATTCTGAAGACACTCCTAGGTCCATACTTGCTAATGGATTAGGATTAATGACTGATCCAAGTATAGCTGCACTACCTAAGTTTGATTCTATAAAACGTACAATTCGTCGCCAAAGATCTTGTGCAGAAAAGTTCGATAATTCAGCACCGGCTGATCAAATTATACTCCCTGAAAAATATAAATTTAATATAAAAGGGGAACCGTTTTTATTATATGATTCAGAAATTAACGATACTAACAGACTTCTAGTATTTGGGACTCGTCAAATGCTGTCGCTTTTGCGTGAATCAAGCAGCTGGTATGCAGATGGTACTTTTAAAGTTGTACCCTGTCAATTTTTTCAATTATACACAATTCATTGTGAGAAAGACGGATACATCATCCCCTGTGTCTACGCACTGATGACAAATAAGCGCCAAGCAACATACGACAACCTATTTAAAAAATTGATAGAAATCGAACCTGGCTTAAATCCGTCACATATTATGGTAGATTTTGAAAAAGCTTCACTTAACTCCTTAGAAGAAAATTTCATAGCTGTTGTTTCTGGATGTTTTTTTCATTTGAAGCAAAGTATTTATCGTCAAATTCAGTCCAAAGGGCTGACAATCCAATATCTCCAAGATCAAGAGTTTGCAATCAGGATGAAAATGCTACCGAGTCTAGCTTTTGTACCTGAGCATGATGTTATCGACTGTTTTACAATACTAATGGGTGACTTTCCGCAATCAGCTAAAGAGATTGCTGAATATTTTGAGGCCAATTATATTGGTAAGATACTTGCAGATCAAAGCAGACGAGTACCACCCTTTCCAATTCGAATTTGGAATATGCATACACGAGTGAGATCTAAACTATTCCGAACCAACAATTCAGTAGAAGGCTGGCATAACGGCTTTGCATCAGGAATTAATTGTTCACATCCAAGTTTTATTAAACTTTTAATACATCTGCAGCGTGAGCAATCACTACAGGAGGCCCATCTAAGTTAAATGGGAAACGGGAGAACTTTCAAAAACATCAAAACACAGTGAATCAAGAAATACACGAATCTTGACACTGGTTGAAGATTATCATAATAGAGAAATTCTTACATTTTTAAGAGGAATAGCACATAATTTCGAATTCTAATCTCACATCATATTCCTACTCTTATTTATAATACTACGTATATTATTTTACTGCACTCACAATAAATTATCATTCTTTTACTGTACTATTTTTCATATTAGAAATTTTCGGGGACGAAGTGTCCAAGGGACGAAAGGTCCAAGGGACGAAAAGTCCGTGGACGAAGTGTCCGGTACGAAATGTCCGAGGACGAAGTGTCCAAGGGACGAAGTGTCCGTTTCCCATATATTTTAGAAGTCTTCACTTAACTAATTTACTCTAACCCCAGAAACAAATTTATCTCTTTTAAAATACCATAATTCTATATATTATCTTGTATTTCCAATTTTCCATTCTGACACATCATTTAGGAAATTTTTATAACACTCATTTAGGAAATTTTTATTTATTTATATATTTTATAATAATAATAAAATGCTTACTGCTACCTTATATTTCAAGAAATTACTTATATAGAGCTCAGCTCTAGTAGAGTTCAGTTTTTTAGTATGTGTATTCAGGCACTGAGAAAGGTCAATTTCCCCCAAGCTTGAAATTGACCTTTAGGATGTAAGCCTGGGCTTTTAGTATGGGTAAAAATCTGAACTCTACAAAGCTCAGCTCTATATAAGCATTCTCATATTTCAATATGAGAGGGTAGAAACTAATTGATAGGTAGATAAATGTTTTTATAATGCCTTTTATTCAGGTATTCTTGCTAATTTTAACTTAAAACTGACCTCCCGATTTTTCTCCCGCTTTTAGAGTATCAACCTCCCGCTTTTTGATTAAACTCCCGCCACAGGTCCCACTTTTGGGATATTATCTATATATATATATATTATCTATATATATATATCATATATATATATCATATATATATCATATATATCATATCATATATATATATCATATAATATAATATATATATATATATATTTTAGGTTGGCAGCACTGTATAGCCTCTAAGCAATTGAATTTACTCCGGTTATAACGAACTCCGGTTATAAGGAATTCTGCTTATGACGAACTCCGGTTATAACGAAATCCTTTTATAATATACTCCGGTTATAAGGAATTCTGCTTATAACGAACTCCGGTTATAACGAAATCCTTTTATAATAAACGGAAAACGGACACTTCGCCCCCTGGACACTTCGTCCCCGGACACTTTGTCCCGCATTTCGTCGCGTGGACATTTCGTCGCCGGACATTTCGTCCCGTGGACATTTCTTCGCCGGACATTTCGTCCCGTCGCCGAATATGTCGTTCCCTATCCGTTTCGTTACAGGTTATTTAGTTTCCTGGCAACAGTTCTAGTACATAGGTATTTAATTTTTATTAAACAGCTATTGCTTGAACACTTTATTTTCGCCTGTTATTGTTGTTTCTCCGGATTGAATCCATATACGATAAGACTAAAGTGATTTCAATTTACATTATTGGGATACACGTATATATAGTTATGGAACTTTAATAACCTATATTCCGATGGCTACGCCTAATTTTGAGATAGAAATTCTTAAATCGAGCAAAGGAAAGAAAAAGCTTGCGTTGAAGGTTATTTATATACTCTCAATAAATCATGTGGTGACATTGTGGTCCACTCCTACATTGGATCTGCGAAAAACGCGCAACATGCAAAACCCGTCTTGCAACAAAAGAGGGAGTTGTGATAAAACCTCAAAACAATTCTGATATACATATTTCTCATACTCTGCGCGAGTTGCATTGATTAAGGGCATTAGTAAAATGAAAGATCGTGCTTTAAATTCTGAAGATAGTACAAGGTGCATACTTGCCAGTGGATTATAATTAATGAATGACTCAAGCATTGCTGTGCTACCTAAATTCGATTCTATAAAACGTACAATACGTCGCCAAAAAGCATGTACTGAGAAGTTCGATATCTCAACATCAGCTGAAAACGTTGTAATTCCTGATAAATTTAAATTGACCTTAAAAGGACAACAGTTTTTATTATACGATTCAGGAATTCACGATACTAACAGGATTTTAGTATTTGGTACTTGTCAAATGCTCTCGCTTTTGTGTGACTCAAGCAATTGGTATGCTGATGGTACATTTAAAGTTGTCCCCAGCCAATTTTTTCAGTTGTACACAATTCATTGTGAGAAAGATGGATACATTATTCCCTGCCTATACACTCTTCTGACAAATAAGCGTGAAACGACATATGATAAACTTTTCAAAAAATTGATAGAAATCCAACCTGGCTTAAATCCATCATATATTATGGTAGATTTTGAAAAAGCTGCAATTAACACTTTGGAAGAAATTTCTTAGCAGTTATATCTGGTTGTTTTTTTCATTTGTCCCAAAATGTATATCGACAAATCCAGTCTCATGGCTTGACGACACGATATCTCGAAGATGAAGAATTTGCAATCAGGATGAAAATGCTTCCGAGTCTAGCTTTTGTACCTGAGCAGGATGTTATTGACTGTTTTACAAAATTAATGGGTGACTTCCCAGAATCAGGTAAAGAAATAGCTGAATATTTTGAACTCAATTATATCGGCAAAAGACTTGCAGATCAAAGCAGACGAGTACCACCATTTCCGATACAAATTTGGAATATGCATACAAGAGTAATATCTAAACTACTTCGAACAAACAATTCGATTGAAGGGTGGCATAACGCATTTAAATCTGGAATTAATTGTTCTCATCCGAGTTTTATTAAGCTCTTAATACATTTACAGCGTGAACAATCACTACAGGAGGCCACTCTAGTTAAATGGGAAGCTGGGGAAATTTCAAAAAAATCCAAACATAGCGAGGCAAGAAATGCAAGAATCCTAAACTTGGTCGAAGATTATAACAATAGAGAAATCCTCACATTTTTAAGAGGAATCGCATATAATTTCGAATTCTAATCTTCAATCATTATTCATTCCTTCTTATTCATTCCTATTACCTTCATCAATCTTCTTACTAGCATATTTATACTACCTTCATCAATCTTATATTCATATTTTACAGTACAATCATTAAATTAATATATTACCTTATCATAGTCACTACCGGGACGAAATGTCCGGCGACGAAATGTCCGACGAAATGTCCGACGAAATGTCCGGGACAAAGTGTCCGGGGACGAAGTGTCCAGGGGACGAAGTGTCCGCAATTCGTAAAATATATTGTTTTGGCCGAGGACATCCTCAGTCAAAATGCTGTATTTTTTTATTTTAACAAAAAAGTGGGGCGGCCATGGCCGCTGCAGCTCCGACGCCTATCAAGTATATGCATTTTTTCAACATTTTGAATTAAGGCTCATACTATAGAAGTGACTAGAATCATGGGTCCGCAGGCATTGGAGGAAATGTTGTAACAGGTTTTTTTAAATTGTTGTAAATCGCTCGTCGTACACTACTTTACATAATTTTCGGTTAATTGGGACAAGAGGCCTGGAACAAACGTTTCCCAATCAAGCGGAGTGACTATATATACATACATATAACCAGGTTTGTGTTTTAATAGTATAGCTTACTTATTCATTCCAACTTTTATTAGTTCTTGTAGACAGATAGTTCCCGTAGATACACTTGTCCTGGTTATGAGAGAGAAATGGAGAAAAAAGCGTATGCGTAGACTGAAGGCCAAGCGAAGACGAAACAGGAAGAGAGCCAAGTAGCTATCTATAGAGATTAATTAACGATTAGTTATCATACAATATAATTTAGTGTATTATTAAATATCTATTGAGTTTCCCTTGCAATATTCCAACCCATATGTCAATCTGTCAAAGCTAAAAAGCTTGTAAAACAGGCCCGAATTAGCATTCTCAGAGCGAGGAGCCAATAATGTCGAATGCCTCAGGGGAACCAAATATCTAGAATTTGCGATTCAAGATTGCGATTAAAATTTTTCCACTGCGAATTAAATTAAGCTATGTATTTCGGGAACAGCGACGCAGTAATCGATGCAAAAATTCCACGGTTGCACTTGTTAACCGCAATTTTCCATCAACTGTCTACTAACGAGAGTGTGCCAAGATTCATGTAAATTATATTACTGGTGTGTAAGTAGAGTAGATGTGTAGTATTTTTGTTTCTATTAGACCATGGATTAGAGTTCATAACTCTAAATTTAAGGACGCGACCTCACGTCTGCGGTTGTTGTGTTGTCTGTCGCTAAACGTTTTAATAACTTAGTTAAAGCTATGTATTATAAAATATTTTCAATTAATTCGGTAAAAATTTGGTTAGTCTAGCCAAAAATTGGGTAAATTTGCTCAACATTCGATTAATTGTATTAAGGCCATAGTTTGTGTTACGTAAACTTGTTTTTACCCGCATCCAGGGCCGGATTAACAGAGGTGGAGGCCCTGGGGCAACCAGTGTTGTGGAGGCCCCTAACTCCTCCACTACAATTGTCCTGTCACTGGAAAATTGGTAAAAAAAAATTGGTTCGGGAGACAAAAACTCCATGGAAAACTGATCCTAGGACCATATTTCCATGGAATTTTGGTCCCCCAGACCAATTTTTTCTGGTAAAATTGGTCCGGTGGACCAGTATTCCATGGAAAAATTGTCCTAGCCTAAAATTTTTGGTCTCACCATGGGACAAAAATTCCATATGGAAAATGGTCCTAGGACCAGTTTTCCATGGATTTTTGGTCTCGGATCAATTTTTTCGGGGCCCAATTTTCCATTGACAGGCTTATTAATAATTTTTTGGTCTCCATATGCAGTGTCAAAAACGCCGTCCCCCCCCCCCCCCCCCACCCAACAGACAAAAAACATTAATTAGCTCATAAACAAACAACAAATAAATATTTGCTTATATAAGTACACAGCTAATATATTGCAAGTTTGCAACCAGTTGTCTGGTGACAACTGCAATCGCATACCTACCAACCTATTTGAGTCATATCCCTGTACAGGGTTCCAATTTCCCCTGTACATTGGTAAAATCCCTGTACACCCGAATTTTTTTTCTCCCTCATGTAGGGAAACATTATACGCTTGATTAGGAATTGTTACTTTAACAAAATGCTACACTTTGAGAGTAAAGACATTTTTTAGGTGTATTTGACTTACAAACTTTAATTTTGTCTCGACTTAAATCCCTGTTAAATGTAATAATTCCCTGTACAGAACAGCAAAATGGATAAAATCCCTGTACTGTACAGGGAATCCCTGTACGGTTGGTATGCAATCGTAAAGAAAAAACCTGGAAAATTAACTTGAAATGGTTCAAAGAGATATTTATTAGCATGTAATTAGTGCAATTGTGAGGAAAAATGGTAAACAAAATGTCAAAATGCCGCCCCCAAAGCGTATCGCTGGGGCACGTGTCCCCTTCGCCCCTACCTAGTTACGCTACTGTCCATATGGCGAAAAATTTCCTAGGCTAAAATTCAAGTAAATTCGGTAACTAAATAAACACAAACCTCAGAGGGACCAATTTTCCACAGAAGGACCAAATTTCCATAAAAGTTTTGGTCCCTCCGGACCAGTTTTCCAAGGGGACCAAAATTTCCTTGACAGTCCAGTAAAAAATTAAGTACAACTTTGGTGGTGGAGGCCCCGGGGCAGTTGCCCCGGTTGCCCATGGGTTAATCCGGCCCTGCCCGCATCCTATTTTACTCGCCACACTTTATTGTTATTATTGTCAATTTTGGTAAGATTGAACTATCAACAATCTCTAAAATAGCCATAATAACAGGTCACATAATCAGAACTTATGAGAGGCATTATTACCCAACGATTGCATATTTTATCAAAAACAACCAGGGCCGTGCGAGTCTATTGATACCTGCCCAGGTCAAACCTAACTAGAGTAAGCATCATTGCTACCTATTGTCAAAATCTTCTATTATTAACTTCTTAAAATCTTGATATCATGGTTTCCTTTATTTGAGTTTTCGCTAGTAAATTAAACTAGTTTAAACTTTAAATATTATCTTATTAATTGTTTTGAAACTTATCAAGTTAGTGAGAACCTGGTCATATGACCAAGTTGACCTGGTTAAATGACCAGGTCAACCTGGTCTGGAAAATTCTGCCTAAGTTTGACCTGGTCAGTTTGTATTAGTGGCACGGCCCTGACAACTCACAGATTAGAATATCTGCAAAGTTGAATTATTAAACTATTCCTTCATCGAATAATGAGATAATATTAATAAAATGCCGCCCGCCCGCATCATCTGATCAGGGGCTCCGAACCCAGGGGGGCAAGTGGGCCCCTGGCCCCCCGGCCTCGGATATTCGGAGAGACCTGAGGGCCTAAGGCTTCTAGCCCCTTCATGGTTTTCATAATTCATAATCACGTATGATTATTATTGTTATCAAGATTTGTATGTCCTAATTTTTCTTAGATAAATCTTTATCTTTGGCACTATTGAATAGCGAGTTGGTATATAGTATTGAACTGAAATGGTGGTAAATGGATTCATCAAGTCATCTACAGTTCGCGAGAATACATTTTGCTTTGAAGGAATCCAAAGAATTCTGATAACATAGTTTATCTAATTCTTAAAATTTTACAGTGTCTTTAGTTTGTTTGTTTGGGAAATAACCCAAAGTTTTTAACAGTTTGATAACAATCTAGCGTTTTCAACTTACACTAACCGTATTTTATAATTTATTGTTGATGTTCTCAAAGTTACTTCTAAGGCCCCCAAAAGTTGTTACTAGAGTCGTGACCTTCGTTATATAAGGCCAATCACGACTTTAAAAAATTGGACCAAGGATGAGTTCGAAGTCCATTGTAAAATAGAGGGTACTTTTTTATCTCGATTATTAGTAATGGTAGACCTGAAATATAACTTGTAACTTTATGGGAACATCCGAACATGATATCAAGGTATACATAGCACCTTTCAAAATTGTAATATGTCATCACCTGATGGCGTAATCGTCAATTTTCGCGCGAATTATCATGTTTTTAAAGCCTGCTTTTAACATAGTTAAACACTTTATTGTCAACATTCCATTTATAATTTCGATATATATATTTAACTAGATCTGGGTATCACTATGTACCAATGTTGAACATTTATAAAGTGTTTAACTATGTTAAAAGCAGGCTTTAAAAACATGATAATTCGCGAGAAAATTGACGTATACGCCATCAGATGATGACATATTACAATTTTGAAAGGTGCTATGTATACCTTGATATCATGTTCGGATGTTCCCATAAAGTTACAAGTTATATTTCAGGTCTACCATTACTAATAATCGAGATAAAAAAGTACCCTCTATATTACAATGGACTTCGAACTCATCTTTGGTCCAATTTTTTTAAGTCGTGAATTGGCCTTATATAACGAAGGTCACGCTAGTCTTCTAATTATGGGTCCTTCGGCCCCGAGTATAATTGATCAAAAGTTCGGCGTCCCTGCATCTGATAGGATTTCAATGGTGATGAAACAAAATTATCATTAAACGTAGATCTATTTATATCATTCATGTCATATGAAATCAAAAGCATATTTTCGATTAATTGCTCAAACTAACTTCTTACCAAAGTGACCCTATATAACTGAGTCGACTGCAGGCTTGGACAGGGTCAAATATTTGAGTGCTAGTAAGATGGTAATTCATAAAAAAACTTTTATAATACTTACCAGTAGATGTTTAAACACATATTTTCTTCGAAGCATAAATTGATATTGTGAAGAACTAACAATTTCTGGGCTCCGGTTCTAATCTAAGTACGTAGTTACGTTCTCCACGAGCTTTTGCTTATTTATATTATTAAATTTCAATTTCCATTTTAGGTTGATTCTTTGATTGTCCGCATTAAATTGAAATGATGGAGAAAAGGAACTGAATTTCTAGTTGAAATATAGATTAACCATACAACTATTATTCGTTAACAGATTGCGGAGTACAATTCTGTTTAATGACGAAAAGGATATATACTGTCTGTGTTAAGAGGGTGTGGTTGAAGTTGGTCACCAATTTAGTATTGTCAATACGTTAGTTGCTTTGTTGAGTAATTAACAACTAAGTATAAGGTACTTTTGTGGATCAATAAAGCGAGACTGACTCCCGGTATAAAGCTACAGAGACCGTAGGGCTCTTTTTTGTAAATCTTACAAAATTATTGCATGGTTAGTTAATTCTTTATATGCACCTAACGTTGTTTAACTAGTTATGTATCTAATATTAGAGGTATATTCTATCCACTGATATGAGAGAGAAGTGGAGAAAAAAGCGTATGCGGAGACTGAAGGCTAAGCGGAGACGTAACAGGCAAAGAGCAAAGTAGCTAGCATGCTGTGTTGAGTACTCCTGGTTATTACATTGTATTCTCATCTAATTTATCTAGTTTAGTTAATAGTTAATTCTTAAATTGAGTAAATTAAATTCCAGTTAGATATGTTCGAAGATTTATTAGTACAATGCAACCTCCTTCGTAAATAAAAATATCTATCTATTCCTACCTTCCGGTTTAACCTTCCAGGGATTTACTCCACTATTCCGGGAATTTTATTTGGAGCAAACCTAGTGTTTCAACTTCGCAATATCTAAATATTGATTTTTCAATTCGTCATATAGTTGTACATCGTGCTTTGTGCAAATATACTGTAATTATTCATGCGTCTAGGCATAGTCGGGTCAATATGTTGCATGACCTCAAAAAAATTGCAAGAAATTGTTTTATTGCATTTTTCCGTAGTACCATGTATGGGGAATAACATACTAAAAGTCTAGCGAAATCGGACAACCAAAAGTGAAAAAAAATGGGGTCCAAAAGTTTGTGTCCGGTCGAAAATCGGCGGTTTTGTGTATCCACGTTAGCCATTTCAAATGCATTAAAACAACTCAATGTTGTCATATTCGTGCTCAGCATCAAATTTCCGACAATTTGATATATATTTTGACCATATTGGGGGAATTTTGTATGGGAACCTCCATAGCAACGGCCAGGAATGTGAAAATTCCTGATCTCCAAATTTGGTATAAATCATATTGAGTGACCCCTTGTTTTCCTCGGCTATGTTTACCGAGTACGAATTAGCTAATATAAATACTCTAACGGTTTAATTTAGAATATTATAGTTTACGGCTGGAGACTTAGCAGAAAGATACCGTCACATCTCTTCATTATCATCATCTGATGGTACCCACTCGCCCATATTGTCACAGTTGTATTCTTGGCATCGTCCACATACATGAGAACAGTTAAGTCCTTGTTTCCTGCAGCTACACTTGTGTGTACTACAGCCGGTAGAACAGTTACAGTGTATCATTTTCAAAATTGCTTCGGGTGCAGGATTAGTGTCCATCATGACTGGGATTAGGCTGTTACCTTGGCGGTCCCATCCCCATTCGGTGACCTCCATACCGTCAGCCATGTCCATCCACAACATTACCTGGAGATAACTCCTCAGAGAGTGAAATTTCGTTGCAGAAACAGTAGGTGGCAGCCTTTCTGGTGTCACGAAGCTTTTGGCTGCGCAAACTTTCTTGCAGAGGATATTATATCTCAAGTCACGAAGACTGTCACCGGGCTTTGCATTGAACAATGCAATCATGGATTTGCAACCAGTGCTTACTATCACAGCTGGGTCTTGCTTTGGTGTAGAAAATACCCTAGCGTAGCTTTGTAAGACGGAATCTTCTTTCATCATTTTGTGTAATGCAGACTTTTTCCCGAGCCCAAAAATGCTGGAAGTTGTGTCACACCCAGTGAATGCGTGAAGAAACAGCAGACTTTGGCAGATGTTGACTCCAAGCATCTGCTTTATGACCATTATGTCATACACTACTGTTGGTATCCCTTTATCAGAGCGGAAATAAATCTTCTTTGCATTGTTGTTAAATGTGCAGTGCAACAACAGAACGAACAGATCAGTATCCTCCCCTATGAGAGTTGTTGTTTTGAAGGATGTCATTGATACTGCTGCCTTCACAATGGCAACATCGGCGTCTCCCTCAGCTTGTATCACGTGGCAACCTCTTTCCCTCATACGTTCAGAAATGAGACAGATGAGGGCCTGTTTGTTGACTTGATTGGAAAGGAAATCCTCCTTACTCCCAATGAATACGGTTGCTTCGGTGATATTTACTTTGTTGCCAACCCGATTCTTTCTTCGTCGTCGCTGATGGGTATTGTCCTTTGTTGTTGGACCTCCGCTGTAGCCATCAAAGACAACGGTGGCATTGCCATAATGTTCTACAGTGAATGATGTATAGTCATCAGCGATTGAACTGTAGGTCCTTCCTTCAGCCCATTTCAAGCGATGCAGAAGGGAACCTCCATCTAGAACGTAATGTTCCACTTCGGGAACATACTCTAGCAGGCCTGCGCCATCTGAATGGATTTTGAGATGTTCTTTCAGAGCGTCACGAAACTGTGGCTTATCTGGCTGCCTTAACTGATTCTTAGCCTGAAATAGTGATGGAGGGTATGGCGAAAGTTCATGGTCCATTACTTCATTTAGCGACAGGTCTCCTGATTGCGAAACTACAAGAAACCTCTGGAACAACAAAGCTGGATCTATTGTTCTGTCCTCGGTCACTTCAATTGCCCGCGCTGATGCCATTGTCTTCACCTTCATCTTTCTTTTGTATGAAAAGGAAAATACCTCTTGTCCTTCCATTTTCCCTACTGTGCCCTTGCCGATGGTGAACAGGTTATGAACATTAACATCCTTGTTTGCATTAACACCAGTAATTATGTTACGTAAAGATGCTTCATCAGAGAAAGGAGAAAATGGCTGGAGTTTCTCTACTAACTTCTTCATGTCTGCATGATCTCTGTTCATCCTGGACGCTGTTGCCTCCTTGTGTTGTTCACTGGTAGTGAATATCTGGCGGGTAAAACCCTGCATTGCATCATTGTAGTTTGCTAACACATGTGAAGACATAGTCCAGAGAGCTCGCTGATGTTCGGTCATTCCGCTTCCTCGAGTGAGCCCCCCTATACTTTTAATCGACCGCATAAGAGATTGCTCGATGACCAGATCGCAACCGAGGCCTGCCCAATACTGGTCACTACGTCTGATTACGTGGAAGCCATTCGAGAACTTATGGAATACAGACGGGTTTTCGTTTTCTAGTTCATTCATGGTCTGGAGGTAGAGGTAGGCAGTTTTCAGATAATTTGAATGTCCAGCTGCTGCAAATATGGGTAAACAGGCCGACAATGCATGAAGGTGCATCTGCCAAGAGCCTGTACGATCTGCTTCAATCAGCTCCCGGGCAACTCCTACCATTTGCTTATAACTTAGCCACAGCTTGCTTGTTTCAGATCGAGCGGATAGTTCATGTGTTTTGGTGGACAAGACGCGGATCGTTTCCTTTAAGCACTCGGATTGGATGAGTGAATTGAAGTCAGACTCACCCATCAATGTTTTAGTATATAACTTCTCTAGTTCCTGCAATAGGTTTTTAAATGCAGGCTGGTCAGTGATTACTTCGTCTGCAACTTGTTGTGTAAGACACTGATCAATAAGGAGATGTCCACGGAATGCCCGTTGAACTGCCTTTCCGCTCATGATGTGTAATACGGCGTTCTCACCGTAAATGGCCCCAAGAATCTCTTTGATTCCACTACCATCCATTAGTGTTCCTATGGCCCCAAGAAGGTTCATGAAAGTGTGAAAGCTTCCCAGTAGCAACACAACGCCTCGAACTGGACTGTCATCTGGTACCTCTTGTTTTATTTGTGAAGCTTTCCAGTAGAGCGGTTGGTCGAATGTGACAATTGCTGGGCTTTTGTGTACGAAAGCAAGCTTGCACAAATACTCAAGTGTTGAGAAGATACATGTCTTGTCCCCGGGGTACATATCAATCATTGGTAAGAATATCACAGAGGATTGTCCTGGGTGCTTACAGTCCTTGTGCAAAACGTGCATCATTCCCTGCCAATTCGGTACAGATTGTTTGAATCGGAAGGACATCTCCCACAGTATATCTATCCTGTGATCAGCAGCTTCAAGGAATGACAATGGCTGGAATTTAATGCTGCGACGCAAGTGTGCCGAGAACCGGTATTGTTTAACATCAACTTTGGTCAGGTCAGCTATATGTAAATCCGAAAGCTTTCGTCTGAAAATAGACTGACAGACTTGCTTTCCTGGTGTTATGGCTGCCATCATCCCCATGCCGTGGAATGTTTCCTTTCCATCCAAGGTAACAATGTTGTGATCTACGTTGTCGGCCACAAACAACAGCGTCATATCTAGTCTGTTACTATCACCACCTAGTACATCTGGTGCAACGGAAGCCGCAGCATTTTCCTCGAATCTCTGAACCTCAGAATATGAGGAGCAAAAGCCCATGGCTGAGAGGCTATCTACCATAAAACGTGACCTGAAATGATGGTGCATCTGGACAGCTAAGCCAAGCTGTAATGGGGGAATTAAAACTCTGGGACGTGCTGCTTGGACAATTGAATGTCCAATGCTTGCTACTTTCCGGCGAGTGTCCTTTCCAACAAGGATACGTTGGAGAAAATAACGCAAGCTCGTTGGAACATACTCTAAGGCTGACTGTATCTCAAGTTCAGAAGTTTTTGGATACTCATCAGTAATAGGGGAGTTCTTCGACTTGAGGTCACTCTTGACAAGTCTGGCTGCAGTCTCTATGATGAGTCTCTTCTGGGATTCCTCATCATCCACTATTGGCATGCTGAAGTATTCTCTCAGGATTTGATTAGTCTTCTCGCGGAATGTTACAATATCATGTAATCCTTCACCCTCGGCAATGAATATAGACTCCCCATAATGTTCCAACAGTCTCGACTTCAGATACTGATGACCATAGGCGACACAATCTCGTTCTTTCAGATACTCCTTCATCTTACTCGCAAGACAGGTGATTGTCAATTGTTCTTCATCATTTTCCTCAAAGAAGGAGCACATTCTTCGGAAGGCTTGATCTTGGTCACTGTCCTTTGGCCTCCCAATCTTCCTTTGTTTCTTGTGAATAGGGTCGTCTGCTTTGTGCTGTATAGGAATATCCCGGGTTGTTCGAAAATGTATATCACATGAACGATGGTACAAACTATCAGCAGCGTGCATGTCTCTCCCAAAGTACTCGATTCGCCCTAGCACAGTAAAGCCCCATTCATCATTTCGTTGTTTACAATGTGACAAAATCGACTGCACGAATGAATCAGTTTTGACATAGCTAAAGTAGTCATAATTCGCACTAATAGTGCTCTTCACTACTTCATTTCCACAGAACAGACAGTCTATCTTACTATCATATGGTCCTGTGGAAACACGTGCACTTCTTTTTAATTGTTTTGGTGGTCTTAGATTGGCATTCTTCTTATATAACTCGATGTATGTGTTGTTGACATAATTTTTCCGACATAACTTGTGAACGCCTGTCCCCGCAATTACCACGATGGTGTCACCTCTCTCAATGCTTGCCCTGTTGATGCCTTCTGCTCCTTTCTCACCAATGACCACTCTTGCGTATCCTTCTACCTCATTCTCACACAAAGGGCAAATTTCTTGGCTCGCGCTCATATCAATATCTAATATGCTAATACAAATATTAATAAATTATTTGGAAATAATTTTTTAGACAAAATGGGAAAAACAATACAAAATATAACGAGTTTTATTCTTTATTTCCATTTAATTAGGAATTTAATATACCCCCATCCGTAAACTATAATATTTCCAAATTAAACCGTTTGAGTATTTATAATAGCTAATTCGTACTGAGTAAGCATAGCCGAGAAAAACAAGGGGTCACTCGATATGGTTTCTACCAAAATGGAGATCATAAATTTTCACATACCAGGCCGTTGTTAGGGAGGATTCAAGAAAAAAATGGTCAAAATATATATTAAATTGCCGGAAATTTGATGCTGAGTACGAATATGACAACAATGGGTTGTTTTTAATGGATTAAAATTGGCTAATGTGGATACACAAAACCGTCGATTTTCGACCGGACACCAACTTTTGGACCCCATTTTTTTTTCACTTTTGGTTGTCCGATTTCGCTAGACTTTTAGTATGTTATTCCCCATACATGGTACTACGGAAAAATGCAATAAAACAATTTCTTGCAATTTTTTTGGGGTTGGGGGTATTTGCTTCATATTTTGACCCGACTAGCATTCAATGGACAATTACAGTGGAATTGATTTATCAGCAACTCCCCTATTAGCAACTTATTACTGTGCCGACTATACTATACTCATAGACGTCGGACCCACCCAGCAGGGGCCGGGCAGCCCGAAGGGGCTACCCGGCTTTACTCGGCGTGAATGTAGCGGCCCCCGGAATCGATTGGGCCGATCCCGGAACCTTTGGGCCGGGCGGCCCAAAGGGCCGGCGGGACCATTTCCGACGCCTATGACTATACTATAGTGGCCCAGTAATGAAATCACTGCCTTTATTACTGTGCCGACTATACTATAGTATAGTGGCCCAGTATTGAAATCACTGCCTTTTTATTACTGTGCCGACTATACTTTAGTATAGTGGCCCAGATCTAATCTCACTGCCTTTATTATTATTTATTTATTTCTCCGTAACGGTGCCCTGGCCAGAGCTTTATAGTTAATGGACTGAAACTTGGCATGTAGGTGCAGTGTTACCGTCTAATTTGCACTGGGGTTACGATTTTTGATTAACGAACTTTGGACACATTTTTAACACCTTTCAAAGATTTTCTGGTCCATAAAAAATGTTATACTAAACACCAAATTTTTATTACACCATTGGATTCACCATAAAATTATGCGTCTAATGGGAGAATACAAATTTTTATAATGAGTTTAATTCATGCCACTAGTGGGGGTTTAAATTTCTTTGTTTACTCATACTTCAGTTTAAGTAAACTGTTAAATCAAATTCCATTGTTTCAACTTGTTAAATCTTTCGATAATTATATTGATTTAACTTGTGAGTTCAAGCTGGCTTCTATTTAATTGTAGTACAGTATTACTATTTAATGGATAAAATAAAATAAAATAATATAAGGAATTTGTTGACTTAACTCAACTCACCGTGGATAACATTGCTAAAATAATTAACTAATACTAATATAATTTATTATCAATACATAATGAATGAATGGCATTAAACTCTAGATGGTTTATGATAGAAACAAACTTCAAATTTATCTACTGTTCCTTGTGACTCGGACCAATTAACAAATGTTCTTGAGTACTTGACGCGTTCATTTATTGGCGAAAAATATATAAAATTGCAGCCTGTGTCGACAGCATGTTCCATTGGAGACACTATCAAGACTACCACCAAAATATAGTGCCACCAAAGGAACATGTATCGGCACAGCTGCATTACAGATGTGCACCTGGGGTCACGATTTTTTATTAAATTTTTTTGGACACATTTTAGACCTATTCAATGTTAGAAAAGGAACAATAAATAGTGCGCAAAAATTCATTTTATATATGTTGTAGGCGAAATTGAGTACCAGGCGAGATTGAGTCTCAATCTCGCCTGGTACTCAATTTCGCCTGCGAGGGTCAGGCGAGATTGAGTACCAGGCGAAATGGAGTCATAATACTTATAGAAAATTTATAACTAAATATTATGGGTTGTTAAAAATTGATTATATCCCAGATCTAATCCAGTTATTCGTTCACTTATCATACTAGGTAAACAAAGTATGCTGAATACGAATTTGACACTCACAAGTTTCTAATACAAATATTTATTGTTGTTATTGACAATATAGGTAAACAAGTTTGTAAAATATTAGAATTTACATAGAGATTAGACGATTATTTTAAGTAATTGCATATGCTAAATACGAATTTAGAATTAACTACTTGCAAATAAGGGCTGTTTGTTGTTAAAGTTGGGGAATTAATGACTAAGAATAAGATGGAGATTTTAAAATATAAGTAAGTAAGCAAACTAGTATCATATAGTTACGTATATAGATTAATATTGAAGACTTGACAAAAGGAATACGAATCCTTTTGTAAGTTAATTATATTGCGTTGTAAAGTGTAAATTATACATGATAATTAATTAAGTGGAATAGTTAAGTATTCCCTAGCAAAAGCGAACGAGATTATACTGTAGGCTCGTATTGCCTCCTAATAAATATTTATCCTAATCTACTCGCGAATTCAAACCATTTAACTCAAGCCACCAGTTTAATCTCCAATACATATAATTTTCAATACATTCACCATAAACAGAACATAATTAATCGCGACACATTCTCAAATTAATGTTGAGTTTATTGATAAGCTGGTTGTGTTGTTAGTTGGTTTAATAGCTGGTTTTGCTGTTAAATCAGCTTATCAATATCACTCAGTTGAGAATGTATAGTGAGTAAATGAGTAATTACCTTCTAGTTATGTAGTAAATGTGTTTAAATGTGCATCTATAAATTAACAATACAAAGGCGTAGGCTCTGGTATGGTTGGTAGGGCCATGGACATACAAAAGTTTGCCAATTGAATCACCAATGGGCAATGATCTCACAATGTCACCGTAATGGACTAACCTATGGGCCCTACTAATCCCATTCTGAGACTACGTCAAACTCCGTATGTGGGAATTCTCCGAATCTAAGATGTTGACATTTTTCAGACTACTTTCTCAATATTGGAAAATAGTCTAAAAATAACAATTGTTATAATATGCAACCAGAGATGGGGCCAAATCCCTATGGAAATTATAGTTTAAAAGATTTTAAGATTAATCCCAGTCCATTCAGAATGGGATTGGGAATTAATCAGAAAATCTCAAACTCAAGGTCAGTGTGTGGGAATTAAGGAACTTCTAAATGATATTATTTCGAAACTGCTCTGAATTGGTGAATGACAAATACGAATGTTAATCCAAGTTATTTTATTTAATTCTGCAATCTACACCAATTTGCATGTCTACAGGGTCTGAAAGTCATTTCGTTTCTCGTACCTTCAAACAAACAATAAATGTGTATTGTAATTATATGTAATATAAATTATATAATTGATAATAAAAATTATTTAGAAGCTTCATTACATTTTACTTTCACTAAGTAATATAATCTTTGGACAGGTGCGAAGTCAGCCCTAACTATAGTGGGTGTCAAGTGCGTAGGAGTAAGTATAGCCAGCGACCCTAATGGGTGCTCAGCAGAAAACCTCTTACACACTAAGAGGCCTTGTTAAATGTTAATTCAGGAGCACTTTCTATAAAAAAGGTGCTATGTAACGACTGAAAAAGAAATAGCACAGTAACACATATTGACTGTGAAAGCTAACTAATATGATTACATTCTTGAGCTTAGCTGTGGACGCAATTGCAATTGCATCTCTTACGAAAAAGAGCACAACCCTTAGTATATTGATTATCTTTCTTTTGGATACAAACAACTTGTGACCTTCAGATGTTCTATATTTTGAACAGCGATTTTATTTATATTGAGTCAAAGTAAAATCCATGTTAATTAAATATCTATTACTAAATACACTAACCGGCCAAAAGTATTTGAACAATGGGGATTTTAATGCACACACAATACTCGTCTGGCAACTTATTAACGGCTATCTAAACTACTCTGAAATGACTATAAATATCTTACTATAGATATACATTACAAAATCTAGTGATTTCAATTCAATTTTGAAAATAACCACGAAGTGGCAAAAGTGTTTCTGCCACGTGCCACTTGTGGCATAAGTGGCACAAATTGAAATGTGGCTGTATCACAGTGGAAAATATTCGGATTGATTTGAAAGTATGCACTTAGTTTAATCAAACCATGTGGAATTCAAATCTGCTATCAGAATAAATATATTAACATTGCATCTTAATGATAACAAATTAATTATTTAATTAACTAATTAAATATTTAATGAGTTTAACGCCTCCATTAAAATGTAAATTTGAAAATTTTGCTGTTTTATAATACTTTACATATCGTTTCATGTAAATAGCCATTTTGTAGCATCTACTAATGTTATTATGCTTGTATAACCTCAAATGTCTAAATGCAATTGATTGCTGTTCAAATACTTTTGGCCGGTTAGTGTAGCATTAATAATATTTCTAATACGTATTCTATTATTAGCTAATACATCATCATGTTTAAATAAAACACAAGATCTGAAAAGTACATACAGTCAACTCAGCTTAATAGAGCCACCTCGGGACCAGTTTGTTTTGACCCGATTAAGCGGAGAAACCGATTAACCGGTGGCTCTATTAAGCGGAGTTGACTGTATATCAACAAATATTGTGTTGAGTGAAAACATAAATATATTACAACTGTTATTGAATACTCACATTAGACACTACGATAATTTTTGTGAGTATGTGTCACACATACTCACAAAGAACTATTGTGCTTTTAATATAGAGATTATTGTACAGAGATTATACTACAGTGTAGGACTCAGTATTATAAAGTATTACTCCATAAGTAGTCATTAACTAATACATTTCGCAATTTGGGCAAGTAGAAACAGTGTAGTTACAGAAAATATATAATGTGATCATTGTGGTGATGAGAAATGGATTTATGATCATCTTTTCCAACAAATTCAGATATTTTTAATTAGCTTACAGTACTTCCTCGCTAATCCCAACAAGAGGTGTTCCGATTCAAAAAATTCTGTTCCGATTAGTGAATTCGTTCGGATTAGTGAAGTGTAAATACATTTTCTATTGGCCTCTATAGCATGAGATTCCAATAATTTGGATCAAACTTGTGCAAACCTTTTTAATCCAAACTAAACATGTAGTATACTACCTAAATAATTGTCTGAGACTTATTAATTTATAATTCCATTGTAATAATCGTTGGATCTCCTGTTCGGACTAGCGAGGATGTACTGTAAGATAATTTCCAAATAATACTGCTGATTATCAACAGACCGGCTAACTGGTTACGAAATCTGGAACCGCTTAACTAAACTTAACTGTTGCTATTAAATATCGATTTAATAGCAACAGTTAAGCGGTTAGCCAGCCGGTTAACAAATCCAGCCTTGTATAAACAATAGTTAAGGGTGAGGTTGGTTAACCGTTTGGGGCCACGGTTACGATTGTCTTCACACTACGATTAACCGGTTAACCGCCACTGAAAGTTTTAACAAAATATATAAACATTTCTCAGAAGATATCTAAATTGTAGTAACGGAAAAGACATTCTTTTAGCCAAGTACTCTATAAGTACAATTAACATACGTACAAGTTTATCACTTCAGATTACTTAACACTGTGTTGTCACCAAAATATATCATGTGACTATGGGTAATAAGTTACTAATAACTTAATAAGATAAACAATTATTATATTCTGAACAAAATGCGTGCAAATTCACACTGTTATCCAAAAATTTGTACTTCTAATTGTAATATTAACATATCGGTTAACTGATCACTAAAATCCGTAACAGTTAACTGGATTAGCGGCTGTTAACCGAATCCAGCCTTGATTTAATATTTTCTGAAGGACGAAATGTAGGTAAGGAATAAAAACAAAGCTGAACCTTACTAATTATGTAGTATAAATAAATGTTCTACTGTATTGATCAGCATGGACGGTTAACCGTGGCGAGAAATTGAATCGTAACCTTAGCCCCAGAATTTACCATTGAATAAAATATTGGGAACAACAAGATACTCTCCCCTGACTTGAGGGTGGGGACGACACCTCCCTCCTGACGCTATACAGTAAGTGCAAATGCAAAGTCAACCCTTCGGGCAGCCAGGAAATTCCGGGTAATGTCCGGGTAAACTCCGGGTATAGTATTAGTAGCATAGGGGCAACCCTTCCGGGCCTACCGGACGGGTTACGACGCCTATGAGTAAGTGGCTTAGAAATTAGTATGTATCTCAAATATAAGTGTCACTAAGTGTCTCTTTAACAACAAACAGCCCTTATTTGCAAGTAGTTAATTCTAAATTCGTATTCAGCATATGCAATTACTTAAAATAACCATCTAAAGCTAGTCTCTAGGCCGGTAAATTCTAATATTTTACAAACTTGTTTACCTATATTGTCAATAACAACAACAAATAGACATAATATAAATTTGTGAGTGTCAAATTCGTATTCAGCATACTTGTTTACCTAGTATTATCATTTGGAAGTGAACAAATAGCGGGATTAGATCTGGATATAATTAATTTTTAACAACCCATAATATTTATTCAAACATTTTCTATATAAGAATTACTCAATCTCGCCTGGTACTCAATCTCGACTAGGCGAGAATGAGTTTCAGGCGAGATTGAGACTCAATCTCGCCTGGTACTCAATTTCGCCTGCGACATATACATTCGATAGAGAAACGTATTCTATAACCTTTCACAGTCACGAATTTTTAAATTGGGTTTCGTTTGTGCCAAATTGAGTTGCAAGTTTCCTTTGTTTACTAACACTTCAGTTCAATTGAAAGTGTTATATCCAATTCTATTGTTTCAACTCGTGATTATTATATTGATTCCACTTGTGAGATCGAGTAGGCTTCTTTTTTCTAATTGAAAACTATGATTTTCATTCCATAACAACGACAGATTATGTGATTATATTTACTTCTGCGAGAAGAGGTGCTGCTTTAGTTCGAATTTCAAGGTTGTCATTAGTTAGAATTGTCTGTCCAAAATACTTATATGGAGCTGAGTTACTGGTAACTGAAGTAGGTTTTTATTTATGTCTCAATTTAATTTCTGAGCTTATGGGTCTTTTAAAATTGAAACACTTCCTTATATGGCAGTTCAGTTACCTGTAACTGAGCTCCATATAAGTAATCTGTTGTCTGAATTATCACAAGTTCGAATTGATTTGTAGTCTATTGGAACAAGTTCGAATCGTTTTGTAGTCTATTGGAACAATTTCGAATCGATTTGTAATCTATTGTAACAATTTCGAATCGTTTTAACATATTGTGTATATTGTTTAATAACTTTAATTGAGGGTTGTAATGAAATACTTGTTTATAATAAATGCTTAGACTGTGAAGATTTGGAATCTATCCTCTATGACCGCCCGGCAGATTGGACAAGGTTGTCCTAACTCCTAAATTTGTTCACTACAACTAATAGTATGATACAGCATGCAGCATGCCTACAAGGAATGAAAACCAGGGTTGCCGTGGGAAGGGAATTTTCATTCCCATTCCCATCCCATTCCCACAGGATTTCTGTGGGAATTCCCATAGGATTCCCACAGGATTTCCCATAGGATTCCCACAGGATTCCCATAGGATTCCCACAGGATTCCCATAGGATTCCCACATGTGGGAATTCCCATAGGATTTCCCACATGTGGGAAATCCCATAGCATTTACAATTTTACACAGGATTCCTACGTATGGGAATTCGCCTATATAGTGTTCATGAATCATTATGGTTTGTCTACAACCATAATGTATACTATGCTTTATTGGTAATATGATCTATATGAATGTGTGGAAATTCTATTGATAATCCTATGGGAATTCCCATAGGATTCCCACAGGATTCCCACATGTGGGAATTCCCATAGGATTCCCATAGGTTTCCCACAGGATTCCCACATGTGGGAATTCCCATAGGATTCCCACAGGATTCCCACATGTGGGAATTCCCATAGGCTAAAAAAAATTCCCATTCCCATCCCATATGGGAATTCTGTGGGAATTCCCACAGGATTCCCATACCCACGGCAACCCTGATGAAAACGCATGTGGTTGTACGGGCTAATTAGTAGGCAGACAGCGCATTTACTTTCAGTAGTACTATTATTAATCTGATGCTCTTCTTCGGACTGTTCAGAATCACTCGAGATTAATTCTTCAGTGGTTTTGAAGTTACCAATAGTATTTTCTATTGCTTTTAGAAACTCCCATGGTGAATACAGTCCATCACTTAATCTTTGTTTGAAAGGACTTCTATGTTCATCATTTTTTATGTGCTTCTTTTTTCTTGGCCTACTTATTTCTCTTCCTTGTCGTAAACGCCTGATTTCATTATCGGTATCCTGTATTATTTCATTTAGCGTTTTCATAAAACTCCATATCCTGGGATGGCCAATCTTTATTATAGACTTGATTTTGGAGTGATAACTCTCTGCTGCATTGTTTGTACTTATATTAATGTCAAAAATGGAAAGCTCTTCTGGTGTAATTTGAGTTAACGAACGTTTCTGGAAGTATTTCTTCAGCTTTTCGAGTTTTATCATCTCAGGATTTTCAAGTGTAGGCAATTGAAGAAAGCTGTATGTGGGGGGTAATCAATGAAGCTGGCAAAAACGGCATATCTATTAATTGTCTGATAAATGTGGCCACTTCGTGAGCATCTCTGAAACTCTGAATGAGCCCAAGTTGGTGTGTTTTCATCCAAATTCGCTGTGTGAAATGAAACCAGCAACCATAAACTTTCATTTGCGGTCCAAATTGCGGATATACATTGCGAAATGCATTTTGGGGTGCTGATTCCAGTCTGACATTGAGGAGGAAGGCTGAAAAAGAGGAATGTTGAAACTAATATTTTCCAAAATAGCTTGATAGAGATCTTGACTTTTTGCAGTCATCAAGCAGTGAATCGCTGGCAAGGTGTGTCTTCCCACAGCTACGAAAATCTTCCATAACTGGAAGAATTGAACAGGGACAGTGAAAAAAGTTCCATCGAATTGGATATTCGTTACTTCAGTTAAGAAATTGTTCATTTTATCTGAGAAGAAAACTAAGGTGCAGTTTGATTGCCACATGTCACAGAAAACCTGTAGTTGTCTCCAAAAGCCGTTGTAGGCAACATAGCACATAATTCTGAAGCTGTAGATGGAATCTTTTGGTGCAACATTCATCGTGATTGATACATGGATGATTCAACTTCTCTGAACGAAACCTCACTTGCAAATCGATCATTCCTTGTCACATCATCAAAAATCTGTCGGAGATTTGGTTGTGAATACTTAGCAATCGTTTTACATTTTCTTTTTATCTCATTAGCATTTGACTCAACTCATTTAGACCATGATTATGTTGATTCGTAGATATGATCCTATCAATATCGTGCTGCAGTTTACTTGTTGCTTTGCATCTGAACGTCATAAATAAGACGCATCTAAGGTAAGTGAATTTCGTTATAATCCAGCAGCTATATAATCCAGTTAAATAAGGATTCAGAAAAGTGACAATAGATAACGGTCGATTCAAATTAACCCCAAAACTAACAATAGACTTGCAATGGATTCGAAATTGTTAAAATAAACTACAAATCGATTCGAACTTGTTACAATAGATGAAAAAATGATTCGAACTGGTTGCAATAGACCATGGCCTACTATATACACGGCTACACATGCTGCCGAATCATAAGAATAAATAAGAGTCCAATTTTGTGATTTTATTCTAAGCTAAACTATGCTTCCTATTGGCATAATTTGCATTGTATATGGGGTAATCAACCATTGCGAGTCCAATGGAACCACTTTGAGAACAATTTATGCTAAAATGCAAAAAATTTCAAATAACATAAATTTCATTTTCATCCTACTTTTTAATAATTAAATAACAGGAATACTAAAATAGGGATTTATTTCATACCCCAAAGGCTACTAAATCACAAAATGGTGACATTCTAAAAATTCTAAAAATTTTTAAACCAACCACATGCTAAAATACAAGTAGTAGCCGAGTTACAACTTACTACGTATTTTCGTTTATACAACGTATATAATTGCTGGTTTATCTATATTCATTCTCATTATATATTCGAAAAATGTATACAAAGTATATTAGTAAATATTTTCATTTTCTCGTAGTTATTTTGGACTCGAATTGTATATATAGTATATTTGTGGTGTCATCATTAAATGGCGCCTAAACAGTTATCCAGAAATCTCAGATTCTCAAAAGTGGTTCCATTGGACTCGCAATGGTTGATTACCCCATACAAATTATGCCAATAGGAAGCATAGTTTAGCTTAGAATAAAATTACAAAACTGGACTCTTATTTTTTTAATGATTCGGCAGCATGTGTAGCCGTATATATAGTAGGTCATGAATAGACTTACAATCAGGGTTGTATCAACTCATTCAACTCATTCAAGAAAATGAGTTGATTCTGCCAACTCAAATTGAGTTGATACAACCCTGCAAAAAAAGTTACAATGGATTCGAACTTGTTACAATAGACTACAAATCGATTCGAACTTGTTACAATAGATGAAAAAATGATTCGAACTTGTTACAATAGATGAAAAAATGATTCGAACTTGTTACAATAGATGAAAAAATGATTCGAACTTGTTACAATAGACTGAAAATCAATTCGAACTTGTTACAATAGACTACAAATCGATTCGAACTTGTTCCAATAGACTAAAAATCAATTCGAACTTGTGACAATTCAGACAATTCTAAGTTGAGTCCCAGGGTTGATAAAAATCATGATTTTTTAAAAAAAATCAAAAAAATTTAATTGTTTTTTTTGCAATCTATATCACACTGGCGTATATTATTTGGCTAATAGATTAATTACACTGTTAATGACTCATTATCAATGTAATTTGACTCATTATCAATGTATTTTGACTCATTATCAATGTATTTCTTCTTTTTTTCGCAAAAAAACAATAGACATAAAAAATCTGATTTAAATCAAAAAAGTCTGATTTAAATTAAAAAAAAGTCCGACTTTTTTGATTTAAATCAGACATCTTTGATTAAAATCAGATTTTTTATTTATTAATAAAAATCATTGATTTAAATCATGATTTAAATCAATGATTTAAATCACTTGATTTAAATCAAACAACCCTGATTCTAACTAATGACAACCTCAAAATTCGAACTAAAGCAGCGCCCCCTGCGAGAATATTCTTGCACAATGGATACACTGACATATTTAATTCTAATTATTTCGCTCTGTTTTTAACTTTTCGAGACGGTTCCAATTAGATTATTGGGGTTATCGAGTGCGCTGAATTCAAATATTATAGTGAAATTCAATTTAGATTAATAATTATTGCAAATAATAGAACTTAATTTATTTTGCTTTACATATTAATGGTGTTAAATTTTTAATAAATTATTTAAAAATTTATACTAATTAATTAAATATCATTAATCTTAGAGATTATAGAAGAGAGAAACAAATTTCAAATTTATCAATTGATCCTTATGCCACATAACACCTCTACAAATGGGTCTTGACACCTTGAGGTGATGATGACATAGTCAAAAAAATGTGTTTACTATTTTGTGAATTCTATACTTCGAATGGGTTGGTTCAGGCTTTCATCCAGACAAAAATTTCTGTGCGCCTAGATTTAGTTTTAGCTGGTTCATTTTTCATTTTGTACGCCTAGTTTCACATTTTGTATTAAGTCTATGGGAGCATCTCTCGATATTGTACGCCTAGACACGATTTTTGTACGCCTAGATTAAAATCCATCCAAATTACGCTCCTTTAGGAGCGCCCAATACGCCTGGATAACACCCTGGGTTGGTTGGTGTTGGGTGATCAACCAACACACATAAAAATTGCTGACTCATCACTTATTATATTCTATTGAAACTTGAATATCTTTTAAATGAAGTGAGCTAAAACGAAACTTCCAACTCACTAAGGGTCGTTGATTTCCGAAACATCTTTCTGAAATAGTTTAACACCTTCATAGTGAGGATTATATGTCGAAAAAAAAATCCAAAATTGCATCTGTGCAGACAGCATTTTCCTTTGGACGCACTATTATTTAACCAACCAATTAAAAATAGTGCCTCCAAAGGAACATGCGTCGGCACACCTGGAATTTGGGATTTTATTATTATTTTCCCTCCGCATCCTCTCCACAGATTTTATTAACTAAGAGCCCAAATTTTTAGTATAAGTGTCTGATGGGTTACAGATGTGCACCTGGGTTCACGTTTTTTTATTACATTTTTTGGTCCCATTTTACACCTGTTTAATGCTACAACAGGATCAATAAATAGTGCGCGAATATTATACTTATATGCATTCGATAGACAATTAAATTCTACAACTTTTCACAGTGCACGAATTTTCAAATTTGGCCTAGCTTGTGCCACTATTGAGTTGCAAATTCCTTTTGTTTATTAACACTTCAGTTCTATTAAAAGTGTTAAATCTAATTCCATTGTTTCAACTTGTAAGAATTATATTGATTCAAATTGTTAAATCTTACACTATTGTTTCAACTTCCGATAATGATTATAAATTTAACTTGTGAATTCGAACTGGCTTCTATTCAATCGCAGTAATACTATACAATTGATTGAAGCAAATTAAGTTAATTTAATAAGGAATTTGTTGAATTTACTCAACTCATCGTGGATAACATAGCTAAAATAATTAACAGTTTATAGATTATATTATCCATACATAATGAATGAACAGTGTTTGCCAGAAAAGACCACCCCGGAAAAAACCGATTTTCCACCCCGGAAAGGGTAGTAAATTTGGAAAAAACCACTTATGACCATATATGGCAACACTATAGGCCCATTTATGGTCAGCTTCTATATGCAAGGACAGATATTTTAAAGAGATTCTACACTTCTAGTGCCAACGATTGTTGAATTTAGGATTTTTGAGAGTGGATCCCTAATGTTGTACAAAGGTTAGTGGATTAACCACTAAATACACCGAAATATGAATATTAATACGCGTAGGCCAGTCAATAGAAAAAGGCACAAAAGTCGAGAAAAGGGCGGATTTTTCCACCTGCCCCGGTCTTTTCTAGAAAAGGGCGGTTTTTCCGAACACTGAATGAATGTCATTAAACTCAAGATGTTTTAAGATAGAAACAAGCTTCCAATTTACCAATTGTTCCTTGTAGCTCGTGACCACTTGACAAATATGTCATAACACCCTAACGTGATGGTGACATGTCGAAAGAAATCCAAAATTGCAACTGTGCCGACAGCATTTTCCTTGAGGCACTATCAATTACCCAACCAGTAGCCACCAAAAGATAGTGCCACAAAAGGGAAATGCGTGGGTTCAGCTGCAATTTATTTGTGTCGACTATACCAGGGCTTCATCTAGGCGTCGCGACGCGCCTCCAGGCGCGTAATTTCAATAGGAAACTTTTCTAGGCGCGCGAAAATCGAGAGATGCTCCCATAGACGTAATACAAATTGAGCATTTTAGGCGCGTGTGAGCGAGCTCAAACTTAATCTAGGCGCGCGGGAAATTTTGTCTGCATTAAAGCCTGGACTATACTATAGTATAGTGGGCCAGTTCTAATCTTACTGCCTTTATTATTATTACAGTGCCGACTATACTATGGTATAGTGGGCCAGTTCTAATCTTACTGCCTTTATTATTATTATTAATATTTTGTTTTCTCCGTAGACGGTGTTCTGGCCAGAGCATTATAGTTGATGGGCTGAAACCTGGCATGTAGGTTCAATGGGACCGTCTAATTTGCCCCTGGGGTTACGATTTTTGATTAACACATTTTGGACACTTCTTTAACACCTTTCAAAGTTTTGCCTGGTCCATAACTCAAAAAATGTTTTACCATACTCCCAATTTTTATTTCACCATTGCATTCATCATAAGATTCTGCGTCTGATGGTAGAAGAAAATTTTGAATAATGGGTTTAATTTCTGCAATAAATGGGGGTTGAAATTGCTTTGTTTACTCACACTACATTAGTACATTTTCAGTAAAACTGTTAAATCTAATTGTATTTTGCTTCAACTTCTGATAATTATATTGATTTAACTTGTTAAATCTTACTCTATTGTTTCAACTTGCGATAATTAAATTGAATCTACTCGTGAATTCGAACTGCCTTCGCATTTTAAAAATTTCTCTTCTCCCGTCAGACGCAGAATTTTACGATTAATCCAATGGTGAAATAAAAATTAGGGGTTTAGTAAACACTTTTTGAGTTATGGACCTGACAAATTTTGAAAGGTGTCAAAATGTGTCCAAAATTTGTTGATAAAAAAGCGTAACCCCTGGTGCAAATTAGACCATATGCGTCGGATCCACCCGGCCACCCGGCATAGGCCGGGCAGCCCGAAGGGTCTACCCGGCTCTGCCCGGCCCATAGTTGTGTTAGTGATGCCGTGAATGTAGCGGCCCCAGAATCGATTGGGCCGGCCCCGGAGCCTTCGGGCCGGGCGGCCCGAAGGGCCGGCGGGCCCATTTCCAACGCCTATGAATTAGACGGTCCATTCGCACCTACATGGCAAGTAGCAGCTCATCAACTATAAAGCTCTGGCCAGGGCACCGTCTACGGAGAAAGAATTAAAAAAATAAAATAATAAAAATCCAAAATTGTAGCTGTGCCGACGCATTTCCCTTTGGAGGCACTATCTTTTGATTGCTACCGGTTGGGTAATTGATAGTGCTCCAAGGAAAATGCTGTCGGCACAGCAGCAATTTTGGATTTTTTTCGCCATGTCATCTTCACTATGAAGGTGTTAAATTATTTCAGAAAGTTGTTTCAGAAGGCAACGACCTTTAATGAGTTGGAAGTATCGTTTTAGCTCACTTCATTTCAAAGACATTCAAGTTTCAGTAGAATATAATATGTGATGATGACTCAGCATTTTTTATGTGCATATTTTTGGGTGATCACGCAACACCAACCAACCCATTCGAAATATAGAATTCACAAAATTGTAAAAACACTTTTTTGAAGATGTCATCATCACCTTATGGTGTCAAAACCCACTTGTATAGGTGGTACGTGGCATAGGGACCAATTGATAAATTGAAAGTTTGTTTCTATCTTGTATCATCTCTGAGGTTAATGAAATTTAGCTATTTAGCATGAATATTTACTTAATTTATTATTATTCAACACCATTATTATGAACAGAAAAATAAATTAAGTTCAATTATTTGCAAAAATTATTAATCTGATTTGAATTTCACTATCATATTTGAATTCCACGCACTCGATAACCCCAATAATCTAATTGGAATTTTCTCTATAAGTTAAATACAGAATGAATGAATTATAATTAATTATGTCAGTGTATCCATTGTGCAAAAATATTCACGCCGAAGTAAATATAATCACATAATTTGTTGTTGTTATAGAATGTAAATCTTAGTTTTCAATTAGAATATAGAAACTTATTCGATTTCACAAGTGGAATCAATATAATTTTCGCAACTTTAAACAATAGTGTAAGATTTAACAAGTTTAATCAATATAATTATCGCAAGTTGAAACAATGGAATTATATTTTACAGTTTTTCTGAAATTGAAGTGTGAGTAAACAAAGAAATTTCAACCCACATCTATGGCATGAATTAACGGTAAACCCATTATTTAAAAAAAATTTCCCCATCAAAAGTAGAATTTTATCGAAATAATCAAAAAATTGTGGCTTTAGTATAACATTCTTTGAGTTATGGACCATACAAAAATTGAAGGGTGTCAACTACAGTCAACTCCCGTTATAACGAAGTGCTCGGGACCTTAGTTTCATTTCGTTATAACCGGAGTTCATTATAAGCAGAACTCGTTATAACCGGAGTAAAATCAATAGCTCAGAGGCTACATGGGATTTAAATGACTTCGTTATAAGCGGAATTTCGTTATATCCATTTCGTTCTAACCGAAGTTTTAATAATGTAATAAGTTGGAAGGTTTTCCGGACCATTGAATGACTTCGTTATAAGCAGGACTTCGTTATATCCTGCTTGGTTATAACGGGAGTTGACTGTATATGTCAAAAAATTTCTAATCAAAAATCGTAACCCCAGGTACACAACTGTAACCCATGAGTATAGGCGTCGTAAACCACCCGGGCACCCGGACATGTCCGGGCGGCCCAGAGGAGATGATTGCCACATGTCACAGAAAACCTGTAGTTGTCTCCAAAAGCCGTTGTAGGCAACATAGCACATAATTCTGAAGCTGTAGATGGAATCTTTTGGTGCAACATTCATCGTGATTGATACATGGATGATTCAACTTCTCTGAACGAAACCTCACTTGCAAATCGATCATTCCTTGTCACATCATCAAAAATCTGTCGGAGATTTGGTTGTGAATACTTAGCAATCGTTTTACATTTTCTTTTTATCTCATTAGCATTTGACTCAACTCATTTAGACCATGATTATGTTGATTCGTAGATATGATCCTATCAATATCGTGCTGCAGTTTACTTGTTGCTTTGCATCTGAACGTCATAAATAAGACGCATCTAAGGTAAGTGAATTTCGTTATAATCCAGCAGCTATATAATCCAGTTAAATAAGGATTCAGAAAAGTGACAATAGATAACGGTCGATTCAAATTAACCCCAAAACTAACAATAGACTTGCAATGGATTCGAAATTGTTAAAATAAACTACAAATCGATTCGAACTTGTTACAATAGATGAAAAAATGATTCGAACTGGTTGCAATAGACCATGGCCTACTATATACACGGCTACACATGCTGCCGAATCATAAGAATAAATAAGAGTCCAATTTTGTGATTTTATTCTAAGCTAAACTATGCTTCCTATTGGCATAATTTGCATTGTATATGGGGTAATCAACCATTGCGAGTCCAATGGAACCACTTTGAGAACAATTTATGCTAAAATGCAAAAAATTTCAAATAACATAAATTTCATTTTCATCCTACTTTTTAATAATTAAATAACAGGAATACTAAAATAGGGATTTATTTCATACCCCAAAGGCTACTAAATCACAAAATGGTGACATTCTAAAAATTCTAAAAATTTTTAAACCAACCACATGCTAAAATACAAGTAGTAGCCGAGTTACAACTTACTACGTATTTTCGTTTATACAACGTATATAATTGCTGGTTTATCTATATTCATTCTCATTATATATTCGAAAAATGTATACAAAGTATATTAGTAAATATTTTCATTTTCTCGTAGTTATTTTGGACTCGAATTGTATATATAGTATATTTGTGGTGTCATCATTAAATGGCGCCTAAACAGTTATCCAGAAATCTCAGATTCTCAAAAGTGGTTCCATTGGACTCGCAATGGTTGATTACCCCATACAAATTATGCCAATAGGAAGCATAGTTTAGCTTAGAATAAAATTACAAAACTGGACTCTTATTTTTTTAATGATTCGGCAGCATGTGTAGCCGTATATATAGTAGGTCATGAATAGACTTACAATCAGGGTTGTATCAACTCATTCAACTCATTCAAGAAAATGAGTTGATTCTGCCAACTCAAATTGAGTTGATACAACCCTGCAAAAAAAGTTACAATGGATTCGAACTTGTTACAATAGACTACAAATCGATTCGAACTTGTTACAATAGATGAAAAAATGATTCGAACTTGTTACAATAGATGAAAAAATGATTCGAACTTGTTACAATAGATGAAAAAATGATTCGAACTTGTTACAATAGACTGAAAATCAATTCGAACTTGTTACAATAGACTACAAATCGATTCGAACTTGTTCCAATAGACTAAAAATCAATTCGAACTTGTGACAATTCAGACAATTCTAAGTTGAGTCCCAGGGTTGATAAAAATCATGATTTTTTAAAAAAAATCAAAAAAATTTAATTGTTTTTTTTGCAATCTATATCACACTGGCGTATATTATTTGGCTAATAGATTAATTACACTGTTAATGACTCATTATCAATGTAATTTGACTCATTATCAATGTATTTTGACTCATTATCAATGTATTTCTTCTTTTTTTCGCAAAAAAACAATAGACATAAAAAATCTGATTTAAATCAAAAAAGTCTGATTTAAATTAAAAAAAAGTCCGACTTTTTTGATTTAAATCAGACATCTTTGATTAAAATCAGATTTTTTATTTATTAATAAAAATCATTGATTTAAATCATGATTTAAATCAATGATTTAAATCACTTGATTTAAATCAAACAACCCTGATTCTAACTAATGACAACCTCAAAATTCGAACTAAAGCAGCGCCCCCTGCGAGAATATTCTTGCACAATGGATACACTGACATATTTAATTCTAATTATTTCGCTCTGTTTTTAACTTTTCGAGACGGTTCCAATTAGATTATTGGGGTTATCGAGTGCGCTGAATTCAAATATTATAGTGAAATTCAATTTAGATTAATAATTATTGCAAATAATAGAACTTAATTTATTTTGCTTTACATATTAATGGTGTTAAATTTTTAATAAATTATTTAAAAATTTATACTAATTAATTAAATATCATTAATCTTAGAGATTATAGAAGAGAGAAACAAATTTCAAATTTATCAATTGATCCTTATGCCACATAACACCTCTACAAATGGGTCTTGACACCTTGAGGTGATGATGACATAGTCAAAAAAATGTGTTTACTATTTTGTGAATTCTATACTTCGAATGGGTTGGTTCAGGCTTTCATCCAGACAAAAATTTCTGTGCGCCTAGATTTAGTTTTAGCTGGTTCATTTTTCATTTTGTACGCCTAGTTTCACATTTTGTATTAAGTCTATGGGAGCATCTCTCGATATTGTACGCCTAGACACGATTTTTGTACGCCTAGATTAAAATCCATCCAAATTACGCTCCTTTAGGAGCGCCCAATACGCCTGGATAACACCCTGGGTTGGTTGGTGTTGGGTGATCAACCAACACACATAAAAATTGCTGACTCATCACTTATTATATTCTATTGAAACTTGAATATCTTTTAAATGAAGTGAGCTAAAACGAAACTTCCAACTCACTAAGGGTCGTTGATTTCCGAAACATCTTTCTGAAATAGTTTAACACCTTCATAGTGAGGATTATATGTCGAAAAAAAAATCCAAAATTGCATCTGTGCAGACAGCATTTTCCTTTGGACGCACTATTATTTAACCAACCAATTAAAAATAGTGCCTCCAAAGGAACATGCGTCGGCACACCTGGAATTTGGGATTTTATTATTATTTTCCCTCCGCATCCTCTCCACAGATTTTATTAACTAAGAGCCCAAATTTTTAGTATAAGTGTCTGATGGGTTACAGATGTGCACCTGGGTTCACGTTTTTTTATTACATTTTTTGGTCCCATTTTACACCTGTTTAATGCTACAACAGGATCAATAAATAGTGCGCGAATATTATACTTATATGCATTCGATAGACAATTAAATTCTACAACTTTTCACAGTGCACGAATTTTCAAATTTGGCCTAGCTTGTGCCACTATTGAGTTGCAAATTCCTTTTGTTTATTAACACTTCAGTTCTATTAAAAGTGTTAAATCTAATTCCATTGTTTCAACTTGTAAGAATTATATTGATTCAAATTGTTAAATCTTACACTATTGTTTCAACTTCCGATAATGATTATAAATTTAACTTGTGAATTCGAACTGGCTTCTATTCAATCGCAGTAATACTATACAATTGATTGAAGCAAATTAAGTTAATTTAATAAGGAATTTGTTGAATTTACTCAACTCATCGTGGATAACATAGCTAAAATAATTAACAGTTTATAGATTATATTATCCATACATAATGAATGAACAGTGTTTGCCAGAAAAGACCACCCCGGAAAAAACCGATTTTCCACCCCGGAAAGGGTAGTAAATTTGGAAAAAACCACTTATGACCATATATGGCAACACTATAGGCCCATTTATGGTCAGCTTCTATATGCAAGGACAGATATTTTAAAGAGATTCTACACTTCTAGTGCCAACGATTGTTGAATTTAGGATTTTTGAGAGTGGATCCCTAATGTTGTACAAAGGTTAGTGGATTAACCACTAAATACACCGAAATATGAATATTAATACGCGTAGGCCAGTCAATAGAAAAAGGCACAAAAGTCGAGAAAAGGGCGGATTTTTCCACCTGCCCCGGTCTTTTCTAGAAAAGGGCGGTTTTTCCGAACACTGAATGAATGTCATTAAACTCAAGATGTTTTAAGATAGAAACAAGCTTCCAATTTACCAATTGTTCCTTGTAGCTCGTGACCACTTGACAAATATGTCATAACACCCTAACGTGATGGTGACATGTCGAAAGAAATCCAAAATTGCAACTGTGCCGACAGCATTTTCCTTGAGGCACTATCAATTACCCAACCAGTAGCCACCAAAAGATAGTGCCACAAAAGGGAAATGCGTGGGTTCAGCTGCAATTTATTTGTGTCGACTATACCAGGGCTTCATCTAGGCGTCGCGACGCGCCTCCAGGCGCGTAATTTCAATAGGAAACTTTTCTAGGCGCGCGAAAATCGAGAGATGCTCCCATAGACGTAATACAAATTGAGCATTTTAGGCGCGTGTGAGCGAGCTCAAACTTAATCTAGGCGCGCGGGAAATTTTGTCTGCATTAAAGCCTGGACTATACTATAGTATAGTGGGCCAGTTCTAATCTTACTGCCTTTATTATTATTACAGTGCCGACTATACTATGGTATAGTGGGCCAGTTCTAATCTTACTGCCTTTATTATTATTATTAATATTTTGTTTTCTCCGTAGACGGTGTTCTGGCCAGAGCATTATAGTTGATGGGCTGAAACCTGGCATGTAGGTTCAATGGGACCGTCTAATTTGCCCCTGGGGTTACGATTTTTGATTAACACATTTTGGACACTTCTTTAACACCTTTCAAAGTTTTGCCTGGTCCATAACTCAAAAAATGTTTTACCATACTCCCAATTTTTATTTCACCATTGCATTCATCATAAGATTCTGCGTCTGATGGTAGAAGAAAATTTTGAATAATGGGTTTAATTTCTGCAATAAATGGGGGTTGAAATTGCTTTGTTTACTCACACTACATTAGTACATTTTCAGTAAAACTGTTAAATCTAATTGTATTTTGCTTCAACTTCTGATAATTATATTGATTTAACTTGTTAAATCTTACTCTATTGTTTCAACTTGCGATAATTAAATTGAATCTACTCGTGAATTCGAACTGCCTTCGCATTTTAAAAATTTCTCTTCTCCCGTCAGACGCAGAATTTTACGATTAATCCAATGGTGAAATAAAAATTAGGGGTTTAGTAAACACTTTTTGAGTTATGGACCTGACAAATTTTGAAAGGTGTCAAAATGTGTCCAAAATTTGTTGATAAAAAAGCGTAACCCCTGGTGCAAATTAGACCATATGCGTCGGATCCACCCGGCCACCCGGCATAGGCCGGGCAGCCCGAAGGGTCTACCCGGCTCTGCCCGGCCCATAGTTGTGTTAGTGATGCCGTGAATGTAGCGGCCCCAGAATCGATTGGGCCGGCCCCGGAGCCTTCGGGCCGGGCGGCCCGAAGGGCCGGCGGGCCCATTTCCAACGCCTATGAATTAGACGGTCCATTCGCACCTACATGGCAAGTAGCAGCTCATCAACTATAAAGCTCTGGCCAGGGCACCGTCTACGGAGAAAGAATTAAAAAAATAAAATAATAAAAATCCAAAATTGTAGCTGTGCCGACGCATTTCCCTTTGGAGGCACTATCTTTTGATTGCTACCGGTTGGGTAATTGATAGTGCTCCAAGGAAAATGCTGTCGGCACAGCAGCAATTTTGGATTTTTTTCGCCATGTCATCTTCACTATGAAGGTGTTAAATTATTTCAGAAAGTTGTTTCAGAAGGCAACGACCTTTAATGAGTTGGAAGTATCGTTTTAGCTCACTTCATTTCAAAGACATTCAAGTTTCAGTAGAATATAATATGTGATGATGACTCAGCATTTTTTATGTGCATATTTTTGGGTGATCACGCAACACCAACCAACCCATTCGAAATATAGAATTCACAAAATTGTAAAAACACTTTTTTGAAGATGTCATCATCACCTTATGGTGTCAAAACCCACTTGTATAGGTGGTACGTGGCATAGGGACCAATTGATAAATTGAAAGTTTGTTTCTATCTTGTATCATCTCTGAGGTTAATGAAATTTAGCTATTTAGCATGAATATTTACTTAATTTATTATTATTCAACACCATTATTATGAACAGAAAAATAAATTAAGTTCAATTATTTGCAAAAATTATTAATCTGATTTGAATTTCACTATCATATTTGAATTCCACGCACTCGATAACCCCAATAATCTAATTGGAATTTTCTCTATAAGTTAAATACAGAATGAATGAATTATAATTAATTATGTCAGTGTATCCATTGTGCAAAAATATTCACGCCGAAGTAAATATAATCACATAATTTGTTGTTGTTATAGAATGTAAATCTTAGTTTTCAATTAGAATATAGAAACTTATTCGATTTCACAAGTGGAATCAATATAATTTTCGCAACTTTAAACAATAGTGTAAGATTTAACAAGTTTAATCAATATAATTATCGCAAGTTGAAACAATGGAATTATATTTTACAGTTTTTCTGAAATTGAAGTGTGAGTAAACAAAGAAATTTCAACCCACATCTATGGCATGAATTAACGGTAAACCCATTATTTAAAAAAAATTTCCCCATCAAAAGTAGAATTTTATCGAAATAATCAAAAAATTGTGGCTTTAGTATAACATTCTTTGAGTTATGGACCATACAAAAATTGAAGGGTGTCAACTACAGTCAACTCCCGTTATAACGAAGTGCTCGGGACCTTAGTTTCATTTCGTTATAACCGGAGTTCATTATAAGCAGAACTCGTTATAACCGGAGTAAAATCAATAGCTCAGAGGCTACATGGGATTTAAATGACTTCGTTATAAGCGGAATTTCGTTATATCCATTTCGTTCTAACCGAAGTTTTAATAATGTAATAAGTTGGAAGGTTTTCCGGACCATTGAATGACTTCGTTATAAGCAGGACTTCGTTATATCCTGCTTGGTTATAACGGGAGTTGACTGTATATGTCAAAAAATTTCTAATCAAAAATCGTAACCCCAGGTGCACAACTGTAACCCATGAGTATAGGCGTCGTAAACCACCCGGGCACCCGGACATGTCCGGGCGGCCCAGAGGAGCTACCCGGAGTTACCCGGAATCCGGGTAAACTCGGAGTAAAAATCATACTTTTGATTTGGAAAAATCTTCTGGGAACCCCAAAAGATTTTCTCTATCGCTACGCTCGCTCGTCTAGAGAAAGCTTATAGGGTTATATTATCAGGAATTACCCTAAGACATTGTATTCATGTCATCAAAAATGCAGAAAGCATGGCAAGAAATAAAATAATGCAATTTATATTTAATAAGGTTGACATAATCAAATTAATCACTCTGGAAAGGAGAAACAGTTAATTATAATATATATGTTACGGAAGATGTTGGCGTTTAGCCAACATCTTCCAATCGCCAACATCTTCCGTAACATATATACTAGAATGTACAGGGAATCCCTTTACGCTTGAATAAGAACTGTTTATTTAATTTACACAAACAAATGCTACATTTAGAGGGTGTAAACATTTTTTAGGTATTATTGGATTCACAATCATTAATTTTGTCCAAACTCAAATCCCTGTACAAATGTACTAATTCCCTACACGCCTGTACAGAACAGTAAAAATGGTTACAATGCATATACAGTCGCCAGCAGAGTGGACCATGGGTCAACATTGGTGACCCATGACCCATCTGACCCATCGCATTTGTGACCCATGGCCCATCAAGTAACGCTTTGACCCATCGTGTACCCATTGACCCTTTTAAATATCTAATTTTTTATATCTAAACATTATGTAACAATCCGATTACAATATATGTATGATGCTTGTCAATCAATTAATTTTGGTAGACTTCTAATGCCAAAGTAATACCCTGTAATGTTTCTGGGTTAATTTGAATCGTACTATAACTGGACGAACATCGAATTTCCAAATGGGTCATGGGTCATGGGTCACAGAGCCGTGATCCATGACCCATCGATTTAGGTGACCCATCTGACCCATGACCCATGACCCATCGACCCATGGTCCACTCTGGTCGCCAGGTATGAATGATATTACACCTACATAGAGGTAGTTCGAACTACTGCCCTGGATTTCATTGGCCGGGCGGGCCGAAGAGACAAACTTCATTTTCGACGAGAATGGGCACGGCCCTATAATTAAGTGTCCAGGCGGGCCGAAGGAGCTTCCGTCGTATTTACGACGCCTATGCCCATGAAACACCTGTCCTGAAAATTTGGGTTCTTAGTTAATTAAAATCTGTTCTGTGAAGGATCTACGGACCAATAATAATAATAATATACCAAAGCACTAAGATTAGAACTGGGCCACTATACTATAGTATAGTCGGCACAGTAATAATAAAGGCAGTGATTTCAATACTGGGCCACTATACTATAGTCTAGTCGGACATACCTAATTTACGGAACGGAACGGAACGGAATGGAACAGTTCCGTAATTTGTTTATGCCTAATTTACGGAACGGAAAGGGACGATTGATACTTTATTACTGACCGAAACTCGTTCGATTAATTAAGCATTTATCACCCATTCTGACTAACGAATACGTGAAGAGTAAAATTGTGTTTAATTATTGAAAGATAAATATTTGTATTAATTAAATGATAGATTAAATAAATAATAGAGATATCTTATATGTAGACCGTCTATTTCTAGACCAGGTTTTCTTACATTACATTAGTATTACCCATAAAGCAGTGCAAGTGGTCTACAGAATTTATAGACGGTCTACAAATTTTTTGCTTATTTGTATGGGCTTTTATGGACCGTCTACATAGTATAAGGATGCTCTAAATAATACTATTAGAAATAAGTGAAATCTGATAAAACACCACTCAGACTTTAGGACATCTTCTACATGACCATCTAAATGCTTTGTCCTTCATTTGGGTGTCTGTTATAGATACACAGGCTCCAATATGGAACCATTCGGAACAACTATGGCATCTAACCATGGGATTGATTTCCGGCATCCTACAGTAGCAATATACCCTGATGTTTCTTTCAACGTTTATTATATCGCCTCTTCTCTCTTTGATAACAGGAAACATTGAAAAATGTTCACGTTCAAGGCAGGTCAGCAAATGGTTCCGAAATAGCTTTTGATTAAAGCGATACTTACCAGGAATCTCCGAAACATAAGGCTGTTGCATAAGCTATAGCAAAGACAACCCGCAATCATTAACTCCAGCTTGTTTGACTATATTTACAAATTTTAATATAATCCACTCTTCCTTTGTAAAAAGTAGACTTGAAATTTGTTTTTTAACATCTTCTGCTACGGTTATGAATAAACTATCATACAAACGTACTTCAGGGTGCTTAGTTCCAATTGTAGAAATTGTCAACCAATGATTAGGCCCGCCATGAAGAATCTGAATGAATTCGCCAGTTTCAATCGAGAAATTTCCGCACAATCCAACAGCTGTATCTTGGAAACCTGACCCGACGAATCTATTCACAAATTGTTTGGCTGAATCTTCTGACTCGCGTCAATCAACTTATCATCAATCCAATTATTGCTTAATAACATCTGTTTGTGGTCCTGTAATAGATTATATTGTTTTAGACAATATTCGTTTTCTTCACAATGACTTTGTGAAGCTTTAGACTCATCAATCTCAATTACATCATCGTTTAGAAGGTAACTTTTCTTCTGTTTATTAAAATACAATAGATTGCGTGCAAGCTCATTTTTCTTACACTCATATTGAAGAGTGGGTGTATGTGTCTCGTTTCCCTGTTTATAAGTTAAATTGAGGGATTCACTTTCACTCATATTTCCAGTTGAGGAGGTCTCGGAAATATTATCACATAGAAATAGAGAATGCGAGTATTGAGAAGAATTGTTTCTTTCGTATCTAGTATGTTGACGTGAGGAACTGATTGTTTGAATGGGGATGAATTGTCTTCTTGTTTCGCATCTTGTGGGTTTATTGTTACAGGTGAAATGGAATATATATTAGAATTTTCCGAACTAGAATCCACCAGACGTTCTTGAGTAGTATTTGAATTCGAGCATATATTTTCAGGTGTTAGGTCAAGTGGAAAATATGCTGGGATATCCATTTTTATCTGGTTCTCATCTACGTCCATCTTTCGTGCTCTCTTCCTTCCTGATGTTTATCTTTACGAATCGAGTTCTTTTACGAAACATTGTCAAATTTAATTTCTGAAGCTTCGTAACACTAGTTTCGCTACCAATGCTTATTTTTACAGCTATGATGTGATAACATATCCCACTTGAAGGGCAACTACACATCTCCCGTGGGAATAGGCGGACAACATATGGGCGGTTGCCAGAACCAATAACATTGAATAAATGTAGCTTGGGATCAAATGAGATGTTTCCTGACTGTAGTATTATATGTGTTCTTTCAATTTGTGTTAGACAGGAATGGGGCTTCTGGTATCCTAATTTCACTTCCTGCTGTTCCGACAATCGAACGTCATCAGTTGCAGTGTAAGCAACAATACCCTTTTCTCTGATACGATTGAGAATATCTTGAGGAGATACACATATGAATGCAGGTTCTGAGATGTCAGCCTCCTCCATCATAGAGAGAAATTGTGTATGAAGGTGATAATTGCCTTGATTAGCAAAACCTCTTTTAATTTCATTCATAAAAATGATTGAAGGAGGTAAAAGATAAGAGGATACAATCTACTGGAACTTCTTTCCATTGTAGCAAACTTTTCAAGACCATGTTAAAGCTTTCAGACTGATTCGTAAGACTCCACTGAATGGACAATATACACCTTCTTTCTCTAGTATCCACCGGCCAATAGATTTATGTCTTTCTGGATGTATATTCTTCAAGTAATATTGAAGAATTGGATTGATCCAGATCGCAGTACATTTTCCAAGCTCTGCCTCGTAAGCATCATGAGAAGGCTTGTGAAATAGATCTTTCATGTCAGAAATTAATATTTGAACTTGATTACGGTTGATGTTATGATTCCTGCACCAGTATCGTGCACTTCTGAAAATGTGGTTCCAGCAGCGGAGTCTGATTGAATTGGGAAGAAATTTTCTAATCGCATTTACAATTCCTTTTTCTTCGTCAGTCACTATTGGAAATACTTTGTGTAAGTGCTGAAACTTTAATAGTGGCCATTTCAAACAGGATCTCATGGTTTTTTTGTAGGTACCGTTAATGTATTAAAAATAGTCCTGGAATTACTGGAGACTCTTTAAAGATCGTGTGCCGAAAGAGAAGCGGAGATACGAAGAAATCTCCAAGGGTGAATGTGGTATCATATGAGAGTAACTGTTTTGACTGTGACTCTATTTACAAGATGCGATCCATTTGATCCATAATGTCCTTCATCCCACAAACAACTATTAGATCTGGATAAGTCTGGATCGTCCACACGAAATCTGATAAATCATAAGCTATTTCATGTATATTGTATAAAGCAGTGGTTCCCAAACTTTATGAAAAGAATGGAATTTTGGTCCCCATATTCATTTGGGAACGTCTTTCGGTCCCCCATGAATAATATACAAAAATTGCTAAACTTGTAATTTAAATACTTTTGAAAAAACTACTAAATTATGACAGAAAAAAGCGAAACTATGCTTATACTACATATTAAACCTGTATTACTAAAATCTTTGCTTACAAGAAATTATTATTAATACAAAATTTGCAAAATATCTCACTATAAAAATTTTTTAATAATATCTCGCGGTCCTACAAAAAGTGCCTCGCGGACCCCAAAGGGACCACGGACCCCAGTTTGGGAACCCCTGGTATAAGAGATCATGAGAAATTCTCTTCTGTTTATTAATAGTCATCTTAATGTTTCGTACCTTAACACAAATGAAATACATATTGGTAATCCTTCTATAACTTTTTCCTATTCCAATTCATGCTATAAAAGCACAGTGTTAACATTTATGGATGGCGGAAAGAAGTTTACAGAATTATGAGTATTTTTGTGCCTAGCAAGGATGCAAAGTTAAAAACCTGGTAAAGTGAACCTCGTTTATACGAATACCAACGGACGGTAAACATTTCGTTCGCTTTATCCGGAGTTCGTATTAACCGGAGTATTACCCATTCAATAGGCATTGTAGCATAGACGCCAAGTTTGGGGTTTTGGGGGGGGCCGTCCCCCCCCCATGATTTTATTTGGGGGGAGGCCAGCCCCCCCCCCCCCAAATTGCTGATTGCCCCCCCCATATTGCTTATTGGGGGGGTGCTGGGAGCAACACCCGGACCTGTCGGTCGATTTAATTTTTATATTAAAGTGGTCCTTTTGATCGACCATGGGATGATAGAAGGTGAGAATCACGTTTGTTACTCAATATATCCTGATTTTGTTTCTAAAGAAACAAATCTGGAAATATTTAGTAAAGATCCCAGTGGCCCCCCCAGACCCCCCCAAGTGGCCCCCCCCATCTTTGATTATATTTTCCAAAACTTGACGCCTATGCATTGTAGGGAGTGATTTGTGGATCTGTTTGTTCGTCTTATTCGGAAATTCGTATTAAATGTGTTCGTACTAACGAGGTTCTACTTTAATTGAATTTACCTGTTTGATATCCCTGGGTTTCATAACTCTTGATAGAGAGGGGTTGCAGTTCATTGCTGCAATTTCTGATTTATAGAGTTTAGCTGGGTCAGTATTTGAGACTTTCTCTGCTATCAGTTTCAATGAGGAAGGGTATTGTTTGCAGTAGATTCGTTCGGTGTGCTTCTTCTGGTTGCCATGAGAGAATTCTTCGGATCTGTTTTCATCTCCAATGTACTGAATTAAAACCTACGTGTATATAATATTATTATCCTGAAAGGGTAGGGCTGGAGCCTAGTATCTCAGTATTTATATTACTTACTTTAGCTTCATTGTCAAGTAGCACATACGCATGCTAGTAAAACCATTTGAACGTCCTTCAGGTGTATCAATAGAATAATAACTTTTTCGAACAATTGGTCTAGATCGAGGAAGTTTAATGACACCATTATTTGCCCATCGATATTGATTCGACTTCCAATCATCTAAACCAGGGGTTTTCAACCTTTTCAAAACCATGACCCACTTTTGTTCGCGCCCCACCCCATGAAGGTACACGTATAACCAAAACTCAAATTTCATAATGTTCGTACGTAACTGGTATATGATAATAATGTAGATTTAATACATCTACACAACTAATAACATACATGAATTACTTAATTAATGCGATTTTTGATGTTGTTTTTCATCAACTAGTTTTTGAATTCTAGGCTGTGTCACTGTTAAGCAGCAGCGTAGATCTGGTTCAACATCAATTCTGTTTCTAGCCTTTGTTTTGATTACTAGCATGCTAGAAAACGCTGCTTCACACAAATAAGTTGATGGGAATGGCATGAGTAACTTCAGGGCAATCTCTGATACAATTGGATAGCTTCCAAGCATAGAACTCCAAAAAGATGGCAGATCAACTCTTGAAAACAACGTTTGTGCTCCTGAATAATTTACCAGTTTGATGAAATCCTCTTGTGCAGCATCGTGATTTTCAGGAATGCAGTCAGCTATTTTCGCTAGAAATGGATTTAGAACAAGCGTAAATTTGGATTTTATTGTTTCTGGAAAGTATTTACAGAATTCATCTTTAAGTGATTACAAATGCGATGCAATGTCATTTTGCAAAGCTTCGCTGATACTAATTTCGCATTCTTCAACATAGCTACAGAGGTGAGAAACCATTGCCATCCTACCGCTATTTATCTTCTTTAACCAGGGTCAAGCATTGCTTGAAAGGCAGAAAGCTTGTCTACAAAATCCATGATATTACTCTCTTTACCTTGCAATGAGAGGTTCAGAGTATTGAGTTTTTCAAAAATATCACAAAGATAACAAAGTTTAGAAATCCATTCTCGATTTTCGAATAAACCATGCCAATGCGCCCGCTTTTGGAGTTTTAAAAATTCTGTTGTTTCTTCTTTAAGGTCTAGAACACGTTTCAAAACATTGCCCTTTGAAAGCCATCGAACTTCAGTGTGATATAATAGATTCTTATGCGCAGCATCCATATCTAAACATTGATTTCTGAAGAGACGTGTGTTTAGAGCGCTACTTTTAACGAAATTGACTATTTTAATCACCTCCTGCAAGACAACGTTTAGGGAGGCTGGCAAAGTTTTCGCTGCAGCTTCACGATGAATCATACAGTGATTTGTTATCACATCTGGGACAACCTGTTTAACGCGTGCCCTTCCCAACATAGAAGGAGTGCCATCTGTGCAAACAGTACCAACCTTTCTCCAATCGAGACCTTCTTGTACAAAAAAGGTGTCTACTTTGTTGAAAACATCTATTCCACGTGTTTGAGAATCAAGTGGCTGACAAAACAGGAACTCTTCTTTGAAGTTAGAATTGTGGATATAACGTACATATATCATAAGCTGAGCACAAGAAGAAACATCAGTTGACTCATCTAATTGCAAAACATAGATGGGTGACTGTTTAATTTGCTCCACGACTTGGTTCTTAATATCATCTGATATTTCCTGAATTCTGCGCTGAACAGTGTTATCCGAAATTGACAGCGAACTTAGTTTTTTGACTGCATCTGCTCTAATCATTAGGCGCACAATATCTTTCGTGCAGGGCAGAACTAGCTCTTCACCAATAGTATGGGGTTTCTTAGATTTTGCAATACGTAGTGACACAACATATGAAGCTTCAACTGCGGCTCTTATAGTGATAGCTGTCTGTCCTGTAGTATCAAGTCTAGATTTCTTGACAGATTCAGATTGTCTTTGGAAGAAGGAAATATCTCGGTCATTGTATGTTGCATGTTCTTTCTCAAAATGTCTCTTAAGCTGAAACGGCTTCATAGACTCTGCAGACAATACTTTCAGACATATCACGCATTGTGGTTTTTCAATACCTTCAATTACTATACTCGTAAATCCAAATTTAAGATAATCATCTGAGTAAGCACGCTTCGGAGCACGTTTAGTTGACATTTAAGTGAAAATACAATTAGAAGGACTTTTTGAATTTGAAGGGACTAGAAATGTATTTATATAATTCTTTGTTGTGCATACTAGGCTGGACTTGCAAGGTTATTAATAATTATTGTTAAAATATCACACTTCAATATACTATGTCTTCTACGTTATTTCATAATCAATACAGTGATAACTTATATTAACAATAGAGTTTCTAATATTGCAATATGACACTAACCACAAATTAATAGTAATATAATTACTGAAACTCAGCAATACGTCCTACCTTTCGCGACCCACTAAAATATCTCTCGCGACCCACCAGTGGGTCGAAACCCACTGGTTGAAAACCCCTGATCTAAACAATAGAAATAGTATATCTACAGTAAACTCCCATTATAACGAACTCGGTTATATCGAAATACCTGTTATATCGAATTCAGTTAGATTCCCCAAATCTTTCATATTGAATTTGAGTACAATTAAGTCCGGTTTTATCGAACTGGATAGATCGAAATTCCGCTTATATCGAGGTAATTTTTATCCCCATGACCAGTAAAGCAATTAATTATTGTCCGCATATATCGAATTCTCTTATACCGAAGTCCGGTTATATCGAAGTAATTTAGAGGGTCCCTTCAACTTCGATATAACGGGAGTTGACTGTAGTATTAATATACCTAATTAGTAATTGTTTCTCATTACCTTTAGAATCTTTGTTCGAAAAAATGGACACATCGCCAGCTTTGGGCTTTACGGGAGGTAGTGCTATCGTATCTTCAAAAGATATTCTGAGAAGCAGATTAGCTGCTTCCTGAGGGTTTACGTTGTGTAGCGAATAGCATATGGTTGTGGTGATTCCATAATTTTAAGTTCCGAAATGACATATTTCCTTATATACTGGATACAAGTAGGTACGTATTTGTAAAATTTTATCGATGTGTTGCACTGTGTGTTGAAGTATATGAATCAATCACAATATATACAATAAAATCAATGTGTTAAAATATACAAATATATCAAATAGACATGTAAGTCAATGTGTTAAAAGTATACAAATATATCAAATAGACATGTAAGTCAAATGTTTTAAAAGCATACAAATCTTAGTACGTACTACGTATATGAATGTGATGAACTTTAAAAGTATACAAACGCAAATTTATCACAATATTATTTTGTAATTAAACTATCAATCATTCCGTTCCGTTCCGTAAATTAGGCATCAACAAATTACGGAACTGTTCCGTTCCGTAAATTAGGTATGTCCAGTATAGTCGGCACAGTAATAAAATAAACAAGGTATTTGTTGACAAAACTCAATTCACCGTGGATAACATTGCTAAAATACCTAACTTGTTATAATTTATTATCTATATATTTCTATTGAATGGCATTAAACTCAAGATGGTTTTAGATAGAAATATACTTCAAAGTTCAAATTCATCAATCGTTTCTTGCCCCCGTAACAACTTGATAAATGAGTCTAAACATCTTGAGGCGTTCATGACATTGGCGAAAAAAATCAAAATTGCAGCTGTGCAGACAGCATGTTACTTTGGATGCATTATCAATTAACCAACCTGTCCAACCACCAAAATATAGTGCCTCCAATGGAACATGCGTCGGCGCAGCTGCAAATTGGATTTTTTTTAAGTTCTCAAGCGAGCTTTCAATGTTACTTCTGTTCCCCAATTAGCAATATTGCTCTATTAGCAACTAAATTTCAGGCAAAATGCGAGTTGCTAATAAAGCATTTCCACTGTATGTTGTTTCACCATATTAACGATTTCCAAAATATATTTTTACTGTGCCGACTATACTATAGTATAGTGGCCCAGTTCTAATCTCAGTGCCTTGTTTTTTTTTTCCCTCCGTGTCGCCTCCTTAGCGAAGAGTGTAAGTGCAAAATGTCTGAAAATTTCAGGATAGGTGTCTGGTTGTTCATTAATGTGCATTAAGTGTACCAAATTTTATAGTTACATTTTTGGGACACATTTTGACACCTTTTAGAATTTGTCGGGAATATCTCAAATAATTTTATAATAAACCACCATTTTTTATTTAATCATTGCATTCACAATAAAATTATGCGTCTAATGGGTGAATAAAAATGTTCAAATTGGGTTTAGTTTTCCCACAATTGAGTCACAAGTTCCCTTTGTTTACTAACACTTCAAGTTCAATTGAAAGTGTTAAATCTAATTCTATTGTTTCAACTTGTGATAATTATATTGATTCCACTTGTGAAATCGAGTATACTTCTATTTTTTAATTGAAAACTAAGATCTTACATTCCATAACAACGACAGAGTATGTGATTATATTTCCTTCTGCGAGAATATTCTTGCACTTTGGATACACTGACATATTTAATTTTAATTAGGTAATTCGTTCTGTGTTTAACTTATAGACGGTTCCAATTAGATTATTGGGGTTATCGAGTGCGCTGAATTCAAATATGATAGTGAAATTCAATTTTGATTAATAATTATTGCAAATAATTGAACTTAATTTATTTTGCTGTACATAATATTGTTGTTAAATTACTAATTAATTAAAATTAAATATTTATACTAATTAGCTAAATTTCATTTATCTCACAAATCACATAATATAGAAACAAACTTCCAATTTATCAATTGGTCCTTATGCCACGTAACACCTCCACAAATGGGTCTTGACACCTAGAGGTGATGATGATTTTGCAGGCCAAACGCGTTTCCATTTTAATATAATCTTCTTGGGTGTCTATTATTAGATATTGAAATCACACTATGCTATTTATCGTTTTGATGTTAATTACAGGCTATTATTAAGCAGTTAATTAAGATCATCCAAGCTCTTCCTTTTCATTCATACACGTATTTAATTATTATTTATTTTACGAATTAACTTAACCTTCGTTATAGTATAGTATTTTATTATTATAATTCATTATTAATTAAGGATCAATACAATTTACACAAATTCTAATACTGAGTAGCGAATTTTTATATCTAAATGGCCGATGTGACTTATTTAACTTATGTAGCATTACTATTACATACTGACAATAATTTTAAGTGTTGTATATCATCCCAATAATATACATTTCTATCACTTAGTTTAGTAACTATGTTTTTCCTCCATATAAAATACCACGGAAAATGGACTTAGAGACATGACATAGAATGATGCTAGTGAAATAGATTTGTAAGTAATACATGTAGTTATAGCAGCGATTCTATAGTTTTCAACATGATACTGTGTCAGCTGTCAGGATATGGGATGATTGCTGTCGGGAGGACATCTGTGTTTGTTATTCGCATTGTATTAAAGCGTTAGGAGAATAGAAACCGAATTTATATTGGAGATATAAACTACTTCCAAAAGTTAGATAAGGTAAACAAGTACAGTCAGGTTCTTTTATTTTATTTTATACATTGAAGGGACCAAAATTGTGTTCATAATAGAGAGACTTCATAATAAGCCTAATAGCACAACTTAATACAAACCCTATGTAAGTTGTTAAATTGGGACCATAGAACTGGTACATAATAAAAAGTTTTTCATATTAAAATATTCTTCACAATAAGCAGACCTGACCTAACTGTATGCTAATTCCGAATTCAATTTTATAATTTTTTGATGTAAATATTCTTAGTTGTTTAATACGTGTTTAATTGGATGCTTATTGCGTATACCGTATTTCCTCGAATAAGCGCCCCGGCGCTTATTGTTTTCGTGAGCCAAAATTGTCCTGAAATTTTTGTGAAAAATCCAGAATATATTATTTAGGTCGGTTCTAATGGTTTCCACCAACAGTATACCTACCGAAGTTGCCAAAATCAATGGAATTAAATTACAGTGATTAACTAATGTGTATAAATTTTTACATTCCAATGTCATTTTTATTGACCCGGCGCTTATTCAAGCCCCCCGCTTATTCGGGGAAATACGGTATTAAGTATATTACGTATTATACGCAATACGCGTATTAATCAACTTAGTAAATATATATTGTCGACTGAAACTAACTCTGAGGTAGTTTCCTATTTATGAGACAGTCCGTAACTCATACAACATAATGCTATCATAGATTACACCAAACAATCTATATTTTGCAGATGCTATTATAAACGAAGACAGGAGAAATATCCTGGGCTAGCCCAGTTTAACCCCCGGGGTACAAACTAGGCTAGGCTAGTTATACACCGGGTATATTCTGGTGGGAGGTATAATCTGGACTGCTACACAGGGCGATGATCCGCTTTGAATCATGGTTACGTTAGTTGTGTATCCAGAACACAGCTATTAGATAGGTCTCATAGTACACCCAGTGGCGTAGCCAGACCTTGAGGTCAACCTGGGCACACGTGGGGCCAGTGGTCTCGTGCTTGAATACATTCTGGGGGGGGGGGGGGGCACAGAGTGTCGTAGTTAGTGACCAGATCAATGTTTTTCGGGACAAGCCTCTAAAAAAGGAGGGGGGGCACAGGAAATTTTGGGGGGCCCGGGTCCCCCGGGGCCCATAGAGCACGACGCCACTGCATGGGGCACTCACCCATGCGTATCCAGAAGAAAATCAAGGGGGGTCAAAATTTTATCCCAGCGAGCGTAGCGAGCGATCTAGAGTGGGCTTGGGGGTGTAACCCCCCGTAAAATCTTTCATAGAGTTTATGTGAAAAACCAGGGCATTATTGTTCTTGCTGGTACTAGTCATACAATCATTCATAATAATAATAATAATATTAATAATAATAATAATAATAATAACGAGTGTTATATTAGCAGCGGATTCAGCAGCGGATTCGCAAACCTCACTAATAGGCTAATAACTCAAAAAGTATAAGTTGCACATGAAAAGTGATCACATTATCGGGAAGAGAAAAGTTGGGACAACCCATATATAATCCCAAAATGTCAAAATTCCTTAAGATGACTCAGCAATTTTCGCTCAAATTTAGACCTCGGTTTTTCCATAAAAACTCAAAAACTATTCATTTTATCAAATTTTCCTTTTAACCACATATATATATCTCACTTGGGACATCGTGTCATCTAAATTTCAAAACAAAATATTCATTTTTGAAAAAATATTTTTAACATAAATTTCACTAAATCGGCTTACAATGATGATTAGTATACCTATCCTGTATTCACAATGCAGAATATGTTGTCTAATAACTCTTGATCATAATTTATTATATCCTTTGTTTATAATTCAATTATTTCTCACTATAAATGGTACACTGCCTTTCTTCTACTTGATTTTCCTCATTTTTTTTCATTTTTTCAAAACACTTTTCACTTTTTTTTCAAAGATCTTTTTGACTTTACAGCATATTTCTCATTACCATTTCTTCTCATTTCAATTTCTGCTCTCTTCTTTATTCCTCCAAGTCGAATCTTCCAATTCAAGTGAGTTATTTATTTTATTTGCCTTTTAGCTACTTTTTTATTTATTTTAATAATACCAGGGCAGGCCATGGCCGGACCGATATTTTTACCACTACATTTTGAATGATCAGATCTAAAATTTAATTTACAATAACGTGGCCTTCAAGGTTTTGATGCCCAAGGCCGGCGGAAGGAAATACCGCTGGCCTCGAAAACTAATATAATTACTATATGCAGTCGATACCAACGGACGATAAAAATTTGTTCGCTTTATCTGGAGTTCGTATTAACCGGAGTAATACCCATTCAATCGCCATTGTTGGGACCTGATTTTGTGGAACTGTTCTTCTTATCCGGAAATTCGTATTAATTAAACGTGTTCGTACTAACGAGGTTCTACTGTAGTAGTATATATGTATGTATTGATTAATTAAAATAATAATAATAATTTCATCTAGTAATGACTTCAATAGAGCAATTCGTGGAAGCTCTCCAGAAACTCGGCTATGAAAGCTTCGATAGCGTAAGAGATGCTTTGAACAAAGGAGACAAACATAAGCCAAAATCTGTCTGGGGAAAATTATCAATTATTCTTTTTGGAAAAAACAAGGCTACTAAGCGCGATTCTCTCAGCTCCAAATGGAGATTGAATAGAGGAAACTTTCAGCATCTCGTTAAGCAAATGATCAGTTCGCGTAAGTCAATCATTACCAATGATGTATCCCAATTGGCAGTAGAGCATATCAGTACTCAGTTAGTATCTGCTAGCTCATATCCTGACACTATAGAACTCAGTAAGAGGAGTTTGGATGAAATCGATTTCAGTTTTCCTAGTTTACAGCGAGACGTAACGAATAACAGTTTGTTAGGTTTATTGGCATCTGGTTGCGATGACTGCCAGCTTTACGGTCTCATGTCTAAGATAGCTTCTCCTCCTCCCCAAACAGGGAGGACTGATAGCCATTTTTGGTCATTCATTAACTGTAATAATAGTCTATGGTTAGATGCAATGAAATTTTTCAGCTTAGAGTGTCCGCTTGTTAGTGGTGAGTTCATGCTAGTGGATGACAAACTCCACGACCAGTCGAAAAAGTTTAGTTGCTGTATAATGGAGTCAATGCAATGGATTCGACTAATTAGGCGAAATTGTAACTTAGTGGAAGCATGGATTTTAGTTGAAAACATTAGTTGTAGGATATTAGAGCTATTCGGGAATTCATATATAGCTATCACAGTCCAACAACTAGATTTATTCACTAGCTTATTATATCGTGTCGAGAAAGATCAGATACTTTAAGCTCATTTCATGAATCTCTGTGTCTAAAATTGCATCATACCTCTTCTTCTTCAAATCAACAAGTCCCGGTATTGTCATCTACCGATGACCCGCAACCTGAAATTGTTATTATCTCTAATATCCCTGAGTCCAAATTGCTAGTGCCATCAGCAGATGATAGTACTCTGGGTAATGAAGTCATAGTTGAACAATCCATGTTTAGTGAGGAAATCTGTGGAGAATTTTTGCTAAGTGGAATGGAATGGAATGGATCAACTTTTGAAGAGTTAATGAAGGCGCCAACCCCAAATGGGATATATATACGAAATATTGGGAATCATTATGAACCAATTATTTCTGTTAAATTCGAAAATAATAGTTAATTATTTTTTAAATTGAACAGGCAGAGCTTTAGAAGAGTTGCAATAGTTTTACCACAATTTGTAGATGTACTATCCTGTTATATTTAATGGCGCCCTTTTAATATCGTATCAGTGAAAGGAATTCATGCATATTATGATTAATGTGTTAAATCCTAAACCAATAAACTAGTTCTCTCTATATTTCCATGTTCTACTAAGTAGTTCTCTTACTTTTTTAGGACAACTTTGGTTATCTCGATCTTTCTTATCTCATATAAGCATTACTAATATTTGTCACCATTTTAATATCATGCACTCGTTTTGGTAAGTCATATTCTGAGATAATATGTTGCTTTACATTTATATGAGATTCACCCTCTTTAAAGGCAAATACGTAAATTTGGAGAGAAGGAACATGGCCACAAGTAAGATCATTCAGATAGAAGTTACGCAGATTATGGAATTGGAAAAACCTGGAGATGCTTAAAATACCTAACATTGTTGTATTAATTAACCATAATATTGTTTATATGTCTGATTCTATTCTCTTATTAATGAATATTGCATTCCAAATATATTTGTATATGAGGTGTTTGTATTATGTAAGGTATTGCAATCGTGTTTACAGAAAGTAATCACTAAACCTTGATATAATTAGGAATGCAGTCATTAATTATTCTACAGAGGTACCAAAAACTTTAATTCCTGTGAACACTGTGACGCATATCAAATACATTCTTATCAATAGTATTATTAGAGTTGACAACATGAGATATCTTATATGTAGACCGTCTAGAAATAGACCAGGTTTTATTCCCTATACATTAGTATTACCCATAAAAAGCAGGGCAAGTGGTCTACAGAATTTATAGACGGTCTACAAATTTTTGGCTTATTTGTATGGGCTTTTATAGACCGTCTATTTCTAGACGGTCTACATATAAGGATGCTCTGACAACATATCCAACATTATGGATATTGGAAATCATCATTGTAAGCCGATTTTAGTGTAATTTATGTTCATAATATTTTTTTCAAAAATGAATATTTTGTTTTGAAATTTAGATGACACGATGTCCCAAGTGAGATATATATGTGGTTAAAAGGAAAATTTGATAAAATGAATAGTTTTTGAGTTTTTATGGAAAAACCGAGGTCTAAATTTGAGCGAAAATTGTTGAGTCATCTTAAGGAATTTTGACATTTTGGGATTATATATGGGTTGTCCCAACTCTCATCTTTCCGCTGATGTGAAATTTTTTCACGTACAGCGTAAACTTTTTGAGTTATTAGCCTATTAGTGAGGTTTGCGAATCCGCTGCTGAATCCGCTGCTAAGATAACACTCGTATAATAATAGGGGATACGGCATCCCATACAACAAAGTATTTTAGCTATAATATTATATAATACTAGCGTACAACGCTTGCTCGGTCGCTTCGCCGGCCACCTATAATTTCCACAGAACAACCGCTTCACGGTTGTTCTGCGGTTCTAATCTCAACAATTCTCGTAGATAGTGTGCCATTGTTCCAGATACATTAATTTCCTTCCATTATTAAGCACAATCTCATACAGGCTCATAGCAAGGAAATTATTATTGGTGCGGCGAAGTGACGTCGAGTTATTGAATCTCAGTTTGACTCAAAATGGTACCCGGATATTGATGCGGCTTTCGCGGTCAAGGCCACACCTGCCGCACCTGCTCCTACAGGCAAGGCTGGATTCGGTTAACCGGCAAACCGGTTAACCGTTGCTGACATCGGTTAACGGTTAGAGATTTTATTAACCAGTTAGCCGGTCAGTTGAATATCAGCAGAGTTATTGAGAAATTAATGTATAAAGTATTAAATCTTTTTGAATTTTATCAGAATATGTAGTCCTAATTCCATTTCTCATCACCACTTATAAATTTTCTTAGAAAACATTGATTTAAATTTACCTAAAGCACGAAATGTATCAGTTAATATACTTATGCCGTTATGCGGTTATAGTTATACTATACGTAATACAGCTGAATCTTATTCTGTAGTATAATCAAAATTTATATAGGATTTATAGTATTGAGTAGGATGGGCGGTTAACCGGTTAACCGTGGCGAGAAATCGAATTGTAACCGTAGCCTCAGATCGGTTAACCAACCCCACCCTTGTGCAAGCCTTTAGCTAATTGTACGATTTAATTCGACAGCAAATCTATAATTAATTAAAATTCAGAATTTATCGGTGTCGTACGAATACTTTTGGTAGGGCACTGTACATAGTTCGGATAATAGAGGTTGCACACTTTTGAAAAAAAAAGCTCGAGAATGTATGAGAGTAATTAGATTTTGAACGACAGTATTTGGTTTGAACAATAATAGGACAGTAAAGTAGCGGTATCCACGAAGAATATGTTTGCACCCCATCCTTGTCCTAGATGCGCCTTTGCAGCAGGCCCTGACCATTGGCGGCGCCAGGATTCCAGCACAGGGGGGGCTGAAAAATATTAGGAAGGGCACAAATTTAATTAAATCTCCGCCAGTGTTGGAAATATATATTTCAGCCTATACATAACTCAATATCATACCTTTGTGCCCCCCCTCAGAGGGGGGCACATAAAATTCAAGGGGGGGCTTGAGCCCCCCCTGGCCCCCCCCTGGCCCCCCCTGGCCCCCCCCTGGCCCCCCCCCTGGCCCCCCCCCCTGGCGCCGCCACTGGCCTGACTATGTATTTTAGCAGGGTCCCAGGGTTGAAATACTGAGCCGGTCGGGCCCCAAGCCTCAGCCGCGCTAACCGGGGCCTGGCCCCGTCTGGCCCCTCCCTGGCTACGCCACTGTTGTACACCCATTAAATGTCATACTGTTGACAAATAAATTACTTGAGGAGACACCTTGCAGTAAATATTCCTACAATTAGTTTTTAACTTACAGTCACTTTAAATCTGTGCCACAAGTGGAACATGGTAGGAATATGCAGGCCACTTTTGAAATATCGACGGCCCCAATTGTCCCAAACATTTAGCATAACAAGCAATCAACCAAACTTGGAAAATTAATAAGTCACATAAGATACTAATCACAAAATCGGCCACTTAGATACACCCAAGGATGAAGGAGAAGATGGTAATATTTATCCAACCACAATATTTAATTTCAAAAATAATAATAATAATCAACCACATTAATTAGAAATATTCTTGAAATATATACAACTGTGGATCAGATTTTATTCCAAACTGTTCTATTTACGGACTATCTCATCCTATTAATTTCGCTTTGGTATTTTATTCATATTAGCTTCTATTCATGCCTAACTCGTGTTCTGTCCCCGGTTGCAAGAGCAGTTACAACCCAGATGACCATGTTCCTGTTTTCAAGATGCCTCAAAGTCCACCAACCCTGAATCATGCCTGGACATGCGCTCTTCGTCGCGAGGATATCGGTGACCTGAAGGTGGTGTCTAGGTATGTATCAACCATTTTCAGAAAGAAGACATATCAACCATTTTCAGAAAGAAGACAGACTACATTTTCAAAGTCCCAAAAGGAGATTGTACTTTTACTAAAGTACCGCGGTCGAAGCCAAAGCTAAAGGAAGGCGTTGTACTAAGTTTACTGCCTTTCAATATCTAATAATAGACACCCAAGAAGATTATCTTATATATTTAATCACAATGATTTTTTGTTTGTTTGTTCAGAATTGATTGAGGAACTGGTAAGAGCTACAGACTTGAAATTTGGCAGGGGGATAGGGAATACTGTATCTAGAAACAAGTTCTAATATCTAAGAAAAATATTCTCATCTTCCCTCCCTAAAGGTGACAAAACTATTAGCTGTTAAGTATGCATTATAGAAAGCCTGTAATTTAATTGGCTGAAAAAATAAAAATAAATAATTATGGGCCAATACATTTGAGATTTGACCAATAAATTTTACCTTATAAGTTAGTACTTAGATAGTCCCATAAATCGCATAAATAGTCTATTTAGTAAAAGTTAACCTCAAACCACCCTATAAACTCTTCATTTCCAAACTTTTGATTAATTAATTAATTAAAACCTTCATAATGCCCCGAATTACTAAACGCGGACCTCAGCGCAAATCACGTTTTACTAAAAACGATGCGTTGAGAATGGAAATTGTGAGGACTAATGAAACATTAAATGTTAAACAAGCCAGGCTTGAAAAACAGCAAGAGTATCAACTGGCATATTATGTAAATCAGAGTGATGAAGATCGAGCTTCCCGTCTTAACCAGCAGCTAGAATATCAGAAAACTTACTATTTAACCGAGAGCTGTGATGAACTAATTATCCGCCGAAAGCGCCTGCTAGATTATCAAAAGGCTCATTTCGAGGAGCAGAGTAATGAGAGGCGAATTGCCCGTCTAGACTATCAAAGAAAGTACCAATCTTTAAGGACTAAAGGTAATAGTAATGATAGTTATCTAAATATTGCGCGTTCCGTTCCTGCATCTGAATTTAACGACAGTCTATTCAACGAAAATTCTTTTGGTGCAATGGAATTTATTTGTCCACTTTGTGGCGCGAAGTTTTGGGAGAGCGAAAAGCTTACCAGTAGCACTAAGAAATGCAACAAATTCCCCCTCTGTTGTGGACAGGGGAAGGTGGTTCTACCCCCTTTAGTCTCACCGCCTGATATGCTACTGCATCTGCTGACTACTGCTGACAAGCGAGGGAGAGAGTTCAGAGATAAAATTCGAGCCTACAACTCAGCTCTGGCCTTTGCTTCGCTGGGAGTAAACCTCGATAAGGAACTTGCTAGCGCGAGACGTGGAGTGTACACCTTCCGTATCCAGGGAGTTGTACACCATTATATCGGACAGCTGACACCGAGAGAGGGAGAGGCTCCCTCCTTTGCCCAGATATACATCCATGATGGGACAGCTGAGGGCGAGATAGAAAACCGCCAGCGGCATCTGGGAGAGGCATCTCTGCCAGAACTGAAAGCTCTACAGGCCCTAATGCACGAGGTCAATCCTTATGTGCAGTACTTCAGACACGGAATAGAGCTAATGAGAGCTCAAGGAGGAACTGACGTTAGGATGATTATCCGAGCTGATGGTGTCCCAGATCCCAGACGCTATAACGCCCCTGCTGCCCCAGAGGTAGCCGTTATCATGCCCGGAGACGGGTATTCAGAAGGCGTAGCCAGCAGAGACATTGTGCTACATGCACGTACAGGGGGTTTACAGCGTATAACCGAGTGCAATTGCGCTTATGATTCTTTGCATTATGTACTTTTGTTCCCCTCAGGAGATAACGGCTGGCATCTGAAAATCCCTCACAGCAGAGGGAAAGGAGATGTGACTGCATTGGAATATTACTCTTCCCGTCTGATGGTGAGAAGTGACTTGAGCTATCTAGACATGTTTGGCAGACTATTTCATCAGTACTTGGTGGATATGTTTGCTAAAGTAGAGCAACAGCGACTGAACTATATTAAGTGCAATCAGCAAAAGATTAGAGTAGATCTATACAGTCCTTGCTGATGCTATTTCTGCTGGCGATTCTAATCCTAGAGATTTGGGACGTAAAGTGATATTGCCTTCTTCCTTCACAGGTAGTCCCCGACAAATGTTTGAGTTATACCAGGACAGTATGTCTATAGTCAGGAAATATGGTAAGCCAGACTTATTCATTACATTTACATGCAATCCTAAATGGGAGGAGATATCCTCTGCTCTTATAGGAAACCAAAAAGCGACCGATCGTCCTGATTTAATTGTTAGAGTATTTAAGATGAAATTGAAAGAATTACTTAATGATATATGTAACAAACACGTGTTAGGTAAACCGTTGGCGCATGTTTATACAATAGAATTCCAAAAACGGGGCCTCCCCCATGCACACATTTTGGTGATTCTAAGTCAGAGCGATAAACCTAGAGAACCATCAGATTATGACAAAATTGTATGTGCGGAAATTCCCGACCCAATCCGTAATCCCAGGCTTCACGATATTGTTAAACGTTGTATGATGCATAGTCCGTGTGGCTCTATAAGGAGGAACGCTCCTTGCATGCGTGATGGTAAATGCACGAAAAAATATCCAAAAGCTTTTGCTCAATGTACTACAACAGGCAACGATAGCTATCCTATATACCAACGTCGTGATAACAAACGAACTGTACAAGTAAATGGTATTGATTTAGACAATCGTTCGGTTGTTCCATACAATCCTTATTTACTTCTGAAATACAATGCACATATTAATGTTGAGATTTGCAGTACAGTTAGTGCAGTTAAATATCTATACAAATACGTGTACAAGGGTCATGATAGAGCCATTGTAGAGTTCCACACTGCCGACAGTAGTGAAAGTAGTAAGACTAAGCTAAGAACGTAGATGAAATTGTAAACTATCTAGAAGCTCGATACGTGTCTGCTACTGAAGCTTGCTATCGTCTCTTTGCATTTGATCTCCACGCCAATTTTCCACATGTGATGAGACTAGCTTTGCACCTGGAAGATCAGCAGCCTGTAGTGTTTGCTGAAAGTGCCTCTATAGAAGATGTCCTCAGTAGGCAGAGACACACTACCCTCACTGGGTGGTTTGTTGCTAATCAAAAATTTGCGAGTGCAAGGGATCTTACTTATACAAATTTTCCCGATAAATTTGTGTGGGATAAGACTGATCGTGAATGGAAGGAGCGGGTTAAAGGGCATGGTACCGTGATAGGCCGTGTCTATTCAGCTCATCCAGGTGACTGTGACCGTTATTTCTTAAGAATGCTTCTCAATCATCTCACGGGATGTACCAGTTTTCAGGATATCCGCACTCTCTCTGATGGCACCGTGTGTGATACCTTTAAGGAAGCAGCCCGTAGACGAGGCCTGTTGGAGGATGATCAGGAATCTGATGACTGCTTGACAGCAGCTGCCATAAGTGAAGTACCAGCACAGCTACGCCAGCTGTTTGTGACTATTCTTTTGTTCAACGAGCCATCTGAACCACTAGCTTTGTGGAATAAGCATAAAGTCTCCCTGTCTGAGGACTATTTATTTAAAGCTAGAGTATTAGCTCCCAATCTCGAATTGAACGAGCACTTGACTAACAAGGCATTAAAGATATTCAGTATCGACTAGAACAACAGGGTAAATCATTATCAGATTTTCCTGGAATGCCACTTCCGTCTCTTGCCAAGAGTCCCTATGATCAACCTAGCATCATTCGATTTGAAATGGATTATAATGTCACTGAACAATTAACTGTTGCTGAGGAAAATATCCGGGGGCTTAACTCTGATCAAACCGACATATTTGAATGCATAATGGAGGCAATCAATGATCCAATGATTGCCCAGAGAGCATTTTTTATTGATGGACCCGGAGGTACTGGCAAAACCTTTCTTTACAACACAATATTAGCTAAAGTCCGATCACAAGGTCAGATTGCACTAGCCATGGCTTCTTCTGGGAGCAGCTCTCCTGCTGCAAGGCGGGAGGACTGTTCATTCCAGGCTAAAGATTCCAATTCCTGTGAATGAGTTATCCGTGTGTAACATTTCTAAACAGAGTGCCTTAGCTAAACTAATACAATCTGCCACGTTATTAGTATGGGATGATGCCCCAATGATACATAGGCATGCTGCTGAGTGTATAGATCGGAGTTTGAGAGACCTTTGTTCGTGTGACCAACCTTTTGGTGGAAAGGTTATCGTATTTGGAGGTGACTTTCGTCGAAATTCTACCAGTAATTAGGCACGGAACTAGATCAGAAGTTGTATCTGCCTGTATAAATAGGTCACCACTTTGGCGTTGTGTTAAAGTTATGAAGTTAACGATCAACATGCGTCTTCAGCGATTATCTTCTCAGGATTCTGTTGAAGTGAGCGAATTCTCAGACTTTTTGCTAAGAGTAGGTGATGGTACTGAACCTCAAAACGAAGATAATATGGTTCATATAAATGAGAAATTTATAGTACGTGGTGAAACTTTCGCAGATTTGGCCACAACTATCTACTCTGATATTAAGGAAAATTATCAAAATCGTGATTATATCACTTCCCGCATAATTATGTGTCCTAAGAACGACACAACAGATCAAATAAATGAGTTTGTAATGAACCAAATACCCGGTGAGGCTAAAGTATTATTGAGTGCGGATTCTGTAGATTCTAATCAGGCTGCCATGTATCCAACTGAGTTTTTAAATTCCCTTACGCTTGCTAGCTTACCTCCGCATCGCCTCTACCTTAAGAAATACGCCTCAGTAATACTTTTGCGTAGTCTAGATCCCACTCAAGGGATGTGTAATGGCTCTCGCTTAACAATTATTGAAATGTCAAGCCATGTTATTGATGCTGAAATTGCAACTGGCACACATCGTGGTAAACGAGTGTTCATTCCTCGCATAGTGATGATACCTTCTGAGACAGACTTCCCGTTTGTTCTCAGGCGAAAACAATTCCCAATTCGTCCTGCATTTTGTATTACTATTAACAAAGGTCAGGGCCAGAGTCTTAATTCAGTTGGTATATTTTTACCTACTCCGGAGGCTATATTCAGTCATGGACAATTATATGTTGCTCTTAGCAGAGTACAGAATCCTCGAGGCTTGAAAGTAATGGTTTGTGGAGGAACTTACTCTGCCTCTGGTGGAGTTTCGGTAAGGAATGTAGTTTATAAGGAGGTATTTCAATATCATCTGGGAAACATTTCTCCCTCCAACCAAAAACTCTGGATATTGTTCCCCAATGGATTTGTCATTCGAGAATGCATTTTCTGATTCTGAGCCAGACTCGGTTCCAGGTAATACAGAAAAAGAGGGAAGTTTGCCTATCTCTCAAGTTCAACAAACTGAATTGATAGAATCTCTAACAGGTTCTGTTAACCAATTTTCCCTACTTATGCGTAACCATATAGCAATGACTCTTGATATGGAAATACAACAAATATTATCCATCCGAAATAATGAAATTGTTATTGTTGATAGCACTTTAAAAAATTACTACGCATCGCTTGAAGCAAGGCTATCACATTTGTTTGGTAACAATTTTGAATTATGCCCTGTAACTGGAGATGGTAATTGTCTTTACCGATCCTTAGCGCATATTATTTTTGGTTCAGAGGCAATATATGAACACTTAAAATTTCAATTGATTCGTCAATTTCGAAACAGCCCTCTACACTGTTATAATGTAATGAAAATGTTACATTATAGCTGTGAAGAGGATTTGAACAATGATTTAGACCTCATAAGCAAACCAAATGAATGGGGTACTGATGTAGTATTAGCTATATTGGGTTCTCTAGCGGAGATAGATGTATTAGTAATCAACGCTACTCACACTATTCCTAATATGTGGAGAGTAGACACTATCTATGCTCATGACACATTGTCATCTACAACACACAGTACTCCTGTGTTCAGCGGCCAGAAACTTGGTGTAGTGCTGCACCGATTACACAATGTCGAAGAGCTCTATCACTTCGATCCATTTTATTATAAGTAGCTCCTACGAATATATGCCAACATTGGACAGAAGTTAGGATTAGTCTAACAAAATACTAATTATTTCAGGTAGTGAACATTTTGATCCGATTTACTTAATAGTTCAACATTGTGTATACATATTTAGAGGAGATCTTAACAATTTCCCTCTATGATATTATTATTCTATACTACTGTATATCTGTGATTTACATCACATACTTAATGATAGCTCTTACGAATCATGAATGAATGCTTTCGGGTAGTGTCTCTGTTGCGTGTAATTCCTGAGTAATTGCATTCTAAAAGATTCTATTTCGAGCTTCTACTTTTTCCCATGATGTATGTATAAATCTATACGTATATCCATTTCATTATTTTATACAAAAACGTGTTTATTTGTTTTATATTTTCTTTTGAGCAAACTCACACCTCACAAAGCGAAAAACACCCCATTATACCCACCTCTACGGACTGAGCTAGATCAATATCTCCAAATCAACACAAATATACGTAGCAGCAGCAAACAAGATCACTATAAGAAAGAGGTAACATAGGAATGTAATGCTGTTTTTATTTCGTTAACCTGCCCAATCAAATAATACTCTGTTAATTTGGCGTTTTGAAACATTATTTTATTCGCTCCCGAAATAGTCATAAGCAAATTTAAATTGTCCAATCAAATAATACACCAGTATATTTAGCGCATTGGCCCATTATTTCATTGGCTCCCGAAGTAGTCTTAAAACAAATTGTTCTATAAATACACAAAAAAAGTTTTTAACTAATTATGCAAAATCCTATCAAAGAAATGCAAACACTATCCATTGATTCTGATATTAGTAAATTACCAGCTAATAGTGAATTACCAGCTAATAGTGAATTACCAGCTAACGAATTACCAGCTAATAGTGAATTACACGATCCTGCGGGTGACCCCAATGATGAACCTTCACACAAAAAGCGGAAGCGAGGTAATGCAACAATTGCATTGCAATTTAAAAAAATAAAGCTACTACAAGATATCATCGAAGTAAGTTCCCTTAAAATAACTTCTATTTTTAATCATACAAGTATTGTGCTTAATACTAATCACCTTAGAACCCAGAGGCGATGATGCTGTTTAGAGACAACAAGATCAAATTAAATATTAACTTATAATTTGGTGAGTTTTCTTTTTTCATTTTATTCTTTTTAATCTATTTGTTTTACATCTGCCTCTTTTAGATTCTCACAGCACATCTATCTATATCTATCTACTTACCATATAATATGTCTATATCTACTATATATATGTATGTATATCTCTATATAACTATATATTAAACGCAATGATTCTTTGTCTGTTCACACTTTATTTTTGGAACTGGTAAGGGCTCGCAGACTTGAAATTTGGCAGGGGGTGTAGTTTTATATTTGAAGTATTTAAATACAACCGGTGTAACATTTGAAAAGGTATTTGCCATGAATACAAGCGAGGGCCGCAGGCCCGAGTGCAAGTTGTAAGACGCGCGTAGCGCGGACGAGCAGCTTGTATTAATTAAAATGGAAACGCTCATGGCCTAGGCGAAACGCGTTTGGCGTCTTTTCTCAGGCGAAACGCGTTTCGCCTGGAAACGCATTTAGCCTGCAACAATGACATCGTTAAAAAAAGAGCATCCTTATATGTAAACCGTCTAGAAATAGACGGTCTATAAAAGCCCATACAAATAAGCCAAAAATTTGTAGACCGTCTATAAATTTTGTAGACCACTTGCCCTGCTTTTTATGGGTAATACTAATGTATAGGGAATAAAACCTGGTCTATTTCTAGACGGTCTACATATAAGATATCTCTTAAAAAAAATGTGTTTTACAATTTTGTGAATTTTTTATTTCGAAAGGTTGTTTGGAGATGGGTGAACTGAACTCCTAACATGCACATAATAAATGCTGACTCATCACTTATTATATTCTACTGAAACTTGAATATCTTTGAAATGAAGTGAGCTAAACCGAAAATTCCATCTCACTAAGGGTCGTTGCCTTCCGAAACACCTTTCTGAAAAGGTTTAACACCTTCATAGTAATGATGAGATGTCGAAAAAAATCTAAAATTGCAGCTGTGCAGACAGCATTTTCCTTTAAAGGCACTATCAAGTAACCAGCCAATTGCCACCAAAAGATAGTGCCTCCAAAGGAACATGCGTCGGCACAGCTGCAATTTTGGATTTTATTATTAATAATATTCTTTCCGTAGCTCATCCACAGAACACAGTTAAATTAACTAAGAGCCCAAATTTCAGGATCGCTGTCTCATGGGTTACAGATGTGCACCAGGGGTCACGATTATTTATTAGATTTAGTAAAATTGTTAATGTGTCTTTTAGTTTTTATTGTCCCTTAGGTAAATAAAAGCAATAACAAAAATATTTTTTAATCATTGGCTTCAGAAAAGTATTTTGGAGCTGATAGCTCTTTTTCCTGATAATTAGGCTCAAAGTTGCCACAATTCACCCTTAACTTTCTAAAATCGTAAATTCATTAATATTCAATTACGCAATTATTTCGTGGTTTCGATGAAGATCTACTATTTATGAATAATACAATTTGATTCAATGTTATTTAAGTTTATTGCTGATTTCATAGTTACAATAAAGAATTCTAGTATATATGAATAATTCAATTCAATTCAATAGCTATTACTATACAAATCGATTTCTGATATCATAGTTACAATAAAGTATTCTATTCACATGTGAATAATTCAATTTGATTCGATAGCTACTTGTATATAAATCGATTTATAATTATTATTTAGTTTGCATTTGTGTTTGGTGCCCGAATTGTATTAGAGTGATAGGGGGGTCTAAAACGCATTATAATGGGAATTTAAACTTAAACTCGAGATCGTTTAAGATAGAAAGAAGCATGAAATTTCTCAATCTTTCCTTTGTCTCGTAATAACTTGATAAATGGGTGTGAACACCTTCTAGCGTTCATGACATGTCGAAAAAATCAAAAATTGCAGCCTGTGCCAAAAGTATTTCCCTTTGGAGGCAATACTAGCTACCCAACCACCAAATGTAGTGCCGCCAAAGGGAAATGAGTCGGCACAGGCTGCAATTTTGGATGTTTTTAGTCCCTATCCGCTCTACAGGCCAGAGTTAGATTGCTCCGGAGCTCTAATTTTTAACATCGGTGTCCCATGTGTTACAAATGTGCATCTCGAGCCAAATTTTGACAAACCATTTTTTTATACCACTTTGAGACCTTTCAAAATTTGTCTGGTCCATAACTCAGAAAGTGTTATAGTAAAGCCGCAATTTTTATTTCACCATTGGATTCACCATGAAATTCTGCTTCTGTATGGAGGAGAATAAATTTAATAAAGCGTTTAATTCATGCCATAAATTGGTGTTGAAATTTCTTTGTTACTCACACTTCAGTTTCAGTAAAACTGTTAAATCTAATTCTATTGTTTCACTTGTGATAATTAAAATTGATTCAACTTGTGAGATCGAGTAGGCTTCTATTTTCTAATTTAAAACTAAGATTCTACATTCATTAACTACGACAGTATAAGTGAATATATTTCCTTCTGAAAGAATACTCTTGCACTGTTAATTTACTGACGTAATTAATTATAATTTATTCAGTCTGTGTTTGACTCAAATAGATGCTTCCAATTTGTTTATTTGGGGGTATCGAGTTTTCCGAATTGAAATATGGTATCCAAATAAATTTTATTTACTATTTTTAACAAATAATTAAACTTTATAAATTTAAGTTAACACTGGAATTGGTGTTAAATTATTTATAATATTAATAATAATTTATAATAATTTAGTGAATAGCATTAATTTCAGAGATGATACAAGATAGAAACAAACTTCCAATTTATCAATAGATCCTTATGCCACATAACACCTGTAGAAATTGGTCTTGACACCATGAGGTGATGATGACATCGTTGAAAAAATGTATTTTTACAATTTGTGAATTATATATTTCAAATGGTTTGGTTGGTGTTGGGTAAACACCCCACACGTACATAAAAAATGCTGACTAATTACCTATTATATTCTACTGAAACTTAAATCTCTCTGAAATGATGTGGGCTAAAACGAAACTTCCAACTCACTATGAGCCGTTGACTTCCGAAACACCTTTCTGAAATGGTTAAACACCTTCATAGTAATGATGACATTGCGAAAAAAATCCAAAATTTCAGCTGTGCTGACAGCATTTCCTTTGGAGGCACTATCCAATAACCAGCCAGTAGTCACCAAAAGATAGTCCCGACAAAGGGAAATTCGTCGGCTCAGCTGCAATTTTGGATTTTTAATTATTAGTCCGTAGACTCTCGACAGAACAGAGTTTCTAAACTAAGAGCCCAAATTTTCAGGCTAGGTGTCTCATGGGTTTCAGAGTGCACCTGGGTAACGATTTTTGATTGCATTTTTTTGGACACATTTTTGAACCTATTTAATGTCACAACAGAAACAATAAATTGTGCCCGAATTTTCAATTTATATGCATTCGATAGAGAATTAAATTCAGCACCTTTCACAGTGCACGAATTATCAAATTGGGCTTAGTTTATGCCACTATTCCCTTGTTTACTAACACTTCAGTTCAATGAAAGTATTAATAGTCATAAATATTTACTGAGTAAGGCAAATTTGCCATTGCACTTCATGATCCATCCTTCCAAAACTCAGCATTCCGTGAGCCAAAGGACGGTTTTAATTTCCCCACGCGGAAAATATGCCGCGGGCCCGCACAACCCTAATCCGGCCTGGGTTAAGTCAATAGCCTGGCCACTCACAAGTCACTAGTTATGCCGGTCAAGCCATGGCCTGACACTTTATAACTGCATCCGCCGGCCCAGGAATGTGAATACAGTTCTACTGAAGTATATCTATCAGTGCTCGACAAATGAAATTATGATGGTGGCTAATTAAGCCACCACCTCACTTTTTCTGGTGGCTAAAGAATAATCAACGGCCGATTTAACAAACCACTGATGGCTTAACAAACTTCTGATACCGGAAAAGAACACTAATATTAATAACAAATAATGCAATGGACAATATAATCAACACAACATCAAATAATTCCACAATATATGGCGGATTAGTTAAGCCACCAAAGTTAAAATTTGGTGGCTTAAGAAAGATTTTTGGTGGCTAACGCCACCAAACCACCTAATTTGTCGAGCACTGATATCTATATTATTGGTGTATTAGTGTATGTATATATTTGTTTGTATATGTTATGAGTTGATTGAAGAAAGTGGACGGTTTCCAAATGTGATTTTTGGCTTATAGGGGTAACTTTTTGCACCCGCCAACAAGTTGAGGTTTCTACTCAAAATTTCTCACACCTCGACAAGTTATGACGTCATTGTCACATTTCGAGAACCTTGAAAATTCACTTAATCGCACATAATTCGCGCCCTCTAAAAGATTAAAATCTGAAAATTTAATAGAACATGGACATTAATGATGCGGACACGTTGGTCACACCACATTACCACAATGCTTACTCATTATCGCAAGATGACGTAATCATTAAAATTTCACATTGTTAAATTTGACTATTTAGACCTATTTACCCTTTATAATCAATGTTAGAAGTGGGGAATTCCTTGTCAAGTCAACCAGTCATTTCACCACTATCAATCGATTTGTCTTTAAATTGCTGTGTAACAAGCTACAAGCAAGTCTCTACTTTCCTCAAAATTTTAGACTAATCGGTTCAGTGGTTTTTGATTTATGACGTCACAAATTTTCATTTTTTTGTTGATTATCCAAACATTTTTCAAAATGTTGAAGCACCATCTCACTTCAAACTCGTATAACTTTTGATATAATTATCCAATTCTTTTAAAAATTGCTATACTTATGTTTTTATATATGGAGAATTCAAATCAGATGGATATATTAAGTTATCAGTTGTTTTTATTAGTGAAAATTAGAACTGAAACCAATACCGGAAGTAGAACCGGAACCATGACGTAGCAAAAATGTATATTTTCGGATCTCTTATTTTTTGGTAATTTATTCTATGTAGTCTTAAGTCATTGTGTAGAAAATTTCAATATGGTTTCCATATCTTCCCATTGAGTTATTCACATTTTTGTCCTCTAAACGCTATTTATGTGATACTACAACTTATTAATGTTCTTTATAAAAATAGAATACTGGCTAGAACCTTACTCTATTTCTATCATATTGATAAATATTTCATATTTAAATTATTATTATCACCAGTGTATTATACAGCCATTTGTAAATACGCTCCTAATCCTGGTCTGATGCAATTTCACACGCCTAAATCACAAATTATTGTTACCGTATAGGAGAGGATTCCAAATTTTCGCGCTCCTAAATTCCAATTTCCCAAAAATCATACTCCAAAAGGAGCGTCTCGCGCTCCTGGATAATTCCTTGATTATCACTCATTCCAACAGCATTATACAATTGATATACGTATGTATCAGAAATTTGTGGTTTGTGGTATGTTTGACCTCCGATACACTACACATGTTAATTAAGTGCATTAAGTGCATTAGTATTGTTGCAATGTATAATTGGAATGCAATTGATTGAACAAATTAACTGTGAACTTACTTACGTTAACTAATGGTCGTTATCACACTGTTATTTGGGCCTAATTAATACCAATGTATTTGTTATTTACATTATTATTCAAATAATTAAGATTGCTTATAATTCATGATTTGATAACACAGTGGTTTAAAATGGGAGTTAGTAAAGAATAGGTATCCTGGTTGCAGATAGACATATGAGATGTATTAAATGCATATGGGTTATTGATAGCTGCGAATTGAATGGCATCATCAAAAATGATGTATCCACTCTTTTAAGTTTAGTTCTAGGCGATTTGTTGTAAATCAATGAAACACAAAAATTTTGGTTTGTTAACAATCTTTTAATACTCACCCACAGTTATTGTTCAAATATGTTGAACATGGGGAATATTTTGTAAAAGTCCAGTTCCCAAAGGATATAAGAATTTGTACACTCATGTAAAGGGGCTAGATTGTTACTTATTGTAATTATAATGTGTATTAGAACTCATATAAATCCTAGATGACTTTTTCTAGCATAGCTGTCACTTGTGCATCACACTAAATAACCTCCGAATTGTGCAAAACTAACTTCCTTCAATATCAAAATCCCAATATGAGTTCATAGTTCGCTGCTCTCATTGATGAAATTGTACTTAAGTGCTCAGTTGTTCTTAATATACAATATTTACATACATTTGGGTAACCAATAAGATATACTACTGAATAGTCGCGAATAATTAGTTTTAGCATTTTCATAGCAACGAAAAATAGAGAATGGAATTTGAATATAAATTCTATATTGCGCATCGAAGCGCATCTAAATATTTTAATATGTTGTATATGTTCCATCATAGAATGGCCACAGGAAATTTCTAAGCTATAGAATGCTATATGTGTTTTAGCGGATACTTAAAAATTTCAAAATAATTTGATATTGATAATTTTGTCAAACAGCTCCAAAGAAGAAATTTGAGAAGTTAATAAGACATTTGGATCAATTTGACAATTTGAATAGATTGAATATGTGTTAAATTTAGAATGTATAAGAAGAGTAAGGTATATTGCAGACACAAACGAAATCCTAGCAAATTGAAATTCTTGATATTTTGAAACCGCAATTTAAGGAATTTTGATAAATACATTCTTTCATCTTTAACAGTTGCTAGTTTTAGCTATAGGTACTCCACCAAGTTAATTTTTGAAATACTTAGTAATTACACAATTATAAATCTATTTATTTCATAATTAAGCAATTTCTACACCTTGAAATTTTCAACTATTCCGTGCCCCAAACCACTGTGGATAATTGTCTTTGATGTAATATTCATATATACAGTACCCCCTGCTAATCCTAACATAGGTGTTCCGATTCAACTAAAATCTCTTCCGATTAGTGAATTCGTTCTGGGTATGGTAGTAATACATTTTCTATAGGCATCTATAAAATGAGACCCCAATAATCCGACCCACTCTTTTTAATCCATACAAATCATATAGTACACTACCTGATACTTATTTTTGTATAATTTCAATGTATTATATATACAAATATTTATGATTTACCCTCTTTTATATGAAAAATATTTTGGTATCTCCTGTTCGGACTAGCGAGGGTTCGGATTAGCGAGGGTATACTGTATTTCCAAATGGATTCCGTACGTTTATATATTTACAATTTAATCTCTTGCTACATTTGAAAATCAGTAATTAGCTTCATGTCCATCGATGAGATTTTGAACTTCCTTGCACGTTTTGAAGAAGTTTTTGGAGTGGATATATAGCCTATTACATCATTTTGAGCGACATAACAAACGTCTTCTGTTGAGTGCCAATAGAACTATTTTCAGGACGCCTTGGTCCTTTTGGATGCATAAAGCTGACTTCTATATCACCTTCTTCCTCACAGACTTCTTTAATCACACAAATATACCAATCTTTGTCATACATACATACGACATAATTACCTATAGTTAAGTATGGCAGCTGTGTAGAATATTTAGAGTTTGTCACAAGATTTCATTTAAATTCATATGTTATTGTGTAATTGGTCACTAATTCGCTTTCCTCCTATAAATTTTGCACTTATTGGAGTGTATTTATGGTAAGTACGTGTCACTGGTATAGTTTTGATGTTATCATATCTAAAACATAATTAAGTGTACTACAAAATAATCTAAGAGCTCTACGTATATTAAACATTTGAATAAGTTATATATATTATCTTCTTTTGGCCGCTGTAAACTTGCTCGGGCGGTAACTCTTTTTACTGTACCTCCAATGTCATCACAAGTTAATTTTCAGTGGGAGGTAACAAAAAAAATTGATTTCAAAATTCAGATTCGAAGTGATGCAAATAAATAGAATCAATAGATAATAATCAAGTTTCACAACTTTTATGCTGTAATATTAACTTCACAGCTCAATAGTTTAATAAATTGCATTCTTATTAAACATAGCAACAATATGAATGCATTATAATTAACATGTGTAGTGTATCGGAGGTCAAACATACCACAAACCACAAATTTCTGATACATACGTATATCAATTGTATAATGCTGTTGGAATGAGTGATAATCAAGGAATTATCCAGGAGCGCGAGACGCTCCTTTTGGAGTATGATTTTTGGGAAATTGGAATTTAGGAGCGCGAAAATTTGGAATCCTCTCCTATACGGTAACAATAATTTGTGATTTAGGCGTGTGAAATTGCATCAGACCAGGATTAGGAGCGTATTTACAAATGGCTGTATAATACACTGGTGATAATAATAATTTAAATATGAAATATTTATCAATATGATAGAAATAGAGTAAGGTTCTAGCCAGTATTCTATTTTTATAAAGAACATTAATAAGTTGTAGTATCACATAAATAGCGTTTAGAGGACAAAAATGTGAATAACTCAATGGGAAGATATGGAAACCATATTGAAATTTTCTACACAATGACTTAAGACTACATAGAATAAATTACCAAAAAATAAGAGATCCGAAAATATACATTTTTGCTACGTCATGGTTCCGGTTCTACTTCCGGTATTGGTTTCAGTTCTAATTTTCACTAATAAAAACAACTGATAACTTAATATATCCATCTGATTTGAATTCTCCATATATAAAAACATAAGTATAGCAATTTTTAAAAGAATTGGATAATTATATCAAAAGTTATACGAGTTTGAAGTGAGATGGTGCTTCAACATTTTGAAAAATGTTTGGATAATCAACAAAAAAATGAAAATTTGTGACGTCATAAATCAAAAACCACTCAACCGATTAGTCTAAAATTTTGAGGAAAGTATAGACTTGCTTGTAGCTTGTTACACAGCAATTTAAAGACAAATCGATTGATAGTGGTGAAATGACTGGTTGACTTGACATGGAATTCCCCAGTGTATAAACCACAATCAACGCGAAGCGACTTATTGAGCGAAGCGCGCTAGTATATATTAAATACTAATCTTTTACAACTTTGTATAAACAAACGTCACCAATGGCAACCCATCCGGATAACTTCAAACTTATAACGTCAAGCAGAGGCGGACAAAAGCTTAATGAAGGAGGTTTCTTGTCGACAAACAAAGAATTTGTAAGGATGTAGCTCACTGTCAATGTGAGAAAACCCAACTAAACGACAGAATGATAAAGCAAATGAAGAGGGAGATAAAAATATAATCCTAAGCATAGCCTACTCTATATATGGCCTGACAGTAGATATACCAGGGATGCACAAGATGATGGGAAATTTTAATTTTTTAATGTTTTCTATATTGAACTACTAAGTTCTTTATGAGTCTCTAGGTCGTAAACATAACTCAGGCCTGCTAGCCCGTGATTAGTATTAGCTGTAATGAGAACGGTGATTGGATTTTCATAATTTAATAGTAATAATAAACACAAACAGTACAATTTCTAATATTAATATACAGTAAATACTACACAATTATTTGCTTTCTTTCCTCTCTCCTCTTTCTCTTTCTGGCTCTAGCAGTGTCACACGACACACTTAACTACATAATAGAAATAAGAATAAACAAAAATTCGTGCACTGTGAAAAGGTGTAGAAATTAATTCACTATCCGTAAGTGTAAATTTTATCAAGCTCAATATTAATTATTTCATGTTATGAGCTATAATTAGTATAAATAGGTGTTGAAATCATTTAATAAAAAATCGTAACCCCAGGTGCAAATTATACGGTCCCTCCGCAACTACATGCCAAGTTTCAGCCCTCAATGTATAAAGGTGTGCCCAGGGCACCCTCTACGGAGAAAAAAAATCCAAAATTGCAGCCTGTGCCGACGCATGTTCCTTTGGTGGCACTATATTTAGATTGTTGTTTATTGATAGTGCCTCCAAAGGAACATGCTGTCGGCCAGGCTGCAATTTTGGATTTTTTTTCCGCCAAGTCATCAATGCCTCAAGGTGTCAAGAACCATTTGTTAATTGGTCCGAGTCACAAGAACGGTAGATAAATTTGAAGTTTGTTTCTATCATAAACCATCTTGAGTTTAATGCCATTCATTCATTATGTATTGCTAATTAATTATATCATTAGTTATTTATTTTAGCAATGTTATCCACGGTTGGTTGAGTTGAGTCAACAAATTCCTTATATTATATTATTTTATTTTATCCATTGTATAGTACAATTACATAGAAGCCAGCTGGAATTTATATGTTGAATCAATATATGAAACAATAGAGTAGGATTTAACAAGTTAAATCAATATAATTATTACAAGTAGAAACAATGGAATTAGATTTCACAGTTTTATTGAAATTGAAGTGTTGAGTAAATAAAGGAATTTCAACTCCCATTTATGGCAGAAATTAAACCAATTTTAACAAATTTTCTCTCCCATCAGACGCAGAATTTTAAGATGAATCTAAATATGAAATAAAATTTGGGAATATTAAAAAATATTTTGAGTTATGGACCAGACAAATTTTGAAAGGTGTTAAAGATGTGTCAAAAATTTCTTAATAAAAATTCGTAACCCCAGGTGCAAATTAGACGGTCCCTCCGCAACTACATGCCAAGTTTCAGCCTTCAATGTATACAGGTGTGGCCAGGGCACCTGCTACGGAGAAATAAAAATCCAAAATTGCAGCCTGTGCCGACGCATGTTCCTTTGGTGGCACTATATTTTTGTGTTGTTTATTGATAGTGCCTCCAAAGGAACATGCTGTCGGCGCAGGATGCAATTTTGAATTTTTTTTCGCCAAGTCATCAACGCCCAAGGTGTGAAGAACCATTTGTTAAGTGGTCGGAGTCACAAGGAACGATTGTTGAATTTGAAGTTTGTTTCTATCATAAACTATCTAGAGTTTAATGCCATTCATTCATTATGTATTGATAATAAATTATATTTTAGTTATTTATTTTAGCAATGTTATCCACGGTTGGTTGAGCTGAGTCAACAAATTCATTATATAAATTAATTTAATTTAATCCATTGTATAGTAATACAGTGGAAGCCGCTTAATCGGGAGACGGTTAATCGGGAAATTCGGTTATTCGGGACGAGGCTTTGGAAACCAATTCGTATCAAATAGTATAAAGTATATCGGTTAATCGGGACAACCGGATAAACGGGACTAAATTCCTACTACCGAGGCGTCCCGATTAAGCGGCTTCCACTGTACTACAATTAAATAGAAGCCAGCTGGAATTTATAAGTTAAATCAATATATTTATCGCAAGTTGAAACAATAGAGTAAGATTTAACAAGTTAAATCAATAAAATTATTACAAGTTGAAACAATAGAATTAGAATCAATATAATTATTACAAGTTGAAACAATGGCAATTGATTTATAAGTTTTACTGAATCTGAAGTGTGAGGAAACACAGGAGATTGGTACCCCAATTATGGCACAAACCTAGGCTAAATTGAATATTTGTGAATTGCCAAAAGGTGTAGAATTTAATTTTCTATCCGCACATGTAAATTTTATCAAGCTCAACATTAATTATTTCATGTTATGAGCAATAATTAGTTTAAATAGGTGTTAAAATTATTTGAGAAAAAATCGTAACCCCAGGTGCAAATTAGACGGTCATTCCGCAACTACATGCCAAGTTTCAGCTCTCTATGTATATAGGTGTGGCCAGGGCACCTGCTACGGAGAAATAATAATAAAAAAATACAAAATTGCAGCCTGTGCCGACGCATGTCCCTTTGGTGGCACTATATTTTGTTGGTGGTTTATTGATAGTGCCTCCAAAGGAACATGCTGTCGGCGCAGGCTGCAATTTTGTATTTTTTTTCGCCAAGTCATCAACGCCCAAGGTGTGAAGAACCATTTGTTAATAGGTCGGAGTTACAAGGAACGGTAGATAAATTTGAATTTAGTTTCTATCATATACCATCAAGAGTTTAATGCCATTCATTCATTATGTATTGATAATAAATTATATTGTTAGTAATTTATTTTAGCAATGTTATCCACGGTTGTTTGAGTTGAGTCAACAAATTCCTTATATTATTATAATTTATTTAATCCATTGTATAGTAATACTAGAATTAAATAGAAGCCAGCTGGAATTTATAAGTTGAATCAATTTAATTATCGCAAGTTGAAACAATAGTGAAAGATTTAACAAGTTAAATCAATATAATTATTACAAGTTGAAACAATGGAATTAGATTTCACAGTTTTATTGAAATTGAAGTGTTGAGTAAACAAAGGAATTTCAACCCCCATTTATGGCAGAAATTAAACCAATTTTAACAAATTTTCTTCTCCCATCAGACGCAAAATTTTAAGATGAATCTAAATATGAAATAAAATTTTGGGGTTTATTAAAACATATTTTGAGTTATGGACCAGACAAATTTTGAAAGGTGTTAAAGATGTGTCAAAAATTTGATTAATCCAAAATCGTAACCCCAGGTGCAAATTAGACGGTCCCATCGCACCTACATGCCAAGTTTCAGCCCATCAACAATTAAGCTCTTGCCAGGGCACCGTCTACGGAGAAAAAAAATTCCTTTGGTGGCACTATATTTTGGTGGTGGTTTATTGATAGTGCCTCCAAAGGAACATGCTGTCGTCACAGGCTGCAATTTTGGATTTTTTTTCGCCATGTCATCATCACTATGAAGGTGTTAATTTTTTTCAAAAAGGTGTTTCAGAAGGCATCGACCCTTAGAGTGGTGAAAGTTTCCATTTAGCTCACTTCATTTTAGAGATATTCAAGTTTGAGTAGAATATAATAGCTGATGAGTCAGCATTTTTTATGTGCGTGTTGGGTGATCTCCCAGCACCAACCAACCCATTCGAAATATATAATTCACAAAATTGTAAAAACACATTTTTTTAACGAAGTCATCATCACCTCAAGGTGTCAAGACCCACTTGTATAGGTGGTACCTGGCATAAGGACCAATTGATAAATTGAAAGTTTGTTTATATCTTGTATCATCTCTGAGATTAATGAAATTTAGCTAATTAGCATAAAAATTTAATTAATGTATTAATTATTTGACACCATTATTATATACAGCAAAATAAATTAAGTTCAATTATTTGCAATTATTATTAATTTAAATTGAATTTCACTATAATGTTTGAATTCCACGCACTCGATAACCCCAATAATCCAATTGGAACCGTCTATAAGTTAAATACAAAAGGAATTAATTATAATTAATTACGTCAGAACATTAAGTGTGCAACAATATTCTCGCCGAAATAAATATATTCACTTAATCTGTCGTTGTTGTGGAATGTAAAATCTTAACGGTTCTATCATAAACCATCTTGAGTTTAAAGCCATTCATTCATTATGTATTGATAATAAATTATATTATTAGTTATTTATTTTAGCAATGTTATCCACGGTTAAGTTGAATTAAGTCAACAAATTCCTTATATTATAATATTTTATTTAATCCATTGTATAGTAACACTACAATAAATAGAAGCCAGCTGGAATTTATAAGTTAAATCAAGATAATTATCGCAAGTTGAATCACTAGAGTAGGATTTAACAAGTTAAATCAATATAATTATTACAAGTTGAAACAATAGAATTAGATTTCACAGTTTTACTGAAATTGAAGTGTGAGTAAACAAAGAAATTTAAGCCCCCATTTGTGGCATAAATTAAACCACTTATTGAAAGATTTCTTCTCCCATCAGACGCAGAATTTTACGGTGAATCCAAATATGAAATAAAATTTGCGGGTTTAGTAAAACATTTTTTGAGTTATGGACCAGACAAATTTTTAAAGGTGTTAGAGATGTGTCGAAAATTTGTTAACGAAAAATCGTAACCCCAGGTGCAAATTAAACGGTCCCATCGCACCCACATGCCAAGTTTCAGCTCATCAACTATAAAGCTCTGGCCAGGGCACCGTCTACGGAGAAAAAAAAAATAAAAAAAAATCCAAAATTGCAGCCTGTACCGACGCATGTTCCTTTGGTGGCACTATATTTTGTTGGTTGTTTATTTATAGTGCCTCCAAAAGAACATGCTGTCGGCGCAGGCTGCAATTTTGGATTTTTTTTCGCCATGTCATCATCACTATGAAGATGTTAAATTATTTCAAAAAGGTGTTACAGAAGGCATCGACCCTTAGAGTGGTGGAAGTTTCCATTTAGTTCATATAATTTTAGAGATATTCAAGTTTGAGTAGAATATAATAGCTGATGACTCAACATTTTTTATGTGTGTGTTGGGTCATCACCCAACATCAACTAACCCATTTTAAATATCGAATTAACAAAATTGTAAAAATACATTTTTTTGACGATGTCATAATCACCTCAAGGTGTCAAGACCCACTTGTATAGGTGGTACCTGGCATAAGGACCAATTGATAAATTGAAAGTTTGTTTCTATCTTGTATCATCTCTGAGATTAATGAAATTTATCTAATTAGTATAAATATTTAATTTATTTATTTATTATTTAACACCATAATTATATACAGCAAAATAAATTAAGTTCAATTATTTGCAATTATTATTAATTTAAATTATTATTAATTTAAATTGAATTTCACTATAATATTTGAATTCCACGCACTCGATAACCCCAATAATCTATTTGGAACCGTCTATAAGTTAAATACAAAATGAATTAATTATAATTAATTAAGTCAGTCATTAATTGTGCAAGAATATTCTCGCCGAAATAAATATTATCACTTAATCTGTCGTTGTTGTGGAATGTAAAATCTTAACGGTTCTATCATAAACCATCTTTAGTTTAATGCCATTCATTCATTATGTATTGATAATAAATTATATTATTAGTTATTTATTTTAGCAATGTTATCCATGGTTGGTTGAGTTGAGTCAACAAATTCCTTATATTATATTATTTAATTTAATCAATTGTATAGTAATACTAAAATTAAATAGAAGCCAGCTGGAATTTATAAGTTAAATCAATATAATTATCGCAAGTTGAATCACTAGAATTAGATTTAACACTTTACTGAAATTGAAGTGTGAGTAAACAAAGAAATTTCAACCCCCATTTGTGGCAGAAATTAAACCCCTTATTGAAAAATTTCTTCTCCCATCAGACGCAGAATTTTGTGGCGAATCCAAATGTGAAATAAAATTTGGGGGTTTAGTAAAACAATTTTTGAGTTATGGACCAGACAAAATTTGAAAGGTGTTAAAGATGTGTCAAAAATTTCTTAATCAAAAATCGTAACCCCAGGTGCAAATTAGACGTCGACTCCGAACCTAAATGCCAAGTTTCAGCCCATCAACTATAAAGCTCTGGCCAGGGCACCGTCTACGGAGAAAAAATAAAAATAATAAAAATAAAGGCAGTGATTCCAATACTGGGCCACTATACTATAGTATAGTCAGCACAGTAAAAAGAATAAGTAAAAAGTCAAATAATGAGAAGGATAGAAATTATTTAAGTTATACTTTTTGAAGAAACCTGTAAGTATATAGATGTTCAATAAATATAATTATCGCAAGTTGAATTAGAACTGGGCCACTATACTATAGTATAGTCGGCACAGTAAAAATAGATAATATTTAACAATTTGAATCAATATAATTATTACAAGTTAAAACAATTAAATAGAAGCCAGCTAGAATTCACAAGTTAAATCAATATAATTGTAGCAAGTTGAAACAATAGTGTAAGATTTAACAACTTAAATCAATATAAATATTACAAGTTGAAACAATGGAATTAGATTTCACAGTTTTACTGAAATTGAAGTGTGAGTAAACAAAGAAATTTCAAACCACAGTTGTGGCAGAAATAAAACTCTTTATTAAAAGTTTTCTTCTCCCATCAGACGCAAAATTTTATGGTGAATCCAAATATGAAATAAAATTTGGGGGTTTAGTAAAACAATTTTTGAGTTATGGACCAGACAAAATTTGAAAGGTGTTAAAGATGTGTCAAAAATTTCTTAATCAAAAATCGTGACCCCAGGTGCAAATTAGACGGTCCCTCCGCAACTACATGCCAAGTTTCAGCCCATCAACTATAAAGCTCTGGCCAGGGCACCGTCTACGGAGAAAAAATAAAAATAATAAAATAAAGGCAGTGATTCCAATACTGGGCCACTATACTATAGTATAGTCGGCACAGTAAAAATAAAGGCAGTGATTCCAATACTGGGCCACTATACTATAGTATAGTCGGCACAGTAAAAATAATAATAATAATAAAAATAATAAAGGCAGTGATTTCAATACTGGGCCACTATACTATAGTATAGTCGGCACAGTAAAAATCCAAAATTGCAGCCTGTGCCGACGCATGTTCCTTTGGTGGCACTATATTTTGTTGGTGGTTTATTGATAGTGCCTCCAAAGGAACATGCTGTCGGCGCAGGCTGCAATTTTGGATTTTTTTCGCCAAGTCATCAACGCCCAAGGTGTGAAGAACCATTTGTTAAGTGGTCGGAGTCACAAGGAACGATTGTTGAATTTGAAGTTTGTTTCTATCATAAACCATCTAGAGTTTAATGCCATTCATTTATTATGTATTGATAATAAATTATATTATTAGTTATTTATTTTAGCAATGTTATCCACGGTTGGTTGAGTTGAGTCAACAAATTCCTTTTACTATATTATTTAATTTAATCCAGTGTAAAACCAGAATTAAATAGAAGCCAGCTGGAATTTATTAGTTAAATCAATACAATTAACGCAAGTTGTATCAATAGAGTAAGATTTAACAAGTTTAATCAATATAATTATTACAAGTTGAAGCAATAGAATTTGATTTCACAGTTTTACAGAAATTGAAGTGTTGAGTAAACAAATAGATTTCAACTCCCATTTATGGCAGAAATAAAACCCATTATTTAAAAAAATAATAATAAAAATCCAAAATTGCAGGCTGTGCCGACGCATGTTCCTTTGGTAGCACTATATTTGTTGGTTGTTTATTGATAGTGCCTCCAAAGGAACATGCTGTCGGCACAGGCTGCAATTTTGGATTTTTTTTCGCCATGTCATCATCACTATGAAGGTGTTAAATTATTTCAAAAAGGTGTTTCAGAAGGCATCGACCCTTAGAGTGGTGGAATTTTCCATTTAGTTCACTTCATGTTAGAGTTATTCAAGTTTGAGTAGAATATAATTGCTGATGACACAGCATTTTTTATGTGAGTGTTGGGTATTCACCCAACTCCAACCAACCCATGCGAATTATTTAATTCACAAAATTGTAAAAATACATTTTTTTGACGATGTCATGATCACATCAAGGTGTCAAGACCCACTTGTATAGGTGGTACCTGGCATAAGGACCAATTGATAAATTGAAAGTTTGTTTCTATCTTGTATCATCTCTGAGATTAATGAAATTTAGCTTATTAGTACAAATATTTAATTAATTAATAAATAATTTAACACCATTATTAAGTACAGCAAAATAAATAAAGTTCAATTATTTGCACTTATTATTAATTTAAATCGAATTTCACTATCATATTTGAATTCAGCGCACTCGATAACCCCAATAATCCAATTGGAACCGTCTATAAGTTAAATACAAAAGGAATTAATTATGATTAATTACGTCAGTACATTAATTGTGCAAGAATATTCTCGCCGAAATAAATATAATCACTTAATCTGTCGTTGTTGTGGAATGTAAAATCTTAACGGTTCTATCATAAACCATCTTTAGTTTAATGCCATTCATTCATTACTTATTGATAATAAATTAAATTATTAGTTATTTATTTTAGCAATGTTATCCACGGTGAGTTGAGTAAAGTCAACAAATTCCTTAAATAAATTAATTTAATTTAATCCATTGTATAGTAATGCTACAATTAAATAGAAGCCAGCTGGAATTTATAAGTTGAATCAATATAATTATCGCAAGTTGAATCACTAGAGTAGGATTTAACAAGTTAAATCAATATAATTATTACAAGTTGAAACAATGGAATTAGATTTAACACTTTTACTGAAATTGAAGTGTGAGTAAACAAAGAAATTTCAACCCCCATTTATGGCAGAAATTAAACCATTTATTGAAAATTTTCTTCACCCATCAGACGCAGAATTTTATGGTGAATCCAAATATGAAATAAAATTTGGGGGTTTAGTAAAACAATTTTTGAGTTATGGACCAGACAAAATTTGAAAGGTGTTAAAGATGTGTCAAAAATTTCTGAATCAAAAATCGTTACCCCAGGTGCAAATTAGACGGTCCCTCCGCAACTACTTGCCAAGTTTCAGCCCATCAACTATAAAGCTCTGGCAGGGCACCGTCTACGGAGAAAAAATGATAAAAATAATAAAGGCAGTGATTCTAATACTGGGCCACTATACTACAGGGCCGTAGCCACTGGTCAGGTTGGTCAGGTTTCAACCTGACCACTTTTGGTTGGTTGGACAGGTTAACCTGAACCCTTGGTCCTGTCCGTGCTGTATCCAGCCCGGTCTAACCTGACCACTTTTAATTGGTGGCTACGGCACTGTACTATAGTATAGTCGGCACAGTAAAAATCCAAAATTGCAGCCTGTGCCGACGCATGTTCCTTTGGTGGCACTATATTTTGGTGGTGGTTTATTGATAGTGCCTCCAAAGGAACATGCTGTCGGCACAGGCTGCAATTTTGGATTTTTTTTCGCCATGTCATCATCACTATGAAGGTGTTAAACTATTTCAGAAAAGTGATTCAAAAGGCAACGACCCTTAGTGAGTTGGAAGTTTCGTTTTAGCTCACTTCATTTGAGAGATATTCAAGTTTCAGTAGAATATAATATGTGCTGAGTCAGCATTTTTTAGGTGCCGTTTGGGTATTCACCCAACTCCTACCAACCCATGCGAATTATTTAATTCACAAAATTGTAAAAATACATTTTTTTGACGATGTCATCATCACCTCAAGGTGTCAAGACTCACTTGTATAGGTGGTACCTGGCATAAGGACCAATTGATAAATTGAAAGTTTGTTTCTATCTTGTATCATCTCTGAGATTAATGAAATTTAGCTAATTAGTATAAATATTTAATTAATAAATTAATAATTTAACATCATTATTATGTACAGCAAAATAAATAAAGTTCAATTATTTGCACTTATTATTAATTTAAATCGAATTTCACTATCATATTTGAATTCAGCGCACTCGATAACCCCAATAATCCAATTGGAACCGTCTATAAGTTAAATACAAAAGGAATTAATTATAATAAATTACGTCAGTACATTAATTGTGCAAGAATATTCTCGCGAAATAAATATAATCACTTTATCTGTCGTTGTTGTGGAATGTAAAATGAAACGGTTCTATCATAAACCATCTTTAGTTTAATGCCATTCATTACTTATTGATAATAAATTAAATTATTAGTTATTTATTTTAGCAATGTTATCCACGGTGAGTTGAGTAAAGTCAACAAATTCCTTATATAAATTAATTTAATTTAATCCATTGTATAGTAATGCTAGAATTAAATAGAAGCCAGCTGGAATTTATAAGTTAAATCAATATAATTATCGCAAGTTGAATCACTAGAGTAGGATTTAACAAGTTAAATCAATCTAATTATCGCAAGTTAAATCACTAGAGTAGGATTTAACAAGTTAAATCAATATAATTATTACAAGTTGAAACAATAGAATTAGATTTAACACTTTACTGAAATTGAAGTGTGAGTAAACAAAGAAATTTCAACCCCCATTTATGGCAGAAATTGACCCCTTTATTGGAAAATTTATTCTCCCATCAGACGCAGAATTTATGGCGAATCCAAATATGAAATAAAATTTGGGGGTTTAGTAAAACATATTTTGAGTTATGGACCAGACAAATTTTTAAAGGTGTTAAAGATGTGTCAAAAATTTGTTAACGAAAAATCGTAACCCCAGGTGCAAATTAGACGGTCCCATCGCACCTACATGCCAAGTTTCAGCCCATCAACAATTAAGCTCTGGCCAGGGCACCGTCTACGGAGAAAAAATAAATAAATAAAAATCCAAAATTGCAGCCTGTGCCGACGCATGCTCCTTTGGTGGCACTATATTTTGTAGTAGTTTATTGATAGTGCCTCCAAAGGAACATGCTGTCGGCGCAAGCTGCAATTTTGGATTTTTTTTTTTTTGCGCCAATTCATCATCACTATAAAGGTGTTAAATTATTTCAGAAAGGTGTTTCAGAATCCTACGACCCTTAGAGTGGTGGAATTTTCCATTTAGTTCACTTCATTTTAGAGATATTCAAGTTTGAGTAGAATATAATAGATAATGACTCAGCATATTTTATGTGAGTGTTGGGTCATCACCCAACATCAACTAACCTATTTTAAATATCGAATTAGCAAAATTGTAAAAACACATTTTTTTAACGATGTCATCATCACCTCAAGGTGTCAAGACCCACTTGTATAGGTGGCACGTGCCATAAGGACCAATTGATAAATTGAAAGTTTGTTTCTATCTTCTATGATCTCTGAGATTTATGATATTTAATTAATTAGTATAAATAATTATTAATAATATTTATTATTTAACACCAATTTCAATGTCAACTTATATTTATTAAGTTTAATTATTTTGTCATAAATAATTAATTAATTAATTTGGCTATCAAATTTCAATTCAGCATACTCGATAACCCCTAATAAACAAATTGGGAGCATCTATATAAGTCATATACTGACTTAATTAATTATTATTAATTACTTCAGTATATTAACAGTCCAATAATATTCTCGCAGAAGTAAATATAATCACATAATCTGTCGTTGTTGTGAAATATATAATCTTTTTTTTCAATTGGAAAATAGAAGCCTACTCGATCTCACAAGTTGAATCAATATCATAATACGAGTTGAAACAATAGAATTAGATTTAACACTTTCAATTGAACTGAAGTGTTAGTAAACAAAGGAAACTTGCAACTCAATTGTGGCACAAACTAAGTACAATTTTAAAATTCGTGCACTGTGAAAATGTGTAGAATTTAGTTCTCTATCGAATGCATATAAATAGAATATTGGGGCACCATTTATTGTTATTTTCCCAACATTAAACAGGTGTAAAAATGTGTCCAAAAAAATGTAATAAAAAATCGTGACCCCAGGTGCACATCTGTAACCCATGAGACACATATCCTGAAAATTTGGCCTCTTAGTAAATAAAACTCTGTTCTGTGGAGAGGATACGGATAAAAAATATACCAAGGCAGTGATTCCAATACTGGGCCACTATACTATAGTATAGTCGGCACTGTAAAAAATAAAGGCAGTGATTCTAATACTGGGCCACTATACTATAGTATAGTCGGCACAGTAATAAAGGCAGTGATTCCAATACTGGGCCACTATACTATAGTATAGTCGGCACAGTAATAATAATATACAATAAAGGCAGTAAGATTAGAACTGGGCCACTATACTATAGTATAGTCGGCACAGTAATAATAATAATAAAAAAATCCAAAATTGCACCTGTGCCGACGCATGTTCCTTTGGTGGCACTATATTTTGGTGGTGGCTTATTGATAGTGCCTCCAATGGAACATGCTGTCGGCACAGCTGCAATTTTGGATTTTTTTTTCGCCATGTCATCATCACTATGAAGGTGTTAAATTATTTCAAAAAGGTGTTTCTGTAGGCAACGACCCTTAGTGAGTTGTAAATTTCGTTTATGCTCACTTCATTTCAAAGATATTCAAGTTTAAGTAGAATATAATAGCTGATGACTCAGCATTATTTATGTGAGCTCTGGGTCATCACCCAAAACGAACCGACCCATTTGAATTATATAATTCACAAAATTGTGAAAACACATTTTTTTTACGATGTCATCATCACCTCAAGGTGTCAAGACCCACTTTTATAGGTGTTACGTGGCATAAGGATCAATTGATAAATTGGAAGTTTGTTTCTATCTTATTTGATTTCTGAGATTTATGATATTTAATTAATTAGTATAAATAATAATTAATATTATTTATTATTTAACACCAATTTCAATGTCAACTTACAATTATTAAATTAAATTATTTTGTCATGAATAATTAATTAATTATTTTGTTATCAAATTTCAATTAAGCACTCTCGATAACCCCTAATAAACAAATTATAAGCATCTATATAAGTAATATACTGACTGAATTAATTATAATTAATTACGTCAGTATATTAAGAGTGCAATAATATTCTCGCAGAAGTAAATATAATCACATAATCAGTCGTTGTTGTGAAATATATAATCTTTTTTTCCAATTGGAAAATAGAAGCCTACTCGATCTCACAAGTTGAATCAATATTATAATAACGAGTTGAAACAATAGAATTAGATTTAACACTTTCAATTGAACTGAAGTGTTAGTAAACAAAGGAAACTTGCAACTCAATTGTGGCACAAACTAAGTACAATTTGAAAATTCGTGCACTGTGAAAAGGTGTAGAATTTAATTCTCTATCGAATGCATATAAATTGATTATTCGCGCACTATTTATTGTTCTTTTTCTAACATTAAACAGGTGCAAAAATGTGTCCAAAAAAATGTGATATAATATCGTGACCCCAGGTGCACATCTGTAACCCATGAGACACCTGTCTTGAAAATTTCAGTTCTTAGAATTTACAACTCTGTTCTGTGGAGACAATACGGACCAATAATAATAATAATAAAAAAAAATCCAAAATTGCATCCTGTGCCGACGCATGTTCCTTGGGTGGCACTATATTTTGTTGGTGGTTTATTGATAGTGCCTCCAATGGAACATGCTGTCGGCACAGGATGCAATTTTGGATTTTTTTTTCGCCAAGTCATCATCACTATAAAGGTGTTAAATCATTTCAAAAAGGTGTTACAGAAGGCATCGACCCTTAGAGTGGTGGAAGTTTCGTTTTAGTTCACTTCCTTTTAGCGATATTCAAGTTTGAGTGGAATATAACAACTGATGACTCAGCATTTTTTATGTGAGTGTTGGGTCATCACCCAACATGAACTAACCCATTTTTAATATCGAATTAACAAAATTGTAAAAACACATTTTTTTAACGATGTCATCATCACCTCAAGATGTCAAGACCCACTTGTATAGGTGGCACGTGCCATAAGGACTAATTGATAAATTGAAAGTTTGTTTCTATCTTCTATGATCTCTGAGATTTATGATATTTAATTAATTAGTATATATAATTATTAATATTATTTATAATTTAACACCAATTTCAATGTCAACTTATATTTATTAAGTTTAATTATTTTGTCATAAATAATAAATAAATTAATTTGTCCATCAAATTTAAATTCCGCACACTCGATAACCCCTAATAAACAAATTGGGAGCATCAATATAAGTCATATACTGACTGAATTAATTATAATTAATTACGTCAGTATATTAACAGTGCAATAATATTAACGCAGAAGTAAATATAATCACATAATCTGTCGTTGTTGTGGTATGTAAAATCTTAACGGTTCTATCATAAACCATCTTTAGTTTAATGCCATTCATTCATTACTTATTGATAATAAATTAAATTATTAGTTATTTATTTTAGCAATGTTATCCACGGTGATAAGAGTTTAGTCAACAAATTCCTTATATCATTTTTAATCCATTGTATAGTAATACTACAATTAAATAGAAGCCAGCTGGAATTTTTAAGTTGAATCAATATATTTATCTCAAGTTGAAACAATAGAGTAAGATTTAACAAGTTAAATCAATATAATTATTACAAGTTGAAACAATAGAATTAGATTTAACACTTTTACTGAAATTGAAGTGCGAGTAAACAAAGAAATTTCAAACCCCATTTATGGCAGAAATTAAACATATTTTTGAAAATATTCCTCTCCCATCAGACGCAGAATTTTTTGGTGAATCCAAATGTGAAATAAAATTTGGGGATTTAGTAAAACATATTTTGAGTTATGGACCAGACAAATTTTGAAAGGTGTTAAAGATGTGTCAAAAATTCGTTAATCAAAAATCGTAACCCCAGGTGCAAATTAGACGGTCCATACGCACCTACATGCCAAGTTTCAGCCCATCAACTATAAAGCTCAGGCCAGGGCACCGTCTACGGAGAAAAAATAATAATAATAAAAATCCAAAATTGCACCCTGTGCCGACGCATGTTCCTTTGGTGGCACTATATTTTTGTGTTGTTTATTGATAGTGCCTCCAAAGGACCTTGCTGTCGGCGCAGGCTTCAATTTTGGATTTTTTTTTCGCCAATTCATCAACGCCCTTTGTGTGAAGAACCATTTGTTAATTGGTCGGAGTCACAAGGAACGATTGTTTACTTTGAAGTTTGTTTCTATCATAAACCATCTAGAGTTTAATGCCATTCATTCATTTTGTATTGATAATACAATATATTATTAGTAATTTATTTTAGCAATGTTATCCACGGTTAAGTTGAATTAAGTCAACAAATTCATTATTTAATTTAATTTGTTTTAATTGATTAAATAGTAATACTACAATTAAATAGAAGCCAGCTGCAATTTATAAGTTAAATCAATTTAATTATCGCAAGTTGAATCACTAGAGTAGGATTTAACAAGTTAAATCAATATAATTATTACAAGTTGAAACAATGGAATTAGATTTCACAGTTTTATTGAAATTGAAGTGTGAGTAAACAAAGAAATTTCATCCCCATTTGTGGCAGAAATTAAACACCTTATTGAAAAATTTCTTCTCCCATCAGACGCAGAAGTTTATGGTGAATCCAAATGTGAAATAAAATTTGGGGGTTTAGTAAAACATTTTTTGAGTTATGGACCAGACAAATTTTGAAAGGTGTTAAAGATGTGTCAAAAATTTCTTAATAAAAAATCGTAACCCCAGGTGCAAATTAGACGGTCCCATCGCACCTACATGCCAAGTTTCAGAGCATCAACTATAAAGCTCTGGCCAGGGAACCGTCTACGGAGAAAAAAAAAAAATCCAAAATTGCACCCTGTGCCGACGCATGTTCCTTTGGTGGCACTATATTTTATTGGTTGGTTATTGATAGAGCCTCCAAAGGAGCATGCTGTCAGCACAGGGTGCAATTTTGGATTTTTTTTCGCCCAGTCATCAACGCCTCAAGGCGTCAAGAACCATTTGTTAACTGGTCCGAGTCACAAGGAACGGGGGATAAATTTTAAGTTTTGTTTCTATCTTAAACCATCTTGAGTTTAATGCCATTAATCCATTATGTATTGATAATAAATTATATTATTAGTTATTTATTTTAGCAATGTTATCCACGGTTGAGTTGAATTAAGTCAACAAATTCCTTATATTATATTATTATATTTAATCCATTGTATAGTAATACTACAATTAAATAGAAGCCAGCTGGAATTTATAAGTTAAATCAATTTAATTATTGCAAGTTGAGACAATAGAGTAGGATTTAACAAGTTAAATCAATATAATTATTACAAGTTGAAACAATGGAATTAGATTTCACAGTTTTGCTGAAAATGAAGTGTGAGTAAACAAAGAAATTTCAACCCCCATTTATTGCAGAAATCAAACCCTTTATTGAAAGTTTTCTTCTCCCATCAGACGCAGAATTTTATGGCGAATCCAAATGTGAAATAAAATTTGGGGGTTTAGTAAAACAATTTTTAAGTTATGGACCAGACAAAATTTGAAAGGTGTTAAAGATGTGTCAAAAATTTGTTAATCAAAAATCGTAACCACAGGTGCAAATTAGACGGTCCCATCGCACCTACATGCCAAGTTTCAGCCCATCAACCATAAAGCTCAGGCCAGGGCACCGTCTACGGAGAAAAAAGAAAAAAAATCCAAAATTGCAGCCTGTGCCGACGCATGTTCCTTTGGTGGCACTACATTTTGTTGGTTGTTTATTTATAGTGCCTCCAAAAGAACATTCTGTCGGCGCAGGCTGCAATTTTGGATTTTTTTTAGCCATGTCATCATCACTATGAAGGTGTTAAATTATTTCAAAAAGGTGTTGCAGAAGGCATCGACCCTTAGAGTGGTGGAAGTTTCCATTTAGTTCATATAATTTTAGAGATATTCAAGTTTGAGTAGAATATAATAGCTGATGACTCAGCATTTTTTATGTGTGTGTTGGGTCATCACCCAACATCAACTAACCCATTTTAAATATCGAATTAAAAAAATTGTAAAAATACATTTTTTTGACGATGTCATAATCACCTCAAGGTGTCACGACCCACTTGTATAGGTGGTACCTGGCATAAGGACCAATTGATAAATTGAAAGTTTGTTTCTATCTTGTGTCATCTCTGAGATTAATGAAATTTATCTAGTTAGTATAAATATTTAATTTATTTATTTATTATTTAACACCATTATTATATACAGCAAAATAAATTAAGTTCAATTATTTGCAATTATTACTAATTTAAATTGAATTTCACTATAATATTTGAATTCCACGCACTCGATAACCCCAATAATCTATTTGGAACCGTCTATAAGTTAAATACAAAATGAATTAATTATAATTAATTAAGTCAGTCATTAATTGTGCAAGAATATTCTCGCCGAAATAAATATAATCACTTAATCTGTCGTTGTTGTGGAATGTAAAATCTTAACGGTTCTATCATAAACCATCTTTAGTTTAATGCCATTCATTCATTATGTATTGATAATAAATTATATTATTAGTTAGTTATTTTAGCAATGTTATCCATGGTTGGTTGAGTTGAGTCAACAAATTCCTTATATTATATTATTTAATTTAATCAATTGTATAGTAAGACTAAAATTAAATAGAAGCCAGCTGGAATTTATAAGTTAAATCAATATAATTATCGCAAGTTGAATCACTAGAGTAGGATTTAACAAGTTAAATCAATATAATTATTACAAGTTGAAACAATGGAATTAGATTTCACAGTTTTACTGAAATTGAAGTGTGAGTAAACAAAGAAATTTCAACCCCCATTTATGGCAGAAATTGACCCCTTTATTGAAAAATTTCTTCTCCCATCAGACGCAGAATTTTATGGCGAATCCAAATGTGAAATAAAATTTTGGGGTTTAGTAAAACATTTTTTGAGTTATGGACCAGACAAATTTTGAAAGGTGTTAAAGATGTGTCAAAAATTTGTTAATACAAAATCGTAACCCCAGGTGCAAATTAGACGTCGACTCCGAATCTACATGCCAAGTTTCAGCCCTCTATGTATACAGGTGTGGCCAGGGCACCTGCTACGGAGAAATAATAATAATATAAATAAAGGCAGTGATTCTAATACTGGGCCACTATACTATAGTATAGTCGGCACAGTAATAATAATAAAAAAAATCCAAAATTGCACCCTGTGCCGACGCATGTTCCTTTGGTGGCACTCTATTTTTGTGTTGTTTATTGATAGTGCCTCCAAAGGAACATGCTGTCGGCGCAGGCTGCAATTTTGGATTTTTTTTCGCCAAGTCATCAACGCCCAAGGTGTGAAGAAGCATTTGTTATTTGGTCCGAGTCACAAGGAACGGTAGATAAATTTGAAGTTTGTTTCTATCATAAACCATCTAGAGTTCAATGCCATTCATTCATTATGTATTGATAATGAATTATATTATTAGTTAGTTATTTTAGCAATGTTTTCCACGGTGATTTGAGTTTAGTCAACAAATTCCTTATATTATATTATTTTATTTAATCCATTGTATAGTAATACTAGAATTAAATAGAAGCCAGCTGGAATTTATAAGTTGAATCAATTTAATTATCGCAAGTTGAAACAATAGTGAAAGCTTTAACAAGTTAAATCAATATAATTATTACAAGTTGAAACAATGGAATTAGATTTCACAGTTTTATTGAAATTGAAGTGTTGAGTAAACAAAGGAATTTCAACCCCCATTTATGGCAGAAATTAAACCAATTTTAACAAATTTTCTTCTCCCATCAGACGCAGAATTTTATGGTGAATCCAAATGTGAAATAAAATTTGGGGGTTTAGTAAAACATTTTTCTAGCTATGGACCTAACAAATTTTGAAAGGTGTTAAAGATGTGTCAAAAATTTGTTAATAAAAAATCGTAACCCCAGGTGCAAATTAGACGGTCCATACGCACCTACATGCCAAGTTTCAGCCCATCAACTATAAAACTCAGGCCAGGGCACCGTCTACGGAGAAAAAATAATAATAATAATAATAATAATATAAATAAAGGCAGTGATTCCAATACTGGGCCACTATACTATAGTATAGTCGGCACAGTAATAATAAAGGCAGTGATTCCAATACTGGGCCACTATACTATAGTATAGTCGGCACAGTAAAAATAATAATAATATTATTAAAGGCAGTAAGATTAGAACTGGGCCACTATACTATAGTATAGTCGGCACAGTAATAATAATATAAATAAAGGCAGTGATTCCAATACTGGGCCACTATACTATAGTATAGTCGGCACAGTAAAAATCCAAAATTGCAGCCTGTGCCGACGCATGATCCTTTGGTGGCACTATATTTTGTTGTTGGTTTATTGATAGTGCCTCCAAAGGAACATGCTGTCGGCGCAGGCTGCAATTTTGGATTTTTTTTTTCGCCATGTCATCATCACTATGAAGGTGTTAAATTATTTCAGAAAGGTGTTTCAGAAGGCAACGACCCTTTAGAGTGGTGGAAGTTTCCATTCAGCTCACTTCATTAAAGAGATATTCAAGTTTCAGTAGAATATAATCTGTAATGACTCAGCATTTTTTAAGTGGGTGTTGGGTCATCTACCAACATTAACTAACCCATTTTAAATATCGAATTAACAAAATTGTAAAAACACATTTTTTTAACGATGTCATCATCACCTCAAGGTGTCAAGACCCACTTGTATAGGTGGCACGTGTCATAAGGACCAATTGATATATTGAAAGTTTGTTTCTATCTTCTATGATCTCTGAGATTTATGATATTTAATTAATTAGTATAAATAATTATTAATATTATCTATAATATGACACCAATTTCAATGTCAACATACAATTATTAAGTTCAATTATTTTGTCATAAATAATTAATTAATTAATTTATCTATCAAATTTCAATTCCGCACACTCGATAACCTCTAATATACAAATTGGAAGCTTCTATATAAGTTAAATACAAATTGAATTATTTATAATTAATTACGTCAGTATATTAACAGTGCAATTATATTCTCGCAGAAGTAAATATAATCACATAATATGTCGTTGTTATGAAATATATAATCTTAATTTTCAATTGCAAAATAGAAGCCAGCTTGAATTCACAAGTTAAATCAATATAATTATAGCAAGTTGAATCACTAGAGTAGGATTTAACAAGTTAAATCAATATAATTATTACAAGTTGAAACAATGGAATTAGATTTAACACTTTACTGAAATTGAAGTGTGAGTAAACAAAGAAATTTCAACCCCCATTTATGGCAGAAATTGACCCCTTTATTGGAAAATTTATTCTCCCATCAGACGCAGAATTTTATGGCGAATCCAAATATGAAATAAAATTTGGGGGTTTAGTAAAACATATTTTGAGTTATGGACCAGACAAATTTTGAAAGGTGTTAAAGATGTGTCCAAAATTTGTTAATCAAAAATCGTAACCCCAGGTGCAAATTAGACGGTCCCATCGCACCTACATGCAAAGTTTAAGCCCATCAACTATAAAGCTCTGGCCAGGGCACCGTCTACGGAGAAAAAATAATAAAAATAAAAATAAAGGCAGTGATTCTAATACTGGGCCACTATACTATAGTATAGTCGGCACAGTAATAAAAAATCCAAAATTGCAGCTGTGCCGACGCATGTTCCTTTGGTGGCACTATATTTTGGTGGTGGTTTATTGATAGTGCCTCCAATGGGACATGCTGTCAGCACAGCTGCAATTTTGGATTTTATTTCGCATTGTCATCATCACTATGAAGGTGTTAAATTATTTCAAAAAGGTGTTACAGAAGTATCGACCCTTAGAGTGGTGGAAGTTTCCATTTAGTTCACTTCATTTTAGATATATTCAAGTATGAGTAGAATATAACAGCTGATGACTCAGCATTTTTTGTGTGAGTGTTGGGTCACCACCCAACATCAACTAACCCATTTTAAATATCGAATTAACAAAATTGTAAAAACACATTTTTTTAACGATGTCATCATCACCTCAAGGTGTCAAGACCCACTTGTATAGGTGGCACGTGCCATAAGGACCAATTGATAAATTGGAAGTTTGTCTCTATCTTGTATCATCTCTGAGATTTATGATATTTAATTAATTAGTATAAATAATTATTAATAATTTAACACCAATTTCAATGTCAACTTATATTTATTAAGTTTAATTATTTTGTCATAAATAATTAATTAATTAATTTGGCTATCAAATTTCAATTCCGCACACTCGATAACCCCTAATAAACAAATTGGAAGCATCGATATAAGTCATATACTGACTTAATTAATTATTATTAATTACGTCAGTATATTAACAGTGCAAGAGTATTCTTGCAGAAGGAAATATAATCACATAATCTGTCGTTGTTATGGAATGTAGAATCTTAGTTTTCAATTGGAAAATAGAAGCCTACTCGATCTCACAAGTTGAATCAATATAATAATATCGAGTTGAAACAATAGAATTAGATTTAACACTTTCAATTGAACTGAAGTGTTAGTAAACAAAGGAAACTTGCAACTCAATTGTGGCACAAACTAAGTACAATTTGAAAATTCGTGCACTGTGAAAAGGTGTAGAATTTAATTCTCTATCGAATGCATATAGATTTAATTTTCGGGTACTATTTATTGTTCCTGTTTCAATATTAAACAGGTGCAAAATGTGGCCAAAAAAATGTGATAAAAAACCGTGACCCCAGGTGCACATCTGTAACCTATGAGACACTTGTCCTGAAAATTTCAGTTCTTAGTTAATTATGCTCTGTTCTGTAGGTGAGCTACGGATAAATAAATAAAAATCCAAAATTGCAGCCTGTGCCGACGCATGTTCCTTTGGTGGCACTATATTTTGGTGTGGTTTATTGATAGTGCCTCCTATGGAACATGCTGTCGGCACAGGCTGCAATTTTGGATTTTTTTTCCGCCATGTCATCATCACTACGAAGGTGTTAAATTATTTCAGAAAGGTGTTTCAAAAGGCAACGACCCTTATTGAGTTGTAAATTTCTTTTATGCTCACCTCATTTCAAAGATATTCAAGTTTCAGTTGAATATAATAGCTGATGACTCAGCATTTTTTATGTGAGCTCTGGGTCATCACCCAAAACGAACCGACCCATTTGAATTATATAATTCACAAAATTGTGAAAACACATTTTTTTTACGATGTCATCATCACCTCAAGGTGTCAAGACCCACTTGTAGAGTTGTTACGTGGCATAAGGATCAATTGATAAATTGGAAGTTTGTTTCTATCTTATTTGATTTCTGAGATTTATGATATTTAATTAATTAGTATAAATATTAATTAATATTATTTATAATTTAACACCAATTTCAATGTCAACTTACAATTATTAAATTAAATTATTTTGTCATGAATAATAAATTAATTATTTTGTTATCAAATTTCAATTAAGCACTCTCGATAACCCCTAATAAACAAATTATAAGCATCTATATAAGTAATATAATGACTGAATTAATTATAATTAATTACGTCAGTATATTAACAGTCCAATAATATTCTCGCAGAAGTAAATATAATCACATAATCTGTCGTTGTTGTGAAATATATAATCTTTTTTTTCAATTGGAAAATAGAAGCCTACTCGATCTCACAAGTTGAATCAATATAATAATAACGAGTTGAAACAATAGAATTAGATTTAACACTTTCAATTGAACTGAAGTGTTAGTAAACAAAGAAATTTCAACCCCAATTTATGGCATGAATCAAACCTATTAGTAAAAACATTCATCTCCCATCAGATGGAGAATTTTATAGTGAATCCAATGGTGAAAAGAAAATTGGGGGTTTAGTATAACATTCTTTGAGTTATGGACCAGACAAAATTTGAAAGGTGTCAAAAAAAGTCCAAAATTTGTTAATAAAAAATCGTGACCCCAGGTGCACATCTGTAACCCATGAGACACCTGTCCTGCAAATTTGGGTTGTTAGTTAATTAAACTCTGTTCTGTGGATGAGCTACGGAAGAATAATAATAACTAACCAAAGCACTAAGATTAGAACTGGGCCACTATAATAGTATAGTCGGCACAGTAATAATAACCAAGGCAGTAAGATTAGAACTGGGCCACTATACTATAGTATAGTCGGCACAGTAATAAAGGCAGTGATTCCAATACTGGGCCACTATACTATAGTATAGTCGGCACAGTAATAAAGGCAGTGATTCCAATACTGGGCCACTATACTATAGTATAGTCGGCACAGTAAAAATAAAAAATCCAAAATTGTAGCCTGTGCCGACGCATGTTCCTTTGGTGGCACTATATTTTGTTGGTTGTTTATTGATAGTGCCTCCAAAGGAACATGCTGTCTGCACAGGCTGCAATTTTGGATTTTTTTTTCGCCAAGTCATCAACGCCCAAGGTGTGATTACCATTTGTTAATTGGTCGGAGTCACAAGGATAGGTAGATAAATTTGAAGTTTGTTTATATCATAAACCATCAAGAGTTTAATGCCATTCAGGCATTATGTATTGATAATAAATTATATTATTAGTTATTTATTTTAGCAATGTTATCCACGGTTGGTTGAGTTGAGTCAACAAATTCCGTATAATACTTTATTATATTTAATCCATTGTATAGTAATATTATAATTAAATAGAAGCCAGCTGGAATTTATAAGTTAAATCAATATAATTATCGCGAGTTGAATCAATAGAGTAAGATTTAAAAGTTTAAATCAATATAATTATTACAAGTTGAAACAATGGAATTAGATTTCACAGTTTTATTGAAATTGAAGTGTGAGTAAACAAAGAAATTTTAACCCCATTTGTGGCAGAAATTAAACACCTTATTGAAACTTTTCTTCTCCCATCAGAAGCAGAATTTTATGGTGAATCCAAATGTGAAATAAAATTTGGGGGTTTATTAAAACATTTTTTGAGTTATGGACCAGACAAGTTTTGAAAGGTGTTAAAGATGTGTCCAAAATGTGTTAATAAAAAATCGTAACCCCAGGTGCAAATTAGACGTCGACTCCGAACCTACATAACAAGTTTCAGCCCTCTATGTATATAGGTGTGGCCAGGGCACCTGCTACGGAGAAATAATAATAATATAAATAAAGGCAGTGATTCCAATACTGGGCCACTATACTATAGTATAGTCGGCACAGTAATAATAATAATAAAAATAAAGGCAGTAAGATTAGAACTGGGCCACTATACTATAGTATAGTCGGCACAGTAATAAAATAAAGGCAGTGATTCCAATACTGGGCCACTATACTATAGTATAGTCGGCACAGTAAAAATAATAATAATAAGATTAGAACTGGGCCACTATACTATAGTATAGTCGGCACAGTAATAATAATAATAATAATATTAATGGCAGTAAGATTAGAACTGGGCCACTATACTATAGTATAGTCGGCACAGTAATAAAGGCAGTGATTCCAATACTGGTCCACTATACTATAGTATAGTCGGCACAGTAAAAATAAAATAGAGTCAGTGATTCCAATACTGGGCCACTATACTATTGTATTGTCGGCACAGTAATAATAAAGGCAGTAAGATCAATACTGGGCCACTCATGGGCGTAAACTTCGTCAAAACACCCATGGTGCCACGACACTTTGTTTTTCTCTTAATTATATATTTTTCTGAATAAATATTTCATTTTGTATTGATGTGTCTTAATTTTTTGTTTAGAAAAAGTATTTAGCCGCCATCTGCTAAAGTAAGTTTGTGGTGCTAATTTCGGTTTGGAAATGTTAGGATTCCAGGCACCATTGGCACCATGGCATCACAGCCGCCAGGGTGCCAGGCACCCGCCGCACACCCCAAGTTTACGCCCCTGGGGCCACTATACTATTGTATAGTCGGCACAGTAAAAAGTACGTACTAACCGAGAAACATCTTATCCGTATGCATAATCCACGGGTCGAAATACTTACTAGTTCAATGATGTAAATACTATATATACTAGTTTCCACACTTAACGGTAAGATAAGAGTATTTGGTTGTCACATACTCAGGCAATTCAAAACACTAATTGAGGTCTGCTGATATTTTTAGAGTACGTACTAACCGAATTTAAATGAATACATTTTATATACCTAGTTGGGGATGGAAATTGGTACGTCTTATCCGAGTATTTAATAATCGATTCATTTATAATGGTTCAAATATTATTATAGTAAATATAAAACATACTGATTAATTCTGTAGATTTATCTTAATTGATTTAGTAGATTCATCAAGCCCATTAATTTGGGGTGATAAGGAGCAGAAAAGGATAACTGTGTACTGCAAAGTTTTTGCAATTGTTGACTGATCTAAAAATGAATTTAGATACTGTAAGGTATTAATTAATTATACTGGTTTGGTGAGTTATTGATAAAAATTAATAATTCATTATTATTCACGAGATATTTATAAAACGCGAATAGTTATATAGTTCTAATTAAAAATTCTTCAATTAATAGATCAATTGATGTTAATCGTACATTAACTTACTTTGCTTATGAAAGAAGTTCCATTATCTGTAATATTCCCCCAGGTGCTCCAAGTTGGCAGTAGATTGAGAAGGGTTGAATGAATAAGGCCGAATTTTCAACCTGGAATAAGGCCGAATTGCAAAATTGGAATAAGGCCGAATGATTTTAAAAACTGGAATAAGGCCGAATTGCAAATTGGAATTAGGCCGAATAATACACAAAACAGAAATGTATTTGTTATTATTTCATACAATATTGTATTAATTTCGACATGTTCAAAACAATCTTATTGTTTAAACATAAATCCCCTCATGTATTCCTTGATCGGGCTTCATATTATTGAATATACATATATTACGTTTGTATACTAAGGCCATATAAAATAAATAACTTATTTATCATCCGGATTTTTTCAGAAAATACGGACGGCGGACGGGATTTTATTTTTATTTTTTATTTCCGTTAATATGCAAAAAAGATTACCCTATGCCAAACAATAAATATTAATAATTAAATTAAATTATAAAATCACATGACAATGCCCAAATAATGAAAGTAATGCCCTAAATACAAGACTAATTAAAAATTGCTAAATTATGAGTACTTTACACAAGTTTATAGTTAATATCTGTACGATTATGTTCATAAAATAATAATAAAAATATATCCGGACGGGGGGTAAATATTGGGACGGACGGGGATGATAAACAAGTTATTTATTTTATATGGCCTAAATGATATTTAATTTCCAATTTCCGAAATGTCCAATTACGCAGTTATTGAAGGCTATCGCAAAGATTAATCTGTTTATACGAACGGGGGATATACGTACAGAAAAGATAAAGACTCTAAAGGTATCAGATATTTGAGATGCACTAAATTTAGGGAGGGATGCCCTGCTCGTTCCGAAATTTGTTTAAATTCTAACGTATTGTCCATCATAAAGGAACACGAAAATCATGACGAATCACAATCACAAATCGCTGTTAGAAAAGTTCTCACAAAGCTTAAACGAAGAGCTGAAGATTCTCAAGAATCGCTTCGGGAACTTTTTGATGAAGAGGATAATGAATCTAAAGTTTGAGGACAGATAAGCTTTGTGCGAGTAAAAAGTACTATGTTTAAAAGAAGGAGGTAGAATAGGCCACGAATACCGATGGATGCTGATGATGCGATTTCTTTAATGGAGAATTGCGTTGAATAATTCAAGGTATAGCATTTATTTTCTATTGATGGACCATTGCTTGGGGAGAAAGCAATTGGATTTATGAGTCCTAACTGGATATCTGCTTTACAATCAGGCGTAAGATGGAACCTTATTGCAGGCAGATGCTACATTTTATGTAGCACTTAAACAATTCTACCAATTGTTAAATATTTTTCTAGAATATAAGTCCTGTTCTCTACCAGCGATTCATATTCTAATGAGCAAAAAAACAGGCACCTTATATAGTCAAGTCGTTGGAAGATTAAGGACTATTACCAATTACAGTTACTGGAATAATAACTGACTACGAACACGCGCTATACAGTTCTTTATCATCAGGATTTCGTGATGCGACGGTTAGTGGCTGTAAATTTCATCACGATCAAGCACTATACAAAACAGGAATTCTTAAAAATAGATTAGCAACTTTGTATACATCACATCTGGAATTCAGGAAATGGGTTGACCTTTTAATATGCTTACCACTCCTTCCATCAGACAGAATCATAGAGATGTTTAACTATCTCAAAATTAATAGAACGGATATTCCAGAATTCGAAAAGGAAAAAATGAAGAAACTATTGAAATACAACCAAAGATACTGGTTATAACAAATAGGCTCTTCGAGACTTTCTGTATTCCAGAATAACAAACGCACGACCAATGACCTTGAGAGCTTTCACGCAAATTTGAAAAGGAAATTCAGTTCTCACAATCCAAATTATTGGAATTTTGTCAAAAAGATGATAAAGTTATTAAAACTGCAGAAAAAGACATGGAAAGAATTGATAACAATATCCCAATCCGAAGTACTCCATTACCTATTGCACAGCATAAAAGCGGTGAAATCAATTCAATTGATTATTTAGAGAGTATTCGCTATCAGTACAAGACTGAATTCTTGCAATTAGGAAACTTAGTTCAATGTACGAATGAAAATGGAATGGATTTAATTTCAGAAGATGAGGATTTACCAAACGTAGAAGATACGGCAAATATAAGACTTTTTCGGGTGTGTCTTGTCAAAGAAGTTGATACTCTCATCATTCCGTTTCGACACGCACAACCTTGCAATAACTGTACTGAAACAATTGCCTCCTCTGAAGAGCTGAACAACTGCCCAGTTTGTAGAGGGCCAATTGGAAGTTTCCTCCAAATATTCAAATATCCGTTCGCATTCCCATCCCATTCCCATTGTATACTGTTCAGAAACACTCTAATCTCAATTTATGAAATGTTGAGATAGGGTTCTTAATTTTTCATAATGATTGCCGGTGGCCCTTTAAATTTGTCGCTATAAAAAAGTTTGCCCAAATTTTTGAGACCGGCATGGGAGCTTAAATCGCGAGACTTAACTTGCCAGATGTTGGTCACGGAATCTTAGATTTTGCCCCCACTACATAGGTTTGTGTTTTAATAGTCTAGATATATCATAAAATCTAAATATAGAATCAATTTGCAAAAAAGCGGGAGTTTTAAAAGTTTGACGGGAGGTCGGGAGGATGGGAGAAAAAAAGGCAAAAAATCGGGAAACTCCCGCCAAAGCGGTAGGGTTGGCAACCCTGCTAGCGTCTAACTCTACCTGTGAAACTTCGTCATTTAATGAACAATTTTTATTGCGAACTTTTGTACATAATTATCGATTACAACATAACATTGAACCAGGGGGGGCGGGAGGGTTGGGCCAGGTGGGGACTATACAGACAGCGAAAGGCCAACTATCATGTTCTCAAATTTTAGAGTTCGTCATGCGCGGCACATCCATTTCAAAATTGGTACAGCGGAAGTTTTATAATATTTTAAGTGGTACGGCGGCGACGGACTACCAAGATACAAAATCGTCTTCAACTATTTAATTGTCATTGTTCCAGTGTTTGTCTACACCGTTAACCTTTTAATTGATGGTCGTAGCATCCGTATCCGTTGCATCACATATGAATTTGTACTTGTTTTAGCGCTTTCAGTCCATTTCATTAAGCATTGTCTGATAAAGCCCCAATATTTGGAAATCTTTTGAAAATGAGGTGCGGCTTCGCCGAACCACTCTGAAAAGCGGTACGTACCTGCCGCACCGGGTATGCCGCCCAGGGCCGTGCGAGCCTATTTTTACCTGACCAGGTCATCTAAAACACCTATGTTAATGAGTTTCTCATTAACATATTTTTAGTAACTTTAGTAAAATCTTGTATTATTAGTGCACAGTAATTTTGATTAATTATCTGAAATATACGTATTTGAATGCAATTTCTTAATTCCTCTACAAGGATGGAAACGGCCAAGCTGTTAACAGCAAATGAAAATTGAAGCTGTTTACAGCTAGATGCTGACCAATTCAATAATTGAAATATTATTATATAATCTTTTAGTTTCAAATTTCACTGTTATGTAAATACGATCTACAATTCGAATTTGAACATTTTTTAGTATAACTTTATTTGCTTGTCCCTTTTCCTTAATTTTTACTGATACAATTATTGAATTTGAAAAGCTTGAATTGGCTGTTAACAGCTTGAATTGGCTGTTAACAGCTTAAATTGGCGTTAATTAACAACTTAAAGGCGACTTAAATGCAGTTAAGGTTTAATGCCAATTGGGGCAAATTATTAGCTGTTAACAGCAGATTCACCACCCCTGTTCCTCTACCATAAGTGTACAGGGAATCCCAGGATGAGCGAGCGAAAAATATAATTTGGGTCGTTCATGTATTTAGGGCAATGTACACGTTTCCCAACCTTTTTCAGCCGTGGACTCCTATATCAATTCCCTCAGTTTTTGTGGACCCCATCCCATAGACCGTAATACATTCTGTGGACCCCCTACTAGAGCTCGTGGATCCCCAAGTGGTCCATTGACCCCAGGTTGGGAACCACTGTTCTAGATGAAGTCCCCTTTTCAGTGCTTTAAACGTATATTATTTATTTAATACTCATAACAATAATAATTGTTTTGAAACTCATCAGCTAGTGAGAACCTAGTTAAATGACCAGGTTGACCTAGTTATATGAACAAGTTGACCTGGTTAAATGAACAGGTTGACCTGGTTATATATATATATGACCAGGTTGACCTGGTCAGAACCTAGTCTGGAAAAATTCTGCCCAGGTTTGACCTGGTCAGTTTGCATTAGTTTCAGGCCCTGGCCGCCCCTGGATTTCGTCATCAACTGGAAGTATTCTGCATATTAGATCCAATCGAGTACAGAACATATTTCTCAATTGTATCACTCACAACTATAGAGAATTGGTCAACAAACTCCCAGAAATTCCAAACTATTGGGTAATTATGGGTCTCAATTCTACAAGCTAAATGTCATTTATAGCTAGACACGCTTCCCATTCTACCAACACTCCAGTTATTTAATCAAGACAATATAAATATACTTATTTTAGTTTCAGAGGGATTAATGTATCCAGCAAAGGAAGTTTTGAGGCAAGTTTTCTTCCTTGTAAAAAGTTTTTATTAATTAAATTTGCTTCATCAGCCGGACAAAAATTAAAGTTTCGCTCTCTACTCTTAAAATAGAAGACACCTTGATATAGTTTTAGAGAAGAGTGTGACGATTATCATAGACTGTGATGGGATATATAAAATAACACTTATTGTTGTTACAAATTGTATTCTGTCCATCAAAGTTCCCAATTTTAAATCACTTATCACTCAAATCCTCCAACTTACACACGGTAACTAGACAAATTTAGACATATTTATTCAATTTTAATTACTATAATAATATTTTATTAATTGTAGAACTAAACTATTTATTATATTTTTTGTATTAAATTTTGTCTTCTTGTTATTCATGGTCAAAATGAGTTGTATGTCTTCTATTACCAGGCGCTGATCCAGGGTTTTTGTAAGGGGGGTAGTAATCACTCAGCTGGGGGTCTGGGGGGTGTATTGTAAGCCCCAGTGGGTTCCTTTGCAAAAAATTTATTTTCATTTTTCTTAAATTTTTCTTTACTCGGATATTGTTAATGGAGAGCTAAGGGGGTGGCTAGCCACCCCATCCACCCACCCTGGATCAGCACCTGATTACTTAGTTTACTCCCTAGCAATAGAAATATATCTCAGTGTCTGGTTAATACGTATTCGGGATAATTCGAACATATTTCGACAGTCTCCTTGTGTTCGTATTAACGGGAGTGTACTGTATATCAGTTATTTAGATTTTTGTGAAGATATGTTTGAACAGCTAACCTGAAAGGGGACTATTAGTCACATAATTTTACAACAAGATGTCTACTCAGGTATTAATTTTCTATTCTAATATAATCTGAAGAATTATAAATAATTAATTAATTAATTATTATAATATTCATATTTTAATGAAATAGTTAAATGCTGTCAAGCACTTGTCTGAAATGCTGAATTTGACAGAACTACATGCTGAACAACTTCTCAAAGTAAGTTATGTATGCATTGTACTTATTTCTTTAATGTGAATCAATGGCTTGTCCACGTCTTCTCTACAATGCTTTACTGACTTTTAATTATCTTCTAACCCCCAATGGTCTAGTCGCCTTCATTTTTTTTTCTCTAACCCAATGGTTGAACCCTTCCTTTATCTAAGAACTAATTTTTATTATTACTAATATTAATATTAATAATAATAATAATAATAATAATAATATTAGAGGGCGCTAATTATGTTCGATTGAGTGAATTTTCATGCTTCTCATAATGCGACAATGACGTCATAACTTTTTTTCTCGAGGTGTGAGAAATTTTGAGTGGAAACCTCAACTTGTTGGTCGGGGCCAAAAGTTACCCCTATATGCCAAAAATCAGATTTGGAACCCGTCCAGTTTCTTCAATCAACTCGGAACAAACAAACAAATATAAATATAGAGTAAACTCCGCTTAATAGTGTCACCTCGGGACCAGGTTTCTTTGACCCGATTAAGCGGAGAAATCTATTAACCGAAATATTTTAAGCCTAAATGTAATTCCGTCCTAAAAATCCTGCGAAATTTTGACCCGATTAAGCAGTGATCTCTATTAACCGTTGGATCTATTAAGAGGAGTTGACTGTATATATATATATATATATAGCCTTGTGTTTTAATAGTATAGATGTAATATATTTCCAAAGGAAATGACTTGGCTTTTAGTTATTTTTACCAGGTTTAATATTTACTTACCATCAAAATTCATGGGTGACTGACTATCAGGGAATGAAAGGTTCACGAACGAACTTTTTGAACTTGAACACTGAACGAACTGAACGCAGGACTTTCATGGCATTTACGCTGAACGATCTTAACGAACGCCAACGGTTTCCTGAACGGAAGTTGAACGAACGAAAGATCTGAACGAACTGAAAGAACTAAACTGAATATCGATAAATTAGCAATACTGAATCATTAATCCAACGTGGAATATAAATAGATCACTACTCATACCGCTTGTCATACCTAATAACCACCACCAACTCATCTGAACTGAACGAATTGAACGAATGCCGGTCAGCCCGTTGAACGAACTGAACGAACGCTGGTAGTGTTGATTTAGGAGGTGAACGTGAACGAACTGAACGTGCGATAATTTGAAATGAAATGAATTTTTTTTTCGGTCCTTTCGTGAACCTTTCATTCCCTGGTGACTATTTAATAATGGATTGTTAACAAACCAAAATAGAATACTAAATTATATTGTAAGAGATTACCCGCAATTTCATTTATGAGACTAGAAACATAATTTTTAATGATGCCATTTAATTTACAGCAATTTAGCTATAAGTCAATAATCAGTGGCGGCGCGAAGGGGGGCTCGGGGGCGGCCGCCCCTCCGCGTAAAATTAACTACTTTTGTTTGAATGTGTACCAGAGATGCAGCGGTGCAGAAATTTCATGGACCGGATCGGACCGTCATGATTTTTTTCTGGACGGTCCAGACCGTATGATCAAAATATTGGATCGGGACCGATCCAGACCGTTATATCGTTAATTTGGACCGGTCCAGACCGCACTTGAAAATAAACGGACCAGACCGACCTGATACCGGTCGGTCCGGTCCAGTAACAACAGTAAATCAGTACAGAAATATCTTTTTAGCATGCGGATTTTGTATATACAGTAGAACCTTGTTATTACGATTACGGTTAATTCAGTCGGTAGTTTACTAAGGCAATGGATTTATCCACGAAACTTTAGATTTCTAGGTTTTAGACAATTGTTTAGAAGATAAACATACTACTCAAAATTGCTTTTTTTTAGAAATAAATATTTGGCCTAATTCCACTTTTCAAGCTCTGTGTACTATACAGTCAGTTCTCTTTTATAGCCCACTTCTCTAATAGTCTACTCTTCTATTTGTCTACCTTACTTAGTTGTTCAATAAAATCCAGAATTATACCTTTTATACTCTTTTCCTTACATTTTAAAAAATCTAATAATCCACTTTCTAATAGTCCACTTTTGTAATTGGTTACTATTCAATATAGATATTTGGTAAAGGAATAGAATGATATATAATTTTTCCAAGTTTCTAAACCATTTCTTGTGTGAGGATTCCCTATATTTTAGCATTGAGTAGAACTTATGATTAATTACTTCGCTATCCTCATTCAGATAGATGGAACCTTTTATATTAGAATATGTACAGATTTAGTGACACCTCTGTCGTTAGCAAAATAAGTATAATATGCTTCTTTATAGTTACAAATTCACTCATATTGTGAAATTTGAAGAGCTAGTGCAGATTATAATGGTACACTCAAACCTCCGTCATCCGGACCTCCCAGATCTGGGCACCCTTTTACACGTATTCATTTTATTAAACCCTCCATGCCCAGGAATGTGAGAGTAAAACCGGAAGATAATTCACTTACAATTCAAAATTGAAAGTGAAAATGTGATTTTTCTATTTATACCTTCTACCCCTATGCATCCGGTTGTTAATCAATAATGGAGTTTAATTAATGACAAATTGTATAACATATACATATAATAAATAATCCACAACCCGTTAAAAACATCATTATAAAATTTTAATGAATTTAGATTATTGATTACATGATGAGACACTTTGGAATTGCATGTGCACCAGCCATTGTATTTCTCAAGTTCTGTCGCGCAGCGAACCTAGCAAGCGAAGCCCGCTAGTAGATGTATATATGTATACCGTGTTTCCCCGAATATGCGCCGGGTCAATAAAAATGACATTTATATGATAAAATTTTTACACATTAGTTGATCACTTTAATGTAATCATACCTGCCAAGTGCCAACCTATTTGAGTCGTATCCCTGTACGGAGCTCCAATTTCCCCTGTACATTGGCAAAAATCCCTGTACACCCGAAATTTTTTTGTCTCGCTCATGTAGGGAAATTTCCCTACATGAGCGAGACAAACACTATACGCTTGATTAGGAATTGTTACTTGAACAAAATGCTACATTTTGAGAGTAAAGACATTTTTAGGTGTATTTACTTACAATCATTAATTTTGTCCCGACTTAAAATCCCTGTACAAATGTAATAATTCCCTGTCCAGAACAACAAAATGGTTAAAATCCCTGTACTGTACAGGGAATCCCTGTACGGTTGGCAGGTATGTGTAATTTCATTGATTTTGGCAACTTCGGTAGGTATACTGTATGTGGAAACCATTAGAACCGACCTAAATATTATATCCTAGATTTTTCACAAAAATTTCAGTATAATTTTGAGCCACGAAAACAATAAGCGCCGGGGCGCTTATTCGTGGAAATACGCTATATATATTTGTTTGTATCTTCCGAGTTGATTGAAGAAACTGGACGGTATCCAAAAGTGATTTTTGGCATTTAGGGAGGGATAACTTTTGGCACCCGCCAACAAGTTGAGGTTTCCACTCAAAATTTATCACAACTGGCAAAGTTATGACGTCATTGTCACATTTCGATAAGCATGAAAATTCACTTAATCACACATAATTCTCACCCTCTATGATGTGCTCACTCATTATCGCGTGATGACGTAATCATTAAAATATCACATTGTTAATGATAAATTTTGACTGGAAACCTAAACTTGTTTTCGGGCGACAATAGATATCCTATATGCCAAAAATCAGATTTGGAAATCAACTCGGAACATTTGAACAAATATATATACATAATGTTTTGGTGTTTTAATAGTATAGATAAGAAATTGACTTCTATCCTATATACAGTGTTCTCCGCTTAAATAAAGCCCCGGTTAATAAATTTCACTGCTTAATCTGGTCAAAATTTCACAGGAATATAGGACGGAATTACATTTCGGCTTAAAATATTTTCGGTTAATCAATTTCTCCGCTTAATCGGGTCAAAGCTACTTGTCCCGAGGTGACTCTATTAAGCGGAGTCGACAGTATGTGACTAATTACGTCTATATTGAGAACCAATCTTGATTTACTTGTTCTAGAATGTTCTATTCTTTATTGACAAGTACTATTTTATCGGCTTATTCATCAGCGGATTCGCAGACTTCACATTTATGCTAATAACTCAAAAAGTTACGTTGAACTTGAAAAATGATCACATCAGTGGAAGAGGAAAGTTGGGACATCCCGTATATCATCCCAAAAAGGCCAAAATTCCATAAGATGACTTATCAATTTTGCCTCAACTTTAGACCTCATTTTTTCCATAATAACTCAATGATTATCATTATATCATATTTTCATTTTAATCACTTATATATCTCACCTATGACAATATGTCTTTTAAATTTAAAAACAAAATATTCATTTTTGAAAAAATATTATTTATATAAATTTACTAAAATCGGCTTACAATATCATTTGCCTACTTATCCATAGTGTACATTGAGTCTACCAAAAAATGTCATGACAACAATGATAAATTCTGTAATCTATTTATGGATATTTTTTTGAATTAGATTTTTGGCTTCTATTCAATATACTGTGAACTCTCGTTATAACGAAGTTCTTGAGACCTTTAAATTTATATCTGGATATTCGTTATAAGCCGATGATAATTTTAATGCGTTTAGAGCTCTGGGGGAAAATATCAATTTCGTTATATATACGGGTATTTCGTTATATCATATATTCACTGTATCTATAGCTATTGCACAAGATTTCCAGGCCTTTTCACGAGTCATTTGATTGACTCGATGACTCGCGAGTTCTGCGAGTCATCGAGTCAGACTCGGTGACTCGATTCATCAAAATTGATTACCAGTCAATGACTCTGTGACTCGAGTCATCGAAATTTGTCACTTATCAATTGAGTCGTTGACTCAAGTCATCGAAATTTATCACGAATCAATTGACTCGGTGGCTCGAGTCAACGAAATTTATCACGAGTCAGATGACTCGGTGACTCATGAAATGCCTTGAGATTTTCTTTGTTTATACTTCTAGAATGTTAGAGTACATAATAGATATAGTGATCATGGATATAGTGATAATTTTGCAGCTTTAGGTGAGTCCCCGAACAAATCCCATACAAATTTTATTGGTTATAGTGATATCATTATTGGATATAGTGATAATTTGTGTACAGGTTACACAAGAATATTGGATTTTTGACTTTCCTTGGACCCCATAATTTCATATTTACAGTATAAATATCGTTACCACTTGAATTTGATAAGGAATTTGATTATTCTTTTCAGAATATAAGTAATGACAATGTATACAGTCATATATTAGATGCGGTGATACAGTGGTTATAGTGATATAATGGGTATAGTGATATATTGGATATAGTGGTATATTGGATATAGTGATAATTTGGCCAAAAATCAGATGTCCCCACCATTATCACTATATCCAATATGTACTGTATAATGCTTCATTCAACTAGGCCTATTGAAACTCTCCATTTGGCGCGATTATTGACATTTATGAGCCAAATTTACGTGACAGCGTTTGAAGTATCGTTTTTTAAACAGTTATTCAAATTTTTGAATTGTTAGACAATCATCTTTTGTAATTTGTTGTATTTGTTTTGGCATAATTGCTTGGACCAAATTAAGGTTAGTGGTATATACGTATTGTGCTAAAACCATTCAAATCTTAACCTATCTTGTATCCGAGTAAAATCTTTGGTAATATCTTCCAGACTCCTTCATTTCTTTCTATTGAGAAAACTCGATGAAAGATTACCCGCATCCTTCCAAAACATTAAGTCTTATACGACAATATAATGGCGCATATGGCGGTGCAACCATTTCCACCAGGGACATCATAGCGTTTCAAAAAGTGTTCAATAGGGAATTTTGGTTTTGAATATCCTAACTTTCGATCCCGGGGACACAAATGGCACATGAGACATGACCTATATGGCAAATGCCCATATATGGAATTATGTAGCCAAAATAGTTATTTTTATAGATGTAGTGTTTTGATGTATAATTTATGTGTAGTATACGTGATTACATGCAGAATGCCGTTGAACTCTAAAGTCTAGCTTAGAAGTCAAAAGTTAGAAAACAAGGATAATAGTTGGAAATATGACCATATATGGGCATAACAAGGCGCAAAGTCAATTTTATAGATAACAAATTTTGTATTAGCTGACCTATTAGGGTATAATAAATCGATGATATAATTAGTCAAAAAATCGATGAGATCGGGAACTCTATCACAATTGAATCGAGAGATGTAAATGTGTGAAATTAACATGCTCATATATAATTTTCATAGGCGTCGACCATGCTGGGGCGGTCGGGGCGTGCCCAGACATGAGAAAGTCATGTCGGGGCGGCCACTGTTCCGTCCCGGAAAAAATTCGATTGGATTCGAGTGTTACCAAAAAAAAAATTGGTTTCGGCTGAACTAAAAATTCTAAATCGATCCATATCATCTCTGTTCGAAAGGTAATTAATTAACATAAATTAGTGACAATTGAAATTCATCCTCTGGAAAAGTTTTTTTGATCATAGTTCAGCACGAACCTATTTGATTCGGATGAACCTATTTAGTTCGTTGAGAACTAAACTAATTAGGTTTGTCCGAACAACTTCATTCGAACCGTTAAAGCCGCCATGTTTATAGCAATAATGCAATGTACGTATTTGTTGTGTCTGAAAGATTGAAGAAAGCGATTTATCGGGAAATTTTCATCAAGATAAACTCAACCTTTGGAAAAAGGTTATACAATAGGTAAAACTTTTCTGAGACACGTTTTATACTAGGTGATATTTAAAAAATTTCGTAGCTCGCCCCGTCATGATTTTCCGAAAAATGGAATAGTTCGACGCCACTGATAATTTGGCACTACATATGAAGTGATATCTTCTCAAACTTTTCATAACACGATTCCATACTAAATATAATTTTTTTTTCAAAAACCAAGAATATGTGTGGTTTTTGTCGCATAATTGTTACGTCTTTCGAAATTTTGGCAGGTGAAAATTTAATTTTAAGGATTGTTAAGTACAGTGCGTGACCTACGTTATAATAAGGCCTGTTCACTAGTGTTAAATTTTGGACCATGGATGTCGTTTAAGTCCATTGATTCTTTTCAGAATAAATGTTATAGTCAGAGATAATTAACCAAGTAGTAATCCAGAAGAAGTAAAATACCTCCAGACACGTAATTTTTAAAGGAAACTATTCTAGGCGCGCGAAATTCGAGAATGCTCCCATAGACATAATACAAATTAAGTATTTTTGGCGCGTGTGAGCGAGCTGAAACTTAATCTAGGCTGTGAAATTTTTGCCTGGATGAAAGCCTGATTGTAATCCATACTATTAATAAAACACAATTAATCTTTGTGTATGTATTCCTTGGTGTAATTCAGCAGCGGCCGCGGCCGACCCGAATCGTGGTGTAACTTTCAAAAATCTTTGTGCAAAATTTACACCAAGATCGGCCTTGAAAAAAACCCTGGTCTAGAGATGAACTTGCGGTTTAGGAGAATATTCGGAGGTATATACATTACACGGCAGATTAGCACTCCGAATGGTTCCGGTGGACGGAGACGCGTCAATTGATCGACTCTTAGCGCTTGCAAAGTATCGACTTTCTAACTTTTGCATTTGATCGACTTTTCAAAGGTTTGTAATTGATCGACTTTTTTAACTTTTGCAATTGATCGAATTTTCTAAGGTTTGCAATTGGTCGACTTTTCTAATATCTGCTGCTATACGGAGAGTTTGCCTATTAGCAACTCGCTTAATATCAACCTTTCTTACCAAGAAAACCCGTGTTGCTAATAAGCGAATTCCACTATATTACATATAATTAAATTAATTTATTAGAGTAGAATTGTCATTAATTAATTAATAAATTATTGAATTTGATCTTCCGGGAGAAATGGAAGAGCCATAAAGGTCCTAATAAGTGTCATAAATCCAAATTCGTATGATATGCATTGGAAAGTCCTAACTTTTGAATCTTACGCAAAACATTTTGAGAATAATGGAATGACATGCTCTAAGATGAATACCTGGGAATTTTGTTTTCACAGCGTTTCTACACCCTTTCCCCAATCAGACATCCTATTAGCAGGTGTTAGTTGCGGAACAAGTTCATGAATTCTTGCAAGAACTGCTGTATATATTTCTTCATGTTTAACAGTAAGTATGCAATGAATAACTGGCAGTGTGTGGCGTCCAAAGCGGGAAAAAATTGTCCACAGTTGATAGAACTGGTAAGGTACTGTGTAAAAAATTCCATCGAAATAAATATTCTCTACTTCTGATAGTGTAACAGTCATCCTATCTGAGAAAAAATCACTTCTATGCCACTACCTACTTGTACCTCACCTTGGTAATGGATATCAAATTTTAATGATGGAATTAGTTGACAGAATTCAACAGGACTTCCAGGAATAGGAGGCTCAATTTCTCTTCGTGCACGATACATTGAGGTTTCTAAATTTTTGTAGGACACAGAAGCTGCATCAGGATCATGACGGACATGGGCGTAAACTTCTTCAAAATACTCATGGTGCCACGACACTTTGTTCTCCCCAAAGCTAGTTTAGCTCGCCATCTGCTAAATTAAGTTAGTGGGGTAAATTTCGGTTTGAAAATGCCAGGGTGCCAGATACCTTTGGCACCATGGCATCACAGCCGCCAGGGTGCCAGGAACCCGCCGCACACCTCAAGTTTACGCCCCTGATGACTGACGATTTGTTTAAACACCTTAGATAATCTGTCAGGTGAAGATCTCGCAACGCGCTTAACATTTTTGACTTTAGGAGGAAAACTTCAGCCCTATATTTAGAAAGTGGGTGATCGTGTGCTTTTAAGGGTATAATGGTTTTGGAGTGAGTTTCCGACTTTGCAGATCCATTACATGTTTCTGCGTTCTGATATAAAACACATCGTAAATATGTCATACCAGGTTTGATAATTAAGGCTAATGCACTCGATTTGTATGGGAATATGGGAAGCGTGTATTACAGAGCTAAGAGTAATATCAGCAGTTATGTTATATTAACTTACTTTATCCAGTGAATACATGTCAAGCATTTGAGGCATTTTAAATCGCTTTCGACGATACTTTAATGTAGGTATTTTTTTGAAAATGTAAAATTATCCTTTAATTCAATCTTGTACACGAAAACAATTTTTCTAGGTGTCAGAACGATATTAGATTATTCAGAATTCCACCTTGGAACATCATAAATGATTTAATTGAAAATCAGAGTGCTCAAGTTTAGCTCTCAAATTTTGAAAAACAGTTTTTAGCCAATATAATACGGAAAACGACTGGAAATTCTATGTTTTTTGTTATATTTTGTGACGAATGCGTCCTAAATTAACAAAAAACACTTAATCAAAAATATATCCACACTAGAGATAGTTTTACTTGTTCTCAACACTCTATAAAATTTTCAGACAAATTCATAGAGCAATTTTTGAAGGAAAAATTGTACCCCTGGGCCACTTTTGACAATCTACACTTTTGAGTTGTAGTGGCAGAGTCCAGAAGTAGTGGCAGAGTCCAGAATTAGTAAGTGCGAAGAAAAGGAGTTCCAAAACTGCATAAAATACATAATGTCATTTGAAAGTAAATTAGATTACTTTTAGCAATTTAGAGCTAAGCTCTATCTCATTTGGATCCAAAGTTGGATTTTTGTCAGCGTAATAAAATATTGCCACTCTGCCATCACCATATATGGGCATTTGAATGCAGAACACATCATTCAAATTATAATATAATCCCAAAAGGTTATCCAATGAGTAAGAAAGAATATCGTGATGTGATTATAATTTTAGAGCAAGACTCTGCTGGCCATAGATCAAGAGTTGGAAAATTTGCTTCGTCATCAAAATTGGTCACATCGTGACCTTCGTTATATAGGGCCTTACTACTACTCCGAACCATGGATTACTTAAAGGCCATTGATTATTAGCTGACATATCTTTATCTCAATAGCTAGTAATGACAGACCTGAGAAATGCATTATAATTGTATATGAAGTTAGGAACATGACACCCTTTAGAATTGTGATATATCACCATTTGATTACGTAATCGCTATTTTTCGTGGAAATTATCGTGTTTTTATAGCCTGCTTTTAACATAGTTAAACGCGTTATAAATGTTCAAAATTGGAACATCAGGATGTCCATAACTATTTGAATGAAATATATCGAAATTATAAATGGAATGTTGACACATTCCTCGGTTGCCAAGGAAATGCATATTTCCTAAAATGAGCCATAACTCAAAAACTATCAATATTATGGAAACTATGCTAGTACTGATCTATCCGCATAGGTAACTTCCTATTCATTGATAATACATTTCCTAGGTCTAACTTCAATATTTTTTGAGATACTGAGATTATTAGTACTTAATCCTTATATGGTAATACTACTAATACACTCATTATCTCAAAAAATATTGATGTTGTCTCATAACTATTAAACGCCTTACTATATTTAATGAATCTTTCTAAATTTTATAATTCTACAAACCAATAAATTTTATTAGCATTACTGTGAAGAACCGGGTCAAATTAAGATTAATTGACCCGGTTGATCCGGTGACCCGGTCCAAGCCGGACCCGGTAGTGACCCGGAATTTTAGCGAATATTGTGACCCGTTTGACCCGTGACCCTTCCAAGCCTGTATTGATAAGCTAGTGTTTTGTTAGTTGGTTAAATAGCTGGTCTTGCTGTTAAATCAGCTTATCAATAGCACTATTTGAGAGGGGGGGCGGCTTCAGATTTGGTCATTGATTCAATATATATTTTCAAATCCCAAGGGGGGGCACATAGGATCCAAGTGGGGGCAAATGTCCCCCCTCACCCCCCCCCCCCCCTAAATGAAACCCTGTGTATGATAATTATTCAAACGCTGAACTTTATCGCTACAAATAACAATGGTTAAGTTATCCAACCAGAGATGGGGCCAAATCTCTAGGGAATTTCTAATAATTTTATAATAGGAATACTAATATAGGGATATATTTCATGCCCCAAAGGCTACTAAATGGGGACGCTGCATTTGTCAGAATTTTGAAGTTGTCATTTGCCAGAATCTTGAGTTCTGACTTTGTCAGAATGGATTTTTATCGAGTTCTGACTTTGTCAGAATAGATTTTTATCGAGTTCTGACTTTGTCAGAATGGGTTTTTATTCGAGTTCTGACTTTGTCAGAATGGATTTTTATCGAGTTCTGATTTTGTCAGAATAGATTTTAGCGAGTTTTACTTTGTCAGAATGGATTTTATCGAGTTCTGACTTTTTCAGAATGGATTTTAGCGAGTTCTGACTTTGTCAGAATGGGTTTTATTGTGCTTTGATTTGGGAGAATAATTTTACATTCTGTTTGAACATTTTTCAATGCATCATTTTTATACAACAAAAAATATCGTGTAAAATTAAAATAATAAATTTGATAAGAAACTGAAAATGATTAGTTCTCTGAATTAATATTTGCTGATGAAGATCGTCGGAATTTTGATTTTTGTTATGACTTGACACGATTTTCTTGATTTTACTAGTGAATGTAGTTGTTTACTGTATTAGAAAGACTGATTTCAAATAACACCTTTCAGCAATTCTTTAAATACAATCATGGGTAGTTGTTTTGTTTTAAAACACATTGGCTTCGTTTTCCTTTTTTGTCGACTGGTATAAATTGTAATGAATTGAATTTATGATACTAAATATATATGGAATACACTTTGAGCTCTTACAGACGACTTGTTGGAAAAGTTTATACTACTTGTGATGGACACAAATTTATCAATTCCAAAATCAGCTAAAAGTATATTTATCTAAAATGTGCAATTTTCCGTACTGGCTGCAAAGGTACTGGAGACTCAATCGTTTGACAGATCTTATAACTCCTTTATCACCGCACAATCATAACACTGAAGAATACAGATCGGATGTTTTCGATTTGAAAACGAAATGCAAGAAAACTGCAATGCATAGCCAAACAAATCTTCGGCACGTTTTCGATGATACAACAAGAGGTGATCCCAGTGCTTTTGAAGTTACATTTCCTGAATGCGAATCGGCTATGTATCGTGCCAGGAGAAAGTTACAACCGAAGATTCCCTCAGATGCTGTTGAATTTTGCGAAATGTTACTCACAGCTCGTTTAGAAAAATACTACCAAGGTTCAGTGACATGTGGTACCGACACTGCTGTTATCTTCTACTCCGATGCGATGTCTTCTGTATTATATGAGGTTATGCATATCCAGTTTGATGGTACCTTTTTTACAGTACCCATTCAATTTACTCAACTCTGGACCATTTTTGTAGCTATTGGCAGGCGTTCTTTACCAGCTATCCATTGCTTGATGACCGCGAAGAGTGAAGAACTATATACAGCTGTGTTAGAAAGGATTAGTTCGAAAATACCTCACTTTAAACCAGTGGCTTCAATGTCGGATTGGGAGCCTGCATCAAGGAATGCTTTCAAACAAGTTTATCCTCAAATTCACATTCACGGATGCTGGTTTCATTTCAGTCAATTTATCTGGAGAAAGACGCAAAAGCTAGGGCTCACTCACTCTTTCAGAAACAACATCAACGTGGCAACATTTATTCGAGAACTGATGGCCATACCATTTCTTCCCCCCCAATTGATCTACCCAACATATATCTCACTTAAAACCCCTAATATTGAAGGTTCTGAAATGAGGAATCTGGAAAAATTGAACAAATACTTCAAGAAGCGATGGATCGACCACATTACCCCAGAGGAACTCTCTATTAATCATCTGAACATCTCTACTAACAATGCTGCAGAGAGTTATCACTCTAAACTAAGTCAATCATAAAAACACATCGTCCTAGGATATGGACATTTATTACAGCACTCAATAACATCATAGAGGATGTGGATCAAGCTTGTCAAAAGGTCAGGTCATGACCTGACCTGACCTGACCTTTGAGTGACCTGAACCTATTTTCTGATTGCCTTGACCTGACCTGACCTGACCTGAACCTAATCTTGCATGATTTTGACCTGACCTGACCTGACCTGACCTGACCTGACCTGACCTGAACTTTTTTTACCTGAATTGACCTGAAAATGACCTGGAATTGACCTGAAATTGATCTGAAATTCAGGGCTTTTCATTTGATTGACTCGATGACTCGCGAGTCACCACGAGTCATCGAGTCAGACTCGAGTCACTGAATTTTGTCACGAGTCAATTGACTCGGTGACTCATGAAAGCCCTGCTGAAATTGACCTGAAATGACCTGAAATTGACCTGAAAATGACCTGAAAATGACCTGAAATTGACCTGAGAATGTGAAAGACCTGACCTGACCTGACCTGTATGAATTTTTTTCCACCAAGACCTGACCTGACCTGACCTGACCGTAAATATTGTATATAAGACCTGACCTGACCTGACCTGACAATGCGGGACCTTTTGACAAGCCTGATGTGGATAGTGATTTCAGTAGATTACGTTTGGGGCGAGACATTTGTAGGTCAAGGAAGAAAGTATATGTAAAGACTGAAGAACAGAGAAGAGCGTGTAAGGAGAAGCTAAGAGAAGGACTCATGAATCCATTGGAATTCATCAATGCGATTACCCACACGATTGGTAAGATGGCTGAATATCCAAATCGAGATATCACTAGCGAGTCTGAGGATGAAGACGGTGACATATCTACAAGTACTAACGTTTGTGTTGTATGTCTCCAACCACGTTTAACAACGTGGATATTCATGCCTTGTAGGCACGCAAACTGCTGTACATATTGTAGTGAACAGTTGAAACAATCTGGAGAGACTTGTCCGATGTGCCGATCTACGATAGAGGATATGTTTCAAATATTCACGAGCTAACCTACCCACTTATCACATCCAAATAAGCTTCTTATCATAGTTATTTATCTTATTATTATAGCTATTTCTATAAAGTTGACATTAAATTATAAGTAACCAAATGAAAAAAATGATTCTCCCAATTCATAGCACAATAAACCCCATTCTGACAAAGTCAGAACTCGATAAAAATCCATTCTGACAAAGTCAGAACTCGCTAAAACCCATTCTGACAAAGTCAGAACTCGCTAAAACCCATTCTGACAAAGTCAGAACTCGATAAAAATCCATTCTGACAAAGTCAGAACTCGCTAAAACCCATTCTGACAAAGTCAGAACTCGATAGAAACCCATTATGACAAAGTCAGAACTCGATAAAAATCCATTCTGACAAAGTCAGAACTCGATAAAAACCCATTCTGACAAAGTCATAACTCGATAAAAATCTATTCTGACAAAGTCAGAACTCGATAAAAACCCATTCTGCCCAAGTCATAACTCGATACAAATCCATTCTGACAAAGTCAGAACTCGCTAAAACCCATTCTGACAAAGTCATAACTCGATAGAAACCCATTATGACAAAGTCAGAACTCGATAAAAATCCATTCTGACAAAGTCAGAACTCGCTAAAACCCATTATGACAAAGTCAGAACTCGATAGAAACCCATTATGACAAAGTCAGAACTCGATAAAAATCCATTCTGACAAAGTCAGAACTCGATAAAAACCCATTCTGACAAAGTCAGAACTCGATAAAAATCCATTCTGACAAAGTCAGAGCTCAAGATTCTGACAAATGACAACTTCAAAATTCTGACAAATGCAGGCGCCCCTACTAAATCACAAAATGGCGACATTCTAAAAAAACCACATGCTAAAATACATGTAGTATCCGAATTAAAACTTACTAATTTCGTACATAAAACGTATATAATTGCTGGTTTATATATATTCATTCTCATTATATATTCGGAAAATGTGTTCTAAGTATATTAGCAAATTATTTTCATTATCTCGCAGTTCTTTAGACTCGAATTATATATTTTTGTATATTTATGGTGTCATCATTAAATGGCGCCTAAACAGCTTAACCACAAATCTGAGATTCTCAAAAGTGGTTCTAATGGACTCGCAATGGTTGATTACCCCATATACAACCCAAATAACAACAATAGGAGGCATAGTTTAACCTAAAATGAAAATTAGAAACTGGCCTTTTCGTTTTATGGCCTTCTCGGTGACATATCTAGCCGTATATTAAGTAGGCCATGGACGAGGTAAAGTTGGTCGAGACATTGCGATTTTCTGAGGGCATGTTATAGAATACTCTCAAAATGCTGCATCGGGTGATGACCATGAAATGCTTGCTTCACATGCTATGGTCGTTGAAGTTGCCTGCCATTTTGGTGGTCCACGCTATATTCTACGCGTTTTTCCCTGCAAAAAACTAACTTCAGATCAGCTGAAGGAACTCCTTATCGAAGCTGGTTCAGCTTTAGTTGGTGCTGGTGGTGCTGTGATTTCTTTAATACGTATGTGACAATTGCAATACCAACTGCAGTGTTTATTCAAAACTTGGAGGACCTGGAAGTTGCAAAGTGCTATCGATTCAAGAGCAATCTATGTTCTTAGTGTACGACTACTTGCACATCTTAAAAAATATCCGCAACAACTGGAATACTGTTCATAGCAAGACACTATCATTTGTAGTAGATAGCAATGAGTACAATGCTTACTGGAGTGATATCTATTCAGAAGCTTTATGAGATCTACCGAGCTACTCCTATTCGCTTAACCAAGCTGGCACTCACCGCTGTTTTCACCAAGCCCTTTCAACGGCAGAGCGTACCATTGGTATGTCAAGTCATAGCCTACTCTATATATGGCCTGAACCAGGGATGCACAAGATGGAAAATTTTAATTTTTTAATGTTCAGTATATTGTACTTTTGCGTCTCTAGGTTGTATTCATAACTCAGCCCTGCTAGCCCGTAGTTAATATTAACTGTAATGAGAACGGTGATTGGATTTTCATAATTTAATAGTAATAATAAACACAAACAGTACAATTTCTAATTAATACTACAGTAAATAATACAGAATTATTTGCTTTATTTCCTCTTTTCTCTTTCTCTCTGTGGCTCTAGCAGTGACACACGACACAGGGACACACTTAACTACATACTAGAAATAAGAATAAACAGATTAATACAAATCATGGTAAATACAAATAAGTAGATACATAATTAAGAGATTTTCTTTAATTTACGCTTTTCTATACTTTTTGAAAGAACCAGCGAGTTATAATTCTTAACTTTGTTTGCAAGAAAGCAATTCGCTGCTTTAAAGACGAGCTTCGATAAGATGTTCCAACTAAACACATTCAGCTAATACAAGTAGACATCGAAATACTGGGATCACGATTATCACTATCTTCCAAATACATCAACGTGAGTTCAACCAGTATTTTTTCTAGGTCAACTTACAAGCTTCGCCAACAGCTCTTTATTGTTTTCGATGGCACTAAAGGTCTTCTATAAAACAAGTTTTGAATTCAAAACTTGTTCAGATGGATATTTAATTTTGCCACTGTCCGTTAGCTGCAGGTCTAAATCAAGGAGAAATTCTTTATCAACTGTTAGCATTGATATGTATATGTACAGACATGACACGGTTTTGTTTGTTTCTGGTACTGATGGACAGTATAGCCAGCAATAAAGGCTAACGATTGAAGCAACTGTGAACCACAATCAATTGTTGATAGATCATTAATCTCATCAAGAAATGGCTCCAAATTGAACTCACCATCAGTAGTTGAATACGGACAAGAAAATGACTTGACAAATGACTGAATAGATTGAAAGGAAGTGTCTTGTTGGTCAGTAAATATGTTTAATATGCTTTAAGTCGACGCTCGGTTTCAAGGATTTGAAGATATATATGGTAATTAGAACCCGACATCATACGGTATAGACCGAAATGGTGTTTCAAGGGATCCGTCTGTAGAAAGGAGGACAACACATATGTAAAGCCACAATATTGAGTCAAATGGTTGATAATTTGTGGTAAGGCAATACATGTCTAAAACTGGTGTATGTTTGTTTACTTAGTTTGCCAATTTTTTCTGGTAAAGTTTGCCAAGCATCTAACCAAAAACTACACAAGTCAAAAAATAGAATTCGCTCGTCATTAAAAGCCAAAGGTCTATAGAAATTATCGTTCAAACGTATTCCTTTAAATGGTGTATTAACGTTGAATAATTTCCAAACAGTAAGAAGGGTATCAACTAACTCAGGAGTATTATTTATATATTCTGGATAACGCAATTCGTTCTGTATAGTTAGCTCAGATATTGTTAATTCGTTAGCGACTTTCAATGCTAGACGGAAAACAGGTTTACATAGTAAAACGAGGAGCTAACTTGGCTAAACTTCTTCTTTCTGAGTTATAAATTTGCGTACATCATGAAAGGATTCACAATCGAACTTAAGGGGATAATCACAATAATCTACTTTGAAATTTATTATTTTTGGAAAATGAAATGTTTTATCAAAATCTATTTGATTTAACCAGTTAGTACTAATACTTTTTATTATGTGTACAAAATCATATGTCAGAAAGAAGATTCTATTGCTATCAAATTGGTGAGATGATACTTTGGTCTCCAACTTTCCATTAGAGGAAAATAATTTAAATTTCACATTCACATTTAAAGGATAATTATCAGTGGAAATGACTTGCACCTTTAGGCTTTAGACCGCAATGCTCGATATCTCTTATGCAAGATTTAATGATTGGGGAATATCTTTTCAGCAGAGATGGATGCACAGGGTAATATACGAGAGATACAAGACCATTTTTTTATGTAAACTAAGACCATAATCGCGAATACAGTTCTCGTTTGATCATCAGGAGTTAAGTTTCGACTATTTATTTTTCCACCCTTATAGGAAATATCAGATCTAACATGAATTTAATCCATTTGAACTATGACATTTCTTTCCTCTGGACTAAAGTAGGAAGTGGCATGGCGAAGATATGTACAAAATCGTTTTCTAGACCAAAGTAAGCATACAGTTTCTCTAATGTATGAACATGAGGAAGAGAGATACAGTTTAAACTCTGAAGATACTTATAACAAGCAGGAGAATTCAAATGAGTTTAATCGCCATGATTTGTGTTATGATGTTGTACCTTCGTCTGTTCTTGGAATAAATGTATTTTCTAATTGACCCAGTATGGATTGCAAACGCGCTAATTCTGAGGTATCATTATTAATTTATGTTAATTATTAATTAGTAAATCATTGATGACCTCCATAATATGCTCTTTGGCTCGAGGTATATGAATCGACTCCTTAGTATTTTTAGAGCTAGAGTTGTATTTTAAAGTAAGTTCCTGCATTCTCGGATGTCAATAATTGCAGCATTGGAAACGGTTATACTCTGTCCATTAAATAGGCTGAGGTGGATAAATAACCATTGATTTCAAGGTACAAATCTACAGAGTTATTTTTTCAGCCATTTTAGCGAGAATAAACGTTATGTTACTCTCATTACGGAACCACACCAAGTTACCAAGCAACTATTAGGTAAAGAAATCAAGGTTAACTAATCTTTCAAGTCCTGTAGAGAGTTGACCACAAACTTCTCCTTCTCTTTACTCTCGGATCTCAAGCTGAGTTGTAGTGTTTGGTTAATCAAGTGCCGACTATACTATAGTATTGTGGCCCAGTATTGGTCTTAGTGCCTTGGTTATTATTACTGTGCCGACTATACTATAGTATTGTGGCCCAGTATTGGTCTTAGTGCCTTGGTTATTATTACTGTGCCGACTATACTATAGTATAGTGGCCCAGTTCTAATCTTACTACTTTGGTATATTTTTTATCCGTAGCCTCTCCACAGAACAGAGTTTTATTTACTAAGAGGCCAAATTTTCAGGATATGTGTCTCATGGATTACAGATGTGCACCTGGGGTCACGATTTTTTATTACATTTTTTTGAACACATTTTTACACCTGTTTAATATTTAAACAAGAACAATAAATAGTGCGCGAATATTTATTTTATATGCATTCGATAGAGAATTAAATTCTACACCTTTTCACAGTGCACGAATTTTCAAATTGGGTTTCGTTTGTGCTACAATTGAGTTCCAAGTTTCCTTTGTTTACTAACACTTCAGTTCAATTGAAAGTGTTAAATCTAATTCTATTGTTTCAACTCGTTATTATTATATTGATTCAACCTGTGAGATCGAGTAGCCTTCTATTTCTAATTGAAAACTAAAATTTTACATTCCATAACAACCACAGATTAAGTGTAATATTTCCTTCTGCAAGTTTACTCTTGCAATGTTAAATATACTGACATAAGTAATTATAATTAATTAAGTCTGTATATGACTTATATAGATGCTTCCAATTTGTTTATTAGGTGTTATCGAGTGTGCGGAATTGAAATTTGATTGCCAAATTAATTAATTAACTATTTATGACAAAATATTTTAACTTCACATTGAAATTGGTGTTATATTATAAATAATATTAATAATTATTTATACTAATTAATTAAATATCATAAATCTCAGAGATTATACAAGATAGAGACAAATATCCAATTTATCAATTGATCCTTATGCCACGTACCACCTCTACAAATGGGTTTTGACACCTTGAGGTGTTGATGACATCGTATAAAAACGTGTTTTCACAATTTTGTGAATTATATAATTCAAATGGTTCAGTTGGTTTTGGGTGATCACCCAACACGCACATAAAAAATGCTGACTCATCACTTATTATATTCTACTGAAACTTGAATAACTTTAAAACGAAGTGAGCAAAATGGAAACTTCCTCCACTCTAAGGGTCGTCGCCTTCTGAAACACCTTTCTGAAATAATTTAACACCTTCATAGTGATGATGACATGGCCAAAAAAAATCCCAAATTGCAGCTGTGCCGACAGCATGTTCCTTTGGAGGCACTCTCAATAAACCACCACCAAAATATAGTGCCAACAAAGGAACATGCGTCGGCACAGCTGCAATTTTGATTTTTATTCTATATTTTTTCTCCGTTGACGGTGCCCTGGCCAGACCTTTATTATTGATGGGCTGAAACTTGGCATGTAGGTGCGTATGGACCGTCTAATTTGCACCTGGAGTTACGATTTTTGATTCACACATTTTTGACACATCTTTAACACCTTTCAAAATTTGTCTGGTCCATAACTCAAAATATGTTTACTAAACCCCCAAATTATATTTCATATTTGGATTCATCTTAAAATTCTGCGTCTGTTGGGAGAAGAAAACTTTTAAAAATGGGTTTAATTTTTGCCATAAATGGGGGTTGAAATTTATTTGTTTACTCACACTTCAATTTCAGTAAAAGTGTTAAATCTAATTCCATTGTTTTAACTGGTAATAATTATATTTATTTAACTTGTTCAATCCTACTCTATTGATTCAACTTGCGATAATTAAATTGATTCAACTTATAAATTCCAGCTGACTTCTATTTAATTGTAGCATTACTATACAATGGATTAAATTAAATTAATTTATATAAGGAATTTGTTGACTTAACTCACTCACCGTGGATAACATTGCTAAAATAAATAACTAATAATATAATTTATTATCAATACATAATGAATGAATGGCATTAAACTCAAGATGGTTTAAGATAGAAACTAACTTCAAATTTATCTACCGTTCCTTGTGACTCAGACCAATTAACAAATGGTTCTTCACACCTTGTGCGTTGATGACTTGGCGAAAAAATCCAAAATTGCAGCCTGTGCCGACTGCATGTTCCTTTGGAGGCACTATCAATATACCACCACCAAAATATAGTGCCACCAAAGGAACTTGCGTCGGCACAGGCTGCAATTTTGGATTTGGGGTTATCGATTGCGCTGAATTCAAATATGATAGTGAATTTCAATTTAAATTAAAAATTACTGCAAATAATTGAACTTAATTTATTTTGATGTACATAATATTGGTGTTAAATTATTAATAGATTAATTAAATATTTATACTAATTAATTAAATATCAGAAATATCAGAAATCAAATAAGATAGAAACAAACTTTCAATTTATCAATTGGTCCTTATGGCACGTGCCACCTATACAAGTGGGTCTTGACACCTTGAGGTGATGATGACATTGTTAAAAAAATGTGTTTTACAATTTTGTGAATTCTATATATAAAATGGGTTGGTTGGTGTTGGGTGATGACCAAACACAGACATAAAATGCTGAGTCTTCACCTTTTATATTCTACTCAAACTTGAATATCTCTAAAATGAAGTGAGCTAAATGGAAACTTCCACCACTCTAAGGGTCGATGCCTTCTGAAACACCTTTCTGAAATAATTTAACACCTTCATAGTGATGATGACTAGGCGAAAAAAAATCAAAATTGCAGCTTGTGCCGACAGCATGTTCCTTTGGAGGCACTATTTACAATGAAAAATTATTATATATACCTAGTTTTGAAATTTTGATATACTATATCTATAATGTCGAGTTGTTACTGTGCGCTTGTTATTTTCTTCGGAATTAATTCTGAGACAATATATAGAAATTAAATTTAATTTGTGCAATCGTAATTTTCCTGTAATTCTTGACAGACTATATCTAGAAATGTAACATTAATTGCACCGCAAGTAATTCATTGGATTAACTATTGAATTTGCTCTTCACATGTCAAAAGAGATAAGTTTGATGTGGAACGCTGCACATTACAAATTGGAACTTGATGGCACCAAATGTATCTAATGATACGAAGAGTGATTTTCTGTGGACTGACTAAGGGCCTATAGTTAGTAGCTGTCTGAGGGGGGGTCTAAGTAGATAGAGCGGAACTCATGACAGTCTAACTTAAGTAGCACAAAAATTTGGCACTTTCAAAAAAAGTTCTAAAGCATAATTTGAAATCTGTAATCTTTCCGGAAATTTCCATGGAAAACAAAATCTTTGGGAATTTTACAACACTAGTGCGTACTAACCGAAATAAAATGAATATATTTTTACTAGGGAATAAAAATCGGTAGGTCTTATCGAGCCACTTCTTATTCGAGTACGAATAAACCGAAATATTTATTTTGCATTTGATTTGAGGAAAATCGGTATTAGAGAATGGTGCGTATTATCCGAGAGGAAATCTTAAGCCGAGTACGTACTAAGCGAGTTCCACTGTACGTATGTAATTGTCTATTCATTACAATACGTTTTTTATGCAATCCAGATCAAACTTGAGTTCCAGGTTTTTTATACATATTTTCCTCAATCTGTCAATCAAAGATATTTAATTAATATATATCTATTACTTCATGAAAATTAAAATAAATTTGAATTGACGTAGAGTATGTCACTATTGAATAGTAATTTTTATGTAATTAGAGGTTACTTATTGATTAATATAATCAATTAAATAGTTGATACGCATACAGATTCGGGTCCGGTGGACCCGGTAACCTCATCTCGGATCCGGCCGGATACGGTGCACCTCTAGTTTTTACCGAGTATGCTATACAAAAATCATTGGTCAAATATGTGGACTTTATTGAATTGAGGTTAATCATTTCTCGCGACTGAACAATACTCCAAACATGACAATAGCCAAAGAAACAAGAATATTTTAAAAGTGGACATTAAATGCATTTGCACTTTTTCATAACGATGGTAACTGCATGAATAATAACTGTAAATGTTTCAAATGCAATAAATTATTCTAGAAAAAGCCGTCATGGAAGCAATATTTGTCAGATAAAATATTGCTTCATTATTTATTACATTTTCCAGGGCATTTCACGAGTCACTTGATTGACTCGATGCCTCGCGTTGTCACCACGAGTCATCGAGTCAGACTCGGTGATTTGAGTCATCGAATTTATCACGGGTTAATTGACTCGGTCACTGGAGTCCGAAATCGCAAGTTATCGATTCAGGATTCGTGAGCCATTAATTTCAGTACTCTGTTGTTATCGATGTGTACGTATGGTAGGAATAAGCAATTGGAAATTGAGTATACCTGTATATTCTTTTACTAAACTGATTGTATTCAGAATTCGAAAAATCCATGAATCTCAAAAGATATTATCTGATTGACTTGATGACTCTCGAGTCATCGAGTCACTGAATCTTGTCACGAGTCAAATTACTCGTTGACTCATGAAAAGCCCTGAAATTCTATTTATATATTTCTTCCCCTTAACTATATTAGTTTTTCGCCATAGTATTCTCATTTTAAACTGTGCCGAATAATCTGTTGTGGGCCAGTATTGAAATCACTGCCTGTACAACTCCACAATAGCTAATCTTGATTGTATACTCAACGAATTGTAATATATCCTGGTTTGTGCAAATACACTCTTATTAATGCGTCCATGGAACTCTTGAAAATGTTTCACAACATTAAAACTCTATTGTTTTCAGTTTTTTCCTAATTTAAAATGTATTTATTGAAATCAGATTTACCTAATTTCGAATTTCACTTTTTAAAACATGTCAGATAAAAGCTCAGAAAACATTCCCTAAATACCTACATACATTAGGCAAAGCTGGATTCGGTTAGCCGGCTAACTGGTTATCTGCTGCTAATATTGGTTAACGGTCGCACATTATATTGACCAATTAGCCGGTCTGTTAAATATTAACAGTGCAATTACATAATTATTGTGAAGAATCTATCTATACTATTAAAACACAAGGGTGGGGTGTGTATACATTTGTTTGTATGTTACGAGATGATTGAAGAACCTGGATGGTTGCCAAATTGGATCTTTGGCATATAGGGATAACCTTTGGCACCCGCCAACAAGTTGAGGTTTCTACTCAAAATTTCTCACACCTCGACAAGTTATGACGTCATTGTCACATTTCGAGAACCCTGAGAATTCACTTAATCGAACATAATTCGCGCCCACGAAGAGATATAAATCTGAAAATTTAATAGAACATGCACATTAATGATGCAGACACGTTGGTCACACGGACTCACACCAGATTGCCAATATGCTTACTCATTATCTCATGATGACGTAATCACTAAATTCCACACTATTTAGGCCTATTTACGCTTTATAATCAATGTTAGAAGTATATAAACCACACATACCAACCGCGAAGCGGTTGGTGTGTGTGGTTGTGTTCTGCCGCGAAGCTCGCTAGTATTAAATATATCTTAATTAATTTTGTTAGAATATGATAATTCTATATACATTTCCCATAACCCATAACCATGGAGTATATTTCCAGTAATAATATTGTTTCTAAGTAATCTAAAGTGAGATACTTTGTTATTTAGTAGAATAATAAATTTATCAATTTGTTTTTTTAATTTTAGTATTGAGTAGCATGGGCGGTTAACCGGTTAACCGTGACGAGGAATCGAATCGTGACCATAGCCTCAAAATGATAGCAAACGCAACCCTTGCATTAGGGATCTATATGGTGAAGTTTGAAATCTCGCCAGGGGAACTTTTAATTGGGATTACATCCTGGGCGATTTAAATTATTCCAGTGGAATGTTCAATTTTAGTTTATACTAGTGTGAAATCTAATTTGAATTTAACTTGGGGGAACTTAAATTATGGTAGATTCTGTTTTTCCACCAATTTTTCTCCCTGGATTTACATATTGAATGTAAATTATTTCAAATTAATAGTTTATAGTATATAAAATATATTGGTTTACTTATACTCCACCCTAAGGAGACAAAACCTAAGATTACAGCTGTGCAGACGCCATTGTTTCTACGATGGCATTATCAACCAGCCACCAAAATATTGTGCCTTAAGAAGTAATACCGCCTGCACGGGTGTAATTATTGAATGTTTTTAAGGGAAATTTAATTAGTCTATGAATAGTATTATTTACTGTTTTTTTCAGCGATAAACAAATTAATTCTAAATTAATAAATAATAAAAATCCAAAATTGCATTCTGTCCGACGCATTTCCCTTTTGAGGCACTACATTTGGTGGTTGGGTAACTAGTAGTGCCTCCAAAGGAAAATACTTTCGGCACAGGCTGCAATTTTGGATTTTTTTAGCCATGTCATGAACGCCTCGGGTGTTTAGACCCATTTATCAAGTTTTACGGGACAAAGGAACGATTGATATATTGGAGTTTGTTTCTATCTTAAACCATTATGAGTTTAATGCCATTCATTATTTGTGATTAGATAATAAATTATATTAATCGTTAAATCTTTTAGCAATGTTATCCACGGTGAGTTGAATTATGTCAACAAATTCTTTATTATATTTAATTTTATTAATCTATTGTATTGTAATACTACAATTAAATATATGCCAACTTGTAATATTTATCAATATAAATATTACAAGTTGGAACAATAGAATAGATTTAACAGTTTTACTGAAATTGAAGTGTGGTAAACAAAGAAATTTCAACCCCCATTTATAGCAGAAATTAATCCGATTATTCAAAAACTTGGTAATCAAAAATCGTAACCCCAGGTGCCAATTAGACGGTCCATCCGCACCTACATACCAAGTTTCAGCCTATCAACTAAAATCTCTGGCCAGGGCACCGTCTACGGAGAATAAATAAAAATAATAAAAATGTAGGAATTATAATACATGTAGTATATTTGTCACAGTCAAATGATAGGTAATTACCTATCATTTTTTATTTATTTACTGATTTCTAGCTCAACTAGATGTGTATTATCCCCCATTTCGATAATCTACTCCGACAAACTAACATTTATATTTCTCATTAAAGCAATTTTCACATGATTAGCTGTATTAACTTACTTTATTTATCAGTCTCACAATGGCAACGTTACATCTGTATGCGAAGCAGTTCTTACCTCCAGGTCGACAGATAATACTCTCACTAGCTTTCCAATCTCTTCAAATCAGCAGGTAAATATTAATATGTAGTTTCTTAGTTGGTTTAAGAGCTTTTCACTATTAACTCGATGATTCAGTGACTCGAGTCATTAATTTTGTCAAGACTCAGGTTACTCGCTGGCGAGTTGATCACAAGTTAGATGGCTCAGTGACTCGAGTTGGAAAGATAAATTATATAGGTTCAGCTTGTAAAATTTAGTAGGCTTCATTAAATTACCCGATTAAAAATCAGCCGATCAATGTAGACTAAATTATTCTAAAATTTGACGCGAAGCGACCGAGACCAAAAGGCTCATGTAATCAGCATTGGCGGAAAATGGAGGGGCAGGAGGGTGCCCCCAAAAAAGATTTACAACAAGGCACATAGTTGTAATATGTACAACCGATAATTGACATGTTTCGCCTCTCCTGCATTTTAGAAATTTTTTATAACTTTCCGCTTATGGTAATCAGTATATTAATTGTGCAATAATAATCTTACAAAGGCAATATACACACATAATTTTTAGTTATTTTGGAATATACGTTTAATCTTAGTTGACAATTTTAAATAAAAGGGGTTGTGTGAATTGGTCCGACTTGCATAAGTCCGACAGCAGGTTTTCCTGTATAGGAATAAGTCCAACTGCAAAGTGTCAGTACAATTTCCACAACTAGATTATGTCCAACTGGAATATGTCCAACCAATAAATTTCTGTTCTTCGATTCTCAGTTCCCTACAAATTTTAAAGTTCTTATGCTATAAATTGTTTGTTTGATGGAATTAACTGAGACGTTGTAACTTGGTATTTGTTACTAACTTTAAAATCGGCATGTAAGGCTAGGTTGATATTTGAAAGTTAATATCTGATGGTGTTTAGAGATTGGAGATTCCATTATATTAAATTCAACAAGTTTACATGAACGAAGTTAGAAGGCCTGAGTTTATGTTTAGAAAGCTGCATATAGAGCTGCGCAAACAACCTATATTTATATAGCATACTATGTACAGTAAAACCTTTAGAAAGTGAACACTCTTGGGACCAGCCAAGATGTTCACTTTTAAGAGGTGTCACTTTTCACGATTCATCATAACGTGTGTCTAAAGCAATTGAAAATATTTTGACTGAGAAAAAGTGTTCATCACTTTTGGAGGTTTACTATAGATAAAACCAAATACGTTCTATCGTGACCTACGTTATAATAAAGCCTGTTCAGTAGTGTGAAATTTTGGACCATGGATGCCGTTTAAGTCCATTGATTATTTTTACAGTAAATGTTCAAGTTAAAGATTATTAACCAAATCGTGACCCTTGTTATATTATGATGTGCTCTTTTACTCAAAATTTTGAACTATTTGCGTTGTTTAAGCTAAATAATTTACATTTTCTTAGAAACCCATAATATTTATTTTTTCTGTGTATCAAGCTTTCGACATCCAATATAATTACAGAGGACTTCTATACTTATCATCCTTTGCCTTTTTAAACTTGGTATTCTCGAATTTAACGTTCTTCCTTTATGATCATGTTATTTTATATTATTTACATCTCCTTTCGATTTGCTCCTTTCTTGTGTATTTCTAACATTTTCTTATATATTTTAGCTTGTCATGCCCAACAGGTGTTCGGGCCCCGGATGTCGGAGTAATTACGCAGGAGAACCGTATACTCCAGTATTTAAGGTGCCAAGTGGTCCACCTGAGTTCGTCAATCGTTGGCTCCGATCGCTCTGTAGAGAAGATATCGTTGACTTAAAGAATGTGTTTGTATGTTCGAAACATTTTCTCGACAAAGAAATTCAGACCAGTTTTTCAATCCTTCAACCTGATAGATCACACTTAGAAGTACCTGCTAAGCCGAAATTGCACAAAGAGCGGTTCCCAGATTCCTACCCGGCTGTCCACCTCATCTTTCTTCGTCATCTGACACCAAACTTTTCAGAATTGATCGATCTTTGAAAGAACAGCAATTGATTGATACTGCTATAGATCAGAGTCTAATACACTATAACCGAGACAAAAAGCTTTTTCAAATCACCACACTGCAAGACTTAGTATCCAAAACAAAGCTCTTGGATTTGCCTAATCATTGGATAGTTTGGTTTTCTGAGGATAATTCCTTTAATTTAATCAAACCTTCTATAACAAGTAACAGTTTGATTTCAATTATATGCTCCTTAACCATTACCGAAACATTGCATTGGTTTCTATGAAGTTGTACGCATTACTCTTTCTCTCACTAGGATAAATGATATTCATCAACTTAACATTTTGCTTAAATAAGTTGAACACCATTCTATCCCGGTTAATTCCCCTGAGACACTCCAACACCATGTCAGAGAAGCAACCAAAATCATTCATCAAGCAATCGACTTACTCCCGCCTCCAATTAACGAAGATTCTGTGAACCAACAGCTTGTATTATTACGTCTTCAGTTCATTCTTTGCCAACTGGACAACGTTTTTATCGCGAAAATATGAGGCTATACAACATCGAAACTCTTGTCTTATCGCTCAAATGCCAGTTTACCTCGCCAGTTTGCTATAGATATCTTCTTTATTTTGTTGCGTGTTGGGTGTTCGCCCAACTCCAACCAACCCATTCGAAATCTAAAATTCACAAAATTGTAAAAACACAATTTTTTAACCATGTCATCATCACCTCAAGGTGTCATTACTCATTTGTAGAGGTTTCACGTAGCATATGGATCAATTGATAAATTGGAAGTTTGTTTCATCTCTGAGATTAATAATATTTAGCTAATTAGTATAATTACTTATTCTAAACATTAATAATTTAACACCAATTTATGGTAACTAGATTTATTAAGTTTAATTATTTGTTATAAATATTTATTTAAAGTTAATTTGGCTACCATTTTTTTCCGCACACTCGATAACCCCTATAAACGAATTGGAAGCACCTTTATATGTTAAATACAAACTGAATTAATCATGATTAAATGCTTCAGTATATTAATAAGTGCAGAGTATTTCTTGCAGAAGGAAATATACTCACATGATTTGTCATTGTTTTGGTATTTATAATTTTAATTTTTAATTAGAAAATAGAAGCCTACTCGATCTCACAAGTTGAATCAATATAATTATTACAAGTTGAAACAATAGAATTAGATTTAACACTTTTAACTGAACTGAACTGTAAGTAAATAAAGTAAATTTCAACACCCATTAATAGCATGAATTAAACGCTTTATTAAATTTCTTCTTTTTCTCCCATCAGAAGCAAAATTTTTGGTGAATCCAATGGTGAAATAAAAATTACGGGTTTTGTACAACATTTACTGTGCCGACTATACTTTAGTATAGTGGCCCAGTATTGATATCACTACCTTTATTATTTGAGTTATGGACCATACAAATTGGTATTAAAAAATGGCTTATCAAAAATTTGACTCGAAATGCAAGGTATAAAAAAATGGTTTATCAAAAATTTGGCTCGAATCCACATCTGTAACATATGGGACACCGGTACTAAAATCTAAACTCTGGCCTGTAGAGCTGATACGGACTAAAAATAAATAAAAAACCAAGGCAGTAAGATTAGAACTGGGCCACTATACTGTAGTATAGTCGGCACAGTAGAATAATCATAAAGGCAGTGATTTCAATATTGGGCCACTATACTATAGTTCAGTCGGCACAGTAAAACCCAAGTGACTGTAATTTTGATACCATAATAACATTATATCTAAATTAATGGACTAATTGAACTAAGGCTAATGGCAAACAAGTATCTTTCATTCTAATTTATTTGCAATGGTAATTGTGAAACCTCAAAGATAAACTTGGAGGATTTGTTGCGCCCTGGCGCCGCCGCTGGAAATCCTACAATATTTACTATGTATATGCATACAGCTAGCAAAAGCATCAATTCCATTTTGACCTAGACAGTTAGAAGTGATTAAATTATATTACAAACTTCAAGCTGATATTCTATTACGTATTAATAATTCCTTATCAAGAGGACAATGTCATTTCACGTCTCTCATTCTATTAATATCTTTGAGGTATTTCAAAGATATTAATAAATCACTCAAGGCCAAGTCCCTCATTAATAGTAAACGGGCTAATTTCCTCTGTCAATTAATTAACACTAAATTTTGTCGACTGAACTTTTTCACAAATGGAGGGAAGTATTGTTTTAATTATTACAAGGAAATGACCTCATTCATAAATAAGATATTAAATAATTTGATAGTTTAATTGGATGACTTATTAGATTTCAAATATTATACAAAGCATTTATTATATAATTCAAAATTCTACATAAAATGTACACAAATATCATTAATACACTTAGAAATTAATCGTTAATCATTAATCGTTAATGGTTGTCCACAGAATTAAAAAATAGTATACCCATAATATGCGCGAAAATAAATAATCCAAAACTTCGTCTCTATCTCCTTGTCTGACATTTCCAAGACTGGTTCATATTGATTACCAGTATGTAGTACAATGTAAATTGATCCAGTGGTGTTGGCGGGTCGTGTATTAATAACTTGATCTATACTAGCATCTTTTCCAGAGAAACCTTCCATGTGTTACCCGTGTCTTTCGAAAATACCCAAATATTTGTCCAAAATAAAAGACCTGCTGCAAATAATTCTAAATCTCCGCCCCATTTGGCATTACTCTTCATACCAGTAGTATTCCTGAGTTGCAGAAATATCCGTGATCATATCGTTTGAAAACCCTTTAGGCAAGTTAACTTCAATTTTTATCTGTCTTAAGCAATCTTGGATCTTAAGCTGTGGCGGCTCCAGCGGGGGCACACTTTTGAAAGATTCTTTGGAAAACAAATATTCTCAGATATTTTTAGCGAAATATGAACAATATTGAACATGAATAACAAGATTCATCAGAGTCTCAAACATGAATGCCCAATCAATGTTAAGTGTTAAATGCAGCAGTGTTATTAGACCAGTTTTGAATGCGAATGGCTTGCGATTCTTGGAGTTTTGGGAAAATTGGGATTAGTTTTCTATACTTTACTGGGAAAATATGTGGATTCTCGAGTCTCGACGGCAACTATGAATTCCTGCGTTTTTTTCTAAAAATGTGTGCCCCCCTGGGTTCAGGTTTGCCCATCTGGTGCCCCCCCAGCGGTGGCGCCCTGGCGCCGCCGCTGGTCTTAAGATGATAAAAATTACCAAAAATTACCTAGAAAATGTACTATCAATGAATATGAAGTTACCAATTGCGGATAGATCAATACTAGCATAGTTTACATAAAATCAATAGTTTTTGAGTTTTGGCTCATTTTAGGGAATATGCATTTCCCTGGCAACCGAGGATTGTGTCAGCATTCCACATATAAATCGATATATTTCATTCAACTAGTTATGGACATCCTCATGTTCCAATTTTGAACATTTATAACGCGTTTAATTATGTTAAAAGCAGGCTATAAAAACACGATAATTTCCACGAAAAATAGCGATTACGTAATCAAATGGTGATATATCACAATTCTAAAGGGTGTATTGTATGCCTTGATATCATGTTCCTAACTTCCTATATAATTATAATGCATTTCTCCGGTCTGTCAATACTAGCTATTTGAGATACAGATATGTAAGCTAATGATCAATGGCCTTTAAGTAATCCATGGTTCGGAGTAGTAGTAAGGCCTTATACTGTATAACGAAGGTCACGTAGTTACCAATTTTAACCTGCATAGGCATTTCCATTATTATGTCAAGCGAGAAATATACGTTATTGTAGCCACGATCGAAAGGAATTCAACATTTGCAATATTTTTATAATGACCCATAATATTCAGTTAAACATTTTCTATAATTATGACTCAATTTCTCTTAGACGAAATTGAAGATTCAATTTTGACTGAAACTCATTTCGCCCTCGACATATATATCCAAGTTTAAGTTTAAGTTTGAGTTTAAGTTGAGTTAAGTTTAAGTTGAGTTAAGTTTAAGTTTGAGTTATGTTTAAGTTTGAGTTAAGTTTAAGTTTAAGTTTAAGAAGTTTAGTGAATAACCCCCCTGGTGCCTTATTCACTTAACTTCTTAAACTTAGTTTGTGCTTAAACTAAGCATAAACTTAGTTTAAACTAAGTTTAAACGTGTTTGTGCTTCGTTTTGAGATAAAACTTAGTTCTTGCTTAGTTTTCTGTTGAAAAGTAAGCAAAAAGTTAAGTCTACTTCTTACCAGACTTAACTGAATATTTAACGATAATATACTTGATTTGACAATTATTTAATTTATTTACGAATTATATCTCGCCATAGCCTACTCTATATATGGCCTGACAGTAGATGTACCAGGGATGCACAAGAAGATGGGAAATTTTAATTTTTTAAAATGTTTTCTATATTGAACTACTAAGTTCTTTATGGGTCTCTAGGTCGTAAACATAACTCAGCAGTGCTAGCCCGTGATTAATATTAGCTGTAATGAGAACGGTGATTGGATTTTCATAATTTAATAGTAATAATAAACACAAACAGTACAATTTCTAATATTAATATACAGTAAATAATACACAATTATTTGCTTTCTTTCCTCTCTCCTCTTCTCTCTCTGGCTCTAGCAGTGACACACGACACACTTAACTACATAATAGAAATAAGAATAACAGAGTAATACAAATCATGGTAAATTCAAATAAGTAGACACATAATTAAGAGAATTTCTTAAATTTACGCTTTCTATGCTTTTTGAAAGAACCAGCGAGTTATAATTCTTAACTTTGTTTGTAAGAAAGCAATTCGCTGCAGTAAAGACGAGCTTCGATCAAGTAGACTTCCAAATACTTGGATCACGATTATCACTATCTTCCGAATACATCAACGTGAGTTCAACTAGTAATAATTATTCTAGAAGGTCCACTTACAAGCTTCGCCATCAGCTCTTTATTGTTTTCGATGACACTAAAGGTCTTCCATATAACAAATATGGAATTCAAAACTGGCTCAGATGGATATTTAAATCCGCCACGGTCCGTTAGCTGCATAAGTTTATACTAGGAGTCCAGGTCTAGATCAAGGAGAAATTCTTTATCAACTGTTAGCATATGTACAGACATGACACGGTTTTGTTTGTTTCAGGTACTGATGGACAGTATAGCCTGCAATAAAGGCTAATGATTGAAGAAACTGTGAACCACAATCAATTGTTGATAAATCATTAATCGCATCAAGAAATGGCTCCAAATTGAACTCACCATCAGTAGTGGAATACGCTATACGTAGAACAAATGACTTAACAAATGACTGAATACATAGATTGAAAGGAAGTGTCTTGTTGGTCAGCAAATATGTTTGATTATGCTAGAAAGTTTAAGTCGACGCTCGGTTCAAGGATTTGAAGATAGGAGATGTGATAATTAGAACCCGACATCATACGGTATAGACCGAAATGGTCCAAGGGATCCTTCTGTAGAAAGGAGGACAAGACAACAGATATGTAATTCCTACAAGATTGAGTCAAATGATTGGTAATTTGTGGTAAGGTAATACAAGCATGTCTACAGCTGGTGTATGTTGTTTACTCAGTTTGCCAAATTTTTCTGGTAAAGTTTGCCAAGCATCTAACCAAAACTACATGAGTCAAAAATAGAAATCGCTCGTCATTAAAAGTCAAAGGTCTAGAGAAATTACCGTTCAAACGTATTCCTTTAAATGGTGTGTTAAAGCAAGTTCCTGCAAAACAGATTCAATTTCTCGGATGTCACTAATTGCAGCAATGGAAACGGATATACTCTGTCTATTAAAATAGGCTGAGGTGGATAAATAAGCATTGATTTCAAGGTACAAATCTACGGAGATATTTTTTCAGCCATTTTAGCGAGAACAAACGTTATGTTGCTTTCATTACGGAACCACACCAACCAACTATTAGGTAAATAAATCAAGGTTAACTTATCTTTCAAGTCCTGTGGAGAGTTGACCACAAACTTCTCTTTCTCTTGACTCTCGGATCTCAAGCTGAGTTGTAGTGTTTGGTTCATCAATTCTTCCTCTTTTGCATCGTATGAGAAGCGATTCCGTTTGTAAGGTTTGGATGAGTAATATGCTGGGCAGCCGGGCAGTAAACTTGTACAGCGCCTTCCTTCAGCTTTGGATTTGCCCGCGGTACTTCAGTAAAAGTACCATCTCCTCTTGGGACTTGGAAAGTGTAGTCTATGTTTTCTTTCTGAAAATGGTTGATACATACATAGACCACCTTCAGGTCACCGATATCCTCGCGACGAAGAGCGGATGTCCAGGCATGATTCAGGGTTGGTGGATTTTGAGGCATCTTGAACACAAGGAACATGGTCATCAGGGTTGTAGTTGCTCTTGCATCCGGGAACAGAACACGAGTTAGGCATGAATAGAAGCTAATATGAATAAAATACTAAAGCGAAATTAAAAGGATGAGATTCACGTCAATAGAAGAGTTTGGAATAAAATATGATCAATAATTGTATATATTTCAAGAATATTTCTAATTAATGTGGTTGATTATGATTATTATTTTTGAAATTAAATATTGTGGTTGGATAAATATTACCATCTCCTTCATCCTTGGTCCACATTTTCTAGGTTACTGTCAGGCCATATATAGAGTAGGCTATGATCTCGCATTCTTTGTAGTATACAAACATTATAACTTTTTCTTAAGTTGTTGTATTTTCAATCCTTCATTTCTACATTATTTCCATTTTATGTAATATGACGAAGTTCGTATCTATTGGGTTGCGTTAACTCGATAAACTATCAACAATTAACTCATCTATACAATATTGCGAAATATTGTATAATAGTGAAGACATAGGGAAATCACTGTCAAAGCTATGACAAAATATATTTGGAGTGAATGAAGGTTCTTTCTAGTACCAGGGGCGGCGGAAACTGTATAACTAATCACTTTGTGAATGCGCCTCCGAGTCGTCATAGATAGCATTTGAAAAGATATAAAATCTGGTGCCTTTGTTTGTCAAATTATTTCCATCACTTATTCATTAAAATCTCTAATTTTGGAATATAATGACGATATCATTGTAAATCGTTCAAATAACTTTTCACATGAGGAAATTTCAATGTTAGTGGACTTAGTTCAAGAAAACAAATCCAAACTCTTTGGTTCATTGAGTTCATCTTTGACCTACGGAGAAAAGAATAGCATTTGGAAAGAAATTGCTGAAGCTATATCCCAGGCGCATGGAAGTTTGAGGACTAAAGAAGATGTAGCTAAGAAGTGGTAGATGTTTTGGCAAAGCATAAGCCAATTATAAGTGAGAAGATTTCTTCAGCTCGCAAAACTGGCTGCGGCTCTCCTGAGCCGACTTACAGAGCTCGAGGCCAAGGTGAAGAGAATTAAGGGAAAATAATTGTTTGTAGGAGTTGTAGGAGGAATCGACATAAGTTACTCGTCACTCAGTCCTCTGAGTGATTCAGATCAGGGGTGTCAGGTTTCGGGGGAGCGGGGGGCTCGCCCCTCCTGTTTTGAAATGAGCCAAAAACCGGGGGGGGCTCCCCCCAAGTTTCTTTTCAAAATTATGCTCACCTTAAAGGTATTTGATCCTAGTTTACTCAATGTGCTGTGAATAAATATGCAGTGCTTGATTGCAATACTAGATACTACTGATTATATATTATATATTCATGTATTTGAAATGTATACGTGTAATATCCAATTAATATTATCATAAACAAATTAATGTCATTAACTTATTTTAAGAATTCCTCAAGCTATCTTCACTTAGCTTGAGGAAATGCAGACATTGAATGCAGACATGGAAGGATTCAAAATATAATTGATATTACTATTCATTTTTATTTTATATTTGACATATTGAATGAACTAGTTCAACGGCCCCCCGCTTTTTTGTTCAACCTGAAGCCCCTGATTCAGATATGTCAATTTCTGAAGATTGAAGCCTCCTAGGAAGCGGAAATTTTTTGATGAGAGGAGTGATCCAATTGACCAAACAAAGAAGCTACTATTGGAGAACGAACAAGTGAAAATAACTCTTTTGAGAAGCATTGACCAAAATATGGATTGCATGGTAGATCTCTTGGGACAGATAGTTGCTATGCAGAATAAGTTGTTAGCCAACACGACACCTCAAGTACGCCCACAATATGGATCAAATCCTCCAACGTTTCTCCCACCACTTCCCACTCAAGTGTACCCTTCTGCATAATGTAACAACACTTTACCTGCGGCAGCAAGGACGTGTAACCTGTTGTCTTCGATTATTATAAACTCTTTACATAATATGTTAAGATTAAATGAAATACATCGTGTCTAAAATTCATGAACAAATATTTGGGAATTATATTAATCAAAGTAATCTGTAACCACAGACAGTCGTACTATATTTCCGGAATGTGTTGTTTCATCAAGAGCGGCAATAATCTCATCCTCTTCTGTAACAAAATTTGCTTCCCCTTGTAAGCCATGTTAAATGCATATATTATGAAATACCATTGTTGCAACTGCCAATCTACATACGCGTTCCGGATAATAGCAGAGTGTTCCTCCTGTTTATCCATTGATCGCCATCTCCTTTTCCATATTCCTAAATCGCATTCAATATTTTTTTCTGGTATTTAAAGAGGCTCGCTTGTATCGTCTCTGGCCTGGAGTACTGGAGAATGTATTGGAGTGAGAAGGTTCTGTGTAGCGGGTACCCGCTATCGCAAAGAAACCAACCATTAACTATTGGTATTTCCACATATTTTTTTTTTAATTTATCCAGACTACCTCCATATGAATGCATCGTGATTGCTTCCTGGCCACTTGGCGACGATGTCGATGAATTTCCATTTACTATCACATATCGCTTGAATATTGATAGAGTGAAAGTTCTTCCTATTCACAAAAATATCTTCATTCTCTGGAGGTGCCAATATGGGTACATGCGTGCCATCAGTACATCCTAGAACCTTGGGGAAAACAGTGTCTTTCAGCAAATCTTTGTTGGTTTAGCAATTGCTCAGATTCACTAGGGAACACTATGAATTATTTAGCATAGAAGTATAGTGCGTCTGTTACGGTACGAATACACCTGGACACTGATTGCTGGGATATTCCATGTGATGAAGAGACTACATTTTGGAAAGAACCAGTAGCCAGAAACTGTAACGAGACAGCTAATTGAGTGGCAGCATGAATAGCATATGATCGGAATGTTGATCGATGCAGGAAGGTTGAGACTTTCTCTTCGAGCTGAATGAAAACATCCCTTGTAACTCTGTATTGTGAGATAAACTGGATATCATCATACATATCTAAAGGGTTAATCTATCTCGGATTACTCTCTGCCGTGCTAAACTCCGAGAAGAATAGAGATCAAGTAGAAAAAGAGCAGCTGCCAATTTATTATAATATATACGTAGATGAAGTAAAAAATGTTTGTAGATAACAAAGGAAAATTGTATTTATACGTATAACTTATTGGTTGTATCACTAATAGTGGTTGTTTCACTCTGAGTTTAGTTTTGAGAAGTTAAGAAAAAAGTAAGTAATTACTTAGTTTAGACTAAGTTTAAGTTTTCGTTATAGCAAAACTCAGTCAATACTTAGTTTAGACTAAGTTTACGTTTAAGTTTAGGCAAAAACTAAGTTTTTACTGTGCCGACTATACTAAGTATAGTGGCCCAGTTCTAATCTTACTGCCTTGGTTAGTTATTATTATTATTATTTTCCTTCCGTATCCTCTCCACAGAACAGAGTTTTATTAACTAAGAGCCCAAATTTCAGGATATGTGTCTCATGGGTTACAGATGTGCACCTGGGGTCACGATTTTTGATTAATTTTTTTGAACACATTTTTGCACCTGTTTAATATTAAAACAAAAACAAATAATAGTACCCGAATAATCAATTTATATGCATTCGATAGATAATTAAATTCTACACCTTTTCACAGTGCACGAATTTTCAAATTTCGCTTCGTTTGTGCCACTATTGAGTTGGTAATTTCGATTGTTTACTAACACTTCAGTTCAATTGAAAGTGTTAAATCTAATTCTATTGTTTCAAACTTGTGATAATTATATTGATTCAACTTGTGAGATCGAGTAGGCTTCTATTTTCTAATTGACAATTAAGATTATATATTCCATAACAACGACAGATTAATTGAATATATTTCATTTTGCAAGAATACTCTTGTACTATTAATACACTGAGGTATTTAATTACAATTAATTCAATTTGTATTTAAAATATATTGACGCTTCCAAATTGTATATTTTGGCCAGTTTATTTTAAAATGGCTATTTATTCCAAATAATTAAACTTAATAAATGTAAGTTGACATTGAAATTAGTGTTAAATTATTAAAATAATATCAATAATTATTTATACTAGTTAGCTAAATATCACAAATCTCAGAGGTGATACAAGATATAATCAAACTTTAAAAAATTAGGAATTGATCATCATGCCACGTGACACCTGTACAAATGGGTCTTGACGCCTTGAGGTGATGATGACATCGTCAAAAAAGTGTGTTTACAATTTTGTGAATTGTATATTTCGAAATGTGTTGGTTGGCTACGGTAGAACACTAACATGAATATAGAAAATGCTGATTCAAGACATACTATGTATATTCTACAAAACATGAATATCTCTGAAATGAAGTTAGCTAGAAAGAAATTTCCAACACACAAAGGATCATTTCTGCCTGAAACGGTTTTATGAAATGGTTTAACACCTTCATAGTGATGATGACTTTGGGGAAAAATAATTCAAAATTGCATCTGTGCCGACAGCATTTTCCTTGGAGGCACTATCAATTCCAACCAGTACCCACCAAAGGATAGTGCTACCCAAGGGAAATGCGTCGGCACAGCTTAAATTTTGGATTTTTTTAGATATGTTTTGACAAGTTAAACAAAGTTAGCATAAACAAAGTCAAGACTTAGTTTAGACTTAGATTAAACTAAGTTTTAGTTTAATCATAGCCTACTCTATATATGGCCTGACAGTAGATATACCAGGGATGCACAAGAAGATGGGAAATTTTATTTTTTAATGTTTTCTATACATTGAACTACTAAGTTCTTTATGCGTCTCTAGGTCGTAAACATAACTCAGCCCTGCTAGCCCGTAATTAGTACAGTGGATGCCGGTTATAAGCACATCGTCGGGAACTGAACTTAATGTGCTTATAACCGGCATGTTCTTATAACCGACATAATTTATATAGGATATATGGCAACCATTTTCCAACATAGTGTGCTTATATCCGATATGTTCTTATAACCGGTGTGCTTATATCCGACATCTTTGTATTTGCTGTAATGAGAAGGGTTATTGGATTTTCATAATTTAATAGTATTAATAAACACAAACAGTACAATTTATTATATCAATATACAGTAAATACTACACAATTATTTGCTTTCTTTCCTCTCTCCTCTTTCTCTCTTAGTGCAGCGGCACAACTATTCAATTGTTCATTTTTTTGATAAAAGCACCAAAGATTTGTACACATGTACTTTGATGTAGTGCGAACATTTTTGGATATTGAGGCAATTGAAAGAGTGTCTATATCGTCCATGACAGCTCGTCAAAGTCAACACGTCCGATAGTGTTCGCCGGACTTGTTTCCCATAAAACCTTGTTCAAATTAAGTTATACTGTCTTTTTATTGTTGAATTCGGTTTCCACCGATAATTTGATATATAACATGACCATATTTTGAAGAATCTTTCCATAGCAACGCTGGAATGTACCAGGAATGTGTCAAAAATTCCATTCTCCAATTGTGTCCTTACCCAATCGAGTGACCCCTCTTTCGACTCCAATCAACTACCTGAGTATAATTATACACATACCGACCCTGTAAAACGTGATTTGATAAAATTATTCGATATTTATGGTTAATCAAATCTGTAAACACATAATTAAGAGAATTTCTTTAATTTACACTTTTCTATACTTTTTGAAAGACCAGCGAGTTATAATTCTTAACTTTGTTTACAAGAAAGCAATTCGCTGCGGTAAAGACTAGCTTTGATCAGGATTTTCCAACTAAACACATCACAGCTAATACAAGTAGACATCGAAATACTGGGATCAGGATTATCACTATCTTCCAAATACATCAACGTGAGTTCAACCAGTATTTTTCTAGAAGGTCAACTTACAAGCTTCGCCAACAGCTCTTTATTGTTTTCGATGGCACTAAAGGTCTTCTATAAAACAAGTTTAGAATTCAAAACTTGTTCAGATGGATATTTAATTTTGCCACTGTCCGTTAGCTGCAGGTCTAAATCAAGGAGAAATTCTTTATCAACTGTTAGCATTGATATGTATATGTACAGACATGACACGGTTTTGTTCGTTCAGGTACTGATGGACAGTTTAGCCTGCCATAAAGGCTAATGATTGAAGCAACTGTGAACCACAATCAATTGTTGATAGATCATGAATCTCATCAAGAAATGGCTCCAAATTGAATTCACCATCAGTAGTGGAATACGGACAAGAAAATGACTTGACAAATGACTGAATGGATTGAAAGGAAGTGTCTTGTTGGTCAGTAAATATGTTTGATTTTTCTAGAAAGTTCAAGTCGATGCTCGGTTCAAGGATTTGAAGATAGGAGATGTGATAATTAGAACCCGACATCATACGGTATATACCGAAATGGTGTTCCAAGGGATCCGTCTGTAGAAAGGAGGACAACACATATGTAAAGCCACAATATTGAGTCAAATGGTTGATAATTTGTGGTAAGGCAATACAAGCATGTCTAAAACTGGTGTATGTTTGTTTACTCAGTTTGCCAATTTAATTCTGATAAAGTTTGCCAAGCATCTAACCAAAACTACTCAAGTCAAAAATAGAAATCGCTCGTCATTAAAAGTCAAAGGTCTAGAGAAATTATCTTTCAAACGTATTCCTTTAAATGGTGTGTTAATGTTGAATAATTTCCAAACAGTAAGAAGGGTATCAACTAACTCCGGAGTCTTCTTTCTATATTCTGGATAGCGCAATTCGTTCTGGATAGTTAGCGCAGATATTGTTAATTCGTTAACGACTTTCAAAACCAGTTTTACATTTGGCGCTCTATGCTAGACGGAAAACATGACTCCATACCCATAGTCAAATGATGAGCTAACTTGGCTAAACTTCTTCTTTCTGAATTATATAATTGACGTACATCTTGAAAGGATGTACAACCGAACTTAAGGGGATAATCACAATACGAACTAGAGTTGCATTTTAAAGCAAGTTCCTGCAAAATAGATTCAATTTCTCGGATGTCACTATTTGCAGCAATGGGAACGGACCATTGGCGGCGCCAGGATTCCAGTTCAGTGGGGGCACAGGGGGGGCTGAAAATATTAGGAAGGGCACAAATTTAATTTATTCTCCGCCAGTGTTGGAAATATATATTTCAGTCTATACATTACTCAATATTATACCTTTGTGCCCCCCCTCAGAGGGGGGCACATAAAATTCAAGGGGGGGGGCTTGAGCCCCCCCTGGACCCCCCTGGCGCCGCCACCTAAACGGATATACCCTGTCCATTAAAATAGGCTGGGATGGATAAATAAGCATTGATTTCAAGGATACAAATCTACGGAAATATTTTCTTTCAGCCATTTTGGCGAGAACAAACGTTATGTTACTCTCAATAAGGAACCACACCAACCAACTATTAGGTAGAGAAATCAAGGTTAACTTATCTTTCAAGTCCTGTAGAGGTTGACCACAAACTTCTCTTTCTCTTGACTCTCGGATCTCAAGCTGAGTTGTAGTGTTGGTTCATCAAGGCTTCCTCTTTTGCATCGTATGACAATCGATTCCATTTGTTAGGTTTGGTTGAGTAATACGCTGGGCAGCCAAGAGGTCAACTTGGTACAGCGCCTTCCTTCAGCTTTGGCTTCAGCCGCTGTACTTTAGTAAAGTACCTTCTCCTTTTAGTACTTTGAAAGTGTAGTCTATGTCGTCTTTCTGAAAATGGTTGATACATACATGGACCACCTTCTGGTCACCAATATCCTCGCGACGAAGAGCGCATGTCCAGGCATGATTCAGGATTGGTGGACTTTGGTACAACTATAGTATTGTAACGGATACACACTTTCTAAAGACGATTCTTTCTTAATGAACCATACACACTAAAAAATACGAGTCTTTCAATATGCAAATAATATTCCGGTACAATACTATAGTTGTACTATTAAATATTGTGGTTGGATAAATATTACCATCTTCTCCTTCATCCTTGGTCCATATTTTATAGGTTACTGCCAGGCCATATATAGAGTAGGCTATTGTTTAAGTTAAGTTTAAGAAATGTTAGTAAATAAGGCCCCTGGTGCACATCTGTGAGCCATAAGACGCCTAACGTGAAATTTGGGCTCTTAGTCTATTAGACTCTGCTATGCTGAAAGGATGTGGACTTATTGTACAGTGTAATGTACAGAGGCGTAGCAAGGCCTGCATGAAGGTGCGGCACTAGTAGATTATTTTTGCGGCATACTAATGGACATTTTTTGTGGCCCAAAATATTTTGGTGCGGCCTGTCCCCCAAGTGCTGCACCCTGGCTACGCCTCTGACTCCATGGCCAAAAGTATTTAAACTACAGAAATTGTAATGCAGACACAATAATCTTCTAACAACGTATTACAAGCAATTTTACTTCCTTGAAATGATTTTACCTATATTGCTATACAATTTATGAATTTTAAAACATTGTGATTAGGTCATTTTAGCCAATATCCATGAAGTGTCATAGTGTCCTTGCCACGTACTACTTGTGGCACAAATGGGAACGTATCTGTATCTCAGTTTCAAAATAATTGTAATGATTAAAAATTTAGCACCTAGTGTAATTGATCCCGTGTTATTCAAATCTGGGATCAGTATTTTTATATTCTAATTACCTCATAAGTATCTAAAATTAAATATTTTATTTACTCAGAATTTGCTATTCTATTATATTGAACATATCGTTTAATATAAATATCCATGTAGAAGTATCTCTAACATAATATTGATGCTAAAAACCGTTTCTGTTTCTATATTAATATTTATTGTTCAAATTCTTTTGGCCAGAGAGTGTACATGTTCGATTAAATTTTCAGATTTTATCTCGTAGATGGTGCAAATTATGCTCGATTAACTGAGTTTTCACGCTTGTCAAAATATGAAATGATGTCATAACTTTCAGAGGACAGGGTTCGTCATCAAGTTCAATTTCATTATCTGATTCATCTGTCTCTTGACCTTGTATATCACATCTAAGCTCTGCTAAAAAGCTTTCCTCCCAAATATCCATATCTATATCCACACACACTGGAAGATCGTCGTCCCCATGCAAGTAATCGCCTAGCTACTATTTTCTTGAGCTAGCTTTGTTTTGTCGATGATGGTCTGCAGCATAAGTAAATCAGAATCTATGAATGGATCTTCATCATCTTCATCAAATCCACGAGTTACGATATCCATTGAACAATCCAAGACTCCAGCCTTCCTGAAACATTTTGAAATGGTTTCTGCGCTAACCATCGACCAAGCCTTGCCCACCCACCTAATTGCCACAATAATATTCACAGACTTCACCACATCAGACGCAGTTTGGCATTCATCTACCTTTGAAAGAATGTAAGTCAAAAACAATCTATGATAGTGAACTTTAAAGTTCTGAATTATGCCTAGGTCGAGAGGCTGAAGTTTAGATGTAGTGTTGGCTGGAAGAAAAGAAAATTTGATATTGCTGAATTTGGTGCTTAAATCCTTGATGGCAACCTGCATTATCCATCAATAAAATAATAGAGCGATTGCTACATGACAATCGGTTATTTAATTTTGTTAGAATAGTTTCCAATATCTCTCCAGTCATCCAGGCATTCTTCTGACTGAAATAATGAACTGGAAGTGATTTATCAAACCCTTTCATGCATCGTGGATTTTCGGATTTCCAGATTACCACATGGTTTTCATTTGAACCTGCTGCGGTAACAAAAAAGCTATAGCATAGCCTACTATATAAAGGCCATTTCACTGCTTTGGACCAGGGATAAGATAAAGGCGGGTTTATTTTTCTAACTGTAACCAATTACCTGATTAATACTATACTAATTATATCAACTACACATATCAAAGTTGTATAACTTGTATCTCAACATAAATTCAAGCCCAAGTATTATTATTACATGCAAACTAGATAGTATAATTATGAAAACTAAGCAAATATTTAGAGGAATCTCCATGATTTTATTTGGGGCAGGTAGTAGGAACAATAATACAATATGGTTCTTTGCCTTGTTGATGTTAAGTAACAATTGGCTACTGTTGTTAAAATTTAAAGTAATAAATAGATTTTCCTTCTGTACTAAGCAATCTATACACTCATCGACGAAGTCTTCGCACTTTTCACTATCGAGTTTTAGGAGGGGGAGTTGCTTGAATCCGATTGAAAACATAATTGTAAACACTATCCAAGGTGTAAACACCACATTTAACACGTAATTGGAAGGGCCATTTTAAGCAGCCACGATCAAAAAGGCCAAAGTTAAAATCCGGGTCTTCAATTTCCACTAAATTCCGTATATTTTCAGTGAGTACTGAACAACGATCGGGGTACAAATCTGAGATTTTATACAATTTCCTTAATAAGAAAGGCAGCATATCCTTCGATACAAGCTAGAGGTTGTCTTGTGTATGAATTCAGGAAAAAACTTCAAAAGAGTGGCCACAGACATTATGTGTGAAATCACAATTCTCCGGATGGCTGCGATAAAGATAATCTTCATGGGTTTCGAAGCTGCTGATAAATTCCATAAACGAATCTCTATCTTTATGGACATAATCTTTCCTATTATACAACTTGAGAATATTAGACTATTCAAGTGCCCTCTCATTTTCCAGGACTTGACGAACCAATACATTGTAGTTTTACATCTGTAATCTCGTTCCTTAAAGAATCTCGTTCCTTGAGACGAACTCCCTTCCAAGAGTGTTGATTAATCAATCAATGTCCATATCTATCGGTTTTCCAACATCCAGCTGATTGAGAGATTCGCAAGTGTTCCACGATTATAACACTCTAACTTGAAGAAACTTGTCAATAGTAATAATGTTTTGGACTGAAATGACAATATTTGATGTCTTATTGACAATATATATGTGTATCAAGGTGCCAAAAAACAATCCTTGGAGATCTTAATGTCAGATGATTTAGAGACAGTGATTTTTCTCTGTTCTTCTTCGTACAAGTCAACACTCTGTTTCATTGTCTATATACAATAACATACAACATGTTAAAATACAAAACTTTACATTTAGCACAACTTGACATACTTGGATCTGTAAATCATGCTCCTTTTGTCTCTATCAAGCCGCTGATACTTGATAGTGTGATTAAGACGATCAGGGCCACCACGAAGGTATTTAGGTAAGCGCCTTTCTTCAGTGTAGCTTTTATTGGTCGTATCTTCGTTTGGCCATCAATGTCAAGATAAGTTTGTGTGTCAATGATATCATCAGGATTAAAGTGTTTAGCACAAACGAAAATGTTTTTCAGTGTGTGAAGATCTAGCATATAATTACATAATTACGTATGATTAATTAAAGAGCATCCTTATCTATATAAAAAGCCCATACAAATAAGCCAAAAAATTGTCGACCGTCAATAAATTCTGTAGACCAAAAGCCCTGCCGTCTATGGGTATTACTAATGTATATGTAAGAAAACCTGGTCTAGAAATAGACGGTCTACATATAAGTTATGTATTAACTATCGCGCATCGCTTGCTAGATCGCTTCGCTTGCTAGATCGCTTCGCGGCAGAACACAACCACACGATCAATATTAGGAGTATATAAACTACACACCAACCGCGAAGCGGTTGGTGTGTAGTTATATACTCTTAATATTGATTATAAAGCGTGAATAGGCCTAAATAGTCAAATTTAACAATGTGAAATTTTAGTGATTACGTCATCATGCGATAATAAGTAAGCATATTGGCAATCTGGTGTTACCAACGTGTCCGCATTATTAATGTCCATGTTCCATTAAATTTTCAGATTTTTTACTCTTAGAGGGCGCGAACTATGTGCGATTAAGTGAATTTTCAGGGTTCTCGAAATGTGACAATGACGTCATAACTTTTCGAGGTGTGATAAATATTGAGTGGAAACCTCAACTTGTTGGCGAGTGCCAAAAGTTACCCCTATATGCAAAAAATCTCATTTGGAAACCGTCCAGTTTCTTCAATCAACTCGGAACATACAAACAAATATATATATATATATATATATACACCCACCCTTGTGTTTTAATAGTATAGATTAAAGTATGTAAGTGATGTTAAGCTTAAAGGAAAACTGGTAATTAATTAATTAAGCATTCTCAACTAGTAAAGCATACTCACCATCTCTATGCAGAAAACGTTTCCACTTATGGACGATGTCTTGCGGCCCAGAAGGAATGTGAAATACTGCAACACCACTATAGTCACTATGGTACCCATTAGCACATCTGGGAGTAGAACAAGAGTTGGGCATTAGTTCAGGATATAAATAAACAAGGAACTAGCATTATAAAGGCAAAGTATGATTGAATTAAAGAGATTTTGTAATTAGAATAGCTAATATTTACAGACGAATCTCGTTAACTATTTTTCTAAACCAGATAAGCATTTGTAGTTTTAATCAAAATTTATATATTTACATTATGGCCATTTATGGGTATATAATAAAATCGCCTTCATCTTATCCCTGGTCCAGGCGCATTTGGCTCAGTGAAATGGCCTTATGTTTAGTAGGCTATGGCTATAGTTATCAGTTGCTTGCTTTTTTGCCTCCTTTACACTGCTTTCCAATTTGACACAACCCACGATCAGGTAATGCCTGCCAAAAAACACCAGTTTCGTCCATATTCCATACGTTATCCTTGGCATAATCTTGCAAAATTTCCGGTTGCCTCCCTTTCCAGGAATCAACTGTATTCCCTTGTACATCTCCTGATTCCCCACAGATTGTTAACTGTTTGATATTGTACTTCCTTTTCCACTTCCCCGACCAGCCAATTGAACCTTTAAAATTAGATTTCCCAAGACATGCAGCAATCTGTCTGGCCTTCTCTGTTAAGTATGTGCCACCAGGGTAGATATTTTTGGAGCAAGCAAGACTGTACCACTCGTACAGGGCTTTTTGACTTCCATATACTCTGATTTACGAGGCGTCTTGCTGGTATGAGCTCTATTCTCTGAAGCATTGGACTCGAACATAGATAGTATAGAATCTTTATTCTTTAGTATGTATGCAATTTGACTCTTTCCGCACTAAAACAGTCCCGCTAGAGTTCTAATGCTAATCCCTGGACTCTTCTCAAGTGTCTTTAAACCTAAGTATATTCACAAGAAAATAACTGTATTCGACAAAAAGAAAAGTTATACGATTTACTATTTGAGAATGAAAGGTTATACGTTTATAACAGTAACTCTAGACTAAATAGTTCAAATTAGTTTATTTCATTCTTCCTACTTTGAAACACCTACAAAGTTATAATAAACACCCTACGTGTTTCGTAATAAATTGACATTAGTAGAAGTCTTTTGTTACGAGCCAGTACTAACTATACGAGCATATCTGTTATGAGTTTCACAGTTGAGGTGTTTAGGCCCCCCAAGCAGATTTGAGTTAGTTTAGTTAACAATCAAGACTGTGTACTATATACGACAAGTTACTGAAGGCCTACAGTTAATGCCGTAGGTTGACATACTGTTTAGTATTTCTCATTAGCTATTACATTAAACTTCGCTGCTCCGGCGTTCACCTTCTTGACATATCTACTAGATAGGTATACCTTTTAATTTTATGGCCGGTCAAACCTTAACCAGCGGAGATGTTACTCTTCACGTTTTGGAGATCAATTCATATGTAAGATTTTACCATGCATATATGGACAGATGGACTCCATCGCTAGGTCAAGTACTTAAATTGAAGCGAAAACCAAGTAACGACAAAGACAAGCATGCAGTGGCCGTTCTGAATGATGATGTGATTGTAGGACACGTGCCATATAATCTAGCACCACGGTTTTCTCAATATTTGAGAAGAGAAGTAAACAAAGCATTTGCTGAGGTTACGGGAGAGAAAGTAAATAGAGGAGCAGGTTATGGACTAGAAATTCCATCTGTGTACCGCCTACATGGACCTAAAGTTTATATTTACAAGATGAAAGAATTCTTGAAAGACTAAGAAAGACACTGAAATTGTATAGGTGCCCAGAGCTGCAAATGGGTCAATGACCCATGGGTCAATGGGTCATATGGGTCAATTTTTGGGATGGGTCAATGGGTCATGGGTCATGCCCCATCAATACTTTGATTAATTAACTATCTAGACGTAAGAGATCATTAGACTTGTAATAAGAGATCATCAGAGAGCGAGAGGCATTTTAATGCCTTTAATGCTCTACATATAGTAACGTCTCAACGTAATTCAATGTTACCAGATACCATCGAAGCCGTATCTGTAGTGCTAGAAGGTTATAACTTATAATAAACAACTTGTATCATGATTGTGTGAGACTAAATTATATTTACATTATAGTTACTTCTAAGTTCAAATATTGGATATATAATTGGTCAGATAATAACATGAATGGGTCAGTGGGTCATGGGTCACTCCTTCGATGGGTCACATGGGTCATGGGTCACTGCTCGTGACCCATTTGCAGCTCTGTAGGTGCCATCCTGTCATGTTAAATTAGTGATATATATCCATGTAAACTTTTGTGCGTAGTTTCTGATTGTCCGTTGTTTGGAATACATTTTGTATTAAGACACACATTCGGGGCCAGTTCCCTGTCCGTTGTTCGGAATTCAGAGTTGTCCGCTTCTCGGGGACTGCTTAATTATTACATGTATGGTAATTTAATTCCGTTCCAAGAGGGTTGTCCATTAAGAGGGGTTGTCCGCTTCACGGGTTGTCCGTTTTGGGAGTTTGCACTGTAATACTCACTCAAATAACCCATAAATGTAATGGGTTACAACTTACAAGGAAACTTACATCATTCCAACTAAACGTTGCCCCACAAAACACCTTTCAAAATGGTTTAATAACTTATAGTGATGATGACGTGTGGAAATAAAGGTAAATTCTAGCTTTGTATACAGCACTTTCATGGCGGCAGTATCGCTTATCCACCAAAATATACTAAACAAAATGCTAAAGAAAATCTATCAGTTCGGCTGTAATTTTCGATTATTTCCAGAATTTATTATCATTATTTTCTCCGTAGCCTACCTGGTAACCACTCCTTTTTATATTTATGGTAGAAAATTGGCTTGCAGGTGCAGAGTTACCATCTAATTTGCACCTGTGGTCAAGATCTTGGATTAAACAAAATTTACTCTATAATTTAATGTGAAAGACAATGAATCATGGGAGGTACTTTATTAATGTTGCAGTGTATTTGAGAAGTAGTGTGATCGGGAACTCATCATTATTATTTGGTGTGTTTTCGTACGCTTCAGGTATGTTGAGTGCCTTAAAGTATATTGTGGCTCATTTAAATTGCCTTACATATGGTCGGATATTATTATTACAGTAGCAACAACGAACGATCCATTACTTTGATTTTAATTTTCGAAGATTTTTTGTTATACTGCTCAGACGCTCAGCTTTCTTTGGTCAGAAAATGATGTATTCTCGTCTGTTACATCAATTCTTTGGTTCTTGAGATATAAATTCTTTGGTTCTTGAGATATAAATTGAGGAGAAGAAAAGTTTCTTGTAAAACAGCGAGAACACTTTTTGAAGTACTGTTGCATGATATTTTGAGACGCCTGAGATTTTGATACGTCTATGTGATACACTCTATACACCATGGATGTGCTATTACAAATTACACAGTGATATTTTGAGACGCTATAAAAGGAAATTTTGTCTTATTTACTTTTTATTATGAATTTAAGAATAATATAATTTTGAGACGCGTGAGATTTTGAAACATTGTATTAGCAAACCATGGATGTGCTATTAGAAATTATATTGATATTTTGAGACACTACTATAAAAGTAATTTTCTACTTATTAAGGCCCCTCTTTACTCAAGATGGAAATCGACATTAGAGTCTTTTTAGATAGGTCCCAGTATGGTCTAGCTACACGGTAAATTCCAGGTGAATCTGATCAAAACCTTTTCAGTTGAGACTATTTTAAAGCTTAGGAATGTGTGCATCATCACCCAAAGGTCACTTTTCAAATGAAATATAATTTCCGGACGCGCGCCCGGTCTCAGTTTTGCTCCAAATTTGTTGAAACCTAGTTTAAACTAAAGAAAACATATGTTCTGAGGTAAGGAACCTTGATTTATTCTCTACAATCTAAACTTTTAAAGTTATAGACCTTTGAAATTCGACTTTGACTGCCATTTTTCATAATTTTGACATATTTTCAAGAATTTATTGACTTGGCAGATAAATTCTGACTTGAAAAGGCTGGGAATTTGAAAGTTTGAATTGTAGAGGTTAAATCAAGGTTCCTTACCTCAGAACATATGTATTCTTCAGTTTAGACTTGGTTTCAACCAATTTGGACCAAAACTGTGACCGGGCGCGCTCCCGGGATCCTTTTTTTAATTTACTTTTCGCACTATTTGAAGATGATGAGAATGAATTTGTATTGTTGCAATCATTAGGATAATGGTCAAATTTGTTCTTCCAGGAATGTTTGCAATACTATATGGATGATTTAGAATTATATTTCTAAAAAGTAGAGTATATTTATCAGGAGTTTTAAATTTGTAAAATCATCAAAAATTGTCACATTTCTATGCCCATATATGGTCATTTTGAAAACGAAGTTAGTTAGGGTCACAAAATGTATTATGGACTGATAGGAAGTCGGATAGTGCGAACATTTTGCACACAAAATTGTTATTATAGGTCCACGGGTTTGTGAGAAACAATAATATATAATCATAGGGACCACCCAATGAGATTTACAAAAAATCGCATTTGTAAAAGTTTATTTGGTGTCAGGGTCACATATTTGGTCAATATTTAATGAAATTAATATAACTCTTTATTATGAATTTAAGATTCTTACAATTTTGAGACGATAGTATAGATAACCATAGAGACATAGATGTGATAGCTATATACATAGATGACTAAAGTATAAGGATAGACCATTACAAATGAAAACTAAACCAAGGATGAGTGCGAAGGCCATTTTGTTACCCAACCACAATTTATATTCTTGTTGTAAAAATCACATTCAACTATCAGTTTATAAGAGTTTAATTAAAAAAATATGGCTGTTTCACTATTATTTCTTGTGATATGTATCCTTCATTTATTAAGTGTCTACAATAATATATATTTTAGATTTATTTCATGATAATTCACTTTACAATAATATTTACATGTTCAATTAATTAGCAAATTATGCCGAACAAATGTTCAGCTCCAGGATGCAAAGGAAACTACAGCTCTACTGATGGCTATGTGTCTGTATTCAAACTACCTACTGATCCTGAGCTAAGACACAAGTGGATAAGAGCGCTACATCTGGTAGATATTAACCAATACACATATGTATGTGAAAAACATTTTCGTGAGGAAGACATTGCTCGATCCTACTCAGTACCATCTGGAACTAATGGTACACTTCAAGAAACTCCTCGCAAAGTACCAGTGCTTTGCAAAGGCGCCGTTCCTTGTTTTCTGCCTGGCTGCCCTAAGTATCTTTCAGCACCTGAATCATCTAAGTCATGTAAACGATTGAAAGTGGAGTTAAAAGAGGAGCAATTCTTTGCTCAGGTTATACAAGAAAGTCAGAAAACATTCAAGATTGATGAAGAGAGATATGGTATAGCTACTTTGGATGACTTGAAACAAAAGCTTCATCTCAACTCTCTTAAAAACTGGCTACGTTGGTCTACCAATCAAGATTCAGTTCATTTTATACTTCCAAATATTCACAATTCTAAGATCACAGTCGAAGCCACCCTTTCGATTAATTTCAATCTAGGTACCAAAGCATTTTACCATAACGAACCAATTGCTATATCCCTCAATTGTTTGACAGATATACGTCAAATTGAAATCCTTTTGATTGAATGTAACTCCTCTGTGAATGATATTTGTCAATCAGATCCTGTACGATATCACGTTAATTCAGCGAGGAAACACATTATTCAAGCAATCGATCAAATTGAGAAATATAATCGTGAGTCAGAGTCAGAGTTGGAGTTCATAAACCAAGAGCATGTATCTGTTTCTACGTACCTTCCTCGACTACAATTCGTTTTGTGTCAGATTGAGAATGTTATGGTTCCCAAAAATAGGCGCAGATGCAACATATTGACCCAGGTATGTCAATTGATAACTTTTACTATACTGTACTTATAGTTTATACTAATTTTGTATTTAGATTTTGTCCCTCAAGGCCCATATCTATTCTCACTCTTGTTACAGTTATTTACAGTCCCTTGACTGTTTATCTCTTCCACATTTTCACACCTTACGGAGATTATACGATCCAATTGGATTAGAAAGTGAATACTTGATTTTCCTAGAAAATGCGACAAGAGAATTCTCTGAACAGCAAAAGAATGTTATTGTGCAAATAGATGAAGTCCATGTAAAATCAGATATTTCGTATAAAGGTGGTAAAATTATTGCACCTACATTGGACATGGAGGATCCTATAAAGACGGTATTAGCAATTATGGTTTCGAGTCTTCATAAAAAATGGTCAACAATTGTTCGTTTAGTCCCCCTTTCTTCTACCAAAGCATCAGCACTACATCTCACTATAACATCTGTAATTGACGACATCGAAAAGTGCGGTCTCTTTGTTCAGGTACTTTGTACTGATAACTACCCCCAAAATGTTAATATATTTAAACTGTTTTCTCCTGATAGAAAACTCTCTCCTATTGTTCCTCATCCTGTCGACCCTAATAGAAGCCTTTTCTTGTTTTTTGATCCTGTTCGGAATAATTGGCTTTATACGAAAGATTTCAATCACACTTTTATTTTTCCTAATTTTGGTGATATATCTACTGACTCCATGAAGTATCCTCTTACTCATTGCAAGGCTTGTTTTGAAGACATACGAATACTTTACAGACAAGAGCAACATGCTTTCGCTAAAATTGCTCATCAACTGACAGCTAAATCATGCTGGCCTTCTAGTTTTGAACTTCAAAATGTAAAACTTGCTCTCAAAATATTTAATGAGTCAACTAGTGCTGGTCTAAAAATTCAAGATAATTACGAAACGACAACTCAAAAACGAAATCAGCAGAATTTATTTCTATTATAGTGAACTTGTGGAAAATATTTAATGTTAGTACACCTCAGAAGGGAACACGTTTGAATGAAGAATTTTCAAAACCACTTATAAGGGATGATCCTCGCTTCTCATTTTTACAGCGTATTGTATTTTGGATTGATGCTTGGGAAGCAACCACCAAAACAAATAAAGCATCATTATACCGCCAAACCTTCACTAGTTTGAGGCACTCATGCTTATGGTTAAGTTACACTAAATTACTCAAACTATGAAATTAACCAGTATTACAGTGAACTTCAAGTCGGCTATAAATCGGCTTATAACGAAGTTCAATGGTCCGGTCATCCTTATATTTGACTATACTATATTCAAAGGAATCGATATAATGAAATTCTCTCTTTGGCGAAGATATCTATTTTGGACATAATCTGAAGTTGTTCCATAAGTCTTGTAATTCGTGTTCAGCATTGATACGACAGGTAGATAGTGATCGAAGTAGTTTTGGATATAAAGGATGGGTTATCTGTGGCTCTGTGCAAACTCCAACGCACCTCGCGAATTACTGAGTCTTTCGTTCTGTAGAAGACTAGAAGTTATTGACGTAGACATCGGCATCAAGAATAGCAGAAGCAGCATAAATTTCCACATCTGTTCCCCAAACAGATTCACGATTCATAAGTACTTGTGTGGTAAGGTATTCACACGGTGTAATTTGTTTGGTTTTGAAATACCATCCTAGTTTCCTTGTTCCTTCACTGGCGATAATGATAGAACGAAGCTGTAGGTGGCTGTTTTCACTCCCAGTAACTAATTTGGATTTGCATCGAAATAGACAATTACCACTTCCTTCGATATGTTCCGTTTCCCAGGTTCAAAACCGCTAAGTAACTTCCAAACGCTATTATATGGTTGTCTGCAGACTGATTCAAATGATATCCCCAACATATATATCACATTTACTTCGCTGCCAATTTTCAGTTCTCACATTGATCCTTGGGTCCATCGGTGTGTCCTATGGATTACGGAGAGGAACTGCGTCGTGAAATGATTCCCTTAGCATTGTGTTTAGATACTGATTTCCCTAAAATATGAATTTGTTTACAATTTACTTAATAAAAGAATAATTCTAATGTTATAGCCTGCTTTCGAAGGTACGTATAGACTGAAGAAATATATTAATTTAACTGAATTTGAGTTGTATGAGTTTATTGTTAGATTATTTTAACTTACCACGAAATACAGTACTTAGTGTATGTATCTAGCACGTTGCTATCTGTATAGCTGGGTGGGGTAGAGATCTGTTATCCATCCGAGTATAATCTCCATAATATCTCTCTTCTACAATAAATGGATTAAATGATATTTTGTAGTTATCGTATGAATCATTGTTAACTTACAACTTCCTCTTCTTTTCCACCATCCACATACCGAATAACATCGTGTTGGGAGTGTAGTTGTGCGCTTTGTATAACAAGTGGTGCAGCTCTTCATGGACTCATGAAGGTCTGCCCACGATATTCTGCATTAGAATTTCCTACAAATGACAACATTGTAAGAATATTATTACTGGATGTTACAAATATTCGGATTGAAGTCAATTGAAGGTGTAAAGCTAAAATAACAATGAGTGTCAATAAAAATAACACTCAATGAATTAGACAATATAGGTCAGGGGTTCTTAACCGAAACAATCATGTTACCCGACTTTCGAAATTTCTAGACATTCCCCCCCTCCCATAATTGTTAACTGTAAATTGTATTATATTATTCATTCCAAACAAGAGAGAATATGAATAAGAATCAGTAGTAAACTTATCGTGTTGTATAGTAAATAGGTTACTTGTATATTTTGGTCACCTTTGTAAGTATTTATGTAATTTTACTTTGTAGAGATATTATAAGGTATGATCAAATTGTTAAAAATTTCCCCCAAAATCCTCCAAATTCCCCCCCGGTTGAGAACCCCTGGTATAGGTGAAAACGAAACCTTACTTTTAAGTTATTAAGGTGTTGAAATATAGATTCCGTAGAAATCCGAAAAGATTCTGGTACATCTAAAAAAGGAATATTTACTATTAACACTATTTTATCTTTTAAATAACAACTCAATTACAATGAATTTACCTGTGAGGTGTTGATTCCGTTGCTAGCTTTCTTCTTAGTATTATTGGGACTAGAGCATCTTTCGAAGTAAGGTCTTGTGATATGGATTGGAATCTTTTTGTCCTTCTTCGTTCCTAATTCTGTTATAGAAATTGCAACATGGCTTTCTGTTGCTTTCGACACCGTGTAAGTCCCGAGATGTTTCGTTTGCTTCTTTGTTTTGGGCATGTATTTTAGTTTGGGCATGTTGGTATAGATTATCTTATCATCCTTCTTTAGAGATGCACTAATTACAGAGAGAATAATTATGAAAATAATTATAATCGAAAGAATGAATCGAACATTAGTAACAAGATAGACTGTGTGTTATATATGAATTTAATATCGTCATCAGTTCAACTAACCGATTAGTGTTAATTAATTAATTAATTAATTTTCTTATTATATTGTATCTTCTGCTTGAGTTGTTCAAAATTGATGCTGTCCATAGCTGATTGCTGTGTAGAAGTTAGAGATTCATCGATGTTGCTAACTGCATCGAGGGGATTATCAGGAGGTGGGAAAAAAATGTCGTTTATACCTTCGATATCATCTAGTGGATCTGTGAGTTCAGAGAAAATCGATTCTTCCAAATCAAAGTCTTCCTCATCGTTGGTATGCAGGTCGTTAATGGTGAACAAGAGATTTTGATGCCGGGACTCTCTTCCCCACATAACCTTGAATGGAGTTTGTCCGAGGGATCTTTCTTGCAGGAGTTCATTGCAAGCACAGCCTGTTTCAGCAGTTTGGACCAATGATCCCCTATCTGACTCTCCATTTTAATCAGTTTTCTATATGGATAATTTGTAAATGGGTCTTAAAATTATATTACAAAATACTAACTGTTTCAGAATCTGGTTGTGCGCTTAGACTATTATTTCCACTGAGATACAGCCACATTTCCTTATGTGCCACTTGTCCCACAAGTAGCACATGACATAGACACAGAATGAGCAGGGGCGTCAGAAGGGGGGGGCACGTGCCCCCCTCAAAAATCTCGGTGCCCCCCCCACGGTGCCCCCTTCGCCTGTGCCCCCTTCCCCTGTCCTAATAGATGAAATAACAACACCAATTATATACATGAGTTCAAATGTCATGATACTACTGCTCTTATTCGATGTGAAACTATCAAAAAAGACATAAAATCACGTGGGGTTTTATACTACTAAGAATTAGTTTTGGTCTGTGCCCCCCCCTAAATTCTGATTGCCCCCTCCCCGATTACACGCTTCCGACGCCCCTGAGAATGAGATGCTACTTCATGGATAATTATTGGATAAACATGACTTAAAATCATAATTTTATGATATTTATAATTATATTACAAGATAAAGTCATTTGAGAGTAGTTTATTTCAGAAGGCTTTTTACACCAACGAGAAGTATATTGTAATACAGGAATAAAACTTCAGTTGTTTAGAATCTTCACCTGAAACGAGATAGGTAGGAAAATTTTATAAAGTATGAACAGAATACTGAAGTGGTCCGGCCAAAGATTGACTATCTTTTATAATAATGACACTGTAAATGGCAAGTGTTCCGGCCATGACCCAACCACGTGCTACCTAGGAAAGTATACCGGATAATTAAACTCACACATTCTTTAACGTCTTGTGATACGCCTGCCCATGTGTATCTTTGCTCAACTGAATGTAAGGTCTTATTTATTCCGGGATGACCGACTTGGTCATGGAACTTCTCATTAATGTTGTCAAACTCAGACTGCAATGGAACTTCCAAATCTGTTTCTGTGCCTTCCACTTTTACTCTCTAAAGGGAGAATTAAATTAAACCATGGAATATTAAAAAATGGTCTAGGGGAATAAGGAAGTCAAAATTACCTTGCAAAGTCTGTTGGTATCTCCAATAAAATAGGAAGACAATCTTCTTTTGTAGTTCCATTATGTCTGACGTGAAGCTTGAGATGCTTCAGAATCTTTTTCTTCGCGAATAAAGTGAATGATTTCGTCATATTCATTTGGATTCATTTCAAAATAAGAAAGGATTTGATTGTTTGTTTGTTGTAAATGAATAAGACAATTAATGTATATATTAAGTTTCTTATATAGTTAATTTATTTGCTAATAGTATAGGGTTTATCTATATTATGATTTCAAAATCATAGTTTCTTAAATTCATAATAAAAAGTAAAAATAAGCCAAAAATTACTTTTATAGTAGTGTCTCAAAATATCACTGTATAATTTCTAATAGCACATCCATGATTTGCTAATACAATGTCTCAAATCTCACGCATCTCATTCTTGAATTAAATTCATAATAAAAAGTAAAATAAGCCAAAACTTCCTATTATAGTGTCTCAAAATATCACTGTATAATTTCTAATAGCACATCCATGGTTTGATAATACAATGTCTCAGAATCTCACGCGTCTCAAAATATCATGCACAGTACTATTAACTTTGCATTCCTCAAATCAATCTTCATTTTACTCTTGTGCAGCCATTGAATATACATGTCTTAATATATATCTGGCCCATTACCTACTAATAATCCTGCAAGACTTAGATGGCCGAGATTACACTTGAGATGCAAGATGCTTTACACACGACCTGTAGTTTATCTAATTGCGAAGGAGAGAAAGTGACTATTCTGATAAGCATGTACTTGGTATTGAAAATATTTATTATATATTGCTTCGTATTCATATTGAGCCTCGGGTGGTTCTAGAGAGGGGGCGTGGGGGATGCGCATCCCCCTAAAATTTAATTATATTATAATGTATTGTAGTGTAATTTATAGTATTGGATTTCCTTTCGCCATGTAAAATGATCATTTTTTTAGTCTCGAACACCTTGGGGGTTTTGAACCTAAACGACAGCTTAGCCCATCCAAAACTTCCATCCCCCCCTCCCCCTATCTTTGGAAATTGGGTTTGTACAAATAACAGAAAAAGCTTGCAACATCTTTTTGCAAGGATCTGAGGAGTGCCATCTCTGCAAGGCCAAAAAGTCCTCAGGTGTAAACCAATTTCATCAACAATTTTATATCCCGTTGTCAAGTCGACTCGATTGATTTAGGGACATGTCTGATGAATATATTAAGTCCGGATCCTGTGTACCATTCAAGTGACTGTTGGTATACCAACCATTTACGATATATCTTCTGCTGCTGCGGCGAGTGCTGCCACTAAAGCACAAAAAATGTTGCTCGCTGCAGTTTAGGCAACTTTTGCTGCGAACTATGGTCACCTCAAATACTTCATGACGATAACGGTGATGAATTTTCTAAATTTATTTTCTCTTGATCAATAAGAACTGGACCTCAACATAAATATTCATGGTGACCCACTCCATCCATAGAACGAGAGGATTTTTAAACGAACGATTTGTCACTTACTTTTGTCCTTATTTGGACCATTTACCACAATTAACTCCTCTTAATTGGGTCATTTTTGCAGGAACGAAATAATAGCCATAGGAGCAAATATAAAATATCTGAATATAATTGCATCAAATTTCGCATAATCGGACAAAATACTATTTATATAGTCCAAATTTTGGCTGATTGGCACAATAGGCGCTTTATATATTAAAAATTTTCAATTTAACGGGTCAATAATTGCTTCTTCCTTCGTTGCACACGAAACTGAAAGTTAATTCACTTTCAATGGAAGTAAAGTGAAAATGGGATTTTATATTTATACCTTTCCACAAGTGTGGTTTAGGGTTCAATTGTGTCAAAGTAGGTTCGCAATTGTATTTATATCACTAGTTTTGCATATACTGTATATGTGTCTATTTATATTATAGTAGTATATTAGTTCAAACCTCCGTGATCCCGATTTCTTAGAAACGTGCACTTCCTTCAATCGGGCATCCTTACGATACAAAGCCATTGCTAATTATACATTATCTTAACCATTAATGTAGTTTATTTAAAAAATATTTCCTAAATACTGTCTGGGGAGAGGTGCGTTGGGTATGTGCGCACCTCCACTGAGCTTTCATAGTTGAATGGTTTGCTCGAAAGAGGGCTATTTCTGGTTGGGTTGGCCTACTGATGTCGGTGGGCGAACGACTTTCTTTTTTGTTACAGGTTGTCCTTACACTGTGAGGACAAGCTGTAAGGAATGTAAATCGTTACAATGAGTATTCATTAGATTCCATACACCACATTTAAACGAGTCCTTATTCCAGTAATGGATAATTTTCGGCCTTATTCCAGTATTGGATAATTTTCGGCCTTAGGCCATTCGGTCTTAGTCAGGTTTTCCGCTTATTCCAGTATTGGATAATTTTCGACCTTATGCATTTCGGCCTTAGTCCAGTATTGGATAATTTTCGACCTTATGCATTTCGGCCTTAGTCCAGTATTGGATAATTTTCGACCTTAGGCAATTCGGCCCTTATTTCAGTTTTCAAAATATGGAAATTTGGCTCGAATTTTCGACCTTAGTCAGTTAACCCATATATTTGATGACTTCACCATTCAACATCAGCGGCGGAAATAAACCAAAACGCTGAATGAACAGCGAAAATTCTAGATTCTCTGCATTTGATGAAATAATCTACAAATCTAAAGATCCCCAAGGATGGATTATTTGGAATCTTGAAACTACATTTATATTGTCATTATGACATCAAATACAGTAGTCATTTCATTCCAAACATTATTACTGTTGACAAGTTTATTCAATGTTAAAGTGTTCTAATCGTGGAACCCCTAGGAATCTCTCAATGAAAACCGTCAGATATGGACATTGATTGATTAATCAATACTCTTCGAAGGGAGTTCGTCTCAAGGACCGAGATTCTTTGCCACTTATACATAATGATCCCAGATTTAATAAAATGTCTACTCTAGTTCGTTGGTTAGAGCCTGCGGAAGCTTACCAGTTCATGAGGAAAGTTAACAGTTCAACCCTTCACGAGTTTTCACCATTAAAGTATTGTACTGCCTAAACTTGTAGAATATTGATCAGCGAATGTGGATTTTCCTAAGTACAGTGGAACCTCCACAAACGGGGCCTGTGGAAACGGGGAACCTCTGAAAATTGGGTAAAAGAAAATGCATCAAATTCCTACTCCCACATAAATGAACCTCCACAAACGGGGAATCGGGTGGCTAAACCTTGCGTCCCTGGAACCCCGTTTCTGCAGGTTCTACTGTATTGTCATCATTTATACAAATTGATCTTATTGAACACCATTTTGGATTATACAAATCGATGTCAGGGTGAACTACAATGTCTTGGTTTGTCAACGAGAGGGCACTTAAACAGTCTAATATTCTCAAGTTGTATAATTGGAAATATTATGTCCGTAAAGATAGAGATTCGTTTATGGAATATATCAGAAACTTCTAAACCCATGAAAATGATCTTCATCGCAGCCATCCTGAGAATTTTGATTTCATACATTATATGTGTGTGTGTGGCACTGTGTACACTTTTGTATTTTTTTTCCTGAATTCAGATACAGGACAACCTCTAGCTTTTATCGAAGGATATGCTTCCTTTCTTATTAAGGAAATTGTCTAAATCTCAGCTTTGTACCCTGATTGTTGTTCAGTACTCACTCATAATAGTATGTCTATGGACTATGAGAATTGAAGACCCAGATTTTAACTATTGCCTTGATTGTCCTTTTTATTCATGGAGGATTAAAATGGCCAGCCAATAATGTGCTAAATGCGGTGTTTACAATAATTGAGTGTTCACCAGTTCACTTTAAAGTTGTTGTTAATTTCAATCGTATTCTAGCAAACCCCTCTCCTTAAATTCGATAGTGAAAAGTGCGAACACTTCGTTGATTAGTGTAGATTGCTTAGTACAGAAGGAAAAGCAATTTATTACTTTGAATTTTAACAACAGTAGCCAATTGTCACATAATAACAACAAAGCGAAGAACCATCATGTTTCTACTATCTGCCAAATAATCTTCTAAGAAATTCCTCTAAATAATTGCCTCCTACTTTACTATCTAGTTTGCATGTAATAATATACTTGAGCTTGATTTTATGTTGGGAGACAACTATGAACCATATATACTACTTTGATATGTGTAGTTGATATAATTAATCTAATATTAATTAGGTGATTGGTTACAGTTAGAAAAATAAACCCGCCTTTATCTTATCTCTGGTCCAAAGCATTGAAATGGCCTTTATATAGTAGGCTCTGATATACACTATTTACAATAATTTCAATACGTATTTGAATTTTCAATTTTGTTCCTGCAGCATTTTGCTCTACTTGTATGTCCGATAGATTGACATTTTTTAAACGTTAGCTTTGAACCTAATCTGATTAATATAGGGTCTATTCTGATATTATTCTAAGAAAAATGTCAGATGTATATATTTGTTTCAAAGCTGATCTTTCTTGAAAATGCTCGCGATATCTATGAATGAGTTTATTACACAATTCAGATCCTTTAGATATATTGAAATACATTCAACGACAGTTATAGTCACTACTATCATCAACAATATATATATATATATCGCATAGGAAACAGAAGTCTCAAATAACTTGTCTTTACAATTAATATTGAATTGCACAGTCACCAAAATGATACCTGGAATTTGGATAGCAACCGAAAGTTTACATTGGAATGTATTGTCAATTTTCTTTTCCGCTTCGAACCGGTGGTTCTGACTTTTTACAGTAACTCAACATACATTAATTGATTTCTGAAAGTATATATTCAATTTTCATTTCTTTACATATTGATGTTTCCGCACACTTCAAAGATCTAGATTTGTAATTTTTGGTTTATGTATTAACCAAACTTGGTGATCTGTAGCCTAGTCGGCCGTACCGTTACTAGATGGGGTTTCGTCCCATCTCAGGGACTCGTCAGGAGGGTGACCCTCGACCCCGTGACTGGGTGGTCACGCTTCCTTATTGCCACACTCTACAAGTGCGCTCCTGCCGGCATACACCTAGCTCCACTAGGCGCCGGCCCCGATACTACAGTTTAATATTCAGGTGATATTAAAATAATATAATAAAAAAAAGATTCTGTTTCATAATACTTAAGTTTACTAATCTAAACTAAGAACACACAAAAAGCTACCTTAGTAAAATAATTATATTGACCTTACTAGATCCCTATTTAAATTTCCAAGAAATCCGCAAGTTGAATTAAATTACTGATACTTTTGAAGTCAATTTTTATATACTTGTAGTCTTTAGATATTCTGCAAACTTGAAATTGAGAACACTATGCCAATCAATGATAATAAGCAAGCTGAAAATCACAAGTATACAGACCTCAATAATTGGTCTATTCCCTACCACAAGTCACTGTGTAACCGCGTGGGAAGTATTTCTGACCCGCCATCTCCTGCCTCTACTTGTGTCGTTGTGTCAGATACATTTTGGTTCATATACCACCAAGAAACAAAAACTCGCCACTTTGGACAGCTCTTACTTGTTTGCACCTTTTCTATCTTTGAAAATATTTAAAATCAATTTAGTTTTTGAAAAATGCTTGATGAATGTGATAAAATTTGTAGTCAAAGTGGACGTAGCTTTCTAGTATTATAATCAAATATTACATATTTTCTTTTATTTCAAAAATATAATTTCTCGATAAACAGTAGTACTGTTGTATCACGGTTTACTTATCATGACAGTTCACTTACCTCTATTTCTATAACCATATTTAACTAGGGATACTTTTTATCCATGACGGTTTACTTACCGTCTTTGCAATGGCTTCACACTTTACACTTCCTATTACACATCTCACTTATAAGGATTCACATCTCAAATTCTAATTATATTACTATCATAATTTGACAATGCATCAACATGACATTTAATAATTTCCATATTAGCTTAGATTAGTGTAATATGGCCCAAAATATCCAATTACGATGTATTTTATTAGACAAATGATATTTTAATTTGCAACTAAAAGTATTTCATTAACATAAATTCCTAGATTCTGGAAAAGTACTTTTTAATAGACTTTTTTAATTGTTTTTATTGCATTTTTGGAGAGATCTCATCGAGGTGTATATTCAGCGAGGCAACTTAAAGTTTCCAATATACTAAGCTTGTTTCCAGTCAGAACGTTTCTAGTACCTCTTTGCAAGAATTCATTCAATCATTTTCATCATTGCATAGCAAAGTTTCTTCAATGAAGTCGACCTAGAATCCTAGATCCATTCTTGAGCTCTGTATCAGATCTCTCAGCTATCGCGTGTAACTGGCTATTCAATTCATCAATACTTGGACGAAGTCAACCATGTCCTACATATGCCAGGACGTCTTAATTACCGAAATAGATTTACTAGTCGATGAACCCGATACTATCTCGGTTCCAACTATTAGAACTCTGATCGCGGAGGTTTGAAAAATCCATCCGATCAGTCCTAGATTCGTCACTGCTTGGAATATCTTTAATTGTATAGAAAATTATTTCGAATTAAAGGTCCTTCTTGGTAAATTATTGTATATTTATATATGAATGTTTTATTTGATGCTGGAACAGGTGGTTGCTAATTATGGAGAGTGCAATGTTCATCTTGTTGTCTAAACGGCTTACATGTCCTTCATAAGCTGTTATTCGTAGTTGGGGATTGTTTATTAGCAAATAAAGTAAAATACAATTCTATGTTAATTTTCAAAAGTGCTTAGAAGAGAAAGATTTTCATTAATTTGTGTATTCTTCTTGGTATTCTAAGTTTATATTAATTATACTTGACCTCCTATTTGTTTTGTCCTTTATATTACCTTATTATAGGAAATTAACGCGCCATGAAATTAACGCGAAGGAAATTAACGCGAATTGGGGCTGAACATTTTCAAATACATGAAATTAATGCGAATAAATTTTAGAAAAAAATTCAGGATTATTAATCTCCTGATTAAATACTATTTATTGTGCCCAAATAGGCTTCTAATCTACATGATAGACATCCTTTCAACTTAGTTGCACATCTGAAAATATGTACCTCGGATGTTTGTCCATCCATTGTATACTTTTGCTAAATAGCAGGAAATTAAGGTCATGGATATTAACACTCCAATAAATTATCGCGAAGGAAATTTACGTGATTTGGAGAAATTCGCGTTAATTTCATGGCGCGTTAATTTCCTATAATAAGGTAGGTAGAAGATTCCAAAAGATGTTATTTTCGTCTGGAAAAAACGAAAATTCGTGTATTTTAGAGTTCAATGCTGATATGTTATGTTTTAAGGGAAAGTGAAGAGCGTATAAGTACCATGTCATCTGTTAGAATATATTTAGATATAATGTATTTGTAAATTGTAATAGTATGTATGAAACTACAGATTATTATTGTAATTTACCTTTATTCTTACATTTAAATTAATTCAATCTATTGCAATTTTCTTATGTTCATTTGAGTAAGGGACCTGGAAACTGAATTATCAGTGTTATATTGGTTCTAACTTAATTAAAACACTCAAAACTTCTTACTAAATATAATTTTTTCTTCGTTCATACAGCTAACCCATTCCTGGTCCAAAATCCACAACTTACTGTTTGCCTTAATGTATAGTAGGCTAATCATTCGGTTGAGCACTACCTTTTGAAAATGCATTCGCTTGAATTTCCAAAAATATCGATAAGATCCTTTCAGTTTTCAGCCAATGTATCACAACACGCTCTGCTATACCAGTATTTTCTGTCAATCAAATATCAGGGAAGATATAGATCTTGTAGATGTGGCGTGCTTGATGATGTGACGCATGGACTTCATATCATATATACATAATGGTCACTGATTGCTCGGTCCAAATTTTATTTATCAAACCTATTTAACCTTTAGGGGCATCTTGAGTCGTTAATTAATTTCAGTTAAGGGGATTGTATTATGGAAGTTTTATATTTCTTTTAGGCTGATGCAACTACGAGTGAAGTCAAGAGTATGTTTGAAATAATTAAGAGTATTTAAACCCTTTAGATCAGGGGTGTCCAAACTTTTTTTCGAAGGGCCACAGCAAATAGAAATATGTTGTCGCGGGCCGCACACATTAACGCTGACAATAAATGTTAAATATGAGTTTGATATGTTCTATGGTAAATTTATTGTAAGTAATTATCTAATTCATGCTATACTATAAATGTAGAAAATTATTAATGCGACAATTGGCAATGTTTAGTTGACACGAGTGATTCTATATTTGGGGTAATTGAAGAACTTGCTATTCTGAGAGAACATTCAAGATTGTTGTCAGTGATTCGAGTTCTACTTTTACACTTGATATTTTTCATTCTGGAAAACACCTGTTCGCATATATATGTGCTGCCGAAAAGAGAGGACATTAAAAGTGCGTGCTCGTATATTCCTGGATATTTCTCCTTTGATACATATGTTTTGTAAAAATCAAGTACACTTACTTGTTCAAATTTCTCTTTTAGATTTGAATCGCATTGATATCAATACACTCCATCTGTAGATTTTCAGTTATAGAAGCAATATTTATGGAAAACGGAGATGAAAAAGGCAGAAATCTGAACTATGTATTTTAAAATCCTGGAATCTTTCGTCGAATTCTTCTTTTAAAGTCCAGATTAATTTGACGTATTTTTCAGGTTCAGCCACTTTGTGCTTGGATAGTATTGGAAAGTGAGCATAATTTTTTACCCTGAATTGAGATTCCCATAAACGGAGCTTTATTTGAAAACATTTGATGTGATCAAACATCATAGATATAAGTTGGTCCTTTCCCTGTAGTCTCGTATTCAATTCATTTAAGTGAAAAGTAATATCTATTAAGAATGCAAAGTCACATAACCATTCGTTGTCTTGGAATTCAGGAATTGATTGCCCTTTCTGTTGCATAAAGTTCTGAATTTCATCTTTCAGTTCGAACACTCGTTTTAACATTTTACCACGACTCAGCCATCTAATTTCAGAATAGTAAACAACGTCACCAAATTGTGAATCCAAATCATCAAGTAATTCTTGAAACTGCCTGTGATTAAGGCTTCTGGAACGAATAAAATTGACTGTTTTAACAACGACTTTCATTACGCTTTCTATTTTAAGAGATTTAGAACATAAGTTCTCTTGATGAATAATGCAGTGGTATTTCATTAATTTTGTATTCCCTGATAGCAGTGCTTCATTTTCAATCAACTTTACAAGGCCTTCTCGTTTACCTACCATTGCTGGGGCTCCATCTGTCGTTATCCCAGAAATCTTCCCCAAGTGTAAAGAGAATCTAGATAATGTAGCTGTAACTGCCTTATAAATTTTATTCGCTGTCGTAGTATCTTTCAATGAGACTAAAGAGGCCATCTCTTCAGGATATTAAAATCTTTGTCAATACCTCGTACAAAAATTGCAACTTGAGCAGTGTCCGTAGCATCTGTACTCTCATCAAGGGCTAATGAAAAATACTTGAAATGTGAAGCTCGTAAGATTAACTTGTCTTCAATTGAGCTAGATAACTCAACTATTCGTCTTGATACAGTCTGGTGAGATAGACTTATCTTTGAAATCTGATCTATTTTGTCTGGGCATATTATTTCAGCAACACTAGTTAAACACTTCTTAATATATTCCCCATCTGAAAATGGTTTGGATTTTTTTGCAATAATTTCAGCAATTTTACAGCTGGCTTTTACGGATGATTCAGATTGGCACCTCATATTATTAAATATCTGATGTTGTTTGGCTATGTTATTCTTTAATTCTATAATTTTATCTTTGCGATATTCTCCTTGAAAAGTGACGTATTCACTTGCATGTTTGGTTTCATAATGACGTTTGATATTATATTCCTTGAGAACAGATATAGACTCTTTACATATGAGACAAATAGGTTTCATGTTAAAGTTAATGAAGGAATAGAGATCAGTCCATTTTTCCTGAAATACTCTTGATTCGTCTTCTATCTTCCTTTTCTTGATACATGGGGATGCCATTAATTATTTTATCTAATCTATTGTTAAAATACTGTGAATTTCAAAGTTACTGTAGTAAATACGATAACTATCACAATTTTTAGGAATCATGAAACCTTTGTTGTTTTGGTGATTATTAATTATGGCAGTGCGCATATTGATGCGAATCAAAAAATTAATTAGTCAATTTACAATAGGAAAACATATTAAGGAAATGTAGGTATTCGTAATTCAAAATTACTGAAATCAATACTATGTGAAATTATTATTACCTAAAGCACAACTATTGATGGAATAGGAAATTCAAACAGTCCAGCTTTCAGAAAAAAGCTATACTCAAAGTTAATTCGCGGGCCGCATGCGGCCCGCGGGCCTCGGGTTGGACACCCCTGCTTTAGATATTATTTGGTCCACATAAACTCCTTGCGCATTAACTTCACGTTAATTCTTGCAATCCTGAAAAATTGGAGTAAAATATTGCAATAACAAGGGGGACAATGTACCCACTATTTGATTCACAGCTGTTTCTCCGTGTTAGGTGTGAAAGAGTAAGCTTCTTTTAATTAAATCCATAATGAAGATACAGTACTTTCTATCTAATAATTAAATTTAGTAAATAATGTTTCTTTACACCACTAGTATGATATTCGCGCAGTATTCGACTGAGCTTACTTCAAATAGGAATTTTAGACTGTATGAAATTTGATAAAAATTGCATCGTTTGAAATGATAGATATGGAAGTTATACCGGCACTATTCCACATCCTTTAGATAATTATAGTAATAATAATTTGCTATCTATAATCTAATATTCGTAGATTTATACATTTTATTTATAATTATTACTTATTTGTATATTGGCTTAGCACCTGAAAATCGTATAATATTTCCTTGGTAATTTGTATTCACTAAAAACCTAATACTTATATCCAGTTGACCGCCATTACTCTTAAACATGTATATAATTCTAACAAATACATTTCTTACTTTATATCGTAAAATTTAATATAATTGTAAATTAATGCTGCGGAGATGTTGGACACACCATATTAATTTATCATTATGCTTAATCATTGTCGAATAATGCCGTAATTGTTAAATTTGACTACAGTATGTTCTCACTAATAGTCCATCTTGGACGAAAGGCCCCAGGTGCACCATTAGAGATCATTGAAAATTTAGGAACTACTTAAGTAATATTATCAAAGGTAATCTACATAGTATACTAACATAAAGTATGGTTAGTACAAGCAATTATAATCGAGTATTTGTGCAGAGTATTATGGAATATCAACTGTGCTTTACAATACGCATATCTGGTCTTTCTACTAGACCTCTCGGCGGGCCGTATGCGGGTCCCGCACCCGGCCCGCATCTATTGAAGATTGACCCGCCCCGCCCCACAATACCCAGTGCTCGCTCACAATAACCCTCGCCCCACGCGCACTAACTAGTATTCTCGCCAGGAGTATATAGTAAGGTGTAAACACTCGGCGCACAATTCGGGCACTAAATAATTACACTCTTCACAGGGCCGTAGGAGCTGCTGCGGCAGGTGTGGCCATGGCCGCACCAATAATTTTGGTGACCACATAAATATTCGGGGACAGATTTAAGTCACCGACAACTATAGGAGCCGCATAATGATATTGGTAAACACAACTGCTACAGGTGTGGCATAGGTGCTGATGCAAACTGTTCGATACCATTATATTATATCTTATTTGTAACCATTATATTCTTTAGCAAGTAAAAACTCTTCAATAAAGACCGTATCAAATTTTATTAGTATTCTGTAATTTAGTATTTCCCTTAGTGTGTATAAAGTACAAAATGTGCATGTCTATTTATAATAGATATGATGACGTCACTATGTCGCACCAATAAATGTTGGCGTGCCACGGGCCCCTTAAGGAATAAGCAAGACGGCAGTCCGTTTTTAGGCGGATATCTGCCATCTTCTGATTATATTTATCATTATATAATTTAAACACTATAGAGGGTACATTGTTACAATAGGGGGCACTTCGCAAAACTCTCGCTCAGCCTCATCCCAAATGAGGCTGAGCGAGAACACTGCCGCTAACCCGCACTAACCGCACCAACCCACTTGACGAATCTATGACCCGCACCTGCCACGCAATAGAATCAGTGATCCGCATCGGATAAGACCTACTAATTCCCATTCACAATTCAATAGAATGTATTTATTTGAATTTGCTGAATTTGGTTACCCCGTATTTGAAATTGTTTGTAAAACGTGATTTGATAAAATCATTCGAGATTCATCGTTATTTATCATAAATATCGAATAATTTTATCAAATCACGTTTTACTGTGTATAATTAACTCAGGTAGTTGAGTGGAGTCGAAAGAGGGGTCACTCGATTGGGTAAGGACACAATTGGAGAATGGAACTTTTGACACATTCCTGATACATTCCAGCGTTGCTATGGAAAAAATCTTCCAAATAGGGTAATGTTATATATCAAAATATTGGAAATTTTACTTGGAAACCTAATTCAACAATAAAAAGACGATGTAACTTAATTTGAACATGTTTTATGGGAAACAATTCCGGCGAACACTATCGGACGTGTTAACTTTGACGAGCTGTCTTTGCCTCAATATCCAAAAATGTTCGCACTACATCAAAGTACATGTGTACAAATTTTGGTGCTTTTATCAAAAAAATGAACAATTTGTGGAAATTTATGGCTATGCCGCTGGACTATAAATAAATAAGTCTCAGACAAGTATTTAGGTATTGTACTATATGTTAGTTTGGATTCAGAAGGTTTGGACAAGTTTCATTCGGATTATTGGGGTCTCATTTTATAAATGCCTATAGAAAATGTATTACTTCACTTATCGGAGCAGAAAATTTTAATCGAAACACCCCTGTTCGGATTAGCGAGGGTGTACTGTATATGGTTTAAGTTAGTAGGTGACAACTAAAATGATTTCATTTTTATCGTTATGTATGTTGAAGAGTTCGTATCATTGAACAAGTTAGTATTTAGACTTGTGGAATATGCATACGCATAAGACGTCTCTCGGTTAGTATGTATATTTTCTAGTTTCCCAGGGTGGTAGGTCATTAACCGAAATCTACTGTATTAAACAACTAATATATTTTGATATACTTCTGGTCCTGGGCAACCAACCACCTTCCACTTTTTTAAAGAACTTCCTATTAGTTCATTATCACCTCGAAACCCTAAGCCTCTCAGAAGGAATTTAGCGACAGCTAGAATTCTTGTTAAAACTAGTATGAAAATGCACTTTCTTTAACATTTTCTAGTTCTGCATCAATTCTACTATATTTATGATGCTGTATCCTGTTAGACACAGCACATACTAAGCGATCCTTTCAATGCTCATGCGAGGTGCTGGATCATCATCACAAATGTCAATATCTTGTGAACAAATTCCTGATATTAATTCAGCTTCAGGTAAAGGACCAGTAGTGCCGGAACATTCAGTACCTTGCTGTTTTCGTTTCTTCTAGAATGTATTCTCTTTCCTTTCTTTTGGTATTCCTGGAATATGTTTTCTTCAGTAACCATCCGACATGTTCAGTCACAATTGATTGAGATAGTAGAAAAACTTGCATTAGTGTAAATAGTCATTTAAGAGCTAATGAAAAGTCATATTCACGCTTGCTCAGCCATGTTCTATAACAATTTTGTAAACGTAGTATTTCGGTTAAAATAAATAGGAAATTGGTGCTATATACATAGAAGACGTCATTATGTATTCTAAAATTCGAAACCTAGAAGCCAAAGTTCTTCCAGAGGCAATTTAAATACTAGTTATACCAAAATATATGGGTGTATAGGAACTACTATAATGCATATGTTGGTTTAACTAAGCTAACGTGACAAAGTCAATTAGGTATATTCTGACCAATGATAATGCTGGATTCCTACCTAGGGCTTACAAAGACTTTAATCCGGCCCTACATTCAATTATAGTATTTCTATACAATGGATTAATGCTAACTAAATTAAATTTGTTTGACTGTATATATTTACTGTGGTTATTAATTTTAAATTCATTAATAAATTAATTCAATGAAAATTTATGCCTTTTTATTAAATGTGCAATATCCTCAGACATGGTGCAAGCGGAGGCGGAGCCAGAGGGGGCTTCAGCCCCTCCTAATTTAAGGCTGCTCCCCCCCCCATGTGAGCATAAAATCCTCATATTAGTTCCCCCCTGGCTCCGCCTCTGGGTGCAAGAGCCAATTTATCAATCATCCCTTATGGCACGTACACCTTTACAAATCAGTTTTAACACTGATGTGATACGTAATACGCTATCAATCAGTCCGTATTATATGCTAAATCTACGATCAACCATGGATGTTTTGGAATTAAATTCAGTAGTATATGTTTATATCTTATTGTAAATCAAATTTGTACTATACAGTTTATACTAAGAGTTGATTAACAATAAAGAATAACGATTAAACCGAAAGTTCAAATACATACCATGTGCCCGATATTATAAGTAAGGTATACGATAATACGTATTACATTATTCGTATTATATTTAAACGTAATACGTACCAATAAAAGATGTATTAAACCACTAAGTTTATAACCTTTTTGTTGATATAAGTTTCGCAACCTTTAAAATATGGCTAAGGACCTCTCCTCTGGTGAACGATGTAAGATTCTAGCTATTTATGCTACTAGTAAACTATATTAGCTATCATATGAAACTCTAATCATGTTTCTAGCTACTATAGTTTTCTTATTACAGCTCTTTTTATGTAACTGGAACCAAAATCTTGCTATGAGAAATCAATACAAATAAAAATCGAAATTTGTCTATATTTTATTGTTTTTCTATTAAATGGGTTGATGTATAGTCGATCTGAGTCTATACAATTTAAAATTTTATGCATACTAGTTCACGATACGTGACAGACTCACTTTTTGAACTCATGTTCACTTGATTCTACTGCAGTGACTCGATGTACATTTTGGAAAATCATCATATTTAAAGCCTGGAAATATTTTACTGTGCCGACTATACTATAATATAGTGGCCCAGTATTGGTCTTAGTGCTTTGGTTAGTTGATATTTTTTATCCGTAGCCTCTCCACAGAACAGAGTTTTATTTACAAAGAGCCCAAATTTTCAGGATATGTGTGTCATGGGTTACAGATGTGCACCTGGGGTCACGATTTTTGATTACATTTTTTTGAACACATTTTTGCACCTGTTTAATATTAAAACTGGCACAATAAATAGTACCCGAATATTCAATTTATAGGCATTCGATAGAGAATTAAATTCTACACCTTTTCACAGTGCACGAATTTTCAAATTTGCCTTAGTTTGTGCCACTATTGAGTTGCAAATTTCCTTTGTTTACTAACACTTCAGTTCAATTGAAAGTGTTAAATCTAATTCTATTGTTTCTACTGGTGATTATTATATTGATCAACTTGTGAGATCGAGTGGGCTTCTATTTTCCAATTGAAAACCGAGATTTTACATTCCATAACAACGAAGATTATGTGATTATATTTCCTTCTGCAAGAATACTCTTGTACTGTTATTATCCTGACGTAATTAATTATAATTAATTCCGTCAGTATATGACTTATATAGATGCTTCCAATTTGTTTATTAGGGGTTATCGAGTGTGCGGAATTGAAATTTGATAGCCAAATTAATTAATTAATTATTTATAACAAAATAATTAAACCTAATAAATATAAGTTGTCATTGAAATTGGTGTTAAATTATAAATAATATTAATAATTATTTATACTAATTAATTAAATATCATGAATCTCAGAGATCATAGAAGATAGAATCAAACTTTCAATTTATAAATTGGTCCTTATGGCACGTGCCACCTATACAAGTGGATCTTGACACCTTGAGGTCATGATGACATCGTTAAAAAACATTTGTGTTTTACAATTTTGTGAATTCGATATTTAAAAAGGGTTGGTTGGTGTTGGGTATTGACCCAACACTCACATAAAAAATGCTGAGTCATCAGCTATTATATTCTACTCAAACTTGAATATCTCTAAAATGAAGTGAACTAAATGGAAACTTCCACCACTCTAAGGGTCGATGCCTTCTGAAACACCATTTTGAAATAATTTAACACCTTCATAGTCATGATGACATGGCGAAAAAAAAATCCAAAATTGCAGCCTGTGCCGACAGCATGTACCTTTGGTGGTTCTATCAATAAACCACCACCAAAATATAGTGCCACCAAAGGAACATGCGTCGGCACAGGCTGCAATTTTGGATTTTTTATGGTTTTGAAGGTATCAAAATGTGTCCGATATTGTTGATCAAAAATTGTTATTCCAGGTTCAAATTACACTCACTCTACACCTTATTACCGATTTTTAAAAACTACACTAGTTACACAAATATTCGATAATTATTTAAATTTCGTGCCAAAATTACCTTGAATTTTAATTTCAGATTGATTGTTCAAGGGGTATCGACTTTATTGTGCCCTTACCACTTGTAGCATTTCTTGGAAATGTGTTGTATCCATATGAATTTTGAATATATCTATATTGTGGACGTTTACTGGAAGTAATCAATTGCAGACTTGTTTTCTATGATAATTTGCGAATTTGAATTCAAATATATGTTCAAAATTATTTTGACTGATACTTTTACTGATAATTGAGGTGGTAGATTTAGTGAGATCATTTTTTCAATACTAGGAAAATTATTACCAAAAATGTAAAATCCTAAAATATTTCAACTTTGTGCAAAACTGAGATTTGGAACATTTCAAGTAATAAATGTACTGGTAGTCTGGTACACAGATTATTTGGCCAATGGATGTTAATCAAATTCGTGTGGTGGATTCCTTTATCCGTTAACTGTATAATAAATATATTTATCACAAGTTGGAAGAATATAGTAAGATTTACAGTTGAATTATTATAATTATCTCAAGTTAACAATATAATTAGATTTCACAGTTTATTGAATCTGATCTGTGAAGAAATATAGGAGATTTGCACTCCAATCATGGCACAAACTAAGGTAATTTTGAAATATCCTGAACTGTCAAAGGTGTATAATTTCATTCTCTTTATACATGTAAATTTATTCTAGATCATATTTTTTTTTTAATGGTATGATCCATTATTGGTTTAAATAGGTGTTAAATATATTTTATCAAAATCGTAACCAGATGTGCATCTAAAGACGGTCATACCGCACCTACATGCCGAGTTTCAGCTTTCTATCTCTAAAGATGTGCCCAGGGAACCGTCTTAGGAAGAAAGATAATACAAGTAGTGATTTCAATACTGGTCCACTACGTAGTATTCGGCCCAGCAAAAAAATAAGAAATTGCAGCTGTGCCGACAGCATGTTGCTTAGACGCACAATATTTGGTGGCTGATTAATTGAAAGTACCTCAAATGAAAAATGCTGTCGGCACAGCTGCAATTTTGGATTTCTTTTCGTCATGTCCTCAACGCCTCAATGTAGTAAGATCCATTTGTCAAGTGGTCACGAGCCCCAAGGATTTCATGGAACAATTGATAATCCAAACCAAATGGAATTTCATCCTTGAATTCTTCAGAGGAAGAAAATTTATTTCAAAATTATCAGGTCTCGATGACTCGCGAGTCACCACACGTCATCGAGTCAATTGAATCGGTAACTCGAGACATGACTCGCTAGTTTTCGATGCCTACGTAATAAGCAATTGGGAGTATATACTTGTATATTATCTTATTAATCTGATCTGATTAGTCACGATTCAAATGACTGGGAGGCTCGAGTCAGCGAATTTTGTCAAGTGTCAGGTGATTCTTACCTATAATACTCGTTGAAAGTTAACTTCTAGGTTGATTTTGAATTTTCATTAATTTTTAACCTATTTGTGTAAACAACTACAACAAATATTAATAATATAAATTTATGAATGCGAAATTCGTGTTCAGCATAGTTGTTTGCCCATATTACCCGTTGAAAGCTAAATTCTAGTTTGATTTTGAATTTTCGTTAATTTGTTTACCTATTATTGTAAACAACAGCAACAAATATCCATATTAGTAGTTATTGAATGCGAAATTCGAAATCAGCCTACATGTTTACTATACTAAAATTTTAAAGTTAGATTATATCTCAATTATAAATGCGGTTTCTATACCCCTATCACTTTAATACAATCCGGACACACAAATACACAAACAACAATCGAGTTTTAATAATAACGATATGGAATGAACCTACCACTTCGTGCCCACAGGGATGACAATACAAGTAAATTTTGTAATAAAGGTGACTTTTGTGCAGTTATTGAAATTATGCCCAGACGTGATGTTATTATGGGAACTTCTTAAGTGGAAAAAAGAAAGTGAAAAGGATTGCGCAATACATGTCAAAAAGAATCCAGATCGATTTTAATGATATAATACTAGCTGAATATATCCGATTTAAGGAAAACACACGAAGCTTGCTATTTGATGACTCCTTCTTTACTATTATGTCTGATGAAGTAATAGATCCTCATAGTAATCAATAAATTAAATCCGTGTGCTTGAGGCTAATGAGAACGAAATCAAAGAGATTTTCTTTGTAATTGTTCAATAGTCGATGCTATAATCTAATCCTAAATTATTGCAATATCGATATAACGTATTTCCCCGAATCAGCGGCCCTCCGCTTATTGTTTTCGTGGACCAAAATTATCCCGATATATAATATTTAGGTCGGTTCTATTGGTTTCCACCACAGTATAACTACCAAAGATGTTAAAATCAATGGAAATACATTACAGTGATCAACTAATGTATATAAATTTTATAATAGCAATGTCATTTTTATTGACCCGGCGCTTATTCGGGGAAATACGGTAACTAAAGAAAGGGGACAGTGTTATGACGGTGCCGCGTGTATGTCATCAGAAAAAGTTGGTGTAGAAGGAGGAATTAGACAGTGTATGATATTGCATCAGTCGTGTACTCAATCTAAGCATCACCTACGCATGCAAACTGCCTGTTGTCAGGAATATGATTGATACTCTCAACGCGGTTTTCCTAATTATTTGATAATTCTCCAAAAAGCCTGCGATTTCTTGAAAGAATACTGAAGAATATGGCACCTGACACACTCATGGGCGGCGCGGACATTCAACAGATCGGGTGTAACCCGAATTTAGGGTGGCGCTTCTAAATGGCGCCCCTAAAAGGTGCCCCAGCTTAGTAGGGGCGCAGTGGCGCCCCTAACTCGGTGGACTCAGGAGCGCCGCGCAGCCTCTGGACACACTCAAGACAAAGCTTGTTGGACTGCAAAACAAGGTGGATGGAGCGGCCTACTTGTTTTGATACCTTCTATACTCAGGGGCGGCGCCAGGAAATGAAGAACGCGGGGCTGGGAATGCCGAAACTCTTTTTCGAGGGGGCCAAGCGTACGCTTCAAATTAACATTTAATTATTTTGAGTAATAAGAATGCACGTAGATTTGCCAGAAAATGAGAAAGCACAGTGACATACAATAAAAACAACAGAAAAATATTAGTATATAGTCGCAGGGACTTCTTTAATATAGGAACTGTAAACTTCGTTTTACGGTAAAATTAGCGTAGGCCTAAAACAGAATTGTTACTCATTGATATCCCGTGTTCCGCTAATGCTAGACACAGGAAATGTATTATTGTCGTATAGGAAGTCATATTTTGGGAGTTCAACGGTCATATTGGTTTATCGAAAATATTTGTGGAATTTAAGTTATGCGATGTTCACACCTTTGCATATATGGTAATATTGTTAAAATCTAAATTCAGATAATAAATAATCCCATACATAATCCCATACTCTGAATTTATTTATCATGATCATTAGGATTAGTCAGAATAAAAAGGAATATATTTGAAAGAAACTTATCAAGATTTTTTAATAAACAACATAATGACAGATATCTGATAGGTAAGAATTAGCTAAACTACAATACAGGGCCGTGGCAACCCTCCTGTGGAGAGTTCTAAAATAATAATATAGGCTAGGGGAACGCCGTAGGTAAATCAATGTGATCTACTGAGTCCCTAAATATGAATTCCCATTTCCCATTCGCCAATAATAAATTTCATATGAATAAAGTTAACTAATCTCGAGATTTTAACAATATTACCATATATGCAAAGGTGTGAACATCGCATAACTTACATTCCACAAATATTTTCGATAAACCAATATGACCGTTGGACTCCCCAAATATGATTTCCTACACGACAATGATACATTTCATATGTATAAAGTTAACTAATCTCGAGATTTGAACAATATTACCATATATGGAAAGGTGTGAACATCGCAAACTTACATTCCACAAATATTTTCGATAAACCAATATGACCGTTGGACTCCCAAAATATGACTTCCTTTACGACAATAATACATTTCCTACGTCTAGTATTAGCGGATTACGGGATATCAATGAGTAACAATTCTGTCTTAGGCCTACGCTAATTGTACCGTAAAATGCAGTTTACAGTCCCTATTAGGGGCGCCGAACTTTTAAAAAAGTCCAAAACTGAGAGGGTGCTCGAAACCTTTAATAAAACTTTATAGAAGTTTTAATAACAACAATGCATAAATTAATCGATGCTAAGACTAAAATTCTGCACTGTATTTTTCTTCAAATAATAACCGGGAACATCATTGATTTTCCGAGGGTATGATCATTCATAGGATACGCTATAAATGCTAAATACTGTGAGATATAAACGCTGAAAAGTTCATAAAATAATATATGATATACATATTAACAAATCAGCAATCTCAAGTTTTGAATTAAAAAAGTTCACAAAATGGGTAATTTGCCAATTTGTTTATTTAAAATTCCTTAAAATTTTCCAAGGAGTTTTGGGTTAATTGTCAAAGTTAGGTATTCCTCCAGCAGGGTAACCAGATGACTACTTTAAAAGAAGGACACGTTTAAAATTAAAGAGATCGCAGGTTGAGAAACCCAGTATAGTAGAACATTTGAGAATAAAGGCTTTTGTACAAGGACATGGGCTAGTATACTTTAATAATTCTGAGTATGGTTTAACAACAAAGTTATTTAGACAGGTAGAGGAGTGGATTATTAGACTGAACAGACTGTAAACAATTTTTTAAAAGGTACTAAAGGAGACAGTGTAAGAAAGCAGTTGCATGACTGAGAAGGACTGTCCTTCTAAAAATAGGACATTTTGGTTCTCTGCTCGTCAGGTCCTTTGGCCAAAACCCTCCACCCCCTGGCCCACCCACAAGAGCCCCCCCCCTCAAGAGCCCCCCATCGCCCCTCCGGGTTTGACACGAGGGGGGACTCGGGCCTCCCCTGCCCCCCCGGGTTCGGCGCCTATGGTCCCTATATTAAAGAAGTCCCTGATAGTAGAATCAACATAACCACTATTATATTGAACCAGAATAAAATGCTCCCAGCAATACTAAGGAATGTTAGCTATGCGTTAGAATCTGAAAAGCAAAAGCAAATTGCAGACAAACAAACTTTAAAACATAAGTTATCGTACTCAAAATACAACCTTTTTGTCCATTTCAAAAGAATGCGCGGAGGCTTACCAAAAATTACGAGGGGGCTCTCCCAAAATTACTGGGGGGCTTAGCCCCAGGGTGTTATCCAGGCGTTTTGGGCGCGCCTAAAGGAGCGTAATTTGGCAGGATTTTAATCTAGGCGTACAAAAATCGAGTCCAGGCCTACAATATCAAGAGATTCTCCCATAGACTTAATACAAGATGACTAATCTAGGCGTACAAAATGAAAACTGAACGAGATCAAACTAAATCTAGGAGCGCGGTAAATTCTTCCTAGATGAAATCCTGCTTAGCCACCGAATTTGGGCTGACGTCACTACTGTCTATACTATGTATGAGTCATTGCGTGAATGTCTATAAGCAATGCTTGATCCAAATAGTTTTCCACGAATATACGAGGATACTTGAAGTGTTACTTGTGACAAGGAAATAAAATCAAGGCACAATGCTTTTGTAAATCTGGAATCTTCAGCAACTATTATCGCATTTATTATATAATTTCACAAAGAATGCACAAGAGAACATCAGGATCATTGCTTCCAAAGCTTCAGAAAGGGACCTGGATCGAATTACTCCCCTAAGGCATGTTAATAACGATAAGTACAACGTCTGGTATGAAGAAAATTCACACCTAGTCTCAACGCTAGGGGTTGACATCACATTTCCTAGTAGTGCTGGACCGAGATCTTCTCGACAAAAATACAGAACCAATGCCCTAAGCTTATGTCCAAAGTTATATTACTTGCGCAATCTTGCAATACCGTTGTTGACTATTTATTGACTGAATTCAACAGTAGATTCAATCCTGAGGGCCGGCCAGGTGTCGAAATCGATGCATTACTGCCTGTTGTCATTACATTGGATAGTGTTGACTTAGAGTCTGTTGTAACTAGACTAATGTTTGGGGATCAGACCTGCCATTTAGTTCTTCACTTGGATCTGAAGTGAAGGAATGGCAGCGCTATTGAAGTTCCGAAGGGCACAACCAATTATCAAATATAAACTTGCCGGAGTGGCTAAGTCATGCATATGAAGATATTTTTCCTAACATTATAACCCTGTTAAAAATTGGATGAACCCTTCCAATTGGGAGTTGTGAGTCAGGGCGCTCATTCTCATGCCTGCGCAGTCTTAAACCTACCTATGTAGCAAGATGGGACAAGAGCGGCTTTCTTGGCTAGTGCTGATGAAAGTGAATCATAGCATGTAAATCAACATAAAATCAATTAGTATGAAGTTCATAGAAAAAAAAACAAGAATGTTTTCCTGTTATGTGTTACATGACTAGGTAAGTAGAAAAATTCTCATTTATATTATCGAACTATATTCATATAATTCTTCTATTTTCAGAAATTATGTCTGGAGTTTTGTTAACATTAGACTCCCTCTTTTAGCGCCCCTGATTATCTACTCGTTCATCTTGATGTAATTCATTCTCTGCTGTTCTATTCTGGCAAACATATCAACAGCGTACTGATGAAAGAGTCTAAAACAGAGATAATACGGACTTTGCCCTTACCTCGAGCGTGATAATTTCCAGCTGCCAACCGGCCTCAACTAAAGGGAAGAGCATGACCTAATGCTGTGCATCATAAGCGCGGTGAGTCTTTGTTTACGCTGTAGACCACCTGTCCGCGTCCAACACTGTCTCTGCTGGCTACCTCCTCTCCATAGCCGCAACAGGCATGATAACAGCTACTTCAGTGGCCGTAGGCGCATTGTAACTTCGAGGGTCTAAAGCACCTGCTGCTCGGATAATCATTTTAACTTCAGCACCCACTGCTCTCGCATCAGATCTACTCCCTGTCTGAAGAAAGAGACATATGGATTTTACTCCTGCTACATAACTTGTAGGCCTCTCAACTCAGGGAGATAAGACTCTCTTAAATCCCCTGACGGTTCTCCACTCAGCTTCAGGAGTACCATCATGAATATAGATCTGCGTAAAGGAGTGTACCTCGCCTTGTCGATTCATCAACTGCCCGATACAATAGTGTACTACTTCGTGTATAAGAAATGTGTACACCCCCTCCTTAGCATTAGCCAGATCCTTGTTTAAGTTCACTCAGAAGCTGATCTACGCGAGTCAGCAGCAGTCATGAGTTTCAGAAACATTTCAGTGCGTGAAGCTATGGAGGGTAGAACAACCGTCCCATCCCCAGTGGCGTCGAACTTTTCCATTTTTCGGGAAGTCATGCCAGGGCGAGTTAAGAATTTTTAAAAATATCACCTAGTATAAAACTTGTCTCAGAAAAGTAATTTACCTAATGTTAACTTTTTTTTCAAAAAGTAGTTTTTATCTTGATGAAAATTTACTATAAATCGCTATCTATTAAACCTTCTGACACAATACATACATTGCATTCTTGCTATAAACATGGCGGCTTTTAACGGTTCGAATTAAGTTCGGCCGAACCTATTAGTTTAGTTCTAGACGAACTAAATGTTTTCATCCGAATCATATAGGTTCTTGCAAAAAAAGGTTCAGAAACTTTTCCCCCAGGTGAATTTAATATGTCACCAATTTATGTTAACTAATTACCTATCGAGCGGAGATGATATGGATCGATTTAGAATTTAGTTCAGCCGAACCAAATTTGTTGGGTTCCACTCGAATTACCTTAGTCTAAGAATGTTCACCCGTACAAATAGGTTTGTGTGGAACTAAACGTATTAATACTTTTCCAGCGATGTTTGCAGTGTGTCCAAACTTGAATGAAATTTGCTCAAAAGAGTTCAGAATCAATAAAAAATAGCAATCCATCGTAGATCCATCCAAAGTGTCACGAAACACCACCAAATATTCACCGAATTTTGGTAGATTTATGCCGGGGCGGAACGTAGCCGCCCCGGCATGGTCGACGCCTATGCCCATCCCCCAACATAACGGGAACTTATAAAGATTACGGGGAGCTTAATCAGCTGAAAGTAAAACTGCCAACTGAATGTTCTTGTACAATACAATTTGTAACATTAAAGGCGAATTGGGATCTTGCAAAGTTTAACCCTCTTAGCATACAACTCAGCCTGTCGCTCTTGCTGATCAGTAATCGTATTTCGCGCTCCTCATAGGTCTCGTTACTGAGCCCAGAGGCCTGTTCCTTTGGGCGTCCCGTGACCATTTTGAGTGGGGGGGTGTAACTTCTTGGTTTTACCGACGAACATGCATTGGTGCTATACTTGGAGGCAGATAGAACAGTTTACCCACATGTTTCACTAACAAGAATATCCTAAATTACTGTTAATCGATCAGTTTAACGACCAGATAGGCGAAAAGTTGGGGTGCAGCATCCCCCCATACCCCCACATGGAACGCCCCTGCCTGTCCCTATCGCTTTTCAGTGAAGTGGACTTCCCGTTCCTCATCCGTCTTAGTACAGAGCCGAGAGGTTTGTCTCTCCTGGCGATCAAGTCAACTTGGAACTCTCTTTTTGGACTCTTAGACAGCTACCGTGAGCTCTGCCGATAAACGATCTCTCGTATCCTGGCCTTTCTCTTGTTTAGCTTCTCTTTTCGCAAGGTAATATATTACGCTTTCGCTGCTCTTGGAGACGTCCCCGTTTAGATTAGGACTTTGAACTCGCAAACGCAACAATCTTTTATCAGGAATCTGTTGCAGTTGAACGAGTCGCTCGTTATTTGTTTCATTCATCTGTATTCCCCTATCTTGTCAACAGAGGTATCACCTCTGTTCACTAGTCTGGGCATATTAACTTTGACCAATTTGTAGTTAGAACTTAAAACACCAAAACAAAAAGTTAATAATTTATAGATTAATAGATAACAGTTAGGTAGCACGAGTAGGCCTATCTATATCTAAATTAAAATTCTGAAAAGTTAAGAATACTTTTGATTGTATACACGCATATTAGTGTATTTCCTCAAAGAAGAATACATATACTTTCTCTGTTAGTGCAGTCTATGTAGTACCCAAATGTAGTTAATGTGAAAATTAGACAGCTGTCATAGTAGATTTGGTTCCCTCATCTTTTTCTTCCTCGAACATTATTTCTTAGGGAATACTGTTCCCACCAACATTATTTCCTGGGGAATACTGTATCCCTTTCAAATGCAAGGCAATTTTATTCTCCATCTCTTGGGACCTTCTGGCCGAAGCTGGGCACTTTAACCAAGGCCAAGGAAGGAAGATTCCCTAGAGGGGAACAACATTTCCTATGAAATAATCTTTGTGACACGATCTCCTCTGACACCGGATTTACCACTACAGTACATATTTACTCCATCTTACAATGCCCAAAACAAAGATTTTGACGGGATCAATTCAATATGAGACTTAGATCTCAGTGCACTCTTGGATAATCTATTTTAAGTCCATTACCCAATTTTGCGTGCTTGTTAAATGTTTATAATAACAAAATTGGGTTAATAGGCAAATGTAGAGAATGTGGCATTTTTTATCTCTTAGACTCTAAGAGATAAAAAATGCCACATTCTTAACTTAGAGGGTGCAAATTTTGTGTGGATAAGTTTATTTTCACGCAGCTGAAGATGTGAGAATTACGTCATAACCTGGCGAGGTGTGAGAAATTATGAGTGGAAACCTTAAATTGTTGTCGGGGCCAAAATTTATCCCATATGCAAAAAGTCCAGGCTTGCCGTGGAGATGAAAAATCACATCCATATTAATATACATATCCAGACCATTTTATGTGTGAATATCCATGGATATCAATTGATTTTTGTGAAGCCTTATATCCATGGATTAGCAAAATATCCAAAAGATTTAGGTTGTATAATTTATGTATATTCATCACCTGAATGTTGTACTATATACTCATTTTCGTCTATTTCGCTATCAGCCTTTATTTTTAGAGTGTAACTTAATATACAGATTATTCGAATATTCGTTTGATATGATTGAACGAATATTCGTTCGTTTTCAAATGAATATTCGTTTGGACGAATATTAGATAGAAACGGATATTTGTGGACTACTTTTGGACAACAAGATTACTTTTGATTATCTTTGAGAGAACGTAATTATAAATTCTTACCTAAACTAGCTGATTAATAGCAAATTTTTATCTAATACACTTTGTAACTATTATTTAACGATTGTAACATTAACAAAACCTATTTCCCTATGTATTTTGTCTCTTGAAATTGATTTAATGCTTAGTCATCCAAACGAACGAATATTCGAATATTCGTTCGTTTAGAAAAAGGTTCGTTCGTTACATTTCGAATATTCGTTTTACCCCTATGAATTATTTACTCGCCTTTAATCTTATTTTTTATTATTTTTAAGAAAAAATGTAAAGCTATACATACTATATAAAAAATTAAAATTACTAAAAAAATAATAACCTTGTAAATACTTTTATTAGATGGAAATAAATTAAGGCTTGTGTCAACTAAAATAAATAATTACAGCTGTGCCGATAACATGTTCCTTTGAATGTACTATCCTTAGTGGTTGGTCGTTTGATAGTACGTCCAAAAGAACATGCTCTCTGCAAATCTGTAATTTTAGATTCTTTGCTTTGTCATCGTCGATATAAAGGTTCATAAAACCGTTTCAGGCAGAAATGATCCTTTGTGTGTTGGAAATTTCTTTCTAGCTGACTTCATTTCAGAGATATTCATGTTTTGTAGAATATACATAGTATGTCTTGAATCAGCATTTTCTATATTCATGTTAGTGTTCTACCGTAGCCAACCAACACATTTCGAAATATACAATTCACAAAATTGTAAACACACTTTTTTGACGATGTCATCATCACCTCAAGGCGTCAAGACCCATTTGTACAGGTGTCACGTGGCATGATGATCAATTCCTAATTTTTTAAAGTTTGATTATATCTTGTATCACCTCTGAGATTTGTGATATTTAGCTAACTAGTATAAATAATTATTGATATTATTTTAATAATTTAACACTAATTTCAATGTCAACTTACATTTATTAAGTTTAATTATTTGGAATAAATAGCCATTTTAAAATAAACTGGCCAAAATATACAATTTGGAAGCGTCAATATATTTTAAATACAAATTGAATTAATTGTAATTAAATACCTCAGTGTATTAATAGTACAAGAGTATTCTTGCAAAATGAAATATATTCAATTAATCTGTCGTTGTTATGGAATATATAATCTTAATTGTCAATTAGAAAATAGAAGCCTACTCGATCTCACAAGTTGAATCAATATAATTATCACAAGTTGAAACAATAGAATTAGATTTAACACTTTCAATTGCACAAATGTGTATGTAAACAAAAGAAATATCCAACTCAATTGTGGCACAAACTAAGCTCAATTTGAAAATTCGTGCACTGTGAAAAGGTGTAAAATTTAATTCTCTATCGAATGCATATAAATTGAATATTCTGGGACTATTTATTGATCCTGTTGTAACATTAAACATGTGTAAAATTGAGTCCAAAAGATTGTAATAAAAATCGTGACCCCGTGTGCACATTTGTAACCCATGAGCCACCTATCCTGAAATTTTGGGTTCTTAGTTAATAAACTCTGTTCTGTGGAGAGGATGCAGAAGAAAAAGAAAAATCCAAAATTGCAGCTGTGCCGACACATGTTTGGGAAATGAACTGGTATCGATACCAAGTTCTGATGTATTGATGTAAACCGTGGGGTATATTTCGGCATATGTGTAGTCATCAGGTTTGCATTCAGTAAATTGGGAAAATAAAGACCTTTTCGTAGTCTTTTAAATTGAGCCAATTGTTCCTAACAGACTTAATAATATGCACGATGTTAAAGAATAAAATTAAATCTCTGATTGGATCACATGGATGTTTGACTATGGGTATCAAAGATTTTTGTTCTGCTGAAAAAAGTTTAAATAAACTGACATTTATTTGGTAGTTATCAGTGCATATTGTGTCAACATATACTATATTACATCTTTCGATATCTGAAATAGTTTTTGTAGCAATGTTAAAAAGGTTCGTAGCAGAGCTAGAACCGAGATGGACCAGACATACAATTGTAGAACATTTTGTCATAAAACTAGATACCATCATCGGAAACACAGTTGTAGGTGGCTCTTTCGGATGATCAATTGAGCCTATTATTCTATAAAAACATTGAGATAATCTCTATCTAGCCTATTATAATTTTACTGTGCCGACTATGTTATTAATATAGTATAGTGGCCCAGTTCTAATCTCACTGCCCTTAATATATATTTTACTGTGCCGAATATACTATAGTGTAGTCGCCCAGTTCTAATCTCACTGCCTTTATTACTGTGCTGACTATACTATAGTATAGTGGCCCAGTACTGATCTTACTGCCTTTATTATTATTATTATTTTCTCCGTAGACGGTGCCCTGGGCAGAGCTTTATAGTTAATGGCCTGAAACTTGGCATGTAGGTGCGTTGTTAGTCCAGACATGGGGTCAAGCCCTTTCAATAAGGCTTAAGTCCAAGCCCATCCCTAAACAGAAGGGCTTAAGCCCAAACCCTTTTTCTAAGCCCTTTTTGAAAAAGGGCTTAAGTCCGGACTTAAGTCTTTTACTCTAATTATTTAGAAATCCATACCGTATTTTATTGAATAAGTGCCTTGAAAAGAGCTTGAAAAAGGGCTTGAAACTCATCTATAAAGGGCTTAAGTCCAAGTCCTGACTTAAGCCCTTTTATTAAAGGAGGACTTAAGTCCGGATTTAATCCCTCTCAAAGATGGGCTTAAGTCCAAAGGGCTTAAGCACTTTGGGGGTTGGCCCCATGCCTGGTTGTTACCGTCTAATTTGCACCTGGGGTTACGATTTTTTATTAACAAATTTTGGACACATTTTTAACACCTTTCAAAGAATTTCTGGTCCATAACTAAATAAATGTTATACTAAACCCCAATCTTTATTTCACCATTGGATTCAGCATAAAATTTTGCGTTTGATGGGAGAAGACAAATTTTAAGAATGGGTTTAATTCATGCCATAAATGGAGGTTGAAATTTCTTTGTTTACTCACACTTCAGTTTCAGTAAAAGTGTTAAATCTAATTCTATTGTTTCAACATGTAATAATTATATTGATTTAACTTGTTTAATCTTACTTTATTGTTTCAACTTGCGATGATTATATTGATTTAACTTATGAATTCCAGCTGGCTTCTATTTAATTGTAGTATTACTGGATTAAATATAATAATATAATATAAGGAATTTGTTAACTCAACTCAACCAACAGTGGATAACATTGCTAAATAAATAACTAATAATATAATTTATTATCAATACATAATGGATGAATGGCACTAAACTCTAGATGGTTTATGATAGAAACAAACTTCAAATTTATCTACCGTTCCTAGTGACTCGGACCAATTAACAAATGGTTTTTGACACCTTGAGGCATTGATGACTTGGCAAAAAAATCCAAAATTGCAGCCTGTGCCGACATCATGTTCCTTCTATCAATAAACCACCAACAAAATATAGTGCCACCAAAGGAACATGCGTCGTCACAGGCTGCAATTTTGGATTTTCTTTCTCCGTAGACGGTCCTCTGGCCAATGCTTTATAGTTGATGGGCTGAAATTTGGCATGTAGGTGCGGAGTCACCGTCTTTGATGAGCAATTATTTATTTCACGAATGGGAAGTCGTGCCGACTAGCTTTACCCATGTAATGATATATATTTATCCAGATAAATTAATTCGGCTGATGACTTAAGCAAGTTTAAAAATTCTCTATAGCTTAATTCTAACTTCCGGGCATTATTATCGGCTGATTTTAGAACGCCATACCAGGATTGCTACTAAATGACAAGACTGATTACATAAATTTATTGCGATAAATTTCTAATGCCATGTAGTTTTAGTGGCTTTTTGTTCGTTCATTGGGTTAGATTTTGAGACATTTTTATTCACCCTGACAACCATATAGCATAGAATCTTCCAGAATAATTTTGAACGACCAATTATGAACTTCCATCCATGAGCTTACCTGGGGCTGATTACTAGTCTTTGATTACGATTACAGGAAATGTTGTAATCAATTACAATCGATTACGATTGTAATCGCAATCAACCCCAAGCCTAGGTTGGGGCTGATAACTAGTGTGTGATTACTATTACTTTTATAGGAAATGTTGTAATCGTAATCAGCCCCAAGCCTGTGATCATGAGCATTCAAAATTGGAACAAATACCTGTATTTTTCCTGTTGTTTACTTACTCTTCTTATGTAACCAGGAAATAGCTAACTGAAATTGCACAAAAGTGTTAAATATCCTAGTTTCTGAACTGGCCTACTTCATAGTAGTCGGCACAATAAATGTTGGTATCTTTGATTTGAATCCTGAACGTCCACAAGGCTGAGATAATGTGGATGCAGAAAGATATCTGGCACATCCTGGTTTGTAACGAAACAGATCCCTTGCGAAGTATTACAGTCTGTTCTCTCTAAAGTCCACTTCTCTAATAGTCCACTTCCCTATTTGTCTGACATAATTTTGTTGTTCAATCATATTAATAATTTCTAAAGTTGTACTAATTTAATTGCACAGTTTCGTAGTATATAATATAGTTCTTCGCTGGATGTCTGCTTCTCTAATAGTCCATTCTCTAATATTCCACTTCTCTAATACTTGTCTACTTCTATATTACTTGTCTTATTGTTATTTCAGTTAACGTCTACATGGGAACCTTTTTTTACGGACTATTGAAAGGCCAAATCTCCTTGTTACTTAAGGACAGTTCATATTCCCAAATAGTCTGCTGTATTTTCATGTATTTTTCGGGGAATTAAACTTTATTCGCCTTATCCCTTTTTCATAATACGAGAGTCCACTGGACGTTTATTAAATTATCAACATTATTGTTTCGTGATTAAGAGCAAGACTACTTCTATATTATTTAATAGTCCATGTTTTCTAATATTCCAACTTGGGCTCTTAGCCTACTGGTGGACATATTATGAGAACAGATTGTAATGGAGTTTCTTGGATATTTTTTCAAAATGCCGTTTTTTCAATTGTCCAGATGGTATAGAATGAGTGCAAAATGTCTTCTGCACGGAAATATTTCTCACATACATAGGTGTTCACGTTAATTACAAAGGAATGCAGTGCTTGTAACCATTAATGTCTGAGCTTAGGTTTTTGGGTAATCTGAAGACAGTTGAATAGTCAGGGCTAAGGATTATTTATAAGGCATTAGTAATGAGATAACTTAGATTAGTAAGTATAAATAAGCATGAATATACTATAAATCTCGAAATCTGAAAGAATAAAAAAGAATTCGATTTCCCTACAACATGTTCCTTTGGAGGCAATATATTAGTTGATTGTGCCTCCAAAAGAACATGCTGTTGGCACAACTGTAATTTTGATTTTTTCTTCATGTCATCATCACTATAAAGATGTTAAACTATTTCAGAGTGTTGGAAATTTCCTTTTACCCCACTTCACTTCAGAGATATTCTAGTTCAGTATGAATTTAATTGGTGATGAGTTAGCGTTTTTTCTGTGCATGTTGGGTGTCCCAACGCCAACCAACATATTCGATTGTAAATACTAAATACACTCCTAATTTGTGGTCTGATCCAATTTTCATGCGCCTAATTCAAATTTACCAAAAATCATTTTCCAAAAAAAAGGAGTGATCGCGTTCCTGGATATTTCCTTTTAGTGGGGCGGATTAGCTCAGATTTTCATAACAATTGTGCATTAGTGATAAAAGCATCAAATTTGTTGTGCAACTAGAAAAGTATAGATATAATGATCTAAGATCGGGAGGGACCTCGAATTCGACCTCTATGGTTCCAATTATGCCATTTTAATGCCCTTATATAGTAAATTGGTAATATGACTAATACTCAGCTACGTAACCTTATATTGCTTCCAAATGTATTATTTATGTATAGAAAGTCGGCTATTCTGAGCATTTTATTGTTGGAAGCTAACTCTATCTGCTACAGAAATGTATTAGCCGATTTGGTTCCAATTATGCCCATATATGGTCATGCGACTAAATTCGGCTATTTACGAAATATCGTTTCCAAATGTATTATTTAGGTATAGGGAGCATGCTATTCTGAACATTTACTGTTGGAAGCTAAACTCTATCTAGTACAGAAAATGTGTTAGCCAATTTGGTTCACTATATAAATCTGTTTACCTCAAACAAATATTAGTAACGTTTTGTGATATATGCTTCAAACTTGGCATAATCAAGTTACATGTTTGTACCAGTGGCGGAGCCAAGGGGGAGCAGGGGGGGAGCATGTGCCCCCCACAAATTAGAACCTGCCCCCCCTCCCAAGTTCCCAACTGACAACATCCGTGCCAACTCAGACCTGAAGTTCAGTTCGCATACGGCACCAATTATATAACTTTAGTATTATTATAAATAGATATAACTCACTCACTATATATTATTGTATTACATTTTAAGGATTTTGACTTTTGAGATATTTAAGATTTAGTATGTTGAAAATTTAGTTGGGAATTTGAGGAGATAGCCCCCCTGAAATAGTATTTGCCCCCCTTTTGGACATTTAAACTTAGAGTGGTACCTAACATTATATCTGTATTCAAAATGCCATTACTAGGCCATAAACATTTACGCACACGACTGTCCAGTTCTAGAGTGGATGCTTCATGGAATTCAGCTGAACCACCTGGATGCCCACAGAAGAAACGCAAGTCAACACCAATTTCAGAAACGTCAAATGATCTTGATCTGGTCGCTTACAAACCCCTGCTGTATCCTTACTATCACGATAAATTTTCATATCTCTCTTTTCTGCTCTTTTCAGCATTGTCTTGTTGAATTGCAGTTTGTAAGTTTTATGCCACTTAGCATTGTTAGTTGAAAGAGTCTATTCAACACCATGACCATCATATAACCTTGCCTAACTGCAAAGTTCTTCGCAGTTCTCCTAGTTCATGAATCTGATTATATTTTCAGCCAGTGATTTGTATCCAGACAGTTTGTCAAGTTGTGTTGAATGACTGGGACATTGAAATGGTTCGTTTTTGTCATATTGACATATAACACAAAGATTCCAGTTACAGTGGAATTGCTGTACACACTGTCTCTCTAACACGTAGTCCACCAGTGAGCAATTGACCCAAAGTGGACTATTAGAGAATATCGACTATTACAGATATATAAATAGTGATTTGGACAAGTAAATAAGTGGACTATTAGAAAAGTAGACTATTAGAGAAGTGGACAATTAGAGAGAACAGACTGTATTAGCAACTTGCATTTTGCATGAAATTTGTTTGCTATTAGGCGAAGTTGCTAATAGAGGAACAGAAATAACATTAAAAGCTCGCTTGATAAACTTAATCAGCGGCGGCGTCGCAGGGCGCCGCCGCTTGGGATGCACCAGATGGGCAAACCTGAACCCAGGGGGGGCACACCATTTTAGAAAAAAACGCAGGAATTCATAGTTTCCGTCGAGACCCGGGCCCTCGGCCCCCCTGTGGGGCCACGTGACTTTTTATTGAAGGGTAGGGGGCCACAGGTACTGAAGGTCTCGGTAGCGGGGCCACGGACCATTAACAGGTTGAGAACCACTGACCTAGCTAATGCACTAGGAAACGATGTTTCATAAAATAGCCGAATTATTAGTCACATGACCATATATGGACATAATTGGAACCAAATCGGCTGACACATTTTCTGTACTAGATAGAATTTAGCTTCCAAAATTAAATGTTCAGAATAGCCTACTTCCCATACCTAAATAATACATTTGGGAACGATATTTCGTAAAATAGCCGAATTATTAGTCACATGACCATATATGGACATAATTGGAACCAAATAGGCTACCACATTTCTGTACGAGATAGAGTTTAGCTTCCAACAATAAAATGTTCAGAATAGCCGACTTCATATACCTAAATAATACATTTGGAAGTAATATAAGGTTAAGTAGCTGAGTAATAGTCATATTACCAATTTACCATATATGGTCATTAAAATGGCATTATTGGAACCCTAGATGTCGAATTCTAGGTGCCTCCCGATCTTAGATCATTATATATACATTTTTCTAGTTGGACAACAAATTTGATGCTTTTATCACTAAATGCACAATTGTTAAGCCATCCGCCCCACTATTGGTCCATAGTATAGTGACCCAGTTCTAATCTCACTGCATTTATTTTCTTTCTCCGTAGACGGCGCACAGGCCGGTGCTTTATACTTGATTGGTTGAAAATTCAACAAGGTGCAGTCTAATTTACATTGGGGTTACGATATTTATTAACAAATTATGGCCACATTTCTAACACCTTAAAAAAACTCTTTAATGTTAAATTAATTCAACATTTTATATTTGCCATTGGATTCACCATAAAATTATGCTTCTTATGGGTTTATACAAATTTTAATATTGGCTTCAGTTCATGCCATAAATGGAATGTGAGCTTTGTTTGTTTACTCACACTCCAGTTTGAGTAAATTCTTTCAACTTGAGATAAATATATTGATTCTAATAGGCTTTGTTTAATTATAGTATTGTTAGACAATGGATTAAAGCTAACTAAAACTCAAGTAATTTGATTGAATTAATAAATTCACTGTGGCTATTAATTAATTTAATTTTATGAATTACTTAAATGGTTAAATCTACGAATTAAATCAATGTGAATAGTCTCAGAGATGGTGCAAGATAAAACAAACTTCCAATGTATCAATTGATCCTTATGGCACGTAACACATAAACCTATTGCACTTAACACTTGAGGTGATGATGACAACGTCAAAAAATGTGTTTTACAATTTTGTGATTTTGATATTATGACTGTATAATACACTGCTATAGATTATATTATAGTCGGCACAATATTATCCTTAACTATATCCAAGGACAAATATAAGCGCGCAGAAATACATGATATGTGGTTATCTAATCCAAAGGAGATATGAGGGAAAATATATAGAATATTTTATATAGATAAAATTTAATTAAGAATATTTTAAGGTTAAATTACGGCAGATTCACCCAAAAAAACACATGAATTTAGTTTTGAAGGTGGGAGTTTGAATTTCACATATATAATGGAAGACATTATAGCTATATCGAAACTGAAAACGAAATCTAATTATCTTCTATAAATTCGAAATTATTGGGCTTGCAGTATTATGCTAATACAAAAGTCCCATAGGGGGATTTTTTCAGACTCCACCTGATAAGTGTGTGGTTTGCAAGATCATTATTTGCTAAAGACCTGTACTGTGTGATCTATCAGATAGATCATCGTTATGGGCGGTTGGTGAGTGGTTTAGAATTTTGATAAGATGTAAATAATAAATATTGCGACGATTTAAAACCAAAAAATGAATAAAAAGGTCATCTTTTTATGCGAAATTTGATTAAATGCTTGATAAAAATTATTCCAAGTCATAATTTAAAAATGTAAACCGTCTACCAACTCCTTACGCTTATAATCTTTAAATATTGATTCTGATAACAAACATTGATGGCCGCATTGCCAAATTACCGCATAATATCTACCACCACTTTTGGAAATCGCCCTATGGGAGATTTGTATTAGCCAAATTTTGAAACCGACAAAAAATAAAAAGTATAATAGATAGGGACATTTTCTTTTTGGTTTATTGATTTGTATCGTATGGGTATATATTTCTCACAATTACAGATTAATACAAGAACTTTCATTCACGTGGGGTAATTTAACCTTAAGTGATGTTGCTTAAATATAATATTATGGGTTGATAAAAAATTGTCTGCCCTCTCACCCATCATTAAAACATTTAGTTAATTTCCAATCCTTGTACGTATTTATTAATCTATGGATTAACATAAATAACCATCACATCATTCAGGCATCCAAGTTAACGGAAACACGATCGACCTAAGTGACAAAGATGATGATATGCAAGTTGCAATTTCAAGAAGTCTCCAAAATTCTGTTACAGATAAGGTAATAGCTATTTTAATTATATTGAATTCTTAATTGATAATTGTAAATTCTGGTTAATACTTTTAGAAACAAACGGGTGATATTTCTCTAGAAGAACAGGATTTAAGTAGGTTAGTTTAAATACATTTATATCGTTAGAAGGTATTTGATTTGATGTATAATACATATCTTTCTATGATTAGTAATACTTCGGCATGTAACTTTACTTAATTTTAGGGCTCTTGAAGCAAGTTTAGCAGAAAACAATTATTATATCAATGATTATAACGCTTTATGGACTGGGTTATCTTTTGTCGACCCAAAGAATCCATATGACAGAAAGCGAAAGGAAGGTATGCCAGTTGGTATGAAGAACATTGGAAACACCTGTTGGTTTAGTTCTGTAATTCAGGTAAGAATCAGCAAACTTCACTTTGCAATCTCTAGATCTAAATAGAAGTATTACTTTAAATGTTTACACTTCAATTACATCTATGCCGACTGATTTGTGAAATTAGTACCCGGATTATGAATTAAAAAGTTGTGGGAAATTGTGATGCTAAAAATGTTTATAAACTAGTAAATTTTATTTACAACTTCTATTCTCCTTTATACAGTGGTATTACGTGACGAGATTGCAGCTGAAATTACAATTGAGTTGATTAATATTCTTGTAAAGTATTCGCAACAAATTTATTATACCTTGAGTACGTATTCGAATTAACTTTTGTTGACGGATATAATTTATGATTACTACTGTCTCTACTGTATAGGTGTTGTTCTTATTGGAGGTATTTTGAGCTTAAGGAATGTGAACACGTACCTCAATTTAAGACAAACTATTATTTATATGTGTTTTTGTAATTCATTATCAGTCAAATTCGTACTTATTATAATAAATTATGATGGCATCATTAAATTACACTTGCACCTCATGAAAGGCCGTGAGAATATTTCAAGTATTTTCATGAATTCCTATTATATGGATATCCATAAGGGTTCGAATGGCTGTTGATATGTGTGTTACATTCGTTTGTGTGAAATATAATTATTATATCGGCCTTCTATTTTGTGGCCTACTGGTCAGTTGTGACATATACGTCAATGTATTAAGTAGCCCTTTGAAAATTAAACATCCTAGGTTTAGCTAAAAACAAGTAATAGGAGTGCGACTAGTGCAGCGCACAGTAGGCCAGATTGACAAGCTGGCCCCACCTAGCGGAGGAGCCAGCAATTTCGCTCGCTATCAAAATAGAACCCTGCTTTTTCCAACGTTCTTTAACACATTTGTTCAATTTTAATATATTTACTGTGCCGACTACTATGTAGTAGGGCTTTATTTTTGAAATTTAGAGTCCTAATTTCAAAAAAGTTATAAATCATAGTAATAATATCCTTATTTTATGTTTTCTTTCAATTTAAAGTCTGCAGATCTACAGTACTGTTTAACATTAGTCACGGTAATTATTAAACTGATACAGTGCAACCTCGATTATGAGAACTTTGATTGACCGAATTCTTCGATTATACAAATACTACACCTGGCTGATCCCAATATTATTTCATGAACTAGTTCAGGTTTAAATTTTCCAAACATGTTTGACTGGTCTCAACGAGTTCGGATAATCGAGGTACTGTATTTACTATCAATATTAATTAATTTAACGTTTCTTACCAAATATAAATTTAATTAAACCACCAAAAATAATTTCGCTAATTGATTATAATGTAAAGTTACAAATGCAAAATTGGTGCAATTATTTTTATATCAATTCTACATTTTCAGAAACATTTGGCTAGTATAGTATTATGATCAACTAGTATAAATTGTATATACGTATAACTAACAAAATCAATTACACTTAGTGTGGTTCAAATTTCCAACTATCTCTAATTTTCTTTCGTCTTGAATAATTTTGAATGATATTTTTTGATAGAATTCACAATAAATAAGTTTTCTTTACTCATTTACACTATGCAACAAATAATTGTTGCAACGACCATGAAATAGGCGATTATTGTGCGTTTGCTTGTGCTATGCTTCAATTATACACTTTCTACAAATTGTATACTTCATACACGCATGAATGCAACCAATGCCACAAACCTTTGTTTTTGACGAATTAACCATTTCATTAGATTTGAAGATGATCATATGTTTTTGTATTTGGCTTCTTACAAATTAAGACTATAAGATAATTTGTTTATACTTCAAAACAATTAATTAAACATAATATGGATATAATTCTTAGGAATACAACATTACATCCAGATCTAGACTACCCGACTGAGTTAAATAATTGCTGTTTACCATGGAATTTTTATGGTTAGAGTCTTGGAAGTTTGGGACAAATCTAACTTAGTCAAGCGGAGACGAAGGATAAATTCAAATTGTGAATTTGAAGTTGATGGAAATGATAATTATTTATTTGAGCGTACTAATTTTATTACTAAGAAGATAATATTAGACAAGATTGAGAGGATCAAGTTACTAAAATGGCAGAGGGACGAAAGGACAAATCACCTGTGACACACATATTAACTTAAAAGAATCGTTTCAACAATTATTCGAAGTCATGTGCTGTAGGTGTCAGTTAGCTGAGCGACCTTATAACGTTTGTCATGTTGAAAGGAGGATTCCTGATCTTGAAATACAAGTACTGTAATTATCAATTAGAGATTGAAAATAAATTATTGTTTCAGGTATCGAATGGAAATGACTGAGATTTATGACAAAATGGGAAAGAGACAGCAAATTAGGGAAAATCAAGGAGTAGAGCACGAAAAGGGATATAATTGACCGTAGCAAACTTCTAAGATAACGCGTAAGATGGTTAAAAGTAGCAGAGGAGTGAAATCTACAAGATAATGATGGAGAGATAATGGGATTGTGTGTGTATCAGAACTGAACCTGAAGTAGGGTAGTAATCACATTTCTCCGAAATCATAAAGGCCAAATATTTTGCAACGGAATCATTGATGTTATTAATGAAGATGCACACTAAAGCCTCCAAAAGTATTTGAACAACTGTAATTTTATTCCAGCCCATGACTTTAAATATCTTGAATCCTTGATATATACTTTTTTTGAAAATTTCGAGTGATGCCACAAATTTCTTTCAGTTTTCCCAGCTGTCTATAGATTTTCCACCACAATTTTTCAAAATTGCACACTAAGTCCTCCTAACGAATGGATTCTGGAGACATCCTAAATATTTCTCTGACAGATTCGCGCAGAACAGTGAGAGAAAAATCCGTTAATTGCATCCTAAACTATCGGTATTCTAGTAACAATACTAGCGATGCACTTTTTGAGCCTAGGAAATTCATAGTGCCAATGATAAACTTTTGAGCAGATTGTTACTGGAACCTCGTTGACATTGATACAACTATATTCAGAACCTCCATTTACTACGTTATTTAGTGACCATTGACCAAGATCTTCAATCTGCGATTGAGAAGGCGTTTTATATTCCAACCTTATACATGCCATTCTCAATCTGTAGAACCCTGAGTGAAAGAAGTAACGCAAGCGAGCCAAAATCGTTATGGCCAACAGATTCGCCATCGTTTCATTCTGAACAGAACTCTCTGTAGAGAAGAGTGTCCAGTCTTCAATATGAAGCACTTTTTATTATGGCAGACATGTAGATGAGCATGTTATGCCATATCATACTCTATAAATGCCCAGACTGTAAAAGTCCTAGGGATGAAGTAGGAAGTGGACTTTTTATATATTTACAATAAACCTTATTATAGGAAATTAACGCGCCATGAAATTAACGCAAATTGGAGCAGACCATTTTAAAATACTTGAAATATTAGAAAGAAAGAATTTTTTCTAAACCTAAATAAATTAAAAAAGGTCCTAAACAAATAATATGTCCTTGTAATGATCTATATTAAGGAAGTCTACTTGATTTACGTGGTATCCTCTCAAACCAGTCACGAATAGGAAAATATGTAATTTGAGAGTATGCCCATCCATTGTATAAATTTACTAAATAGTATAATTTGCATGAATTAAGTTCATGGAAATTAACGCTCCATAAAACTCCCGGGAAGGAATTTAACGCGATTTGTGGAAATTCGCGTTAATTTCCTATAATAAGGTAATAATATTATATTTAAGTTGTTAGCCTTGGTTTGCGCCAGTACATCACCCTATAGACTTAACTGATTTTATTTATCCCTTATCGAGAAACTATGAGAAACTATATCCACCTATTTTAATCACCTTGCTAACACAAAATGAATAATTACAAATTAGGACACAAACACACACACACACACACACCAATGTAAATTGGGACAAATCCTCCCATCTTCTCTTTAACACTTGGCTTCATTGACATTTGCATTTGACTTCAATTGGCCTGGTTTCACTTCTGAGCGGTCACTATCTAAAACAACAATAAACTTAAGATTAGATATTCTAAACAAAATCTTAGAAAAATTCTTTGCTCATGAATTTAATAATTAGTTTTAATTTTATTTGCGATAATGCAATTTGTCGCAGTAAATACAAGTTGGCGCACGATCTTCCACCTACAAGCATCGCAATTAACACAATTACATCTCCACATATCATCGTCGCCAATTTCTCCTATGAAGATTCATATTAGTTGTACTAGAATCTCTCTAGATGAACCTTCTATAAGTTTATTCAGGAGTTTGTCATCACTTTCAATTATAACGTACATTTTCCACATAATAAATATAAATAATTACAACAGAAAAAGCCGTTCAGATGGATACTTCAGTCGACCAGGATCTGTTAACTGCCCGAGCTTAACTCCGATGGATTTTCAAGATCGAATAGAAACTCTTTATCAAATGTCAATGTATCAAGGCAGACATGACAAGGTTGGTGATGTTTCAAGTATTTGTGAACTGCATAACCCGCGATAATGGCTAAAGATTTAAGAATTTATATACTACATTCGATGAATGATAAATCGCCTATAACTTCAAGGAACGGATCTAAGATTATATAGTCATCATGATCAGGATTAATAAAATCTTGGGTAGAAAAGGAATTGAGGAATGTCTGAATGGATAAGGAAGAGTCGGATTGCTTAGAAAAAATATTCAAGACACTGGATAGCTTGAGACGACGTTCGGTTTCTAGAATTTTATGATAATATATATGGTAATTCGACCCCGACATCATACGATATAGTCCAAAATGATGTTTTTTGCGGATCTGTTTGCGAAGGAAAGACAGAACGTATGAAAACCCACAATTTTGAATTAAATGGTTGGTGATTTTCATAATGCAATGCATGCGTGCTGAATACTTGTAAATGTTAGATTATCCTATTTCTTAGTTTCCCAGGTAGCGCTTCCCAAGCATCTAACCAAACTACTAAACGAGTCTTATAGAATAATCCTTCATCATTAATGGTGAAAGGGCTCGAGAGGAAATCGTTTAAACGGATATCTTAAACGGTGTGTTGATGTTGAATATTTTCCATATTGAAAGAGGGATACATATGAAGCCAGAAGTATTCTCAACTTTCAACGGTAATTATCAGTTGCTATACTTGAATGCTCATTCTTAACTGCTCAAATCGAAAATGCCAGATTTTATGATAGGAAATATTTTTGCAGGAATAGATGCGCATGGTTGCAAACGAGAAATACAGGACCACTTTTTATGAAGACTGGTACATTGACTGCGAAGACCTTCTCGTTGGATATTCAGGATTTAGGTTTGAGCCATATTCCTTTCACCTTTGAATGATATTTCCGATTGACATGTATCTCATCCATCCGTTCATGAGGAGTAAAGGACGAAGTAGCCTGTCTAAGATATGCACATAATCATTCTCGAGATCAAAATAATAATTTAGCTTTTCCAATGTATGAACTTGTGGTAGAAATAGACAGTCTAAACCAGTGTTTCTCAACCTTTTTCACTTCCTTCCCACATAGGCGCAAAGTTTGGGGTTTGGAGGAGGGGGGCTGGGGGTCACTGGGAGCGACCTCCCTGACCATTCGGTTGATTTAATTTTTATATGAAAGTGGTTCTTTTGATCGACCAAGGGATGATAGAGGGTGAGAATCACGTTTGTTTACTCAATATATTCCAGATTTTGTTTCTGAAGAAACAAATCTGGAAATATTTAGTAAATCTCCCAGTGGGCCCCCTCCATCTTTGATTATATTTTCCAAAACTTGACGCCTATGCCTTCCCACTTAAAACCGTTCTCGTAATACTGACTAAACATACTATAACAAATTTAGACCAAACATTTATTATTTTGTTTATGTATCAATTCTAATAGTAGTATATGGAGGACCAAATTCATTCACAGTTATTTTTATTTATTCTGATGTTCCTGATTATTGGGATCCCTGATATTGGTGCTCACCTGCAAGTTTACCACATCTATATTATTAAATCTCGATTGTTGTGTGTTTGTGTGTTTGTGTGTGTGTTTGTCCGGATTGTATTAAAGTGATGGGGGACTAGAAACCGCAATTAATATTGGGATATAAACTAACTTTCAAATGTTATAATAGGTTAAAAAGTATGCCGAACACGAATTTCGCGTTTATAAATTTCTCATAATATTATTTGTTGTTGTTGTTTACACAAAATAGGTAAATAAATTAATGAAATTCAAAATCAACCTAGAAGTTAGCTTCCAACGGGTATTATAGGTAAACAAGTATGCCGAACACGAATTTCGCGTTTATAAATTTCTCATATTAATATTTGTTGTTGTTGTTTACACAAAATAGGTAAACAAATTAATGAAAATTCAAAATCAACCTAGAAGTTAGCTTCCAACGGGTACTACAGGTAAACAAGTATGCCGAACACGAATTTCGCGTTTATAAATTTCTCATATTAATATTTGTTGTTGTTGTTGTTTCACAAAATAGGTAAACAAATTAATGAAAATTCAAAATCAACCTAGAAGTTAGCTTCCAACGGGTATTATAGGTAAACAAGTATGCCGAACACGAATTTCGCGTTTACAAATTTCTCATATTAATATTTGTTGTTGTTTTTACAAAAATAGGTAAACAAATTGATTAAAAATAAAAATCAACCTAGAAGTTAGCTTTCAACAGGTATAATAGGTAAACAAGTGTGCTTACCACGAAATTCGCATTTATAAATTTATATTATGAAAAAAAAGTTAAAACTATGGAAATTTTCTAAATGGATGTATATAACTCCCTTTCTGCCATTTTCCATGGTAGAAAGGGTGAGGAGTAAGGCCGCATAGCGGCCGTTAACTTGAGGTGCGTAGCACCGATCCGTCGCAAAGCGACCGAGACCGAAGGGCTCGTCTAGTTCAAATTTAGAGGGTTAACATTAAACATAGATCGCCTGATTTCGTGATTTGCCATCTATTTCGCTGTTCGGTATCTTGCCTCATTACTGCGCTAAAGTCCTTCTCAACTAAGTAGGAAGTAGGGAATGCAAGGGTTAGAAGCTTCGTCCTCTGATATAATAAGGGCATACGCAAAATATTCTTCGTTTGCACCCATAAGCTCGAATATCCAAGTTGATTAAATTGTATTCGACCTTCGATATCTGCTTGTTGCTCAGCTATTTTGCTCTTGAATTTCTAACTCCACCATATGTAGGTCTGTATAAAATGAGTTCATTACCAATTTGGTGCGATCAGCGGGGTTAAATCCTTTAATCGGATTTGCATATCTTCACTCATTGATTCGAGATATGAAGCATATTCACGTTTGTGTGCATCATTATATCAGGAACTGGTTGCAGAGAAGGGATCTGGTAAAACTCTATACGACAGATATTCTGTTTATACAAATCTAGTTTGCTTATGAAAGATACAACGACAGACTTTGTTTTGATGAAGTTGTAGATTTAGCGAATTCAACTTATCAAAAATGTCACTAAGAAAAGCTATATCATGCTTTGTTATTTTGATTTTGTCGGACAGTTCGGGATTAAAGTCATTCAGAAACCGGACTATGGTATACAATAATTCATTGACCCATTTTAAGCAGTTTCTCTTTGACCACCATCCGACTTCTGTGTGAAGAAGTCATTCGAAAGGTTCATCATTATCATGGCAAATCTATCGAAAAATACGATCTTTACTGCTCGTGTTTTGACACTGTCAATTGCAGTGATGACTACTTGTAGTGATGAATTTAGCTGATCACTAAGCTTCTTGGCTTCCATGTGTTGACGGTGTATCGCACAATGTATGGAAACACTTTGGGAACTGCTTTCTTTAATAGAGCAATAAATCCAGGATAGCAACCAATCATTGAAGGAGCACCTTCCGTTGAGCTATCGATGAAGTTCGCCAAGGGTATGTTGTGATGTTTAAAAGATGATTGAACCACTTGAAATATAGATTCTCCCCTCTTATTTAATCGGTAACTAGTGATTTCAGAATTAGTAACTCTTCTCATGCTGCTCTGTCCTTTGCTAGTAATAGTACTTCATTGTCACAGAGACTTGACTCATCTAGTTGTAGGCTAAATTCTGTAGTTTGGAGTGTGTAAATTAACTTAATTTCCACATCATTGGCCATCTCGTAAATTCTCCTAGCAACTGTATCATTACTCAAGGGAATGGATCTAAGAATCTCGGCGGAATTCTGGTTCATAACAGTTGAGATAACCTAAGAAATATCAGGAAGACTGAGCGTCTCGCCAATGCTATGTGATTTCCCATCTTTTGCAATTAATTTGGAAATATTGTATGGAAATAACATTCCGTATTTGTTCTTAGTATTTCCTTTCTTGAACATGTTAGAAAGGGTATTTCGTTTCATTATTTTATCCTTTAAATTCTCGAAAAAAGTATTGTCTTTGTTGCTATGGTCAGGATGTTTTATCTAAAATTTTCTTTCAATCGTGACGGTTTCATTGTGTCATTGGAAAAAACTTGTTCGCAAATCATACACATAGGAAGTTCACAATTAGATAGTCAAGTGATAAAGCAATAGTGCAAATAATCTACGGAATATTATCGACATTTCGATTTACCATAAGTAGCGTTTAGTTCTTTTGCAATATGATATAGTTGGTGATATATTAAATTTGAGATATATTCGGAAATTTATAATATTCTAATATTCCTACAATCCTATATATACTAATTCGATTAGTATCAACTTCGTGTGGAGTTTTTATTTTATTTTATTATTACACTATTGATGTATTTATAATATGAATTGAATTTCTTTGTGCTTTCTTTGTGCTATTATGCTATTTGTTTATAACAGTTCACGATATTTTCAATTCGAACAAGTACCTTGGTAATAGACTGATTGGCCAATCGAAACATGAATCAGTGATTTATGATAATACTAAACTATATCTAACCCTCTCTTGATCAAATTAGTTCTTCCATCCAAAATTATACAATAATTATGTTTAAAAATATTCTCCTTGCGCCGCACCCTTGGAACCTTGCGCCCCGTTGAGAACCCCTGGTCTCAACCTTGAATATATATATATAGCTAGCAGCAAATATGATATTAGTTTTGATGGCCATTATTTGTGTAAATGCATTATACCATGGTCTGTTTTTGGAGGATAATTGTATTTTCTAACCGACAAATGATAAATTGAAGCTTTTGTAAATCGGAGAATTATTTCAACCGCGTCATTTTGAATTATATCAGATGATGTGTTCTTTGGCTCGATGTATATGATATTCAGGACCATTCTTAATATACTTAGCGGTGTATTTCGAGGATTTTCGCAAATAATTGATTAAATTTCTCGGATTTCAGTTATTGACTTGGCAGTATTATAAATATTTTGTCAATGCGCAAAAGCATTTGCCGATAGAAAACAATTAATTTCATGATAGAAGTCAACTCATATATTCCGTTCTATCAGACTAGAGAAAATAATTGTGATAAGATTATCAGGTACCATACTACCCATTATTAGCAAAAGAATGAGAGTCAACTTATCTTTATATCATGTAGACTATTGATCTTGTACTTTATGTTTCCTCTGTTTCAGCGACGTGGCCACGGGGGGGCATCTAATAAACCACCAAATTACAAAATGATTACTTTTACTTACCGATTAATACTCGATCAACACTGTAATTTCTCAGTAGATTTGACGAATGTCATTAATTGTTGGAATATTAAAATCAACTTGAGTTCCATGGTGGCAACATCTGACTTGTACTGTATGGTAAATTGCAAGATAATTTTGATTTTTGTAGGTTACTTTTCATACTTCAGAAAATACTAAACTAGAATGGTTCTTCTTAATAACTAAGTATTTGGTGAAGTCACTGTTAATTCTAACACCATTAGAATGTATGCTCCCTCTCGCAATTTATATGCCCCCCTGGAAATTACTATTCCTCCCTAGATGAAAATCCTGGCGACATTCCTGCTCTGTTTCAGTGATATCACTCATCTGTATGGTTTTATTCCACGTCTTTATCTGGGTACTCAGCGCGCACCATAATATTTTCAATACTAATTTTGGTCCTTTTTGGTAAATGTGCTATTTTTGGTAATTTTGGGTTCTCGATTGAAAAAGCTACATTGTCTAGGATGCGCTGATCTCATAGTTCTCTTCGTCCCCTATTTATGGTCATTACAACAAAAAATAAAATCGAAATAATTGATGCATTTGTTTTTACACTTTATTACGTTAATAGGAACCCTCTTTTTGAAGAAGCATTACGCGAGACCATGAAAATATCAGGAACAAGGATGATGTATTCAAGAAATGGTCCAACATTCTTGTCAAGTATAATCCTATTGTAAGTGACAAATTGGCTTCTTCAAAAAAGACAGGCGGTTGTCACGTAGAAGCCGGATTAACGGAACTTTGTAGTGATTATCAAGTCCATTAAGGGTAAGGAAATCTTTGAAGGGATTCCTGGAGGAATTGACCTTTCAATAGAATCGCCTATTTCACCTGTGAACGAAATCGAATAGTAATTAGCTTAGACGCCATTACGAATCCTCCACAATGTATTTAAGACTCGGGAAATTAAATCAAGCCTCCAAAGAAGTGGAAGTTTTGTCGAATGTTTGCGGGCACCCAATCTATTAGGGCGTAAAATTCTGGAAAGGGAGGTTGAGAATTTGCTTATCCTCAAGAGTATTGACTTGAAGTTTCATCGTTTGAAGGTCTATTAGAACAGCTAGTCTTAATAGGCTACATCTGAACAATACTCCTTTCTCTATGCCACCCCACCCACTTCCCCCTTTACAAGCTTCCTCTTATGCAAACACCAACTGGATTGTTCCATAATTTTCACTGTGGCACTATACTTTAGTACAGTGGCCAGTATTGAAATCACTACCTTTATTACTGTGCCGACAATACTATAGTATAGTGGCCCAGTATTGAAATCACTGCCTTTATTATTTTTTCTATATTTTTTCTCCGTAGACGGTGCCCTGCCCAGAGCTTTATAGGATGAAACTTTTATGGGATTAAACTTGGCATTAAGTGCGAAATGACCGTCTAATTTGCACCTGGGTCCTGGGGTAGCGATTTTTTATTAACAAATTTTTGACACCTTTCGAAATTTGTTTGGTCCATAACTCAAAATTTTTATATTAAAGCCCCAATTTTATTTCACCAATGGATTCACCATAAAATTCTACGTCTGATTGGTTTATACAAATTTTCCTATTGTGTTTAGTTCATGTCATAAATGGGGTGTGAACTTTATTTGTTTTAATTATCTATCTATGTATTAAAAGCGGAATTGTTGTGTGTGTGTGTGTGTGTGTGTGTGTTTGTTTGAAAATTTGTATACAGGGGTATTTTTGTACTGCGACAACGATCTATTGGTTTTTGAAGCAAAATAACGGGATTATGACGTCACAGTTTCGAAAAACGTTTATTTTGTACTAGCTTCCAAATTTTGCTTCGATCTGTAGAAAATTCAAAGCATTAGACGTACACTAAATTTCTACACCAGATAGCAGTTCACGAATTCCCATTTTTCTTCTGATTGTGACAGTTAATTAATTAGTGCCTACACTGCACTAATCAACCATAAATTGTGTATCGTACCAACACAGGTGTAGCAAAGTGCAAGTGTATGTGTGTGTGTTTCCGAAATTGCATACTTGATTAATCCAGTTTGACTTCCATGAGTTTATTTCTATTCGTGATGTATTTAACTTAAGTATGGATAATATTACTATCAATCTGATTTGTTTGGTTAACAAGAATGCGCTTAGTCTTCTAATGCATTGTTTATATATTACACCTATATTTATTGGCTTCTATGATAAGACTATCAATGGAATTACGTGAATTCTAACCTAGGATTTCTACTAGAAATCAAATTAAGTAAAGTGATCTAGGATTTTGGTTCTGCCTAACGATGAGATTTATTATGTTAATTATTGCTATCAATTAAATTAAATAATTCACTAACCCAGCTCCTGCAAAAAGAATTGTTTATTGAGATGTAGAACTTTACTTCTATTTATAAATAAAATATTTTACAACCCTGGATGTACCTCTCCATAATAATGGTTTAATGATGAGAATAAGACCGCGAAGCGGTCTTATTCTCATCTTTAAACCATTATTATGGAGAGATTACACCCAAAGTTAGTAAATTACTTTGCAATACAATTTACTGAAATAATTAATTGCGTATAATTCACCAACTACAGGTCTCAATTTATTTGAGCTAACAAGCTGAACCTTTTAATATAGCTGAACGCAGGGCTTTACATAAATCATTGATTTTGATTTTAAATCAAAATCATTCAAAAATTCGTGATGTAAAATCAATCAAAATCAAATCATTCAAAATGTGAGATTGAAAAAATCAATCATCAAATCATTTTTGATTCACCACAAAATCATCAAAAATCAAAATCAAATCATTTCCAATTACGATGATATAATTTTTTTTGTTACTCCCGACCGAATACTAATTTACACAGAATAACACATTTTTTATAGGTGATCTAAGAATCTTAATCAATATAATAGCTATAATAAAAATACATGTAACTATAAATTAGTAATCCTTTTCAGATGTACCTATTAAAAGGTCAAAATAACTAATTCCGAGGAGACTAATAAGCGGAGTCGATAGTAATAGTGTAAACGTTAGTATATTTCACCCATTAAACCGGAGCAATCTAAGTATAAGGGTATTGGGTTGTTTCTGGTCAAACTTTGGATTCGATTTAGCTGAGTGATTGTAGTTTCAAACGGGGGTGAAGTGGAACGATAAAATATACATAGACCCGCAATTGTATTTAACGTATTCATACTACTATAACCTGCTGAAGTGGAAGAACATATAACATAAATATGGGTTAGTATTACTTAGTAAAATTATTAACAGAGCAGAAAAATGATTTGATTTAAATAAAAATCAAATCATTAACTTTTCACAAATCAATCAAAATCAAATCATTCTAAAAATGAAATGGAAAAAATCAATCATCAAATCATTGAATGTTACCCAAAGATCAATCATAAATCATTGATTTGATTTGAAAAAAAAATTATCAAATGATTTATGTAAAGCCCTGGCTGAACGAGCTATCCTTAAGAATTATTGAGCTATTAATTAACTAATAAAGATAACTATTGAGCAATGAGAATAACTTACTCAACATAATTTCCCAAACAAATTACAGTAATCATAACCCAAAAATGAATTTTAGGCACGAATTATTAAGTAATAGATGTATAATTCACTAGCCACAGGTGAACTTATTAGTAATATAATAGCTTTTTAGGAAGGGCAAGGCCGCGAAGCTGCCGTTAATTGTTCGCGTAGTGCCTAACACGAACGAACAAAAGTCGCAAAGCGACTTTTGTGAGAGAGTGATCAGTCGCGAAGCGACCGAGACCGAAGGGCTCGTACTATTAAAACACAAGGGTGGGTGTATATATTAGAGCTCTGCGCGGGTCAAATGCGGGATCCGCACCCGCCCCGCATCTATTAGTTATTGACCCGCCCCGAAAATCCGACAATACAAACAAATCAACCCGCACCATCCCGCAACTAACTCACATTAACCCGAGCCCAACCCGCTCCAACACTCGATGACCAGTATTTTCGCTAGGATTATATAATAGGGTGTAAACACTCGGGGCACAAAAATATTTACGTCCTTATGGAATATAGAAGACGGCAATATGTTTTTGGTGGAAATTTGGAGATATAAATACGAGTTTATTATTCAGGATTACGAAATAATTCACTATTCAGGATTACGAAATAATTCACCGTAGAATTCGTTCTATATATATATGCAAGACTTCTAGTCAGGCCGCTTAACATCGATTTCGGGAAACGCTGGACAAATCACCAGATTTTTATACGTAATCTTTCTGACCCCGGCATCAAATTTTCCATGGCCCCACGACAAACGGATAAATTTTCGATGTTATCTTGAACTTTTAAAATTGTGGCTCTCTACTAAATCGCCGGTATTACCCCGAACGGCAACTTTCCAAAATCAACTCTGGTCTCTTTTTAACGACCAGATTCGTTGTCCATATGAAATTCCCCGTCGTTTAAGGGGTCACTTGCCCATAGTTTACCCCTAGCAACGCAATAATGTATCAGGAATGTGACAACATTCCTTTCTCTATATTTGTCCTAAACCTATCGAGTGACCCCTTGTTCGACTCCCAATACCTATCTGAGTCTAGTTATAAACATAGTGACACTCTAAATCGTTATTTGATGCTGTTTACGACAATTTACTTAATTATCATTACAGTATATTCTCTCTAATAGTCCACTAGTGGGTAAAAGGACCCAGGTGGACTATTAGAGAACATGGACCATTAAAGAATTTAGCCCTAAGTTACAGTAAATAAATTTACTTTTCTTGTGGTAATATATTTTCCTTCCAGGATTTGTTCTTTTGCTTTCTGTCTCAAAAAGGTTATTTTCATTCACAATTCACCACAAACCACAAACTACGAGAATCACACTTACCAGTTTCTTTGCAAATGAAACCCTCAATATTTTTGTTCTTTTGTCAAATTTATCTTATTCAACTTGCAGATGTCTCTAATCTTCAAAATATTGTTGAATCTTCAATAATATTTGATGGGATCAAAAATAACAAGATTCTGAAGATGATAATCGACATTCTTCATGAATAATATTTTTGCTTTTATTAAAGGCATGTGTCGTATTACGAGAGTGGCCCTTCGCGCCGTGCCAACTTCCTTAGGGCCGTATAACTCTATACAAGTGTACTATTACCCTTAGTTAACCCGGACTCGGGGTAAAGTCCGGGTAGCTCCGGGTAGCTCCTCTGGGCCGTCCGGACATTTCCGGTGCCCAAGTTTTTTACGACGCCTATTATTAAAGGGGTTATGTGAGCTTTCGCGCCCATAATTTCCGTTCCAAAGAAGGGTGCTTTTACCATGTTACATCTTAAAGTAGTTTGATTATTTTTATTGGAATTCATTCAGGGAGTTCATATTTAAAAGTAACTAGAAAATCTATGTGCTAGAGACTCGTTTCAAGTTTTATAAGATATATAATCGACAATACTACTAGATGAAATACAAGCAGTTGAAGCAATTAGCATTTTTCTTTGGCCAGGCGATATGGGAAGCCTCAAAGTACACTTCAATCTCGGGGCAGTATCCTGTTGAATATCATTTATCATAAGATTCATCCAACTCATTAAATTCGGAATCGAATTCAGATACCGAGCTTCAATTATCGAGAACTGATAACTTCTTCGGCTATGGAATTTCTTTTCTGAAGAAATATGAAGACCCCTCTTTGGTCACCATGATAAATTGAGATTAAAGTTTTATAACAGTTTATTATAAGCACTAGGTGCTCTGAAAAATTCAAGTTATTCGGACCACTTGTTTTGATTTATAATCCCAAGAAAATCCATTACGTCATGTGTAACCATAGAAGGTCAATTATTGAACCGATTTGAAAATATCTATCCATATGTGGAAGTATTAACGTGTTCACTGTTTGTGTAGTGTGTTGCCATATTATTATAGGGAATGACCCTATATTTATAGCTTTAACTGACAAATTTTCAAAGTTCAGCCCTTTTAACTGAAAAAAAAACTCCAAAGTAACTAAGAAATCGAAAATGGGTGTACATACTTGCTTCGTTACCCCCAGTTTGAGGTCCCCAGCGCATTGAGACTTATAAATTTAGGGACACTCCTGAGATTATGTATATATTAGCTTTGTTTCATGAGTGAACCGATTAAAATTAATTTGAATCACTTATTTTGTTCAAATGATCCGATTTTGTTTTCAATCTGAGATTCCGCCATTACTGTGGGAGGTCTAATACTGAAATAATTAATTTGAAATACTGTTTGAATCGCATTCGATGTGCAAAATTCAGAATTACTTAAAATATGCATTACTTACTATGCAAAGTGATTACATTCAATTCCTATTCATTATGCCTCTCTACTAGTGCAGTGATTTCCAAACTCGGGATCGCGACCCCCAATGGGGTCAATGAACAACTAAGAGGGGGTCGCCAGTGCCGTAGCTGGGATTAGAGTTTACCGGGATATACTTGGAGGCTACTTACAAAGTACTAATGGCACATCTGGGTTCAAGGGCCGTAGCAAACTTCTGAATGATTTACCATCTGTGATTCGACTAACATTTCAAATGATCTTGACAATATGTTCTGCATTAAGTATTTGAAACTTGTTTACATTCAATTGTCTAACTATTTAAAAGTTACCCACAGTTGTCTCTTCAGGAAGGATCCAGAAGATTTTGTAATTTCATAGTGGAGTCATTTCTCCAGAAGGAATATGTCCGCTGGAACAACCGTCGAAAATTTAACATTATGAACACCGAACTAAATTATCCTGAATTTTTTTGAAAAATCAAGAAAAAGTTAATTCTAGTGGTTCTCGGCTACAGCAGCGATACCATACTTCCCAATATCAATGTAATTACACTCCAGTTCTCAACTGTAACTGGGTGTAATTTTGCCATGCAAATACCATTTTTATTCACCCAGTGCTTATTAAAACCCCGACACTCACTCGAAGCAAAACAGTACTTAATAATAAATTCAAATTTGAAATCTACGGATTATTTATACTCTTAGTGCGAAATTTCGTATTTTTCTGTTTACCACTAGTGTCACAAGCAGGAACATACTCCACTTAATTAATTTTATTAAAATTGGCTCAGTATACTTATTTTATTTATAATTCCAAACTCAAATTCGTTTATTATTCTGTTTATCCATTCGTTGAAAATGGCAAATATATATTTTTGCTAACATAATTGTGCCTTCCCCCTCTTTGAAATCTTCTTGGTTTGTCTGAATGAAATTATCTGAGACCTGCTCCCCAAGGTGTTTGTTAAGGCCCAAGTCCTACTCAATTTTCAATCCTGTGACCTAATCCTTTGCTTTTACATGATTCGACATTTAGTTCTTTAAATCCGGCTTTGGACTGTTAAGTGTTAACTACTTGACTCAAGTAAAATGTTATAATTTTGTATCGATCTTCCGCCCTGTAAGCTTTCGGCTTTCTGTTAAAATCTACTGGCCTTCGGCCATACCTACAAGGCTTCAGCTCTATCCTACAGCCGCCGCAGCGGCATGAACCCCGAAAATCCATAGCGCTGGTACCTTTGAATTTCGAGTTAGAAATCTGTGAAATGAGCTTGCTAGATCGCTTCGCGTCAGAACACAGCCACACACAAACCGCTTCTTGGTTTGTGTGTCTGTGTGGTTATATACTTCTAAAATGATTATAAAGCGGAAATAGGCCTAAAATGATCAAATTTTACAATGTTAAAATTAAGTGATTATGTCATGTGATAATAATTAAGCATATTTGCAATCTGGTGTGAGCAACGTTCCCGCATCATTATTGTGCATGTTCTATTAAATTTTCAGATTTTTTCTATTAGAGGATCCGATGTATGTGCGATTAAGTGAATTTCCATGATTCTCGAAATGTCACAATGACGTCATAATTTATCGAGTTGTGAGAAATTTCGAGTGGAAACCTCAACTTCTTGTCGGGGGCCAAAGGTTAGCCCTATATGCCAAAAATCAGATTTGGAAACCGTCCAGTTTCTTCAATCAACTCGGACCATACACACAAATATATATACATTGGTATATATACGTTCATACAGCTTTGTGTTTTATTAGTATAGATATTCACTGCCCAAATGGCAATTTATGAAATTTATATATGTTCATTCCGTGACCTTCGTTATATGAGGCCTTACTACTACTCCGAACCATGGATTATATTATTGATTGGTTAATAATGCAGAGACGTGCTGGCCATACAACCGATGCGGGATTTCCGCTCGGGCCCCCCTTTGAAGGCCGCCATAGGGCCCACTTTTGGGACCGCAGACCCCACATTGAATCCTTTCTGAATTGAATCCCGCAATGCCCCCAACCCCAGCACGCCTCTGTTATTATGAGTTAGAATTGCTAGGATATAATTTTTCGCTGGTTACACCCAGAGGGCCACCGAGAGAAATTATTTGCCTCGGGGCAGAGTATTTCTGGGCCCCTTACTAATTGATTAGCAAAACTTTCTCTCATTTATTGATTAGATATTATCGAAAGTTACGTCATATCGAGTATATTCATTATTAAGACATGAAAAAGTAAATGGTATTAGTATATGAATTATTAATTAATTTGATTGAGCTTGAAGAAATAACTATTATTTAGCATTGTTTTTCTTGCTTTCTGATGTGCAAATATCTTTATCACATTGCTAAAATCGATTTTTCTGGCCAATTCAGATTCAATGCTCAATCTTGCCAAGGAAACCATACGATCTTGTGACATGGTGCTCCTGAGATAATTTTTTACAAGCTTAAGTTTACTCAAAGTTTTCTCTGCTGAGGCTACTGTTACTGGGATTATGAGAAATATTCTGGGAGCTACACTGATATTTGGAAGGATATCTTCCAGTTTATACTTGTAAATTGCATTGATTAATTCATAAGGGTTCATTTGCTCTTTTCAGAAATTTGTAATTTCAATCATATTCTTAAGATCAACAATTTCTCTGCCAAATTCTTCACCATTTATGTCGTATTTGTAAATATTTGCAAGAATGTTTGACCTTTGGCATATTTCTTCCACACTCAAGCCAAAATATAGCCACCAAAATCCAAATGTCTGAAAAATTTCATTTGCAGTATTGAATCTTCTCGTAAGACCACTGATTACATGATCAATGATGACGTTAATATACAAATTTCTGGAAATTAGCCTCCTCTTCAGTATATTCTCCTTGTTCGAATTCTTCCAGTGTTCCTTCTTCATTTATCATTCCTTCGAAGTGCTTTCTTTTTCTTTTTCTGCGCAATTTCATTTCAACGCCAAGACTACTTGCACATGTTTCGCTTCAATTAATATATTACTTTAAACTCTAAACGTAGTTTATGCAGGTTTTCTATCAGAACCCCAATATTATTTACTTTCACTTCAATTGTTGCACTCTTCCTTGAATAACTTTATTCCAAGTACCAATTGGTGACAATATTTTAAACCATATTGATGACATCAGGATGCATTCATAGGATGAAAGATATTTAATAGCTCCATTTACTTGAGATCTTGTTTTTGGTGCCAAATTGATGTCCAATATATTTTCAAGTGCTTGCTTAATGCACTTTAGGTTAGCTGCAAATGGCTTGACGCTATTTATTCTTTCAGACCATCGAGTCCCTGATTCACTATGTAGTGATTGATTATGACAATGCTTAAGAAGAATTTCCCATCTTTTAGGGCTGGAAAGGAAAGTAGTATATATTAATTGAATCGTACAAAATAAGGTAATTGCTTCTGGACAGCATTCTGCAGATTCATAACCACATAGATTTAACGTGTGACAGCCGCAAGGAAATAATATGGCTAATGAATTCTTACTTATTATGTAACTTTGAGTACTTTACACTTCCCCACCATGTTTGCGGCATTATTATACCCTTGGCCACGACATTCTGACAATGAAATTTAATTTTCTTCCAAAGTCTTCAAAATTGAATTTGCTATTTCTAATCCAGTTTTTTCAATACAATCTACAAAGGTTATAAATCTCTCTGCTATTTCAAATTGATCATGTGATAATAATAGATACCGAATGTTGAATGTTGTTTGTTCAACATGGGAGCAGTCAGGTGTTGAGTCAACCATTATTGAATAATCTCTCGCATTAGACCTTTCAAGCAGTATATTTTAAGAACAAGTCCTGAACAAAGTGAAATTAGCTCATTCTGAGAATCAAAAGAAAGATACTGAACTTGGAGTATTTCACCTCTTTTTTGACATTCTTCGACCTTCTTTACACGTTCTTTAAGGACGGGATCCCAGTGAGAAAGAAGTTCTTCCTAACCAAGAAAGTTTCAATTCTGTTTCCATTCTACCTATGAGATGCGATGAGCCACGAAATGCCAAACCTCTTTCTCCTAAAAACAATATTATATCAATCAATCGCTGCAGAATATTATACCACTTAGCCCATTCAATTTCGATTTCTGCAGAGAAAATATTTGCCATCCAACGATTTGATCTCAATCTTTCCTCAAGTTCTCTCCAAGATAAGTAGTTACGCTTGTGATAAATGCTTATCTCATGTACTCGAACACGATCACATAGTTTCCTCCATTTAGCAGTTGCAGGCCATCCTAAGGAAGTTGATAATAGCGAAGCATTTACTTCTGAACCTTTACTAAACATATGGCATGGTAAGCAAAATAATGCTCTCTTTATTCTGCTCCATACCAACCAATATATTTCTGCAACTTCTCCATTGAACTTTTTATATTTGAAAACTGAAATTGGAAAAGCTTGTCTTTGACTATCCACAGGTAATTTATGTGATAAAGGAAGATGGCCTTGGAGTACATATTCATTTATTATTATATTTGACAAGATAGTAATCATTACGATGTCTAGGCCTATATCAAATAATGTATTATCTGTAGATAGTATCTTTTGGATTACTTCTATAACATAATCATCCTCCACACTGTTAGTTTCTCGAACTATAGATTGTTGTCCATTACTTTCTGGTAAAATTTCTGAAGAATCATCATCTAAAATTTCTGCAATTAACGATATTTCAGGGGAAACTCCGATTTGATTTAGAGCCTCCGATGAAATTGTGCTTGGACTATGTTCTAGAGTAGATGTAATGCCTATTTCGAACAATGTTGTTCTACCTTGCATTGCATTTTCTTCTCTCGCACTTTTATCTTTTCTTTTCTGAGCACCAGATTTATGCATTTTGTCGAATTCTTTTTCAAAACAATTAGAATAATACCAATGAAGCAATGACTTTAGTATTTGTATAATTTATTTTGTGGTAAGAAGATATTAGAAAATACTAATAAAGTAGTAGTACATAATTAATTTTAGAAAAGCTATTGTATGTAATTCAATTCTACATAATTATGTTTTCATTTCTCACTACCATTTCTAAAATATTCAAATGAAGTTAAGAACTAGAAAGATGACAAAAGATACCCATACATTTAAATTTCGAATTTTACGGCTCTATGCTAAAAATATAGGTCTAGTCAGAAACAATAATAATTAAATACATGGACGTAGGACATTAAATGACCCAGATATTTGGCCTCCCTAGGCCACGGGCCCCATATCTAGCACTGTCCTTCTCTAGTCCTGGGCCCCCCATTTAGCCCTGGGCCCCGGGGCACCGCCATGTCTGCCCCCCCCCCCCCCCCCCCTCTCGAAAGGGTCTGGTTACACCGCGGTTAAGCTGAGTTACACCAAGGTCTCAACTAGGGCGTCTCAAAAATTTTAAATGTTCGAAAATGTCATGTCTCACCCCTCAAATAGTTTATTTATTATAATATATTGTTGCATGTTAAGTTTTAGCTCATTTGGTCAGATTCTAGAGGTCCCCCAAGGATACGGAACTGATGAAAATAATTTCCATAATTCGGGTTTCTAACTTTTCTCAGATGTTCACATATGTAAATTATGCAAACAGTTTGATTTCTTATTTACCCATTTTGATAGTGTCTACCAATAATCTAAACTTACTCTTTTTCAATTGTATTTTAAAGCATAATGGCTTCTGCTTCACAGCGTCCTAAATCGACTTCTTCCGTGGTGTCGCGAGATAGTGATTACGTCTGGCTAATAGGAAATCCCTGTGAGAAAATCTCCGGATGCCGGTTTCCTTCTGGGCGTGACGTGATGATGAACTTTATCTACTATCATCGTTCGATGAAGCATACTATTGCTCGAAGTTCACAAGAGGTTCATGATCAGCTTGTACCATTCTTGATGAAGTCGCGAATACCAATAAAAAGTAAACACCACATCGTCAGGAAAATAAGCGATTTATTTAATGAGCAAATTCGCTTAATGAAGCATCGGACAAGGACTAACAGAACAGAGCAGAAAAATCAAGAGAACTACAGCAAAAATTGAACTAAATGTTCGACATAAGTCATGGGAATGCCGATCAGATGTTAACGATTGAAGAAGATCAGGAGTTTCTAAATTTACAACGAGCGTCGAGGACTGGATCCATCGGGTGTGTCGATAAAAAGCTTGCTACAGTGGAGAAACGATCTGCTGAACGGCGCGAGCGATCCAATAAGCGGGTAAAAGTAGAATTTGATTGAAAAAGCATAAGGACGACTAATAGAGAAGAAGAAGACAACTTATTGCATGTGTATTCGAGCTCAAGTTCAGAAGACCTTTCGGATGATTTTATTCCTACATCGTTTAACTGCCGAAGGAAACACATAATAACTCATAAGATTACGGCAGTGTTGGACCGAACCAACACAAGCATTCGGGGATCTACAATGATAATAGCTTCCGTTTTGAATGAAGCAGGTGCTTCAGCATCTTCCTCAGTAATTTCGAAGAGTACTGTTCATCGACAACGTCAACGTTGTCGTCGCGTAGCTGCTTATGAAATATAGGAAAAATATCTGAGATCAAAATGTGTTGTACACTGGGATGGTAAGCTGTTGCCAGATATTGGTGGCAGCGCGATAGGTATGGTTGATCGCTTAGCTGTCTTGTTATCTTCAACGGTTGAAGGTAATACTAAGCTTCTCGGAGTACCTAAGTTAACATCTGGGACAGGTAAAGCAACAGCTTGTGCTGTTCAAGAGCTAGTGCAGTCATGGCATTGCGAATCCAACGTCATCGGCATGTGCTTCGATACAACTGCGTCAAATACTGGCCAATACAATGGCATGCACTCTTCTGGAGGAACTCATGGGAAGGCATATGCTGTGGTTAGCTTGCTGTCATCACATGTTTGAAGTGCTGTTGTCAGACGGATTTTCTGTGTGTTTTGGACCGTCAGCGGGCCCGGAAATTCTTATATTCAAAAGATTCCGAAACAATTGGAGGAGTCTTAATCATCGTGAACCAAACAAACAAAATACGCCACTAGTATTCGCATCAGAAAATTTGAAATGCTTTTTGTTTGAAGAGTTGGCAAAAGAACATCCACGAGATGACTACCTTGAGTTTCTTCAACTGGCAGCACTTATGGTTGGGCTGGACATACAATTTACCATTCGTAAGCCAGGTCGCTTCACAGAGCTCGTTGGATGGCGAAGGCTATCTACTCTCTTAAAATTGAGCTGTTGTTAGACGGGAATGAATCCGCAATCCAGGTTACGGGCCGCGAACTGCAATCTCTACAACGATTAAACCGCTTTGTTGTACTTATATACATACAATCTTGGTTTACAAGCAGATTTATTGTTGATGCACCAGTAAATGATATATTTTAGATCCAAAGGCTGCAACAATATGATGATGAATCTTTGCGAGAAACAGGCCTTAAAATGATAAAAAGACACTCCTGGTATTTAAGTCAAGAATTGGCAACACTTGCTTTGTTTTCAAAGCAACTTTCCTCTGATGACAAAGCACAATTTATAATGAGAATGAGATCAGATCGAGGCTCACGTTTACTCAAGTTACTTCCTTGCACTATTGCTGATTTGGTTGTTTCAAGAACATTCTTCCAAACTCTTGGCATAAACGACAGTTTTCTTGATGTATCAGTTGAATCATGGTCAGAAACGAAATCATTTAAGGAAGCCACATATATCGTCAATAATATTCCATGCTTAAACGACCTAGCTGAGCGCGGGGTCTCTTTAATACAATATTTCAATGAAACAACTAATGATGAAGAACAGAAGCAGTTCCTGCTTCAAGTCGTCGAGAAACACCGAAAAGATTTCACAAAATGTAATCGTGATGAACTTATTCGTATATAGAACATAACATTGTATTTGCCTATCTTAGTTGATAATTGTATATCGTAGTGCAGTCGAAACCAGTATTTTTCTAACTAACTATATTAAAACACAAGCCTGGGTGTATAAGTGGGTGTGTGTTATATATATTTGTTTGTATGTTACGAGTTGATTGAAGAAAGTGGACGGTTTCCAAATGTGATTTTTGGCATATAGTGATAACTTTTGGCACCCGCCAACAAGTTGAGGTTTCCACTCAAAATTTCTCACACCTCGAAAAGTTATGACGTCATTGTCACAATTAGAGAACCATGAAAATTCACATAATCGCACATAATTCGCGCCCTTTAAGAGATAAAATCTGAAAATTTAATCAAACATGGACATTAATGATGCGGACACGTTGGTCACACCAGATCGCCACTATGCTAACTCATTATCGCATGATGACGTGATCACTAAAATTTCACATTGTTAAATTTGACTATTTAGGCCTATTCACGCTTTGTAATCAATGTTAGAAGTATATAAACCCACATACCAACTGCGAAGCGGTTGGTGTGTGTGGTTGTGTTCTGCCGCGAAGCGACCTAGCAAGCGAAGCGCGCTAGTTTAATCTAAATGTGTCAGAAATTCCAATTTTTATTTGGTTTATTCTAACTATCGGATTTTCTTACTCTATTTCCGTGGAAATAAAATGTCAGAAATAACCCGTTTTGACTGTAATATTATTTTAAGGGATAAGAATTAATTCGTTTTAAAAATTTTGTGAATTTGTAGAATTTACTATAATTTATATTTAATGTCTTGCGAACATTGTGAAGCCCTTTGGGGGACCTCTAGAATCTTCCCAAATAAGCTAAGATTTGACATTCAACGATATATTAGAAAAAAGAAACTATTCTAGGTGTGAGACATGACATTTTCGAACTTTCTAAATTTTTGGGACGCCCTAGGACTCTCTACCTTAAAAAAAACTGTTTAAATGTAACTGTGGCATACAGCTATGATACATATCTGAATCACTAGCCAACCAATATACGTAATAGTCAGAGGGATCTCAAATACTGATGTAACCTTATTGACCTACTAAGTAAAACGGATCAAAGTGTTCAGAACCTACATGGTGGTCTATGCGATGTACACTATCCCCAATTTTTTGACTATTGTAGGTTGAATCATATACTATTGGACTTGTTAGTTGACCAATACACAGGGTCTAGTCCCCAGTTATTACAATCACTTTCGGTTGCAATAATAGAGACGACTTCTATACCAGCTAAAGCTTCAAGCATCTTTTGTTGAACGTCAGTACCCCATTGCAGTAGGAGCGGAAATACGCTGTACATGCTCATCCAATTCCTGCTCAGAGAACAAACCCGATTTCTCCATAACATTAGGGAAGTGTTCTGGACTCGACATGAATCTACCAATCAGATTATGCTTAAGAGTTTCAAATTTCGATTAAATACCAAATATAATATGGGATAATTCTCGATACAAACAATTACCATCGGCAAATACTGGTACCAAAGAAATATTCATGTGAAATGTATTTGCCGATCTATTTTCCTGTGAACAGTAGTGCATCAAATTATTAATAAGAGGGCGATGTAATGATTCTCTAGTCATTAAAATTGGTTCGATATCCATCCCAATACTAGACTACTGGCAATCCTCAGGAGTGCCGCCAGCACACCCCCATTGGGGGGGGGGGGCGAAAGGGGGGCGGACCAATGCACTGGAGGGGCAAACCCAATAGTTGTAAACATTCCAAAATTCACATTCAAACCAAAATCGATATTTTTAATGACAAACTTAGTTAAATAATCTGTCCTATAATAGTATACGGTGGGGTATCTCAGCAAAACAGCTAATTATTAACTCCCTGTCCAGGGCATTTAGCATTTCCGCATTAACATTAAGTACTATAGCAGACAAGCGAGTTCCCGCCCCCCCCCTACAGAGGGGGTGGATCAAAATCCCGGGGGGGCGGCCGCCCCCCCGCGCCCCCCCTCGCGCCGCCACTGAATCCTCTTTTGCATATGGAGAGTCAAGTTATTAACGGAATAATTGAGCAAATCAATATCCATGGTATACACCGGGCCTGTGATAACACCATAAAACATCAAATCAGGCAAAACAGTACTAATGGGAATCTGAATAGATTGGGAATCCAGTAAAGGACTGAGGATATTATCACTGAATTCATTTAGCTTAGGACTTGGGTATCTTACTGATTAGTGGCTCAGAATCATTTGCTACAAACAGGACTAAATACTGGGTTTTCGGAATCAGACTGCCAAAGAGTTGCATCCATGGTATATGTATTTTGAGTGGAATGCACTGCATTATCAAATTATTCTGGAATACCTACGATGTACTACATTCTTAACCCAGGGTCCGCCGGTTCAGGAGGGGGTGCCGCCACAAGCCATAATTATAAAGCCGGAAGGGTTATAAACTCGGCTTAATACAATATACGTACTTATAGTAGGCTATGGTGAAAATAGCATTCGGAGATGTTAGGAATATGCCCACATTTTCTAAACGCTGTCCTTGACCGTTTGTTAATGGTAATACAAAAGGCAGGACGAATTGGAAACTGCCTCCTTCTGAGTACAAACGGAAAGTCTGAGTCAGATGGAGTAATGGGAACGCGGGAAATAAAACTCGCTACCCTTATGAACACCTATAGCAATTTCAGCGTCAATGATGCGATTCAGGAATACATTTACAGTTAACCGAGTTCCGTTACACATTCCTTGAGTCGGATCAAGACTGACAATAAAATAATAAACGCGTATACCTTAAGGTACAGTCGATGAGGAGGCAAACCATTAGATGTAATATAATTTAAGAATTCAGTGAGGTACATAGCCGCATGCTCCTCACCTACCGAATCTGCGCTTATTAACGTACTCGCTTCCCCAGGTTTCAGCTTCATAACGCATTGATTTATACAATCATTCTTAGGACACATAAAACTACGGCGAGAAATATAATCTGGATTATTGTAGTTCACTTTAATATCGCCGTAAGTAGCAGCAACCAAGTCAGAAACTGACTCACCTGCTACTACGAATTTGTGGTCCACTTGAATCATATGATTCTCATCCTCCGGATCCGCACCTTCTCCATCTCTCAAAATGAATTTGGAGTAGTCTCTAACTTGGGATGCATTACCTGAAGATAAATTACAGAGTCGCATGTTTATAGTGAGTTTAAGAACCTTAACATGACTCCAGAGAGGCGATCTATTCAGACAGGCTGACACACATCAGCTTCGGTATCATGTCTGATTACAGGAAGAATTTGACGGAAATCACTTCCAAACACAATAACTTTGCCACCGAATGGAATATCGCATGAACAGAGATCTCTAATGCACGGTCGATCCACTCTGCAGCATGTCTATGTGTCATAAGAGCCTCATCCCAAACAAAGTCTGGTGCGCTGAATTAATAAACCTGCTAAGGCGCTATGTTTGGAAATACTGCAGACAGAGATTTCATTCAATTGCATAGGGACCTTCATCCTAAACAGTCCTACCACAATATAGGAGCAGTGCTGCTATACCGGATGAAGCCATTGCTGATGCTATATTGCCCTGTTAAAGACCTTGGTTAACAGCGTGATTATAAAGGAACTTTTTACTGTTCCTTCCGGTCCAACGATAAAGAATGCATTTTGGTACGAATTATTATCGTTAACAGCTCCTATTAATTACACCTACCTTGGCTTCCATATAACAACATTTTGAATTGATCAAGGATATATGCAAGTTGTCGAATATCACTCAAAATTACTTGAGAAACAGAAAACATTTCACCTTTCAAATAAGCTTTTACAGAAAAATCAAATTATTATGACAAGTACGTATCAACTTCTATTTACGATTATGAAAACCAGGTGTACCATAAGGACCACGTTTTATGTAGAGAGACAAAGGTATCCTTAGAAAATGTATCCCTAGAAAATTTTAAATCTTTCATTTTCTTCAGCTTCTGACTTGAGACTAAGTGTCACCGCTTGAGGCCTCGGATCCCCTGGCTCAGAAGGACTTTCGCTAGTTAGTTTAACCCCAAATGCCCTTATATATTAGCTATTCATCAAAGCAAAGTTTAACTCTCTAATTCATATACATCAGGGTTTCATCTAGGCGTATGGAACGCGCCTGGAGGCGGGTAAATTTGGAAGGAAATTTTCTAGGCGCGCCAAAATCGTGAGATGCTCCCATAGAATTAATACAAAATGAGTTATTTAGGCGCGTCTGAGCGAGCTCAAACTAAATCTAGGTGCGCGAGAAATTAGTCTGGATGAAAGCCAGATATACATCCCAAGTTTTCAGTCAAAAATTTGAATCTGGAACTAAAATGCTGTTATGAGTATTTAACATTAATTGAAAATTCAGTATATACAAATGTATCCCAGAGAATGGGTAGTTTTCAAAGCGTTGTTAATTCCTATAAAGTTAGCACTGTTGTATCACAGTTTAACTACCATGACAGTTTAACTACCTTGTATTATTATAACCATGGATATTCCAGCCATGACAGTTTAACTACCAATGACAATTCTACAACTTCTTTGTATGACTTCCTCAACTTTAGTTCCTATTGCATGATGACGCATTCTTTATAATAGTATTCTTTCAATCAACGCTATACCTCATAATACCATAGGCGCAAACTTTTGACCTGTGGCCAAAAGTGCCAGTGGTGCACCTCAATACAAAGTACAGGTGGACCTAGCACCACCTTGCACCACCAGCACTTCTATCGCTGAGTGCCGGTGGTGCACTTGCACCACCTGCTCCACCGTACTTTGCGCCTATGCATAATACATACTGTAAATCGCTGAGAAACAAATGATAATGTAACTAACACAATCATAAGACCTATTAAACTTTATACTCTATGTTAAAATAATGCTTCATCATGCAATAGAAACTACAAGTTGAGGAAATCATACAAAGAAGTTGTAGAATTGACATGGTAGTTAAATTGTCATGGCTGGAATATCCATGGTTACAATAATACAAGGTAGTTAAACTGTCATAGAACAGTACTAACTAGTAGTTTGGGGGGAAGCACGACAGTTCGCATCACGACAACTCGCAACAGACAATTCGCAACTAATCTGATTGGTCAATACTATTTCATTTTTTTAGATCATAACCACAGGTTTATTCTTCCTTTTCTTAAGAAAACCATACAATAAATAGTAAAAGAAAATAACGTTATAGGAACAATTGAGAATAGATGTGTTTATTATACACCTCTATTGATTCAATAGTGTAATTCGTTGTATATTTGCTATTTGCTTTCAACACTTCAAGTGACCTCTTATAAACAAGTGGGTCATCGTATAAATATATGTTGGTACAAATTATTCGTATTACTTGTATTAATCGCAGTTACTTTGCATCATGGCAGAATTTCCTCAATCATTCACTCTGATCAGGTCTCAGAGAGGATTTTATAAATTAGTTGAAGGAGGTTACATGTATGGAAAGCAAAGGAGAATAGGAGATGTAACCCATTGGCTCTGTGAACAAAGAGGGTTATGTAAAGCAATAATACATACCCAAGGAGGAGAGATAATTAAGCGAACAAATATCCATCTCCATGCACCAGATGCACAAGCTGTTAATTGTTGCGAAGTGAAAGCAGGAATGAAGAGAAAAGCAATGCACTCGCAAGATACTTCACACCAAATAGTAGGTGAAGAACTCCAGATGGTGTCGGAAGCACAGCTGCTAAGTTGCCCAAGCTTGATAGCCTTAAACGTACCATACAGCGTGAGAGAGTGCGCCACCTCGCAGCTCCAGTACAACCCACTACACTGGAACAGCTCAATTTACCAGAAGAATATACACGAACATTCAAAGGTGAACAGTTCCTCTTATATGATTCAGGTCCAGAGACACAGATAATCCTGATTTTCGGGACACAGCGTAACCTGGAAATGTTGGAGTTGTCTAGAATCTGGTTGGCCGATGGCACGTTCAAGACGGCTCCCTTACTATTTACACAGGTATACGTTATACATGCATTGCGAGGAGGTCCGGACCTGACGAAGGATGGTCATTTATTACAAAGTCTTTTCGTGCTACTACCGAACAAAACGGAAGCAACTTATACGAAGATGTGGGAACAAGTCCGGCTTCTTTGTCCACTGGCCAATCCCGAAGAGATTCTGATGGATTTTGAGAAGGCTGCAATCAACAGTTTTAAGCAAACATGGCCTGCTTCTGTGGTGAAAGGATGTTTCTTTCACCTCACACAAAATCTATGGCGCAAGGTGCAGGCTGCAGGATTACAAGTTGTGTACTCCCAGGACCAAGAACTTGCTATCCGTATCCGTATGATTCCAGCTCTTGCGTTTGCTGCTCCCTTCGAGGTACCTAACCTATTTAATGAAGTGGCTGCGCATCTTCCTACGCCAGAAGCAGACGATATAATACAGTATTTTGAGAGGACATATATTGGGCGTACACTCCCAGGTGGTGCATACCAACAGGCACTGTTCCCCATCAGCATGTGGAACTACCATTTTGACACAGCTTTCGGATTACCACGTACAACGAATGCAGTTGAAGCATGGCATCGTAGTTTCAATGCTACAGTCGGGTGTCATCATCCTAACGTATGGAAATTTCTATCTGCACTAAAGCGCGAACAGGGTCTAATAGAATTAAGGCAGGCCAAATATATTGCTGGGAATAAGCCATCCAAGAGGAAGAAAGTCCAAGCTAATGAAAAAGCTCTAAGGGACCTAGTTGGGAGTTACCTACACCGTCCCAGATTAGAATTTTTAAGAGGTGTAGCACATCATTTCAACATAGGAACAGACTGATAACACACTATTATTTTATCGTAGTTATTATATACAAGTAATACAACATTCATTTATATTTTTGGTTAAGTATAATTAAACGGTTAAATCTCTTATTACTGTGCCGACTATACTATAGTATAGTGGGCCAGTTCTAATCTTACTGCCTTGGTTATTATTATTACTGTGCCGACTATACTATAGTATAGTGGCCCAGTTCTAATCTTACTGCCTTGGTTAGTTATTACTGTGCCGACTATACTATAGTATAGTGGCCCAGTTCTAATCTTACTGCCTTTAATATTTTTACTGTGCCGACTATACTATAGTATAGTGGCCCTGTATTGGAATCACTGCCTTTTTACTGTGCCGACTATACTATAGTATAGTGGCCCAGTATTGGAATCACTGCCTTTATTTATATTATTATTATTATTATTATTTTTTCTCCGTAGACGGTGCCCTGGCCTGAGCTTTATAGTTGATGGGCTGAAACTTGGCATGTAGGTGCGTATGGACCGTCTAATTTGCACCTGGGGTTACGATTTTTGATTAACGAATTTTTGACACATCTTTAACACCTTTCAAAATTTGTCTGGTCCATAACTCAAAATATGTTTTACTAAACCCCCAAATTTTATTTCACATTTGGATTCACCATAAAATTCTGCGTCTGATGGGAGAGGAATATTTTCAAAAATATGTTTAATTTCTGCCATAAATGGGGTTTGAAATTTCTTTGTTTACTCGCACTTCAATTTCAGTAAAAGTGTTAAATCTAATTCTATTGTTTCAACTTGTAATAATTATATTGATTTAACTTGTTAAATCTTACTCTATTGTTTCAACTTGAGATAAATATATTGATTCAACTTAAAAATTCCAGCTGGCTTCTATTTAATTGTAGTATTACTATACAATGGATTAAATTAAATATAATGATATAAGGAATTTGTTGACTAAACTCAAATCACCGTGGATAACATAGCTAAAATAAATAACTAATAATTTAATTTATTATCAATAAATAATGAATGAATGGCATTAAACTAAAGATGGTTTATGATAGAACCGTTAAGATTTTACATACCACAACAACGACAGATAAAGTGATTATATTTATTTCGCGAGAATATTCTTGCACAATTAATGTACTGACGTAATTTATTATAATTAATTCCTTTTGTATTTAACTTATAGACGGTTCCAATTGGATTATTGGGGTTATCGAGTGCGCTGAATTCAAATATGATAGTGAAATTCGATTTAAATTAATAATAAGTGCAAATAATTGAACTTTATTTATTTTGCTGTACATAATAATGATGTTAAATTATTAATTTAGTAATTAAATATTTATACTAATTAGCTAAATTTCATTAATCTCAGAGATGATACAAGATAGAAACAAACTTTCAATTTATCAATTGGTCCTTATGCCACGTACCACCTATACAAGTGAGTCTTGACACCCTGAGGTGATGATGACATCGTCAAAAAAATGTATTTTTACAATTTTGTGAATTCGATATTTAAAATGGGTTATTTGAAGTTGGGTGATGACCCAACACTCACATAAAATATGCTGAGTCATTAGCTATTATATTCTACTCAAACTTGAATATCTCGAAAATGAAGTGAACTAAATGGAAACTTCCACCACTCTAAGGGTCGTAGCATTCTGAAACACCTTTCTGAAATAATTTAACACCTTTATAGTGATGATGAATTTGCGAAAAAAAAAAAATCCAAAATTGCAGCTGTGCCGACAGCATGTTCCATTGGAGGCACTATCAATAAGCCACCACCAAAATATAGTGCCACCAAAGGAACATGCGTCGGCACAGCTGCAATTTTTTATTATTATTATTATTTTTTTTTTCCGTAGACGGTGCCCTGGCCAGAGCTTAATTGTTGATGGGCTGAAACTTGGCATGTAGGTGCGATGGGACCGTCTAATTTGCATCTGGGGTTACCATTTATTGTTAACAAATTTTTGACACATCTTTAACACCTTTAAAAGTTGGCAGGTCCATAACTCAAAAAATATTTTACTAAACCCGAAAATTTTATTTGATATTTGGATTCATCTTAAAATTCTGCGTCTGTTGGGAAAATAAATTTTTAAAAAATGGGTTTAATTTTTGCCATAAATGGGGGTTGAAATTTCTTTGTTTACTCACACTTCAATTTCTGTAAAAGTGTTAAATCTGATTCCATTGTTTTAACTTGTAATAATTATATTGATTTAACTTGTTAAATCCTACTCTATTGATTCAACTTGCGATAATTAAATTGATTCAACCTATAAATTCCAGCTGGCTTCTATTTAATTGTAGCATTACTATACAATGGATTAAATTAAATTAATTTATATAAGGAATTTGTTGACTTTACTCAACTCACCGTGGATAACATTGCTAAAATAAATAACTAATAATTTAATTTATTATCGAAAAGTAATGAATGAATGGCATTAAACTAAAGATGGTTTATGATAGAACCGTTAAGATTTTACATTCCACAACAACGACAGATTAAGTGATTATATTTATTTCGGCGAGAATATTCTTGCACAATTAATGTACTGACGTAATTAATTATAATTAATTCCTTTTGTATTTAACTTATAGACGGTTCCAATTGGATTATTGGGGTTATTGAGTGCGCTGAATTCAAATATGATAGTGAAATTCGATTTAAATTAATAATAAGTTCAAATAATTGAACTTTATTTATTTTGCTGTACATAATAATGGTGTTAAATTATTAATTTATTAATTAAATATTTATACTAATTAGCTAAATTTCATTAATCTCAGAGATGATACAAGATAGAAACAAACTTTCAATTTATCAATTGGTCCTTATGTCACGTACCACCTATACAAGTGGGTCTTGACACCTTGAGGTGATGATGACATCGTCAAAAAAATGTATTATTACAATTTTGTGAATTAAATAATTCGCATGGGTTGGTTGGAGTGGGGTGAATACCCAACACGCACTTTAAAAATGCTGAGTCATCACAGATTATATTCTACTGAAACTTGAATATCTCTCAAATGAAGTGAGCTAAATGGAAACTTCCACCACTCTAAGTGTCGTTGCCTACTGAAACACCTTTCTGTAATAATTTAACACCTTCATAATGATGATGATTTGGCGAAAAAAAATCCAAAATTGCAGCTTGTGCCGACAGCATGTTCCTTTGGAGGCACTATCAATAAATCACCACCAAATATAGTGCCACCTAAGGAACATGCGTCGGCACAGGCTGCAATTTTGGATTTTTTATTATTATTATTATTTATCCGTAGCCACTCCACAGAACAGAGTTTTATCAACTTAGAGCCCAAATTTTTAGGATGGGTGTCTCATGGGTTACAGATGTGCACCTGGGGTCACGATTTTTTATTACATTTTTTTGGACACATTTTTACACCTGTTTAATGTTAGAAAAAGAACAATAAATTGTGCGCGAATATTCAAATTATATGCATTCGATAGAGGATTAAATTCTACACCTTGTCACAGTGACGAATTTTCAAATTGCCTTTCATTTGTGCCACTATTGAGTTGCAAATTCCCTTTGTTTACTATCACTTCAGTTCAATTGAAAGTGCTAAATCTAATTCAATTGTTTCAACTTGTGATAATTATATTGATTCCACTTGTGAGATCGAGTAGGCTTCTATTTCTAATTGAAAACTAAGATTATATATTTCATAACAACGACAGATTATGTGATTATATTTATTTCTGCTTAGAATATTCTTGCACAATGGATACATGACATATTTAATTCTAATTAATTCGCTCTGTGTTTAACTTATAGAGACGGTTCCAATTAGATTATTGGGGTTATCGAGTGCGCTGAATTCAAATATGATGGTGAAAATAAATTTAAATTAATAATTATTGCAAATAATTGAACTTCATTTATTTTGCTGAACATAATAATGGTGTTAAATAAATAATAAATTAATAATTTTTTATACTAATTAATTAAATATCATTAATCTCAGAGATTATACGAGATAGAAACAAACTTCCAATTTATCAATTGATCCTTATGCCACCACCGCCACGTAACATCTCTACCAATGGGTCTTGACACCTTGAAGAGATGATGACATCGTCAAAAAATGTGTTTTTACAATTTTATGAATTATATTTTGCGAGTGGGTTGGTTGGTGTTGGGTGATCTCCCAACACTCACATAAAAAATGCTGACTCATCACTTATTATATTATACTGAAACTTGAATATCTCTCAAATGAAGTGAGCTAAATGGATACTTCCACACCTCTAAGGGTCGTTGCCTTCTGAAACACCTTTCTGAAATAATTTAACACCTTCAAAGTGATGATGACTTGGGTGTTAAATTATTAATAGATTAATTAAGTATTATACTACTTATCTAAATTTCATTAATCTCAGAAATGATATAAGATGGAAACAAACTTTCAATTTATCAATTGGTCCTTATGGCACGTGGCACCTATACAAGTGGGTCTTGACACCTTGAGGTGATGATGACATGGGTAAAAAAATGTGTTTTTACAATTTTGTTAATTCGATATTTTAAATGGGTTAATTAATGTTGGGTGATGACCCAACACTCACATAAAAAATGCTGAGTCATCAGCTATTATATTCTACTCATACTTGAATATGTCTAAAATGAAGTGACTAAATGGAAACTTCCACCACTCTAACGGTCGATGCCTTCTGTAACACCTTTTTGAAATAATTTAACACCTTCATAGTGATGATGACAATGCGAAAAAAAAATTCAAAATTGCAGCCTGTGCCGACAGCATGTTCCTTTGGAGGCACTATCAATAAACCACCACCAAAATATAGTGCCGCCAAAGGAACATGCGTCGGCACAGGCTGCAATTTTGGATTTTTATTATTAGTCCGTAGATCGTCCACAGAACAGAGTTTTATTAACTAAGAGCCCAAATTTTCAGGATATGTGTCTCATGGGTTACAGATGTGCACCTGGTGTCACGATTTTTTATTACATTTTTTTGGACACATTTTTGCACCTGTTTAATATTGAAACAGGAACAATAAATAGTACCCGAAATTAAATTTATTTGCATTCGATAGAGAATTAAATTCTACACCTTTTCACAGTGCACGAATTTTCAAATTGTACTTAGTTTGTGCCACAATTGAGTTGCAAGTTTTCTTTGTTTACTAACACTTCAGTTCAATTGAAAGTGTTAAGTCTAATTCTATTGTTTCAACTCGTTTTTATTATATTGATTCAACTTGTGAGATCGAGTAGGCTTCTATTTTCCAATTGAAAAAAAAATTATATATTTCACAACAACGACAGATTATGTGATTATATTTACTTCTGCGAGAATATTATTGCACTGTTAATATACTGACGTAATTCATTATAATTAATTCAGTCAGATATTACTTATATAGATGCTTATAATTTGTTTATTAGGGGTTATCGAGAGTGCGGAATTGAAATTTGATAACCAATTAATTAATTAATTATTCATGACAAAATAATTTAACTTAATAATTGTAAGTTGACATTGAAATTGGTGTTAAATTATATATAATATTAATTATTATTTATACTAATTAATTAAATATCATAAATCTCAGAAATCAAATAAGATAGAAACAGACTTCCAATTTATCAATTGATCCTTATGCCACGTAACACCTCTACAAATGGGTCTTGACACCTTGAGGTGATGATGACATCGTCAAAAAAATGTGTTTTTACAATTTTGTTAATTCGATATTTAAAATGGGTTAGTTGATGTTGGGTGATGACCCAACACTCACATAAAAAATGCTGAGTCATCACCTATTATATTCTACTGAAACTTGAATATCTCTCAAATAAAGTGAGCTAAATGGAAACTTCCAACACTCTAAGGGTCGTAGCCTTCTGAAACACCTTTCTGAAATAATTCAACACCTTTACAGTGATGCTGACTTGGCGAAAAAAAATCCAAAATTGCAGCCTGTGCCGACAGCATGTTCCTTTGGAGGCACTATCAATGAACCACATCCAAAATATAGTGCCACCAAAGGATCATGCGTCGGCACAGGCTGCAATTTTGGATTTTTTTTTTCTTTTACTATTATTGTATGGTTTTCTTAAGAAAAATGGAAGGATAAACCTGTGGTTATGATCTAAAAAAATGAAATAGTATTGACCAATCAGATTAGTTGCGAATTGTCGTGTTGCGATTTGTCGGTGTTGCGAATTGTCGTGTTGCGATTTGTCGGTGTTGCGAATTGTCTGTTGCGAGTTGTCGTGATGAGAACTGTCGTGCTTCCAGTTTGGGGCGATAGAAAGCTTTATTTGATCTCGTGTTTACTTTCAATACTGCAGCAGTTACTAGTGGAATTTTCTAGAAAATTCCAGAATTCGAAATATTTCCAGAAAATTCCAACTGGTCACTGCTGTATTATTGAAAGTAATCACGATATAAAAAAAATCCCAAATTGCAGCTATGCCTAAACATTTCCCTTTGGAGACACTACATTTGGTGGTTGGGTAATTAGTAGTGCATCCAAAGTAAATGCTTTCGACACAGCTGCATTTTGGATTTTTTTTCGTCATGTCATCAACGACTCGAGGTGTTAAGACCCATTTGTAAATTGGTTGCGAGCCACAAGGATCAATTGATAAATTGGAAGTTTGTTTCTACTATCATCTCTCAGATTTATGATATTTAGCTAATTAGTATAAATACTTATTAAAATTATTAATAATTTAACACCAATTTCAACGTCAACTTACATTTATTAAGTTTAATTATTTGTTAGAAATGAATTTGGCTACCAAATTTGAATTTAGCACATTCTCAACCCCTATAAACAAACTGGATGCTTCTACATATTTATTTTAAATACTGACTTAAATTAAATTAAATACGTTAGTTCATAGCATTCTATACACTAAGGCAATGGTGGTCACTAAAAATTTTGGACCAGGGATTGGTTAAGTACTTCAAAACAACATTTTTTTAAATGGTAATATGTTCAATTTTTCCATTAATTTTAGCTACCCTCATCATCCTGACAACATATTATTGTCAATTAAAACGATTAGAAAATATAACGAGTTTAATATAGAATATATACATAATACAGTATACTCATACAAACACAGATATTGATATAAATGTATTATGATACTAAGGAGCTTAAGACATCAATACGTAAATAGAGATATACTTCTAAGGGTGGGAGTAGTCACACTTAATACATCTACAGGAACAGCAACAGGTTGACTGAATAAAACTAAAAGAAATTAAGAAAAATTAATTCTTGAATTTAGTAAGCTTACTATTATCACGCTTCAATACTAGTACATTATAATTCTTAACTCTATTAGATAATAAACAGTTGGAAACAGTGAGAAAAAGTTTTCGTAGAATGTCCCACCGCGATACATTGCATTCACATACGAATCTCCAAAGTGTGCTATGCTCCAGTTCCATGTTGGCCCATGCCAGTTGAACATTTTTGTACGGGTAGAGCCAGAGTAAAAGTTGTCAAATTGTTCCCTATGACCGTCAATTTTGCTAAATATATCAAAAATGACCTTAATGCATTCAAGAACATGGCTCGATGGATATTTGAGAGAACCCCTATCTAGCAATTCTATGAGTATAGACTGACTGCCCATGTCATCAGTCACTTGTAAGGATTTTTCAGACACAGAAATTTCCTGCACAATATACAATTACTAGATTTTTTGAGATAAGAAAATACAGCATAGCCAGCGACAAACGCGAGGCACTCAACTTGAGATGCTGCCATTTCCGGAAGGCTGATTTCATTTAAGGTTGACAATAGGAATCTACATCAAAACTAGCAGCATGTTCATCGTCATTTGAGTGAAAAAATGTACTTAAATACTCTAAGAGACTGGTAGGTCTCTCAATAGTATCAGATTCTCTTCTGATCTGAAACAATTTTAGAATATTAGAAAGCTGAAGCCGGCGCTCAGACTCCAGGATTTGACAATATGAAATGTGATACTGTGAACCTGACATTTGCCGGTACAAACCAAAATGGTGTTCTAAAGCATCGTTTTGTATCCTTGATGTCAGAAGGTATTTGAAACCATATTTTGTACAAATCAATTCGAGTAGTAAAGGTAATGCCTTGCAGGTATGTATAAAACTTTTAAAAGTTTGAGGAGATAATTTTCCTTTCGCTGTAGGAAGAGCTCTCCAGCACTCTAACCAGGAAACAAAGTTTTAGAGAAATAATATACGCGAGTCGTTCAAACATAAGGGTGCAGACATTTCGTCATTAAAACGAATATTCTTCCCTACCCAATTCACATTAAACATTTTCCAAACATCATTGATTAATTTCAAAAATTCAACAGTTTGGGGTTTGTCTACAATGTTCTTTTCCAAGTTATATGCTAACAGTCCCGCTGATGTTGATTCGTGAAAAACCCTAAGTGCTAAATTGACATTTTGTCTTTCCAGGCTAGATGGCCAACAGGCTTTTGATGTTAATCTGGGAGCACGCTTGAATAAATTGCACTTATCCGAATTGAATAAAGTTCTTATGTCCTGAAAGGCTGAATAGCAGATGGTAGGGTACATAGAATTAGATAATGAACTGGTATTGATACCAAGTTCTGATGTATTGATGGAAACTCTGAGGTTATTAGGAGGTATATTTTCGGTATGTGTGTAGTCATGAGGCTTGCATTCAGTAAATTTTGGGAAGATAAAGACCTTTTCGTAGTCTTTTAAATTGAGCCAATTGTTCCTAACAGACTTAATAATATGCACAATGTCAAAGAATAAAATTAGATCTCTGATTGGATCACATGGATGTTTTACTACGGGCATCAGAGATTTTTGGTCTGCTGAAAAAAGTTTGAATAAACTGACATTTAGTGGATGGTTATCAGTGCATATTGCGTCAACATATATATTACATCTTTCTATATCAGAGTTAGTTTTTGTAACAATGGGAAAAAGAGCCGTAGCAGAGCTAGAACCGAGAGGGACTAGACGTACAATTGTGGAAAATGTTGTCATAAAACTAGATACCATCATAGAAAACACAGTTGTAGGCGGATCTTCCGGATGGTCAATAGAACCTATTATTTTACCACCTTTATAGCTGGCATCACTACGTATGTGTACTTCGTCCATTTGAAGTATGACGTGTCGCTCGCTGTCATTAAATGAGGATGAAAACTCTTTAAGAACATTTAAATAATCGCTATCTAAACCGACAGAATTTTTTATTTTGAGGATATTACGCTCATGTGGTAGAGTTAAACAATTCGAAGATTGAATAAGACGGTAACAAGCTGGTGAAATACCATGAACCTTAAGGGAAAAAACCTGAGTTAAAACACTATATCGGCGCCCAAATTTGGAAACTTTCAAAGATTTCAATTGGTCAATTAAAAAATGAAACACTATTTTTGATGAATTAAAGAGGTTTTCATTTATAGCTTCGTCGGCAGCGAAATCTAAATCATCATGATCTAGTAATTTAATAACGTGTTCCAAATTACTAATGGCATTTTCTAGGCAGGTTGTAACAGTGGGTTGTGGTGTTTCTGAACTTCGATTAATCTTAGGCCTAGGTAAACAATCTATTTCTAATAACAGGGTCTCAATTTGACGGATGTCACTAACTTGTTTCATGGAAAGATCTATTTGATATTTTTGTTGATGAAAGGCCGTGATATATAAATCAGATTTTATCGTAAGCGATGCTTCAATATGAGGTTGACTATCCTTAACTAGGATCTTAAGGAAAATAATAGAGTATAAATCCGGAATATGACTAGTCCAACCATTGGAGAGGTCAATGTACGACAATTTATCAATAATATCAGCAATTAACGAAATTGAAAACTTAGCTGTTGTGGTTGCACTCTCTTCTCTGCTTAGTTTCATTGCCGTTTCAGTCAGGGTTACTTCTTTCAGTTCTCTTGAGAATCTCCTCGGTCTTTCACTGGTGTCAGAGAGGTAGCTGGGACAGTTTGGGAAAATGCATGGTATCGCAGACTTAGATACGGCATATTTTTGGCGAGGTACATCAACATATTTACTTCCATCAAAATATCTTATTGATTTTTCGATATCTTCCTCTTTAAAGTGGAGTATGCATATCTAGATGTATACAAAAATACAGTTGAAGTGGAACCTTGTTAATCAATTATTACCTACACGGTTAAATAAGGTGTATTTGAGGTCAAACTAAGGAAAATTTCAATAACGAGGTTCAGATTGCATAATCAACTCTTGTACTTTTAATTAATTAAATTATTATAGTAAGTGAATCAGAGTTTCGTTGAAAAATTCATTATTTTAATGTAAGAATTACTAACCCTTGGAATCTTGTTGTTTTGGTAGTCTTCTCTGGGTCTGGGAATAGCCTTGAACCATCTTTCCCGAAGATCCTCATCTTTTGGGAAATTAAAATTTTTCGTGAAATCTTCTCCTCTGTAATTGGAGGTACAGCCAGGCACAACACAAGACATCGTATTCAGATAGATAATATACTGGTTGAAGGTATGTACGTATTTGGAATAAGTGTGAGTGGATTGGAATAGAATAGGAGGGGCAATTAAAAAAAATTCGAATCCCATTAATATCCACCAATGTAAATTTTTACATTATGGGTGGATAAAAAAAGGTGGATAAAAACAAGATGTATAGGTGACACGCAATATCAGTTCCTTTGAACATCAGTTCAAATACAAGTGTACTTCATATAGATTACTAATGAGTCAGGCCTGCTTATTATGAACAAAATAAAGTTAATTAATTGTTAATTTCTATTCAATATTAAAAGCTTTATAAATTATTTTCCCAATGAACAATTCAAATAGGAAAAAGTATTCGAGTTAGTATATTATTAAATTTGTGCAAAATAACCACAATTCATACTACACGAGGCTGATTGTAACTTTTCAAAAAGGATTTTATTAAACTAATGTACAAAATAACGAAAAAGCATTTTGTCGAATTGAAGTATTTAACCAATCCTTGGTCCAAATTTTTTAGTGACTCCATTGCCTTAGTGTATAGAATGCTATGGTTAGTTATTAAAAGTACAAGAGTATTCTTGCAGATAGAAATTTATTCACTTAATCTGTCGTTGTTATGGAATGTAAATCGTAGTTTTCAATTTGAAAATAGAAGCCTACTCGTTTTCACAAGTTGAATCAATATAATAATCACAAGTCGAAACAATATAAATAGATTTAACACTTTCAATTGAACTGAAGTGTTAGTAAACAAGCGAAATTAACAACTCATTTATGGCACAAACGAAGCCCCATTTGAAAATTCGTGCACTGTGAAAATGTCTAGAATTTAATTCTCTATTTTAAGCATATAAATTGTATATTCGGTTACTATTTATTGTTCCTGCTGTGACATTAAACAGGTGTACATTTTGTCCAAGGTGTAATTTTTGTCCAAATTTTATCCATCGTGACCACAGTTGCACATCTGTAACCCATGAGACACCTATCCTGAAATTTGGGTTCCTAGTTAATTATACTCTGTTCTTTGGATGAGCTACGGAAGAATAATAATAATAATAATAATAATAATGATAATATACCAAGGCAGTAAGATTAGAACTGGGCCACTATAGTATAGTATAGTCGGCACAGTAAAAAAAGTTTCTATCGCCCCAAACTATAATTGTTATGTAAACTACATATTTATGAGCTCAGTACCATTTACGGAGTACGAGTTAATTATCTCATAAACTCAAAAAGTATCAAAGTAAGGCATAGAAAATGTACTATCGATGAATAGGAAATCACCTATTGCGGATAGATGAGGCGTAGTCTAGTTTACATAACAATTATAGTTTTGGTGTTATGGTTCATTTCAGGAAATATACATTTGCCTGACAACCGAGGAATGTGTCAACATTCCTATTATAAATTTTGATATATTTTATTTAACTAGGTCTGGGTATCATCATGTACCAATGTTGAACATATATAACGCGTTTAACTGTTGTTAAAACAGGGCTTTAAAAACATGATAATTCGAACGAAAATTGACGATTACGTCATCAAATGATGACATATTTCAATTCTGAAAGGTTCTTTATATCATAATCGGAAGTTTCCATATAGTTCCAAAACAAATTCAGGTCTACCATTACTACTAATTGAGATCAAGAAGTGCCCTCTATTTTACAATGGCCTTCGACAGTATCCATAATCCAAATTTGATGACACTGAATAGGCCTTATTATAACGTAGGTCACGACTAAGGTAATACAACTTAGCCGCACTTCACATGGAAGACACAGAGAGAAATAGTGTTAAAACTTTGAAATAATTGAAACTGAAGTTATCTGCAACAAATATTCCTTATAATTGGTTATCTTGGTGTCCAACTGTTGATGAACTCCTTTTAATATCACTTTCTAAAACACATCGCCAAATTTAAGTTAGTTCTTTTAATATTGAGACAACTCTAATTGTAACAGCATACCATGGTGAAGAACCTTTAACACTATCCTTAACTGCGATAAATGACATCAGACAAATTGAACTTCTACTCAGTGAAATTTCTAATGAATATAAAGTTCTCTCTTTCTCCAACTCTGTCGAGTTGCCATTACGAAGAGGGTATCTCAGGATCTTTTGACAAAAATTATACTTCCAATGATTCTTCCACGCTAGCTCGACTCCAGTTTATCGTATGTCAAGTCGAAAATGCAACTATACCAAAAACCGAAGAAGATACAACATCCTTACCTAAGTTTTGGCGCAGAAATCCCATCTCGTATCTCCAAGTTGCTATAATTATCTACAATCTCTCCAATGTTTAGCTTTCCCTCATTTCCATACACTTGAGAAACTGTATTCCTCAATTGGGTTAGAGAGTGACTACATAACTTACCTAAATCGGGCAACTGCAAACTTTTCTTCCCAAGAGAGAAATCTAATCGTTAAAATGGACGAAATTCACTTAACATCCGATGTTTCCTACAAGGGTGGGAGAGTCATTGGTTCGGGCCAGGGTTGATAAAAATCATGATTTTTTAAAAAAATCAAAAAAATCCGATTTTTTTGATTTAAATCAGATTTTTTGATTTAAATCAGATTTTTTTGATTTAAATCAGAATTTTGATTTTAATAGTTTTTTTGCAATCTATATCACACTGGCGTATATTATTTGGCTAGTAGATTAATTACATTGTTAATGACTCATTATCAATGTAATTTGACTCATTATCAATGTATTTCTTCTTTTTTTCGCAAAAAAACAATCGACATAAAAAATCTGATTTAAATCAAAAAAGTCTGATTTAAATCAAAAAAGTCCGAATTTTTTGATTTAAATCAGACTTCTTTGATTAAAATCAGATTTTTGATTTAAATCATGGTTTAAATCAATGATTTAAATCACTTGATTTAAATCAAACAACCCTGTTGGTTCCTTTCCTGTGTTAACCCTGAACATCCCATTCGAACTGTTTTTGCGATAATGGCTTCTAGTTACACAAAAAATGGTCAACTGTTGTACGTTTACTCCCACTCTCTACAACTAGTGCTAGAGATATTTATCCCATCATTGTGCAGGAAAATGCTGACATTGAACATTGTGGACTTTCAGTTCAGGTCTTATGCTCAGACAACTATCCGCTAAATGTTATTCTCTTCAGATCAGAAAACATTTCAACCATTGGTCCCTCATCCTCTTTGTACAAGCAAACCACTTAATCTTATGTTTGAGTATGTGCGTATACTAGTAAAGACAATTTGTGAGTTTAATACTTGTTGACGAATTGCTTAATTGTCCACAAGTTTTCAGACTCTAATCTACTACCTGTCCGAAAAATAGACCGAAAAATATATCCGAAAAATAGACGTCGATACAATATTCAGAACACATTTAATTTCACATGCGTCATATAAGAATTTTCAGGCTTTGTCTTGCTTATCTCTACCACATTTCAATACTTTGGAAAGTTATATTCATCCTTTGTTCTAGAAATGAATTTTTCTCATTACAATTTACTCAATCGTTTCCGCTGAACAAAGGATGTAATTGTACAAATGGACGAAATACATGTCAAATCGAATATTTCTTACAATGGAGGTAAATCTTTGATTCCACTATTGATGCTAATGATCCTATAATACTGTTTTCTCTATTCTGGTGTCCAGTTTAAAAAAATGGTCTTGTATTGTCCGTCTTCTTCCATGTGCTTCTGTAACAGCTTAAAGGTTATTTGACGTAATCAAATTCCGTATTCATTACATTGAGCATTGTTGTTTATTCGTTTAGATAATCTCTATCGACAACTATCCCCTTACGTAAAACATTTCAAATTATTCCCCCTATTGGTAAATTGGAGACCCGAAGTACCACATCCTTGTGACATAGACAGAGGCCCTTTTCTTACATTTGACTTTGTTCATATTCTGAAAACAATACGAAATAATTGGTTAAATCAACAATCTGATGTCGAACTGTTTTCTGATCCTGATCTAAACTGTAATAACATCGATCAATGCACTAATCCTTTGAAATTATGTCATGCTTCTTTTCGTGATATTCGTATGCTATATAATTCTGAGGGTGATTGCTTGGCAAAGCTAGCTCCACGTTTGACTTAAAATCTTGTTATCATCTATTCTAGGGCTAAAAGTTGTTTATAAATCCACTATTGCTTCCCTAACTATTCAGAATGATTAACGATCTCCACACAGTGGCTTATTGACAGGAAGTAGTGCAAAATTTCAATGTTCTCAAATCACACTAAACCATTTTTATCGTTTTAAGCATAAGCTAAAACGTAGGAAAGATAAATTTCAGCTAAAAATTCGAAAGGGTTTAGGAGATATAATGCATCAAATCATGACACAACAGAATCATTTTATTTTTGAATTTTGTGGTTTCATAATCTTGCTTTAGATCATGCTCATATTCTCTGTAGGCTTCTTTCATTATGACCTAAGACTTTCAATACATATTATTGTACCTTAGATCATCCTAAAACAGTTGAGTTTCAAATATATATCACGTCAACTCTAAGTGTAGTGGATCATTACAAAATATGTTTCAACTAAAAGTCCGGACAGATATATACCTTTTTAGGAAGTGCCTAATTTTGTGGTGCCGTCAAGTGCCGTGTACCCAGACACGTTTTTATCTTATAATGACCTAATAAACTTCTGTTTTAACCACTTTCTAACCCCGCGCAAACCCGCGCAAACCAAAATCTACTTGTCTATATACGGGGGCTTTTAAAATTCATATACCAAGATTTTAATTTTTCTTATCGAAATTTCATCTATTAGTAAACTACAATGAATAATTTAGAAGTATACGGGTTGCAGAATCTATACAGGTTGCTGTAATGGAATAGAAAACGCAAAGGTGATCAAATGCCAAAATTGGATCAAAAAAAATTGGTCGAATCGTTGATGTTAATAAAACTGGTTATTTAACAGGCCTAGGATCTCGAATTACATTATCAAGTTAATTTATATCTACACCATGCATTTATTTAGAGTTGCACATAAATTAATTAGCTCTAGTTTATTTGAAAATACAAATTTGGCAAATATTTGTGGAAACTATGGGAGTCTAAAAAAATACTATGACGTCATAACTTAAAAATAAGAAGCCGTACTAATTTTCTGAGTCCATAAATTGATTCACAGGTATCGATAACCTATTGGTAGATAATACATTTGATAGGTCTATCTGACCTGGAAATACCTAATTCCTGTGAATGGTCCAAATAAACCACTGTGCTCCAGCATTCAAATCTCACACTTCTGAATTTGTTAGTATTCTCTTATCTCTGAGGAATATATTTAATGTGAATATGCCGTATAAGCTTGTCCGTTTGAAAGATCCGTTGTCTAAGCCTTTTCATGATGAGCGATTTATTTATCTAACTCGCATAGTTTATTGGTTAGAGGCTTGGCCTTCACTGCCTGAGAAAGGTGGAAAACAAGCCGACAATTACCAGCTTAAAACATGCCTGTCTCGTGCTACCTCAAATATCTCATAGCTCACTTCCTAACTGGAAACTGTGGTTAGTCTTATCTCTTAAGTGGATTCTTACAGACTGCACCATTTCGGTATGTATCGTATAATGTCTGGTGCCAATTATCACATTTCTTATCTACAAAAGGACGTCCCCTGAAAGTTACCAAAATGGCGAAGTTGTTTCTAGACAGACTGTCTTTAGCATGTCCTCTCTTTAATCTACAAGAATTCATTAATCTTTGATAATATAGATTTTAACAATTAAGTTGATCTAGATCCATTTTTGAGCACAATATCAGATCTCTCTGCCATCGAATGTACTATTCAAGTACATCAATCCGTAGCATATATTGCAGGCTATTCAATACACCAGTATTTGAAACGTAGCAAGCCATGTGGTATTGATAAAAATCTAATTATTGATGATTTGTCTATTTCTCAGTTTAAGATATTAGACCTCTGACTGTGGATCTTTGAAATATCCTTCTGAGATAGTGCCAGAATGTACATATTGTAATTGCTTGGAAGATTTTGTAGGATTGAAAGTAATAATTAATAGTTGACGATGCTAATGGGAGGACCATTCAGGAAGATTCTTGTCGATCTAGCATCAAATTATATTTTGGATAGCGGTAATTGTGATTTATCGAATAATACCTGTTCTTCTTGTGGCCGTGGTGTAAGTGATTGTTTAATTCTTCGGAAGCTGATATTCGTAGTTGTTAACTGTTTTTCAGCCAATAATGTTAAAAATTATAATTATTTATTGTTAACCAAGGGGATGGAGAAGAGAAAACTAAAAAGATTTCAAAAGTAGTAGAGTGTTGTATAAGCTTTGTTGTCTGTAGTTTATTTAATATTTAGTAATAATTAGTCTAGACGTTAGTGGCAACACAAGATTCTCTTAAGAAATCTTTGATGTGGTGTAATATTACAACATTTTCTAGATGCAATTTGTGGTGTTTAATTAAATTGAATATATGTGTATTGCTATATTTTTCAATTCTGTTTATGTAACAAATAATTAAAGAGATTGAATCTGCATTTTATACCCTATATTAATGGATTCAAACTACGAGTGATATAAATTGAAATTTGATAGTCCCGTCGACCTCTGCATCCCTGGTCCAAATTCCCCATCCTATTGTGAGCCTTTTTATAGAGTAGGCTATGTATTTACAAAAGGCCATATAAAATAAATTACTTGCTTATCATCCCCGCCCGTCCCAATTTTTATCCACCCTCCGCACAATATATATTATTTTATTAGGCATCCGTAATTTTTAAATAAACATTTTCATGTTTTAGTAAATACCGTATTTATTCGAATAATTGTTTGGCGATTATTGTTTTTTAGGCCTTTTTCTGACCAATAATTTTTGTGACTTTTAGAGAATATCACATGTTGATACCACAATTTATTTAGTATAGTCGGTTGATAATCGTATTGTGACTAACTTTAGATAAATAAATTTACTCAGGGTACCTTTAGTAAATATGTATTTGCTAATTTGGGGGGGATATTATTGGAAGTAGGCGATTTTTCGAATAGGGGCTACTATTAGAGTATATACGTTACTTCGCGTTCCCTCGTCATTCCTTAAAATGTCAATTTTACTAATATATACGTAGTATATTTACTTTAATACTAATAACGTGTGTAGATAATATATTACTATACTATTCAACAGGCACGTAGCTAGAGTATGTAATTCAGGGGGGCAAATTTTATGTTGGGGGGGGCAAGTGCAGGGAGTCGGGGGGGCAAGGGGGGACGAATCACTCTATTTACTATAACGAACACTTCCTAAATTATCTTGGATGGGGGGGCGAGAAGTACTTTTGGGGGGGGCAGTCGCCCCCCCTCGCCCCCCCGTAGCTACGTGCCTGCTATTCAATGAAATACCTCGTAAATCTCTTGTAAGTGAATGAACAAATAATATTAGCCATAGCAATCTATGTATTAGCTAATATCAGGGGCGTCCTTGCTTGGGGGGGGTCCATCGGGGAACTAACTTTCAGTGCTTTTGTACAGATAAAATAGCTAGATAAGGGCCCCCAAGTGGGACCTTATCAAACCAGGAGCCCAAATTAGCAACCCCCAAGGGGGGCCCAGCGGGGATTTCCCGCTGGCTTGTATGGCCAGGACGTCCCTGGCCAATTTTTAATAAATATAAATAAAATGCCTCCTCCCGTCCCGATTTTCTCAAAAAAGATGGATGATAAACAAGTAATTTATTTTATGTGGCTAAAAGGATCTATTGAAAATCTTCCTAAAATCATTGTTTGTTCGTACGTAGTTTATTTAATTTTTGACTCAATTCACATTCCTTTGGTCGATGACTCAAGATAAAAAATAAAGTGTGAATCGGTATATTGTGGAAGCCACTTAATCGGGAAATTTGGTTAATTTTGACGAACTTTTGTAAATGAATTCATGTCTAATAATTTCAGGTAAATCGTTTATTTGGGAGATCCGGATGACGGAAAAGAAACTCTACTCCCGAGGCGTCCCGATTAACCAATTTACCCTTAAAAGGGAAAATTGGTCTAATTGGTATAATTGGTCTTGGTCTTGGTCTTAAAAAATTAGAAGTTTCTCATATTATCCCAAATCCTTATAATTATGAAAGATATTAAGAATAGAGAACTGTTCAATTATTTGTCTAGATAACTCATAACTGACATCCATATGTTTATTAACTTATAACTTAATTGAGTTTATCAATATAACTACTAGTAAGAGATAGGAATTTCGTATTAAAAATTACAAAAAACTTGTCAAAGAATGGAATTAGTTGCATGGACTGGCAAATGGGTTTTCACCCGTGATAAAATATAGATTAGATAACAAATAAATTTCTTCTAGTCATTATACCACATTTCAGCTTTCAGAAATTTAATTCTCAATTGTGAGACTAAGATCTTTAAAGAAACAGATGCTTTAAATCAGGTTTGTTTATATACTTTTTGTATATTATTTGTTAGATTAACTCTACCTTAATATTAATATTAAATATTGTATTTTCTCCATAGAATATCGATGGATTAGAAATAATTGATCGACTTAAAAAGATATTTTCTCTCCTTTCCAACTCCAAGCGCAAGTATTTGGACCCTACTTCTGTAGTTAGTGTAAGTATATTAAGTTAATTTATCACATGAGATCATATTTAATTAGTGTTTCCCAGTGAACCTGATTTCAGAATATTATTTATTACCATTATTCATAGATACTGAAAACAAGCTTTCCAGGTGCCATCGCAGGAACTCAACAGGTAGTATAAAAATCACTAGTTTCTCCTGTTAATCTCTAATCTTCGAGAAACATCGGTGCTAAATTTATTAAACAATGGCCATGTTGATCATTAATTTAATGCCATCCCTTATGTAGCTTGTATTCGTGTAAATAATTTGTTTTTTAGGTTTAAGCAGGGACTTCTTTATTATAGGGACTGTATACTTCGTTTAACGGTAAAATTAGCGTAGGCCCAAAACAATATTGTTAAGTTAATGTTAAAGTATTTAATTTTTTTGAATTTTATCAGAATATGTAGTCCTAAATCCATTTCTCATCACCACTTAATAAATTTTATTGGACAACATTGATTTAAATTTACCAAAAGCACGAAATGTATCAGTTAATATACTTATGCAGTTATACTTTATACACCTGAGTCTTATTCTCTAGTATAATCAAATTTTTATAAAGGATTTATTGTATTGAGTAGGATGGGCGGTTAACCGGTTAACCGTGGCGAGAAATCGAATTGTAGTCGTTGCCTCAGATCGGTTAGCCAACCCCACCCTTGAAATTTCTGACTAATCCTAATGATTATGATAAATAATTCAGATAATAAATAATCCCATACATTATCCCATACTCTGAATTTATTTATCATAATCCTAATGTTTATGATAAATTAATTCAGATAATAAATAATCCCATACATAATCCCATACTCTGAATTTATTTATCATATTCATTAGGATTAGTCAGAATAAAAAGGAATAGATTTGGAAGAAACTTATCAAGATTTTTAATAAACAACATAATTACAGATATCTGATAAGTAAGAATTAGGTAAACTACAAAACAGGGGTCGGCAATCTTCCTGTGGAGAGTGCCAAAATATTAATATAGGATAAGGGGAACGCTTTAGGTAAATCAATGTGATCTGCTGAGTCCCTAAATATTAATTCCCATTCTCATTCGCCAATAATAAATTTCATATGGATAAAGTTAACTAATCTCGAGATTTTAACAATATCACCATATATGGAAAGGTGTGAACATAGCATAACTTACATTCCATAAATATTTTCGATAAACCATATGACCGTTGGAATCCCAAAATACGATTTCCTATACGACAATGATACATTTCATATGTATAAAGCTAACTATCTCGAGATTTCGTTCACACGATTACATTCGTTCTGGGAGAGTCTAGAAGCAAAGCAAATTACTATATTATATACCAGATAAAATGTGATTATTGGAATTCAATGTATATACTACATCATAAATATTCATAAATTCATTTTACTATATATTGTTAAGAATCCATTGCAGATTAAAGTGGGAAATATACACAAAATGATTGGTAGAATATAATTGATTGTAGGAAGTGATCTTTCAACACAACAATTACGATTTAATTCGACACGTGTATTGAAACTATAACTTAATAAATTGCCTCCTAAAGATATCCTGGTCCCGATCCGGTACCGATGTAAAATTATTTTCCCGGTCCCGTTTCTGGTCCCGGTCGATCACTATTAAAACCCCGACACCCTGAGTGCCAGGGTGCATGAAAATGGGTTAATAGGTAAGTAAAAGTTACTTTATTTGCAATGATGCTGGATAACAATGACCAGTGCTGGTTTATATACTTGAGATGGGTCAAGTGGAATTATAACACGAGCTACCACACTACAATAAGAATGACTCCGTATGAGGCCGTTTTTGCAAAGAATCCTATTTCGGTTTGGGTCAATTGTTTTGAGTCGTTATGAGAAAAAAGAATGAGAGGTGCAATGAATTGAGATTGGGGATCAAGAGAAACCAAGAAAAACCCCATACTAGAATGCTGAGTAATTATAGTACAACTGTACAAAATATGTGACTCAATTCTCATACCTATAACTTGTCCTGGCAAGATGAGCTCAATTGGCCCTATAAATTTAACAGGCTGATTACACAAAAAGACAATGATCTCTACACTATTGGAACAGTTGAGGGCACTTTTTCAACCAAGTACTTAAGGAGTCAATTTAATATATGTCCTTCTCATTAATTTCACCTGAAGATGTACCCCTCAGAACAATATCGCGAACAGAAACTACGTGCAAAGTCCCACTAGGCATTGAATTTGGTTCTGCCTGTAGATGCAAGATATGCAGAACAAACAGATGCCCTTGCAAAATGCAGAGCGAAAATGCAATAGTAAATGCCATGGGGGAAAAACATGCTTCAATTAATAAACAGATAGTTTTTGGCGCAGCTAGATAGCGTGTTTCTATATGTACCCTTATATTTCTAGTTAACAATAAATGAAATTGTTTGGGTATCAACTTTTAACAAATATATTTCGTTTCATTTTGAAAAGTTTTGATTAGAGAAAAGATATTTAGAATTAGACGGGAGATTGACCTCCAGGGTTGAGCTCCATGTCACAAGAATAAGATTTGACTGAGCACTTCTATATTAGCAATTGCTAATAATAAATTAATATAACCCGATTATTATCTAGAAATTTGACAAATATGATTTAACACATTGTTATTTAGTTATTGTTCAAAAGTTTCCATTTTAGCCGCCCATTATCTAAAATATATACTTCCAGTGCGTTTACACTGGTGTATATGCACTTAATTAAAAGTGACTTCTCAAAGTGCATATACACCAGTGTACATGCATGTACGTATACCAAGAAGCTGGTGACATGCATGTACACCGAAAGTGCATATACACAGCAACATATCCACTCTTCTATGTTTAGTTCTGGGCGATTTGTTGTAAATCAATGAAACACAAAATCTTTGGGTTGTTAACATTCTTTTAATACTCACCCATAGTTATTGTTCGAATTTCTTGAACATGGGAATATTTCGTAAAGTCCAGTTCCCAAGGGATATAAGGCTTTGTACACTTATGTAAAGGGGGTAGATGGTTACTGAATGCAATTATAACGTGTATTAGAACTCATATAAACCCTAGATTACTTTTTCTACCATAGCTGTCAATTGTGCATCACATTAAATTATCTCCGAATTGTGCAAAACTAACAGCCTTCAATATCAAAATCCCAATATTAGTTCATAGTTCGCTGCTCTGATTGATGAAATTAACCTTACGTGCTCAGTTGTTCTTAATATACAATAATTTCCATACATTTGGGTAACCAATAAGATATACTACTGAATAGTAGCGAATAATTAGTTTTAGCATTTTCATAGCAACACAAAGAGACAACGGAATTCGCTATAATATTCAAAGTTGCGACTATTTCGGAAGCTAAGATTTCCATATTTACTTCTTACAACATAAATCTTTGATGTACTTTTTAGCGCTTACCTGAGATTTTTAATTTTGAAAGTTTTGAAGAATTTTGGACATAAGAGTTTTTACCCCTGTTAAAATTAAAATGCATCTGTGTAACAGTAAATCAATATAGAAATATATCTTTAGCATACTCATTTTGTATATATTTGACTAACAAATAACCACGATTCCTTATACAGTGGAGCCTCCCATAACGGACACTCCAAATAGCGGACAACCTCTAAATAACGGACAACCCTCGTGCACGGATTTATTTATTTAGCATATGTCTAATAGAAAAGCAACCTCTAAATAGCGGCAAACCTCTAAATAACGGACAACGCTTCCGGTCCCAAGGTGTCAGTTGTTCAGAGGCTCTACTGTATATTGTAATTCAGAGTGAAATGTAATATGTTGTATTTTTAGAATTCTCAAAACCACAAATGTAACTAACATTTGATAAAATACAAAAGTATATTTATAGGCCTAGTTTGTGTTCAAATCAATTGAAATTTCATACGAACGTTAGCATACTATCTAACTTGAATTTAATACCATTTAGAGGCATTTTGATAACCACGAATTTTTCCTATTTCCATGTGTTAAGCCATTGTGACCTACCTAGGTAAAGGGAAATCGGGTATAATTTATACAGATTACTTATATGGATCTCAGTTACTGGTAACTGAACTGCCATATAAGGAAGTCTTTGAATTCTAAAAGACCCATAAGCTCAGAAATGAAATTTAGACATAAATAAAAACCACTTCAGTCACCAGTAACTCAGTTCCATATAAGTATTTGTAATTTATAATAGCACACAAGCACTTTAGGGGAGTTGGTGAATTGATTATTGTATCTAACATAATACCTCAAATAGCAAATATAAATTCAAACTAAAATAATAGTCCCCCTCGGGGGCTAGAATAAATTGCCTACGATACTATTCCAGTGGTAAAGGTAAATACACATAATATAATCAGATAAATTGCTTTCAATATACGTATACTGTTAGATTGGTTTTGCTTAAGGTTTTTCAAAAATCTTTTCTTTAGGATGTGAGCGAATTTACACACATTTTGATGGAGAACTTAGAGAAAGCAGTAAGCAAAGTTCAAAGGTAAGTACAGCACAAGTGACTGTCTGCACAACATACAAATACTTATTTAGTTCTCAAAAATAAAGAGATGCTAATCGATTGATAATTTCTCTTCCAAATCGCTTATATAGTATAATAGAATATTATATATAATTAGTCTAGTTTTTGAATTTCTCTTTTGTTTACTCTCGGGATTGATATTTGTAGAATTAAATGAAAGATGGTTTCACATTTTGGTCATTCTGACTGTCATTTTCATTAAATTATATTCTAGAATATGTCATTGGCGCTAATCTTTGCCTGATTCAGATACATATTTTTCGTGCCTAAATGCATTTGGTGCATTTGGTCTCGGATGCCGCCAATTTCAAGGACAAAAATTATCAAATTATCGTACAATTATTTCAGCTAAATTATCACTGACTTTACTGTTAAACTCTCATAATGCAGGGATTTTTGTTATGAACCAACTTACTGTATTTCAACGTAATAGTAGCTATTATATATATTACATATTCCATTTATATTGATGCCAAAGTTTGACAAATTGGTTTATACAAATTGACTTTGACTATTCATGCTTCCAGGCATCCACAGGACATGCAATTGTTACAACCATAGCATATTACTGAAATTTTCAATCCACTACCTTCTATAGACAGTGAAAATTTCCCCACTAGTTCTAATAATACATCTCATATCGCTTCCGCTTAATGTCATCTCCAACAAATTATGCATAATATGCATGAAACCAAATCTGATGATGAACTGATTCCTTATCCAGAGTTTCTAGATTCCAATTTATTATTTTCCAACTTCAAAACAGTCTTGTTCCGAAAAATAGGCGAAAATATAACGTATTACATCAAATTTTATCTCTGAAATCACATCTTATTCAAATGTACATACCAGTATCTTCAGAGTATGTCCTGTTTATCTCTTCTAAACGAATTAACTATACCGTTATAGCGATGTATCAATACTATATATTTAAGGATAAATGCGGAAATAGAGTAGATTAATAATTTTATATGCTATTTAGGACATCATCTCTTATCTCAGAGAGAAAATAATATCCTATGGATAATAGATGAATTCTAATTACAATAAGGTTTTAGTCGAAGGACTACTCTTAATCGAGAGTTAAGTACTATATTTATTCGAATAATGGCCTAAGCGATTAATAATTTCTAGCTCCCCAACAGGGAGGGCGATTATTCGAGTAAATACGATACCTTTAATATTTTTTGTACCGAATACTAAGTAGTCGACCAATCTGGAACAGTGCCTTTATATATTATAATTAAGAGCCCTTCGGTCTCGGGGACTTTTTGCATTTATGTGACTCAGTTTACGACCGCTTTAAACTACCATTCATCATGAAGTTACTATTTTGACAGACGCGGCCCAGGGATTGGTTATTCACCCATACAATTTGTTTAGAACTATTGGAATTGGATGAGATTGTTTAATGTATTTCTAAACTTTAAAAATATATATATCAATAATAAAAAGAACATGTTGTCGGCACAGGTGTAATTTTAGATTTCTTCGACACGTCATCGTCGCTATAAAAGTGATGTCTTTTCACAAAGGTGTTTCGGATGGCAACGACCCTTAGAGTGGTGGAAGTTTCCTTTTAGCTAACTACATTTCAGAGATATTCCAGTTTCAGTAGAATATAATTAGGTGATGTGTCAGCATTTTTTATGTGCGTTTTGGGTCTTCACCCAACCCACCAACCCATTCGAAATATATAATTCACAAAATTGAAAAAACACATTTTTGTCGATGTCATCATCACTTCAAGGTGTCAAGACCCATTTGTAAAGGTATTACGTGGCATAAGAACCAATTGATAGATTGGAAGTTTGTTTAAATAATTATAAAATTTTTTTAATAATTAAACACCAATTTCAATGTCATCTTACATTTATTTAATTTAATTATTTGTTATAAATAGTAGATAAAATTGATTTGGCTACCATATTTCAATTCCGCACACTAGACACTGCTAATTATATATTGGAAGCATCTCTATAAGTTAACCACAGACTGAATTAATTATAATTAATTATTATTTAATTAAGTAATATATTAACAGTGCAAAAGTATTCTTGCAGAAGGAAATATATTCACTTAATCTGTCGTTGCTATGGAATGTAAAATCTTAGTTTTCAATTAGTAAATAGAAGCCTACTCGATGTCACAAGTACAATCAATATAATTATCACAAGTTTTAACCCTCGGCTGGCTTGGGGTAAAAGGTATAAATAGAAAAACCCCACTTTCACTTTCAATTGAAATTCAATTAACTTTCAGTTTCAATTTTACATTCCTAGCCAGACGAGGGTTAACAATAAAATTAGATTTAACACTTCAATTGAACTGAAGTGTTAGTAAAGAAAGAAATTGGCAACTCAATTATGGCACAAACCAAGCCCAATTTTATAATTCGTGTACTGTGAGAATGTGTAGAATTAAATTATCTATCGAATCCATATAAATTGAATATTCGGGCACTATTTATTGTTCCTTTGTAATATTGAATAGGTTTAAAAATGTGTCCAAACAAATGAAATCAAAAATCGTGACCCCACTCACCCCAGGTGCACATATGTTACCCATGAGAGTATCATGAATTTCAGTTCTTAGTTAATAAAACTCTGTTATGTGGAGAAGCCACGTCCCACGGACTAATAATTATGATAACTAACTAAGACAGTTATTTTAGAACTGGGCCACTATACATTAGCATAGTCGGCACATTAAGGCCATGTAAAATACATTAAAAATTTTTTCATTCGGATTTTTTCAGAAAATACATACGGCGGACGGGGTTTATTTATTATTTATTTTCCATTAACATGCAATTACATTATCCTATGCCAAGTAATAAATATTAATAAATTAAATTATAAAATCACATGACAATGGTTAAACAATTAAAGTAATGCTCTAAATACATTGTTTCTTAAAAATTGATACATTAGGAGTACTTTACACAAGTTTAGAACTAATATTTTGTACGATTAGGTTCATAAGATAATTACAAAATATACCCGGACGGAGGGTAAAATTGGGACGGACGGGAATGTTAAAGAAGTATTTTATTTATATGGCCTAAATAGCCAAAAGTATTTGAACAACAATAATTTGTATTCATGCATTCAAGCTTCTAGCAACATAAGAACATTTCTAGATTTTCAACATATCTGTTTACATAAAACGATATGTAAAGTTTGATAAAATAGCAGAGTTTATAATTTTATGATCATTGTGAAGCTATTAAAATATACAAATTATGATTTGAGATTTGAACACTACATAGTCCAATTAATTACTCTAAGTGTTTAATTCTAATCTTACGATTATTTTCCACTGAGATACAGCACATTCTCAATTGTGCCACATGTGCTATAAGTGGCACATGGCATATATCACTTCATGGATATTGGATAAAAATGACTTAAAATCACAATTTTTAGCAAGGTAGCAAGGTATTTGACTATATTTCAGAGTAATTTAAACAGCCGTTATACGCTATAAAGAGCATGTTTTTTCTAGAATCAAATTTCTCTTTACAAATAATTTTGGTCGGTTAGTGTATAAAATATGGGTTCTTCGTCTAGCTATCAAAGCTGCGTTTCTTAATTAGTTGGTGTAAAATAGGGTAAAAACCGATGGAATTTGTATGGTAGAATCATGAAAAATTATCTGCAGCATAAAAAGTACAAAAAACCAATAGAAAAAAACAACAGTCTAAAAACTCCATGCAACTGCACTTTTATTTAGTTCATTTAATGAAAAAATCTACATACAGTCAGGTCTGCTTATTGTGAACAATCTTTCGTCTGCTTAATATTAAAACTTCATTGTGAACAAGCCTTATAGTCCCAAATTAACACCTACATGGGTTTGGATTAAATTGAGCGCATATTAAAAGTATCTCTATTACGAACACACTTTTTGTCCCTTGAAGTTTAAAAATATAAGAACCTGACTATTACATATTATGTGTGCTTAATAATTTGAAGGGATCTTAAAGCATCGCAATTAAAAATTGCACTTTTATTAGAATCCGATCCCATATGAAAAAAACTATCTTCAATCCCAATCAAATCGTAAAAATAGGTTGGCGATCGTTATCTGGAGATCACAGACTACCCGATCCAAAAGCACAATGCACACCTAATTATAAAATAGGATTGACTATACGATATAAGGATAGGACAATAAAATCCAATTGAATACTTTCATATATTTCTTGCCTTCATGATCCTTCCTTGATCTAGGAATGGCTCAGAACCATTGTTCCCGTCTTGCACATACTATTTGGAAAAATTGAAGTTGGCGTATCTTTTCCTAAATACGTAGTTAGACTTGCACCTTGGAACAGAGAGGTCCTCTTAATAGTCTAGTATGTAATAGCTGAAAGTAGGAGCGTAAATTGAAATTATTTCTGAAAAGTGAACAATTCTGATATTCATATGAATGGGAGCGAGGAATAAGACCTAAATTCGAAGTAAGAATAAGATCTAATTGCTAAGTATGTATAAGACCTGTTGCATGATATTTTGAGACGCGTGAGATTTTGAGACATTTCTACTAGCAAACCATGGATGTGCTATTAGAAATTATACAGTGATATTTTGAGACACTATAATAGGAAGTTTTGGCTTATTTTACTTTTTATTATGAATTTAATTCAAGAATGAGACGCGTGAGATTTGAGACATTGTATTAGCAAATCATGGATGTGCTATTAGAAATTATACAGTGATATTTTGAGACACTACTATAAAAGTAATTTTTGGCTTATTTTTACTTTTTATTATGAATTTAAGAAACTATGATTTTGAAATCATAATATAGATAAACCCTATACTATTAGCAAATAAATTAACTATATAAGAAACTTAATATATACATTAATTGTCTTATTCATTTACAACAAACAAACAATCAAATCCTTTCTTATTTTGAAATGAATCCAAATGAATATGACGAAATCATTCACTTTATTCGCGAAGAAAAAGATTCTGAAGCATCTCAAGCTTCACGTCAGACATAATGGAACTACAAAAGAAGATTGTCTTCCTATTTTATTGGAGATACCAACAGACTTTGCAAGGTAATTTTGACTTCCTTATTCCCCTAGACCATTTTTTAATATTCCATGGTTTAATTTAATTCTCCCTTTAGAGAGTAAAAGTGGAAGGCACAGAAACAGATTTGGAAGTTCCATTGCAGTCTGAGTTTGACAACATTAATGAGAAGTTCCATGACCAAGTCGGTCATCCCGGAATAAATAAGACCTTACATTCAGTTGAGCAAAGATACACATGGGCAGGCGTATCACAAGACGTTAAAGAATGTGTGAGTTTAATTATCCGGTATACTTTCCTAGGTAGCACGTGGTTGGGTCATGGCCGGAACACTTGCCATTTGCAGTGACATTATTATAAAAGATAGTCCATCTTTGGCCGGACCACTTCAGTATTTTGTTCATACTTTATAAAAATTTCCTACCTATCTCGTTTCTTTTGAACATTATTAATTTTATTATTCAATTTGACTATTTTGATTTTGAATCGTTTTAAATGTTATGATGCATTCTAACTAAATGCATACTAATCGACCAAAACTATTTGAACCACTGAATTTTTATTCCTGAATTACAATATACTTCTCGTTTGCGTAATAAAGCCTGCTGAATTAAACTACTCTGAAATGAAATTATCTTTGTAATATAATTATAAATATCATAACATTATGATTTTAAGTAATATTTATCCAATAATTATCCTTAAAGTGGCATCTGTGTCTATGTCACGTGCTACTTGTGGGACAAGTGGCACATAAGGAAATGTGGCTGTATCTCAGTGGAAAATAATCGCAAATTCATAATGATTGTAAATTAGTCACTTAGCTTTGTAACATAGTACGTGTAGTACATATTAAATTATACACTAGTAATGGCTTTCTTATATTATAAAGGTAAAGACTTGCCATATATGTAAGATGACAGCGGCCTTGCCATCCCAACCGAAAAAGAAACTCCAACCAATACCATCCCCGTCTAAAACGTGGAGACATATAGGAATGGACCTTATATGCGACCTCCCTGAGAGTGAATACGGCTATAAACACATTCTAGTCACTGTATGCTACCTGAGCAAATATGCTGCAGTACGCCCTCTGAAGACTAAGACTTCACAAGAAGTTATTCAGAATCTGAAGGACATCTATCTCGATATGGGATTACCTGATATTATTCAGCACGACCAGAGCAAAGAGTTCACAAGCAATGTGAGTAGTATAATGTAATACTGTTTGTTAGATTAGTGATAACTTATCTAATTTTACATACTAACATTATAGTATGTATTATTATTTGTATTTATTTATTGTATTTTTATTTATTTAACAGATATTTAAAGAATTCAACCAGAAATTGGGTATAGACAATCTTAACACTCGTGCTTACCACCCGATGGCTAACGGCTTAGTTTAAGCGCACAACAAGATTCTGAAACAGTTAGTATTTTGTAATATAAAATTTAGACCCATTTACGAATTATCCATATAGAAAACTTATTAAAATGGAGAGTCACATAGGGCATAATTGGTCCAAACTGCTCAATCAGGCTGTGCTTGCAATGAACTCCTGCAAGAAAAGATCCCTCGGACAAACTCCATTCAAGGTTATGTGGGGAAGAAAGTCCCGGCATCAAGATATATTGTCCACCATTAACAACCTGCAGACCAACGATGAGGAAGAATTTGATTTGGAAGAATCGATTTTCTCTGAAGTCACAGATCCACTAGATGATATCGAAGGGATGAACGACATATCTTGCCCATCTCCTGATAATCCCCTCGAAGCAGTTAGCTTGAACAACTCAAGCAGAAGATACAATATGATAAGTTAATAAGTTATCACTAATCGGTTAGTTGAACTGATGACAATATTTAATTCATACGTAACACACTGTCCATCTTGTTACTGATGTTCGATTCATTCTTTCGATTATAATTATTTTCATAATTATTCTCAAATGTAATTAGTGAAGGATAATAAAGAAAGAAGGATAATACGGATGATAAGATCCTCTAGTCCCAAGAATACTAAGAAGAAAGTAAGCCTCGATTCTAGCATAGGAATCAACACCTCACTTGTAAATTCATTTTGATTGAGTTGTTATTTAAATCATAAAATAGTGTTAATAGTAAAATTTCATTTTTAGATGTACCAGAATCTTTTCGGATTTTCTACGGAATCTATATTTCAACACCTTAATAACTTAAAAGGTTCCGTTTTCACCTGACTGTCTCATTCATTGAGTGTTATTTTTATTGACACTCATTGTTATTTTAGCTTTACATCTTCAATGGACTTCAACCCGAATATTTGTAACATCCAGTAATAATATTCTTACAATGTTGTCATTTGTAGGAAGTACTAATGCAGAATTTCGTGGGCAGACCTTCATGAGTCCATGAAGAAATGCACCGCTTGTTATACAAAGCGCACAACTACACTCCCAACACGATGTTATTCGAGTATTTGGATGGTGGAAAAGAAGAGGAAGTTAACAATGATTCATACGATAACTACAAATTATCATTTTATCCATTTATTGTAGAAGAGAGATATTATGGAGATTATACTCGGATGGACAACATATCTCTACCCCACCCAGCTATACAGATAGCAACGTGCTAGATACATACACTAAGTACTGTATTTCGTGGTAAGTTAAAATAATCTAACAATAAACTCATACAACTCAAATTCAGTTAAATTAATATATTTCTTCAGTCTATACGTACCTTCGAAAGCAGGTTATAACATTATAATTAATCATATATTAATTAAATTGTAAACAAATTAATATTTTAGGGAATGCAGTATCTAAACTCAATGCTATGGGAATCATTTTACGACGCAGTTCCGCTCCGTAATCCATACGACAACAATGGACCCAAGGATCACAGTGATAGATGAAAATTGGCAGCGTAGTGAATGTGATATGTTGGGGATATCATTTGAATCAGTTTGTAGACAACCATTTAATAGCGTTGGGAAGTTACTTAGCGATTTTGAACCTTGCGAAGCGGAACATTTCGAAGGAAAAGCTTCAATTTATCATTTGTCAGTTAGAAAGTACACTTATCCCAAAAAAAACAGACGAAGGTATAATGTAATATCACAAATAATGGCTATTAAAACTCATCTCATATCTCCTGCTAGCTATAGATATCTTCAAGGTTTAGACCAGTAGTTCTTAACCAGGGGGAAATTTCCCCCTGGGGGGAAATTTCTGGAATATATGGGGGAAATCAATTTAAACAAAATTAATAATAATAATAAAACCAAAATAAAATAATGCCTCCTAACATTGATCCACTGGTGGCCAAGAAGCAGTTATCGCCAGACAGCTAATAATTTGGAATTTCAAGGCTACTTTATTCCTTATACTACAAATGAAGGGGGAAATCGGATAGAGTGAACAGGACAAAAGGGGAAATGGCATAAAAAAGGTTAAGAACCACTGGTTTAGACGGTCTATCTCTACCACACGTTCATACATTGGAGAAGCTATATTCTTCTTTTGGTCTCGAGAATGATTTTTGTGCATATCTTAGACAGGCTACTTCGTCTTTACTCCTCAGGAACGGAATGTAATTATTCAAATGGATGAGATACGTACATGTCAAATCGGAAATATCTTACAAAGGTGGAAAGGTATATGGCCCAAACTTAAATCCTGAAGATCCAACGAGAACAGTTTTCGCAGTTATGGTATCCAATCTTCATAAAAAGTGTTCTTGTATTTCTCGTTTGCTACCTTCCGCATCTATCTCTGCAGAAAAAATATTTCCTATCATCAAATCTTGCATTATCGATATTGAGCATTGTGGTTTGAGCGTTCAAGTTATAGCAACTGATAACTACCCGTTGAACGTTAATCTCTTTAAATTGTTTTCTCTCAATAATAAGCTGGAGATTAAAGTGCCTCACCCTGTTGACAATCACCGAATTCTATTCCTTACGTTTGACTTTGTTCATCTATTGAAGAGTATTCGCAACAATTGGCTAAATCAGAAAGATTTTGAGAAAACATTTCAATTTCCAAATCTCGAAAATTTTGCAGTTGATTATTGCCAATATCCTCTTAAAGTCCATTCAGCTTGCTTCCAAGGTATAAGTCTTCTTTATAACTCGGAAAGTCAAAGTTTAGCTAAACTAGCCTCCCATCTTACCATGAAAGCTTGTTTTCCTTCTGCTATAGAACGACAAATTGTCAAATTAGTTCTGAAGGTCGTTAACGTATTAACACTAGCTGCTCTAAGAATTCTAGACGAATCTCGGTTACCTGAATATCGTAAGAATACTTCTGACTTCACATGTATCCTTCTTTCATTATGGAAAATATTCAACATCAATACACCGTTTAAGGGTATCCGTTTAAACGATAGCCTCTCGAATCCTTTAATCCTTAATGATGAAAGATTCTTATACTTGACTCGTTTAGCATTTTGGTTAGATGCTTGGGAAGCGTTACCTGGGAAACTAGGAAAATTGAGCAAACAAACATTTCCTAGTGTTAAGCACGCATGCAATGCACTACCCGAAATCACTAACCATTTAATTCAAAATTGTGGATTTTCATAAATTCTATCTTCCTTTTTGCAAACAGATCCGCTTGAACATCATTTTGGACTATATCGTATGATGTCGGGGTCGAATTACCATATACAATCTTATCTAAAAATTCTAGAAACCGAAAGTCGTCTCAAGCAATCCACTGTCTTAAATATTTTTTATCAGCAATCGGACACTTCCTTATCCATTTAGACATTCATCAAATCCTTTTCTACCCCAGATTTTATTAATCCTGATCATGATGACTATATAATTTTAGATCCGTTCCTTGAAGATATAGGCGATTTATCATCCATCGAATGTAATACACAAATTTTTCAATCTTTTGCCTTTATCGCAGGTTATGCATTTCACAAATACTTGAAAAATTATCAACCTTGTAATATCTGCCTTGATACCTTGACATTTGAAAAGTGTTTCTATTCGATCTTGACTTTCCTTCGGAGTTTAAGCTCCTCCATTTATCAGATCCTGGTCGACTGAAGTATCCATCTGAACCGCTTCTTTCTGTTGTAATTATTCTGTGGAAAATATTCGTTCTAATTTAAAGTGACGACAACCTCTTGAATATACTTGTAGAAGACTCATCTAGAGAGATTCTTGTACAACTCACATTAATCTTCATGGGAGAAATTGGTGACGATGATGTTTGGAGATGTAAATGTGTTAATTGCGATACTTGTAGGTGGAAGATCGTGCGCCAACTTATATTTACTGCAGCAAATTGTTTTATCGCAAATAAAATTAAAAATTACAACTCATTAGTAATTTCAAGAGCAATTGAAAAGCGTAAATTAAAGAAGTTTTCATAGATTTATTCAGACTTGTTTATTGTTGTTTGTTTCAGATATTGTCCGCTCAGAAGTGAAGCCAGATTGAAGTCAAGTCCAAATGTCAGTGAGAGAAGATGGGAGGATGTTAGATTTACATTGGAGAACTGTAGATGATCGTGTGTGTCGTTCTAATTTGTAATTGTTGATTTTGTGTTTGTATTTATACTATGATTAAAATACGCGGATAGAGTTTATCATAGTTTCTCAATAAGGGGTAAATAATATCAGTTATGTCTATAGGGAAACATAACTTTAAATACAATATTGTTATATTGTAATATAGAAAAGTACACTTACTACTTCATCCCTGGTACTTTTACTGTCTGGCCTTTTATGGTTACGGTATAGGAGAAGTTTCCAATTTTTTGCCCTCCTTTTCCTAAATCATACTCTAAAAGGAGCGTCTCGCGCTCCTGGATAATTTCCTGATTGGAAATTGGGTTACTGGTATAACTTGCTATAATTAAGCTAATTAAAAAGGGATAAATATTGCAGATAGGATACAAAATCTAGTGAGACGTTCAAAACTGGTAATCAAGCCAGAAATTTTTATATACCAGCGTCTCAAAACAATATATATTGCTATCACACCTATGTCTCTGGTTTATCTATACTATCGTCTCAAAATTGTAAGAATCTTAAATTCATAATAAAAAGTTTTATTAAGTAGAAAATCACTTTTATAGTAAGTAGTGTCTCAAAATCTCACGCGTCTCAAAATATCACTGTATAATTTCTAATAGCACATCCATGGTTTGCTAATAGTATGTCTCAAAATCTCACGCGTCTCAAAATATCATTCAACAGACCTAAAAGCCTTGAAGTAGGAATAAGACCTAAAAGGCTGAAGTAGGAATAATACTTAAACAGTTTGAAGTAAGAATAAGGCCTTAAATATTTCGGAACTAGGATTAAGACGTAAACTCTTTGAAGTAGGAATAAGACCTAAAACTAGCTATGTAGGAAAAATGCGGTGTGATCTAAATTTCCAGGACGGACGTAATTCGAATAATTATATATCTGCAAATTATTGAATTATGTATTGTTATGCAAAGTGGTTACTTAAACATTTTAAAATATTCCCCCACGTAGATTTCCTTTCGCTTTTAATAAATAGTGCATATAATTATCAAAACAATTGAAGGAAATGAGTGTTCAGAATAAATATGATGTTAATAAAAATGTATCTACTTTATAATATGATGAAATATTTTCTTATTGGAAGACTCTCATTACACCAACAATTACACAGCGGAAATTTGTGTGATTGTTTTGGATCAAAGTATCAGCACAGCTCTAGCAAAATCCCTCGTGTGCATGGTCCTCGTGCAAAAGAGCAAAATTGCCCCCAAGTTTATGTAGTCACACGTAACATCTGAGTGTAGACTCATCATCACTTGATTCTGAACTTTTGGGTCGAAATTTTGGCCATCGGGTGATACTCCTTCTAATGTTCTGCTTTCGTTTCCTAATGTTAAGGACATGTAGTTAATGTATTCTATGGCTGAATATTCCTTGTTACTTGATTTTGTATCGAGTTCTTATATCAGAATTCATGCGTGTCTTAACTTTGGCAATTCTAGTAATTTGTAGGCCATCATCCAATCTGAATCATAATCTGAGAATACTCTATACATTGATGACAGAAATTTCCAAATATTAGGTTTGTTTGTTTTTATATAGGATCTAAGCGTGTTATGGTAAGATTCTGCGCCTTTGTTAGTCATAACATCAGTGTAAATATAGATAACCTTTGGTTTACATCAATCCATGTTTGGCAAAGTATCTTTTGAATGTATTAACAAGTTCTAACTCCAGGTTTAGTAATCCTATCAGCTAAATCTATATTGCTAGGAAAGTAGGTTTGATATCTTCTAATAAAAATGGCAATGACACAGGGACGTCGCCACGGAGGGGGCATAGGGGGGCAATGCCCCCCCCCTGGTAGAAATCCTCGCCCCGGGTCAATGCCCCCCCTGGTAAAATTTCGTGCCCCGGGACATACCCCCCTGCTAAATTATTGCCAATTAACGTTGTATGTGTATTATTATTATTATTATTATTATTATTATTATTATTATTATTATTATTATTATTATTATTATTATTATGTATCCAAGCGCGCTTCGCTTGCTTTCGCTCCGCGGCTGCAGAAAGCACCCTTCTGGTGCCTCATATATCCCAACCAACAAATAACAGAAGTAAAGTTTGTAAATTCCTTATAACGTATACATCTAAACAACAAATATATACACATGGGTTGTTAACAACATTATATTTGGAATCAGCTTACTTAATTACTCCATATAGTCGTTGGAAGTAAGCGGCCACGACCCTTTAAAACATGTAAATTACAAATAATTGATTGGATTTATTATTTTTTCGCCCAATTAAATTGCAGTTTCAGATTGGCATTCTATAATGCACGCTTAACAAATGTTAGAGACACTAAATCAATTTATACTAATTGAATGCTAGCTGCTAATCCATACTGTGCCACGATCGAATTTAATTGGTTAAAGGTTTTGTTACCTTTTGAGATTGAAGATGTGAATATTTTCTTAGATATTAGAACTTGTTTCTAGATACGTAGTTACCCACCTCCCTGCCAAATTTCAAGTTTGTAGCTCTTACCCAGTTTCTCAATCAATTCCGAACAAACAAACAACAAATAAAAAACAAACCATTAGATTTAATATATAAGATAGAAACTTGATAATTTCATATTATAATCGACTCTCGTTGATACGAATTTTGTGAGGGGGGGAGGGGGGCATGCCCCCCCTGGTAATTTTGCCGCCCCCCCTAGATGAAAATCCTGGCGACGTCCCTGCAATGACATCAACTGACGTATCCATTTTTGATGACCATGTTAGTCTTGTAAAGTTTTTCAAGACCTATCTTTTCACTTTTTCATAAATAGCTTTGGTATACTGAAACCAACACCCTATAAGTGATAACTTATCTCAGGGTAATTTGGGTAAATGAGTTCCGCGATGAGGTGCCTGCATTTGCCGAATTTTGATGTTGTCATTTGTCCGAAATTGTGGGACCGTCACTTGTCCGAAGGGGCGTCGGGAGGGTGGGACCTGTGCCCCACCTGAATTTGGGCGTACCCCACCTCATGCCCCACCTGAGGTGGGACACAGGCTTAAATTAGTGTTAGTGTGACCCACCTGAGGTAGGCTGTGTCCAGTGGCGGATTTACCTTAGGGCTGCTTGGGCTAAAGCCCTAGGCCCACTTCATTATTAGGCCCAGTTTAAGTCAACTTGGCCTGGCAATGGGATTGATTTGGGAGTAGAAACTAGTTTCCTCCGAAAAAAACTTCAAAAGATAATGAATTTGCTTAGCTCAAGGGTGGGGTTGGCTAACCGATCTGAGGCAACGGTTACAATTCGATTACTCGCCACGGTTAACCGGTTAATCGCCCATCCTACTCAATACAATAAATCCTTTATACAAATTCGATTATACTACAGAATAAGACTCAGGTGTCTAAAGTATAACTGCGTAGTATATTAACTGATACATTTCGTGCTTTAGGCAAATTTAAATCAATGTTGTGAGATAAAATTTATTAAGTGGTGATGAGAAATGGATTTATGACTACATATTCTTATAAGATTTAATACTTCATACATTAATTTCCAAATAACTCTGCTGTTATTCAACATACCGGCTAACTGGTTAATATATTTTCTAACCGTTAACCGATGTCAGCAACGGTTAACCGGTTAACCGGTTAACCGAATCCAGCCTTGCTTAGCTAAACCCGAAGTTTCAATAGAATTTAGCAACACAAGATACATAAGTACTTCGTGACATTATTCTCAATAAAAGTTATCTATCCATATATTAAAAGCACAATTGTTGTCTGCTTTTGTGTGTGTTAGTCTAGAATTATTAGGGAAGACAATATGCTCTAGAAAAATACAAATTGGCATGCAAGGATAATTTTAGACGTTCACAAGGATGAATTGGTCTTCTACACGAAACATCGGGATTCTGAAGTCATAAAAGCGCATAGCCTCAACCTTCCAAACGGGCACCCTTATTGATGTATAGTCAAACTAAATATGTACTCATTTACTAATAATCATGTTTAATGATAAAAATATGGACAAGACACTTTCTGAGATGCGGGGAAATTCCCAGTTACGAGCATCCTTCGTTAAAAGTGCCCTAATTATTGGAGGTTTGAGTGTATTTTGGATAACTCATTATTTTTTGCCCGAATCGCCCACAATTTTAGATTACAAGGCAGCATAAAATGAAGCACACGCTACGATTTATGGAATTATAGCCTCACTCAGGAAATAATTTGGATTGTACTCTTACAATTTTGATTCAGTAGACACAAATTTGTTACATTATACTATATATTGTATTATATGTCTTTTCAAAATTTAACAATTTTCACTTTTAATCTGCGCCAGGTATTATCAAAAACATACTTCCAACTGCTTCCTCATTGCTCAAATTGTGTTTTGGAGATTTAATCATCACTTACTTTTTTCCGAGATTGCATACTTGATTGATCCAGTTTGGCTTCCTTACTTCTATTGGTGATTTATTTTTGCTTACGTCAATAACATAATTATGCATTATATATTACTATCAATGAATTCAACGATTTACCTATATCTTTTGCATTGTAAATGACATATTGATCCACCAATTTATTGTCAGGAGGAAAATCTTGGTATTAAATAGCATTTTAATTAATGAGTATAATTACATTGACTCCCAAATTGCGACAAACTAATATGAATTAAATTAAGTACTTGTAATTTACAATTCACAGGCTTAACTTATTTAATAGGAGTGATGTTTTGAGGTTGGTAAGGTCGCGAAGCGTCCGTTAATTGTGTTTTGTAGTCTAACACGAACGAAAAAAGGACACGATCCAACCTATACAGAAGAACTGGTTTATATTACTAGCAAATAATTAATAGTAATTATGGAAGAAAAAGTGTTATTTCATTGTTTCTTCTTAAATATGTAAGTAGGGACTAACATTGGAACTCAAGTATATAAAAATAGGCCCAAAAATAATAACAGCCCTAGGCCCACAACACCCTAAATCCGGCAATGGCTGTGCCACCAGTGGTACCTCGCTAGCGTGTTGGACGGGCATAATTGTATACATATATAAACCATCCAATGTTATTTAGAAAAACTCCTTATGGAAATATAATTTTTCAATGGGTCTACGTGTATGTTTTATACTTGCAACATTAAAGAATATGTCTGATACCCTCCCTGACTGTTTCTTCAGCCAGGGGGAGAGGTGAAACCCTCCCTGATAAAAACTAGGGAGGGTGTAACCCCCCTTTCATTTTGATTGATCTTTTAAATCAGATTTTTTAAATGATTTTTATTTAAAGTCAAAATCAATGATTTATTTAAAGTCCTGCTTCTGTTATGGCTGATTGTTTAAGATAAACTAGTGGTGACGTGGTCTGATAACAAAACTTTTGAGATACATTTGGGTGACCTGTTTCCTTCTGTAACAATAAACCGGCAAATCTATCCTCGTAATTCTATGTGATACCAGAGTATATTTAAATTTGATTTTTATGGAGGTGTTAAACTCATTAACTATATAATGATCTAATTAAATATATAATTTATGATCATTATGAGGCAATTAGAATATACAAATTCAGATTTCAGATTTGAATACTACACATTCTAATTACTCTAGCTACTTGATTTCAAATCATTACGATCATTTTCCACTGTGTTACAGCCACATTCCCATTTCTAAAGTAGATGTCGGATATAAGCACACCGGTTATAAGAACATATCGGATATACCACACTATGTTGGAAAACGGTTGCCATATACACTGTATAATTTATGTCGGTTATAAGAACATGTCGGTTATAAGCACATTAAGTCCAGTTCCCGACGATGTGCTTATAACGGTCAGTTAAAGTCTACTCCATACTGATGACAAATACACCATCAAAATTGATTTCTAATAATATTTGTTCGAGTGATTGAGTATCCGGTAGTTCCATATTGCTTAATATTGAATTCCTATACCTGACTGAAAATATGTGCGCCCTTGAATCAAACAAACCACATAGGTTTAAGCACTGATCAAGCTTTATTTATTCAATAGATATAGCCGACTCCGCTTAATAGAACCACCGGTTAATGGATTTCGCAGCTTAATCGGGTCAAAGCAACCTGGTCTGAGGTGACTCTATTAAGCGGAGTCGACTGTACTAGTATAAAACGACGCCAGTTTTTTAGTCAATTTCAATGCATTCAATAGAATTATTTGTTTTGAAAGTGAAACCTAGACAATAATTCTAGATTATTTTGGATTTTTTTAATTCAAAATCTTAAAATTATTCTTCAGATGTATTTGAGATGTTTAAATGTGGTATCGGTTATTTACTTGTATGCCCTTAATAATGCTAAACACATATAACATTAAATACATTTTTTTATTTTTTGGAATGTTGGCGCAAGTTGATAGTGACCAGGGGCCTTATTCACTAAGAATTCTTAACTTTTTTCTTAACTAATATTTATACAAATTCTAGGAGAAATAAGTAGAAATTCAAGAAGCCTGCTTAAATGGGCATTTCAATTAGGGGTTAGATTCGTATCCAACCAAATTAGCTGTAAAATCTAATAACCAAGGTGGAATTTCGTGTAAAAATGAGTTAAGAAAAATTCTAAGGATATGACGTCATGCTTAAGTTATATGGTGGCATAACTCTGAAGAAATTTTGAGGAATCGAACAAAATTTATCCTCCAAAGTGTTTTAGGTATTTCGAACCTTTAGACTGGTAATTCAAACATTATTTCGATAACCTCTCTTATAATTTCAAGAATACAAAGTTAAGAAAAAAGTTAAGAATTGTTAGTGAATAAGGCCCCAGGGTTGTATCAACTCATTTTGAGTTGGCAAAACAACTAATTTTTTGTCTACAAACTCATTCAAATTTCCTCCACCAACTCATTCAACTCATTCAACTCATTCAACTCATTCATTTTGCTGTTACCAACTCATTCAAGAAAATGAGTTGATTCTGCCAACTCATATTTTTTATTAAACTAATTCTAACTAACGTATATCTTAAATCTTCAGTTTACTAATACATTTACAGCTGCGTAGGTCGGCTCTCAAAAGTAATCCGGCCAAATTTGGATCTCCCTACGCATTAATGTTACGACAAAGTGAAAGTGGTCTCGCCATGGTCGGAAGTAGGTTGTGTCAACTCATTTTGAGTTGGCAAAACAACTCATTTTTTGTCTACCAACTCATTCATTTTGCTGCCACCAACTCATTCAACTCATTCATTTTGCTGTCACCAACTCATTCAACTCATTCAAGAAAATGAGTTGATACATCTTCGGGGTTCAAAAATGGTTTCAAAATTCTGACTTTAGTATTGGAGAGAATGCACTTCTGGTACCATATTTCCTAAAGTATTTAATATTTCTGGATTAAATTTCTAGAGAATATTAACAACATATAGAGCATCCGAAATATGTAATAAAACCTAATTAATTGTAATTTTTCTGATGGTGTGGGTAGAGCCTTACGCTTCAAAGAGACCCAAAAAGCTCGTCTGCTTTGCAGTGCCCGGTATTTCTTTTGTATTTCTGGACATTCCTTACCATGAAAAAGTCTCTCTTTAGTAGCTCCGATCTAAACAAAGATGATTTCCACTTCCTTCCTAGGGCTAAGGGATAATCATACCATAAATGTTATCATTTTTGATAATTTAATATTTAGATTTAGTGTAGTAAATTTTCTTAAAGTTCACCTGTTTTCCTTAATCTATTGTATCAGACGTTACTTCGAACTGGTCTTGGGATTTAGTTGGAAGCAATTAAATCTCAACATAATCTCAACGTAATTTTTCGATCTTCATATTAAGAAGATATGATAAGAAAGGTAGATACATTAGTATTTTAATAATAAAATTTACAGACTATCATTACTACAGTGGAACCCCGCGTATCGGGGCACCTCCGTCTAAGCGCTCAGCGCCCCGTTACGAGGGAGTGTCCCGATATGCGGGGTTCTAAGATAACTCCAATATGTTTGGTTAAAACAATTAAGTTAGCACCTACACAACAAAACATACACATATAGTCAAAACCTAGAGTTAAGGCTGATATTTAAGCAGTACTACACATTACAATTTCACTTTATACTTTACCTACACTAGGAGTCACAAATCTATGATATTCACGGAATTTTTTTTTGAAAAACTCCCCCGATTACTTCAGCACGAGTCTCTAGCGTGAGTGGGTGACGCTTAGCGGATATTACAAAGAATACTAAGCTGCTCAAAAGTAAAATGCATGTTACTCAAGAGAAATAATATTCGGTGGAGTGCCCCGATAAATGAATTGCGCCCCGATACGCGGGGTTATTTTTAATGGGAAAAAAACAAATTCCCAACCGACTGCCCCGATACGCGGGGTTCTACTGTATCATTCTGAGACCGCTGGAACCAGGTATGTCAAAAGTTCCTAATTGTTAACTCTGGTCAGGTCAGGTCTTTAACAAAAAGTGCCTTAGGTCAGTGCAGATCATCACCTGATATCTATCCCTATGATACAACTGAAACGATCTATCCTTATGGTGCAGCTGAACCAGCTACCCTTATGATGCAGTTGAAATTTATTGAGCTATAAATAAAAGTTATGAGAATTTGAATTCCCCAAACATTACTTAGTGTAACATTCTTAACTTAACCTAGAATGAATTGGTAATGAATGGTTAATTGAAAACAAGGCTGCAAAATGGCATCTAACTTAGGCAAAAAGCAGATTAAAACGAACAAAGGCATTAAAATTTAAGTGACATTGTGAGGTATAGATTTAATTTACCACATAGATTTATATTTCTAAATAATTAGTCGCACGGCGTAGTAGGGCAGAGTATAGCGTAACGGCTGTCAATTGAGGCGCGAAGCGCAGAACCATTGCAAAGCCACCGAGACCGAAGTGCTCGTTATATCATATATTGGGAACAAATTATACGTCCATGCAGCATTACCTATATTCTTTTATAGTTTCCCTGATGAATCATTGGAATCTGGCTTTATTGATACAACTACAGGTATTAATGCTGACAACCCAATAAAGCAGCTCTTCTATGGCTCTACAAAGAATGAAGGTATGTTAATTTGTCTATCTACTATATTAAACTATCTGTAATAAAATAAACATATTAAAATAAGAAATAAACTTGTCCAACGATTGCCGATTATCCAGGGCCTCATCTAGTGCTTTGAAACCCTAAACCTAACAGTTTTTCTTCCGCGGACCCAAGGTTACGAAAAAATAGCTGTTTTTTATGTGACGTTAATTTCTAGCGAGTCCTACTAATCAGACCACCCACCTAGTATGTATATGATTATGCACGTTCCACATAGAACCCTTAAGACCTTACATCTTTCTTTAATAACATTGTAATACTCACTCCACGTTGGCGACTTTCCTCTACGATCTTATTTATTCTTTATAAATATACTACACCTAACAGCTATTGTTTTCAATTTTCCTAATTGAAAGTTTTTTAACTTCGGCTTTTCCCCCCAAGAGCATATACGTGACGAAGCCGCAGCTTAACCCATCAATGACACACTATATAGACTGGCTGCTCATGTAGCTACAAACGAAGTCAATGTTTCTTCGAACAAATATCAGAGCACTGCTTTATTAGACTAAAACATCCTTTGATTGTAAAGTCATTGACTGGAACCCAGGTATTTATGCTGTCTATGCTACGATACGAGTCGTGTTCAAAGGCTAATCTTTGTGGCTGAAAACAGTATTTGTTGACACAGTCTGCGATAAAAGGCAGCAACCAGAAAGGAAAGTTCTCCTTATCTTTCAAATTCTTTGGACATGCAAACCGTCTTAGCTCCATATTTTAGACCCGAAAGTGGGCAATTCATATGCGTGTATGGGACAATTACATTTGTTATATTTCTGATGAATCTTTATGTCTCCAAATTAATTGCTGAGCAGTTCGATATACTCTGACAACGAATTTCGGTTACAGGATTTGAAATATCCGAAAATGGTACTCTTAGGTGGAAACACTTTGCACTGCGTCTGATTGAAAGTAATCTTACTGATTATAACAAGCGATTTGTCGAATCTTGTAAGGTTTGATTCAATACATTGGATGAATACCTACGATGCAATTAGGTGGGTTAGTTGGAGGCAGGCTTTGCATAAATCGTTTTGATGATTTTTTCAAATCATGATTTATGATTGATCTTTGGGTTATATTCAATGATTTGATGATTGATTTTACATCCATCTTTTTGAATGATATTGATTTTAAATCAAAATCAATGATTTATGTAAAGCCCTGGGACCTGGCCCGACTCATTCATCTTCACTTCAACTTGAAGATTTGGTTACAATAAATGTGCTTTGGAGTGCGAACAAACAATAAATGAACAATAAATACAAACAATGTGCTTTGGAGGGCGATGAATTTGGAAAGCGTAAATTTCGCGAAATTTACGCTTTCCAAATTCTTCGAGGCCGAGAAGCTCTCTTAATGATCCAGTCATCAAGATGATATGATGATGCATATATATATATATATATCGTTAATATTAAACTAAGTACATCAGTTAAATCATTTTATAAGGTAAATATAAACTGTATTAGGCTTGAATCGTTTAAATACAGTAGAACCTCGTTAGTACAAACACCTGGATACCATCAAATTTGTTCTCTTTTTCCGGAATTCATATGAATCATTATAATTTGCATAGAAAAGACTTTGAAGGGGACTGAAATAGTGTTCGTATTAACCGTATTCGTAATAACGAGATTCTACTATATATCGCTTTATCTAGTTACAGACTTTATCCCTCATATATTATAAATATTTTATCTATTATATAGGTAATAATGTGAATACCAAGGAGAACTTCCGTTCTCTTGTTCTTAGAATCGGACAAGACAGTGGACAAAATATCCATGACAGTTTAGAATCAGCTCTTACTTCTCAAGCAGATGAATCAGCTGAGAGCATGCAGGTAGAACATTTAAATTTCAATAACTAGCATACATATTAATTAATAGGATTCCGGGTACACTACAAGTTTATTAAGTGTATATTATTATTATTCAACTAAGTTTAGCTTTCCCATAATATAATACCACTGCTTTGCTACCGGACTCAGCGGCATTCCAAGAACTTTATTTGGCCATTCTTCTAGTCCTGCATAGGCTATCATTAATCGAAGGTAGTTAGTGAAGGTGTCTGTTAAGATTTCTATCTTTCCGTCTTGTCGAAGTAGACAGATAGAGGGATCCTCCCAGGGGAACTCTACTCTCTCATCTAAGTCTCTCCTTTGCTTATACAAGAGACAGACGCGACCAACGGATGGGTTGTCATCGATTCTAATTATTTTTACAGGAACTTCAAACTTTAAATTTGGTTTTAATTTTGCTTTTACTTCAATTACCTCACTCTTATTCAACTCATTGATTGACACTCTTCCTACCCTATATATATTAGAACCGGCCTTGATTGACCATGTAAATAGCATGCCATTCTCTGAAAGGTAGTAATCTTTCATGTCATGAGGCAAGAATACGCAGTTCTGGTACTCCCATGAGGTTATATCATTTTCTGAGACTGGAGGTTGTGTCTTTATGTCTAGCTCACAGGTTTGTTTATGTAACTCCAGGGAATTAACTAAACTGGAGAGAAGTGTGTCCATGTTAAGCTATTTACAGAAACAGAAAGTTATTAGTTATAAGAAAATAAGGGCGTGTCTACAGTACCGATATTCAAAATATTTACGTTAAAGTACCCGTACCGATACTAGTAAATTTCTTAAAATATACAATCATAACTAATTTTGTTAGAACTAATGGTTAGCGGTACTTAAGATATTTATTTTGTACCTGGATCAGTTCTGTAGACACATTCTATAAATATATATTGATTCAAAAAGAAATTCTAATTCGAAAATTTCTAATACTTTAGAAATTTTATCTTGAATTCCTTTCCTATTTCCTCGAATAGCCAGGGCGATTATTAATCTGAATCTCCCCTTAGGGTATACATGCCAACTGTATAGGGACTTTAACCATTTGGTTGTTCTGTACAGGCGTACAGCGATTTATTTAATTTGTACAGGGATTTTTAGTTGGAATAAAATTATTGATGTACATACACGCTCAATATGTGTCATATTGTTTTCTGTAAATTAAATTCCTAATCATGCGTATAGGGATTCCTTGCACGGTTTTATAACTCAATGTTTATTCCTTTCAAAATTGATTAATTTGTTTAATACTATCGACCATAAATTATAATTATAAATAACATGACAGTATTTCTTGAAATTAATTCTGCATTACTCACATGATGCAATGCTTGGTAAGTATAATTCCTTATAGTATAAGGGTATATGGATTGCCTAGGCCCTAGAGGGTGCTGCGAGCGATTAAAAATATCGGGCGTGTCCAGGGATTTTGTACAGGGGATCAGGAGAGTGTATTGGGGGAAAGTGGAGCCCGTACATGGAGTCTAATAGCTTGGCGAGTATGTGTGAGGTACAATTATTCGAGAGGGAAATCATTCCTGGTAATATGTTACAAATAGTAGTTTTGGAACGAGTGTGAGGTTGGCTTAGTATTCGACCAGGGTCACTTCAGTCACATATTTCACTCACTTTTGGTTAGCAGATTTGAATAAATTTATTTTCACTCGAGAGAGGATTTACGGAAGTTTACTGTAATATCATTAGATTCTCGAATATTTCCTATATAACAGATAAATAAGTATTTAAAAATGGTATAAATCTCTGTTTTTATTGTTTCCTCTTTTCTAACTTTGAGCTCAATTTTCGAGATAAAATACAATCAGAATCGATTCAAAATCTACAGGTACTTTCTCTGATATATTATTATTCAATCCCTCGAAATAAAACAGGGGTCGCTAATCATTTCTTTCAGAATTTTTAATTTCTCCAATAGGTTTCAAATTCGATTTCTTCATTATTTTTGCTAAGCCTACCTTAATTATATCATATTCTATTAGTGTAGATCACATATATTACTATCTACGTAATGTAGCACAATCATTCGCTTCCTCTTATCTGCTATTCTAGTATTGAGTTTTCTAGTAACTTTCTACTAATAATAGCAAATTGTTATTGCAACTATATTCACACTATACAGTCAAATAAATGATTGGAATGCTAACAGAATTTTGTAAACAAATGAATATTCTGGCTGTTACAATAACTTGTAGGTGATAATTATGAACAAATGCAAGAAGAGAATTGCTTCCATAAGATAATGCATTCTTGTATCAATTCCGACTGCTTTTGGATTGATCTTACTTATAGAAGAAGGAATGCCATCCAGTAATTTCATTAAGATAATGCGTGTTTGTATCATTTCCAACTGCTTTTGGATTGATCTTACTTATAGAAGAGGGAATGCCATCCAGTGATTTCATTAAGATAATTCGCGCTTGTATCAATTCCGACTGCTCTTGGATTGATCTTACTTATCAAATTTATTCTTCCAGAAATATACGTATTTGCCTTCTTTTAAGAACTAGAGGGTAAAACTTTACATAAATATGTATAAATCCCCACATATTTATTTTAATATAATTACTTACCACTATAAATGTTGGCCATTATAAATGGAGAGAGAGTGGCTTTATAATTGTTAGTTAATTGCCTGCAGACATCAAAGTAGCAATCTTTTGCACTATCAATCCCGAAATTATTTTATTCTTCTATCCTTCTATCCTTCTATCGATGGAATTAAAAGGATCACTTGGAAGTGATCCTTTTAATTACATCGATAAAAGTTAACTCCCGTTATAACGAAGTCCAAGTAGTTGAACTTCGTTATAACGGGAGTTAACTGTATATACCAAGGAGGCATTCCTAAACTTGTATAGTATTCTGTATGCAACAATTAACTGTTTATTAATAAAGGAAAATTTCTTTATTGTCTAATTATACTATAGTTATTAATTAAATAGTATCTACGAGGTAATCAATGAATTCATTGATTACCTCGTAGATATTAAATCCACCCGTAATATAGGTTCATGATGTACTCCATTATGATTAATATAGATAGAGCCTGCATTATTTCTTGGTGGAGATTCCAAAGTATCAACTAGTTTAAGCCCTCTTCCTGAGAATATCATCCACTTGAACCCATGTATGAAAATATAACTCAAATATCCGTCTGTTGTAATAAGGCCGTAGTAAATAACTCCACATTAGTAGCCCACGTAGAATTCCTCTTTATATTTGATTTCACTACATAGTCCGCCACATTACGATAGTTAATTACACTCTTCGGAAATTTATTGGCAATAAACTTATTGCATGCTTGCATCAGCTTACCAAACATATTCTCTATCGTGGAAATAAAATCAAAACACTCATCAAAATAGCAAGTTTCCTCGAATTGCAAAAACCAGAAAGATTTTGTGGACAAGTTAATCCATAAAACATAGCACCGTATAAGCATAGCTGACATTCATGTGTATTGAACATATAATACACATCGTGGCCATCACTATTTATAGAACTAAGATTTTTATTCTGAGAATCTCTCTTCAACCGGTCATACATAGCTTGGTCGGATGCAGAAGATGCCCACACAATAACAAGTTTATCGTCAACTAAATCAAATTCAAGTTTTCTTAAATCTAAGTTATCGAATGCCGAACGCTCGTTTTCAAGAATCTGAAGTTAAGAAATATGATAATTCGAACCCGACATCATACGGTAGAGTCCAAAATGGTGTTCCAACTGGTCAGTTTGCGAAAAGGATGATAATACGTAAGAAAAGCCACAATATTCAGTTAGATGGTTAGTTATAAGTGGTAAGGCAGTACAGGCGTGTCTAAAACTAGTATACGTTTGCTTACTCAATTTACCCGGTATATCCTGCCAAGCATCTAGCCAAAATACTTTACGTGTCAAATATAAAAATCGTTTATCGTTTAAGATCAACGGTCTTGAGAGGCTATCATTTAAACGGGTAGCTTTGACCGGCGTATTGATATTTAATATTTTCCAATGATTAAAAAGGATACTTACGAAACTAGATGTATTATTACGATACTCCGGACAACGACTTTCATTTTGGATTTCAAGAGCAGACAGTGTAAGTTCGCTAACAACCTTCAAAACCAATTTGACATTTTGCCTTTCTAAACTAGAAGTTAAACAAGCTTTTACAGTCAAGTGAGTGGCTAGTTTGCTAAACTGTATCGTTCAGAATTGTAGAGAAGGCGTACATCTTGAAAGGAAGCAGAATGGACACTGAGGGGGTGGGTAGCTGCATTTATCAATGTCAAATGTTCAAAATTTGGAAAACGAAATGTTTATCAAAGATTTTCTGTTTTAACCAATTATTGCGTATACTTTTCAATATATGGACAAAATCAAATGTAAGGAAGAGAGGTCTATTTTCATCAAAAGGGTGGGGTACTCTAGTTTCCAGCTTTCCACTAAGAGAAAACAATTTAAACAAGTTTACATTCAATGGGTAGTTATCGGTAGAAATTATTTGGACCTTTAAACCACAATGCTCAATATCGATTATGCAAGATTTGTTAATGGGAAAGATTTTTTTGCTGAGATAGATGCACATGGTAACAAACGGGTAATACAAGACCATTTCCTATGCAAACTAGACACCATCATCGCGAATACTGTTCTCGTCGGATCCTCAGGGTTCAAATTTGGTGCAAATATTTCCCCCCCTTTAGAAGCAATATTAGATTTAACATGGATTTCATCCATTTGAATGATTACATTTTCCCCTCAGAACTAAAGCAAGATGTAGCCTGGGTGAGATAAGTGCAAAAATCATTTTCAAGACCGAAGGAAGAATACAACTTATCTAATGTATGGACATGTGGTAGAGTAATACATTCTAAACCCTGAAGATACATAGATATAACAAGCTGGAGAAATGAGATGAGTCTTATTGGACATAATTTGTGTAATATATTGTATATTTGCAAGCCAGTTGATCACACATTTTGAGCAGCTTGCGCATCGCATTTCCCTCAAATGCATTTCCATGGTAGGTACTCCGTTGAATATTGTTTATTTTCAGAAGATTTTCATGCGCGAGTGTTTCTTCTTCAGACATTGTCGTAAGTAGGGCATCATATAGCTTTTGTCCCACTCCTAACATTAAATGTAATTCAGGAATATTGAACCTATCCATTGTATCGGACATCCAAATTCCTATTGAAGGGAAATCTTCCACGCCCATACAATCTATTGCATGTTTTTTGGCATCACCGCTGTACACTGTAGAAAGCTTGTCAAACATCGTTGAGTGTAGAAGAGAAGATCTGGATGCAATCTGGGTCGCGTTTAAACCTAGACGACTATCCCAAGTACACCAGATGCATGGATATCGTCCTGCCATTAAACCCAAGGAAATACACCCAGGTTTTAGGTCAACGGTGAGTGTGACATCATAATTTGTCATAAAATTGCTTATCTGATCATCATGAAATATTGTTTGAAAATTATAATAATTTTCTGGAACGTTGCTAATCCAAAGATAAACAAGCGTATTTACAGAGTTCTCATTCCTTAAGCTTAGTACAAGTTTGAGAAATTCGCGTCCATAATCAAGACCAAGTTTATATTTGAACTGTTGTAAATTAAATCCTTCTGTATTCCCATAAAATCTGTCAAGTAATGTATTTATATCATTACATTTTACCACGCATGTTTCCTTAATATCATGGTGATACTTCTCTTTACTATGATCCAGACTAATTGAAACGCACTCCATGATATCCTTGCAAAATTCTTTCTTTTTCTCATAATAATGTCCCATTGTCGGACAAAGAATTCCAGAATCGCGCAACACTGAAGACACCTTTTTAAATTGATTGTTAGACATTCACCAGTTGATTTAAGGAGCATCATCTTTCCGAATTCAATTCGTGGCTTCTTTGACTCCCATTCAGGTTGAAATTGTGAAGTGCTTGAAGCAGTAATCATTAGTGGATAACCTCCTTCCGGTCGCGGGAGTTGCAAACTCATTGTAGAGTTGTCTCCTTCAAAACGTTGTAGCATGTCATGACAAGCATATTCATCGAGCGCATTTCTGTGTTCTAAATGCTGGTGGGTGTTGTCAATCAGAGACCTCTTAGTACATTGATGCGATATACCTTGTGAAATCTCGCTCATGCATTTGCTACAATGTTTGACAACCTTTACCGGTGTATTTATCATTGGTCTTCCTGGTTTTGGGTGTGAAATTTCTGAATTGGCAAGAGAACGCCGTCCAAATCTAGTCGCTTCTTCACACATTGGACATCGATTACTGGGAGTACATGTAGAACGCGTCTGATGCAAATGATCAGGCCAATTAAATTGCATTGGCTGCTTCTCAGGGGCATCACCACCCACAACCTTCGCGATGTAGAGTTTACATGCGGTGCATAATACATTTGGCCTAAGGTAATTTTCTTCTGGGGTCATTGGTTCAAATGCTATTATGTACTGCTTACCTAACTGTGTAAACTCTTCATCTTTGTCCTTGAATAGCCGATGCGAAGTGAGCTTAATATTGCCAACTTTGGCACAACACCACCGACAAACCTTATATTTAGCTGCTTCATGTAAGTCCATAATATGTGAAATGTGTTTTAATTAATGGTTATAATAAATATTATTTTAATGCTCATGTATTGCTCATTTATAGATAATTACATTTCGAATATAACAAAGTGTATCGAATTGTGGAAGAATATGCGTGATAATTGATTATTAATTATCTATTCAGGCATTTAATAAGTAAACCACATCTAATTTGCAGGATTCTAATTACTGATTGAATAATAACTCTAACCTATCATAATAAAAGGAGTTTTATCAAAAACAACCTCAAATCGGAACTAAAGAGATGAAAGCCAATTTAGAATTGACACCAATTATGAAATCACACTAGGTAAAAATTGTGTGATGGAAATATTTTATTCAAAACAAATTAAAAAAGTACATGAAATGCTCTTTCTAACCTGTAAATTTCGTAAGGTCCGTATTTTTTTGACCGAGATTATGATTTCAGAGACCCGTGCTTATCTCCTCTCTCGAATGATAATAAATTTATTCAAATCTGATAACTAAAAGTGAGTCAAATATGTGACTGAAGTTACACTGGTCGAATACTAAGCCAACTTCACACTCGTAGTTTTTAATCATTGTTTTGGGCTAACGCCAATAATCTTGATTATATTTTAAACAGAGTTGGATAACCCACTTGCCACCTGTGCTTATGATTGAACTTAGCAGATTCCAGTATAACAAGAAATCAGGTCTAACAGAGAAGATGCACGACAAGTTCTTGTTCGATCCCGTTATTTGCATGGACAGGTTAGAACTATATAATTTATTTTTGTATGCGTAGATATTTCTTCAATAAGATTTTCCCTGTATTTGTGACTATTTGGAATTATTTATGATCTAGAAATTGTATTCAACTATAGAAATATTACTTATTCCATACTTTTACTTAATACTAGTTCCACATTTTTATCACATTTAAATATTGCGAAAATTTGACGTGTGCAGGGTTCTCGCCAGGATTTTGTTTGTAAGGGTACTTGAGAGTGAGAAATTACTTAATGTCGGTGATTTAATGAAACCTTCAAATAACAATATTGATTTAAAGTGTACATGCCCACTTACAATATGTGAATAAAGTGTACAATTGCTTTCAAGAAGGGCATGTACCTTTTGATAGAGGCCTAGCGAGAATCCTGAACATGTGAAATTGGCACAGTATTCAACTGTGCATACTTCAAGTATTAATTTTAGACACTTCCCATTGTTGGATCTAGTCAAAAATGATTTCAATTAATAGAGGAGACATGGACGCTTATTTTCAAATGAAATATCTACAAATCTACATTTAAAATTTTTTAAATCTCGTCTGACAAAAATTGTCAATCAATAATTTTCACAAAGATATTGTCATTTAATAGAAACTGAAAAGGGAAGATCTGGAATATCGTAGAATTGCAGTTTTAACAATATTAATTTCCATGATATACCATAAGTAAGTCCTTCACAATCGATATGTATTAGGTCCAGATTACTACAAAGAGAAAATAGAATCCCTAGCGATACATGTATAAGTATTTATTATATTTGAGAGGATTAGCTTAGGCTATGTTTATAGATTGTGTGTATTCTTCGTTTTTATAATATTTTTTAATTTTTATGACTAGTTTTGCTTAATATTCAATCATTAGATTTGTTATGAAGTAATTTCAACACCTGTTCATTATGGTCTCCTGTATGTTTATATAACATTAATCTACATTATTCGCCGAAGGTGCATCCATTATTTTCCCTAAGTTAGCCCCTTTTCAGAACAAATCATCCACTTATTACCCATATCTGATGTTGCACCCATATATCAGTTTTAAACAATACCAAATAGTAAAATATTCCCATTCAGGTTTGGTTCTGACGCATACGGAACTTGTTTACATCGGTATTCTTTGTATTTCGATGAAATTAGGGGAATTTATTTTGAATATATCTCATACATGATTTGTCAACTTTACCCATTATATTATCTGTTATTAATACCCGTATTTTGTAACTATAGTCATTACTACCAGTTACTATACAGTCAACTACCGTTATATCCAAGTCGGATATAACGAAGTACCTACTTATAACAGAGTCAGTCAATGGTCCAGAATTCCTTCTATCTTTACATTATTAATTGATAAGTTACTTAAGTTATTAAGTTAATAATTATATAAATCCCAAAGCTGGCGGGGGGATAAAGTTATAATAGAAATTATTTTCACTTTCAATTGAAAATGTATTAACTTTCAGTTTCAAAATCACATTCCTAGCCAGGCGAGGGTTTTAAAACTTTGGTTACATCGAAATGGATATAACGAAATTCCTCTTATAACGAAGTCATTTAAATACCATATAACCTCTAAGCTATTGATTTTACTTCGGTATAACGAACTCCGGTTATAACGAATTCTGCTTATAGCGAATCGGGTTATAACGAAATCCGTTTATATTGAACTCCGGTAACAACGAAATTCGTTAACGACTACGCCCTAATCCATTTCAAATATATTGCCTGTTATCAAAATATAATATTTAGATATCTCATTTCTAACAAAGAAGAAACGTCCAAGCGGAGAGAAAAAGTGAGATACCTGAGAAAGAATCTCAATTCAATTAATGCTCACCTCAGAAAGTCAGTAATAGTATTTGAAGGATTATCAAATTTCACAAAGTATACCGTATTTGCCTTAATAGTAGTCTCTACTCGAATATTCCCGAATAGTCACCACCTCGTTCAGTGGTTCCCAACCTTTTCCAAACGTGAACCCCCTATAATAATTTTTTGGCATTCTGTGTACCCCCTCCCATTGACCGTATTACATCTTGTGGACCCCTAAAGCCGTCCGTGGACCCCCAAGTGTTTCATATACCCCAGGTTGGGAACCACTGACCTAGAGATTTAAAATTAATAATCGCTACAAATGCCAATTATACATACATCTAAGTAACTATCTAGGAAATCCGTAAATAAATTATTTTACAACATGGTTGGGTTGACGTACAATTGTACTTAATAACTTTTGTATTAACTACTTTGCCAAAATACTTGAAATATCAAGTACTTTTCAAGTACTTACTTTTTTATTGGTATCGCCCGATACTGACAAAAACTTTGAAACACTGATGTTCATTAGGAGTAAATGCAATTGTTAGTATTTTATTGTTTTGTTAATCTAAATGATTTAACCATGGTAGGTATTTCAATTTATCTAAAGTTCTATATGATATAGTTTTATATTTGTATTTAATGATTTGATGTGTATCCTCAAATAGCAAAGTAGTAACTCTAATAACCCCTTCCCCTGCCTGCGGCTAAAAATTAATAATCACTCAGGCTACTATTCGAGTAAATACGGTATTGGGTTTAGACAGGTATTGATAAAGTGATCCTAATTTCAGGGTAGCTTGTAAGAGATCCAGTTTATTATACCAGTTCAATAAATCATGGAATAATAGTATGGCCTCAAACAATCGTAAAAATATTCAATCGGGAAATAAACAATTGAATTGTGGTTTGAGTGTCTCAATTTAACAGAATTCAAAATTATTATATTTACCTTAGGTATTTACAATATAATCAAGGAAGTTCTTCACTGTACCAAATATTACAAAACACAATGTCCTATGTTCAACAGAGTAACGAGTATCCTGAAGAAATGGAAGATATTGGTGAAAGTGTACCTCCACTTGTTCCCTGCAGTGGCAACACTGAGCAGTTGAGAACTGTTTCTACTCTCCTCAGACGTTGGATGGAGGATATATCTCAAACAACTACTAGTCAGTTAGTCAAGATTGTCATTAAATAGTTTACAAGCTAATGATTTAACACAGGGGTTGGCAACTCCCGGCCCGCGGGCCAGATTTGGCCCGCGAGGCGAAATTATCCTGCCCGCTGCTCTCTATAAACCTGCTCATCGTGACCCCCCGATTCGGTCATTCAAATGAAATCCAACATCATACACCCTCGCTAGACCCGAATCAAAGAAATTCTGTTCCGATTGTGAATTTGTACGGATTAGTGAAGTAATACGATTTCTATAAGCCTCTATAAAATGAGACCCTGATAATCCGAACGAAACAAGTCCAAACCTTGTATATCCAAACTAAACATATAACATAGTAGAATAACCTAAATACTTCTATAAGACATTTTTCATAATTACATTGTAATATTCAAATTTTTTCCAAATTTATACGAAAAATAGTTTGAATTTGCTGTTCGGACTAGCGAGGATCGGATTTGCGAGGGTGTACAATATTTTTATAAATAATAGTGGTATTATTATTAAGAAAAGTCAATGATATTTAGTCATAATTAACAATTCTACAATGGAAATTACGAGTATGACCAAAGGATAGTAAATCGCTTGGCCCGAATAATGCAGTAAATTATTCAATCTGGTCCGCAGGCTGAAAAGGTTGCCGACCCCTGATTTAACATTTCCAAAAATTCCCGGAAAAAATTGTATACGTGTATATACAATATAATGCTTATAGACTAAATCCGTAATAGCCAAATGTTTTGTGTTACGTAAGTGATAAATAATTATTAGTTTTACATTCTGAAAATGTATAATCTAAAATAAGAAAGTAAAGAAAAATTAAAGATCTGAAAAATAATTATACCTGAGGGGGATAACTTTGACCCATGTTAGAATACCTGGGATATTCTTGTTGAGTAATTTTAATCTGCTAACTCGAGGAGACAATTAAGGTAAAATGTAGTGATGCGTAACAAGTTAATACAATAGTATAATTTATATAGCAAGTTTGTGTTAGCCCCAGTAAGAAAATAATCAGCCCGTGCTAGCTCCATTCGTTACAGTACGCTAGTGCCGCCACTGCTTGGCCTTGGCGAAATTTTTGTGTGTTCGGGTTTTCGGGGTATAACATTGAGCTTGAAAGGCCATATTTTTTAGAACATTAAGTTCCTTTATAAATGTAGGTTTTGTAGCTATATTTAATAATCCTTATTTATGCCAACTTCTCCAGTATTCAATTAATATTATGCAATAACCATAATTACATCGTTTTGCATTCTAAATAATGATGCATGTGAATCTAATTGATCTTTCTTCTAGAGCTTCAAAGCGAAGCATCTGATTTGTCAACTTTTATTGGAGATATCTACAGAGATGATTGTATGAATAAAGTATGTTTATAAGTATTCATTAGTTACTCAATTTAAAGTATTAAAGTTTAAAAAAAGAAATACTAATACAAGTAGTAATACAGTGGAACCTCCCATAACGGACTCTCCGAGAAGTGGACAATCTCTATATAATTACATCGTGGCACTAATCGAATATAGTATGTAATAAATTAAAATTAAATTTCAGGGCTATACATAAATCATTGATTTTGATTTTAAATCACAATCATTCAAAAAATATGTGATTATAAAAAGTTTTTCTACTCCCGAGTCCCGACGATGTTCTTATAACCGATTACTAATGTATACATAAAAGTAAATTTATAATAGTGTGTTCTAAGAATCTTAATCAATATAATAACTATAGTAACAAATAACTTTGGTTATTTGGACCTATTAAATATACATAAAAGTGACTATAAATTGATAATACTTTTCAGATGTATCTATTAAAGGGTCAAAATGACAGTTTTCCGAGATTACTCTAATAAGCGTAGTCGATAGTAACAGTATATATCACCCCTTTTAACCTGAGCAATCTAAGACTATTGGTATTGGGTTGTTAAAAGAAGAAAAAGAAAGGTTTAATTAGTAGCCCGTAGGCTAAATTGCTCTTACACAATAGATTAATAGATTATCAAAAATACTTACAAAAAAACAAATCTCCTCCCAAAAATAAATCCCTTTGCCAATTAACAGGCAGGCATCCTGATCCCCCTGGAGCCTGGAGGGTTTTCTGCTGGAAAACCAGCTATCTATATACACCAGGATTAATCTCACAGATAGACCTGGATCAGGACGACGGATTTAAAAATATATATATACGTATATTAAATAAATATAAATAAATATAAATATAAATATAGATAAAATGAAAATAAATAAATAAAAATATAACTAAACGCTACATGACACAAATAATACGAATACACTGCTACAACGAGTTCATCGCACCTCCGAAACTTCCGCTCAATCTTCTTCAACTCCAGGTGTTTTGCATCTAAAGGGGAGACTCAGACCGAGGGGTTAATGGTATATTATTGATAGCTAAACAACCCATGCGGGTTCAAAGAATTTTTTAATCGGTTAGTCTTGACTTTGGGGAGTGGCAGTTTACTGTGTTTTTAAACACTTTTTAATATACGACCCCTTCGTCTCAGTCGCATCGTGACGGATCACTCTCTTGAAAAGGTCGCTTCTCGACATTTGTTCGTTTGTATTAGATACTACGCCCCACAATTAACGACTTCTTTTCGGCCTTACCCTCCTCAAAATATCACTCATATTATTATGTTAAACCTGTGAGGCTGTGACTTATAAACTACAGTACTCAATTCAGTATGCTGCTACTTGGGACCCAAGTATGTCAACTAATTAACTATAGTGCTATTTACTAACCCAGGATTATGCTCTTGTATAATAAATTGTTTGGTTATAATTAATCATTGAACAACTTTGGTAGTAATATTATGCATACTTGTGTGATTGACGTAAGCTAAATACATCACTAATAGAAATAAACTGATGGAAGCCAAACTGGATTAATCAAAGTATGAAATTTCGGAGTTAATGTAAAGAGTAAATCATCAAATCTTAATATGTGCAATGACGCAGCAATAGGAGGTTACATTTTTGTTATTGCCTGGCGCAGATAAAATGAGAAATTTATAAAAATTTGTATATACATGCAATACAAGATATTTTAGAATGTGACTAAATTGTAAGAGCTCAATCCAAATTAGTTCCCTACGTGACGTCACAATCCCCAAAATCAGTTTACGTGTGTCTCATTGTATGTTGTGTTATCATCTAAAATTGTGGGCGAATCGGAGGAAAACTGTATGTGCCTTTACGACGTCATAATCCCGTTATTTCGTTTAGAAAACAATAGATCGTTGTCATCGTGTAAAATTATCCCTGCATGCAAACTTTTAGATATCTAGAGTTTTTTCAAACTAGTTTCCACAGATAACAAGAGTTTACCACCTAACGTGATTCATCCCAATGATTCCGAACTAAACTCTTTTTAATCTTCGACCTCGTACACATTTTTGAATCAATTTGAAACAATTGGCTCAATTTAAAGGATTACGAGCGTGCGTTTGCCTACCCAAATGCATTAATTTCTCCTAACTTTGTTGACACACACAATGTAAATATTTCTAAATTCCAAGATGTTAGATTACTTTACAAAATGGGGTAACTTCGGTCTTCAAACAGGCACATCGCTTAATAGCAAAGGCTGGATTGAGCCAATATTTTAAGAAGACAATATGCCAACCTGGCAATGAAAATATTTTATACATCAACATTTACAGCTCTATCAATTTACAACTCTAAGCGAACAGACTTTGAATCCCACAGGACATGCTAATTTCTAGACATCATTATATAAGTTTGGAAGATATTCAGTATAAATACTACTCAGAAACACATGCGATTTAATGATGAGCATTCTATACTTCTTCACTATAATGATGATGTTGAACTTTTAGATTTCCTCAGTCTCATTACCAACTGGCTTGCACGTTGGAGTTACTCGTGGAGGTAAACATGGAAAATTAAGTCCTCAGACATTTACTAGATTTTCCCATTCATGTCTAGCGCCGATCGAAATCGTAAATCATCTCACTCATAAATGTAGTTTTGAATATGTACTTACATCACAATTACAGAATGACCCGATTGAACATCACTGGGTTGTACCGTGTTATGTAAGGTGCACAATATCATATCACTTTTACCTAAATACCTGAGAAGATAGGCGTAATAAACCATTTAGCAAACTGAAGAGTTTCTCAAAAAACCGAATCGGATCACGTAAATTTAAAAAGTATAATATAATCAGTTTCCCACCACTTCATGAATCATCAGATTCATTAAATTTGGACACATATCGCCTAGCAATGAAATATTTTCTGAAACTCACACTAGAAACTTCACTGCTTCAATCAATTGCCTTTCTAGGAGGTTATCCGATTCATACGTATTTGAAACAATCTATTAAGTGCCACTCTTATTTGTCCTTCTGACACAGGATAAGGAGCTAGAAATTGTCGATAACAAGGATACCTACAAATTCATTCAGCTAATCGACCGAGGTGCCCTCAAATGACCATCACATATTGTAATAGATGCTATTATTATTATTTTCAAGATTTATATAAAACAATAGAATGTGATTCTACTAGATTTGGCCAGAGGAGTAGCAATAGGCAGTTCATTGAACCAGGGCACCCGAGGCCAGGGGCCCCAAGAGTTCCAAAATTCCCTTATGCAGATATACTACTTCAATCATACTTCATGATAACATTTATCTTATTTGATAATTATTTGTTTTCTAATACATATAACTATTTGTTTGTCAGTTATAACTTTTATGAAATTGTATTTTTGCTTCATAGCTACATTTCTTTTGAGACAAGTTGAGAGAAACATGAAGAGAGTTTTATGTTTCTGGTTATGCAAAATGAGTAGAAACAATTATAAAGATATTAACCCATACATTTTGTCTAACAGTGATGTCGAAATGCGGGAAATGTCATTTCTGAACCCAAATTTATCCAGATGCATGCTCTTTAAAATTTCAAATCCAATTTCAACTAGTGGGGCCAAGGCCCCGGCACATAACATTGAACCGGGGTCCGGAAACCTTAGCTACGCCACTGGATTTTGCAGACCTTCAAGAATGATATTATTCCAACTCACTATTACATACATAGAGGATACACAATATATCAACTGGAGTAATACGTGCGCATAGGCGTCGGACCCACCCGGCCACCCGGCATGGGCCGGGCAGCCCGAAGGGTCTACCCGGCTCTACCCGGCCCATGCCCGGCCCATAGTTGTGTTAGTGATGCCGTGAATGTAGCGGCCCCGGAGCCTTCGGGCCGGGCGGCCCGAAGGTCCGGCGGGCCCATTTCCGACGCCTATGTACGTGCGGATCCTGTAATCAACAAGGATGGACTATACTCCGTAAAATCACATCAATTGCAGCAAACTGCATTCTAGCCAATAAAGTCAGAAATGTTAATTCAAGACTCAGAGAACAGTGAAAATCGCACAGTGGACATCGATAAATTAAAAAATTAAAGTGGATATTCATAACTATTCAAGTACTATAAACTTAATTGATATCGTATTTTCCGTTAGAAAATATGAATGAATATGAATTGTCGATTGGTACAGCGTTGAAGGCATTTGGGAATACTTGAAAATTTCATAATTAGAATAAATAAAAATTATTTGCCATTTTTTAATGAATCATATAACTTAGATAGTGAATTAGTGATTACGAAATAAAACAAATGAATTCCAATTACTATGTATATGCTTTAATTTTTCAAATATTCATTTTCATTCAAAGGTACAACAACATTAATGTAATTTCTATAATACATCTCGTACAGAGGTTGTAATATCCTTATGAAGATGATATTCCATTGCAGCTCCGGGGGGGGATCACCCGAAAAGTGGGGGGGGGGGGGGCTTGAGCCCCCCCCCTTGTCCCCCCGTAGCGCCGCCACCGCCAATACCCAATTGAGTTTACTATTTGGATGGAATTTAATTTCGATCAATTTGCAATTTATTAACACAACAAGCTGCACGCCCGCGCTACGCGCGTTCTTACAACTTGAACTCGGGCCTGCGACCCTCGCTTGTATTTAGAGCATATACCTTTTTCACATGTATGCCGGTTGTATTTAGATCAGTGATGTGATCCGTTACAAAATCTTCCGTTACCGTTACTTTATATCTCGCGTTACCGTTACACCGTTACGGTTACTTTATTTGTTCCGTTACCGTTACTTTTTTTCTACCGTTACTTTACTCCGTTACCTTTACTTTTGTTAAGTTCATCCGTTTACCTTTATTCAGTACAGTTACCTTAATGTAACAGTAACTGATTTAAAATAACGTTGTAATGGCATGGAATAAATTTAACGTAGTAACGGTTACTGTGTTACGGTAATGTAATGGTAAGAGTAACTGATTAAAGATAATGGTAACTAGTTAAAAGTAACGGATGCCCATTACCGTTACTCGGCGATGCCCGTTACCGTTACTTTTACCGTTACCGTTACCGTTACCGTTAACGGAGCACATAACTGATTTAGATACAGTGTAACCTTGCTAACCGGGGCCTCGATAACCGGGGAGCGGGGAATTCTTTTTTTGATTTCGTCGTTTAATATACAAATGACTCTCTCTAACCGGGGAATTGCCCTAAGCGGGGAATGGGGAATGTGATCTGGTTACGACTTCGTATATTACTTTATATCCTAACCTCGCTAAACGGGGAATTTATGACATAAGTCGAGATGAATAGTATTATTACAGTGTCTTACTAATAGTACTTTACTTAATACCAACAATCATTCTACTAGTTTCCCTAAATCTGAAAGTTTCTAGAACACAAATAAGCTACACGGCTAATTAGAATTTCCGAAAAAGTCGGTGATGCTTGCCTGCTTAAGTGTGCACAAATATAAGTTCAATAGAAAGTCAAGACCATAGGAAAATCAATAAAAAGAGACACCCTCTAACCGGGGACTGGGGAATAACTTCAAAATCTGTAGTCCCAAATTCCCCGGTTAGCGAGGTTACATTGTACTGTGAAATCTAACAAAAAATTAACGAAAATTATACATCCCCTCTCCTTAAGTCCTTAAGCCTTGAAATATATATAAAGTACGGTCTGTCACATTCGTGATCCTTCTCTCCCTTGGAAGCGATACGTAACGTTCGAAGGCTTCATACACTAATTGATTATATTATGGGAAACATAGAAATTATTTTAAAAGGCCCCTAGCCTAGGTTATGTACAAATGACCGTTGTATATAGAATGACATTTAGCAGATTCTACTCAACAGAGTAGAGAATAACAACATCATTTAGCTGTGGCCCCCTAAGAAGTATATTATATCCGTGGACCCAGCTTTAGGTATATATTAGAACAAAGTAAATTTATAACAAAATTCTAATCCTTTAAGTTACGGAATATTGATTCTAATTTGAACAGACAATTGTATATAGAGCTTTTCCGTGTACTATAAAACTCCATGGACCCAGGTTAGAAACAGTTTTTGTATTAATTGATAATATTTGGATATCAAATAGACACAATGGAATATTAGAAATGCATGGTTTAGTGCACTCCTAATTTACTAAACAATTGCTGAGAATTATTGATAGAATCGATATTTTTGCTTATATTTGCGAATAAATTGTGATATTATATTGAAGAATATAAGCTAATCATTAAAATTATTTTACACATAATGCCCAGCTATATCTTTTCAAGAGCGGAGGCGCCGAATTAATATGTATTAATTTGAAAGCATCTACAATGGGTAAATCGAATGAGTAGAATACAATCTGAATTCAAAATACCAATATGTTATAAAGTTTTAATACATTGAACAATATTATTAGGCCTACTACAGTACTATTTCTAAGGGAAATGTTGGGTGGTCAAATACTTTTGTACGGAAACTGTACATCAGGGCCGGCGCCACCGGGGGTGTCCGGACACCCACTGCCTCAAGGAAATGAAGCGGTCCTTGGACAATGACACCCACTAGACTATACAGTGGACACCCACTACACCCACACCTCATAATACGTGGCGCCGGCAATGTACATTGTATAATTTTGGTTTTGAAGAATTTTTCTAAACAAGTAATTCTCAACGCTTTGATAAATTGCAAGAAAATATACTGAAAACCGAAGTGATATTTTATGCAAAGGTGCTATTTGCATGGAACAACAATAATCGTTAAAGAACTATTTTCTAGTCATGCCTACCTGAAATCTGTTAACTAAATTAAGCAGCTACTATTAGTGTTTGTTCTAATACCGGGAAAACTGCAGAAAAGTATTAAATAAGGTAGGTATAAGAATCTCTCCCAGTAAACTAGCTAATAGAAGTACAGTGAAGTATTTTGAATCGGCTTAATCAAAAGCTTTTCTAATAGTGTACCAGTGTGATACGTCAAGGTTGTTCTTACAGACAAACATTATGAAGAAAGATTCAAATCTTAGGATTGAAGGCACAATACTTTAACATAATACACCCATGACTTTGTCTTTGATTAATGGCTCTCAAAAAGTAAGACTCCTATTCCGGTCCCAAATTATAAAGGAGCGCGTTCCTTGAAAATTATTATCAAATGGCAACATGTGCCACCTGTTCCCATCCTCCCATAGTGGAAATTTGGGAAAAGTGGTGCATAATGGCACAGGATGATAATTTTTAACCAAATCATAATGGGAATTAATTGAAAGCTTCTACAATTGATAATTCGAATGCGCAGAATATGAATTTGTAATCGAAATAGCAATATCTCATGTTTTTTTAGTACACTATCTTCCATTGTTCAACCTACTATAGTACTATTTTCAATGGGAAAATGTTGGAAGGTCGAATACCTTTGTCCGGGTAGTGTATATCATCAGTATCCATAATTTGAATTATAAACAGCTAGCTTAGTTGGCTAATTCATTGAATTATTTAAATGGTTGATAATCTTGTATCGTTAAAATCAATTTTTCATTTTGTGATTCTTGATTGATAATGGCAGATTATCTATAACATAATTCTAATATACGTAACTTATGTATTATACGAGGAACTTTAACTGAAGATCCACTGATTATCAAATAAGGATTAAGCCTGAAATATTCATTTCTTGGCTATTATTCAATGAATTTGACAATTCCAAGTACATCAAAATATTGCATTTGTATGCTAATTTTCTCCCATTTTTTTTATTTTACAAATAAATGAGACGCCATAATTAACAAAAATTGAAGCTTTATGACAATAATAATGTTCACTACCTAAATACTGCTTCCCGGAATTCGACCATTTCGTGCCACTGTTTTCCTGTGTCCTATTTATAATCTTTCAATTTTAGAAACTTACTTTAAAAGTTTTAGGCTTGGCGCCTCTTGGTTGCGCAGCCATCCAGAGGGAAACAGTCCATTATCGTTTTCACCCCTATCTCCATTTTCGACAAGCTGAGAGGTACCCATCGTCTAGTCAACTGTCTCTATAGTTGCATCATAATCGCCTAACAAAATTCAAGTGTTTCACATTAGACTCCTCAAGGTTCTCATGATATTATATTAAAGTTTAGACCTTCTAATTGAATTTGAATTCAGTTTTATTCAATTTCAGTTACAATTGTGGTCTTAGATATATCACAGTGGCTTGACAAGTGGAATTAGGGGAATTTTTTTATTACTCAAGGCAATTGAAAAGTACTTTCACGCTCTTCAGTATAACCTAAAACCTAGAAATCTGTAGTTTCGTGGTTAAATTCCATTGTGTTACTATAAAAAAAACCTCATTGTATTCATGACTCATTTAATTGAAGGAATAAATTCTTGTTATGATTTCATCACGCTATAGCACTTCTCAGTATTCATAAGAAACATTGAAATTACATTTTGGGGTTTAATACTCGTTGGTAGGAATATATATATATGCTTATAAGGAATCGGAGTTCCCTAAATAGCTATTCTTTTCAATTTGTGATTCAAATTATCAGAAGAATTTCGGACCGGAAAATGAGTCCTTCATAAATTTAGTGGGATAACTTAATGTGGGCAGTCTTGGGCAGATGTTTTGAACAATTTTAATTGTTCCTATTTCTAAAGGCTATTAATTAATAAAATATAATGGCCCGCACAACACCGCCCAGAAAGTCTCCCAAGGCATTTTCTTGGGGGCAATAATTTAAATTTGTCCGAACATTATTTTATTTTAGCTCTTTTTTATTATATAAATAGTATAAATCAGATTATTTATTATCTAATGTATAATAAGGAATATATTGATTTTGTAAATTACAGCTTTAATTCAGGGAGGCATCAGAGGCTTTTATGAACGCTTTTGAAATTCCAGTAAGCGATTCTTATGAGATTCAGAGGAAATTAAAGAGCTATCCATGATTAATTATAGCCAACTATGCTTTTGAAAACTATTTCGGATTCCTAAAAGTACTTGTACATGCAATAATTAAACTCAGTAACCATTTACCGTTCCAATGAAATTAATTGGCTTTTAGTTATTTTTTCCATGTATAAAATTGATTATTAATATTCATGGTGACTAATAATGGATTGTTACCAAACCAAAATAGAATTTTAGATGAAATTCTCTGTGAATCTCCGGAAGGCCATCTATTAGACTAGGTACATCATTTTTAATGATGCCATTCAATTTGCAGCTATCTATAACCTATAGGTAAATAATACTTCATGAGTAGGTGTCTGCTACCAAAATCCCTATTTCCACTAAAATGTCATTTAAACCCACTGTGTAGATAATGCCCCAATGGTCGAGTAGGGTTCATACATTTTCTTAACTAATCAGCGTACAATAGGTTCGTGTCGGTGTTTAGAATTTAGTCCACAAGTTCATATTTTATTTTATTTGAATGTTTCAGACCAAATAGAGTTTCAAACGTTCAATACATAACGGGGGATTGTTTATTGTAACTTGTAGTACAAGTTTTATATTGACAGATCGGATCTGCAATATTTAGCTTTTTTATTTCTGCATGTTCACATAATAAATTTCACACACTACAGAATTTCCGATTTTGAAAAAGCAAAACTTACAAGCCGTTAGCTAACTAGCACTAAACTCAGATCAATAGTAGTATATTATCGTTGATAACATTTAGACGGCGTCAAATATTGCTGCGACCTGTAATTAAATTTGATTAATTGCTTTGAGTTTTAAATTATGTGGGAGAAGAATACATTTCAGCTACCGTTACAGTTACAGTTTAGATTGAACGAATAGGATTGACTCTAGCATCATCTTAAGCTTTTAACTAATAATTGTGGTTTATTAATCAACACCATTGCGTTGCATTGGGAAAAAAAATGGATCTTATTAAAAAACGTACAAAGTGATAGAACCAGACACCTACTTAGGCACTTATGGTCTAGGGAGAGAGGGCGACACGGAGAAAACAAAGCTTAGGAAGTGAAATTCGAACTAGTAACTGCACAGTAAAATTAGTATTAAATATTATATGATACTGTGAACCAGAACAATTTAACCGTGCCAATTAATTTTAATGTTTAATCATGATTCATGACTTATCTTGGGCATACGTCGTATAGATTATTATGTTATAGTTTTGTCTTTCAGTTAATTAATTAAATAAACACGTAGGTCCCTTACAGACTCCATGCTGTCTTGGTCCACGATGGAGGAGCTTCTACTGGGCATTACTGGGCATATATATTTATGACTAATATCATCTCTAGAATGTTTCCTCAAGTGAGTTCTCATCTATCATACTTACCAAAGTATTACTTTGTGAGATAATTATTTATTAATATAAATACTATATTGAGGTTTATTTAGCGATAATCAGTATAGCTCTTATGAAGCTGTATCAAAACTTGAAAAGTTTTTAACAATTGTGTTCGAATTAACGGTATCATAGGATTCTAGTTACTAATGCTTGTGTATTTATTTTTGGGCTTGGAACAAGAATTGGTTAGGTTAGTTAGTTTATCTTTGGTATTATGTCGACGAACAACTAATAATTAAAGTTTCTAAAGTTCTTGGGTTAAAGAATTAACGAAGGAAGTACAAATTTTTTAGAATTTACATTTGGAACCATAGAAACACACCCCTTTCCCGAATATTTCAATTTACTGTACTTTTTCTCAACATCAAGAAGTGAAACCTCAACCAATTTCCGACGGCAGGATCCCCTTAAATACTGTGTATTATTAAAACTCAATTGTCTGGTAATTGTATGTTTGTTTTATTGTTTGTCCGCATTGTATGAAAGTGATTGGGAATAATAAAAAGCGGATTCATATTGGAAATAGAGACAAACTTTCAATAGTTATAATAGGTAGGAACACGAATTTTGCATTGACAAATTCTCATGGGAATATTTATTGTCGTTGTTGTTGATAAAAAAACGTATAAACAAATTATTAAAAGTTCAAAATCAATCTATAGGATAGCTTCTAATGAATTAATAGGTTCACAAACCAACAACTGTTAAAAATTACAAACTAAAGTAGATGCCGGTTATAAGAATATCGTCGGGAACGTTTATAATGTTCTTATAACCGGCATAAATTATACAGGCTATATGGTAACCGTTTTCCAGTAGAATGTTTTTATAGCCGGTATGTTGTTATAACCGGTGTTCTTATATCCGATATCTATTGTATCTATACTGTTAGAACCAGGGAATGAAAGGTTCACTAACGGACTTAATAGACCAAATTCAGTTCATTTCAAATTAACGCACGTTTAGTTCGTTCACGTTCACCTCCTAACTTCAACACCACCAGCGTTCGTTCAGTTCGTTCAATTCGTTCGATCAGTTCGTTCAGTTCAGATGAGTTGGTGGTGGTTATTAAGTATGAAAAGCAGGTATAACTAAGTAATTATCTATTTATATTTTACTTTTCTAGTGAAATATTTATATTATAAGTATGGATTAATGATTCAGTATTTCTAATTTACCGATATTCAGTTAGTTTTTTCAGTTCGTTCGTTCAGTTCGTTCAGTTCGTTCAACTGCAGTCAGGCAACCGTTGGCGTTCGTTCAGTTCGTTCAACGTAGATGCCATAAATGTTCAAGTTCAGCTCGTTCAGTTCAAGTTCAATAAGTTCGTTCGGGAACCTTTCATTCCCTGGTTAGAACACAAAACTGGATCAATTTCAGTGGCGGATTTAGTGGGGGCACAGGGAGCGCGTGCCCCCGCTTGAAATGATTTGCCAATAAAATATGTACAAAAAATGTGATCCAAACAAAAAATATTAGAGTACACTACACTACCGAGTTTATGAACACCGAATTAGCGAATTATTATATAATGATAATTAAAAAACCTGGTCTAAATATGTTATTTGAGTGTTTCTAATCTTAAAAAAGATAATTTGGGGTACCCCCCAGGTCCCCCCTTAATATCGCTCCGGTGCCCCCCCCCCTTACACAATCCTGGATCCGCCCCTCCATCTATATCTATCTATATAGATATATATAAATCTTTCAATACATACCAGCGCACCACGCTTGCTCGGTCGCTTCACGAAGGAGAAAACTCTTATTACAATATTTTGAAATTAAAAGACAAATATTTTTCAATTTTGTATTATCATGATGAAGTGATATTTGAAATGAGCAAGCATATTTATGATTTTGGGTAGGGAGTAAATTGGTACTACTAATGTATAATTTGAAATAAATTTTCACTTTTCTACCTCTCATGGAGTGTGAGTTATAAACAATTACAGTCAGGTTCTTTTATTACGAACATTCAAGGGACCAAAAATTGTGTTCATAATAGAAAGGTTTCATAATAAGCGAACTCAACTTAATACAAACCCTATGTAAGTTGTTAAATTGGGACCATAGGACTAGTTCATAATAAAAAATCTTCACATTAAGCAGACGAAATCTTGTTCATAATAAGCAGACCTGACAGTAGTTGGATTTCACACTTTCAAAAATGTGGCATTGACGTGACATAGACCCAAAATGCATCTGTATGGAAAAAAATCGCCCATGTGGTATAGTTTCTTCAATCAATAATATACATACATACAAATATATAATATCTATCTATTAAAACACAAACCTGTATATATACATACAGTATACTCTGCTTAATTTGGACATGTTTGTTCCAGGCTTCTTGTCCCAATTAAGCGGAGATTCCAATTAACCGAAAAATCGATGTAAAGTAGGATTCTACTAGCGTTTTATAACATTTTCAGTTTTAAACCTGTTATAACTAATTTTTCCACTGCATAGCGACCCTTGAGGCTACTCACACTCATAGTATGAGCCTTAATATTCTGTGGACCGTTTGAACTATCCCTGAACCACAAAGTCATAATCTCTGGTAAATTTCGCTTTTACGGAATTCAAAAAGTAAATAGAGCCTATTTAGATATTTTATTTTGTATGCCTTTATCATTGATCAAGATTAATATAATTTATTCTGATCAATATGAATTTTCTATTGATTGAGTACCAATTTTGAACACAATTTGTTGAGTTAGTCCCGATTATCCCGATTAACCGGAATTAGATTATATGGAAAGGATTCGGTTCATGGTAGTTGTACCAATTAAGCGGTTGTCCCGTTAACTGGTGTCAATTAAGCGGAGTATATATATATATATATATATATCACTCACCTGCCAAAAGTAATCCTACACCCAAAAATTCCCATTGAAAATAGTACTATATAAGTCAAATATTATGCGCTAATGATTTCGAATTATATGAGATGTGGTCATTTTGATTTCAGAATCGTATTAAACCCATCTGAATTAACCTATGTAGAAGCTTTCAACGCAATAACACATTGATTACTTTGAAAATTATCAACCGCTGGCACCATGTACCATTCTTGCAATTGTCAACATGGTATAAGGTGGGGACAAGTGGCACATAGTGGCATTGGATTGTAATTTTCAACCTAATCAGTAGTTAAAAGGGGTGAGGCTTCTGCAATGGATATTTCAAATGTGTAGGATAAGAATATGGCATTAAAATTGCAATATCCCATATATTTCTAATACAATATACGTTTTTCTAGACGCATTATATTTCTATTTTATATGGGAATTTTTTGGAGCACGAATACTTTGGTAGGGGAGTGTATATACTAGCGCGCTTCGCGCGCTAGATCACTTCGCTGCAGAACACAACAACACACCAACCGCTTCGCGGTTGATGTGTGGATTATATACTTCTGACAATAATTATATAGAATAAACCGGCCTAAATGTGAAATTTAACAATGTTAAATTTTAGTGTCACGTCGTAATGCGCTAATCAGAAAGCATATTGGAAATCTGGTGTAACCAACATGTGCGCATTATTAATGTACATTCTAATAAATTTTTATATCTTAGAGGGCCGCGAATTATGTGCGATTAAATGAATTTTCAAGATTCTCATAATGCGACAAAGAAGTTATAGCTTGTCGAGGTGTGAGATATTTTGAGTGAAACCTCAACTCTTTGGCGGGTGCCAAAGCTCATCCCTATATGCCAAAAATCAAATTTGGAAACCATCCTGTTTCTTCAATCAACTCGGAACATACAAACTAATATATCTACACTATTAAAACACAAACCTGTACAGGGCCTGCGCCACCGGGGGTGTCCTGGGTGTCCAAACACCCACTGCCTCAAGGAAATGAACCAGGTGCTTGGACAGTGACACCCACTAGACTATACAGTGACACCCACTACACCCACACCTCATAATATGTGGCGCCGGAAATGTTGTATGTGTGTAGGTGTGTATATATTTGTTTGTATGTGCGAGTTGCAGGGTTCTCGCTAGGCCTCTATCAAAAGGTACATGCCCTTCTCGAAAGCTATTGTACCCTTTATTCGCATGTTGTGTCATGTACAGGGCTTTTGTCGGAGGAAGCCCTTCTATTGCTCTGCCTTTCTGTGTGAAGAGCTGCTTTCGGACCTGATTGATACATTGCAGGCTGCTGGCGCGGTCGTAAATTAATACCACAAATTGCTCCAATGGCTTCATCACACTATATGGATTCTGTATTAGCAATCAACGAACATATTGCTGGTGTTACATCGTCGTAGACTTTCCATGTGTCCCACTCTGACCTTTTCCCCTACCTGCAAAATATGACACTGTATCGCAGCCTGTGAACGCATGAAACATTGGCAGGGCCATACACCGATCAGGCCCCAAAGTTCTAGCCATCTAGTGAGCTGCTAAGAAACGGAAGCTTTTTCCAACACCAAAAGCGATCCATATTTCAGCTTTTTTGAGACGCTGGGCTCATGTCACTGCCAATACTACCACATCGGTGTCAACTGTAAGTATTGAAACTTTTGTATTCCCTTCTTTCACACTATCTTGCATATGTAGAATGATCCTTGTGTCTGCCTTTTCATGTGTGCATGGAGCTAGCCTTGAGATATATTTTGGAAGATTACAAAGTACTTCTAGGTGATGTGTGCTGATTACCTGTTTATCGCTCTTATTGAATGTTATTCAAGTTGTGAGGAAAGAGAAGAGCTCTACTTTATTTCATCAATGCGCAGAAACTCTTGCCAGTTTCTAGGAAGGTGGTTTTCAACCAGGGTTCCGCGACTAAACCTCAAGGGTTCCGCGGGATTATTGGCAAATCGATGTAAATCTTCAGAGACTCAGAATAGTCAATCGGAAATACAATATTTAGCAGGTTATTGACTATCAGACCACGAATAAAAGAAATATTAAAATTAAACAATTACAGATCTCACATTGAAACTGTACCTGACAATACTAGTTAATAAATAAATGTAATTAAATTTGTTCTAAATATTTTCGTAGCGGAATTAGAAGTGTAGGGTTCCACGTGCTGCCACAAACAATTTAGGGGTTCCGTAGTATAAAAAAAGGTTGAAAACCACTGTTCTAGGAACTAAACTTGAAGGCTTCACACTTCTCCGAATACCATTTCCCCTCTTTCTTCGTGTTCCGGCCTTAAAGCTGTCGGATTTGTACTCGTCCCAAACAAGGTCGACTCGGCTTGCATATGCAACTGGGACACAATGTATGGCAGGAAAACTTGTTTGCTTAATCCGAGAAAGTATTTGCAGAATAGTCCAGCGGCATAGACATAAAGTTTCAACAGATTGTCCATTTTTTTGATAAATCACCAAAATTTGTACACATTTACTTTGATGTAGTGCGAACATTTCTGGATATTGAGGCAATTGAAAGAGTTTCTATATCGGCCATGACAGCTCGTGAAAGTTAACACATCCGATAGTGTTCGCCGGACTTGTTTACCATAAAAAGTTGTTCAAATTAAGTTATATCGTCTTTTATTGTTAAATTCGGTTTCCAAGTGAAATTTCCGATAATTTGATATATCACATGACCATATTTGGAAGAATTTTTCCATGGCAACGCTGGAATGTACCAGGAATGTCTCAAAATTTCCATTCTCCAATTGTGTCCTAACCCGATCGAGTGACCCCTCTTTCGACTCCAATCAACTACCTGAGAATAATTATACACATACCGTCCCTGTAAAACGTGATTTGATAAAAATTTCGAGATTCACCGTGATTTAACATTAATATCGAATAATTTTAGCAAATCACGTTTTACAGGGTCGGTATGTGTATAATTGTACTCAGGTATTTGGAGTCGAAAGAGGGGTCACTCGATCGGGTAAGGACACAATTGGAGAATGGAAATTTTGACACATTCCTGGTACATTCCAGCGTTGCTATGGAAAAAATTCTTCCACATTTGGTCATGTGATATATCAAATTATCGGAAATTTTACTTGGAAACCGAATTCAACAGCAAAAAGACGATATAACTTAATTTGAACAAGTTTTTATGGGAAACAAGTCCGGCGAACACTATCGGACGTGTTTACTTTGACGAGCTGTCATGGTCGATGTAGACACTCTTTCAATTGCCTCAAAATCCAAAATATTCGCACTACATCAAAGTACATGTGTACAAATTTTGGTGCTTTTATCAAAAAAATGAACAATTGCATTGTTCTGCCGCTGCACTAGAAGCAGTTAGCAGGGCGTAGCATATTCACAATAACAGATCCATCAAGAATAATAACTTGTACATTGGGATTGATGGCTACCTCCAAGTATCTAACTAGACTATGCTCCCAATCTCAGTATAACATTTTTGTGATAACGATGGTGGATACGCATGATTTTCATGTTCAAATAAATCATCTAGGTTACCGCCACGTACTTGTGATGCAACATACAGCCGAGAAAAGGGGAAACAATCATTCTTCACAGAAGTTTTCTTGGACAGGAAGCCGGTTAAAGGGAGAAAGATTGTTCTTCTTGATGGGAGCTGAAACGGGATTTGTTTGATTGACAAGCCAATCACTATAATTGGTGTCATACTGCTCTTGTCCTAGTTTCTCAATTTACGCACAGTGTTAATAACGGCTGGATCAGCAAGGTCTCTACTATCCAGTACAAGAAGATCGCTGCTGTTCTCAGCAGCGATCTTCTCATTTCTTCTATGGTATTTGCTAGACTTTTTACATCTCGTGCAAACGCCAATTGTACGTGTTTAGACTCCTCATGATGTCTCAAATTATGTCTTCTTCTAGTCTCAGTTGCTGCGCCTAACTCCAATAAGTCTGGCCATCTCAGGTCCAGACACCATCCAGCGTCGCAGAGCAGCAGGTTTCTCAGTTAGGCCTACGGCTACTCCATCATCTTTCACAGAAGCATTGTTTTGCTCGTGGGCATGGTCAATGGCAATAGCGGAGAATCTCCGAATTGCCTTTTCCACAACAAAATTCCCTTTCAGGAACTCGGAAAACACAGTAGGATGAACGTCCTTTAGTGTAGCCATGTCCCGAAGATGAACAGAGATCCATCTAGCGAAATGAGTGTGGTCTAAGGCGAAAAATTACGGGATGATATTGGTAAAGCGTCTATGTATAGCTCGAAATCTGGCTCTCTTATGGCTCTCACGTAGCCCATCACTGCCAATTCTATTTGCAGGATTAATAACCAGAATTAGAATTGTGGGTATAACCAATCTTCCTTTGACGAACTATTCTGTTTCTCACCCAAACCAGTGCAATACTCTAAATATGCTTTCTTCAGAAGTAGATACATGGCTGCAAGTTGTGACCTGGTGAGATCGTCGGGTGCGTGACACTTGAACGACCCGAATAAATTAATCAGACGTACCAGGTGTAGCAACATTGCTTTGTACTAGTGCACCTGTCCAACTACGACCATCTAGAAGATCGCCAATAATCTTGAAAGCCGCAATCTCTACATGTAAGTCCTCCAAAAATCATAATAAATCGATCTTCACCGTGGCCTGTTATCCAGTTCCACTGGATTTGTTTTGCAATTGCGTACAGAGGCTGATCCATAATTATGACGTACACTTGTACAGGATTTATAATCTCAACTGCCTTCTTCACTACATCCATTGAGTGGCGAATCATGGCTACGGAGTGAGCTTGATCGTAAAAAAGGGACATAAGAGAATTGTGTGTCACACAGAACGCTAGCTGAACGCTAGCATGGTAATCGGACCAGGAAACTGGATCATTTTCCTGGTTCTTTGCAGTCGACACCACTCGATTAACTTGTTCCTGCCACCTATCAAGAAAATATTATAAAATGATAATAAACTTGGTAGGGTAAGTTAAAATAAAACTCTACCTATCTTCCTTGAGTAAAGCTTGAGGCATGCGCTCGCAGTATCCTCTCTTGGCACCATATAGCTATGGTTCAGTTGAATCATCCCTTTGCAAAATAATAATAGGAGAAACACTAGTGTAAGATTCTGGAAGGTTTAATTTAGTTTTCTTCGCATTAGTATCATCTTGAATAGGTTTGACTCCAGGGAAGATCTGATCATGGTGCTGGAATAGGGATATTCCAGTTCCATTAAATGAGTCATGAGCACTAGTTGAACTGGGGTTGTGGTCAATTGTCTACTGCAGCAGTTGTGAAAACTTCGTCAGTTGTGAGATTCGCCTTAAGTTGAAGGGGGCAAACAACTTTTTCCTGCTCATAGTGATAACAAACTTTGATGCCCAAGTTCAGTGGAGATGTTTAATACCCGGTCATACGAATTGCACAATCCCTGGTTAAACAGAGTGTCAACAAGTTTACGTTTCCTGGTATTTGTATGGATCATCACACCTAAATAGTTGGGCAGTTGTGTATCTTGCTGTTCGATGTGCCTAACAATCTCTGTATCCTTATTGTAACGCTTCGAGCTGTTTTAAAACGGAAGCTGAGATATAGTTAAAGGTGGCTGAGAAATTCATGAGAAAGTGATTGTGATTTGATGTTAGGCCCATTCAGCACCATATTATCTAGTAGTTTGAGTGAAATCGGCACAGATTCCTCCTGACACTGGGTGTCAAATGAACAATTCATCTTGTCTTAGCAAGATGAACTGCATCACTATCATCGTCATGTTCACATGCTTTTCCCAGTGCAGCTCCAAGATCTTCATTGAAAACAAGAATAATTTCACGCCCCTGTTTGTGAACTTTCATATCTGGAAAATTGCTCAATATCCTATTCTTGAGTTTGGTAGGTGGACATCACCTGACAATAATGTTCCAAGTTGTTCTAGCCTGTTGCTGTACAGATTTTCGAGATCAGACAGTTTGAAAATTTGTATCACAAGCTCGTCGATTTGGGCTTCTTCAATAAAGGACACTAGTTCAGCAAATGCAATGCCGTGGTTAAGAGCATCTACATAAGATTATGTAGTACAAGTTTTTGTTTCTCGTGTTCTATTGTAGAGAGAAACTAGGCACTTGATATGATATTCAGCATCCAGAGCAACCATGTCTCCAGCACTCAGTTTAGCTAGTAGAGCTTTGTCCTGCAAACGTAGAGTACAATGACGGACACGAACATCGAGATGAAGTGTAGACGCTCTGTGCAAAGTCTCACCAGCTTCAGCCTCTGTATCACAGAAGAAACAGTAATGGGCGGTGGAATCAGTGGCGCACACTAAGGGGCGCTCAAGCGCCCCCAATATATTCAACAAAATAGTTTATTTATTAGAGAAGGTGATATATTCCACAAATTAAATATTGGTATAAACTATAAATTAAACGTATGTATTGGGATCAACCGATCAAGTTATAAATTCCTATGCGAAGTTCGTGATCAATATCTAATAAATAAAATATATTGTTCCTATAGAAATTCCATGTTAATTAATACGGATGCAGCCATTACTTTTGGTTAGGATATAATTCTTTCTGTATTTTTTCGAACAGCTCTTTATTTTTTGATACATTGAAAATATTTTGAAGCGATTTATATATATTAATAACAGAACTTGCAGATTTGACTTGCTTAAAATATGCAGCTACCACTAAATTTAAACGGTAAGCAGCCAGTGTATATAGATCATCTCCGGGTATATTTCTTGAATTTTTGCAATTATACCGGAATGCTGCCAACTCATGACCGTAGCTCCATCTGCACCAAGCGCTAACAATTTTGAAGTTAACCCCATCTCATTTAATGTCGGAATTACCCCTTTTTGTAGTATTCCATCTGCATCTGTTTCAACAAGTCTAGTTAAACTGTAGAATCTCTCCGTATTTTTATCCAAGTATCTAAAACTAATAGATAGTTCTTCATGTCCCGCGTTGTCTTTACATTCGTCTATTAACAGCGCAAACATTTTTGATTATTCTATTTCTGATCGAATAGTGTGTCTTACCTCGTCTGCTAAAGCTTGATTCATCTCATTACAAGACATCTTTGAAGTATAATCATATGTTTTATGAGTCGCTGTAATAGATGAATGGAGATCTTTCAAATGTTTGTAAGTAAGAAGCATTAACTTAATGAATTCTTCCCATTTACCTTGGTTCAATGATTCTGAATCTTCATCATGTCCTCTATATGCCATTTCCTGAGAACAGTATTTGTGATATTCTAGTAAAAGCTTCAAATAGTCTCTATTATATTCAACTACTAATTTTCTGTCGGGATTTAGACTTTCGATAATTAAAATTCCTTTTTTTATCTTGTATATACCTATAGTTTTCCAACTTGATCATTGATATATTGTGATCTTCACTGTTATCATGACCTTTTAAACCTCTTCCTTTCTGCATAGCGTGATTCCAATTATTAAAGCCTTTGTGAATAAATGCATTTTCGCTTTTCGATGTGGCTGTAGAGAAATATCGACAAGCAAAGCAATATGCTTTATTCATCAAGACCAAGAAAAAGTGTCATACCAAGACAATTGAAAAGAACGCCCCATACAAAGTTTGTCGGTGCTATTTGGAAATTGTATAGCCTTCGGACGCGCAGGTCCGACGTTTAATTCACCTAGGTCACAAGCAATCAGACTGCTTGTGTTTCCCACATTACAGTTTGGAACTTGAGAACACTCATTTTGAATTGAAACTGTTTGTAGCTCAAGAGAGATCAGAGATTCTTGCTGAGATCTTTTGGTTTGAAATCGATTTTCCGAAAGCCAGAAGAATTTCAGCTCATTTTTTGTCACGCTTTGAATCAGCAGGATATAGAGGGTTTCATATGTGTCCACCTGACACAAAACACATAAATTCCAGTCCATCGTAGCAGATTTGATATCCGATGTTCCAAGATGTAAGGAGACTACTATTTTGTAGGCTTTGGCCATAGTCTTTCACTGGTCTAGTACTTTGATAAGACAAGCTAAAAACATAGGGCAACTCGATAAAGTTAAAGTAAAGTTGGAGATAGAATGTTGTAGCATTTAAGCCGGTTGCTTGTGAACGTCAAAGGTTTCTCCAAATACGGTCTACACACACATTAAAATGCTGGATATTAAGGGTTGAGCACGTATCTGAGAATACAAAGTTGTTTTGAAAGCATCTAGATAATAAAACCTTGGTTTTTAAAAAAGGTAATTAATTTTAGGGGTAATTTTTTTACCCTCAATATTTTTACGATGGGAAAAATACAAGATGCTCCTATATCCAAAAATGTTTGGTATGATGTGCTTTTACTTTGTGCCAAGTTTCACGCTTTTATCATCAAAAGCACAATGTGACCAAAATGTTGCAATTAGCTGCTGCACTAGAATGTTTATATCACATTATAAAGATTGTATGGAGTAAAGCGATTTCAAGGTGAGATTTTAGCACAATAGAGCCAATGTTATTTTCCTAATTTTGATGCGGAATTATTTCGAATGTCTACTTACAACTAATAAAAGCATTTTGTATTCAAGGTTGAAACCGAATACTGATATATTTTGTTGATTCGAATATTATTGGCTAAGTTCCTTCTGGAATTCAAAACCCTTGTTATCTTCCTTAGTTTGTATTCTATTTACTCTCTTTATTATCTATCATTTAAAACAAAGTTTGACTCTCTAGCTCATATACATTCCGAGTTACAGCCTGGTGTGTGAATATGGAACTAAATGACAAATCATTTAATTTAACATTAATTGAAATTTTACTATTATCAAAGTTACTTTGGAAATTTGGGTAGTTATCAATGCGATGTTAATGCCTATATAGTTAGTACTAACTAGTAGCACGGGGGCGTCAGACTCCTTTAAGCAATTACGTGTTTACTTTAAATTTTTTCTGTAGTGACTAATCGGAATTTTTAGAATTCGAGATATTTATTGAAAATTCCGATTAGTCACTACAGAAAAAATTTAAAGTAAACACGTAATTGCTTAAAGGAGTCTGACGCCCCCGTGCTACTAGTTAGTACTAACTATATAGGCATTAACATCGCATTGATAACTACCCAAATTTCCAAAGTAACTTTGATAATAGTAAAATTTCAATTAATGTTAAATTAAATGATTTGTCATTTAGTTCCAGATTCACATACCAGGCTGTAACTCGGAATGTATATGAGCTAGAGAGTCAAACTTTGTTTTAAATGATAGATAATAAAGAGAGTAAATAGAATACAAACTAAGGAAGATAACTAGTGATTTGAATTCCAGAAGGAACTTAGCCTTAGTTGATATTTGGTTGCCAACCTAATATCAGTAATTGTTATTCGGTTATCAACCTGATATCACAATTCTGTTTTCGGTTGCCAACCTTATATCTCTATTCGGTATTAGGTCTCCCTACAGATTATTATCAGTATTCGTATTCGGTTACTCTATCAAATATCAGTATTCGTATTTGCTAGGGAAACTATTCATGAATACTGATATTCGGTTCAAGCGGTTTCAACCTTGATTTTTATCTGATAAAAACCTAACCTAAACTTCAGAGTATTAATTTCTTGCATTTTTGAATAATTTGGGATAATTGAAGAGCAAGTATTTATTTCCTAATTTTCCTTAGATATGATAACTATTTTATAATGTTATTTATTAGGAATATAGAAAATCACGTTGGAAACTTCTCAAAATTTTATATGTAACACAGCAGAATAAACAATTTTTATTATACTCGAACGGATCTAGAACAAAAGTGTTTATGCGCCACCCTATAATTATATAAATACTGTTAAAACACAATAAGTTTATATGCATATGTATATATATTTGTTTCTATCTTCCAAGTTGATTGAATAAACTGGACGGTTTCCAAATTTAATCTTTGGCATTCATCGATAACCTTTGGCCGCGACAACACTTAAAATGACCCACTCCTCACCAAGTTATGACGAAATTCTCACCTTTTGAGAAGTTTGGAAATTCATTTAATTCACATAATTCACACCCTCTATGAGACACTGGGGTAATAGTAATATGTAATGGTAATTGAATTAGTAACGATTAGATTTTATAAGTATTAGTAATAGTTATAGGTATAAGTGTTTCAAATAGGATGCACACTCATACCTACGAGATCCGGACCTCTCAGATCCGGGCACCTCCCTCAACTGGGCATCCTTATTGGTTAATGCCAAACTATCTATGGATTCATTTAGCCATAGCCTACTCTATATAAGGCCTACCATCAAAGCTGATATTTTGCACCAAGGATGAAGTAGTGTACGATATTATTATTGACCCATAGTTATTTACATTCATCTCTGTACAGTTAGAAATATTTTAAAAATAGTTGGATCAACTTGTTACTGATTTTTGTTAATTTTTAGTAATTAATTAATACAATTCTCCTTCCACCGATATTTTAAGCAATTCCTAGTACTATATTTGACTTTGTTTCTCTTTAATAGTTAGATTAAAAAATTTTCTCAATGCCGAACTGTTCTGCCCCTGGTTGTTGGGGTAATTATACCCCAGAAGAGCGCGTCCCAGTTTTTAAACTTCCAGATGGTCCACCTGAGTTACGACATGCCTGGATACGTTACATGTCTCCATCGTGAGGATATTTCTTTCCTCAAATGGTGTATGTGTGTGCAAAGCATTTTCCGAAGGAAGATATTCAATATTTTCACACGGTACCCAGAGGAGATGCACATCCTATGAGGTCCCGCGAGGAAGACCCAAATTAATCCTGGCGCTGTCCCCTCTCTCCTTCCTGGTTGTCCGTCTTATTATTCCTCTTCCCCTTCAATTAGAATCAAACGAACTCGGTTCTCTTACGACTCCAAAGAGGAAGATTTATTGAACCAAGCAACTAATCTCAGCTTGAGATCAGAGAAACAGAAATGGAGAAGTTTCGTGTTGGTTGTATACAAGAAATACGAGATAAGTTAGCTTTGATAACAATCCCAACTGACTGGTTTGTTTGGACTCAAACAGATAATTGTGTGAAATTTTTTTTGCCTAAGATGGAAAATCATAATATTTATGCAGATGTTTCTCTTGAAATAATTCTTTTTTATCTGTGAACGGATATATATATGGGGAGTCCATTTCTCTCTCACTTATCTCTATCACTGATATCCGACAAATTGAAACGATGTTTACAGAGATTACTCTGAAACTTAGATCTTCCCCACGGAAGAAACATCCTCACCATATCTCTAAAGCAAAATAACATATTGAGGAGGCCATATGTAATCTATTAGATAGTGATTAAACAGAATCCAATTGTTCCGATATGCCAAGATTACAATTTATTCTTGGCCAACTAGAGAATGTGGGTATTTACAAGAAGAGAAGGAGATATAATGTTATTTTCACTTTCCCAACTTTCAGAACATTAAGCTGGATTACTGTGTGCATCCTGTTCAAGTTTACTCTGCATCTTTTAGTGATGTGCGTCTCCTCTATAATTTAAAGAAATAATCCTTAGCTAAGTTAGCTCCTAGCTTGACTATCAAAGCTTGTTATCCTTCTGCTATTGAGCGCCAAAATGTGAAACTTGTTTTGAAAGTATTCAACGAATTAACTGTTGCAGCTCTGAAGTTACAGAATGAACTCCGTAACCAAGAAGACCGAAACAATGCACACGACTTTGTTGAAATGCTTCTTCAAATTTGGAAACTTTTCAACATAAATTCCCCACTTAAAGGTAAACGTTTGAATAATGATATCTCAAGACCTCTAACATACCAGGACGAACGATTTTCATTCTTAGCTTGTGTTGTTATTTAGTTAGAGACTTGGCTGGCCTTGCCAGGAAATGTAGGAAAGTTAAGAAACAAATGTTTACCAGTTTTAACATGCTTGTTCTGTATTGCCTCAGATAACTAAGCATTTAACTGGATTTTGTGGATTTAACTATCTTTTGACATCCTTTTTACAGACAGATCCATTGGAACATCACTTTGGCCTATATCGTATGATGTCAGGTTTAACTATCATATTTCTTATCTTCAAATCCTTGAAACTGAACGCCGCCTCAAGTTATCCAACATATTACAGATTTTAGCTTCACAACAAGATTGTGGCTTATATTCAATTCAGACATTTATTGATTCATACATATCCCTTGATACGAATAATGGCGATGAAATCGATGTCCAACTAGTCTGGGATGAAATTGATGTTCTATCTTCCATTGAATGTAGTTTACAGACTCTTCAATCATTAGCTTTTATTGCTGGTTATGTAGTACATAAATATATTTTAAAAAACTCAGCCATGTCATGTTTGCATTGATCATTTGACCATTGACAAAGACTTTATCTTTGATGAAGATTCACAACCCGAGTTAAGGCTTTTGCAATTAACTGACCGTGGTGGCCTAAAGTATCCATCTGAGTTTATCCTCGAATCTATAGTAACTTTATGGAAGACAGGGTTTTATACAGGATTTTTCTTCAGGGGGGGGAAAGTCTGCTAGTACCAGGACCCACTAAATAATTGCTTCGCCAGCTGGGGGTCTGGGGGGCGCTGTTAGCCCCCCAGTAGGGTCCAGGGGCGAAGCCCCTGTAAGCCAGATACAATTTATAGTGCAGAGTATTATTGCTAACAATGGAGAGCTATTGCTGTAAATTAATCAAATAGTATTTGAAGCTGTGCCGCTGTGGTAACTAATGGAAGATAATTATAGCTTCTGGCACAATTTCATTAATGAATATCACTAGTAATGTTTGAATGGTATGTGTGGGGAAGATACAGAACTTTTAACATAAAATATTCTAGCCTAGAGAAGAATACGTCGATTTGTCTCTTTATAAAAGGCTAAAAACACCTAATTTTAACTGAAAATAAGAACTTAGCAGCATATTTCCAGGGGGGGGGGAAACTCAAGCTAGGGGGGGGGAATCCCGGGGCGCCCCCCCCTCTGTATAATACCCTGGAAGACGTTAATTGCAATTGAAAGCAAAGACAACTTGTTGGCGATATTGATGCAAGGATCATCCAGAAAAATTATTGTGGAAGTAACCTTGATATTCTTAGTAGAGACTGATGCGTTTGCTAAATCGAGTTGCATTTCTTGTAGGATCTCTATTTTGACTATCCTAAAAAATCTTATATTCACTTGCGCAAACTGTTTACTAGCTAACAAGGTTAAAAATTATAACTCTGCTGTTGCATCTAAAGGTATTGAAAAGCGAAAACTGAAGAAGTTCTCACATTAATGAAATACACCAGAATGCTACTCTTCTATTAATATTTTTGTTATTATTATTGTTATTTGAACCCACATTATTCTTTATGTATTCTTATCGTTGTTGTTAAGTAAGCAAAAAAGACTCAATATAGAAAATCTATTAATTACTAGAATTATTTATTCTAACAGATTAATTTCCAAATGAAGTTGAAAACATTGAACTGTGTTTATCACTTTCTCATCGTACACTACTTCATCTATCGTACATGTGATGGTAGGTCTTATATAAAGTAGGCTATGATTTAGCCAATAATCGATTTTAATGACAAAAATATACAACAAATACATATCTTAAATTATCAAAAAACCGTTAAAAACTTCAATTTTTGATTATTTAATCAATTTTAATGAATCTAGAAAATATGAAATAGACAATTTGGGATTGAAAATGTACTAGGCAATGTATTTCTGAGATCCAGGAAAATTCCCAGTTCCGGCATCCTCCGAACGACAGTGCCCGTGTGAGGGAGGTTTGACTGTAATAGTAATATTAATATTAATTGAACCTATTGTAATAGGAATTATCTATTACATTCTATAACTTTGGACTGACTTATTTGATTTTTCGTGAAGAAATAGCAAGTTTCTAAAAATAAATTTAAGGCAAGTTGATTATCGTTTTGAATTTGTCACTTTATTGAGCTTAGGTTTTATTGAAATTTATTGTTCGCTTAGGTTAGATATTATGTTTTGTTTGTGTGGGATAATCAATTAAAATAATAAACTTCAGACATTCTGAAACATTGCAAAGTCTTAGTACGAGTGTTATCTTAGTGGCGGATTCATCTGCTGATTAGCAGACATCACGTTTATGCTAATAACGCAAAAAGTTTACGCTGTACCGTATGTAAAGATTTTCACATCAGCGGAAAGAAGAAAGTTGTGACAACCCATATATCATCCCAAAATTCCTTAAGATGACATCAATTATAGTTCAAATTTAGTCCTCGGTTTTTCCATAATAACTCAAAAATTATTAATTATATCAAATTTTCCTTTTAATCAATTTCAAAACAAAATATTAATTTTTGAAAAAATATTATTAACATAAATTTCACTAAAATCGGCTTACAATGATTATTTGCATACCTATCCAATATCCATAATGTAGAATATGTTTTCAACCTATACATGTAATACCATTGTAAGAATTTATTATGTCCTTTGTTTATAATTCAATGATTTCTCACTACGTATAATGATACTGCCTTTCTTCTACTTGATTTTCTTTAAATTTATTCATTTATTTTCAAGCACACATTTTCACTTTTTTTCAAACTTCTTTTTGACTTTACAGCATATTTCTATTTCCATTTTCTTCTCATTTCATTTTCTGCTCTCTTCTTTATTTCTCCAAATCAATTCTTCCAATTCAAGTGAGTTTATTAATTTTATTGTTTTAGCCAAGGCCGCATTAAGGGGGGGGGCTATGGGTGCTGCAGCACCAGGGCCTGAGGAGCCCATTAGGGGCCCGCGTAGCCTGCCTCTAGAGAGTGTAAGACAAATAGTGGCCCTGAAATTTTGAACAGCACCAGGGCCCAGACGACTCTTAATTAATGCGGCCCTGCCTTTAGCTACTTTTTTTATTTATAATACCCAACAGGCCATGGCCGGACCGATATTTTACAACTATATTTTAAGGATCAGATCTATAAAAAAATTTACAGTAACGTGGCCCTCAAGGTTTGGATGCCCAAAGCCGGCGGAAAGAAATTCCGCCGGCCTAGAATACGAATATAATTATATAAGGCTATATTAAATAAATAACTTGTTTATCATCACCGTCCGTCCCAATTTTTACTCCCCATCCGGATATATTTTATTATTATTTAATGAACATAAACGTACAGATATTAGCTATAAACTTGTGTAAAGTACTTCTAATGTATGATTTTAATTAGTTTTGTATTTTAGGGCATTACTTTAATTATTTGGGCATTGTCATTTATTTATATTTATTATTTGGCATACGATAATGTTATTTGCATATTAATGGTAATAAAAAATGAAAATAAAATCTCGTCCGCCGTTCGTATTTCTGAAAGAATCCTGATGATAAACAATTTAATTATTTACCAGCCCTAATATTACTATATGCAGTCGATACCAACGGACGATAAAAATTTGCTAGCTTTAACCGGAGTTCGTATTAACCGGAGTAATACCCATTCAATCGCCATTGTAGGGACCTTATTTTGTGGAACTGTTCTTCTTATCCGGAAATTCGTATTAATTAACCGTGTTCGTACTAACGAGGTTCAACTGTAGTAGTATACGTATATGTATTGATTAATAATAATAATTATTATTTTATCTAGTAATGACTTCAATAGAGCAATTCGTCGAAGCTCTCCAGAAACTCGGCTATGAAAGCTTCGATACCGTAAGAGATGCTTTGAACAAAGGAGATAAACATGAGCCAGAATCTGTCTGGGGAAAATTGTCAATTACTCTTTTTGTAAAAAACAAGGCTACTAAGCGCGATTCTCTCAGCTCTAAATAGAGATTGAATAGAGGAAACTTTCAGCATCTCGAAAAGCAAATGATCAGTACGCGTAAGTCTATCATTCCCATTGATGTATCCCAATTGGCAGTAGAGCATATCAGTACTCAGTTAATATCTGCTAGCTCATATCCTGACACTGTAGAGCTAAGTAAGATGAGTTTGAATGAGTTCGATTTCAGTTTTCCTAGTTTACAGCGAGACGTAACGAATAACAGTTTGCTAGGTTTATTGGCATCTGGTTGCGATGACTGCCAGCTTTACAGTCTGATGTCCTTCTCCTCCCTAAACAGGGAGGACTGATTTCTATGATCAATTTGGTTCTGTAGAGAACACAAACTTAGCACTTAATTATGGTAACCTAAATAAGGTTAGGAGTTCTGCAGTTCTGGGAAAAGCTAAATTTGATTTGTTTAGTTTACAGAGGTATTCTAATGATAACTGGACTGAGTTAATTAGCTTACAACAGTATTATATAAATAGTGTTATTGGTCTTCATGTTAGAGGTTACATCAGTCATTAAGTCATAGTCCTTTTATTGTACATATGTACACTGAAGATCAAATCAAAATATTGAAATTGTTTAAAGATACAAGAATTGTTCTTCACTTAGATGCCACAGGATCAATTGTTAGGAAATTAGAACCCTCACTAAAGAAAGTATACTATTACGCTCTTACAGTAAGACATCCTACTTACTCTACTAGTCCAATTCCACTAGCAGAAATGATTAGTTCAGGACACACCAGTGCTGAAATAAGATATTTTTTGCACAAATGGTCCCTTGATGCAAAGAAAATACTGGGCGATCTAAACATTTCACAAGTTGAAATAGATTTCAGCTGGGTTTTGATTCACAGTTCTTGTAGTATTTTTCTCAAGTGTGATATAGATACCTATCTCCATAAGTGTTGGAAATGGTAGATATAAATTCTGCAGTTAATGAAACGGATTCTTCACTTATGTTCGGCTCATTTAATACACAGCATAGGATTTCATATTAAAAAAACTACAAAAAGATGTGAAAAAAATGTTTTTACATTGTATCGGATTTATTGTACGCACTGTTGAAATTACAAGTATCAATAATTTATTCCAATCTTTATGCATTGTATTTATGAGTAGTATTTTAAGTGCAATAGTAAAGACGCATACTCATTTGCTAGAAACATACATTAGAAATGAATCCGTAAACTCCTTAGAGACTAATGAATATTTGGTGGAAATATTGCTAGTGATAACAAGGATAGTAAAACATAGAGAGAGAAATCCCCTTTCGGCAAACATTTTGTAAATGAGAATCCTTATATAGAGGTGAGCTCTAGTAGAGTTCAGATTTTTTCCCATACTAAAAGCCCAGGCTTACTTTCTAAAGGTCAATTTCAAACTCTGGGAAAACTGACCTTTCTCAGTGCCTGAATACACATACTGAAAAACTGAACTCTACTAGAGTTGAGCCCTATATAAGTTATTTGTTTGTAAATATTGTTAAAAATTGCAAATCTTGGATCAACAATAATCCAGAAAAATGCAGATCCAAATCCTTGTTATAATCCTGAGCTTATAGAATACTTGTTAACATTCTACCTACCTATATTCTCTTTGTAGAGTGGATTAATCTTAGGACCTATTAGTGTAGCGGATAAGAACAAGACTAGCATCTTTAGCAACGCTATTGTGGAGAATTGGATGCTTATTGTTAAGTTAAATATTTTGGAATCCAAAACTAATTTGTGGCCTGGAGATTTGAGACAATTGCTATATCCTGGTATAGTAAGTAGGTTTACAGCGTTTCAATTTTCCTTTCACCCGCGAGCGAATAAGGTATTTAAAGCAGGCACAGATCCACCGGGGGGGTGCGGGGGGGTGCGCAACCCCCAAACTCTTCATGAGATTGGACTCGAGAGACTGTCACATTTCACAGATAGCTAAATTAGAGTAATAATTACGCTATGGTTTAAATTTGCACCCCCCCACTAATTCTAGCCTGGATCCGTCCTTGATTTAAAGGTAATAAAAGAGTAAGAAATAGTTGGAAGAGGAAAGTATTGAAGAATGGTCACGAAAAAAGAAAGTGTATTGGGTTGTTTACAACCTAAATCATTTGAATTTCAAACATTGAAGAAGAAAAATGTTGAGAATAAAAACAAAATATGTAAATTAACCGTAAAATTGTCCCACGTAAATGTGAAAATTTATCTAGTTTACGTACGCAAACTGCATCAAAGGTTATGCGAGTGGCCTCTATTATTACAGATGAGGAATTGTTGAGACGGGGCTAATAAGATATGTACTACAAAGCTTCTTCCCCCACATATAGACTGGCAGATTTCTATGTGTAAAAAGTGGAACTTTCACTTTCGCGAGGAGTTACCGTACTCCTATAATGATATTCTAGATAATTAAGAAATTTTATTTAGTTATTCGCCAAACTTGACTCAATATATAGTTGGTGATTCTCTACCTTTTTTAGAATAACTTTGGTTATCTCGATCTTTCTTTTCTCATATAAGCATTACTAATATTTGTAACTATTTTAATATCATGCACTCGTTGGTACGTCATATTCTGAGATAATATGTTGCTTTTCATATATATGAGATTCACCCTCTTCAAAAGGAAAATACGGATATTTGGAGAAAAGGTACATCGGCACAAGTAAGATCATTCAGATAGAAATTAAGCAGATTATGTATGGTAATGAAAAAAACCTGGAGTTGCTTAAAATACCTAACATTATTGTAGTAATCATAATTGTTTATATGTCTGATTCTATTCTCTTAATGTAGAATATTGCATTCCAAATACTACTTGTATATTTGAAGTTCTTTGTATTATGTAGGTATTGCAATCTGTTTACAGAAAGTAATCACTAATCCTGATATAATTAGGAGTGCAGTCATGAATTTTTCTTCAGAGGTGCCAAAATCTTTAGTTCATTTGAACACTGTGACGAAAATCAAATAAATTCTTATCAAATAATATTATTAGAGTTGACAACATGCAACATATTCTACATTATGGACAGAGGGTCCGAATGGATCGGAAGACGTATCCATATCCGCTCCATAATCCATCACATCTAGAAGTTAAATTCCAAATCCGCTCCATATCCGTAAATTACGGATTTTCAATCCGTAATCCGTAATCCATATTGACCTCTATCCATAGCTGATTTTTAAATTCTACAAAATCTATACAGATTTTCAAATCCATACGTATTTGCTAAATCCATACGAACTTCCAAATCCATATGGATCCATTATACCAAATTACGATAAGGATTTTTATAGATTTGAGAATAATTTCCAAATTCTTTAAAATATCGGATATTTACGGATTTGGAATGGATTTGAGAATTATTCCAAATCCGTTGCAAAATCCGTAAATTACGGATTTGACGGATTCCACATCCGTAAATCCGTAAATCCGTAATCCATTCGGATCCTCTGATTATGGATATTGGATAGGTATGCAAATCATCATTGTAAGCCGATTTTAGTGAAATTTATGTTAATAATATTTTTTCAAAAATTAATATGTTGTTTTGAAATTTACATGACAGGTTGTCATAGGTAAGATATATATCTATATATAAAAAGAGGAATTGTTGTGTGTGTGTTTGTCCAGAATTGATTGGAAAGACTACGGGTCCCAGAAAGCTGAAAATTTGTATACAGGGGTAATTTTGTACTGCGACAACGATCTATTGGTTTTTGAAGAGAAATATTCACATTTGAAGGTGACAAAATATATTAGCCAATTAAATTCGAGGGTTTGTTAGTATGGATTAGCAGATTTCATCAATTAGTATAAATAGATTGTGCATAATAGAAATATTTCTGAGCCTCCAATTTGATTGATTGAAAATAAATTCATTTAACCAATCAATCATTTGTCTATTCTATTGCCTGTTTTTCTTTAGTATTATTTTGATTCGAGCTTTCTTATGGTGCAACTGAAATTTATTGAGCTATTAAAACTCATTATTAATGTAATTGCTTTTAGGGAGGGAAAGGCCGCGAAGCGGCCGTTAATTGTATCGCGTAGTGCCTAACACGAACAAACAAAAGTCGCGAAGCGACTTTTGTGAGAGTGATCCGTCGCGAAGCGACCGAGACCGAAGGGCTCGTGTGAATAAAAGGAGAATTTGATATAATTAATAATTTTTGAGTTATTATGGAAAAATCGCGGTTTAGATTTGAACTAAAATTGCTAAGTCAACTTATGGAATTTTGGCATTTGGGATGATATATGGGTTGTCACAACTTTCATCTTTCCGCTGATGTGAAAATTTTCACGTACAGCGTAAACATCTTGCGTTACTAGCATAAACGTGAGGTCTGCGAATCCTCCGATGAATCCGCCGCTAAAATAACACTCGTAGTCTTAGTATTGTGTAGTAATTTGTATTAGTAAAAGTAAAAGTAATAGTAGTAGTAATAGTAATATATTACATATAATCATAAATTACTTATAATTGTAACAGTAAGGAAGAAATATGAGTAAATAGTAATAGTAATAGTAATATATTATATCAGGGTTTTTTTAAGGCCGATCTTGGTGTAAATATTGCACCATGATTTTTGGAGTACACCACGATTCGGGTCGGCAGCGGCCTCTGCAGTGTTGAGTTACACCACGATTATGGGTCGGCCGCGGCCTCTGCAGTGTTGAGTTACACCATGGCCCCGCTGAGTTGCACCACGTTCTCAACCTTAAAATTAACCCTGTAATACATTTCTGAGTATTTGACACCAGGCCTGCTATGAGATGAAAATCTGAAAATTTAGTGGAACATGTATATTGATGGAAATACCGTGTCAGTAAATTTGGGGATGTACAAAATTATTGCAGTCTCGACATTCTTTAAAAGTTTAAGGTACGTAAATATTGCATGCCCAGCCAAGTAAGATAGTCATTCAATTTTTCATTGATCAAATAATTTAGGGTTAGCAATATTTATTGTTTCACTTGCATCATTCTCAAAATGGATTTCTTAATTGTAGCCCTTATTAGAACGTTTCATATATTATTTAAGACATATTTTATCGACTTGTTGTAATGTTAAGAAATTTGGGAATATTAATTAATAACGTTTTGTTAGAGCTATAACGAATTTTGGTAGACTTAACTAAATTTAGTTAGAAAGATAAGTAGAACCTATTTAAAATGTACATACTACTATCTGTTCAAAATCTTCACTGTAAATGATCGTTGGCAGCTTCAAGAAAATTGAATCTATCAATATTATTCTTTTAACAATGATTTAACGAATAAACCCAATAGATATTATATTTTAGATTTATAGTTAACCACATGTATGGGAATATTTACAGGGCCGGCGAGAGGGGGGGTTGCTTGGGGTAAAACAGCAGGGGCCCCCGGGATAACTCGGGGCCCCGGATCGGCATCTGAATGTTTCTTTAGGACTTTATAATACAGTGGAAGCCGCTTAATCGGGAGACGGTTAATCGGGAAATTCGGTTATTACGGACGAGGCTTTGGAAACCAATTCGTATCAAATAGTATAAAGTATATCGGTTAATCGGGAGAACCGGATAAACGGGACTAAATTCCTACTCCCGAGGCGTCCCGATTAAGCGGCTTCCACTGTATTGAGTCTGCAAAATAGTTATTGTGCCTTATAATACATCTTTCACCATAAAATATTAATTCCTTCGTTACACCAAGGGTGGGGTTGGCTAACCGATCTGAGGCAACGGTTACAATTCGATTACTCGCCACGGTTAACCGGTTAACCGCCCATCCTACTCAATACAATAAATCCTTTATACAAATTCGATTATACTACAGAATAAGACTCAGGTGTCTAAAGTATAACTGCGTAGTATATTAACTGATACATTTCGTGCTTTAGGCAAATTTAAATCAATGTTGTGAGATAAAATTTATTAAGTGGTGATGAGAAATGGATTTATGACTACATATTCTTATAAGATTTAATACTTCATACATTAATTTCCAAATAACTCTGCTGTTATTCAACATACCGGCTAACTGGTTAAAATATTTTCTAACCGTTAACCGATGTCAGCAACGGTTAACCGGTTAACCGGTTAACCGAATCCAGCCTTGGTTACACTAATAATTGTTATCATCAATATACAGTATATCACAAAGGATCCAATGTGTCACTAATAAATTGGTACTAATCGTATTACATTGGTTGAAACCATATTATTAGTTTTTGCTAAGCTTGACCCATGGAGAAATCCTCTATTTTTTCTAACAAAAATTTCATTTTACAATTATATTATCTTTGTTCTATCTTTAATGAAATTTTCGACTAATTGGGAATTTGTTTCGAGTTGCAATTTATTTTTGTCTAATATTTCGGGAATTATAAAAATTCAATCCTTGTGGGAGGATGTGGAGTGGCCCGGCCAGAAATCTTACCAGGGGGCCTATAATTTCTGTCGCTGGCCCTGAATATTTAATATAATGCAATTTTATTCCGGTCCGGGTCCGAAAATCCGTGATCCGGTGAGATTTGGATGCCAAAAAGTGGATCCGGTGCATCTCTATTAGAAATGATTGCAAAAACAGAATTTTTTGTTCTTTAGTCATTGGCTAAATACATGGCAAGACTCGAAATAGTTTGAATTATCCCAACAAACATTTAAACCATTAATACATATCAATTATGCCGTCTATGAACTTTCTCATGCAGTGTTTCATCCAGACATTTAGGCAAGGGGGGGCAAGGTAGAGTTTTGGGAATGTGATGGGGGGGGGCGGATTCAGCTTTGATCAATGTATTTTTCAAACCCAAGGGGGGGCAAATGCCCCCCCTCGCCCCCCCTAAATGAAACCCTGTCATGGAATTGCTTCTTTCGATTATCGATGTTAACAACTTGGAATCAGATTAGTGAGATCCACCAAAAAGCTCAGGTTTCCCCATTTATATTCAACAAACGTCAGAAAAGCTAATTGTATCCCATTCTCATTGGTAATACTCCATGTCATATTTACCATATATGGCTATAAATATTTGAATACTTTATTGCGGTTAAATCCAGTTTCAAAAGTTTTATATATGTTTCTAGCTTATTTGAAAACTTAAGTATGTTTACGAGAAATCAGAACGTAAACAATGCCCTGGAAATGAAATAGTTATATATACTTATCTAGCCCGTGAACTTCGATATAAAAGGCCTGAGTGCGCTAGAGCTGAGCAAAATCCGTGTACCATGGATTACTTAAAGTGAATTTTTTAATTCGCCCATAACATTTATAATTAAAATAACTTTGACTATCAACAGATAGATCTTTGTTTTTTATTAAATAATAGCTACTCCAAAATGTGACATTAGTTACATTTTGGTTCACAATCCGTTCTTATTATTTGATTATTAGTTCTTCAAATAATAAATTGGATGTACGAATATTATTCCTCTACTTTTTTTATTTAATTACTAATTTAGCTAATAGATATATTATTTATAACAACACTTAGTTGCCTAATTAGCACTTGCTCAGCACCTGGTTGGCGGAGTAATTTTTCTGGGGAGCCGTATACACCAGTTTTCAAATTACCATCGAATTATCAAGACGTTAAGCATAATGGCTACGCGCTCTTCACAGGGATGATATTGAAGACCTGAAGAACATATTTGTCTGTCCTAAACATTTTGCTTGCCAGGATTTAATTACTAAAGTGGATATACCTCAACCTAATGGTTCAATACAGAAGATTTTTCGTCGAACCATTCTAGGTGAGAATGCTATACCTTGTCTTTTACCCAATTTCCCCAAGTATCTAAGCACAAAACTAGAGTCCTCTAAGCCTGAACGTTTACTCGTCAGGAGATTGAGAGTAAATTGTTCTCTCAAATCCTTCGAACAGAGCATTGATATCCATAAAGCTGAAGATGATAAGCTCGGTATCAAATCGTTAGCGGAACTAAAACATAAGCTCGCGGATTATGATCTCCCGCCTTCTTGGGTTAAATGGTTTTCAGCGGACACTTGTATAAACTTGATACAACTATCGAAAGAAAACAAATCTATATTCCAGGATATATTACAATTAATGACTCCTTAATTAACACCAATAGGCTTCTATCAAAACATTCAAATTCCTCTTTCAATCCACCATCTTAGAGATATTAGAGAAATCGATAAAATTATCAATGATGTTTCACTATGTACTAAGGATTGTGTTGAAAAATGTATTAACGAAGCTACTGCTAACATCGAAAGTGCAATTTCGATATAGAAACTTCAAAGGATCGCTAGAGAAATTTTAATAATTGTTACCACAGCTAAATTTTACTGTGCCAACTTGAAAATACTCTTATTCCTAAAAGTCGAACAAGGTACAATATAATTACAAGGGTGCTAGCTCTAAAATCTCATTTGATTTCTTCTACTTGCTACAACTACTTACAGTCGTTAAATTGTTTAATCTTCCTCCAACCAGCAATCCTACGTAATCTTTATGGCACTATAGGTTTGGAGTGCGAGTTGAAAACCTATCTGATGGCTTCTACTGCTAAATTAATAACCAAGAATGGAATGTTACACTACATTTAGATGAAATACATGTAAAATCAGAGTTCCATTACACAGGGGAGAATACTCGGCTCTTCAGCTACCCATTCTGAAGCAGCCAATACTGTTCTTGCATACATGATATCAAGTATGCAAAAAATGGTCTACAGTTGTACGACTCTTAGCTTCCGCAATATCTTCTGCTGCTCAAATATTACCTATTTTCCTCGAAGTAATAAAAGATATTGAAAGTTGTATTCTTCAAGTTCAAGTTATTTGTATAGATAACTACCCTCTCAACGTGAGTCTGTTCTAACACTAATCTGGAAACCTGTGTTCCTCATCCATTACAGCCCTGTAGACCACTTTATCTTATTTTCGACTTTGTTCACAATATTAAAAGAATAAGAAATGTTGGGATAAATCAAATCGATTCCAATCACACATTTAGCTGTCCTTCATTCTTATCTTGTAATCTCCACTTATATGCGGCATTTCAGGATCTTCAAAACCTTTTTATACATGTGCAAAATTATGTCGCTAAAACAGCCCACCGCTTGACAGTTAAATCTCGTTGGCCATCTAGTCTCGAAAGACAAAATGTATATTTAGCATTTCTTTTTTTGACGATTCAACCGCTGCAGCTTTAACTGTCCATGCTGCGAAATCTAATAAAATTTCAGAAACAGCTCAGTTCATTAACATAATTTCTAAGGCATGGAAAATTTTCAACGTTGGTAAAAGGCACCCGTCTAAATGACGAGTTTTCAATGCCTCTACTCAATAATGACAATCGGTTTCAATATCTATCAGATGTGGTGAGATGGCTTGATTAGTGGAAACCTTTTCCTAATAAGCATCCTAATATCCTAATAAGTTTTCGGCACTCGTGAATGTCCTTGAGAGCTAGAGAGTAGAGATAGTCAAGCATCCTACCATAGACGCAAAGTTTTACAAGTCTGAGGTTAAAGTTGGGGGGTGCGGAGCGATTTTCTGGGGGTCTGGGGGGCTTGCCCCCCCAGAAAAAAATTGATTGCAACAAATGACATTTTTGAATGAATTATACGTATATTTACTATCCTAAATTATATTGAACATTTTATTCTTTATCCAGAGGGCACGGTAACACCCGTATCATTAACGTTGCCCCCCTTCAACTTTTTACGGGTGGGCGAATGCCCCCCCGCGTTCCCCTCTGTTTGCGCCACTGCATCCTACCAAAAATTGTGGCTTAATTATGTTCTAAGTGTGTTTCTCCAGAATTACCAAATCGAAAATCACTAAGGTATATACCGAATGATGAGTGGTGCCCAAAACAACGTAACAGTTTGTCAGATTTTGCAAACTGAAAGACTGTTAAAGATTTCTACAATTCTCAAGTGATTCTCTTAGAATACAATGGTTGGATGCTCAGTCTCATTCCAAGAATTAAAAAATAATTCTCAATATCTGACCTATTCGATTTGGATTTCTATATCAGAATGTTAGATGAAGAAGTACCACCAATCGCACTCAATACGTCTCCCCTTCAATCTCTAGCCTTTATCTCCGGTTAGTGTGTTCATTCAGTATTCAAAAGTACTGTATATTCCAAGCGAGGTAGTAGTACTCACTCCTCTAGCTCAGAGGCAGCGCGGCTTTTGGGGGCCCCCGGGTGATCGACCTTTTAGGGGCCCACCTTTTTTGGAAGCCCCCGGACCCCTACCTAAATTCTTTGTAATCGGTTGAGGGGCCCGCGGGTGAATCACCAGTGCGGGGTGCGGCCGCGCCGCCCATGCTCTAGCTTGGATATAAATGAGAAAGTAAATAGCGTATAATCACCATGCAATGGTGGGGTTGGTTAACCGATCTGAGGCTACGGTTACAATTCGATTTCTCGCCACGGTTAACCGCCCATCCTACTCAGTACAAAAAATCCTTTCTAAATATTTGATTATACTACAGAATAAGACTCCGCTGTATAAAATATAACCGCATAAGTATATTAACTGATACATTTCGTGCTTTAGGTAAATTTAAATTAATGTTGTCTAAGAAAGGACTAACATATTCTGATAAAATCCCAAAATTTAATACTTTATACATTAATTTCCCAATAACTCTGCTGATATTCAACAGACCGGCTAACTGGTTGATAAAATCTCTTACCGTTAAACCGATGTTAGCAACGGTTAACCGGTTAGCCGGGTAACCCAATCCAGCCTTGCCCAATGTTTGAACAGCCATATTGAAGTTCTATTGAAGACACTTTTGATCTAGACGTAACTGCCATATTGAAGACACTGATCCTCTAAATAATCAGATTTATATGTTAGTATTCTCTTTATTGTACTTGTAATATTATAAAAATCCACACATCTGTATCCAATTTAATCAATAGATTCTAAAATAGTATGGCATTTCATATACAAATGTATGCACTTTAAGTAATCCATGGTCCAAGTGAGCAATAGGCCTTTTATATCGAAGGTCACGTCTAGCCGTATGATAAAGTAAGCCATGATACACAGTTTTTGCACATTTTTAATTACTAACTATTGATGTTAATTTTGATAGGAAGAACAAATGAGACGTGAAGAAGAGATGGATGTATATACTGACACAAACACCTTTGTGAACCCCCTTAATAATATGGAACGGTATTATGAAGGAGGGACCTGGATGAAATTCAACGATATAACAGTAGAAGCTGTGAACTGGGATCAAGTAGTAAATGACTCAATGGGAAGTAAGGGACAAACCAGTGCGTACTGTCTCATCTATGTTAGGATACCAGATACTGACCAGTTTGAAGGTAGGCACTAATGAGAATTTACTAACAGTTAACTCCGCTTAATCTGGCCACTTTGCTTCGAGGTAGATTGACCAAATTAAGCGGAGATTCGCCGGAGAATGAATTCAGTTATATATAATGTTAATATGCTGTAACTAGAGTTAATTAGGGATATGATATGGGAATTGAGAGCAAATAAATAACTCGTTTTGAAATTGATTGTGTCCATTCTCTGCAACAGAGACAAAACATGTCTACTCAATTTTATGCGGTTTTTTAAACATATTCCTCTACGAATTTCAGACATTGCTACAAATTAGATACTCTCCTTAACCAAATTAGACTTTAATTTAGATAAAAATATTTCTTTGAATACGGCCTTTCTAGATGTAACTAAATTCTCCATTTTGTTAGCATAATCGAACTCTGCATTTGATTGTATACTGCGAAATAAAGAATTTTAAACCATTTTCTGTGTCGGCCAATATTTTATTTCATTTAACTGTTAATTAATCTATACAATTAAAACACAAGGGTGGGTGTATATATATATTTGTTTGTATGTTCCGAGTTGATTGAAGAAACTGGACGGTCACCAAATGAGATTTTTGGCATATAGGGGTAACTTTTGGCATCCGCCAACAAGTTGAGGTTTCCACTCAAAATTTCTCACACCTCGACAAGTTATGACGTCATTGTCACATTTCGAAACCCTGAAAATTCACTTAATCGCACATAATTCGCACCCTCTAAGAGATAAAAATCTGAAAATTTAATAGAACATGTACATTAATGATGCGGACACATTGATCACACCAGATCGCCACCAGGGTTGCTAACTCTCACGCTTTATTTTAAATCTCCCGCTCTCACGCTTAGATTCGAAATCTCACGCTTTATTATAAAATGGTAAAATTGTCAAAAACCTAGTGCGATTTGATTATAAGGTCACAAAAAGTTACTAAAGAATACAACGAGGAGTTCTAGCTTAGTACTCTTAGTCTTGAATTAGTAGATTTTATTATTTTGCATTACAATAGATAATTACTCATGTTAAATTTTTAGATCTTTTAGTAATTATTCGCATTATTTATCAAAATAGATAGGTAGCATAAAATTCAGGGGAGAAGCAAAATAAACTCTTATTATACTGCTTTCTGAAGTGAAGAATATTTTCTCACGCTTTTCAGCCAAAATCTCACGCTTTATACTATATTCATCACGCTTTTTTTTAAAAAAAGGGCAAAAAATCACGCTTCGGGCTTAAAAAAAGTTGGCAACCCTGATCGCCACTATGCTAACTCATTATCGCATGATGACGTAATCATTAAAATTTCACATTGTTAAATTTGACTATTTAAGCCTATTTAAGCTTTATAATCAATATTAGGAGTATATAAACCACACACCAACCGCGAAGCGGTTGGTGTGTGGTTGTGTTTTGCCGCGAAGCGACTTAGCAAGCGAAGCGCGCTAGTATTTTATTAATACTCCACAAGTTGCTATCTCCATTTCCACTAAACTGTCATTTAAAGCCACTGTGAATAGAATGTTCTAGATGTGTCGCTAGACATGCAGAATACAATTAAATGATTGGACTCCTGAATGTATTCTCAAAAAATTGAAATAAGCATTTCACAATGCACGCCTAACAACTGCAGATACTGTGTTTTTAAGGATTTGATTACAACTAAGTTTTAGTTAATTATAGCCCAGCGCCATAGACATAAAGTTTAACATATTGTTCACTTTTTTGATAAAAGCACCAAAATTTGTACACATGTACTTTGATGTAGTGCGAACACTTTTGGATATTGTGGCAATTGAAAGAATGTCTATATCGGCCATGACAGCTAGTTAAAGTTAACACGTCCGATAGTGTTCACCGGACTTGTTTCACATAAAAACTTGTTCAAGTTAAGTTATATGAACAATTATATGGTTGTGCCGCTGCACTATTATTGATTAAACATTTATAACATAATGCAACTGCTAATTATGGAATGAAAGATTCATGAACGAAATTATTCATCTTGACCTGAACGAAGTAAACGCAGACTTGTACTGATTTACGCTGAACGATCTGAACAAATGCCAACGGTTTCCTGAACGGCTGTTGAACGAACTGAACGAGCTAAATGAATATTGATAAATTATAAATACTGAATCATAATCCATACGTAAATTCTAATTCTATCACAACAAAAGTAAAATATATATAGATCACTACTCGTATCTGCTTGCCATACCTAACCCACTCATCTGAACTGAACGAACGCTGGTGGTGTTGAAGTTACGAGGTGAAAGTAAACGAACTGAACGTGCGCCAATTTGAAATGAACTGTTTTGGAGTTATTCAATCCGTTAGGGAACCTTTTATACTATGCGTGCCAATCCAAACTGAAACAAACCACAAATTAAATTTTCTGATTTTTAATTGGGTGTATTGATAAATTTCTTTATTCCACAAATTTGTTATTATTTGACTTTATATAATTCCAGATAACAATGATATATTATTCAAACCGATAGAAATATTAAAATGAGGAAGAAATTTTTTATTTAGTTTATTTATTTAAGATACGTATTTATATTTTATAAATTCTAAATTCTAATGAAATGATTGTAATTTAATAGGCATCAGGTTAATCTGACCAATCTGACCGAGTTGTGCCATATTGGGAAAATTTATCTACTAAAAGTGGACAGGTTGAAACCTTGACCAACCTGACCAGTGGCTACGCCCCTGTATGCTATTAAAATACAAGGCTGTATCCGCCTTTCTGTCTCCAGAATTTGGGAAAGAGTAATGTTATATTGAGCACCTGACATCATCCTATAAAGGCCAAAGTGGTGTTCAAGTGGAACGTTTTGTAGAAATGAACTTAAAACATAGGAAAAGTCACAATATCCAGTGAGAATATTTACTGTATTTTGAAGAGCGATACATGAATGTCGAAAGCTGGTAAAAGTCTGGTTGCTTAGGTTTCCAAGTTTCCCCGGCATTACCATCCAGATGTCTAACCATTCTACGACTCTTGATAGAAAAGTAAATCTAGAATCGTTGTTTCTCAATGACTTAGATTATGTGTCCTTTGTTTGGAGTATCGACATTAAATATTTTCCACATACTGGTGATTAAAGAAATATTTTCAGATTTCTAGGAAGAGATGTTTTCTCTGGTATCCTGAAGTTGAAGTGCTGCTACAGTAGAATAATTAAATACTCTTAACGTTAAACCAACACTTTGTCGCTCAAGACTAGAGGGCCAACAATATTTAACAGTTAAGCGTTGGGCAGTCTTGGCCACGCTATGCTGTTCTGATTTAAATAAGAGCCTTACGTCATCGAAAGAGGCAACATTAGTAAGGGAAAAGTCCTCAAATATTGGATAGCTAACTGAGTGTTATAATTTTTCTGATTGAGCCAATTGTTACGTATCGTATTAATTATGTGGACGAAATCAAACAAGAGTTCAAGTGATCTTGTTTGATCAAAAGGATGTGGAAGACTAGGATCGAAGATTGCTGATGGAGAAAAACATTTGAATAATCAGAGATTAAGAGGAAAATGTCTGTGCACAATACTTGGACTCGAAGGTTACAATTTTCAATTTCTGAAATTATCTGTTTTGTAACCGGGAATAGTTCAGGAGCTGAGGTTTTAGAGCAGGGTAGCAAGTGAACAATGGTGGATCATTTTTCATAAACTCGAGACCATAAAAGCTAAAACAGTTGTATCAGGAGTAATATTAAGGGTACATGAAGAACTGATCAGATTTAATGTGAAACTATTAAATTTTTGAGTTGATACCTTTTGAAAAGATATAAATTCGTTATGAAGTCCAATACTTGTGTAGAGCTTGCGTAAGGTGATATGATGAGGAAGTATGATACACTCTTGGGCCTAAAGAAAATTATAGCAGGCTGGGGATAAAAATTTGGCATTTCAAAACTAGAACCATGGTGATCAGGTAATATCTTCCACGTGTCTTGGGTACTAATAGATTCTCAAGTTGACACAGAATAAATTGTAGACTGGGGAAATAGTGCAAATTTTCATCAGGAACATCATCAAGCTTTTCAAGGTTAAGTTTGGTGGTCTTTAAGAGGCTCACAGCTTCAAGGATATCCTTTTCAAAGTGTTGCTTTTATATTCTGAAACCTCACTTATGAGGGTAGAAAATTGTCTGATATCACAAATTGTATTCACTGATAGTGGTATCTGGAACCATGATAAAACCACTTGACGGTTAGAGAATGACTATTTTTATGGAATAAAGGATTAAAATATTATCTCCAGAAGCCGAAGGTTTAATTAGATTAATTTCATTTGGATTTGGGTCCCAAATTAACCACCCGGATGATAATTCATAGTGTAGTAACTTTGATTTAACTTCGGCCAAAGACATGACAGCAAACTTAGTTTGCTCCTGACTGTATTGTAAGGCGGTGGTGAAATGGGTATAATCTATACTATCTGGATCTATACGTTTGGGTTTGGTAAAGGTAGGATGTGAACGAAGGTAAGTGGGACAGTTGGGTAATATGCAAGGAAATGCATTATCACGAAGTATTGGGCGGCGCTTACTTTAATGAGCGATCCATCAGGCTGAGGCATACCAATATCAGTAATTACTTCATCAGTACGAAAGTGTTTAGCACATACAAAAAGGTTTTTAATTTCTGAAATGCCTACTCTGTGCAGGGATGCAGCCATTTCTCTGTGATTTCCTTGTATTGAGGTCATTTGAAGACTGGTGTATGTGGTTCGCCATCATAATACTCCGACAACCGGGAGCAGAACATTTATTCGGAATTCTAATAAACTATTCACAAAAGTAAAGAAAATTAGTTAAATTTAAGTGAAAAGAAAATTACTATTTACAATAAGGATACTACTAGAAGGTTGCAAATGAAAAGAAATCGAAATATTATCAAAGAAACTAAACTATTAGTCTAAGGCACTGGGTATCTTGGAAATTAAAAATTAAGTAAACACAGATCTAAAATGAAGAATTATGGTTCAATGATATTTTAGCCTTGAAGTAATCTATGGTTAAGTAAATTAACGCTTAGTTGTAAGTATTACTTAGGTCACGGCTGTATATATAAATATATATGTGTATATTTGTTTGTATGTCCCGAGTTGATTGAAGAAACTGGATGGTTTCCAAATGTGATTTTGGCATAACTTTTGGCACCCGCCAACAAGTTGAGGTTTCCACTGAAAATTTATCACACCTCGACAAGTTATGACTTTGTCACATTTTGAGAACCCTAAAAATTAACTTAATCGCACATAATTCGCGCCCTCTAATAAGAGATACAAATCTGAAAATTTAATAGAACATGTACATTATGATGCGGACACGTTGCTGACAACAGATTGCCATTATGTTTATTCATTATCGCAAGATGACGTATCATTATATTTTCATTGTTAAATTTGACTACTTTACGCCTATTAAGCATTATACTCACTGGTTGATTACATAAACCACACACCAATAGCGAAGCGGTTTCTGTGTGGTTGTGTTTTGCCGCGAAGCGACCTAGCAAGCGAAGAGAGCTAGTTATATAAATAATCCAGTTTTTGCAGGGCAAGCATTGGATGCGTATTACGATTCTGAATACTATGAATTAGAATACTCAACTTTTACATCTGTATTATTTAACTTTCTAAATTTCAACTCTCTATTAAACATCTTTATTCTGCTATAACCCAATAAGTATATTTTCCTTGATAAATAATCGTGATCAGTGCCGGATTAACTATGAGCGGGCCCTGGCGCAAGGCGGGATTTTGGGCCCCATGTATGAGTTTAAATACTGTAGGAATAGATAAAACATAGTATTTAAATTGCGAGCATGAATTTAAAATATGGATTGTATATTATTTTAATTCAAATGTATGCCAAATCAATGAAAATATAATATATAAGAATTGTCGCCTATGTGACAATTCTGATATTTTTTTTTGTTGGGGCCCCTAGAATTCATGGGCCTGGCGCATGTGCGCCAAGTGCGCCATGGTTAATCCGCTACTGATCGTGATAACTCTTGAATACGTTGTACATTATTTACAATATTAAATAAATGTGTTTATGTCGTGATAGACTGCTTGTCAAATAACTACTAAGCAATTTGTCTGAGTAAATGCCGTAATTCTATAATGTCAGGATAATATGTTTCTTAACTATATAACTACGGAACTTAGCTTGATACATTCGGGACGGGGAGGCTGAATACTTTTGTCAATTGACTGTATATACTGATTAATTGCGTTTTATTAGTATAAATAAGTGGGTTCAGATATTTCTATTTAGAACGCACTTGCCCACTATCAGAAGAACTGCAGACGTATGTTGAAACAGAAAACTCTAAATTCGAGAAAGAATTATTGGAATGGGATGAAAAAATTAAGGTTCAACCTACAGATCCGACTCATCCAAATTATAGTGGGCTTGTAGTTTCACCTACGTTACAGCCCTCTTTGCTGGAAAAAGATGATATGGAGCTGACTCTAAAGTTAAAAAAGGGAGTAGAAAATCAAGTTATGACACTCAAGAGTGATAATTGTAGCACTAACAATGCTGGGCTTATAAGCTTACCACACTTTATGCTATGTATGGGACTTCTTAATACTGAAATTGGAGAATATATGCTAGTCAAGCACCAATACCAAACATTGCAGTAAGTAATAACCCTCTCACTAATTGTATGGTAGGTCCTTCTTAAATCCAGGTTGTATGACTTAAGTTAAAAGTAATCGTACATTTATTTTCTAAGCATAGTACGTATTCCAGTTTGCAAAGGTAGATGAAGTGAAGGTAGGAAGGGTCACTGACCATGCCCCAGGTGGGATTTTGGGCGATTATTACCTTGACAAACATAGGATTCTAATATATTTAGAAAATATAATAAAAGTCTAGACCACATGTGTCACTTAAATGAGCAGATAAAAGAGATTAATCCCAAGCTTAAATGTCATAATTAATTTTGTTACCCAATTTCACTATACAACTAATTAATTACTTGTGTAGTGAAATTGGGTATTCCATAGCATTCTAATATTCTAAGGCAATGGTGGTTAAGTTTTTTTTTGGACCATGGATTGGTTAGACGAGTTAAATATGATAATGTCCAAATTAAAATATTTAGGCATTATTGCTGCCATTTTATATCGTATATCTCATAATAGTCATCCTCATTCAAATGAAAATCAATTTACATCAAAAATTGTATGTGGTAGGAATATAGAAATCTTGTGATTAGCAAATTTTAAACCACCCATATTACTTATATATTTATTTACTACCTAGTACATAACATCATTCAGGTCGTTGTTAATTTGCTTATACGACTTTACTTGAGATTCAATTTACGCATTTTACTACTATTTGTTGTTTCCTAACTGAAAAAGATGTCCTGCGTAGTTCCTGGGTGTAAATCCAATTACAAGAGCCAAGGTCAGCGCACAGTTTCTTTTTCTTTCCCAAAAGATAAGGAACTTCGTGAGAAGTGGTTTATAGCCATCCCAAGACCAAGAGAACACTACGAGGAGAACAAATACTTGCAGGTGTGCAGTTTACTTAGATACGTTAAATATATCCTTTAATTAATTATTTATTCGATTAATTAACTACGATCCTTAGGTATGTAGCCACCACTTTAAAGATGAAGATATTGAAAGGACGTTTGAATATTTTGATGGAGAGAAGACTGTCATCATGCCCCGCGACAGGATGGGTCTAAAGAACACTGCAATCCCTACTATTTTCCCCAACTGCCCAAGCTATTTGACTGACCGAACAGAAAAGTCTAAAAGGGTATCAAGAGATGACAAGGATGAGATCATGCTTCGAGAGGCCTTCAGTATGAGCCGGATTGATGACAAGACTACGGTTGTTAAGTTCCAAGTTAATACATTTGCTGAATTGTTAACTAAGTTAGATTTACTCGACCTAAAAAATGATTGGGTTACCTATAATCCAGCAACAAATTCGTTCTATTTTCTGAAAATCGTACTGTTGGCTAACATCCCTTCCATTGAACGAACCCTCATAATTGACCATGATTTGAATGCTAAAGCATTATATATGGAAAAACATCCTATCCAATTGTCAACAAGGGTGATAAATGATATACGTCAAATTGAAACACTTATTGATGAAGTTAATTGTTATTCTTTACCCCAAAATTTAAATATCACAAGTATTACGATGAAAAATTATGTAGAACATGCGATTAGTGATATCGGTTGCGCAATTACTCAATTAGACCTTGGTCAAAATAGCTTAAGTGAAACTGGAATGGAAGACTCAAGTTCAATGAAAATTCGACTCCACTTCCTTCTAGACCAGCTGAGATATTTAATCACTGACAAATATAGTCGCCGCTATAGTATTATTACTCAAGTTTTTGCATTAAAACTTCATGGAATATCGCCTGCTGGTTATCGACTTATTTTCTCTTCGAATTGTTTAATTCTGCCACACGAGAGGAATATTTTGAAAATTAAAAATTCAATTGGCTTAGAGAGTGAGTACTTCAACGTCCTTAAGGAAACTGCCACAACATTTAGCCAGCTCGATCGCCACATAATTGTTCAAATGGATGAAGTACACATCCGAAGTGATGCTAGCTACAAAGGGGGTAGAATTATTGGATCCATTGAGAACCCTGAAGATCCCCCAACCACTGTTTTTTCTATAATGGTTTCCAGTTTGGCTAAAAAATATTCAACCATTGTTCGTTTGATACCACTCGGATCTTCGTCAGCAGAGATCCTTTTCCCAATTATCAGAAAAACTATTTCTGATATTGAAAGTTGTAACTTGTTTGTTGAAGCGATTTGTACTGATAACTATCCCCTGAATGTGAGTTTATTTAAATTATTTTCAAACGACTCAAAAACTTTACAACCTAAAGTTAAACATCCATGTAACCCAGCCAGAAATTTAATTCTACTTTTTGATATCGTGCATATTATTAAATCAATTCGTAATAATTGGTTAAATTTACACGACCATGACAAGACATTTGTTTTCCCCCTGTTTGAAGATTGCTTTGGAGGTTATTCAAACTACTTAACTCCACCTAATAGTCTTTGTGTTTCTATTCAAACAAAAAATGTTACCGTTAATCCTATTGAACACCCGTCACTCTATCCACAAGTATGTACAGCTCCTTTTGAGGACATAAGAACTTTATTCAAATCAGACGTGTACAATATTCTGAAAAGGGCACCTAAACTATCTTCTAAGGCATGTTGGCCATCTAAATTAGAAAGGCAAAATGTTAACTTGGCACTTAAGATATTCCACGAATCTACATACTATGGACTGCTAACTTTCAAAACTGAAAAAGAAATTGTAGAGAAAAACCAAACAGTTGCATTTTTGAAACTAATTAGTAATATTTGGGACATTTTTAACGTTAATTGGGTTGGAAAAGATGTCCGGTTCAAAAATGAGTACTCAGCTCCATTATGTCAAAACGATTTTCGAATATGCTTTATTCAAAAAGTGGTTGCATGGTTAAATTGTTGGAGAAATTTACCATGTAAATTTGGTAAACTAACACCACAAACGTTTACGAGTTTTAGGCACACGTGTATGGCACTACCTCTCCTAGTTGATCGACTTATTAGTGAATGTGATTTCAAATATGTATTATCAGCTAGAATTCAAAATGACCCCTTAGAACATCACTTCGGACTATATAGACAAATGTCTGGCGCTCACTACCATATTACATACTGTCAAATATTAGAAAGTGAAAGAAGACTCCAACTTTCAAATATTCTGAAATTATTTTCAACGAAATTGAATTCTGAAGAAGTTGTCAAGCCTTTATCGTTAGTGAATTATATAAACAAATTTGCCGAAAACGCTTGTGGGGAGGAATCAGATTCTAGTTTTGATTTTCAGTTATATCTTGAGACACTTCAATTAATTCCCAAACCTCAAATACATTTATCTCAGATTGAATGCCTTACTTATGTCGCTGGGTATGCCGTGTTTTCGTACCTAAAAAAGTCTAATGCTTGTGCAGATTGTCATAATTTCTTAACTACTGAAAAACAAATGGAAGTAGTGAATGATATGGGGTCTCAATTTATTCTCATTGAATTATTAGACAGAGGTTCGCTTAAATATCCATCTATTGCAGTTAGCGAGTGTGCCAAAATTGTTTACGAAACTTTTATTAAAATAAATAGCTCAGAAATTCTCAGTAAAAATTTCTTTGTTGGTCCCTGTCGTACTATGTTAGTTAGAATAAGTATGAAGGTTATTGAAGATGATCTCATTGGCAAATGGAGAGAATGGTGTGATTGCAAAGTCTGGCGGTGGGATATATTACAAAAAATTATAGTGACTGTATCTAATTGTATTCTCTCAAAAAAAGTTAAGAATTATAATACGATGGTCGTGAAATCTGACAATTCGAAGCTTAAAAAATATAGTAACTAATTTTCTTTATTTAGATACTTCTCAGATGTTTGTTAAAGCAACAAATTCTTTTGATGATAACTATTGTTGACAGTGTATTGTTTTTATGTTCCTGTACGAAGCTCTGAAGTTCCCAAACTACATTTTATGTTGTTCTGTTCTTTCATAATGTAACAAATATTTATTTTTCATGAATGAATTAAACATGTAGCTATTGTTCACACCTTCACTAATTACTATTAGGGATCAATATAATATTAGAGGGGGGGAGGTACAAAGTAGAGTGAAGAAGTATAACTCAACAGTGTAATTTCACTGTAAAACACTACCAAACTGATCAATATATCTAATTTTGAACTTGTGTATATAATCATATTTAACTCGTCTAACCAATCCATGGTCCAAAAAAAAACTTGACCACCATTGCCTTAGAATATTAGAATGCTATGGGTATTCATTGTGTCTTTGCCCACAATATATCGAGTTTAAAATTTATATTTATTTGAAAGATGTAGAGCTCTTGGAACGGCACATTATGCTGCAGGTACAGCGAGGCTGTACATCTTTTCTAATTGATGAAAAAAATGGAAATTTAAAGGGGCTCAATGGTTTAATTATCTATACTTGCACAGGAACAATAAATTATTAATTAAAATGATAAAATAGTCGCCGACCATTTGGATATATTTAGTCAGGCAGTACCACTTTATATATCTTAAACCTTCTGCCACATCACTTTTGACGCAGTTTTTTTTGTGCCGCGCTTTGGGGCTCGCCACTTCCCAAATATGATCGCTTGACCCAGGGAAATTACCAACCTATAGGATAGAAGGAAGGCTGTTTCCTCTTTCGGGTTCAACATTAACCATAGCACTTGATTATAAAATTTATGTTTTTTTGATAATGAAAGTATTTATATCTTAGAATCTTTCATGAGCTCGCCTAATTAAATGTATTCGAGCCAAATAGGAAATCAGGTATGATGAATCGATAAACAAAATAACTAGGTTTAGACAAGACAAGTTTTTTGGATAACTTATACAATAACCAATGTTTTCTACTCTGTTATCTAGCCACATGTTTATGTTGCTATACAGTGCAAGATTGAAACCGCTTCAAACAAATAGTTGAAGACCAAATATATTTGGGCAATTGTTTTACTATTTGTCTCCATAACAAATACCAAATAATGATATTCGGGAACCAACTGAATATTAATTACTGGGGAAATAGTATTTGGTCACTATTTGGATGCCCCCTATACACGAAGTGAGGTTTGAACAATTTGACTAATTTAATTTGTACAGTACATAATAGATATAGTGATATTGGATATAGTGATATAATGGGTATAGTGATATATTGGATATAGTGATACATTGGATATAGTGGATATAGTGATAATTTGGCCACTAATCAGATGTCCCCACCATTATCACTATATCCAATATGTACAGATATCTATAGTTTTCAAACATTTCCAATTTTGATATATCTCGTGGTGTATTATCTCATTAGCAATTATTAAGGGATTAATAGTCCGAGAAATATCAAACTTGAAAATTTTGAAAAAATAATTATCGGAATATATCAATTTATACTAGTCACTTTGTTGAAACCACAATTCATGTTTAATATTAGAGACTCAATCCTCCTCATGGGAATTGAGGCAAGTGTCGTAGCTTGAGATGTAGCAGCCCGGGACAAACCGAGTACAGACTGCAACCGGTCCGTATTTTTGTTTGACGGTCCAGACCTGTCTCGATCATAGTGGACCATGGGTCAATGGGTAATGGGTCATAGGTCAGATGGGTCACTTAAATTGATGGGTCACGTCTCTGTGACCCATGACCCATGACCCATTTGGAATTTGGAATTTCGATGTTCCGCCACTTAATAGCACGAATCAAATTAATCCAGAAACATTACAGGGCATATCTTTGGTATTAGAAGTCTACCAAAATTAATTGATTGACAAGCATAATACATACGTATATTGTAAGTCGGATTGTGTTACATAATGTTTAGATATTTAAAAATAGATGTTTAAAAGGTTAATGGGTAACACGATGGGTTAAAGCGTTACTTGATGGGTCAATGGGTCACTCGATGGATCATGGGTCAATGGGTCATGGGTCACAAATGCGATGGGTCACCAATGTTGACCCATGGTCCACTTGGACTGAACCGTGCATTCTATGTCCAAACTTTGAGCGACTATGTGAACTCTCCAGGTATAATCTAAATTTACAAGGTCTCAAGGAATATAGTAAAATTTGATAATTTTAATTATCAATTTTGCAGATATTATTGATAACACTAATTTAATATACTCTACAACATTAATACAGAAGTTAAGTTGAGGCGTGACCTTCGTTATATAAGGCCTTACTACTACTCCGAACCATGGATTACTTAAAGGCCATTGATTATTAGCTGACATATCTTTATCTCAATAGTAGTGATGACAGACCTGAGAAATGCATTATAATTATATAGGAAGTTTGGAACATGATATCAAGGCATACATAACACCCTTTATAATTGTGATATATCACCATTTGATTACGTATTCGCTATTTTTCGTGGGAATTATAGTGTTTTTATAGCCTGCTTTTAACTTAGTTAAACGCGGTATAAATGTTCAAAATTGGAACATGAGGATGTCCATAACTAGTTGAATGAATTATAAATGGAATGTTGACACATTCCTCGGTTGCCAGGAAAATGCATATTTCTTAAAATGTGCCATAACTCAAAAAGTATCTATTTTATGTAAACTATGTTAGTACTGATCTACCCGCAATAGCTAACTTCCTATTCATTAATAATACATTTTCTAGGCCTAACTTCAACAATCTTTGAGATAATGTGATTATTAGCACTTAATTCTTTATATAGTAATGTTCCAATTTTGAACATTTATAACGCGTTTAACTATGTTAAAAGCAAGTTATAAAAACACGATAATTTCCACGAAAAATAGCAATTACGTAATCAAATGGTGATATATTACAATTCCAAAGGGTGTTATGTATGTCTTGATATCATGTTCCTAACTTCCTATATAATTATAATGCATTTCTCAGGTCTGTCATTACTAGCTATTGAGATAAAGATATGTCAGCTAATAATCAATGGCCTTTAAGTAATCCATGGTCCAGCAAAATCTACTCAGTAGTAAGGCCTTATACAACGAAGGTCACGGTTGAGGTTATTATTCAAAAAAATATTACTATTTTAATGATGTTTTTAATAAATCTGATCTTTTTTCTAGAGATCGGTCGCTTCAATTAAATGCTCAAAAGTGGAAAATATGTATAGAAACTAAAGAGAAAGAAAATAAACTTGAGGTCAGCGATATTATTTGTAAATATTACCCACAATTTTGAAGGTAAAGAACTAAGTACAGATTAAGTGCTCCTCAATTTCCTATAGAGCATATCATGACATATTCCGTCCGAATGCAAATTTGTGGACCAAGTTCAATACAAATTACTTGGATTCAAGTGCTTTTAATTTAGAAATAATTGACTTATTACTATACGATTAACTTTTGTCAAAGCCTTTTTATGATACATTTGAGAAATTAATCAATTTTGTAATTACTAATTTATTTTGGTTTCAAAAACAAAATCATTGATTTTTTAGCCTATTTCAGTCCCCTTTAAAGCATTTTGATTACAAATGACACCAGTTAATATTATGATTTCAAGATAAAGCGAACAGTTTCTGGCTGTTCCAGGAAAATTATACTTCTTTTCATTATTATGATCTGTCCCCCATTGGTTCACACCAACCGAACACTGAAGCGTTATATAACGTTTGAAATTTCCCCTTACTCAATCTGAAGTATGGTAAACAAAGCAAATTAGCTTCAAAATTATGGCAGAATCCAAACTCAATTTGAAATTATTGAACATGAGTCATAGGCCCCGTTGTTGTGGGTAACGTGCTGTAACTATCAATATTCAGTTCGAGAACCTGGATTCCTTCCGGATCAAATTATATTATGTGGTTGGATAAGCATTCTCTACATGTATACTTGTCTTTAACTAATATCATTGGATGTAAATGTTAGTAAAGACATCTTAAATATATTCACGCGCCTATAAGTTCGTGCCCAATTGTAATTACCCCGTCTATATCCCTTAAACTCTACAGATTATTTCATCCCTGATAGAACATCTACACTATATGCTATCATTAACGAAGCCATTTCTTAATCTTCTTATTGGTTCATTCAAATAATATTTCAAAGTAATAGTGTTAATTTCTGCATTTCCATCTCAAGCATTTTGACTAAAGATGCGTAGAGTCAACATGCGTTATTTCAAAGGGAAAATTTATTTGGTCGTATTAGCAAATGTTCGATTTAATGAGTATTCGAATTAATTTATGATGACTGTATATCAAATGGCCGAAAGCGTGAAAATTGTGGATGGGCAAAGACTTTTCAGAACAACGACCTTGTTTATACATAGCTACATTCCAGATAGTTGATGGATTAGACAATGTTACTATAGAAGTTTCACTTAGTTTATGTTGAAATTAAGTCCACGAAAAAACTTAACATTAATGACTGTATACAGTGAACCTTATTTAGAGCACTGCGCGGGGCGGGTTAATAACTTCGGGTTGCGGGACCCACAACCCGCGGGTACTTTCGGGTCAAAGAATCAGAATATTTTCGGGGCGGATCTGGTGCGGGTCACGGAATCGTCTTGCGGGGCGGGTGCGGGTCAGAAATTCTTAATGCGGGTTGATGCGGGTCAGCGCGGGTTTGCGCAAGAGTTCTCGCTAAGGATTATTTGGGGGCGCAGTGTCCACTAATTGTAACAATGTACCCCTCTATAGTTCCTAAACAAAATAAACGATCAGTATAAACTTAAGATGGCAGAAGTCTTGCGATGGAACGAATTGTACGGTGAATTATTTCGTAATCTCGAAAAATATACTCGTAATTCTTCAATTTCCGCCCAAAACATATTGTCGTCTTCTTTATTCCTTATAGATGTAAATATTTTTGTGCCCGCATTGTGCGCCGAGTGTTTACACCCTATTATATAATCCTAGCGATAATACTGGTCATCGAGTGTTGGTGCGGGTTGGGCGCGGGTTAATGTGAGTTAGTTTCGGGTTGGTGCGGGTTCATTTGTTTATATCGTCGGATTTTCAGGGCGGGTCGGGTCGGGTCAATCACTAATAGATGCGGGTCGGGTGCGGGTCCCGCATATGACCCGCGCAGAGTTCTAGAACCTATATCGACTGAATTATCCCTATAAATTAATTTGAATTGTGTATTAGTCACCAGGGAATTAAGTTAATGTCTTAAACCTTCCAAGAAAAAGGAGCAATTCTACAATGGTGGGTTGCGAATGGCAATCAATCGGAAAATTGCTTTATAAAGTGAAACCGATTAATGAATGGGTGAAACGTATTTCTCATACACTAAATGCTTGTTGAAGTTCGAAGGAACCGAATATCAATCGAGAGCCTAAGTATCAGAATTATAATAATCGCTTTTTGTAAATCAGGGCTCTTCAATTAGTTTTATCCCCGGGCCACTATTGAAAAATCAGACACTTCCCCGGGCCACTCCGGGTCACTTCGTAACTGGAGTAGCCATAATTGATTACTTCTACGCTAATAACAATTAGGTAAGAATAAAACACATTATGTGATATACATAGTACGGATACAAGACTAAAAGTACAAGCAAGAAAGGAAATTGGGCATATTAATGCATGTGACAATTTAATGAAGAATATCGGGAAAAGTTATGTACTGTAAAACACTATGCCAATGGTTGTATTTTAGTTAAACATAAATTTGAATATTGGAATGATCAAGTAACTACTATATCCCAGGGCCTAGAAGGTTAAATTAGAGTTTCAGTTGCAGAGCATGTAGCTATGAGCGAAATAATATCGAATAAATATATACACTGAAAAGATTGGGCGGGCCACCAAAATATAGGCAGCGGGCCACTAATTGAAGAGCCCTGGTGTAAATTGATTCTTCTATTGTTAATCATTGCGTAAATAGACAAAATAGTCAAATTTAACAATATGAAATGAATGATATGATAATCTGGTTTTACTATTATCTCCCATTTTTAATGTACATCTATCTACAATACTATTAAAAAACAAACCGTTATATATGTATACGTACATGGCCTACTTAATATACGGCCGTGTATGTCACCGAGAAGGCCAAAAAAATAGAAGGCCAGTTTAGAGATTTCATTATAGGATAAACTATGCCCTCCTACTGTATTATTTGGGTTATGTATGGGGTAATCAACCATTGCGAGTCCAATGGAACCACACACAATCACAAAGCTGAGAATCTCAGCTTTGTGATTAAGCTGTTTAGGCGCCATTTCATGGTGACGGTAACAATCTATAGTAAATTTTAAAAAATTCAAATGTCATAAATTTCATTTTCTTGCTACTTTCTAATAATTATATAACACGAATACTAAATAGGGATATATGTCATACAACAAAGGCTACAAAATCACAAAATTACGACATTCTAAAAATTCTAAAAAATTATAAAGCAACCACATGCTAAAATACAAGTAGTATCCTAGTTACAACTTACTATTTTCGTCCCTAAAGCGTATATAATTGCTGGTTTATAGATATTCATTCTCATTATATATTCGGAAATGTATACTAAGCATATTTGCAAAATATCTTCATTTTCTCGTAGTTCTTTTAGACTCGAATTGTATATATAGTATATTTGTGGTGTCATCATTAAATGGCGCCTAAACAGCTTAACCACAAATCTGAGATTCTCAAAAGTGGTTCCATTGGACTCGCAATGGTTGATTACCCCATACACAACCCTAATAATAAAGTAGGAGGGCATAGTTTATCCTAGAATGAAATTTATAAACTGGCCTTCTATTTTTTTGGCCTTCTTGGTGACATACACAACCGTATATTAAGTAGGCCATGATACGTATATATCTTCGTTTACTAATAAAATACAAACCTTTATACGTATACATATGTGTGTATATATTTGCTTGCATGTTCCGAGTTGATTGAAGATACTGGACGGTTTCATAAATATAATTTTTGGCATATAAGGGTAACTTTTGGCACCCGACAACAAGTTGAGGTTTCCAGGAAAAATTTCTCACATCCCGCCAAGTTATGACATCATTGTCACATTTTGAGAACCGCGAAAGTCACTTAATCGTAAATAATTATTGCCCTCTAAAAGATAAATATATGAAAATTTAGTAGAATATGGACATTAATTGTCACACCAGATTATCAATATGCTTGCTCATTACCACATGACGACGTAATCACTAAAGTTTCACATTGTTTAATTTTACTACTTTCGGCCTATTTAAGCTATATAATTAATGTCATAAGTTAAACCACACATCAACCGTAAAACGGTTGGTGTGTTTTCAGTGGTGGATTAAGGGGGGGGGGGTGGATGGGGCGGTCGCCCGGGACCCGAGTCTAAAGAGGGCCCAATACAATGCTGTAATATTTGTATTGAGAAATGTGTTGCATTATAATGTTTGAGTAGTGAAGCAATAACATGATAATGTTAGTTTAATTAAGTTTGAACAATGATAAATTAATACACAGCACACCTTAAAAGTAACAAGCCTAGTCCTGATCTGCTTTTACATTGAATTTTTCGATTCTAAATATATTCTCCACTTCACAGTAATGCATCCTATTCACAAGTAGGGGGCAACTAAAAGAAAAGTAAGTCACCGTCACGAAGAGCAACAAAACAAGAAACGTCTAAACTTCCTAAACTAGACACAATCACAATCCCAAGAATTGTCAGCCGAAGACTATGAGCTTTCTACTTCAACATGTTCCTTTGTACCTCTTGGCGATTCATTTGTATCTAGTTAAAACAAATTACTTGCAGTATGGGACCTCAGTTTTATCGAGCCAGAGTATCAAGTTCCAGAGGTTGTAGAAGAGCAACACGCTTTTAACTATGAAATAAATACAACTTGTGAATAACATTGGGTTGTGGGACGATAAATCAGAAGACTTACGAAATCGTTGGATAGCAAAAGGTAGTGAAGATTGTAGATACAATTGTAACGACCCTTTCGGATTATATTCAGGGCTGTCCTCAAAGAAACTCCTAAAGGCCCTTGGTTGATGTCCGCCAGGGGCCCAATATACCCTTAATCCGTCTCTTTGTGTGGTTGTATTCTGCTGCGAAGCAACCTAGAAAGCGATGCTAGCTAGTATACTGAGCGCTTCGCGGCAGAACATAACCACATACCAACCGCTTCGCGGTTGGTGTGTGGTTTATATACAGTCAACATCCGGTAATTCGAACCCTCTTGGAATGAAAAATCCGTTCGAGATAACGAATGTTCGAGTTAAAGGGCATTCGAGTTACCGGATGTTGACTAAGGGGAAATGAAAATTCGTTCGAGATAACGAATGTTCGAGTTACCAGATGTTGACTGTACTTCTAACATTGATTATAAAACGTAAATACGCCTAAATAATCGAATTTAGCAATGTGAAATTTTAGTGATTACGTCATCATGCGATAATGAGTAAGCATATTGGGAATCTGTTATGACCAACGCATGTTCTATTAAATTTTCAGATTTTATCTCTTATAGGGCAGAAATTATGTGCGATTAAGTGAATTTTAATGCTACTCGAAATGTGACAATGACGTCATAATTTGTCAAGGTGTGATAAATTTCGAGTGGTAACCTCTACTTGTTGTAAGGGCCAAAGGTTACCCCTATATGTCAAAAATCAGATTTGGAAACCGTCCAGTTTCTTCAATCAACTTGGAACTTACAAATAAATACATATACGTTTACACACACACACACACACATACATTTCAGCCTTGTTTTTAATAGTATAGATCGTGACCTACGTTATAATAAGGCCTGTTCACTAGTGTTAAAATTTGGACCATGGATGTCGTATAAGTCCATTGACTCTTTTTAGAATAAATGTTATAGTCAGAGATAATTAACCAAGTACAGTCAACTAGCTTAATAGAGCCACTGGTTAATCGGTTTCTCCGCTTAATCGGGTCAAACAACCTGGTCCCGAGGTGGCTCTATTAAGCGGAGTTGACTGTAGTAATCCAGAAGAAGTAATATTATTGGGCTTAATACCAAGCACATTTGAAGTAAATGAATGTTGCAATAGTACAAAATATTAAAGAAAACATGAAAGTGAATATAAGTTTTAGCAAATAAACATTTCAAGAACAATAACAACTAATTGGGATAACTTTCTTTATTTTTCGAGAATTTTCGACATGAACCGACTGCAAAGGTTGCAAGGCATTCATATTTTTGTTCTGGATTACTACTTGGTTAATTATCTCTAACTATAACATTTATTCTAAAAAGAATCAATGGACTTAAACGACATCCATGGTCCAAAATTTAACACTAGTGAACAGGCCTTATTATAACGTAGGTCACGTATAGATGTATCATGGCCTACTATATTATACGGCTAGATAAGTCAAGTATTTGCCATTTTATTTCCAGGCCAGTGTTTACTTTCTTATTGCTCGTAAAATAAAGTATCTATTGTCATGGAATAAACTAAACTTAGGTTTTCAAATACGCTGGAAACATCTAAAATACTTTTGAGAATGATTTCTCATCGGATTTAACCACAATGACGTAATCAAATATACATACCCATATATGGTAATTAATACTAATTATCAAGTAGAGATTTGAAGTGGAGATTGAAGTAGAGATTCAGTGAACATTAGCTAAATAAGTCACAAGAACGGTCATTAAACTGACTGGGCAACATGTACGTAGTCAAACAGCACTTTTAAGAGTTAGATTAAAATCTAACTATACATTTCAAAAAAAATACAAAACATATGGTTTAATAAGGCCACTGTTTATTGGAATCTTGTTTCAGCTACACCGCCCGCGTCAGTTTTCACTCCCGCACGATTATTGTCATTATTGTTATTATTCCCATTATTACACCTAGATTTCAAAGTAAGGCCACTGTTCGTTGGCAATTTTATGGTAGGACACACTATAAAATAGACATAATTCTCTAGTAACAAAATCCGAACCTATAACAAGCATTATTACCCAACGATTGCATATTTTATCAATAAGCACTCACAAATTTGAATATTTGCTCAGATAATTGTTAACTATGCCGTCATCAAATAATGAGATAATGATAATGAGATGCCGCCCGCACGCATCCTCTGATAGACTTCGTGTGGAGCTGAAACAATATTACTATTAACACTGGCCTAACAATAGTATAATTATTTACTTACATTGACGTTGATAAGAATTTGAGTGAAAGGAATGACATAATTTGTTACTGTAGTTAGTTTTTAACAAGAAAAATGCATTAGGATAAAACGGCAAAGTTATATTCTCAAATTATCTAAAAACTTAACATTTATTTAACATCATTGCCATATATGGGTAGTATATTTGATTACGTCATTGTGGTTAAATCCGATGAGAAATCATTCTCAAAAGTATTTTAGATGTTTCCAGCGTATTTGAAAACCTAAGTTTAGTTTATTCCATGACAATAGATAATTTATTTTACGAGCAATAAGAAAGTAAACACTGGCCTGGAAATAAAATGGCAAATACTTGACTTATCTAGCCGTATAGTATAGTAGGCCATGTATGTATATATTTAATACAGTCTACTCCGCTTATTTGGGACACGTTTTTCTAGGCTCGAATAAGCTGAGTTTGTCCCGATTAACCGAAATTTTTGTATTAGCTTCAATGGAAAGGATTCGGTTCTTGGGGAGTGTACAACACATATAGAGTATATACAGTTAACACATGGAGTCTTGTCTTATATGCTAGTAACTATTGCCTAATATTTAAAGAGAATACTTATCCACCGATCATCGGCGTTTGTATTAAAAACCTCGCTACTTTCTACCGATGATGTTTTTTTATAAACATAAAAAAACAATCGGTACTCATATAAATTTTTGAATTAAATTAAACCATATTTTGTGTAGGAACTCGAAGATCTTTACTCCAATTACTTAAGATCAGCACTTGCACTCAAGATATCATACGACTATTTCACCTCTAGTTGGTAAGTATAGTTTTATTAAGGTATTATACTAATATGTCAACAAATATGTTTTCTACGTCAGATTTATACGTTTAAATTTAGTAAACTTAAACTTCTACTTAAATTAGTCAAAAGTCTAAACACAACGACTTAGTTCATGCTAAGTTTACTTAATTCTCAAAACTAATCCGAAAACTTAATTTTTGATTAAACTTGAACTTGAACTCATCTAAACTGAGTCTTGAGTTATATTTACATAAATTCTCTAAACTCAACTCAGACAAATTTTCAGTACAGTGGATTCCGGTTATAAACACATCGTCGGGACCTGCACTTAAACTTAATGTGCTTATAACTGGCATGTTCTTATATCAGGCATAAGTTATATAGGGTATATGACAACCGTTTCCCAACATAGTGTAGTATATCCGATATGTTTTTATAACCGGTGTGCTTATGTCGAACATCTACTATATAAAATGACCATCAACTATTTATAATTAATTTCCATGCTACCTATATACATACTCTTTGAACTAAGTGTATATAATTTTCCTCAAATGTATATAAATTTGTAATGGAATTTCAAGCCAGAATTATATACAAACCCAAATTAAGATATCAGCGAGTAGTGTTTCTATACTACTAAATATTGTGAGCACATTGGCCAAAAATATAAATTATCGTTGAATAGGAATTTTACATATCTTAGGCACTACAGCAACCGGCCAAAAGTATTTGAACAACAATAATTTGTATTCATACATTCAAACGTCTAGAAGCCTAATAATAACTGTAGTTGCTTCAGAAATGTATACTAAGCATATTAGCAAAATATCTTCATTTTCTTGTAGTTCTTTTAGGCTCGAATTGTATTTATAGTTTATTTGTGGTCTCACCATTAAATGGCGCCTAAACAGCTTAACCACAAACCTCAGATGCTCAAAAGTGGTTCCATCAAACTCGCGATGGTCGATTACCCCACATACAATAAATATAGCAATAGGAGGCATAGTTTAGCTTATAATACAAATTAGAAACTGGCCTTCTCGATGACATATTTACCCGTATATCAAGTAGGCCATGCACCATTAAAATTTAAATTCAAAAATTTTGCTATTTTATTTAGTAATAGTACCTATTGTTGTATGTCAACATCATTGTTGAATATATAATGAGAATGAATATATATAAACCAGCAATTATATACGTTTTATGGACGAAAATAGTAAGTTGTAACTAGGATACTACTTGTATTTTAGCATGTGGTTGCTTTATAATTTTTTAGAATTTTTAGAATGTCGTCATTTTGTGATTTAGTAGCCTTTGTTGTATGAGATATATCCCTATTTAGTATTCGTGTTATATAATTATTAGAAAGTAGCAAGAAAATGAAATTTATGACATTTGAATTTTTAAAAATTTACTATAGATTGTTACCGTCACCATGAAATGGCGCTTAAGCAGTTAACCACAATCTCAGATTCTCAGAAAGTGGTTCCATTGCACTCGCGATGGTTGATTACCCCATATACAATGCAAATAATAACAATAGGAGGCATAGTTTAGCTTAGAATGTAAATTACAAACTGGCATTCTCGTTTCATGACCTCCTCGGTGACATATTTAGCCGTATATTAAGTAGGCCATGAATGGTGTTATACTCATTAACTATACAATTAGCAAATTAAATATAAAATTTCTAATAATTGAGGCAATTTGAATATATAAATTCTGATTCAGATTTGAATACCTCATGGTAGAATTACTCTAGGTGCATAATTTCTCAGTACACTATTATTTATCAGTGATAGATATTGCCACATTCCTATTTGGGCCCTTTGCCACAAGTGGCAAGTGGAACGGACACTTGTGCCACTTCAAGGATATTGGATAAAAATTACCTAAAACTCCTTGTTAGTATGGATTTATACCATAGCAAGATATTGAAGTCATTTCAAAGTAGTTTAAAGATCCGTTAATACACTATAAGAAGCATGTGTTAAAATATTTTTGGTAGGTTTGTAATTCGAAAACAGTGGAGTCTCCGATATGACGGACACGTTGGGGACAAGGCTTTTGTCCGTTGTTGAGAGATGTCCGATTCTCGGGTACTAGTCCTTATTTATATTAAATCAGCCAATATACATCATTTTGATTGCAGCTTTAAATGTACTAAGGTTGAATAGTTACAAAATAAAGTTATATTTACTGATTGTATTTTAGAAATGGATCTACGATCCATCACGATGGATCCTATTAACTATCTTTTTAATAGATAATATAAATAAGAAATAATGGGTTTGATTGTTAATGTATACTCAGCTAACTTACGATCCTATTTCCCTACATATTATCATTAAATTTGTGATTCTCATGAAAATTATCAGAAGTAGTTTCCGGTTGTCCGTTCTTTGGAGAAAACTTTCTATTAAGACACACGATTCGGGCCATTTCCTTTGTTCGTTTTTCGGAATTCAGAGTTGTCCGCGTCCGCTTCTCGGAGACTGATTAACTATTACATGTATGTCGATTCATTCCGTTCCAGGAGGTTTGTCCATTGTAGAGGGGTTGTCCGCTTCTCGGAGTCTCCGTTTTGATAGACTCTACTGTATATCAAACCAGTGGCGGTCGCAGGATCTGATCAGCCCGGGACAGGGGCGGGCTACGATTAAGCCCCCGGGGCATGTTTTGCTTTATGTTCTAAGGAACAGTGATTCTACATCACAAACGTCCAACTGGATGAAAACCACCCTTAATACCATGGATCACCCTAAAGTACTTACGTAATCCCCACTCAGATTATATATACTAGTACAGGGGTTCCCAACCTTTTCTCAGGCGCGTATCCCTTATATACAAATGTAGGGGATACGCGTACCCCCTCCCATTAACAGTAATGTAGCCTTTTTAACTTCAACGTATCCTAGGTTGGGAACCACTGCACTGTATTAGTAGTTTGGAATACGATTTTCATATAATCATTCCTTTCTATAATGTTAATTGCATAGGCGTCGGATCCACCCGGCTACCCGGCACATTCCCAAAGTCCTAGACCGTGTAGAACGATGAAGCGTCCGGCTAACCCGGCCACCCGCCCGCATGCACTGATGCACATAAACCCTTGCATGAACTCGCAGCGAGACGCATGCCGTGAACAAAGCGGCTGCTGAATCGATTGGGCCGGGCGGCCCGAAGTCTAGCGGGCACATTTCCGACGCCTATGGTTAATTGGTATGTATAAGTTTGGTAAATATAAAAACATCTAAGAACAGGTTTTTGATAGTCGCTTTTGTTCGATGAATTGAATTTACGAGGTTAAAGTTCAAAAGAATCAATCAATTAGAATATTCTAATTGATTAATATAACAATAGTAAATTCTACAAAAAGATTAGGATGGCAATTCAACCCGATGTTACCCGGGGGCGAAAAGCAACTCAGGACCCGGGGCCGGGGCAGAGTATACTAGATCCGGGGCATTTGCCCCGGTTGCCCCCCCCCTGGGACCGCCACTGTATCAAACTAGCGCGCTTCGATTGCTAGGTCGCTTCGCGGGAGAACACAACCACACACGAACCGCTTCGCGGTTGGTGTGTGGTTTATGTAATTCTAGCATTGATTATAATGCTTAAATAGGCCTAAAATAGTCAAATTTAGCAATGTGAATTTAGTGATTACGCCATCATTCGATAATGAGTCAGCATATTAGGAATCTGTTATGATCAACGCATGTTCTATTAAATTTTAAGATTTTATCTCTTATAGGGCAGAAATTATGTGCGATTAAGTGAATTTTAATGCTTCTCGAAATGTAATGACGTAATAACTTGTCCAGGTGTGAGAAATTGTCAGTGAAAACCTCAACTTGTTGGCGGGTGCCAAAAGTTAGCCAAATATGCCAAAGTATCACATATGGAAACTTTCCAGTTTCTTCAATCAACTCGGAACATACAAACTAATATATACACACACACCCAGGTTGTATACGTAGTTCCATTTGTGTTTTTGATAATTCCAAAAATACAAAGTTTTTCACAAGGGATCGCGAAATTTGACCTACTTACAAAGTAAAATTAGGACCAACATGTTATCCGAAGTATGAATTTGACCTACGGCCTATTAAGAAATTGATCTACGGCCTACTACGAATTTGACCTACATACTTATAAAGTAGTAAATTTCTTACAAGAATAGGAATTTGACTAAAGTATACTCCGAAGTATGAATTTGACCTACGGTACGTACCCACATTAATAAGACTTAGATAAACAAAGTGATTTTAAGTTACTTAGAATTAATCTTGACGCATTAGCATCTATTTGCTAATCTACACGTTATAACAACAATAAACGGGAAAGCAGAATTCAATAGAAAACTGAAGTCGGATTTTCATAGAAAATGGAAGTAGGAAAATGATCCAAAGTGAAATGTAAAAAATTGTAATAGATCGAAAAGTTTTCCGATGTCGGAAAATGATCAAAAATGCTATTATACCAAATTTGGCTAAAAAGTGAACAAATAGGAATTTGATCGAAAAGTTTTCCGATGTCGGAAAATGATCGAAAATCATTACTTGAAATTTTGTATTAGTTTGATAAACGTATTAGGTAAATGAAATTAGTCAAGTAAAGAAAATATACTTTAGATTGAAAATATTGAATAAATTCACTGGAAAATCTTCAGCAATATTATTCGTGCTAAATTGGTAGTAAAAACGGACATACTTTCGTTCCCATCAATCCAAGTTTTATAAAAGTAATTCTCAAGAGATTTCAGAAGTTCCAATTCAGTTAGCGTCAAATCTACGAACAATTTTTTATCGCGAATTATGTGGACGTAATATCCTCATCAAGTAGAAATGGAAGCGCCATCAATTAATGTACCCATTTCTTGAATGATTTGTTGGTTTTGTACAGCTTAGCGAGATCGATCTTTTGTACCTTATCATGAATAGCCTTTATATAGTGAAACCAACATCCACGATAGTGATATTCGAAAAACAGTTTTAAATGCATTGCGCGATGCCTTCTCAAAATCACACATTGCGATGGAAGGATTGAATTCTGCAACAAGTTCGTGTAATGCTAATACTACTGCAGTATAAAGGTGTCCACTTTTAGAAGTCATCAGAATATGTAATGCTGGAATCGCATGCCTCTTGACCCTGTCAAAATCTGGTAGAATATTCGCGGAACTACATCGAAAGTGGCATCGAAGTGAATAATTTCGGCTTCCTTAAGCTTCAATAACATTAGATCAGACGCAAATACTACCGCTTTTTCATCGCAATCCATAATTGTTAGTCTGTGGAATTTGGAGTAAGGAGAATTTATTAGGAGTTGGTCGAACTCTTCAGGAGATACCGGCAATTTAGGCAGGTGTGATCACCGTCTCTGGAACATCGTATTTTCAAGTGTTTTAAAAGTTTCAGTTGTTTTTGCAGCAGAAATCTCGGCAGTTCGTTTGATTCTGTTGGCTAATACAATACTATGAGATTTGTATTCCGATTCCGAATGATTGTGCGCTCTAGTTATATCCAAATGATTTACCAAGGTACTGATTTTTGTCAATCCCTCACATGCATTTGGTCTAACGAGAGTGCACTTCAGATAAATTGTACCATTTAATTCCCGATTCTTTGTATAGCGATATCCTCCAGATATTTAATTAGTCGAATTCAATTTTTCCCCTCAACAATTGAAAAATTCATTTTGATTAAATTTATATATCATACTCTCAGTTGATGTCCAATATATAGTTATTTGATCAAAATGTACCTAGTACGTTCGCATACCAAAGTAAAAGTGCAAGCGTGATAAAACAACTGAATTTAATAACAATGCTTGTTATCATTTTGAAAATTTATACTAATTCACTCCAAAATACTCAAATTTCAATGGAAACCATTTTCGATCAAATTCCTACTTATTCACTTTTTAGTCAAATTTGGTATAATAGCATTTTCGATCATTTTAAGACATGGAAAACTATTCGATCAAATTCCTACACAACAAGTTTTCGATCAAAATCAGGCTACTGCAATAAAGATATTCAATGATTACAATGTACTATATGATGTACAAAGTAAATAAGAATGAATTTACTATACCAAGAGAACTGCTAATTATTGAAAGATTTGCACAATAATCACTATTTCACTGCGACTTACACATGGTTTCTGTTTATCTATAATATCTTTAAAAAGTTGCCCACAATTTTTTCATAAATTATCGTGACCACATGCAACTTGAACGAAAGTTCCTTGTTTGCTTTGGCAACATATTAATCAATATTAATAATTGCTTAATTTGCATCATTTTCATCATCATCACGCGATTCCTCATTCTTAGTTTCTGTATTATTTATGGTCATATACTGTGCTGAATTCTGCTTCCCTATATTACCGATTGTGATTAATAATTAAAAGAGGTATTGCTGATTCGAATATATTCCATTCATAATTCCATTCATAACTGAAAAATTCCGGTTCTCTTTTGTAAACAGTTTAAAGTCCTAAAACTTGCGCTTTCTTCCTTTTTTTCTTCTTTTGCACATTTTTGTTCAATTTTCTTCTTTTGCACACCCTACTTTTCTATTCTTGAAATGATACCAATGTCTAGCAGGATTTTTCCAAATTGTATTAATGAAAACTTCGGCCCCCGTAATTTTCTGAGTGAAATTCAGTGGCTCTTTTCAACTGATTCCGTAAAGCGATTCGGAACGTTTATATGCATTCTCATCGTGGTCATGTTACCGTGTTAACCTTAATTTTATTAACAACATGATCAACATAAGCATTTCCTGAGGCTCTATTCAATGTGCATTAACGTACGTGCAACTTATGGGAGGAGCGAATTTTCACATATACCTAACTTCCAGATTCGTAATTAAGAGAATTCACCTTTTTTCCTTCAACCATATAATATTCCATTTGACAAAAATAAGTTTTCCTTTGGATATAAGTGTAAGTATTTTATATATAAATATGACATGCAGCCATTGAAATAAGTGATAAATGTTATTATTTTCCACTTCACTTGAAGAATTTGAAGTATTTTATCACTCTTCTCGATTTGTTAAATGCATTGTTGTTCTCTATCTACTTTTTACAATTGTGTAGGTTAAATTCGTATCTCAAAAGTGCAAAGGTATCTCAATACTTTGATCAAATCCCCACGTTACCCAAGTTACTACATCGGAATATACGTAGGCATAGCCTACTAAATCAGGCCTCACAATAGATTGGGAATTTTCGGCCAGTGATGCGGTCGAAGCCGAACAATTAAATCCGCATTCCTCACTAATTTGTGATTATCTCGTTCAACTAACTGTATTATATATTAACTTAAACAATTACATTGCATATAATCTGAAATTAAGTATTTATATTGACTATTTATAGTAAAATATGTAGATTTTTATTAATAAAAAACATTAATAAAAAACATTAAAAACATTAAATATGTAATAACCAGCATGAATTTGATTTCTAAGATAGTTTCCTCAATACACATAAACTATATTCCGACATATTGCTTTTGGTGTCTCCCGATAACTTCCAATTTGAGTGTGGTATATCACTGGTCATACAGGTGTAGAATGATTGTTCATATTGACTTATTAGATAAACAGGAATCTAAATAAATCTAAAATAATAAATAAAATTAGGGTATTAAGAGCTAAATTTACAATTCCAATGCATCCACCATAGAATTGTAATTTTACTTTATTTGCTATCATGTAATTCCATGAAACGAATAGCAGCCAGCGCAGTATTGAAAATCTTACAACATCATAAGAAAGGACAAGTGTTTCTCCAAACATCACAATCATGGTTATCCACAATATAATTCAAAGCAAGCTCCACGATAATTTTCCTCTCTGGCCCTTCTACTAACGGATCCATCAACTCCTATTATTTTGTATTATAGAAAATATCTTCCAGAGCGTAGCAATTGATTATAATACTATTTCCGTTGGATAATTTAGCGTCCTCAATCAGAGATTTCCAAGAGTTTATACTGAGATATGAATGTTTCATCAACAAGTAAATATTTATCAATGTTGACATAATCAGACATAAGGAACATGGTTCAATTTTTTTCAAATATAGGTGTGTGGAGTATCCTGCGATGAAAGCTAAAAGATTGAAGTGTTGGTATAACGCAATCAATGATAGATAAATCTGATATTTCATTTACGAAAATGTCAAGAATGATTTCATTGCCCGATGAGCGCTATCCTTAGAGAAAAGGCCTGAATAAATTCTTGTACTGAATAATTACTAGATATAGACTGGCTTGAAAATAGTTTTTAACTAATATCTGAAGATAAGAAAGATGGTAATTGATCAAAGTTGCATAACAGTAAATATTGTAGAACTTTGATCAAAAATGAAACAAAAACTTAAACTATAAGTTTTATCAAAATTCGACTCCATAATTTGATCAAAATGTGCGGATCCACACATATATATACACCCACCCACCCTTGTGTTTTAATAGTATAGAATAGATATTATGGAAGATTTTTCTAATATTAATATACTACGTAGTAAATATTACACAAATATTTCCCTTCTTTCCTCTCTTTTCTTTCTCTCTCTCGCTCTAGCACTGACACACGACACACTAAACTACGTAATAGAAATAAGAATAAACAGAGTAATACAAATCATGATAAATACAAATAAGTAGACACATTATTAAGATAATTTCCTGAATTTATGCTTTCTATACTTTTTGAAAGAACCAGCGAGGTATAATTCTTAACTTTATTTGCAAGAAAGCAATTCGCTTGCGGTAAAGACGGGCTTCGAGAAGATGTTCCAACTAAACACACCACAGCTAATACAAGTAGAATTCCAAATACCGTATTTACTCGAATAGTAGCCTAGGCGATTATTGTTTTTTACTCCATTTTTCGACCAATAATTTCTAGCAATTTTCTAGAATATCACATTTTATTACAATTTAATTATGATAATCGGTTGATAATCGTATTGTGAGTTATAGAAGATGTAAATGTTTACTCCGGGTAGCAGTAATAAATTTTTATCTGCTACTTTAGGGGGGCGATTATTGGAGGTAGGCGATTATTCGAATAGAGGCTACTATTCGAATAAATACGGTACTTGGATCACGATTATCACTATCTTCCAAATACATCAACGTAGTTCAACTAGTATTTTTCTAGAAGGTTCACTTCCAAGCTTCGCCAACAGCTCTTTATTGATTTCGATGGTACTAAAGGTCTTCCATAAAACAAGTATGGAAATCAAAACAGGCTTGTATATTTAGGTCCGCCACGGCCCGTTAGCTACAGAAGTTTATACAGAGAGTACAGATCTAAATCAAGGAGAAATTCTTTATTTACTGTTAAAATATGTAGACAGAAATGACACAGTTTGTTTGTTTCAGGTACTGATGGACGTATTATCCTGCAATAAGGCTAATGGTTGAAGCAACTGTGTGTGTGTTGATATAGGTCATGAATCTCATCAAGAAATGGCTCCAAATTAAATTCACCATAACTAGTGGAATATGGAGAAGAAAATTATTAATAACTGAATTGACTGAAAGGTAGTGTCTTGTTGCTCAGTAAATATGTTCAATATGTTAGAAAGTTTGAGTCGAGGCTCGATTTCGAGAATTTGAAGATATGGGATGTGATAATTAGAACCAGGCATCGTAAGATATAGGTAGACCGAATTGGTGTTCCAAGGGATCCGTCTATAGAAACGAGGACAGTACATATGTAATGCCCAAGATTGAGTCAAATGGTAAATAATTTGTGGTAAGGAAATACAAGCATATCTAACACTGGTGTATGTTTGTTTACTCAGTTTGCCAAGCATCTAACCAAAAAACTAGACGAGTCAAAAATAGAAATCGCTCGTCATTCAAAGTCACAGATCTAGATAAATTGTCATTCAAACGTATTCCTTTAAAATGGTGTATTAACGTTGAATAATTTTCAAACAAAGGGTATCAACAAACTCAGCAGTATTATTTCGTCAGAGGCGGAGCCAGGATTTTTCGGCAGGGGGGGAAATGGAGGGGCAGAGGGTTATCATGGGGAATCTCTATGAGGATTTTATGCTCACAGGAGGGGGCAGCCTCAAATTAGGGGGGGGGGGGCTCATGCCCCCCTGACTCCGCCTTTAATTTATATATTCTGTTTAACGCAATTCATTCTGGATAGTTAGCGCAGATATAGTTAATTCGTTATCAATTTCAAAACCAGTTTGACATTTGACGGAAAACAAAATTTCATATTCAAAAGTGGAGCTAACTAGGCTAAACTTGTTCTTTCTGAATTATAGTATAATTGGCGTACATCTTAAAAGGATGCACAACCGAAACAATAACAATCATCAACTTTAAAATTTAATAATTAGTAAAATGAAATGTTTTATCAAATATTTTTGATTTAACCTGTAATTTCGAATACTTGTCAATATGTGTCCAAAATCAAATGTTAGAAAGTGTATATTGCTATCAAATGGTTGAGATCATAGGCGTATAGTATGACGGGGCGGCCGGGGCACGCCCCGTCAGCCCGTATGCATTACGGGGCTGAGGCCTCTTCGTCCCGTCAGCTTTCTGTTAAAGATTCCGGAAAATATATAAATATATACACAGTATGAAATCATGACTATTTCAATCAAGAATAATTATACTTTCCGGATATTTTATCAATAATTTACTATACGAGATACCAATTGTGGAATCCCGCTTAACGACCACCTCAGAATAACGATCATCCCGATATTGCTACTACTTTATATATTCTCGTTCAACCACTTATTAACATCAGTATTAATTGATTTTGGAATTACGACCACCCCGCTATTCAAAAATTTGGCCATTGTTTATGAGCGAAAAATTATTTTCAAACACAGAATCACGCCCCGTCAGCTTTTGGTAAAATAATTAATAACTCTACGCCTATGGTTGAGATAAATTGGTCTCTAACTTTTCATTATAAGAAAATAATTTAAATTTTAAACACATTAACATTTAAATGATAATTATCAGTTGAAATGACTTGCACTTTTAAACCGCAATCCTCGAGAGGGTGATAAACGAGAGATACAAGACAATTTTTTATGTATACTAGACCATAATCGCGAATACAATTCTCGTTGGATCATCAGAATAGGGTTAGGTGGATAAAGATAAAAATCTACTGAGATATCTTTTCAGTCATTTTAGCGAGAACAAACGTGATGTTGATCTCATTACCACGCCAACCAAATATTATGTAAATAAGTCAAGGATAGCTTATCTTTCAAGTCCTGTAGAGTCAGGCTTTCATCTAGGCAAAATTTTCTGCGCGCCTAGATTAAGTTTGAGCTCGCTCACACGCGCCTAAAATACTCAATTTGTATTACGTCTATGGGAGCATCTCTCGAATTTCACGCGCCTAGAAAAATTTCTTTCCAAAATTACGCGCCTGTAGGCGTACGCGACGCGCCTACAGAATCTCGGATCTCAAGCTGAGTTGTAGTGTTTGGTTCATCAATTTTTCCTCTTTTGCATCGTATGAGAAGTGATTCCATTTGGTAGGTTTGGTTGAGTAATAAGCTGGACAGCCTGGCAGAGTGGCAGTAAACTTGGTACAGCACATTCCTTCAGCTTTGGCTTTGCCCGCGCGCCCGCGGTACTTCAGTAAAAGTACTATCTCCTTTGGGACTTTGAAAGTGTAGTCTACGTATGTCTTCTATCTGAAATGATTGATGTAAACTTAGACCACCTTCAGGTCACCAATATCCTCGCGATGAATAGCGTATGTCCAGGCATAATTCGGGGTCGTGGACTTTGCGGCATCTTGAAAACAGGAACATGGTCATCCGGGTTGTAGTTTCTCTTGCATCCAGGGACAGAACAAGAATTAGGCATGAGTGTAGAAACTAATATGAATAAAATAACACCGAAATATTAAAAGGATAAGATAGTACGTCTATAGAAAATTTGGGAATAAAATCTGATCAATACTTATATTAAGTTATATATACTATTTTAAGAATATTTATAATTAATGTTGTTGATTTTTATTAGAATTTTGAAATCAATCAAATATTGTGGTTTGATAAATTTTACCATTTTCTCCTTCTTCCTAAGGCCATAATTTATAGGTTAATGTCAGGCCATATATAGAGTAGGCTATGGTTAGAAGAATTAATTAAACCACACACCAACCGCTTCGCGGTTGATGTGTAGTGGTTTTTGCAGCGACCTTGAAAGCGAAGCGCGCTAGTTAATTATAAAATACAGAGAACTTCTAGCAAGAAAAACATCCTTTGAGGATAACATAATTTATATCTTCGTTAGGCTAGTTTGTGAAAGTGACCCAGTTTTACTAGGATTTCATTCAAAATTGAGGTGTGAGAGATACGGCAAAGAAGGTCATACTAGAAGGTCAGCGAAGTGTTGTAGTAATACGATTCAAGCAACACAATAGATAAATCCATAGATCATCTAGTACATTCTCTTATTTATATTATTAAAACTCGATTGTTGTTGTGTGTGTGTTTGTTCGGATAGTATTAAAGTAATAAGGGAATAAAAACGCATTTATATTTGAGATAGGTAAACGAGTTTGCCGATTTCGAATTTCGAAATTATAAATTGTGAAATGTGTATTTTTGATATAGTTACAAAATAGGATAAACAAATTAATCAAAATTCAAATTAAGCCTAGAAATTCCAAATGTTAGTTAAGTTAAATAAACATGCTGATTACGAATTCAATTTTACATATTTTAAAAGTAAAGCCCGGTTGCCCAGGAATGTGATATGTTAATTGAATTTCAATTGGAAGTGAAAATTAATGTTTTATTTCTAATTATACCTTGGACCAAAGTCATCAGCGGTTAATGTAAATATTTATTGCCTATTGAAAGAGCGAGATCGCGGAGTTTTTGAATTATGTTAAATAAAGTTAATCATAAGAAATATAAAAGAACTACTGTTGTCTAAATTTGGGAAAATTTGACAATTTAATATTTCCACTCCGCAAGACAAAGAAGAAGGTTGATGATCCGAATTCATTCAAAAATGTCGATAACCTACATGCAAAATTACATTGCATAGGATTAAAATATATCCATATACATATGCCTTACCAAATGCCAAACTAAGCCACTGTGCGTTGTACGCTTGGTTTCGACAGAACATTTTCCAATATATTTAGTTAGTCATTAATAATTTAGACATTCTAAGATTATCGTCACCGCTGAATACGACTCAAATAGTTCCGAGAAGATTTAAGCCGGTCATTTCACAGTGGCTTAACACATTGAGATAGAAAAAAAATTATGTCATCAAAATGCTTCTAAATGGTAATAAATCCAAGTTAGATATTAGGCTAATATATTTACTATTAAAACACAAACCTGTATGTATATACAGTGGAATTGCTATATTAGCAACTCCCCTATTAGCAATATTGCTTATTAGCAACCGCTTTTCAGATCACAAGCGTGATAATACAGTTAATTTAATTCCCTGTTAGCAATATTCGCCTATTAGCAACCAGATTTAGTGGCAAACACGAGTTGCTATTAGAGAACTCCATTGTATGTGTGTGTGTTCCGAGTTGATTGAAGAAAGTGGACGGTTTCCAAATGTAATTTTTGCATATAGTGGTAAACTTTTGACATCCGCCAATAAGTTGAGGTTTCCACTAAAGTTTCACGCACCTCGACAAGTTATGACGTCATTGTCACATTTCGAGAAGCACGCACATAATTCCTACCCTCTATGAGATAAAAATCTGAAAATTTAATAGAACATGCAAATTAATTATGCGGACATGGTGGTCACACCAGATTGCCAATATGCTTACTCATTATCGCATGATGACGTAATCATTAAAATTCACATTGTTATATTTGACTACTTTAGGCCTATTTACGCTTTATAATCAATTTTGGAAGTATATAAAGCACACACCAACCGCGAAGCGGTTGGTGTGTGGTTATGTTCTGCCGCGAAGCGACCAGCAAGCGAAGCGGGCTAGTAATATATAAAATGAATGTCTATTTTCATTAACAGATAATTTGTTTACTTACAAATGGGATCCATTAACAAATCACCCAGAAATACACTTTTGAGACTGCATACATTATTTTTGATAATGCCATTAAATTCCCATCTATAAATATCCTATATGTCAGTAAAACTTCACTTTTGAGTACCTGCAATCCAAATAATTGTTTCCTATAAACTACAGTTTTGAGCCACTGCGCATTTTTTGCCTATTCGAAGATGCAGGGCCACTTGTGAGATATAATAAATACATAAGTATATACTTGTACTATAGTGAAAATATTCAGTTCAGTCTGATAAGAACTAGACATTTTATTTGTTCCTAAAAGAAAACTAAGCAAACACTAACCAATATTAAGTTTTTTAAGCACAACTAAGTTCACACTAAGTTTAGTTAAGCTTAGTTAAACCACGGACTACTATATTACCTGACGCGACAAAGCCAAACCACAGTCAAAAATGCATAGGCTGAACATTGTATGACTGAAAATATGGTCATTTCTGTATTTTTAGTCACTAAATTTGGTATCTAACACTATCTTTTGGCGCCGAATTCAAAAATGACAATTTCAAGGTTTAAAAACTCACTCCCCGCCCTAATTTTGGCAAAAAGGCGTGGTCACACCCAAATATGGTCAATTCCATATTTTTGTTCTATTTCTTCATCACTTCATCATAACACTAAATTCGCAATATCCTCTTAACTAGGAACGATATTGATGAACATATGATTGATAAATTGTTCAGCTAAATAATAAATATATATAATATAATATTACTACGTGACCTTCGGTATACAAGGCCTGACTTGCTAAGCGAAAATTTGTGTACCATGGATTACTTAAAGTGCATTGAAAAATGGAGAATTGATCTTTATTCCATAATTAGCAATGATAGAGCTGAAAAGTGTATTATAACTATATGGGAATATGGTACCCAGGTATACATAGCACCTTCCAGAATTGTGATGTGTCATCATCTGATGACGTTATGGTAATTTTGGTTGCGAATTATCTTGTTTTTCTAGCATACTTTTAACATAGTTAAACGCGTTATAAATGTTCAAAATTGGAACATGGTTATACCCAGAAGTAGTTGAATAAAATATATCAAATTATAAACGGAATGTTTACACATTCCTCGGTTGTCAGGGAAATGCATATTTCTTAAAATGAGCCATAACTCAAAAACTATGAAGGTTATGTAAACTAGGCTGGTACTGATCAATCCGGAATTGGTAACTTCCTATTCATCGATAATACATTTTCTATGCCTAACTTCAATAATCTTTGAGATAGTGAGTCATTACCTAATAATGAATTAAGTGTTAATTATCTCATTATCTAAAAGATTATTGAAGTCTGGAAGGTGCTATGTATACCTGGGTACCATATTCCCATATAGTTATAATACACTTTTCAGCTCTATCATTGCTAATTATTGGAATAAAGATCAATTCTCCATTTTTCAATGCACTTTAAGTAATCCATGGTACACAAATTTTCGCTTAGCAAGTCAGGCCTTGTATACCGAAGTCCGAAGGTCACGTAGTAATATTATATTATATATATTTATTATTTAGCTGAATAATTTATCAATCATATGTTCATCAATATCGTTCCTAGTTAAGAGGAAATTGCGAATTTAGTGTTATGATGAAGTGATGAAGTAATAGAACAAAAATATGGAATTGACCATATTTGGGTGTGACTACGCCTTTTTGCCAAAATTAGGGCGGGGAGTGAGTTTTTAAACCTTGAAATTGTCATTTTTGAATTCGGCGCCAAAAGATAGTGTTAGACTAAGTTGTATAATACGTATTTTATTGGTTACGCATTACGTATAATACGTATAATGTAATACGTATTATACGTATTCCTTGCTTAAAATTTCGAGCTCAAGGAATTTGCTTCGAACAAATTTCGGTTTAATCGTTATTCTTGTATTCTAATCGACTCGTAGTATAGTTTGTATAGTATAAATATGATTATTTGCTAGATGTTGTATTTACAACAAGAATTAGAAATATTATATTGAATCTACTACGAAAACATCCCTAGTTGATCACAGATTCAACGTATAATACGTACTGGAGGATAGCGTATTACGTATAATACGTATTATACGTATTATACGCAATACGCGTATTAAACAACTTAGGACTGTTAGATACCAAATTTAGTGACTAAAAATACAGAATTGACCATATTTTCAGTCATACAATGTTCAGCCATAGCAATCTATATACTAAGGCAATGGCACTCTAGTGAATTACTGGACCATGGATGGCAATTACCATGGGTTTTCCAAATTTCTATTAATTGTCATAAAGCCTTTCAGTGGTATTTTAATGTGTAACAAATGTTATATTTTAAATTCTAAGACTACCCAGCCCCAATTCTCATAATATTTGGATATTAATTTAGAAATAAATACGTTATTTTTAATGAATTAAATGCAACACAAACAATACAGTATTATACTATATGAACAAATACATAGAATCAAGAAATGGTACATAAGCAACATGTGAATCCTTTAACTGTTCGACTGACTGTAGACACGCATCGCTCTCTCTAACGCTCGTAGACACATCGCTCTCTCTAAGGCTCGTAGACACACTCAATAAGTAGTAGAATAACCTATAACAAAACAAGCAAGAAAATTAGTTGTATTTTTTTAGTTTAGTGTTATCTTTATTTAAAACCATGGCATTATAATTGCGAACCCTCTTTGATAAGATAATGTTTGACCAAGTTAAACACATTTTCTTTAATATATCCCAATTCCAAACACCACAGAAACACCAATCTTTCCAGACATCACTGTATCTCTCTGCAATAAAGTTCATAGAGATACTCATCAACAGGCTACGGGATGGTCCAGAATAGAATTCCTTACTTAAAGATTCACAGTTGTCAATTTTGAGGAAGGTTTCATATAATATGCAAACACATTTTACCACATAACGAGAAGGATATTTAAGAGAGCCCCTATCCACTAAATCAATCAAAGTATATTGGGAGCCAACGTCATTGTTAACTTCCAGGAGTTTATCTGATGTTAAAAGGTGATGGCAAGATAGACAGCCATTAGACTTCTTAAAGTAAGAGAAGACTGCGTATCCTGCTATATAAACGAGACATTCCATTTGAGAAACCTCTATTTCAGGGACTGAAATTTCATTCAATGTGGTTAGATAAAGTTCTATATCGTGTTGCTCCTCATTACAACTATCAAAATCGTCAGCAAATTTATGAAGGTATTCTTTAAGAGAAATACTGTCTTCACAAGAGATAGCACCGTATTTTAGAGCGAACACTTTTAGAATGTTTGAAAGTTGGAGTCTGCGTTCGCTTTCCAAAATTTGGTTAAATGAAATCTGGTAGTGAGACCCTGACATCTGTCTATATAAACCAAAGTGGTGCTCCAGCGCATCATTTTGAATTCTTGCAGTTAGAAGGTACTGGTATCCGCAGTTCTCGGTAAGTTGTTTGACCAGCAGTGGGAACGCCTCGCATGTGTGTCTGAAACTGGTAAAGGTTTGTGGTGTTAACTTTCCATATAAAGATGGCAGATTGTTCCAAATATCCAACCAAGAGACGACGTTGTTTAAAAATTGTAAACGAAAATCTCCTGGGTAAATTGGAGCTGAATATTCATCGTTAAAACGTATATCTTTTCCGACCCAGTTGACATTGAATAGTTTCCACACCTGATTGATTAATTCAAGGAATTCTACTGTTTGATTCGTGTGTATGATGTCTTTTTCCATTTTCCACGATAATAAGCCGGCATATGTTGTCTCATGGAAAATTTTCAAAGCAAAACTAACATTTTGTCGTTCTAACCTTGAGGGCCAACAAGCTTTCGCTGTTAATCTTGGTGCTCGCTTCAAGACATTACATTTATCAGAATTGAATAAATTACGGATATCCTGAAAGAGTGCATAACGTGAACTTTTAGACAAAAGACCTGAGTGAGAATATTATAACGACGAGCATGTTTATCAACAATTAAGTATTTCAGCTGATCGAGCAAAAAATTAAGACGAATTAGCATAGAATCATTCTCGGCTTCGAAATCAAATGTGGAATGGGTAGGATCTAGTGTATCAATAGCACTAGAAAGATTATGAATGGCATTCTCGACATATTTTTTCAAAGGGGTCGCTGTGGAAATTGAGCAATCTTTTGGACTCATTTCAAATATTTCAACTTCATGAATAATATTTTCTAACAATCTGATATCGTTGAACGAATTACAAGATAGTTTGATTCTATTATTTTCTTTATAAAAAGCCTTACAATCTAATTTTTCATCAACAATTATTGAACGTTCGATCGTAGAAATTTCATTATGATAGTGAATCTTAAGAAATAGAATGATTGTAGAATTGGGTCGATGAAGAAGCCAACCGTTAGGTAGTTCAATTAGATGTAACTTAGAAATAATACAATTAAGAGTAGAAAGAATAAACTTAGATTCAGTTTCTTTGAAATCTGCGCGGCTCTTCTGGTAGGCTTCCTGTACCCTCTTCTCCTCCTTAACATCTAAAGATAGTCTTTGACATCTATCAGCAGCATCTGTCAGATAGCTAGGACAGTTTGGAAAGATGCTAGGGACTGCACACTTCTTCAGAGCCACTTTCTTCCTGATCGTCTCAATCATCTCCATTCCATTGAAGTATTGAATGGTCCTCTCTATGTCCTCTTCATGGAAATGGTGTATGCAGACCTTCAAAACAAAAGACATATAATACAATATAAAAGTAAACATATTATAACAAAGTACGTACCTTCAATCGTTTATTCATCTCGTAGTCTTCTCTCTGCCTAGGTATTGCTCGGAACCACTTCTCACGAGTTTCAACATCAGTGGGGAAAGAGAAAACAGGTACATATTCATCTTTGTCAGAATAGTTTGACTTACAACCAGGTACCTGGCATGTCATGTTGAAATTCGAATACGCAGTGAAAATTATGAAGTTTAGCAAGTAACAATGCAATTAAAATCATTATTGAATATCGTAAAAATTTTGAGTGTAAAAATTATGGGTGGTTATTATGTGGTTAGTGAAATTCGTACTCTCACTACTCTGACGTTTATTGGGCAGAATGTAGAAATTTGTCAGCTACTCAAGTGTTTATAACTTCTATAATCATTCAGTACTTGTATTTCTTGAACGTGAATATGATCTAAACGAATTTTAATCGTTCTGTAGGGATGAATTCAAACAATTGTTATCGCTAGATTAATATAGTGAATATCCCTGAAAATCAAGTTTATATTATCGCAGTTATTCCAAAAATAAGTTCTAAGAGGCATAAAGTCGGTGAATTCACCATAAGTACTCAAATCATCTTTAAATTTCAAGTTATTGTATAGAATAATCCCATGGTAATTGCCATCCATGGTCCAGTAATTCACTAGAGTGCCATTGCCTTAGTATATAGATTGCTATGGTTCAGCCTATGCATTTTTGACTGTGGTTTGGCTTTGTCGCGTCCGGTAATATAGTAGTCCGTGGTTAAACCGACTTACTTTCAGACTTAGTTTATGCTTACTAAGTTTAGAAGACCATTGAATAATGTCCCTATAGGTTCTCCTCAGGAGAAAATACATGATATGAGGTCATCTACATTCATGTATACTGTATGTGTTGTGTTTATCAGGGATTAATAGAAAGACCTTACAACCTCAGATAGCGTCTAATGATTTTCTAAGCGAAATTTTGGGTATGACATAGAAATGCTATATTTTTCTTAATAGTTACTGCAAATTTGACTCTATTAGTCTTAAATTTATTTATTTATATGCAACAAACTTTGTAACACCTTGAGAAACTACTCTAGGCCCATTGAAACCCGGAATCCCTTGGATTTTTGTGAAATGTTTGTCTATTATATTCAACCAATTTTAAATCAAACAGGCAAAAGTTTTCTATTTACGTAAGAAGCATTCAATTAATGAAATTTTAATTTATAGCAATTATAACTAATAATATCTACACTATCTTTGATTTTTGTGATAAAAAATTCCCAAGATAACCAATATAATACAAGGAGCAGGTTTTCCACTATAAAGGAAACTTCAATTGAATTAAAAGCTTGGAGATTTTGGTATACTTTCTACTGTTGTATGAAATTTACTACCAAGAGATTATAACTACTGTCGATGCAAGGACATTGGTATGAGAATTTTGATACCAGATATCTTTCTCAAATGTACATTCACCTACCAAATCTATTCGTAGAGATCAATAATTTCCACGTTCATTTTGTACATGCACCAAAATTTCAGTAAAAGTACACACTAAATTGGGTTTCGAGATGATGACTAATCTATGAGTGTTAATATTTTGAAAAAATTGTAATTTTAAGTTTTTTTTTTGAGGTGTTGACCAAATTATCCAGAAAATGAGCTCATTAATTATTTGTCTCTGTTTACCGATAACTATAGCTATACACTAAGCCACCAAAAGTATTTGAACAACAGGAATTTTATTCCAGACACAATATACTTCATGTAGTGTAGTATTAACGGCTGCTTGAACTACTCTGAAATTACTTTAATTATCTAATTTAGCTTGTTATAATTATGAATATTATAACATAGCATAGTGACTAGCAAGCGATTTACCAATTATGATCATTATTTCTCAAAACTTGTTGAATTTATTAATGCTATACTATTGATTCTCTAAAATGTTTATATTTGTATCTAGCATCACTTTGGCCTTAGAAACAGCTTCAGAAGCAATCATACTCAACAAACTGGTCTCTCAATCTTGTAATTCAAAATTACCTCTTGATAACAAACTGCTTATTGGCTGGTTCATACATGTTCTGAGGGTAAATGTTATTTTCAGTGGTGTAGCTAGGATTATAATTTACATGTGGAAGACCTGAAAATTGGGGCCCACGGCCTTAGCCAAAAGATGGGACAGCCATCCTATGTGATTCTGATATCATATAGATCTAGTGTTTTGTATAATATATAAATTAAATACTATTAATTTTCGATATAATATATAAAGGTGTGAATACGTTTCTTAGATATTAAAACTTGTTTCTAGATACAATATTCCCATCTACCTGCCAAATTTAAAGTATGTAGCTCCTACTAGTTTCTCAAACAATTACGAACAAAAACAGCAACGAACCTTTGCGATTTAATATATGAGATTACTGTTTGTAGGTTCCGAATTGATTGAAGAAACTGGACAATTCCAAATCTGATTTTTTCCATAGAGCGGTACTCGAATTTCACATTCTTCTCAACGTATGATGTCATTCTCAAATTTGGAAAAATTTCAATTCACTTATTTGATAATTCGCAAGCTCTACGAAATCCAAATCCTAAAATTTTACAAAAGTATATACACTAACGATACGGACATGTTAGTCACTCTTTATAATCATTATCGATTTGTGACTTATCTATTAAGATTTCACATTGATAAACTTAACTATGTAAAGCATACGTATTTACGATATAATTAACATTTCAAGTATGAAAACACACAACCACACAACATCCACTTCGCGCTTGTTGTGTAGTTCTACTCCGAAGCGACCTAGCAAGCATAGTTCGCTAGTCTATCTTGGTACATCCAAAGAAATCCCCGATATGGCAAAAATTTGACCGGTTATTTTATTCTTGATCCCTCTAATGGATTCCTTGCACCTCTTAGCCCCAACCCATGGATCCACCCTTAACTTATAATATTTAATAGGTGGCAGGAAATGGCAGACTGCTCTGTTGGACCTACTTATAAACACAAACTAAATTCATAAATATAAGTGAAAAAGATTGGTTGTCTGAAGCGAAAATGTAGGACCTTCACCGCCTAGCAGTATGGAAAACGGCGATTATGGGGCAATAGGTATTTACGTTAATCGTACGCATAAAAGTTGCATTAGTACAGCTACAGATAGGAAATCGACAACGCAGAATCCAAAAATATTGTTAGTTCTTTTATAACTCAATTAGAAATAAGTGAAAATGAAATCATAATGTATTAATTTGAATATTTTTAATATGGGTCAATAATAATCAAATATTGATATCTATATTATATGCTAGTTAGTAAATAGTTCATGTATTATGTGCGTAGGCTTCGGTTGGTATGGTAGAGCCATGGCTCTAACCAACAATTTACACAAAATCAGTATTTTCTATTAAACATAATCATAATTGTGCCAAAAGGCCCTACCTACGATGACTCATAACCCATAATACCAATATTTTACTCGAGGCTACGCCCTATATATGGCACTGCAATAGCTGCGTTACTTTATAAAATGTGTCTTGTACGCTGTTTGTAGGGTCTTTATATACCTTTGTAGCTTGAATCGATTTTTACCAGTACAGGGTCGCTATTACACAATATACGGACTAATTTCAATTAGAGTTTGTACAGATATGACGTTTCTGTAGTAACTAACAATTATAATTTTTAATATCGTGAATACAATACGTTTAAGTAATCTACTAGACAGAATTATAGATGTTCTACTGAATATACATTTCTAAGTAACTACTATTAATCTCGTTATAGTTCTCCCTTCCCAAAAAGCTCGACCTCGAGTTGCTAATTTTCTATATGTCTTTTCTTTTGATCATATACTGCATTCATCAAATGTTCTGTAAGCCTTCTCTCTCTTTGGGGTAGGTTATATGTACATTGTCTCTTGGATTATTATTACATACTATAGTAGAACCTAGTTAATACGAACACCAACTGACGTTAAAGATTTGTCGCTTTATCCGGATTTCGTATTAACCGGAGTATTACCCATTGAATAGCCATTGTAGGGACCTGATTTTGTGGAACTGTTTGTTCGTCTTATCCGGAAATTTTTATAACCGTGTTCGCACTAACGAGGTTCTACTGTATTCTGCTTTTATTTGGTGTGCTACAGAATAATTTATCCTGAAAGTATGTCTCTGTCAAGTCATTAATTTCATGCGTTTCACTTAGATAGTTCCCATAAAATACTGTGTATCCTCTTCTAACTAGTTTTTCAGATACAGTGAGTTATTCATTTTCTCAGTGACACTATCTTCGTGTTTTCTTAAAGATCTTCTCCAGAATTTCTGAACTGTCCATTCTGTATTTCTCTGAATGTGATCTTCCAGTCTGTTTACTACACGTGTTGTGCCGTCAGTATGCTTGATTCTGACACAGGCTATATGTCTGAATTTTTCCAGCCCGGTTCCCATCTGTCACTAAATTTCTAGAAACTCCCCTAAATGGAATAGAAAGCAATACCTGATCTCCAGGTATAAACTTACAAAGCCGTGATGAATTCGATCGTCCATCATACTACTTTTTTGATGTTCCTGAGCTTTAAACATTTCTCCTTCCTGAAAATCTCTTAATTCTGCCAATTTCCCGCGTAGAAATCTTTCATGAGAGCTCGGAATATAACCAATTTGTTCTTCTAAATATTTTGATGGAGGACCTCGACCATATAATAACTGAAAGGGAGTAACCCCCGTACTTGAGTGTTTAGTCGTTCGATAAGCAAAAAGAATAGGTAGATATTCTTCCCAGTCACAGCTTCTCCCAACCATGGCCTACTATATTATACGGCTAGATCAGGCAAGTATTTGCCATTTTATTTCCAGGCCAGTGTTTACTTTCTGATTTCTCGTAGATACATTACCTATCGTCATGGAATAAACTAAACTTAGATTTTCAAATACGCTGGAAACATCTAAAATACTTTTTAGAATGATTTCTCAACGGATTTAACCACAATGACGTAATCAAATATACATACCCATATATGGAAATTATGTTAAATAAATGTTAATTTTTTATATAATTCGAGAATCTAACTTTGCCGTTTTTATCCTAATGCATTTTTCTTGTTAAAAACTAACTACAGTAACAAATTATGTCATTCCTTTCACTCAAATTCTTTTCAACGTCAATGTAAGTAAATAATTATACTATTGTTATTAAACCATATGTTTTGTATTTTTTTGAAATGTATAGTTAGATTTTAATCTAACTCTTAAAAGTGCTGTTTGACGACGTACATGTTGCCCAGTCAGTTTAATGACCATTCTTGTGACTTATTTAGCTAATGTTCACTTAATTTCTACTTCAATCTCCACTTCAAATCTCTACTTGATAATTGGTATTAATTACCATATATGGGTATGTCTATTTGATTACGTCATTGTGGTTAAATCTGATGAGAAATCATTCTCAAAAGTATTCAGATGTTTCCAGCGTATTTGAAAACCTATGTTTAGTTTATTCCATGGCGATAGGTAATTTATTTACGAGCAATTAGAAAGTAAACACTGGCCTGGAAATAAAATGGTAAATACTTGACTTATCTAGCCGTATAATATAGTAGGCCATGTCGCAACATAACCTTAACGTTTGTAATATAGTCCTATTACCCCTTTCCACTTAACTGTTCACTTGTGGATGGTAGGATGTCGTGTGGTTTTTTTAACACATCCTGTAGCATAGTGGACTCAAAATTGCGTCCCTGGTCTGAATGTAAAAACTCTGAGGTTCCAAATTTTGAAATATCTCTACTAAAGTGTAGAAATTGTAGTCGCCCTTTGATCTTTCATTGGAAATCTTTGAAAACGCATCTTCTACAACAAGAAGATACCGATTACCCTTATTACTTATTGTAACCTCCAACACATCCACTTGAACCATTTGCATTGTTCTTCCAATTGGTGTATTTAACATAGGAACTTTGACCGGTAATGGAAGCTTGGCCTTTTGACATTGATCACACGCTCTTACATACTGCTCGATTTTTAATCTGCTTAAGGATCATTCCATTCCTTGATGCCCCGCATTGTAGTGGCTTGTTCTAACAAGCTCAGTTTCATGAGTTTCATGACTTCCGGAATATCTAATACAGTTGATACATCTGAGTATGGTTCTATCTTGTAGCTACGGACTAGCACGCCATTCATCATAAATAGTTGCGATTGCATCTGTTTGTATATTCTCATTGACTTTTCTTCCCACACTGCACCCTGGAAACGATGATATGTCGCCGTCACTTCCAACTTAAGATATTACCTGGTAATTTAATTAATGTTTTCGGATATTTTTCCAATCTTAAAGATTAGTTAGTTCAGTTACTGCGCAGTGCGCCTCTTCATTTACATCTGGCACACGTGATAAAGCATCTGCATTTATATTATCCACCCCTTTACTATGCTTTATGATGAAATCATATTCTTGGATAGCAACTGCCCAGCGCCATAGACGTCCTATACTCTTCCGATTCGCCAACCATTCTAATGGTTTGTGATCTGTAAATATTTGAAAATGTCTCCCAATTAGATGGTGATGAAAGCATTTAAGAGACTCCACTATTGCTATGGATTCTTGCTCTACACACTATAATTTTTCTCTGCACTTCTCCATGATCTGCTATAATAAGCGATTACTCTTCCTTCTTGCTCTAGAACTGCTCCCAATCCGATTCTGGTGGCATCCGTATATAACGATATTTTTAAAAAGTCGGGACATCTTAATACCGGCGAAGATGATAATTCACTTTTTAATTCTTTAAATTCGGATTCCTGCGATTGCTTCCAACTAAACTCAACATCTTTCCAGAAAGCATATTCAGTGGACCTGCAATCCGGGGGTTTTGTATATATCTTCTATAATATCCAGCCAATCCTAGAAATTGTTTGATCTCAGTCTAATTATTAGGTTGTGGCCAATTTACAATTGCTTGTACCTTTTGAGTGTTTGGAGACATTCCCTCATCTGAAAACGTATGACTCAAGTAATTAACTATCCTTTTCCCAATTACACATTTACTTCCCCTTAACGTTAATGTTGTCTTAACCTTCCAAATACTTCCCGTAATGCTTCTCGATGTGACTCCACGTCCCTTGAGAATACCAAAATATCATGCATGAAATGATCATTGATGGAATCTTGTCCACTCAATACATTATCCATTTCTCTTGAAGGAACTTGGACCTCCAGTTAACCCGATAGGTTAAACGTTGAATTCATAGAAGCCCATTCCTGGACCCGGAGAAATGCCGTTTTTCTCTCGATCCTCCTCTGCTACAGGTATTTGCCAATATCCTGAGTTCAGATCCAACTAGGAAAAATATTTCATACCGTTTAACTTATCCTGTACTTGATCCTGGAGCTGGGAGATGTAAGTGTCTTTATGTGTCACTTTATTTAGATTTCTATAACGGATGCAGAAACGTAATTCCCCATTTTTCTTGGTTGTCATCACAGGGGAAGCAAGCCATGGGCTATTCTAAATCCATATTACATTTCTCCTCAAAATTTCATTTAATTGCTTTTTCATTTCCTGTTGAAATGATTGGTGAAGTATTCGCTGTAGTGTATTTGTTGGATTCGCGTTACCGGTTCTAAACCTGAAATCATGTACCTCCGCAACACCTGGTACAGAAATAAAACGTCATTGAAATCCCCAACCATATCCATAAACTCAGCACTTAACTCTGGAAGTCAACTACTGGACACTTAAGTAATCTGGAACTAATCCTCGACATTCCTCCTTTTCTTCGTCTGTGTCAATGATCGTCACTATTGAAAATGCTTCTGGGTAGACGCAAGCGTGGTCCACATCAGAGTGGACCATGGGTCGATGGGTCACTTAATTTATGGGTCAGATGGGTCATGGGTCATGGCTCTGTGACCCATGACCCATGACCCATTTGGAATTTCGATGTTCGTCCAATTATAGTACGAAACAAATTAACCCAGAACGTTAAAGGGTATTTCTTTGGTATTAGAAGTCCACCAAAATTAATTGATTGACAAGCATCATACATATATTGTAATCGGATTGTGCTACATACTGTTTAGATATTTAAAAATAGATATTTAAAAAGGTCAATGGTTAACACGATGGGTCAATGCAGGCTTTCATCTAGGCAAAATTTTATGCACGCCTAGATTAAGTTTGAGCTCGCTCACACGCGCCTAAAATACTCAATTTGTATTACGTCTATGGGTGCATCTCTCGAATTACACGCGCCTAGAAAAATTTCTTTCCAAAATTACGCGCCTATAGGCGCGTCGCGTACGCCTAGATGAAACCCTGGGTCAATGGGTCATGGGTCACAAATGCCATGGGTCATGGGTCACCAATGTTTTCGTCTATTTTTGAAACACCAATTCCTGAACTACATAGTTGATTCATTTCGAAATCTAAAGTTACTCGTTGAGCATTAAGAAAATCGACTCCTAATATGCACTCCTCTATTAGAGGTGAAACAACAAGAGAATTGTGATATGTCCTCAGTTGACCAATTTCTATTACCATTGTTGTTTCATCCAAAAGATTAATTTCGTATACGGACGCAGTAACTAGCCCCTTTTCTTTTCTTTAGTTTGAAATCTTCATAGATTTTTAAAGAATTCTCCCGAAACTAGACAAACTGTTGCCCCGCTATCAATCAATGCCTTGCACTCTCTAACCCCACCTATATTCTAAACTTACACGCTTTGTTTCTGTTTTGAGCCTTTTCAACTACTGGGACAATATCACGGCTCTCCTGTATTGTCCCTTTCAGTTTAAATAATGCTCATAATGGGCTGTTTGGCAATATCTAGCGGATTGGCGTCGGAAATTGTCCCGCCGGCCCTTTGGGCCGCCCGGCCCAATCGATTCCGGGGCCGCTACATTCACGCCGAATAGAGCCGGTAGCCCCTTCGGGCTGCCCGGCCATGCCGGGTGGGTCCGACGCCTATGATCTGGCGATAGCCCTGGCTTATCACATCTATAACATCTCATCTGGTTTGACGCTCGACCTCTTCCTCTTCCTCGTCTATTTGCACAATCTCTCGCATAATTACCTTCTCCTCCACACAGAAAACATTTGAAAACAGTTTCTTGATTTCTTCTCTTGAAAAATACATACCCCTGGTCCCTTTCTCTCGAGATGTAATTCCCATCGTCTCTGCCTGTTGAAATCTTTTCTCTTTGTACAACTATTGCTATATCTTCCATGTTGCGAAATTCACATTTCGTACATTCCTTCCTATTGTATTGCTAATACTAATTTGTTTTTTCCCCTATAAATTGACTGAAGCTACTGCTTCCCCATACAAAATTTCTAATTCACTATCCAATCTGACGATCTTCTCGTCGCTTCTAATGAAGTTTTGATTTCCGGAGTACCTCTAATTTGTTTGTAAATTGATTTTGGTAAACCTCAAATATACTGTTCGCATAACAATGATTCCCTCGCTGCATTATCTATGTCTGGAAAAGCCTCCTTAATAAGTCCTTTAGCAAGTACAGTAACGTTGGGGAGTCTCATTCGGAAGCATATCACTGTCATGGAAATTGCTCAATGATGTGAACCTAATATCCTCAGGTCTGAAATCATTTAATAGTGTGTCCCTCACATTTTCGTATTCTTTCTCTCTTCTCTGTTCAGTGTTTTATATACTTCCAATGCTTCTCCTTTCAAACTTTTAGCTAACATTGCTTCTTTTTTTTCTCCTCCAGATTCGTTTGCTATTGCACATATATCAACATGTTGTAGGGAAGTCTCAATATCGCCATCTTCAAATTTATCCTAATGTACATTAGCTGCCATTTTCTTAGTGCGCGCACTCTCTGCTACCAATATAACGTTTCTATTGTACTAACAATTATAATATTTAATTTCGTGAATACATACTTTAAGTAATCTACTACACAGAATTACAGATGTTCTACTGAATTTACATTTCTAAGTAACTACTATGAATCTCGTTATACAGATATAGTGATACTTCCGTCGTTAACATTCATCAATTAAAATGAATGTTCAAAATGATAAAAATCCAAAATTGCAGCCTGTGCCGACGCATGTTCCTTTGGTGGCACTATATTTTGGTGGTGGTTTATTGATAGTGCCTCAAAGGAACATGCTGTCGGCACAGGCTGCAATTTTGGATTTTTTTCGCAATGTCATCATCACTATGAAGGTGTAAAATTATTTCAGAGAGGTGTTTCGGAAGGCAACGACCCTTAGAGTGGTGGAAGTTTGGTTTTAGTTCACTTCATTTCAGAGATATTCAAGTTTTCAGTAAAATACAATAATTGATGAGTCAGCATTTTTTATGTGCGTGTTGGGATTCACCCAAAACCAATCCACCCATTTGAATTATATAATTCACAAAATTGTGAATAGACATTTTTTACGATATCATCAACACCTGTCAAGACACATTTGTAGAGGTGTTACGTGGCATAAGGACCAATTGATAAATTGGAAGTTTGTTTCTATCTTATATCATTTCTGAGATTAATGCTATTAATCAAATCAGTATAAATAATTATTAATTTATTAATAATTTAACACCATTATTATGTCAGCAAAATAAATGAAGTTCTATTATTCGCATTTATTATTATTTTTAATTTAATCTCACTATCATATTTGAATTCAGCGCACTCGATAACCCCAATAATCTAATCGGAACCGTCTCTATAAGTTAAACACAGAGCGAATTAATTATATCAGTGTATCCGAAGTGTTAGTAAACAAAGCAATTTGCAAGTCAATTGTGGCACAAACGAAGCCCAATTTGAAAATTCGTGCACTGTGAAAGGGTGTAGAATTTAATTCTCTATCGAATGCATTTAATTTGAATTTTCGGGCTCTATTTATTGTTTCTGTTGTAACATTAAACAGGTGTGAAAATGTGTCCAAAATTGTTTAATCTAAAATCATGACCCCAAGTGCATATCTGTAACCCATGAGACACCTATCCTGAAAGTTTGAGTTCTTAGTTAATTAAACTCTGTTCTGTGGACGATCTACGGACCAAAAATAATAACAAACCAAGGCATTTGATTAGAACTGGACCACTATACTAGTATAGTCGGCACAGTAAAATTGAAAAACCGTCCGATATTTGGGCCCACTTTTAACTTTCACTCAAAAATATATTTGGGCGGGCGTAAAAATATTTTAAATCGAAAAATAACAATTGTTATTTTTCTATGCATCGATATAAAAACGCATATAAAAAGTTCGATATAAAACGCAAACTATTCAGCTCGCAATCGTTTGCATTAAAAATGGGGCGGTTGGAATATTTCCGCAATGCAGGGAGTTATTTTTTAAATAGCGGTAAACAATTCATAAAAAATAAACACATTGTTAGTTCGGTTGAAAACTAGTTAATATCTATCATATAATGTATAATAATACACATATATGTTTTGAATTATCAAATAATCAAGTATAATTAAATTAAGTAACGTATGCTAACAATGGATATTTGTGGTTTTTCAAAATTTAATTTTTCAATTTTATGCATATCTTTGAGACATTGTGTAGCATGATATATTTAGCCAGGAAAATTATAATAACATTTTTCTGATCTTTCGATATTGTAGAATCGAATGTATACATTTAATTTAGCATTAGCTTTGTCAAAATTTGACCTATTACTGCATGGCTCCACACTGCCTAGTTTCCCTATTGGCAACTCCACTGTTTATATGTTTACATTGAAATAAACTGAAATTTTCCTAATATCCGATGTTATAGAATCTGAACATTCAAATGGTTGATCGCTTCATTTCAAGAGATTATAATAATCTGGGTGATCTGGTAAAGAGCTATGTATTACCAGGTTTAAAACTGCTGAAAGACTGTAAATCTGAATTTGATCGTGTAGAGGAGATAATAGAGGATATTAGAGAGAACTGGTGTGCTTTCTTATCTGAGTCAACTGGTGAGTATACACAATAATATTATCTAAACTAAATTTTGTTTAAAAATAAGCTAATAGTTGGATGTTACTTCTCTCAGGGTTCTCATGGGTTGGGAGAGAGGTGGTTTGGATTATAATCTCTGTCACAATTTGGCAGAATCCTAAAATTAACTAGGCTCACTAATATAGGGGTTCAAGTCTTTTTATTACCATTATATAAGTTATCCCCTAAACCATTACTGTTCAGTCAATCACTCCCTACTTTTTTCATATCTTGATCAATTCAAGGTGGTAAAAAACTCAGGTATTGATTAGAAATGGTCGTGTATATCAATATGTGGTCAACCAGACCCCTCTCAAACAACGTGGGCAGAACCCTGTGACTCTAAGCCGTTTTAATATGAATGTAAACTCAGGTTCGACCAAACTTGAGAGCATCCTCGAGTTGATCCTGGATGACACCTGTGTGAATAATGCTGAAACTCTTTCCCATCACACCTCGAAGGTTTCATCAGCTGTTCCAGGTCTGGTTACATGCAATACTTATAACTCAACAGTGGAGAAGATTAAAGCTATTCTAAATCCACCAAGATTACAAGAATCAAAAAACTCTGATTAATATTTAGTTTTACAACTTCAAATGTGTAGTCATTTAATATTAGATTAGATTATCCGAGATTATAAATGAACATAAGGATGTTCTTTATCCTTAGAAACTTTTAATGTATTAGTGTTTAGTATTTTAAAATAAGAAAAATTATTAACTTGGCCAGGGACAATTCAAACTTGAAATTTAATTAATTAATTCACCACACATCACCTTTTAAACGTTTAACGTTCAACATTTTTCAATATATTCAAATCAACTATCTTACCTTTCGACTTAATACTGGCCAATGAATTCAATTAATCACAAAAACCAATCTTATTTAAATATTACATCAGCAAGGTTTTAGAGCCAGTTTACGCAATTATTATTGACATCTGAGTATTTTAAAAAGTACATTTCCACTTCTATGCCGACTGTGCGGCTCCCGAGTCCCTGCTAACCTTGAATTTATCAAATTGATACCGAATTGTTTGATATTGGTCAAACACAAATTATGGTAGTCCAGTAACTCATTGGAAGCTTCTCACAAAGAGAGTTTCAATTTGATAAATCAAGAGCTTCTTTATTGATCACACAGAGTTGCACGCGGGCCTTTCCGGCCCGCCATCAAGCTCCCCGCGAAATTCGGCCCGACTTTTCACATCGGTCCGCGAGCTGTGCGTGCCGAAAAACTATTTTTCGGCCCGCGAGGGCCGGTCGGGAATTACTCCATTATAATCCGCATCACTGTTTGATTTGTTAAGAGTTTCCAATTGGGAATACATAAAAGTAGGAAGACTAATTTTTCCCTTATCATCAATTTTCACAAACTCGGGTTCACACAAGGATTCCCTAATTATCCTCTTGACCTGAAATTAATAACAAACATATTGAAAATTTATATACAGGTTGCGGGCCAAAAATATCCATGCGGGCTTTTTTTCGGGCCGAATAATTCAGTCGCGGGCCGGGTTTACTTAATATTGCGGCCCGAGGGCCGGGCCGCGGTTAGAAATTTCGGCCCGCGTGCAACTCTGTGATCACAAAGTCATATTTAATGTTAATAATTAATGAAGTGGTATATTTATTAGTAAAATAAAAATAATTAGTGTGTATTTTAAATAATTGTATATAAAACAACACTTTAAAACAAACTTTAAATCACGACGCGAAACTAGAAGTCCCATAACTTTTTAGATGACGGACTAAATGTATACTTGTTGTCATCGAAATTGCTGGAAAAGAAAAAGGCGATGGCAAGAAATAAACAGGGCCCATGGCCTGACCACTTTATAAATGCTTCCGCCTTTCCGTTAAATTAAACGAAGCACCTGGTTCACGCATTTTTTAGAGGTATAACCAATTTTGGTAGACATAACTAAATTTGTCAGATTGATAATTATAACCGAAGAATAGTATCGCAAAAAGATGATGTAGAAATGATACGAGTTGTGCTCTGTCTGAAATAAAAATTACATTCAAGGGTTGACATCAATATACCGGGATGGTAACAATATCAAAAATACTCGGATCTTTTGGTAGCTACTAGATCAGTGGTTCTCAAACTTTTCACAGCGCGTACCACTTCATCAAATATTAGGGTCTCCGCGTGCCACCATAATGATCTATATTTAAATACACCCATGAAAATGACGTATAGCATATTGTACTAAAGTACATTTCCATTGTAATAACATTTAAATTTTTATGTATTTTTAAAGTATAATGACCTACCCCCTCTCAAGGGCGTAGCTAGGAGAAAGTCTCTCTGCGGTCAAATGTACAAGCTGCAAGCGTAGCGGTTGACATAAGGGGGTTTGGGGAGTATACCCCCAGGATTTTTGCAGAGTTTATGTTAACTACTAATCTACCTGCAGGAAGCATAATTTGCTAACAAAAACAAAATACAATTGATTTAGAATGTGTACTTTAGCAACATTAGAGATTTGAAGGTATTGACTGTGATGAATAATATCAACAATAAACTGCCAACAATTCAAATGGCTGAATTATGGGAGGAGCAAGTGCCTCCCCCCCCACCCCCTTCCCCTGACTCCTCTTCCCTCCGCCTATAGCTCCGCGTACCACCAGGGTACGCGTACCACACTTTGAGAACCACTGTACTAGATAGTTAATTGATAGTGGCTCCGAAGGAACATGTCGGCCATACTGAAATTTTGGATTCTTTTCCGCCAAGTCACCATCAAGCAGTTCCGTAACCACTGGTCAGTTTGCTCAGGTTTCAACCTGACCACTTTTGGTTGATGAATTTTCCCAATATGGCACCACTCGGTCAGGTTGGTCAGATTAACCTGACCACTTTGATTTTGGTGGCTACGGCCCTGTCACGTCAAGGTGTTATGACCCATTTGTCAAGTGTCACGAACCACAAGGAAAGATTGATAAATAGAAAGTTTGTTCCATCTTAAATCAGTTTCGAGATTAATGACAATCATTAAATATGCATAAATTGACAATTATTTATTCATATAGAAAATGAAAGACATAGCATCTAACTCTGAGCAAAGCACTAAAGGTATATTAGCCATAGGTATAGGAGAAAAGAATTCAAGTACCATAAACAAGCTTCCGCAATTGGAATCCGTGAAACGAATGATTCGTAATTATAAAAGCTTAAGCATCGAAAATCTTGGCAGTCCCACTTGTCCAGCTGAAATTTTCTTCCCTGAAAAGTATAAAATATCTTTCACTGACGAACCTTTTTTACTGTATGATTCAGGGTTTGGGGATGAGCAAAGGATTATTATATATGACATGATTAAATTTATTTGTTTACTGAGAAACAGCGAAAGCTGGTTTTGCGACGGAACATTTAGTATTGTTCCTGATTTGTATACACAACTTTATACTATACATGCAGAAAAGGATGGAGCAATTTTCCCTTGCATCCCTGCACTGCTTCCAATTAAAACCGAAACAATATATGACAGAATCTTTAATAAATTATTAGAAATTGAGCCTTCATTAAACACTTTAACGACATGTGGATTTTGAGAAGGCTGCAGTTAATGCACTGGAGGAGAATTATATTTCTGTTATCACGGGATGCTTTTTTTACCTCTCGCAAAATATATTTGGAAGCGTTCAAAAACAAGGAATGGTCGCACGATATCACGAGGATAATGATTTCGCTATTAGCATTAGGATGCTTGCTAGTTTGACTTTTGTACCAGAAATCGACGTTATCGATTGTTGCATTATTTTAATGCAACAATTTCCTGACGAGGTTATAGAAATAGCTAAATATTTCAAAAAGACATACATAGGAAGAGTATTACACAATTTGACCAGAAGGACTCCATTGTTCCCAATTTGGAATCTTCACACAAGAGTTAACAGTCGTCTTGCCAGAACAAATAATAACGTTGAGGGCTGCCACAATGCATACAAATCAACAGTAGTTGGTTCGTATCCAAGTTGTTGCAAACTATCTATGTTTCTTCAAAGGGAACAGTCGATGCAAGAGGCTGTTCTTGCGAAATGGGAATGTGGAGAAGTGTTCTAAAGCTATTATTGGCACCGATGCTCGGATATTATCCCTTGTCGCCGATTACGAATCCGGCGAAACCTTGAGTTTTCTGAAGGGAATAGGATATAATTTCGAATTTTAAGACATATCTTCTTCAACATTTTACTTTATTAATTATTCTAATCTGTATTTGTGTTATAATATCAAAACAACAAATTATTATAGTTGTAAATGGGATCAAATGCTCGACGATCATTCTAGAGTGACTAAACTTCCCACATTTGGCAAAGCAGGGGAAATAGTGGAACTTTATAATATTCTCAAATCTATTACTTATGCTTTTTTTTTGGATTCAGCATAACCTAAAACCTCTAAAACTCAATTTTTAAAGTAATACAATGCAAGGACAATGATTACTGTGAAAAGGAATGAGTAGTGTAATAATAATTTTCAAAACAAAATTTTGTGGTTAGGAAAAACATTGAATTGAATTCACCATAACTATACTATAGTGTATGCTAATCTGATGAGCAATTGCACTTTTATCTTACTAGTGTTCATACCCAATATGATATCAGTTAAGATATATTTGATTTGAGTTTTGGTCTGAAGTTGCCAGATTATCAAGAGAGATTTTCTAAAGATCGGACACTAATTAATTTTCACATTTAGTTCAAAAACTTTGGGTGGTCCATAATGGTCAGTTATTTCATTGATTGTAATAAGTCTAAATACATATTGACTTCATCTATCCAAAATAATAGACCCCCAAGCCCCCCCTCTACATATTATTTAAATTTACCATTGTCCCCTCAGAAAATTCCTATAATATATATTTAATTTCTCCACTAATTATCCAATTAATTTAGGTTTTTTCATCCGTTAACTGATACTGATAATGAATAACAAAGCAGTTTATGATATTAAAGTCAAATATCTCAATCAGCATACCAAGTTAGGAATTCTACCATGCTTTTGAATTTCAGTAAGATAATTTTATGAGTCCGGAAGAAATTTAGGCTCTAGCAATGTTCCATATTATACAACTATTAGGGTGATCCAAAAAAAAAAATTATACAATGCTATTTAGGTTTGTGTATTTAATTATTCCAATTGTGGAAATATACAAATTGTCAATTTAGTGGACGAATTTACCGATTTTTTCAGGTTACGCAACTCTATTAGGTGTTAGATTATTTTCTTCGGGCATGAGCAATAATCCTCGTGGGACCACTATAAAATTACAACCTACACGCAGCACATTCGATGTCTGGTTGATCGGCCAGGTCAGTGATACCATCACAGGCCGTCGCCTGCCAACTCTTCGCCAAGTTCTTTGCTTATTTTATCATCACCACAACGTGAACAATCTTCGTGTACACGAGAGCGCAGCTTCAGCTGTTGAAGTAGCTGCTGCATTCTGGCTAGAAGCGCGCATCCCAATCATGGATAAATTAAATGCGACGACAATGCTCAAAAACATAATCACGCGATACAACATACTCAAGAAGAGCAAAGGGCGATCGGGACCACAAAAATTCAAGGAGGAAGAGTTTACTGCTAGACTAGAACAGTTGTTTGATATATCACATAAGAACTTGGATGCGAAGAAAGCAGAAGACCGGGCATTCTTGGTAGACCAGCGAAGCGCTCGCGTCGGCTATATGGGAGGGATCGACTGTGAGTTAGCAGCTCGAGAAGAGCGCACGAGGTTTCGCCAGGAGGCACACATCAAACGACAACGACTGGAAGTTGAATCTGCGAGCGTTTCTGGAATGGTGCAGTCTGATTGCAAGACGGACAGTGATGATGAGATCCCTGATGACAACGACAAAAAGTACCAGCCCTTAGCAATGATGAGCTCCAATACTCCTGCCAGCCGCCCTCCATACATCAACGTCATAACGCCGGAACTTTCTGCCGCACTCGACCGCACGAAAACCAGTGACAGATTCGCAATGCACTGCATTGCTGCCACTGCCAAGGCGTTCGGCCATGAAGTTGGGGTCTTAACGCTGTCTTACAACACTATCCGCAGACGACGCATTCATTACCGGGCGGAACGAGCTGATGAGATCCGCAACGAGTTTGCCGCGGATGTACCCCTCGTAGTTCATTGGGATGGGAAGCTGCTGCAGTGCATTACGGGTGAAAGTGTAAAGGTGGACCGTCTACCTGTCCTCGTTTCAGGGTTGAACCTGGAGCAGTTGTTGGGAGTGCCAAAACTGGCCTGCGGGACAGGTAAGGCTATGGCAGAGGCGATCTACAGCGAACTAGTCCGATGGAAGTTGGCGGACAAGGTGATAGGCATGTGCTTTGATACAACAGCCAGCAACACTGGCATCCATATCGGAGCATGTGTGCAGCTGGAACTGAAGCTAGGTCGAGACCTCTTTAAATTTGGATGTCGTCATCACATCGCAGAGGTTATCGTGAGGGATTTGGGCGTGCTCTGCTATGGTCCGACGTGTGGCCCACACGTACTGCTTTTCCAGCGGCTGCAGGACCGATGGCCATTCATCGATCAATCTCGCTACACGCTTGGTTCTGATACGATGGATGATCTACTCCAGACGCCCGTCTGCCAGCGGTTAAAGGCGGCAGCACTACTCGCTCTTGAAACAATCGACATGGAATGCATCTTACGCGACGACTATAAGGAGCTGCTCCACCTCAGCCTCATTTTTCTGCGGGGTTCTGGCAACTTCACAGGATTTCGGCGACCAGGCGCCTTCCATCACGCGCGATGGATGTCGAAGCTTATCTACACACTGAAACTTTGGTTATTTCGTGAACAGTTCGCTCTAACTCGACGTGAAAATCAAGGAGTGCAGTCATTCTGTCTTTTTATCACTCTTGTGTATGCGAAATACTGGTTCGCTGCACCACTCTCGTGTGAGGCCGCAATAAACGATCGCCAGCTGTTGAGCGACATTAAGGAATTCGCTGCTGTCAACAGTCGTTTCGCAGAGACGGCTGAGCGTGCGTTTCGGCGCCACCTCTGGTATTTCTCGGGGAAATTAATCGGGTTGGCTCTGTTCAGCAATCAGTTGGAAGCTGATGAGAAGAACAACCTGGCCGCTGCCATTCTCAGACAGAGTGAGTCGGAACCAGCGGTAGGCAAGTGCCCTGTACGTTTGGCGCCAAGCACAGATCTGCACATGCCACTCTCGGCATTCGCAACTCCGCACTCTCGCGACCTGCTACGCATTTTGGGAGCAGATAACATTCTGTCAGCAAGTGCCACCATGTGGGAAAGTATGGAGTGTTATGTACGTGGGCGAAAGCTGGCGCGAGCCTTCAAGGTTGTTAACGACTGCGCCGAGCGGGGTGTGAAGTTGATAACTGACTTCAACAAACATATCACGCGAGATGAGGAACAAAAACAGTACCTTCTACAGGTTGTGACAGATCATCGACGTCAATACCCGAAGCCGACTAAGTCAGTTCTATCTACACAGCGTATTTGATTAATAGAGTTTAGTGATTTGTTAATAATTATTACTAGAATATAGTGTATAGTTTATAATTATTCCTTCCTTTGTTTGTGTACTGGGGCTTAGTGGTCAAACACTGAATTTCATGCTTTTTTGTAAAATTTCTTGAAATCTGAACTCTATGCGCAACCTGAAGAAGACCTCAGATAGTGAAAATTCTTCTTACATAAAGCATTATTATTGAAAAGGAAACTTATAATGTAGTAACCTAACTTATTCTATGAATTTCATTTATTCACTTAAGAACTTGGATCACACTAACAACTATGCTACCTAATACTATCTAGGGTTTCCTAAGAGTAATTGCACCTGCGATATTTACACTCAGCAACCATTGACCCTCTTTAAATTCAATGCAATATAGAATACCTGGGATAAGACTAACATTCCAATTATGTTTACCCAAGTTTAAGATGTATTATCAATAGTCATGGGTGATTAATATATGATTGTTACTAAACCTAAAATATAATAAATCATGAATTTACCATTGATCGTCCAAAACTACCGTTATGAGATTACACACAATATTTTTGATAATGCCATCCGGTTTGCAGCTACCGAGAACCTATATGTCAATAATACTTCATTATAGTCTATCTAGCATAGTTTTCCTATATTTCCACTTACACCCCTGAAAATGCCCACTGTGTGGTACTTTTAAAGTTGTACCCTGTCATTTTTTTCAATTATACACAATTAATTGTGAGAAAGACGGATACATCATCCCGTGTCTACGCACTGATGACAAATAAGCGAGAAGCAACATACGACAACCTATTTAAAAAATTGATAGAAATCGAGCCTGGCTTAAAACCGTCACATATTATGGTAGATTTAAAAAAAGCTTCGCTTAACTCCTGAAGCTGAAAATTCATAGCTGTTGTTTCTGGATGTTTTTTTCATTTTGAAGCAAAGTATTTATCGTCAAATTCAGTCCAAAGGGTTGACAATCCAAAATCTCCAAGATCAAGAGTTTGCAATCAGGATGAAAATGCTACCAAGTCTAGCTTTTGTACCTGAGCATGATGTTATCGACTGTTTTACAATACTAATGGCTGACTTTCCGCAATCAGCTAAAGAGATTGCTGAATATTTTGAGGTCAATTATATTGGTAAGATACTTGCAGATCAAAGCAGACGAGTACCACCCTTTACAATTCGAATTTTGAATATGAATACTTGAGTGAGTTCTAAACTATTCCGAACCAACAATTCAGTAGAAGGCTGGCATAACGGCTTTGCATCAGGAATTAATTATTCACATCCAAGTTTTATTAAACTTTTAATATAACTGCAGCGTGAGCAATCACTACAGGAGGCCACTCTAGTGAAATGGGAAACTGGAGAACTTTCAAAAACATCAAAAAACAGTGAATCAAAAAATACACGAATGTTGACACTGGTTGAAGATTATCATAATAGAGAACTTCTTACATTTTTAAGAGGAATAGCACATAATTTCGAATTCAAATCTCATATCATATACCTACTCTTATTTATAATACTAGTCAAATATATTTTTACTGTACTCACAATAAATCATCATTCTTTTACTGTACTATTTTTCATATTAAGATTATAGAGAAAAGTCCGGGGACAAAGTGTCCGGTACGAAGTGTCCGTTTCCCGTCTGACGAAAGGCTTTAGACTGTCAATTTAGGGAAAGTGTGAAGATGACGGAATTATCGAACCATCGAACGAAGTAGATTGCAGACGGAACCATGAAAACGTTTGTTGAGTTCATCAACAAAGACCTTTACAACCTTGTCGAACAGTTCTCTTTGTCTTTCTAGGTCTACGTGTGTTGGTTAGAAACTTTTCTGCACCGGGAGCGGAGATCTCGTGGGCATTCGTCAGCTTCGTTGCATATTGCCAAAAAAATAAAAACGCACAATAAGCATAAATGCTAGATTAGGAGAAATAGACATTTTGATAGCAGATAGCTCAAAAATTAAGTATTATTGACGTAAGATTATTGATAGCTGAAAACGGAATCACATCTACAAAAATGATGTATGTAATCACAAATAGTAGTTTTTTTACGATCAATGGTAATTTTTTAATTAATTATATTTTGGGTTTTGTACAGTCCTTTATTATTCACCCATGAATCATGATTGTTTACCTTAAACCTTAACTTGGGAAAAAATATTTTAAAGTATTAATCATATTCCAGGAAAATATTATATTGCATTCGATTTAAAGAAGGTAGATGGATGCTGAGTGAAACTAACGCAGGTGAAAATACTCTTAAGAACTGTAGCTCTCTCTTGGTAGCATAGTTGTCAATTGTGGAACATATCTAGCTCCTTAATTTCTTCGGAACAGAATAAAATGATCTTTATACTGAAAAAGCATGAATGAATTCATAACTTGAAGTGCTGATTGAAAGGATTTTGGAAGGCAGAGACCTTAGATCGGCTGGGAAAGTTTTCGTCACGTTCCGTCACTTAGCAACCAAATGTATTTGATAGAGAATTTTCTCTAGTTAATAAATAAAACTCATTTAAATTTTGGGCCAAATAGGCCAAAGAAGTCCTAAGACTAAATATGGGAAATAAATGTATTTATAATTGATCTAGAGTGGGATTGATATCATGTACCATATTTATTCGAATAGTAGGCAATTATAGGCAGAGGCGTAGCCAGGGTGCGGCACTTGGGGCACAGGCCGCACCCAAAAAATTTGTGCTCACAAAAATTCCCATTAGTATAATACTATAGTGCGGAAATGCCGCAACCATAATCTACCTGTGCCGCACCTTCCAGCAGGCCTAGCTACGCCTCTGATTATAGGCCTAGGCAATTATTGTTTTTAGGCCATTTTCTGACCAATAATTTTGGGACTTTTCGAGAATATCACATGTTGACACAATTTATTTAGTATAGTCGGTTGATAATCGTATTGCGACTAATATTAGATAAATAAATTTACTCAGGGTACCGGTAGTAATTTGTATTTACTAATTTGGGGGCCTATTATTGGAGGTAGGCGATTATTCGAATAGGGGCTACTATTAGAGTATATAGGTATGTTCATCTAAAAGCCTAAGGCAGCTAGTTTAATAATTATTCTAGTATTAATCTACGATAAAAATTGATTCGAATAAGCTTATGAATAGTGCTTAATGCTACTTTTATATTGTTAGAAATATAGATTATATCTGATAGCAGGATAGACACTCTTATTATAGCTTGTAATTCGTGTTAATGACTACTACAGTAGAACCTCGTTAGTACGAACAAGGTTAATACGAACAGATATTTACACAAAATTAGGTCCCTACAATGGCTATTCAAAGAGTATTACTCCGGTTTATACGAACTCCGGATAAAGCGAACAAATTTGGACCGTCCGTTGGTGTTCGTATTAACGAGGTTCTACTGTACTCAAATTGAAATATTTGAACTACCAATTGGAATGTGCTAAAATCATTACACTTATTTGATCCTTAGGTATCTTAGAAATAGAAAATATATCAATTTAATGGGTATAGAGAACATGAAAAATAACCCTATTTCTACTGGCGCTATTCTCATGAGCGGTTAATTAATTAATTAACCGCTCATGAGATTCTTCTTTATGATACCATCATGGCCTCTATTTCGATTTCCGCAATTAAAATCGAGGACCACATAATCTCAAGATAAATCTACGAAGTGTCCCTCACGGTGATCTCGCAGACCCATATCCTGAACGCTGCAGAGAACAACGAACTGGGCAACAGTCTTGATGTTATCTAAGAAGTCCTGTCTCGAGATTGCCCCATTTTTTGTGATGATTCCGCACACTCTCCTGCAAACTACACCACTTCACAAAAGCTTCGATGTGAGTCTCGGAAGCAAAGTACAACTTAAAGACTTTGCTCTCTTCCAAAGCTCATTTCCAGTTGTCGAATTCAAACTTAGTCACTTTTGCATTATATTTCATCAGAAGAAAATAAACCAGTTTTTGTTGAAGTTGGAAGCAAATTAAGGAATTTCAAGAACATCTCTCTTTGAGTATAGTTTAATGGATTCAACATGGCCATTGCAGAAATAATTACTTTGTTAATCAGTGGTGATGAACTTAGAGAAATGAAAAAAAAATAGGAAATAAATATGATACAAATATGCATTTAATATTTCTTTCGCAAGGTATTCATATTAATTTACCGAATTTTTAAGATGACTTGTAAGCTTAACTTACTAATTCAAATAATTCATATTATAATATTTTAGATATCGTAAGAACAGAATAAATCATTTGTCATATTTGTTGAATGTCACCTTAGAAACAATTTGTAACCTTGTTAAAGTAATCAAAGAACTTTGTAGGTATAATATCATACAAATTACAATATAAGTTTCTAAAATCAAGTGAAATTAAAACATTTATTATCAGGTAACCACTTGTTTAGTGGAAAGCTTGTTTGTACACTGGTATACGTGCACGCACACCAAACATGCCTCTACACTGCAACATAAACATACATGTTGAAGCATCTACAAATGTTATTATGGATCCGGAAATGTATATAAATGTATGAATACTAATTATTGTTTGTTCAAATACTTTGGCCGACTAGTGTACTTACTCAATTTGAAAATAATACCTCAACTCAAACAATTGCCTAACCTGCACAGTGGCTTAACACATGGAAATAGGTAATTTTGTGGTTATCAAAATGAATCTAAATGGTATTAAATTAAAGTTAGATAGTAAACTAACATTCATATAAAATTTCAATTGATTTGAACACAAACTACGTAGATAATATACTTTTGAATTATATCGAATGTATAGTTCCATTTGTGGTTTTCAGAATTCTAAAAATGCAACATATTTATTTCACTCTGAATTACATTGTTTAAGGAATGGTGGTAATTTTGTATTCAAATATATACAAAATGAGTATGCTAAATATATATTTATATAACGAGTGTTATCTTAGCAGCGGATTCAGCAGCGGATTCGCAAACCTCACTAAAAGGCTAATAACTCAAAAAGTATAAGTTGCACATGAAAAGTGATCACATTATCGGGAAGAGAAAAGTTTGGACAACCCATATATAATCCCAAAATGTCAAAATTCCTTAAGATGACTCTTCAATTTTCGCTCAAATTTAGGCCTCGGTTTTTCCATAAAAACTCAAAAACTATTCATTTTATCAAATTTTCCTTTTAACCACATATATATCTCACTTGGGACATCGTGTCATCTAAATTTCAAAACAAAATATTCATTTTTGAAAAAATATTTTTAACATAAATTTCACTAAATTAAATTTCATGATCTTATCGGCGGATTCGCAGACCTCACGTTTATGCTAATAACTCAAAAGGTTTACGCTGTACGTGAAAAAATTTCACATCAGCGGAAAGATGAGAGTTGGGACAACCCATATATAATCCCAAAATGTCAAAATTCCTTAAGATGACTCAGCAATTTTCGCTCAAATTTAGACCTCGGTTTTTCCATAAAAACTCAAAAACTATACATTTTATCAAATTTTCCTTTTAACCACATGTATATCTCACTTGGGACATCGTGTCATCTAAATTTCAAAACAAAATATTCATTTTTGAAAAAATATTTTTAACAAAAATTTCACTAAAATCGGCTTACAATGATGATTAGTATACCTATCCTGTATTCACAATGCAGAATATGTTGTCTAATAACTATTGATCAGAATTTATTATATCCTTTGTTTATAATTCAATTATTTCTCACTATAAATGGTACACTGCCTTTCTTCTACTTGATTTTCCTCATTTTTTTTCATTCTTTCAAAACACTTTTCACTTTTTTTCAAAGATCTTTTTGACTTTACAGCATATTTCTCATTTCCATTTTCTCTCATTTCAATTTCTGCTCTCTTCTTTATTCCTCCAAGTAGATTCTTCCAATTTAAGGTCTTAAGACCTTAAGTGAGTTATTTATTTTATTTGCCTTTTAGCTACTTTTTTATTTATTTTAATAATACCAGGGCAGGCCATGGCCGGACCGATATTTTTACTACTACATTTTGAATGATCAGATCTAAAATTTAATTTACAATAACGTGGCCTTCAAGGTTTTGATGCCCAAGGCCGGCGGAAGGAAATACCGCTGGCCTCGAATACTAATATAATTACTATATGCAGTCGATACCAACGGACGATAAAAATTTGTTCGCTTTATCCGGAGTTCGTATTAACCGGAGTAATACCCATTCAATCGCCATTGTTGGGACCTGATTTTGTGGAACTGTTCTTCTTATCCGGAAATTCGTATTAATTAAACGTGTTCGTACTAACGAGGTTCTACTGTAGTAGTATATATGTATGTATTGATTAATTAAAATAATAATAATAATTTCATCTAGTAATGACTTCAATAGAGCAATTCGTGGAAGCTCTCCAGAAACTCGGCTATGAAAGCTTGGATAGCGTAAGAGATGCTTTGAACAAAGGAGACAAACATAAGCCAAAATCTGTCTGGGGAAAATTATCAATTATTCTTTTGGAAAAAACAAGGCTACTAAGCGCGATTCTCTCAGCTCCAAATGGAGATTGAATAGAGGAAACTTTCAGCATCTCGTTAAGCAAATGATCAGTTCGCGTAAGTCTATCATTACCAATGATGTATCCCAATTGGCAGTAGAGCATATCAGTACTCAGTTAGTATCTGCTAGCTCATATCCTGACACTATAGAACTCAGTAAGAGGAGTTTGGATGAAATCGATTTCAGTTTTCCTAGTTTACAGCGAGACGTAACGAATAACAGTTTGTTAGGTTTATTGGCATCTGGTTGCGATGACTGCCAGCTTTACGGTATCATGTCTAAGATAGCTTCTCCTCCTCCCCAAACAGGGAGGACTGATAGCCATTTTTGGTCATTCATTAACTGTAATAATAGTCTATGGTTAGATGCAATGAAATTTTTCAGCTTAGAGTGTCCGCTTGTTAGTGGTGAGTTCATGCTAGTGGATGACAAACTCCACGACCAGTCGAAAAAGTTTAGTTGCTGTCTAATGGAGTCAATGCAATGGATTCGACTAATTAGGCGAAATTGTAACTTAGTGGAAGCATGGATTTTAGTTGAAAACATTAGTTGTAGGATATTAGAGCTATTCGGGAATTCATATATAGCTATCACAGTCCAACAACTAGATTTATTCACTAGCTTTATTATATCGTGTCGAGAAAGATCAGATACTTTAAGCTCATTTCATGAATCTCTGTGTCTAAAATTGCATCATACCTCTTCTTCTTCAAATCAACAAGTCCCGGTATTGTCATCTACCGATGACCCGCAACCTGAAATTGTTATTACCTCTAATATCCCTGAGTCCAAATTGCTAGTGCCATCAGTAGATGACAGTACTCTGGGTAATGAAGTCATAGTTGAACAATCCATGTTTAGTGAGGAAATCTGTGGTGAATTTTTGCTAAGTGGAATGGAATGGAATGGAATGGAATGGATCAACTTTTGAAGAGTTAATGAAGGCGCCAACCCCAAATGGGATATATATACGAAATATTGGGAATCATTATGAACCAATTATTTCTGTTAAATTCGAAAATAATAGTTAATTATTTTTTAAATTGAACAGGCAGAGTTTTAGAAGAGTTGCAATAGTTTTACCACAATTTGTAGATGTACTATCCTGTTATATTTAATGGCGCCCTTTTAATATCGTATCAGTGAAAGGAATTCATGCATATTATGATTAATGTGTTAAATCCTAAACCAATAAACTAGTTCTCTCTATATTTCCATGTTCTACTAAGTAGTTCTCTTACTTTTTTAGGACAACTTTGGTTATCTCGATCTTTCTTATCTCATATAAGCATTACTAATATTTGTCACCATTTTAATATCATGCACTCGTTTTGGTAAGTCATATTCTGAGATAATATGTTGCTTTACATTTATATGAGATTCACCCTCTTTAAAGGCAAATACGTAAATTTGGAGAGAAGGAACATGGCCACAAGTAAGATCATTCAGATAGAAGTTACGCAGATTATGGAATTGGAAAAACCTGGAGATGCTTAAAATACCTAACATTGTTGTATTAATTAACCATAATATTGTTTATATGTCTGATTCTATTCTCTTAATGAATATTGCATTCCAAATATATTTGTATATGAGGTGTTTGTATTATGTAAGTTATTGCAATCGTGTTTACAGAAAGTAATCACTAATCCTTGATATAATTAGGAATGCAGTCACTAATTATTCTACAGAGGTACCAAAAACTTTAATTCCTGTGAACACTGTGACGCATATCAAATACATTCTTATCAATAGTATTATTAGAGTTGACAACATCAGATATCTTATATGTAGACCGTCTAGAAATAGACCAGGTTTTATTCCCTATACATTAGTATTACCCATAAAAAGCAGGGCAAGTGGTCTACAGAATTTATAGACGGTCTACAAATTTTTGGCTTATTTGTATGGTCTTTTATAGACCGTCTATTTCTAGACGGTCTACATATAAGGATGCTCTGACAACATATCCAACATTATGGATATTGGAAATCATCATTGTAAGCCGATTTTAGTGTAATTTATGTTCATAATATCTTTTTCAAAAATGAATATTTTGTTTTGAAATTTAGATGACACGATGTCCCAAGTGAGATATATATGTGGTTAAAAGGAAAATTTGATAAAATGAATAGTTTTTGAGTTTTTATGGAAAAACCGAGGTCTAAATTTGAGCGAAAATTGCTGAGTCATCTTAAGGAATTTTGACATTTTGGGATTATATATGGGTTGTCCAAACTTTTCTCTTCCCGATAATGTGATCACTTTTCATGTGCAACTTATACTTTTTGAGTTATTAGCCTTTTAGTGAGGTTTGCGAATCCGCTGCTAAGATAACACTCGTATTTATATACTGATTTACTGTGACACTGATGCATTTTATTTTAACAGGGGGTAAAAGTTTTTATGCCAAAATTGTTCAAAATTATTAAAATTGAAATCTCAGGTACGCGGAAAAAATGTTCATCAAACAACAAAGTGAAATTTTGACAGGTTGTAGATTAATGTTATAAGAATTAATTATGGAAATCATAGCTAGGGTTTTTAATCCCGGGATCTCGGGGTCTCGGCTTGTTTTAGCCCGGGATTGAATTCCAGGATTCATTTTTCAATCCCGGGATACAATGATTAATGCAGTTTATATATCACACATTTGTTGTAATGTCTATTGGTTTCTATATACAGGGTTTCCCATAATTGGATGAAATAGTGATTCAATATATATAACACACTTTGATTAATATATACAAAGTGTGATACTAATAATATGGTCAAATTGAACTTACAAGCAGGGTTGCCAATCCAATCCAATCGACAATCCAATCCAATCGAGCCAAATTTGGACAATCGGAAATCCAAATTTCGACAATCGATTATTCGGATGACAATCCAATCGCAATCGACAATCCAAAATATCATCGATTTTTTTGGATTGTTTCTCCGATTTTTTTTCGATCGATTCCTCCTCGTATTATATCAAAAAGAGTTATGTTTCATCATATGTTCAAACTTAAAACATATATTATTGGGTTTAATTGACGAGCAATTGAGCATTTTAAATTTTGGGCATTATTTAGAAATTGAAAAAACAAACAATCGAAAAAATTCATCGATTGCAATCCAATCGATAAAAATCGATACAATCCAATCGACAATCCAATAGATGAAAAATGCAGCAATCCAACCGATAATCCAATAGATGAAAAATGCAGCAATCGTCAATCGAAAATCTTCTCGATTGGATTGGATTGGCAACCCTGCTTACAAGGACCTTTCTGATGTATTATAAAAGTGTTTGTATGTGACTCTTACATTTCAAATTTACAAATACTATATATATGATGGCTGAGAAAAACGTTTTTCAAAATTTTGCAGGGGCACCCATTTGGAAATATTTAAAGCCTTCCCTACGTGGGAAATTAGCTCAGTGTAATTCATGTAGTAAACAGCTTAAGTGCGGAGGTGGTTCGACCAAAGGATTACACATTCATTTAAAAGAACGATCCACAAAATCCACCTATCTAAACGTACTGATACGAAAGAACCACCGCGGAGGTCTCTAACTCTGAAGTGCCCATCTCAAATGCTAATAGGAAACTAGATATTCACATGAACGACGCCAGTCTATCTGCTGTATTAGCTAGAATGACAGCTTGTGATGGCCTTTCCTTGAGCTTCTTCACTACATCTCCCGACCTTAGAAAATCTCTTACTGCTCTAGGTCACTCATTACCTAATCAGTTGTGGGAATAAGAGATCATGTGCTCAAGATATGGAAGCCAATTACGCGAAAAAGTTAGCAGTTATTTGAGTAATATTAAATCTAAAGGAGGATATTTCAGTCTCACTCTAGATGAATGACATTCCTTGCAAAATAAGAGATACCTCAATATACATATTCATGGAATGGATTCTTTTGGACTCTAGGGTTAATACGAATAAAGGGACGATTTTCTTCAGAAGCATGTTTCGGGGCAATCTCACAAAAGCTCAAAGAATTTGGAATAGATTTTGAAAAAGATATTATTGCCATCACAACAGATGGGTGTGCAATGATGAAGAAGTTGGGACGAATAATTCCCAATTATCAACAATTATGCTATGCCCATGGGCTCGAGCTTGTAATACAGGATGCAACCAAAAGCACCTGAAGAATAGGTCTAGTACAAGTGAAACAGATAATGAAGACAAAATAGAGATATTCGACAACTGTATGGGCTAATTCTTTCAGGATGCTCTCGCCCTAAATATATAAATTTTCAGCTTAGTGAACAAGGTACCGTATTTATTCGAATAGTAGCCTAGGCGATTATTGTTTTTTAGGCCATTTTCTGACCAATAATTTTTGTGACTTTTCGAGAATATCACATATTGATACAATTTATTTAGTGTATTCGGTTGATAATCGTATTGCGACTAATATTAGATAAATAAATTTACTCAGGGTACCGGTAGTAATTTGTATTTATTAATTTGGGGGGGGCTATTATTGGAGGTAGGCGATTATTCGAATAGGGGCTACTATATTAGAGTATATACGCAGTGGCGTAAACTAGGATTTTTGAACTGGGAGGCAAAGGGGGCGCAAGACAAAATCCTGGGGGCTCAGGGTGGGTCGGTCGGATGGAGTAGTAAAATTAGCTAAGTATATATACTAAAAAAGTGGGGGGGGGCAAATCTAAAAAACAGGGGGGGCGGTCGCCCCCCCCTGGATACGCCACTGTATATACGGTACGTCGAATTGTGAAAGTCTTCAAGCGTTCACCATTGAAAACGAAACCTTGCAAAAATATGTGAAAGAAAGGTATCCAAATGGGATTATTGATTGATTGCAAGACTCGATGGAGTTCATTGCTCAATATGCTGGAAAGGATAGTTCAGATAAAAATACAAATTCAAAAGTCTCTGCTAGATCTTGATGAAAATATTTACGATTCAAGAATTCTCAATGATATATTCTGTAGTTAAAGCTTTGAGTCCAATTAAGATCGCTCTAGAAGCTGTCTGTCGGAGGTATACTAATTTAATCAGGGCGGAAGCTACAGTAAAGTTTCTATTGGAAGATCTCCATAAATATAAGTCTCATTATCACACTCGAATCATAGATGCAATAGACCAGCGGATTGTTCAAGAACGCTACACTGACGTTTCTGTAGTACTTCAATTTCTACACAATCCCTCTTAACAACTTGCAAAAAGTCTTAACTAGAATAGGAGGAAAAGGAATTGATACCAATTCAGGGTTGGGTTCAAGTCAATTTACTTAAGTACTTCTGTAATTAAGTACAATTTTTGAGTACTTGTACTTGTACTTAAGTACTTTCACCATTTTTCAATTGTACTTGTACTTAATTACTTTCCTCAATTTTCTAAAGTACTTGCACTTGTACTTGAGTACTTGTTACTCGTGACTTTTTTATCATTCAATATATTTCCAACAACATCATTGATGTTCCTCAAATCCCATCTCAAATAAAGTAGTGTTACTTAATACTTAGTATATTAGGAATTGTGTTCGTGTCAAGGACTACTGCTAAATCAATTAAATAGATTTGGATGATACTATATAAACTATGTATTTAGCAATTTCTACTATTAGTAGGAGAGATTTATCATAAGAGCTTGGGAAATACTTGTACTTGTACTTAAGTATTTTCCTAATTTTTCATTGTACTTGTACTTGTACTTAAGTACTTTAAGTTTACAAGTACTTGTACTTGTATTGTACTTGAATATCTGAAAAGTAGTAGTACTTGTACTTAAGTACTTTCAAATGTACTTGAACCCAACCCTGGATCATACCATGAAGGAGCCTACCCGGTTCCCGTTTCATCTAATCCCACTGAAGATATTCCTGTTGATGACGATATGCCTCTTGCGAAAAAATTACAATTAGCGATTGACGCATCTATGCGAAAACCACAAGATATACTAGTACAACGCTCTCTCTCAAGTATGTTGAAATATGAAATCTTGATTGGGCAACAAACAGGAAAAAGAGGTTATCATCTAGATTCTAGAACAAGCATATCAAATGTTGTTAACAATTCCCGCAACCTCAGTTGAAGCAGAACATGCATTTTCATCCTCAGGATATCTATGCAACAAGTTAAGAACAAGGCTGAATGATAGACTTTAGACAAACTTGTATTTATTAGGAACAACCTGAAAAAAGAAAAGAAATAGAGATGTTAATTCTATATTCATTATTATTAATATTATTTCCGTAATTCATAAATAGTCACGTTATATTAAACTATATACAAATACTAACATACCAATTCTTTAAAGTACTAATCCCGGGATTCAGAATTTGTCAATCCCGAAATCCCGGGATTGGAATTTTAGACCGGGACTAAAAATCCTAATCATAGCTCCCGAAACAGTGCGCAACTTTGAATATTTTAGCGAATTCTATTGTCACTTTGTGTTGCTATGAAAATTCAAAAACTAATTATTCGCTACTATTCAGTAGTATATCTCATTTAGTTACACAAATGTATGACAAATATTGTATAATAAGAACAACTGAGCAATTAAGGACAATTTAATCAATCAGCGGAACGCGCTATGAACTCATATTGGATTTTTGAAATTGAGTAAGTTAGTTTTGTACAATTCGGAGGTGATTTTAGTGTGATTCACCAGAGACTGCTATGCTATAAAAATTGATCTAAGTATACTATGAGTTCTAAAACACATAATAATTACATTCAGTAAACATTTACAACCTTTACATGAGTGTATAAATCCTTTTATTCCTTCGGAACTGGACTTTCTGAAATCTTCCCCATGTTCAAGATATTTTACAATAATCATGGGTGAATATTAAAAGATTGTTAACAAACCAAAAATTTTGTATTTCATTGATTTACAATAAATCACCCAGACTGCATACATCATTTTTTATGATGCCATTCAATTCCCAACTATCAATAACCTATATGTCAATAATACTTCACTTTTGAGTACCTGCAACCCAAATGCCTATTTCCTATAAACTGCAGTTATAAGCCACTGTGACCTGCGGGCTACTAAAAACCAATAGTCTCTTATGCTACTATTCAAGTAAATACTGTACAGTGTAACCTCGCTAACCGGGGAATTTGGGACTACAGATTTTGAAGTTATTCCCCAGTCCCCGGTTAGAGGGTGTGTCTATTTATTTATTTTCCTATCGTCTTGACTTTCTATTGAAACTAATATTTTAGCACACTTAAGCAGGCAAGCATTACAGACTTTTTCGGAAATTCTAATTAGCCGTGTAGCTTATTTGTGTTCTAGAAACTTTCAGATTTAGGGAAACTAGTAGAATGCATTGTTTGTATTAAGTAAAGTACTATTAGTAAGACACTGTAATAATACTATTCATCTCGACTTATGTTATAAATTCCCCGTTTAGCGAGGTTAGGATTTAAAGTATTATACGAAGTCGTAACCAGATCACATTCCCCATTCCCCGCTTAGGGCAATTCCCCGGTTAGAGAGAGTCATTTGTATATTAAACGACGAAATAATAAAAAATTCCCCACTCCCCGGTTAGCGAGGTTACACTGTATTTGGTGAGTTTCGTGTAGAGCTCTAAATGTTGTAGCAATTGATGTTTTCTTAGAATACTGTTATGAGATAATGAGAACAAAGTGAAAAATAATAATGAGAACAAAGAGATTTTAAATAATCAACATAGGATGCTTGATTAGTGATGCGATAATAACCAATGCAAAATAAAATAATGCGAAAGCAATATACCTTGAAAAAAATGCTAATTATTGAAATTGATTGAAAAGCATCCGCAGTTGATTTCATTACATTCCGGTTTCGTACAGTTGCATTTGCATTCGGGTATGTGGAACACGTCACAGAATTTCCAACATTGACAGCAAATAGCTAACCCATCTCTAATCTGTTTTATAGTATCAGAACATTCTCGTAAGCAACTGCCGCACTTACAGGACGCCCTAATTTCTTGTGTGCACAATCTCACAACACTGAACGGAGAAGGGATATCAATATTGCATCGTTCTGCGGTATATCTTATTCCTTCCAGACAAGAGGGGCACGATACTTCTTCCACCCTGTCTTTGAAAGGACAGCAATTAGCAACATTAAGGAATTTCTTAATCAACAAGATTGTAGCAATGACACCAGTGTAGATAATTAATAATATAAGTGTAATAATGAGTATATAAGGTATTGTGTTATATTGGAGCACTTGAGAGGATTTAGGAGGAAAGAAATAGGAGTTAGGCATAAAGAGACAGCTATGAGAAAAACTCACTAAATAGAAAAAGAGTATATAAGAGTCGCCAGGTAACTACTCTAGTGAGTTCTTGTTAATCAACCAAACAAAACAGATTACACACATAGTGTTGAAAAATAATTGGACACATTTCGTGAGATAGCGTTTAATAAGTGATAATTATCTCAAAGTTGTTCCATTATGTGTTGCATTTTTTTTAATTATACTAATTGAGTGAAATTTGTATAAGTTATTAAGGAAAAGATGACATATTTCAAATTTTCAATACTAATTGATGTTTATCCCAAAATAGCATTGGCATGCAGTGATAGTAAAACATTTGAGTTAAGGGTCATGTATACCACCTATCCGACAAAACCCCCCATAAATTGTCGAATTGCATTGTATTTGAATAATGGATACCTTATAGAATCTAGATCATACATTGAAGATCAATAATTTTACAGAGAGATCTCCGCAAATTTTTTCCCATTCCCAAATACCCCAAAATTGACCTTTCACCCCAAATCTTGAGGATCATGTGATTTTTTAGCCTGAAATGTTCCCCAAACATTGAATACTGCTTATATTGGTACCCCTGTAGGGTACAAAATGTTCGTTACAAATTCCATATAATCCGAACCACGAATCCGAATTTCGCTAACTAAAAGCTCTTGGATAGATCTCAATTAGGCGGAATTAATCACGGAAACAGATTTCAAGACATAATAAACAAAATAATTATTAAATATGGAGTAGCTCAGCATCAAATTGGTGGAAAATTATATTTTTATAAATATTGAAAACATGTTCCACTGAAGGAGACTCAAAGTATTATATGGCCAGTTTCTATTGCATGTATGCAGGGACGTCGCCACGGGGGGAGAGGGGGCAATGCACCCCCCTGGTAGAAATCCTCGCCCCGGGGCAATGCCCCCCCTGGTAAATATATTGAACTATTTTATTCCTCAGATTCATTAATGCTATTAAATTCAATTTAATGAGTTCCACTTTCCAATCCATTTGAGTCATGTCCCTGTACGAAGCTCCAATTTACCCTGTACATTGGTCAAGATCCCTAGACACCTCAAAAAAAATTTCTCGCTCGCTGGTCTAAAATGTAAAACTACACTTATATTGAAACGAATTACACTGACCAAAGCATTTTATTATGTGTATCAAGTTATGCATACATGTTATTTATACTTATTAATTTCAAAGATAAATACGCTAATAAAAATAGCAGGTTTACGATTACGATACGATTACACTCTATTAGAATCATCTGATTACGATTACAGCGAAATGTGTAATCGTAATCGGCCCGTCAGCACCACCTGAAGATGTTAAAACCGATTTCTAAAGTTGTACGTACCTAAGGGATGATTAATAGCGTTGCGAACAGGAATTAAATTTTATAGAATTCAGTTACAGTTACAGCTATAGTTTTCGATTCAGTTAGAACAGTGTTCACAAAGTAGGCCATAGAGCTCCCAGGGAAGCTCCAGGAAAGCTTGTTGTTGGGGGAGGACGGCCATGCAGCAATGGGGCGGTGGGGGGTGCTATGGGGTTTTAGAACAATAAACAGAAATACAACCTCGTGTCAAATGAGCGATAACATTCCTAAATATTAATTAGAGATAAGTGATAACAAAAACTTCAAGGATCAAAGCCATTAATAGTGGTAATTACTATTGTATTGGTGATTATTAACAAAAGCCAGTCCTTTAAAATGAATGACCAATCGTGACCTACGTTATATAAGGCCTGTTGTATCGTATTTTGAGGCGCTATCGTATATTGAGGCGCTGCATGATACACTAATATAACCATGGATATGCTATTACAAATTATACAGTGGTATTTTGAGGCGCTCTGGTAGATTGAGACGCTACTATAAATGTGATTTCCTAACATTTTGCATTATATCATGAACTCTAGACTCTTTATAAGTGAACCATGGATGCGCTATTAAAATTATATTGTAGTATTTTGAGGCTCGTAGTAAACAATTTTCCATTTCGAGAATTCAGTTAATTTAATGTAAATTGATTAGTTATCTTAAATTTTCGACTAACTACGATAAATTATCTCGTAAAATGATAGGAAATCACATTTATAGTAGCGTCTCAATCTACCAGAGCGCCTCAAAATACCACTGTATAATTTGTAATAGCATATCCATGGTTTATATTAGTGTATCATACAGCGCCTCAATATACGATAGCGCCTCAAAATACGATACAACAGGCCTATGCACCAACTTTGTGAAACTGGACCATGAATTAAAGGAAGGCTATTGATAAATAGGTTATTTATCGTTATCTAAATAACTAGTAGTGAGACCTCATAATGTTCTATAACTATATAGGAACATGATATCAAGGTATCCATAGCACCCTTCAGAATTGAGCTTTGTATCATTTGATTACGTAATCGCTATTTTTGGTGGGTATTATCGTGTTTTTATAGCCTGCTTATAACATAGTTAGACGTGTTATAAATGTTCAAAATTGGAACATGATGATGCCCATAACTAGTTAGATGAAATATATCGAAATTATAAATGGAATGTTGACACATTCCTCGGTTGCCTAGGAAATGAATATTTCCTAATGAGCCATAACTCAAAAACTATCTATTTTATGTAAAGTAGGCTAGTACTGATCTATCCGCAATAGGTAACTTCCTATTCATTGATAATACATTTTCTAGGCATAACTACAATAATTTTTGAGATAATGAGTGTATTACCTCATATGGAATTAAGTGCTAATTATTTGCCCCATATTCGAAAGGGTTGAGGCCGAACTAATCAATGTCCAATAAATTGGTATCGATGTTGAAATACAGTGGGAATTTCAAAGTACATTGTAAATTGACAAATTCCAATGTTCAGAGCAAATAGGTATTTCAAGCTTCTCATAAATTTAAGGAGCAACGTTTCTCTAACTTGAGATACGAATTTTGAAATTATACTGAGATCAAATCTGAAATCTGGTGATTAAGCTTTATTGTTAGTGCCTGACCAGCGAGTTGCGAAATTCGTTTGTAAAAGGCAATATTGAAAAAACGAAAACTTAGAGGATGACAGCTACCACTAAACTCTGTTCATTCATAGGAACTATTCTCGTTGACTGCATTAGAGGGCAGTGCTGGGGGTCAATATCGCTGCGAGTTGTGAATGAATTTAATGAATTCAGATTCAGTTCGATATTCAGTTGGAGAATAATACATTTCAGTTACAGTGACAGTTTAGAAAAAAGCTAAAAGATATTTCAGTTGGATTTCAGTTACAGTTTTATTTCAGTTTCAGTTCGCAGTACTAATAATTAATAAATGCATTTTGTTTCTAGTTGCACCATCAATGAGATGATTAATATTTACTAAATACTATGTATAAATTTACATTGATATAAATAATTAAATAAAGTATCATTAATATCCATTGTGAATTTAGTTAAAGCAAACAAATTCATCTATTGTACTAATTTGCTTTAATCCATTTTATAGAAAATTGAAGCCTGCTAGAATTCACAAATTAAATCAATAAATTATCGAAAATTGAAACTACAGAATTAGATTTAACAGTTTACTTAATCTGAAGTCAGACGAAATACAGGAGATCGGCACCCAAGTTATAGCAAAAACTACGGTGGAAATTAAATTCGTACAGCCAAAAGTTGTAAAATTAAGTTATCTATTCATACATGATACATGTAAATCTTACAAAGGACAAGTGTTGTAAGGTCAGAAAAATTCCTAGGAAATTTCAAAGATTGCCAAAATTTCCGGAAATTTTTCATGGAAAAATTCTTATATATATATGTACCCAGTTTTTTTAAGGTTCGAAGTTGTGATAATGCAGAAATGTTTTTCCCAAAAAATAGCGATAGTTACAATGAAAATATACGTTAGATACTGAGCAATTCTTTTATATCAGCAACATTCGTGCAAATGTTACTAATTATACAGCCTTGAAATCTTTCGATAACATGCTGTCTTTACATCACAGACTATAATATTATCAAATAATAATTGTGGTTTTTCAATCAATAAATTCAAATATAAATTAGTTGTCGTTAAGACGATTTTGAAGTCCTATTATTCCAAGAAGCTGTATTGTTTCGAGAAAATTTAACTGCAACCTTAGATATTAGACAATGCTCTATCAGATAGACTACGTTTGGATATTTATAATTGGTAAATATTTCCTAATTCCAGGGGGTGTACCACTGTGCACTCAGCGTCAACCATGGCCTACTTAAAATACGGCTAAATATGGTCCGAAGTCATGAAACGAGAAGGCCAGTTTCTAATTTGCATTCTATGCTAAACAATGCCTCCTATTGTTATTATTTGCATTGTATATGGGGTAACCAACCATCGCGAGTGCAATGGAACCACTTTTTGAGAATCTGAGATTTGTGGTTAAGCTGTTTAGGCGCCATTTCATGGTGACGGTAACAATCTATAGTAAATTTAAAAAATTTCAAATGTCATAAATTTCATTTTCTTGCTACTTTCTAATAATTATATAACACGAATACTAAATAGGGATATATCTCATACAACAAAGGCTACTAAATCGCAAAATTACGACATTATAAAAATTCTAAAAAATTATAAAGCAAGCACATGCTAAAATACAAGTATGTAGTATCCGAGTTACAACTTACTATTTTCGTCAATAAAACGTATATAAATAATTGCTGGTTTATATATATTCATTCTCATTATGTATTCGGAAATGTATACTAAGCATACAGACGAAATCGGGTTTTTGGCCCCCCCCTAAATGCATGGAAAAGAGGCAAAAAAAACATATATGCAAAAAAACCCGTATTTAACAATATACAGTTCTATGAGGTTATGAAGAAACAAGGAGAAGCAAGGAGACAAAATAACAAGGTGAGGCAAAAAACCCGTGGAAAAAAAAACAGATTTCGACTGTATTAGCAAAATATCTTCATTTTATTGTAGTTCTTTTAGACTCGAATTGTATTTATAGTATATTTGTGGTCTCATCATTAAATGGGCTTAACCACAAATCTCAGATACTCAAAAGTGGTTACCCCATATACAATGCAAATAATAACAATAGGAGGCAAAGTTTAGCTTAGAATGCAAATTAGAAACTGGCCTTCTCGGTGACATATTTAGCCGTATATTAAGTAGGTCATGCGTCAACAAACCAATATTCAGCCCTAAATATATAAAAGTGTGGGCAGGTCGCCGTCTACGGAGAAACAGTGGCGTATCAAAAGGCGGATGATTGAACCAGCACCCCACGAAGGGTTCCAAAATTCCACTTCAAACATGCTTCATGAAAACAGTTATGTTTTTTTAGAATTATTTGTATTCCAATAAATAACTATTTGTTTGTCAGTTTAAAATTTTATGAAATTGCATTTTTGCTTCATAGCTACATTTGTTTTGATACTAATTGAGTGAAACTTGAAGAGAGTTTATGTTTTTGGTTATGCAAAACGAGTAGAAACAATTACAATTGTATTAACCACTAGCGCTTCGCTTGCTATGTCGCTTCGCGGATGATCACAACCACACACACCAACCGCTTCGCGTTTGGTGTGTGGTTTATATACTTCGAAACCATAATTATAATGCGAAAATAGGCCAATTTACAATGCGAAATTTTTGTCATTACGTCATCATACGATAATGAGTTAGCTTATTGTTAATCTGGTGTGACCAACGTGTCCGCATCATTAATGTGCATATTTTTATTAAATTTTCAGATTTTTATCTCTTCGTGGGCGCGAATTATGTTCGATTAAGTGAATTTTCAGGGTTCTCGAAATGTGACAATTGTCGAGGTGTGAGAAATTTTGAGTAGAAAGTTCAACTTGTTGGCGGGTGCCAAAAGTTATCTCTATATCCAAAATCAGAATTGGAAACCGTCCAGTTTCTTCAATCAACTCGGAACATACAAACAAATATATATATTCACACACCCACCCTGTGTTTTAATAGTATAGATACATTTTGTCTAAAATTGAAGTCAAAATTTAGGAAGTCATTTCCGAACCCAATTTGAACTAGTGGGGCAAGGGTGCGCGGCACATACACTCACCAAAAGTATTCGTACTCACAAAATATCCTTTGGAAATAGTACTATACTAAGTCTATTATTTAGTAGTAATATACTCACATTTTATGAGATATGTCAATTTTGACTTTAGAATTGTATTCTACGGATCCGTAGTAACCATCGCAGAAGCATTCAACTAAATTATCATCATGTGTCACCATATACCATTTTTCCAATTGCCACTATGGCACAATATGAGAACAAGTGGCATTGGTGCCAATGAATGATAATTTTAAACCTATCAGTTATTAAAAGAGGGAAAAGCTTCTGCAATGGATATTTCGAATGCGTAGAACATGAATCAAAGTTGCAATACCCCATATATTTATTTTAGATACAATAAACATTGTTAAGAGACTCACTATATTATTCTTATTTTATATGGGAATGTTTTGGTGTAAGAATACTTTTTGGTAGGGGAGGCTACTTTTGAACTGGGGACCCAAACCTCAGCTACGCCACTGCGTAGAAGTAATAATGTTAGTAATTTAAATACAGGACCACTACGTATTAGGCGGCACGATAATTATTAACAATAACAGTAAAGATTACTCCCAGCATTCAAAATTCAAAATTGCAGCTGTGCCACACATGCTCCTTTGGTGGTGGTTAATTGATAGTGCCTCCTAAAGAACATGCTGTCGGCACAGCTGCAATTTTTCAGCAAACTTAGATTTTGATAACTTAGGGCAAAACTCTCTCCCTGACCATAATTAAAAGTAATGAATATAATTAGCAAGAACAGAATAGTTCTTTCTTAAAATAATTATAAATCAATATTATATATAGACATCCTTATACAAGCACAATCATCGATACACCAGGCGGTTAACAAATTATCAATGCACGTACATTAATTCAAAACAAATCCTAACACAAAAGGAAGAATCAATTTAAGGTAAATATTTTTTTCTAATTTTAGCAAAAAAATAGGCTAATATTCTTGAGAAAAAGTATATTGTATACATATGGAATCAAATCAAAAATATATACAAATATAAGTTTAAACACAAGAAAATAATAGAACCAGCATAGTTTTGGAAAACGAATTGAGAATCACAAAAATGAACATTTCTTTTTCTTCATTGATTTTTTTGACTTAAGCGCTGCCAAAGTAGCAGCCTCGAAAACTTCCTTCACCCCTTCCTTTGTCTTAGCAGAACATTCTAAAAAGTCATGTGCTCCAATCCGAGCAGACACCATTTTGCCATTTTCAAATCTAACAGGCTCCATCTTTTGAATAGATAATTCTCGAACTGTATCTTGATTATATCGAAGATCCTTTTTATTTCCAATTAATATAATAGGAACCGTAGGACAAAAATGCCGCACCTCTGGAACCCATTTTTCCTCAATATTTTCAAGAGAATCAGGATTATCAATAGAAAAACACATAAGAACCACATCAGTGTCAGGATAAGAAAGTGGTCTTAAGCGATCATATTCTTCCTGACCAGCTGTATCCCACAATGCTAATTCAACACAACGATCATCAACTTCTATATCAGCAACATAATTCTCAAAAACTGTAGGTACATAAATTTCTGGAAATTGATCCTTAGAAAAAACGATAAGTAAACAAGTTTTTCCACAAGCACCGTCGCCAACAATGACTAGTTTCTTTCGAATTGTAGACATTTATGAAATATATTAATTAATTAAATCAGCTAAATAATTAAATGTAGACCATTTATCGAGGTACGAAAGAAAAAAGGAATTAACAAAGAAAACGAAGTATAATTCTTAACTTGTTCAGTTATATTATATTTTTCTGGTAACAACAAAAAATAGATATTTAATTTACATAATTATTTAATTTCAAATAGAAGTGATGAATGAAATATTTGGAAAAATAAAGACGTTGTAAACACTTATTTTCCCAACTTTAGAAATAAACTTTTTTTAGTTTATTGCTTTATTATATACTAGGCTAGCAGCCGAGTCTTCCCTGATTTTTCAAGTCAATTGCTCTATTAGCTTTTAAAAAATTCCAATATTTTCGTTTTTTTTGCGGCGATATATGTAGTTGCCCTGACAATCTAGTGTATCAGGGGAGTAGCACAGATCTGATTGTTTTCGACAGAAAATGTAAAGTGGTCCGACCAAAACTGGACCCTCTCATAAAATTTTGTTGCAGCAAACAAAAATTGGTACTACTGTACTTGCTATTGCTACGTGTATAATATGCAAAACCAATGATAACGATTGTACTCAGTTTCTGTAGCAAGCACTGTGGCACATCACCTGAAAGTAGGCTATTTTTCTTATTAATATACAATTATCGTTACATTTTAACGCTATTTCAATGCAAAACTGGAAGCACAGTATCCTATTAGTTCAAAAATATAAAAATACTACCTCTAATAGCTCACTTTATATAGCCACAAGTGGAATTCGTCTAGTGTAACTATACTATTGATCAGAAAGAATCATTCAAAACATAAATGAAACAGTATGTATAATCACGCTAAGGTGGCAGTTCGGTTGATTTTCGACACCTGAAGAGCTCCAATTTATATTGCGTTTTTGAACAGTACGTAAAAAATACTACCTTATTATAGGAAATTAACGCGCAGCCATGTAATTAACGCAAGGAAATTAACGCTCCATGAAATTAACGCGAATTGGAGCAGAAAATTTTCAAATACATGAAATTAACGCGAATAAATTTTATAAATTTTTTCCTGAATATAAATTTTATAAATTTTTTCCTGAATATTAATCTCCTGATTGAATACTATTATTGTGCCCAAATAGGCTTCCAATCTACTTGATAGACATGGTATATCCTTTCAAACTAGTTGCACATCTGAAAATATGTAGCTCGGAAGTATGTTCATCCATTGTATAATTTTGATAAATAGCAGGAAATTAAGGTCATGGAAATTAACGCTCCATGAAATTAACGCGAAGGAAATTATCGCGATTTGGAGAAATTCGCGTTTATTTTTAATGGCGCGTTAATTTCCTATAATAAGGTAGTTAGTACACTCAAACCTACCTCTTCCGGCAGTGTCGTCCGGAAGGTGCCCGTAACTGGGAATTTATGCGGATTTCAGGAATACAATGGCTAGTACATGCAGTGGTTTAAACCCTAGAAATTGGCAAATATGTATGGTTATCAAAATGCTTCTATATGCTTTTAAATCAAAGTTAGATAGTTTACTAATGTTCATAAGAAATTGAAATCAATCGAACACAAACTAAGTTTAGAAAATGTGTTTTGAATCATTTCAAATGTTAGTACCATTTGTGGAAGTGATAATTCAAAAAATACAAACCATAGTAGAACCTCGTTAATACGAAGACCAAATGACGTTAAAATGTGTCCGCTTTATCCGGAGTTCGTAATAACCGGTGTAATACACCCATTGAATACCTATTGTAGCTTTGTAGCGACCTTGTTTTGTGGAACTGTTTGTTTGTCCATAGCATTCTATATACTAAGGCAATGATAGTCCATTGACAGGGGTGGTGAATCTGCTGTCAACAGCCATTTTGGCTGTTAGTTTTAACAGCGCTGTTAAAAGCAAAGAATTCGTCCCCAATTGGCATTGAACTTTAACTGCATTTAAGTAGCTTTAAGTTGTTAATTAAACGCCAATTTTAGCTGTTAACAGCAAATGTGAGCTGTTAACAGCAAATGTGAGCTGTTAACAGCTCATTTTTAGCTGTTAACAGCCAATTCAAGCTGTTCAAATTCAATAATTGTATCAGTAAAATTAAGGAAATGGACAAGCAAAGGAAGTTATACTCAAAAATGTTTAAATTCGAATTGTATATCGTATTTACATAACAGTGAAATTTGAAACTAAATGATTATATAATATTTCAATTATTGCATTGGTCAGCATCTAGCTGTTAACAGCTTCGATTTTTATTTGCTGTTAACAGCCAGTGGCTGTTTCAATCCCTATCCATTGAAAATATGGACCAGGGACAGCGATGTATAGCTAGTTTGAAAATATATTCCTTGGCTATTTTAGCTCTGTCTACTGATTTGAATTATATATTTATGTTACAGTTTATGGACGTGCCTGGTGTATCCCCGTGCACACTGGTGTACCCGCGTGTACACCAGGACTTTCTTCTGGTGTGCACGAGGATACACCAGTGTGCACGGGGATACACCAAGACTTTCCATAAACTGCAACATTTATACTCAATTCACACCCTCCTACCTCACAACATTACTTAGGAACATTTTGACGAATATTATTGAGTAGCTGGATTTTAAATCTAAAACTGATGATGTATCTCATATAAATATGAGCGAATGAATGTTCTAATAAGCTTCTATCATCTTGAGCTACCACTATTATACTATTTGCTGATGTAAATAATCCTGGTCAGCGTGCTATTATCTGATTACATACACACTTGTTATCAAAGAAACGTGTAATAGTCTTCACATTATAACCAGTATTAACCACCCATAATTATTGTTTACTAAATTGATTATAAGATAACGAAATTATAAATAAATTATGTATCTACTACAACTTCAACAACATAGATAATACTTGTATTCTCTATTACTATTAATAATCGTTTCATCGACTTTTAGTCATTGTCTCACTTGTATCATAGTTATACGATTTTATTTTCAACATTACATGTATGGTGCCACGCAGTGCTCGACAAATTAGGTGGTTTGGTGGCTAACGCCACCAAACCAACCGGCCGTTGTTTATTTTTTAGCCAGCATAGAAAGTGAGGTGGTGGCTTAACTAGCCACCATCAAAATTTCATTTTGTCGAGCATTGGTGCCAGGTTGTAAATCTAATTATCATTCTAAGAGTGGATTTACTTCTGTTTTCTTTTTCCCTATTGAGGAGGATATTCGTGAGAAATGGTTCCGGGCTATACCTAGGTCGAGAGAAGATTACGAGACGCACAAACAGTTAACCATAAGCGGCCGATTGGGACACAGTGTCCCAATTTAATAAACCAAGCTTACATTCCTTTTATAAAAAAAACTGGGATTTACATGTATTTTTTCTCTAATGGAATCCAACACAATATGACAATTTTTCTTCAAATATTTCCTGTCAAATTGATGAGTAAGCACAGTCGCGGCGCCAGCGAGGTACCACTGGCGCGGCACAGGTGGGGCACAGGTGGGGCACAGGCTGCCTCAGGTGGGTCACACTAACATTAATGTAAGCCTATGTCCCACCTCAGGTGGGGTACGCCCAAATTCAGGTTAGGCACAGGCCCCACCCTCCCGCCGCCCCTGAGTATGCATAAAAGTGAAAAGTGTCATTATTAACTTAACCATACACTTTAGACCAGGGTTTTTTTTAAGGTTGAGACCTTGGTGCAACTCAGCGCGGCCTTGGTGTAACTCAACACTGTATCGGCCGCGGCCGACCCTTAATCGTGGTGTAATTCTACACTGCAGAGGCCGCTGCCGACCCGAATCGTGGTGTAATTCCAAAAAATCTTGGTGCAAATTTTACACCAAGATCGGCCTTAAGGTTAAATTACCCCACGGGAATGAAATCTCTTGTATTAATCTGTAATTGTTAGAAATAGATCAAGGTACGATACAAAGCAATAAACAAAAAAGAAAATGTCTCAATATATTATACTTTTTATTTTTTGTCGGTTTCAATATTTGGCTAATACAAATCTCCCATAGGGCGATTTCAAAAAGTGGTGGTCGATATTATAGTGTAATTTGGCAATGCGGCCATCAATGTTTGTTATCAGAATCAATATTGAAAGATTATAAGCGTACGGAGTTGGTAGTCGGTTTACATTTTTGAATTATGACTCTGAAATTATTTTTCAAACATTTTATCAAATATCTCATAAAAAACATGACCTTTTTAATGATTTCTTTAGTTCAAAAGGTCGCAACTTTTTTTATTTAGGTCAAATCAAAATTCTAAACCAGTCACCTACAGCATATAACGATGATCTATGTGATATATCGCACATAATATGTCTTTAGCTAATAATGATCTTGAGATCGACACACTTATCAGGTGGAGTCTGAAGAAATCCCCCTATGGGACTTTTGTATTACCATAAAACTGCACGCCCCATAAAATCGAATTTATTCAAAATAATTCGATTTCGTTTTCAGTTTCGATATAGCTATAATGTCTTCTATTATATATGTGAAAATTAAACATCTTACTTCAATACGAAATTTATGTGTTTTTTGACATGAATCTGCCGTAATTTAACCTTAAAAAAACCCTGCTTTAGACCTATTGAATGTTTTATAGGTTTTCGGGTATGGAGAATAGAATACAATAATAAGTTTCATCGCATTGTGTCGGGTTATAACAGGAACAACGAAATCATTTATTGGATCATATCCATGGTCTAACCGATAATATAATTCTGAAAATATGATATGAATTTTATCTTTAAATGGTGAAGTGTGTGATTATTCCTCTTCCCATACCCAAATAAAACATTTTAACAAACTCAATATCACTAGACAAACTCAATATCACGAAGTTCTGTTTTTATGACATCATATAAATATTTGCTTATTTTGGTACCGTGTATCTCTAAACTAGATGACCTATAGGTTAGCTGCAAACGGCTGAATACTTGAGTACCACGACTTCTCATATGCTATTAATACATTTCACACCTCTATCCCATCAAATCACAGGTTCCATATTTACTGCGTCCAAGGCTGGATTCGGTTAACCGGCTAACCGGTTAACCGTTGCTGACATTGGTTAACGGTTAGAGATTTTATTAACCAGATAGCCGGTCTGTTGAATATCAGCAGATTAATTGGGAAATTAATGCGTAATGTATTAAAATCTTTGAATTTTATCAGAATATGTAGTCCTAAATCCATTTCTCATCACCACTTTATAAATTTTCTTAGACAACATTGATTTAAATTTACATAAAGCACGAAATATATCAGTTAATATACTTATGCGGTTATATTTTATACAGCTGAGTCTTATTCTGTAGTATAGTCAAATTTTTATAAAGGATTTATTCTATTGGTTAGGATGGGCGGTTAACCGGTTAACCGTGGCGAGAAATCGAATTGTAACCGTAGCCTCAGATCGGTTAACCAACCCCACCCTTGCTGCGTCTAATCCATGGTCCATGCTATTTTATATTTTTGAAATTATACGTCTTCTTTACAAATAGTATTTCATTTCGAATACAAACAAATATACAATACACGCTCAATGCTCCGAAACCGTTTCGCTGCAGGAAGCAACTTATTTAGATGACCGTATTTCCCCGAATAAGCGCCAGGTCAATAAAAATGACATTGGTATGAAAAAATTAATACACGTTAGTTGATCACTGTAATGTAATTCCGTTGATTTTGGCAAATTCGGTAGATATACTGTTGGTGGAATCCATTAGAACCGACCTAAATATTATATTCTGGATTTTTCACAAAAATTTCAGGATAATTTTGGCCCCCGAAAACAATAAGCGCCGGGGCGCTTATTCGGGAAAATAAGGTATTCTACGCTATATCAATATTTGCTTTTACTCGACATGAGCTTTATTGTAGAGTGTGGCTACGGCCAATATCTCTGATTGAAACGCTAAGGACTAACTGCCACAGGCAGTTGTGTATGCTGGGATACATCAGGATTTCATCAAGGCAAAATTTTCTGCGCGCAAAGATTAAGTTTGAGGTCGCTCAAGCGCCAAAATACTCTATTTGTATTACGTCTATGCAAGGCCGGATTTATATCTGTGGGGGCTCCGGGGCAATCAATCTGTGGGAGCCTTGAAATTCCAACATCCTGTTTTGAAGGTGCTTACTATGTAGTATGTGGGGCCCTTATTTGTGGGGCCCCCGGGTCAAATGCCCCGGGAGACGGCCCTGCGTATATGGGAGGATCTCTTAATTTTTAAGCGCCTAGAAAAGTTTCCTTTCAAAATAACGTGCCTGGAACCGCGTCGCGCACGACTGGAAGAAACCCTGGATAGCTAAGCTAGTCGTTATGAATTCATCAGCAGCGAGAGTTAGAGTAACTAATTTCATAACAAAAGCCTTGTTTCAGATGCTCAGCTCAGTATTGGTAGATGCAGGGGCGTAGGAATAGGGGGGTCCGGGTGGGCTATGGACCCCCACTTTTTCCCAGAATTTTTATCATCGATCATCATTAATAAATAATGACACAAACTGGCCACCCACTTTATATTGGGTTCCGACGTCCCTGGGTAGATGACTAACGCAACACTATTGTCAAATACATTGACCGGTCTTTTGCGTTGCTACGATCGACAGATCTACAAGGGCGTTGTCAGGCCAAAATCTAGGGGGGGGGGCAAATGTACAACTCCCCAATCATTCCCGGGGAGCTTACTTCCCAACTCGTACTCTACCTCATATTCTGTTAATGAGCATTTCCAAACGCATTTACCCGGAAGCTTAGGTGAATGAGCATTTTCCGTGGACACGCCCCGAAATCCTGATAGCAAATACTTTATCACTGTATGCCTATTATCAGGCCATATTATTCACGTCATATTGTAATAATAGACAGCACAATTAATTGGTACATGTTACATTACTCTATCGAACTACTCCATTATATTACTAATATTCAATAATATTGATTGGCCTGTCTGCTGGTAAATAGACAGATATTCCGTGGGTGTTACGTGCTCGAAGTTTGTCTCTCTCTTTGAAGGTGAGCTTCTTGTGGCCCATCGGAAATTCCTTCCGTATAGCTTCACATAATGCTTGTAGGCCTTATATTCCTCCATACCAAACTCCTCCACCAGGTTATGGTCTGTAGATTGGTGGAACAGCTCCAGATATAGATTCTCGTGTACTAGCAAACGCCTAACTTGACTACTGAGTACTCCTCTTTCACTCAGGTAAGTGATTTCCACTGGATCATGGTTGGTTTTCTGATAGGCCCATAATTTGTCCAGTAGTTTTTCGCTGTAATACGCTCTTCTCATATAGACTGGCATTGAGAGACTGAGGCAGCAAAACCAAGTGTGGCTGTGAATTACGGCAGGCACGGGGCGGTACTTGCCAGACAATTGGTGTCTGTCCTTTTGTAGCTTGTCGTGGTTCATTTATCTGAATTATACTTGTTATATAAGTTTGGTTGTGAGACTCTTTTCTTTTGTCTGATATATCTAGCCTACTTTTTAAAATATATGAAGCATATAGCTGCTGAAGGACTACAGCTGAAAATGATGATTTACTTCGATTGTTAGTTTCTAAATATAGGTGTCTATTTTTGGTTTGGATGAGAAAGTGTCCTAATGGAATGTGTATCTTTAGAATTCCCGCCACTTGACGTCAACTTGGAAAATTCTTCCTCATCCATCTAATTATATAAGTACTGTATAACCATAGATAGAGCTAATTAGTGGGTGTCTAAGTATAGACTTATCTGATGTTTGCCGGGTAACTTGAGCTAATTTGTGTCATAATACAGGTCAGATTTTTTTAAGTTCTTTGATTACGATAATGGCATTCCATTAGTCTTGATTCGTTACTAACTGCCACTGGTGGCCTCTTAGTTCTGCTTCCGTTATTGTAAATGTGGTGTATAGCCAATATCGACACGTGGGCGAGAATTGTTTCTGACGTTTAGAATAAACTGTCACTCATTAGTACATTTTGAATTCATGTCTATTTTTAGATCAACACATTCGATTTGTTTTAGAGTTAGCTTAATTTACGTGGACAGGCTGCATTATACACAGTTCCCGTGTAACTTCAATACATGTAAACTCTGCAAACTGCTGCAATTTTCTAAGAACATTGCTATAGCTAAATATTTGACCTGTATAATCCTCCTTTTCAACTTCCCCTAAATATATTCCTTATAAATAACATTTCCATTAGAACAGTGCTAGAGCCTCCTGCACTCAATTTACCCATGTACAATGAGTACCAAGACAACTACATGAAGTGTCGAGATATGATTGGCCAGCACTTGTAGACTAGTAGCACAGCATCCCTCGAAAGCATCCCTCAAAATAAAAAACTACTATGTGCCACTTTATTATTTTTATTGTCCTAGAGTATTATCATTTTGAATTTCATACTGTAATTAGATAAAAGTCTGATTACGCAGATAACGTAACACCTATAGATGCAGTAGTATCCTATGTTACTTTTCATGTCGTCAGGTGTAGCAGGAGTTACAGCACAAGGAACAACGAACGAGAATGACGGCCGTTGTTCGGATTAGAATGTTCCAGAATTCTTGTGATCCTGATTATGTTACTGTTAGAGTTCTGTATGTGTTGTATTGTGAATTGGTGTAAATTTGCTGAGTTTCACAATAATTATCGTTGTATTGTATTATTTTGCTAATAGTTTAACCTTTATCGCATCTAGTTGTAGTAAACTGTTATCAGGGTTGTATTTATGAAACGCCACACGGCTCGATGCGAATTTAACCGTAGACTGCCGGAGTGGTTTTCAGGAAAATAGCATACCCTGTAGTTCTTTGTATTTAATATTTAGAACCTATTAATTTGAAATCCAACAAGAGAACAATAATATATCAACATGCTAGAATTTTTGAAAAAGTTTACTTGAGTGCCGGGAAACCCGTTTTATTTCTCTCCATGTGGGTGGAGGAAGGATAAACTTTGGGGGATAGTTGCCTGTATCTGGCTCTGCAGATGGTATTGCTGCAGACTGTATCTGCAATTCCGGCAGTAAGACATCTGCTAATTGCGTCGCAGGACTGGGAAGGGGTATGTCCGTTGTAGATATGTTTGTGTGCTAGGCGTGAGGGGTGTTGTGAGAATGCCATACAAATTAGTATCTTCATCTTCAGAGAAGAATTCGTCATTTGATTGGTATGCATCTTGAATGTGGGAGATGGATAGAAGTGGGACATCATCCGTGATCGCTTCCTCAGCTTCCAGATCCCAATTTGAATGTGGCGGCTGTTCTGATCTATTTGCCATGAATTGCTTCTATTTGCGAGGTAATAAACTTTTCAAGTAAATATCTAGCTTGAATTGGTGCTGGTATAGTTATATGAGCTGCTTCACCAGTGCCCTTATATTATATACTAACTGAAAGGAAATGTGTCACATGTCACATTGTGCCCAAATTAGTACATACTGTGCACTAGTGGTTTGACCTTTTCTAAAATTAGTTCAAAAGACTTTTTCAATCTTTGTGCACAGATTTTTATTAACCTTTCGACAATAGTTTACACAGCAAGATGAATTCAATTATATTCAAGTATGAGTAAGTTACATATAACTTAGTAATCATCCATTTAAATTCGCATCGAGCCGTGTGGCGTGTTCATAAATACAACCCTGATAACAGTTTACTACAACTAGATGCGATAAAGGTTAAACTATTAGCAAAATAATACAATACAACGATAATTATTGTGAAACTCAGCAAATTTACACCAATTCACAATACAACACATACAGAACTCTAACAGTAACATAATCAGGATCACAAGAATTCTGGAACATTCTAATCCGAACAACGGCCGTCATTCTCGTTCGTTGTTCCTTGTGCTGTAACTCCTGCTACACCTGACGACATGAAAAGTAACATAGGATACTACTGCATCTATAGGTGTTACGTTATCTGCGTAATCAGACTTTTATCTAATTACAGTATGAAATTCAAAATGATAATACTCTAGGTCAATAAAAATAATAAAGTGGCACATAGTAGTTTTTTATTTTGAGGGATGCTTTCGAGGGATGCTGTGCTACTAGTCTACAAGTGCTGGCCAATCATATCTCGACACTTCATGTAGTTGTCTTGGTACTCATTGTACATGGGTAAATTGAGTGCAGGAGGCTCTAGCACTGTTCTAATGGAAATGTTATTTATAAGGAATATATTTAGGGGAAGTTGAAAAGGAGGATTATACAGGTCAAATATTTAGCTATAGCAATGTTCTTAGAAAATTGCAGCAGTTTGCAGAGTTTACATGTATTGAAGTTACACGGGAACTGTGTATAATGCAGCCTGTCCACGTAAATTAAGCTAACTCTAAAACAAATCGAATGTGTTGATCTAAAAATAGACATGAATTCAAAATGTACTAATGAGTGACAGTTTATTCTAAACGTCAGAAACAATTCTCGCCCACGTGTCGATATTGGCTATACACCACATTTACAATAACGGAAGCAGAACTAAGAGGCCACCAGTGGCAGTTAGTAACGAATCAAGACTAATGGAATGCCATTATCGTAATCAAAGAACTTAAAAAAATCTGACCTGTATTATGACACAAATTAGCTCAAGTTACCCGGCAAACATCAGATAAGTCTATACTTAGACACCCACTAATTAGCTCTATCTATGGTTATACAGTACTTATATAATTAGATGGATGAGGAAGAATTTTCCAAGTTGACGTCAAGTGGCGGGAATTCTAAAGATACACATTCCATTAGGACACTTTCTCATCCAAACCAAAAATAGACACCTATATTTAGAAACTAACAATCGAAGTAAATCATCATTTTCAGCTGTAGTCCTTCAGCAGCTATATGCTTCATATATTTTAAAAAGTAGGCTAGATATATCAGACAAAAGAAAAGAGTCTCACAACCAAACTTATATAACAAGTATAATTCAGATAAATGAACCACGACAAGCTACAAAAGGACAGACACCAATTGTCTGGCAAGTACCGCCCCGTGCCTGCCGTAATTCACAGCCACACTTGGTTTTGCTGCCTCAGTCTCTCAATGCCAGTCTATATGAGAAGAGCGTATTACAGCGAAAAACTACTGGACAAATTATGGGCCTATCAGAAAACCAACCATGATCCAGTGGAAATCACTTACCTGAGTGAAAGAGGAGTACTCAGTAGTCAAGTTAGGCGTTTGCTAGTACACGAGAATCTATATCTGGAGCTGTTCCACCAATCTACAGACCATAACCTGGTGGAGGAGTTTGGTATGGAGGAATATAAGGCCTACAAGCATTATGTGAAGCTATACGGAAGGAATTTCCGATGGGCCACAAGAAGCTCACCTTCAAAGAGAGAGACAAACTTCGAGCACGTAACACCCACGGAATATCTGTCTATTTACCAGCAGACAGGCCAATCAATATTATTGAATATTAGTAATATAATGGAGTAGTTCGATAGAGTAATGTAACATGTACCAATTAATTGTGCTGTCTATTATTACAATATGACGTGAATAATATGGCCTGATAATAGGCATACAGTGATAAAGTATTTGCTATCAGGATTTCGGGGCGTGTCCACGGAAAATGCTCATTCACCTAAGCTTCCGGGTAAATGCGTTTGGAAATGCTCATTAACAGAATATGAGGTAGAGTACGAGTTGGGAAGTAAGCTCCCCGGAAATGATAGGAGCACTGCTATACACTAACTAACTGATTCCAAATCCCAAACACATATAGTAGATCGATTAGAAGTGGCAACAGAGAGTTGAAAATTGGGAGAATAATAGCTATTTTTGATAGAATCAATACCCACACAAAAGTTTATCTATGTTGCACTGGTTCAATTTATATATATTAGCAAACTTAATTACAAAAATCCACCTGGTCAGGGTCATGAAAGGCTCTCCATACATAGTATTAGCCTCAGTTACGTCCAAACATGAAATACATGACTAGATGATTTACTGTAACTATAGTAATTGTAATGTATTTCACAGAAAGTATTTTAATGAAGAGCCATTCACTATGAATCAAAAATAATTAAATACAAGTCGAAAGATAATAATCCAATCTAACAATGCAATATGTCTACAATATGTCTATAGCATTCCATTGTGATATACGTACTTCATCAGCTTATGGATCGCTCAAACCCTGCGACGATCTGAGATCTATGGTGTCATTATTCTCACCACAAGTATCAAGCTGACTTCATTCAGTGTCTCGCAATTCTTGAATGATATAAGCAATGTCTGTAACTGATCAATGGTCCCATTTCGGGATCAGTGGTTTATCCATAAGCACACCACAGGTTGCATCTAGGATTTTAGGTTCCAAGCAACATAGGATATTGTTCGTTCGAAATAACAATGTATTGCAATTGATATAATACATTAATACAATAATTCAATAGATTATTACAAAACAATTACATATATACTATATTATGTGTATAAACACTGCTCGTTGTTAGTAGCTTGGGCATTCTGGAACTAAAAGTAATAGAAGGCGTATTAGTAGTGGGCTGCAGGGCAATGAAGTAGAGAGACTCTCGCCAATTTAAAACTCCTAAACTGCCGATCTAAATACAAAACAAGAAAAAGCACTTCTAACTAAGTGAAATGAACACGATAAACCAATTGAATTACTAATTTGGTCATTGTATTGAAATTAGATAACTTCGAAACTATGCTTGGTACAACAGACTTTGGCTGGCCAATTGAGCTGTTGAGTTATATTTTAGCTGTGTTGAGCAATTATTACGAATAATTATACGCTCAGAGAAATATGCCAATACAATTTTGAAAACTTAAGAAATTCATCAAATGATCAAATGGACCCTAGTTGGATACGTAAATCCTTTTGAGTTGCCACGCTATTCAAACACAATTCCTAGTGAATTGCCGCGGTATTCAATAGGTAGATTGGTCAGAAAGTAGGGAGGGAGTGAAGTTAATTAAGTTATAATTAAGTCAACACTAACAGGACGTTCGGATAGATAGGAAGGGAAACTTCAAAATGTGTTACGTTTACAAAAACTAACTCAATTAGTCTAAAATAGTTCTTACTTCCAAACGAATTTGGATAATTTCTATAAAGTGTTATTGTAGTTCTGAGCTAAATGGTAACGCAGTATAGATTTAAACCCTATGTAATATATGGTAATTAATTATTTATTAGTTATTACACACTTACTTGCGATTCTCAGATAATAGCAACCTTTTCAACCTTCATGATCAGTCGTACATTGCAAGAATCATTCTGGATAGCTTCGGATGAGGAGAAGTACATCAGTCGTTACAATTCAAGACAGGTCAAATTTTAGTCAATATAGAGAGCGTTAGTCATCTACCATAACTGAGTTGTACATTTGAAACATGGCGGTGGTTATTAAATTAGTGTACTCTAACTCTCGCTGCAGACGAACTCAGGTCGATTAGCTTAGCGTATCTCAACATAACGAACTGCCTTACAGTTAGCCCTTGGCATCTCAATCAAAGAAATATGAGTTGCAACATTCTACAATAAAGCTTCAAGTCGACTCAAAGCAAATATAAAATGTATAGCGTGTAATAATAAAAACTAACTCGCATTCAGACAGTTAAACAACTTCAGAGTATTGAGCTGTAATGTATATCGAATTAAAATACTATTTGTAAAGAGAAATTAAGAAAATGAATTGTTCGGTGGGTTCCAACCAGAGGTTTATCCAGGATTTTGTTGGCAGGCACTTTATAATGGATTAAAATTTCTACGGCACCTTAAAGTTGTCAGCCATAATACATATTCGGTATAATTCAATGATGCGGCATTATATGAAGGGTATAAAATTTGGACGGAACTCAAACAGGGATTTATCCAGATGTCTGGTCCAGAAAATCTGGACAGACACCTGGCACGAAATCAAGTGGCAACTCGGCACTTAAATGGAATCACACTGCAGGCACTTTTTCACCTCAACCGATGTTGCCTGGCTGGCACCTAAAAGTGCCGGCTACGCACCTAAATAAACACCGGATTACTACTACTGGACGAGGTGGAATGTACGGGGTCGTGATGTGACGATGTGGTAACAATATATATTGTATTGGATGAAACAGATAACGCATTTCCTTAGCTAATAGGCTGTCACAACTATAGCTAAACGAAAATACAAGAAACTAGAACATTTATTGGAATGTGTGCTACAGCAAATAAATAGTTGTAAACTGGTAGCGGAAATTATAATTTATAGACAGGGCAGAAAGAGTGGCTGGAGATTATTTGGGTATGGAAAATAGGGGTAGTCAAGCATTTAGCCTTTTAGAAATAAACTCTACACGTCTAGTTTCAAAAATATCAAATTTGTAGCTTATACCATGGATAGACACAGTAAATAATGAAACTGTGAAATTATGGGATAGACGAGCAAAATGTATTATTTGGGTATGGGAAATCTTGGTAACCAAGTATTTAGCCGTTTAGAGCTAACCTTTAGGTCTTTTAATTTATGAGATACAGGATACCAAAGTAAGCATATATTTGTATGATGTCATAAAAATAGAACTCAGTGATTTTGAACATGTAGAGTTGGGAAATGTATTATTTGGGTATGGGAAATCTTGGTAACCAAGTACTTAGTCATTTAGAGCTAACCTTTAGGTATTTTAATTTATGAGATACAGGATACCAAAGTAAGCATATATTTCTATGAAGTCATAAAAAATAGAACTCCGTGATTTGAATATAGAAGCATCAAATGTGTTATTTGGGTATATTAATTTGAGCTGGACATGCATTTCGCCCTTCTGTGCTAAAAATTCTGTATTATAATTGGAATGTGTTTTACAATTGTGCCACTGTTGTGCAAATATTCTGAGAGTCGAACCATGGATCACAAAAAGGTGCAATATAAGCGGGAATATGCGGAATCTAAGATATTGTAATTAGTTGAAAGTTATATCTGTCAGAATCGATTGAATTTTTCGATTTCACAAATATGATGATAGTGACATCTGATGAAGCTCACGAAATGCATATTGGAGTTGTAGTGGGATCAAAAATTAAGGTTCCGTGACCAACCTCTGGCTAGTTAAGTTTTATGCCTGATTCTGATTCTTTAGGATATATCTCGCGATTTAAGCTCCCATGCCGGTCTCGAAAGTTTGGCAAACTTTTTTATAGCGACAAATTCAAAGGGCCTCCGGCAATCATTTTGAAAAATTAAGGCCCCTATCTGAACATTTCATAAATTGAGATTAGAGTGTTTTTGAACAGTATACAATAAGTAGTAGCTGCACTCAAAATTTCGCCTCAATTGGGACTATACTTTTAATGTAATAACCTTTCGAAGATTCTTACGTCATTTGTCAGGTCCAGTCTTAAAATGTTTTTTAAGGGATTTGAAGCATATCTTATCCTATATAAGTGGCGGCGCCAGGGGGGGCCCCCTGGGAGGTCCTTGATAAACATTCTTGTCATTTTAGCATTCTTAGGTTTTTTGTTTAAAACTTCAAGAAATATCCCCAGCCTCCTATTGTCTTATTCAGTCCACTAATTGTTTAATTCTTCCACATGAACGTAACTTATTAAGAATTAGAAACAGTACCGGATTACAGAGTGAATATACAAAAATCATCAAAGAAATTGCAACCACTTTTAAACACCTAGAGCGACATGTCATCCTTCAAATGAATGAAGTACATATTATTCGAGATGCAGCATATAAGGGAAGAAGAGTAATCGGGTCAATTGATAACCCTGAAGATCCACCCACCACAGGTTTTTCGATAATGATTTCAAGATTAACCGCCAGGTTTTCCACAATTGTACGGTTAATCCCTTTGGGCCAGGGGCGTAACTGGGGGGGGGGGGCAGGGGGGGCATGGCCCCCATTTCAGGGCATCTGGGCCCCCTCCAACGGTGGGGCCCGGGGGGGGCAGATTTATGATTTACTGACTGAAGTTTAACAGACATCCCTTGGGACCGGGATCTCTGTCTTGTAGAGTTACTACTAACTGTACAAGAAATTAGCGAAACTATATTTCTGAAATTATTATGTAGCCAGTTTCGCTGGTAGCTAATTTTTAAAACCTATTTCGGTCGCCCGACAATATAAAATACAGCGTATTACAGATTTCTACTACTAAAAATCGTCTTTTTTCTGCCCCCCCACCTGGCCAACGCTCTAGTTCCGCCCCTGCTTTGGGCACTTCCGCAGCAGAAAAATTATATCCAATAATCAAGTTAACTAGTATTTATGAAATCGAAGCTTTCGATCTGTTTTTTGCAGGGGCGTAGGAACTAGGAACGCTATCCGCAGGGGTGGGGCATGACCAGAGTGGGGGGGGGGGGTAAAAAGATCCATTAATTCCATTACAGTACACCCTCGCTAATCCGAATAAAATTGGGAAAATATCGGTAAATATAGGTATATTGCAATGGAAGTATTAAAAATAAGTATCAAGCAAGTATTTTAAGGAGTACACTGTTTAGTGCGGATTAACAAGGTTTGTACAAGTTTGGTTCGGATTATCGAGATTCTCATATATAGTTGCCCATAGAAAATGCATTACTTCACTAATCCGAACGAATTCACTAATCGGAACAGAATTTTTTGAATCGGAACACCTCTTTTCGGATAAGCGAGGGTGTTCTGTATGCCCAAAATTGTCCGTATTGACTAGTAGATACGTCTTCCATTGATGGATAAGATGAGTCCTTGTATGAGTTTTTTCGTATTTTTTTAAGATATCATGTTCAACACCAAGAGATACCACTCTGAAGCCAATTCCGATGCGATCAGTGTGACTTCATCGACTAGTGAAAGCGGCAGTGAGTACAGTCTCGGCCCCGCAATAGGATCCTTTGACAGGAACGATGACACTGCCGTGGAGTATCATGTAAACGAGTACGATGCAGAAGAGCCTGGTGGTGTTCTCCCCGTGTCTCCCAGTGCTGCCCAGGTCGCAGCCGGGCTAGTGATTCTGCCTGTGGCCATCAGATCTTTCCAGAGGACCTGGAGATGACCCCGTGATATGCACCAAGCCAAGGGCGGTTATCCCAAATCATTTCCTGCCAAGTCTGCCCCTCGTTGTTTCAAGGAAGACTGGAAGACTTCCTGGCTGGAGTACTCTTCTTTGACAGATATGGTGTACTGTCATCGCTGTAGACACTTTGGAAAAGGTGCACTCCCAGTGTGGGAAGGCCAGGGTAGCCGTTTCAACATATGGAAGGAGGTCACGACCTCAATCGAAGAACACCGTCAGGCGCAAGTGATATAAGCAAACTGGAAACAGTCTCTGATAACTGGTGGGATCAGAGCTGTCGTGGCGAAAGGTGCGAAGAAACTTGCAGCTGACAATACCCTGTATGTCGCGACTGTGGTTCAAGTGGTCAACTTCTGCGGGCGCCAGACTATAGCACTGAGAGGACATGGAGAACATGTTGGAAGTGACAACAAGGGAAACTTCCTCGAGCTGCTGGACGTTATATCTCACCACGATACTGTCGTCAACGACAAGCTGTGCAGTGGTCGACGCTACTACACCTCGCCACGCAACCAGAACGAGCTCCTAGAAATACAAGCAAACCTAATCCACGGGGAAATTTGTGCCGCGGGAGGCAGGATTCTACGCCGTCATGGCTGATCAGTCGAGGGACTTGGGGAAACACGAACAGATCTCTATCACCTGCCGGTACTTCCGCGAAGGCAAGGTCCAGGACGCGTTCTTGGAATTCGCCAAGGCTGACAGCCTTACGGCTGAATCACTGTCGGGGGACATCTAGGCTACTCTGAGATGGGACAGGCTTCCTCTGGAGGGTTTAGTTGCACAAGCCAACGATGTAGCCAGCGTAATGATTAATGAGTGGCTCAATCAACGGGGTCCAAGAGCGCATCTTGCGCGAGACTGATGGAAGAGCCATCTTCGTTCACTGTAGTACGCACCGCCTAAACCTTGCAGTTGTGGGGGAAATTTGCCATGCAGGCAAGGCTGTGGACCTGTTTCACAACTTATCTCTGTTCTACTCCTTTGTATCAACCTCCATAGTCCACGCGAAGTATGAAGAATTCCGTGGTCCGACGAACAGACTGGAATTGCAGAGGTTGAGCGAGACAAGTTGCGTGTGCCAACACGCTGCGTGCCACAACGTTCGGGTGAACCTTCCAAGCATCAACGGCGGATTCCTGGGGGACATGGGGGGGGGGGGCAATTGGTCCCCCCAAGTTTTTCAACATTAGAATAACTGAAATTAATTAGTGAACAAGAAAGATAATATAATTTATTGGAAATTCTAATAGAATGAACACGTATTAGCTAGCATGGACAAATTTTAGTTTAGTATGTGTAATGTGTAGTATTCTATAATGGAATCAAAAAGTAGCTCTGATAAGTTAAATTTTTACCCCCCAGAATTTTTAAAGAATCCGCCACTGCCAAGCATCATTGACACACTGAACTACTTTGCTGATAGTTCCGCCAACGTTGATGCCAATATACGATCCGAGGCGTGGGCTGTTATCCTTAATGGAAACCTGTTTCGTAGCAGAACTATGCATCCTGGAAGAAGTGCTAGCGAAGCAGAAGCTTGAGACATTGGATCTTCCCGCTGCCACCCTCATGGTTCAAGCTAGTATCGAACACTGTGAAAGAGAGTTTGGTGGTTTTGCCAGTGAAGGTTGGGCACAAGTGTGGGGGCGCTTCAACCATCTAGTAGAGGAACTCGACCTTCCGCGACCACAATGGCGACCGGTTCGCAGAGTGAGGAGGGATGAGGCGGCACAGACTACCATTGTATTGGAAACAGAGCAGAACTACTGGACAAACCTGTATGAACTAATACTTCGGGCTACTGGAACAGAGCTTTAGAGGAGATTCATTGGCGGCACAAACGTGGCCTTCAAGGGCATTGATTCCTTATCTCCTCCGTCCCCAAACTTTCTGAGCCTTGACAATGGGCTGCAGGAAATCGCGACCCACTATGGCGTGGATACCGACACTCTGCGGCACGACTTCCAGACATTCACTACCCTTGTTAGCAACAAGAGGGAAGTGGACAGGGAGTTTGTTGCCCCAGTCTGCATAACCGACCCTTTGAATCTCACGGCACCCTACAAGCTGGCCATGTCTGCGCTGTACCAACTCGCAAAAATAGCTGTGACTATTCCAGTAGGCACAGCTTCTTGCGAACGGTCATTCAGCTCTATGCGGAGAATCAAAACGTGGCTTCGCGTGCAGACTGCCGACGAACTTTTATCCTGGCTGGCGATTCTCTGTGTGAACAGAAAGAGGGCCAAACAGTTGGGAGAGAACGGGTTTCGTAGGGTTGTCGAAGAGTTCAAGAAACGTAGTGCCAGGTAGTTGATTTTGTCCTAGTATGTATGTAGCATGTACATAGCAGTGGCGCGAAATACTTTCTCATAGTTTTTAGATGTTTGACACACACGGGTTATTGTTGTATATAATAGTAGCAAACCCCCTGACCCCCTAGCCTACCGCTGCCCCTCTACCCCCGTATGGGGGGCAAGGGGGCAGCAGAGGGAGGCAGTTGCCCCCCTCTTCATCCGCCCCTGGTTTGTTGAAGCTCTCTGTACAGATAATTACCCACTAGACGTTCGATTATACAAATTGTTCTCAGCTGATAATACACTTGTGCCAAAAGTAACGCATCCATGCAACCCAGAATGAAGTCTAATTTTGTATTTTGATATCGTTCATATCATTAAATGCATCCGTAACAACTGGTTAAATATCAAGGATTATGAAAGGACATTTATTTTTCCGAAATTCGAGGAGTGTCTATTGGGAGTAGAAAAGTGGATCAATTCTATTAAATCAAATAAAGTCTCCACAGCCAACATTTCAACTAAGCATTTCAATTCCTAGACACTTTATCCAGAACTGTGTTACGCACCTTTCCAAGATATTCGAAATTTATTCACATCTGATAAGTGTAATATCTGGAAAGAGCGCCAAGATTAACAGCTAAAGCGTGTTGGCCATCCACTTTAGAAATACAAAATGTTAGCTTTGCGTTAAAAATATTTCATGAAACAAGATCCGCTGGGCTTTTATCTTGGGAAATGGAGAATAACATCGTAAACATAAATCAAATGGTCGAATTTCTTAATCTAATAAATCAGGTTTGGAAAAACATTCAACCTGTAAATTATTTCAGACAATATTGGCATTTTGCTTTGAAATCCCATCTAAAGTATCCGTAAATCAAAGTGTTTAAATACATCAAGAAGCTTTCTGCTAGCCATATCATGAGTTTGAAGTTAGAGATATAACAAAAATCATTCTGAAAACCATTTCGAAATTTACGTATAAAATGTGCGATGTCCATCATAGTGAATGCATACTGAAGAGAAACCTGATAGTGTTTAAAATTTGACTCCTTTATTGGTTTGTAATTTTTGGCAAGATTTTGTACTACACTCCCTACCAAAGGTAATCGTACTCCAAAAAATTCCCATAGAAAATAGTAATATAGTGTCTAGAAAATGTATATTGTATTCGTAATATATGGAATATTGCTATCTTGATACCAGATTCTTATTCTACGTATTCGAAATATCTATTGCACAAGCCTTCACCTCTGTTAGCTACTGATCAAGTTGCAGATTACCATCCATTGCCACTATGAGCCATTTGTTCCCACCTTGTACCATGTTGGCAATTGGAAGAATGGTACATGGTGCCACCGGATGAATATTTTCAAAACTAATCAATATTTTATTAAGTTATAAGCTTCTAGAAATGTTAATTCGGATGCGTTGAATACGATTCTACAATCAAAATGACCACATCGCATAGAATTTTAATGAATTAGCGCATAATATTTGACTTACGTATATAGTACAATTTACAATAGGATTTTTTGTAGGTACGAATACTTTTGGTAGGGGAGTGTACTTCATTTAATAAATATACCACAGCAAGGGTATTCTAGTTAATTCTAGTTAAGAAGCGAAGTATTGAAAACTATTTGGAAAGTATTCAAGTACTTTTGGAAAGTATTTAGGAACAAGTACAATTACATTGGATAAACGAGAAAGTACTTAAGTACAAGCACACAACAATTTGTAATTATGTGCAAAAGTACTCAAATACAATTGCACTTGAACCCAACCCTGACTAGAATATAAATAATGAAATCTGTGTCCCACTAATACAGGTATATTTGTAATGGATCAAACTGAATACCACGAATCGTAAATTTTATGAGGAAGGGCGGTTACCCAGAGGACTTTTCCCGCCAAGCTAAATGGCATTTCAAGGATTAAGTGTCAAAATATTTCATTTAAGAATCAGACAAACATTACAAGGTAAAGTTTGTCAGATTCTGGGTTTATTGTATAATTCTTTATAATTAAATTAACTAATTAATTAGAAAATCGTGATGAATGGTAAGCTGTACGTCATCGAAGTTGCATGTTGTGCTGATTTTCAGGATATTTTTGGAAAAGTTCCATGATCGTTTGCCCCATCCTGGAATAAAATAGCTCTATCCTTTCTATTCGACAGCAATATTACTGGCCAGGGATGTATACACAGATTACTGATTATGTGAGTTAATGTGTATTAAAAAAACAAAACATAAACATTTTGGTGGTGCGCCGCACAACCGCGCACCACCCTGGCTACGCAACTGTTAAGCTAATATTTCATTAGAAACACATAAATAGTTCCACAATAGGTTATCTCTATACAAGTTATTCTAGGTATCTATCACTTGTAATAATCATATATTTATTCTGTAATTTCAATATCCACGTTTTATTATTCTTTATCGAACTAGAAAACATTTAAAACATTATACTGATGATGAAAAATAAATAATAAAAAAACCTGTTTTGAAAGGAAATCAGGTAGCATAACGAAGAATGAATAGAAGTGACTGATTCTGATTTATTCGGATGAATCAATTCTGATTTACACGTAGTCCCTAAAGATAAGAAATCAAGAAAAAATGAGCAATTATATTGCCTTAGCTCACGACGAGAGGAGCCAAAAGTACCAGTTTCGACTATTTCTTTGCAAAAATCTGACACTGTATAATCTTCGTCGTCGTTTGAAATAACTGCAAAAGCAAGGAAGCTACTTGTTTTGCAGAGATTTTTTCAATTTCGGCATGATCTCAAACAGTCCAGGAGACTTGACATTCTGTTTCTCTGATGCTTTACAGAACATTCAGCAAGAGTTCAATCGAGAATTAGACTTTTCTCCTAGATCTGAAGAAGTAGCAGTTAGTGCTGCATGTATGTGCAATAGATGTGCCGAGTAAGCCAAGTTTCAAAGCTCCGAGTGTTTGTCATTTTCTGCATACTTCTCTCACTATTAGTAACACCACAAATGTTATTCGGTAATGGTCAAATACTCGTCTTGAACAGACCATTGTGCCATGAACTTACGAGTCAAGGAACTAAGGTTTTCAGAATAATTCTCTTCCAAAAAGGTGTACACTTTGTAATTGTCCATGAGTCTTGTAATTTATATTCATAATGTAACATTTATAAACAAACGATAAAATTAAATCTTGCCAAATATAAGTGAGATTTTAGGCGATTGGGCTCACTCTTAGCCTATTTTTAAGATTGTTTGGGGGTACCTGCAGGGATAAATATATTTTTAGTCACTAGAATAGATATATATATACTATTAAAACACAAACTTACGTATGTCTAAAAGCATGTCTCTAAATCTCACATTTAGGGACATATTTAAAAGCTAAGCTTTTTTTAAAACACAATTTAGTTAAAAAAAAACTCGATTCCCTATAAGGAAATTCACCATAAAAGTGTGTTTTTATGGAGTATTTGGGGACATATGTCCCTAAATATCTGAGATTTAGGGACACGATCTGGCGGTGTGAGTATATATATATATATATATATATATATATAATTTGTTTGATGTTCCGAGTTGATTGAAGAAAGTGGACGGTTTCCAAATGTGATTTTTGGCATATAGGGGTAACCTTTGGCACCCGCCAACAAGTTGAGGTTTCCACTCAAAATTTCTCACTCCTCGACAACTTCTGACATCATTGTCACATTTCGAGAACCCTGAAAGTCACTTAATCGCACATAATTCGCGCCCTTTAGGAGAAAAAAATCTGAAAATTTAATAGAATATGCACATTAATGATGCGGACACGTTGGTGACACCAGATTTCCAATATGCTAATTCATTATCGCATGATGACGTAATGACAAGATATTCACATTGTAAATTGGCCTATTTTCGCATTATAATCAAGGTTTCGAACAGGGTATTATACAGGAGTAGAATTGAACACTCCTAACTGTCCTAAGGTCACTAGAATATGAATTTTGACGCCTAAATGGTTTGTTTTGTATTACTCTATGGGGACTTTCGGCAGTTTTCGCGTCCTAAACACAAACATATCCCAATTTATGCGTATGGCGCGCTCCTGGATAAACCCCTGGTTTCGAAGTATATAAACCACACACCAAACGCGAAGCGGCTGGTGTGTGGTTGTGTTCTGCCGTCAAGCGACATAGCAAGCGAAGCGCGCTGGTAACTAATAATTTACGTTGGTATTACGCTTCTCAATTCACTTAAATTTGAGATTTTGCCCTCAGATTTCCTGAAAATTATTTAAAATATACAACTGATTGGAAAATTTGAACAGCTCATAATAGGTTTGTTAAGCAAATAAATCTGCAAGACCCATCGCATTTGTCACCCATCACACACCTAGTAACCCATTGACCCATTGTGTTACATATTTGTTAATATCTAAACATTCTGTAACACAATAAGTAGTAAACATATATGTATGTATGATGCTAGTCAATCAGTTAATTTTGTCGGACTTGTAATTTATGGTCTTCCGTGATAATTTTTTGCTCCATTATTTGTGGCCATTTTCTGGTGCCAAACAGATAATTCTTCAGGTGGAACTTGATTAATCCACCTTCTCTGACTTCTCCACACTATCCATTTGATGCCTTCGAGATTAAGATTTTGTGCTAGTAATTTGATCTTATGTTGGCTGTATTTCATCTGGAGGTAAGAACGGTAGACCAATAATACAGCGTAAGTAATTTGAAATGCACAATTATTGGTGTATGTCGTTGCAAGAATTACTTTCTGAACCTTCTTCCAAATTGGTTGGATATAATGGAACCAACAGCCTTGAAACTTGATCCAATTGAAAAGCTTTCTATAAGTATTACGTGCTGCCTGTTCTCAGTCCGAGATTGCTATTTGAGGTTAAAATTTTCGGAGGAATTTGTTGAATTATGAGAGAACTGCTTTATATAACTCTTCAGAATTTCCAGTCAGAAGACAATGTATAGTAGGAGTGAGGGTGATCAATGAAATAAAGATCGTCCAAAGCTGGTAAAACTGCAGCCGTACAGTAAAAAGGTAGCGTCAGAAAATTTCTGATATTTCAAGCATCATGGAGGTAATTTCATCAGAAAAAGTTTAATCCACTGTCATCTTCTAAAAACAGAAGCTTTTACATAATTTAAAACCTTCCGTAAATTACATCGAGATGTTTTCTCAGCTTCTTTACATTTCGATATCACCAAGTATATTTCATCATTATATTCACTGTGTCCATGATTATGCCAGGAAATTATACTTATCAAATTCGAATCATGGTTTAGCAGTAGATTTACAACAGTTACGACCATTCTTTTGGACGAAATATACTTAAGTCCATCATAAGTATCATAATTGTCAAGCGTTTCTGTTTAGAAGTTGTAAGTTGTACTCCAATATATTGTCGGGAAAGATTGTATGTATATGTCCTATTTATTAATATGGATGTACATAGTACACACGATTCACAGTGACTTAACACATGGAAATAGGAAAATATTTGTGGTTATCAAAATGCTTCTAGATGTGTAGTGGTAATAAATTATTATTTGCTATTTTGTGGGGGACGATTATTCGAGAGGGGGGGTACTATTTGATAATTACGGTAACAGTGTGTATGTTCTGGATGAAAATCGAGCAAGGTAAAATCTTCAGACATTCGAGCCTCTAGAAATTGTCCAGGGGCCTTATTCACCAAAGCACTTAACTTAAGATTTGCTTAATATTAAGCAAATTCTTAGTTTTTGCTTAACTTTAAGCAAATTCTTAGTCTTTGCTCAAACTTAAGCAAAACCTAAGCAATACTTAAGTCAGATTTTAGTTGGTATTCACTAACCAATATTTAAGCAAATACTAGAATTTGCTTAACTTTAAGCAAAAACTAAGAATTTGATTGAAGTTAAGCAAAAACTAAGAATTTGCTTAATATTAAGCAAAACTTATGCAAAACTTAAGTCAGATTTAAGTCGGTATTCACGAACCAAAACTTAAGCAATTACTAAGAATTTGCTTAACTTTAAGCAAAAACTAAGAATTTGCTTAAACTTAAGCAAAAACTAAGAATTTGCTTAAACTTAAGCAAACATTAAGAAAAAATTTAAGTCATGTCTATAGGTGACTTAACTTAGTTAGAATAATTGTCAAGCTGTAGTAATGGTGCTTAATTTTCTTCTTAACAAACATAGTTTATGTCTGAAAATGTATACTAAGCGTTTTGAGTTCAATCAGTGGTTAGATTTATTTATAAAAGAAATTCTGTTCAATTCGCCTCTAATTCCTCAGAGTACTTTTATTCTATATTCACACACGACGATGGCATCAGCGCTACATATACTTGAAATTGAAATTTGCCTACGTCGTCAAAGAGTTTTTAGAGATAGACTTAACCCCATAGAGCAATATTCAGATAGAGAATTTATTACCCGATACAGAATTACGCGGTATATGTTCATTGAAATTCTAGATCAGATTTCGAGTAAAGTTCATCGATCAACTACTCGCTCCTATTCTATTCCTGCAACAACACAATTGGCAGTAGCACTACAATTCTTAGCAACGGGTACATTTCAGACTGTTGTTGCATCTGCTCATGGAGTTTCACAGACGTCTGTATCAAGATGCGTTACAGCTGTGTGTGATGGTTTAGCTTCTGTTGCGCATAGATACGTATATTCAATTTCCAAATGAAACTCGACAAAAGATTATCCAAGAATCCATGTTTCAACAAGGCGGATTTCCTTTAGTTTTTGGCTGTATAGATGGCTCACATATTCCTATCATAGCTCCCTCATGCAATGAAGACATCTATGTTAATAGAAAGTTATTCCATTCTATTAATATACAAGCTATTTGTGAACACGAATTTCGCTTCATTGATGCTGTCGTTAATTAAGTGGCCCGGCTGCACTCATGATGCGTTTATATGGCGGCAATCAGGTTTAAACCGTAAAATAGCAAGTGGTCAAATTTATACTGTCCATGGGTGGTTTTTGGGTGACAGTGCGTATGGATTACGAACTAATCTAATGACTCCCATACCTTCTCCAATCACCCTTGGGCAAAGAAGGTATAATCGAGCGTTTGTAAAAGTTCGCAAGACCATCGAATGCACGTTCGGGATTTGGAAAAGTCGTTGGAGGTCGATGGATAAAACTGGCGGTACCCTCTGTTATACTCCGGAAAGGGTTTGTAAAATGATCTTGGCAACTATGTTATTACATAACATGTGTATCAGCCATGGACTATTAACGGATATCGATATTAATGAAGAACTTACGCTAGATATTGATCTCCCGGAACCTTCAGCAAATGGAGTGACCATGAGACAAGAAATTGCATCGAATTTTTTTTGATTAGCAAGTAACCCTGATTTAGTTATTCTATCAATTAAAGAATGATTGACTAACATTTATTTTGTTAAGTATTGTAATTAGTACATTGAATGAAACATAATGTATTATAAATCATCAGGAGGAGGTGGCAAGAATGGAAAATTAGAATAATTTTTGGATACGCTAGGAACACCATAAGGTCCTAAAATATTAGGGTAGGAGGACTGTTGACTCAGTAGCGATATTATAATTTGCTGATTTCTGAGTATTTCTGGGAGTGACTTTAGTTCCTGCAGTTGTTCTACTATAAGCTTCAAATAATTTCCTATATTAGTTAACAACTTCAATTTTTGCTCCTCCTTTTCTAATAGTGTGTTTCGTTTTGTAAATATCATCCGAATGTGGTGAACATTTTCTTTTCCTTCTGAAAGGGACTCCGTCATCTCCCGAGAAGGTAGGACTAATCACCATTTGATCAGACAGCTGAGAACTTTGAGGCTCAATGGATGTATCAATTTCGCAAGGAATTCCTTCGAAATTTTCTCTTCCCTCTATGCTAGGGATTTTCTCCTCCAAGTAAGTTAATTGGGCCTCAGGTGAACCTCCTCCAGTCTTTCTCACTGATGCGAGTTTATCCGAAATTAGCGGCTTGTGTTTTGTTAAGATATTCGCCCATTTCTTTGTAATTTAATCTTTAGGATATTGCCCCTTCAATTCGGACCAAAAATTAAAAATTGTTCAAATAAGGGTTATACCTGTGCAATTTAACATACATGTGTAAACCTCCCGAATATGAAGTAAATTTCAATTGGATAATTTTTGGGTGACGTAAGTCAATTTTTGGGTGACGAAAGTCCATAGAAGTGGTTCAGTGTCTTCATCTATTCCAAAAAGATTTTTCTCCCTCAAAAGATGGTCGTTGCCAAGTGTTATCTCAAAAAATATAAAAGATAGAGACTCAAAATCAATTGCAAAGTTGTTCCTTATCGTATGTAGAGTAAGATACTATTTTTAGAATTCACATTTTAAAGATATAGAAATTTATAATAATTTAGTTATAAAAATTATCGACCAATTATCCACATATTCAGTAAAAATTTACATAAAAAATGAATTAAGTAGAAATTCAACAAAAGCTTCCTAGTATCTTTCAATCATAGAATATTAGAGTTGAAATACAACCTCAAACTAAGTTTACTGTTTACTGTTGTATAAACTTATATTAATATCACTTGGCAACGGCTATATGGGTTCATATAGGATAAATTATATTATAGTCAATAACTCTATAGTAATACAAGCTAAATCAATTCTATTTTCCAGGTAAACTACTACTACATAGTACAGTCCAAAAACGCTATCAAACTTGAAATCAATTAAATTTTGTATTTCAAGGGGCTATCTCCTTAAGTCCTCAAAACTCCATGCAGTTGAGTTAATTTGGAAGCAATTTCTTTCCAAACTCTCGTCTTTTCCTCAAATGTTAGGGACGCACTAAGACTGCCAAATAATTTTGACCTATTCTCTTGGACTAAATCTACTAAAGAGTTAGTTTCTTCGAGGTTGAAGTTTTTGATCGTATCTTAGATTTCTCCTGCTGCATTGATCCGAAAACACTATTTCATATTAATGTTGGTTGTTTTAGTGATTTTTATAGTTTTGATCTTCTATATCATTCTGTGTTCAAATTATTGTAATGGTATCCTTTGTCACCATTCCTAACCACGACTATTAGTAGTTTACATTTATCACCATCTCTGAAAAGAAGAATCGAAGTAGTTTATTTTTGCCACCACTGCTTTGTAGCATCTCGGGTGTTATATTGTTATCATTTTGTCTGGATGCATCATCAGTGGTATCTTATTCACACATCATGCAGAAGAATTAATGATCGTATACCATTTGAAAATTAAGGTGCAAGTTTAATTACCTTTGTACATTGACTAGGGTGCGAACCGTAAAGCCCGTGGCCCGCTATTTAAAGCCCGCGGCCCCCATATTTATTTCGCCAGCCCGCGATTTAGGAAATTTGTCTATTTTATGGCATTGCTTACTGATAAGAATCAGCAGACAGTACATTGAAGCCTAGGCTACAGATAACACTGCATGATTCTACCTCTCTATGAGGATTATTAGATTTAACGAAAACAACATTTATAATACTTGTGATACAGTGAACTCTCGTTAAAACGAAGTGCTTGGGACCTGTAAATTCCTTCGTTATATCCGGCTATTCGTTATAAGCGGATAATAATTAATGCATTTAGTGCTCTGGGGGAAATATCCATTTCGTTATATCCGACTTCGTTATAACGGGAGTTCACTGTACTTACATATAAAATAGTAATAATTTCATGACCAAATTAAACTATATTCATTTGTAAAATTGATCTTTTTGACTCTTTTCGGACCGTTTTTGGGCCCGCGGTCCGTGGAGAAAGGCCCGCAGTCCGTGATTTACAATAAAGCCCGCACGTTCGCAGCCTAAGTACATTGATCTTTCATATTTCATCTCAATAATTCAGTGTTATAATACGTACGTTCCATTTTAATTTGTTGTATGTTATTTGTTTATCTTCATTAATAACCATGCTTTATGGAGTTATACCACCTTCAGTCTGATTGTATATACCGTATTTATTCGAATAGTAGCTAGGCGATTATTGTTTTTTAGGCCATTTTGTGACCAATAATATTTGTGACTTTTCGAGAATATCAAATGTTGATACAATTTATTTAGTATAGTCAGTTGATAATCGTCTTGCGACTAATATTAGATAAAGAAATTTACTCAGGGTACCGGTACTAAATTTTTATTTGTAATTTGGGGGGGCTATTATTGGAGGTAGGCGATTATTCGAATAGGGGCTACTATTAGAGTATATACGGTAAATAGATATATATTAATTTTAATTATAAGGACTATATTTGAGTAACCTATAAGGGCATATAAGACTCTCCAGCAGGATCGTTATTATTGTATGGAATGCCACCATCAGCATGAAGTTTTATAATATTCTATTTTCCAGATGACTACAATATAAAAAAGGTATTTAATGAATTCGTAAATTTAATTGAATACAAATACATATATACAATGTGTTTGCATGAAAATTCTCACTTCTCAAAATGTCTAAAAGAATTTTAATTAATAAAGTTTTAAAATATTTGAGAACTCAAATTATTATATTAAATAATAGTACAAGGCTGGATTCGGTTAACCGTTGCTGACATCGATTAACGGTTAGAGAATTTATTAACCAGTTAGCCGGTCTGTTGAATATCAGCAGAGTTATTGGGAACTTACTGTATAAAGTATCAAAAAAATGTGTATTTTATTAGAATATGATAGTCCTGTTGCGTGTAAAATTGAGGCACGTGTAATTTTGAGTCAAATGCATTAGTGAACCATGGATATTACTTTACCGTATAATTTTGAGTCAAACCAAGTTCCTTTGTGACAAGTTTGTGTAATAAAACATACAGTCCGACTCGATCTTATTTAGACAAAGATAATTTTATTGATTGTATTAATTTGATTGAATGATCTTAACAATTGACTATCAATGAAAACTCAATTCAAGAGCTCAGTTGGAACTCGTTTTCTAGAAGTAGATCAATTACCGGGCTAATAGTAATTTCAAAATATTCAGAGAAAATTGAACAAAGAAACAATTTATAATTTCTTTAAGTATTTATAGGATCCGCTATAGCGATGTACATTGGACTGTATGTTTTATTATAATCACAAAAGGAACTTGGTTTGACTCAAAATTACACTGTAAAGTAATATCCATGGTTCACTAATGCATTTGAGTCAAAATTACACGGTAAAGTAATATCCATGGTTCACTAATGCATTTGACTCAAAAATTACACGTGCCTCAATTTTACACGCAACAGTCCTAAATCCATTTCTCATCCCACTTAATACATTTTCTTAAAACAACATTGTTTTTAGTTTACCTAAAATACGAAATGTATCAGTCAATGTACTTATGGGGTTATACTTTATACAGCTGAGTCTTATTCTGTAGTATAATACAAATTTTCTATAGGATTTATTGTATTGAGTAAGATGAGCGGTTAACCGGTTAACGGTGGAGGGAAATCGAATTGTAACCGTAGCCTCAGATCGGTTAACCAACCCCACCCTTTGAATACTAGATTAAAAAGTTAAGTTATACTCAAGTAAAGTTAAGTTTTACTTGAAAGTTATGCAAATTCTAAGAATTTTGTTAAGTTTTGAAAATTTAAGAAAACTTAACGAAAACTTAGCATAATTTAATATATAAATAAGTTTTGCTTAAACTTAAGTAAACTTAAGTAAATTCTAAGAATTTTGTTAAGTTTTGAATATTTAAGAAAACTTAACGAATACTTAGCAAAACGTAAGTTTTTCTTAGGATTTGCTTAAGTGTTAATTAATTTTAAGTTAAGCAAAACTTAAGTATTGTTAGTGAATAAGGCACCAGGGAATGGGTCAATATCCAGGACTTCTTGGCATGAATCCAGGGATTAGCCTGGGCTAAGTTATCCGATAGGATTCTAACGTCGATCGTATTCTACAGAACGATCGAAATAGAGATCGCGATCATTTTTTGAATAAATTGTCGATCCTACATTCCGAACTTTTTTGAAAAGGTTGCCCAATTAAATTCATTAATAATAAAGCACTTGTCAAGTCTCAGTATGGATCATAAGGTCTTTCCTTAAATTTTGATGGTGGCTAACTTAAGCTACGAATAATTTTTCTCTGGTGGCAAAATTAAACAACAGACGATTTAACAAACCACTGATAGCTCAATAAATTTCTGATCGTGTAAAATAATACTAATGTTCTATGTTTATAACAAATAATAAAATAAACATTAATTTACACAAAATCAAATAATTCAAAATATTGGAGGAATAGTGAGCAACCAAAGCCATAATTTGGTGGATTAAGAAATACTTTTGGTGGCTATTGCCATCAAACCACCTAATTTGTTGAACACAGATGCATTTAATTTGAATACAATTATTGGTTCAATTTATCCATAAAAGTGATAAAACAGCCCCGTATCAAGGTATAAAATTTTTTCAGCTTGTTGAAAATCTAAATTCACTGTATCTAAAAGTTGGTAAGTTGAAACCTGAGCATCCTAAACAGTTACAACGGCAAATAAAAAATGATCGGGATCGGATTGGTGAACATTTGCAAAAATGCGATCGGGATCGATACCGCGATACTATTTTTTGTGATGATCGGGATCGAGATCGCGATCAATTTTTTTGCGATCGACTAATGCCTGGATACACTATTACATATGAATAGTAGACCAATAATGAGTGCGAAAGTCATTATATTACCCAACCACAATATAAATTAGTGTTGCAAAAGTCACATTCAACCATTAGTTTATAAGAGTTTAATACTAAAATATGGCTGCACACTATTATTTCTTGTGATATGTATCTTTAATTAATTTAGTAGTTTACAACAATATATATTTTCGATCAGGTCCAAACGCATCCCTTCAAGAATTCCCTCGTAAAGTGCCAGTCCTTCACAATGATGCTGGTTACATGTTTCTTACAAGGATGTCCTTCATATGTTTCAGCACCCGTACGATCTAAACATACTAACCGTTTGAAGTTTGAGGAGAAAGAACATTTCTTTACTCAAGTAATACAGGAAAGTCAGCAATGATTCAAAGCTGATGAGAAGTATTGTATTGCCATTCTTAAAGCATTGAAGCAAAAGCTCAATATGATAACTCTCCAGAACTGGATTATTTAATTTTTACTCCAACGGTTAGAAAAATCAAGGATATAAATTGAAACCAGATATCTGTTAATTCTGATATAACTACAAACGCTTTTTACGAAAACGAAGCGATTTCTCTATCCCTGAATGTCTTAAGTGATATACGCCAAATTGAAGCATTTTTAGTGAAATTATACATAGCTCAATTATAAAGAGTGGTTCTGAGATTCTATATGTCATCATGGTAATTCAGCTAGAGTACATATCATTAATGCAATTGATGAAACAGAGGAGTGTACCGCTAAATATCTGAAACTGAATAAAGAAGAAAATGTGATCTCTACAAACCTCCCTCGAATTCATTTTAGGCCAGGTTGAGAATATCACGCAGATACATTATTACATAGGTACTTGTATATTTCAAAAAGAAGTTCCTTAAATAATTGTGATGTAGTATACAATTTAGTATTTCTAGGTTTTGTAGCTCAAGGCTCATATCTACTCCCACTCCTGTTATAACTACTTGCAATCCCTTGACTGTTTATATTTCCAACATTTCGACACGAGACAAAGGCTGTACCATCCTATTGGATAAAAGAGCGAACACTTTGTTTTTCTAAAAAATACAATAATGAGAGACGAATTTTCAAAACCACTAGTACGAGGTGTGTGGTTTATATACTACTGTATTTCTCGGTCAATTATCCGATTGGGTCAACCAATTATCCGATTCGGGGAACCAATTATCCGATTGGGTCAACCAATTATCCGATTCGGGCAACAAATTATCCGATTGGGTCAACCAATTATCCGATCGGAATTACTTTTGATTTTCATTGGTTTATCTATTTAGGATACTGGGTTGATTAGTATAAAACAAAGTAATACGAAATAAATATATTCCTAAATATTCATCATAAATTATGACTTCCAGTTCATACGATGCAGGACAACACTCTGCCGCATCATCTACAGTTGCTATTTCACGAGGTGGGAGAGCTATTTCAAATGAATTACGGCAAAGACTTATCGATGCCCATGAGTCGGGAGTAACCTATAAACAGATGACCAGATTGTTTGGCGTTAAGAAGGATACCGCTTACAGAATTTGTAGCACCAGACAATATTCTACCAAACTTCGCGGTGGACCAAGATGAAAAAAGTTGGACGAGGATTCGAAAAGTCTTCTCTTAATTTCTATTGAAGCCCGTCCCGATATCACTCTTGGCGAGATGAGAAATAAACTACTTCTCGAACGAGGGATAACTGTTTCGATATCTACGATTGCTCGGTGTCTTGAAGGATGCTTAATTACAGTAAAAAAACTTGAATTACTTACGAGTGTACGTAATTCACCCGCAAACAAAGATTGTAGAAGAACTCATGCTCTATGGTTGCAAGAACAGCATGAAATAGGAGCAAGATTCTGTTACGTTGACGAGTGTGGATTTGGCTTATATACCGCTCGGAATCGTGGTCGATCAATTCAAGGATTGCCAGCTCGAAGGGTTGCTGATTATCAACGAACTCCCCATGTCACTCTGATATGTGCTATCTGTCCAGGTGTTGGACTCGTCCATTCAAAGATCCTATTCGGAGGTGCTAAACAAACACATTTTGATCAATTTATAAGTGAATTATTCCATCCTCGTTTGGTGCGGCATTGGAACCAAGTAGCTCAGTTGACACGGCATTTATCGTACTTGACAACGCTCCTTGTCACCGTGGGATTGAAAATAGACTTGAAGCTTCTATCACTTCACACATCGAATTGAAATGCCTCCCTACATACAGTTGCGAGTTGAATCCGATTGAGTTGTGCTTCCAAAGTCTAAAATCCTATATAAAACGAACTCTCAGCGCTCAAGGACCAATTATACCAATTGAGAGCCAAACTATGGTAAGTGCAAGGAGAGATAAACTATTGCAATTATGCCCAAATGCTTTGAATCAAATTACTCCAGCAACTTGCCTGAATTCGTTCTACCATGTATTGACAGCAACAGTTCCGAGAGCAATACGCCTTTAAAATCTCTAGCAGCTACACTATTCCAATATATATATCCAATAAATCACTTTATCCTATATTAATTAACTGTATTCATCATCACTATTATATCAAATATATCACTATAATTGTTGATTGCTCAAATAGGATAATTGGTTGCCCGAATCGGATAATTGGTTGCCCGAATCGGATAATTGGTTGCCCGAATCGGATACTTGGTTGACCCAATCGGATAATTGGTTGCCCGAATCGGATAATTGACCGATAAATACAGTACTAAAATTGATTAAATAGCGTAAATAGGCCTAAAATAGTCAAATTGAACAATGTGAAAATTTAGTGATTATGTCATCATGCGATGAGTAATCAGGGTTGGTGGATTTTGAGGCATCTTGAACACAGGAACATGGTCATCTGGGTTGTAACTGCTCTTGCAACCGGGGACAGAACACGAGTTAAGCATGAATAGAAGCTAATATGAATAAAATACAAGAGTGAAATTAAAAGGATGAGATTGTAAGTCAATAGAAGAGTTTGGAATAAAATCTGATCAATAGTTGTATATATTTCAAGAATATTTCTAATTAATGTGGTTGATTATGATTATTATTTTTGAAAATAAATATTGTGGTAGGATTCATCCTTGGTCCACATTTTATAGGTTACTGTCAGGCCATATATAGAGTAGGCTATGCCATCTGCTATTTACAATGGGAAATAACCGAATTATGTCAATTGGCGCTTTTGAGTGTGGAAAACTTCAGGGAAATAGAATATGGTGAGCTTATAAGAGCGTTTTAACGGCGAAAAATGTAATACTTTATTATTCGAAGAATGCAGCACTTATCGGGTATTTGTTTTCTTAGATTTTTGTGGCTTAACTCAAATACCTAAAGGACTCCGGATTTGCAAAATAAATTTCCTCTACCTTTTGACTTGAAAAAACATGCAAGTCCAAGAAACCCTCATAGACGGGATGGGTGTGCTGCTTTGGTTGACTTTTTATTTGTTACGCTTGGAATTTTGACTAAATTTATTCGAATACTAGCGAGCTTCGCTTGCTAGGGCGCTTCGCAGCAAACAAACCACACACCAACCGCTTCGCGGTTAATTTGTGGTTCATTTACTACTAACCTTGATTACAAAGCGTGAATAGGCCTAAATTCAAGGAATAATGAGTAAGCATATTTCCACGGGAAATTTAGATCATTAATTTGAATGAACATAACCAAAATTGTATAAAAGCTATTCAACCGCTATTTGCGTAGTGAATACACTTTGCAACATTAAGTCGAAATAACTTGGAATTAAATAGGTTTCGCCCTGTTCAAATAGTAAAATCAACATTAAATCAATTGATTTTGATATTCAATGAATATCATTGTTTTAACATAGCTGCCTGGCTGTAATTCAAACTAGTATATTGCCATCCAATTAACTAAAAATAGAATAAAAGCTAACTTCATAATTTCAATTAACTGTCGAGTGCAAATTATAAGAAAACGATACACAGTAAACAAATCCCTACACTTATGACAATAAAAATGCAATAACAATAATAATAACAAGTATGAACACTATATCTAATCTCTTCAGTTTAATATCAGCTCCATTGAGTGGTGATCCTGTCAGCAAGTACCACTAAGAAATCTTGTATTTGAGTAGTGAGAGCTGTTCAGCGAGTGTATTTGCCATAAATATGCAATAAAAACACACTTGCCACGAATATAACGCTAATTACCAGGACGAGTACAGGATTACTAAGAAGGCATTAATATTAAATATAGAAGCTGTAATCAAACATTTTTTCATGTAATTTCAGATTTCAAATGGAATTAAATCCAATATTTGAAATTATTCAAATATAGGAAACATTTCAAATAATTTATTCAAGGCATACATCTTGAATCATTAAGATTCTAAGATTTTTGTAATATCATAAATGATTTGAAATGATTTGAATTATTTCAAATCAAATCAAATCAAAAGTTTCAAATTTTTCATTTGATTTACAACCCTGAAGGTTAATTAAGAATTTTTACAATTTAGCAATCTATTTGGTTAGCAAACATTAATATTATACAATTTAAACATACGAAAGCTCTTCTCTAGGCTCATTTGAAAATTTCAACAAATGGTTAAGAATGCGTTTCCAACTTCCATCTTCCAAGCACACCCAATATAGACTACCCGACCAAAAGTATTTCAACAACAACAATTAGCATTCATACATTCAAGCTTCTAGCAGAGTAATAACAATTGTATATGCTCAACATGGATGTTTACATTAAAGTTTACATCCTGTTTGCATGCGTGTTTGTAGCGCAGCGCTACATTGACTTCCTGGGAACGCTATTTTGATTTCCAGCGCAGCGCATTTCAGGAATTAAGCCCTTGATCAGTTCTTCGAAATATGAGGGGCAAATACCTATCAATTATTTAATTCAGCAATTAAAGAGAATATCCAAGGTCTGTTACCGAGATGTACATGGAGACATGCTACATAGCGAGTTAAAAGGTTATTGCATGTATATACAGAGGCGGCGCCAGGATTTTCAGATAGGGGATCCCTGGGGGGGCCAGGGGGTATTTCAGGGGGGGCCACACTGTTCAACATTGTTATTCCAGGGAGGGGCAGCCTCAAAAGAGGGGGCCATGGCCCCCCTGCGCCGCCACTGATATAGGATAAGATATGCTTCAAATCCCTTAAAAACTTTTTAAGACTGGACCTCCCATGGTGACAAATGACGTAAGAATCTTCAAAAGGTTATTACATTAAAAGTATAGTCCCAATTGAGGTGAAATTTTGAGTGCAGCTACTACTTATTGTATACTGTTCAAAAACACTCTAATCTCAATTTATGAAATGTTCAGATAGGGGCCTAAATTTTTCAAAATGATTGCCGGAGGCCCTTTGAATTTGTCGCTATAAAAAAGTTTTCCCAAATTTCGAGACCGGCATGGGAGCTTAAATCGCGAGATATATCCTAAAGTATCAGAATCAGGCATAAAACTTAACTAGCCAGAGGTTGGTCACGGAATCTTCATTTTTGACCCCACTATGTCTTTGCTTGATTATTAGATAATGAGAGAAACCATATGAAAACATGTTTAACATAAGAATATTGAATTTGAATACGAACTGGAATCCTTGAATACATAGACTAATAAGCGATTAGAATTCATTTTATCAAATGATTTACATAAGTGTACCAATATGTGGATGGGTTAGTGCCACTCCTACTACGCTTACATTTTGCTTACTAATAAAAAATTTGTGCCATTTCCCCTAGTAAATGAAATGCATTAACGAGTGTTATCTTAGCGGCGGATTCATCGGCGGATTCGCAGACCTCACGTTTATGCTAATAACTCAAAAAGTTTACGCTGTACGTGAAAAATTTTCACATCAGCGGGAAGATGAAAGTTGTGACAACCCATATATAATCCCAAAATGTCAAAATTCCTTAAGATGACTCAGCAATTTTCGCTCAAATTTAGACCTCGGTTTTTCCATAATAACTCAAAAATTATCCATCAAATCAAATTTTCCTTTTAATCACATGTCTATCTCACCTATGACAACCTGTCATGCAAATTTCAAAACAAAATATTCATTTTTGAAAAAATATTATTAACATAAATTTTTCTAAAATCGGCTTACAATGATGATTTGAATACCTATCCAATATCCACAATGTAGAATATGTTGTCTAATAACTATTGATCAGAATTTATTATATCCTTTGTTTATAATTCAATGATTTCTCACTATAAATGGTACACTGCCTTTCTTCTACGTGTACTTGATTTTCTTCGAATGTATTTCATTTTTTTCAAACACACTTTTCACTTTTTTTTCAAAGATCTTTTTGACTTTACAGCATATTTCTCATCTCCATTTTCTTCTCATTTATTTTCTGCTCTTTTCTTTATTCCTCCAAGTCGATTCTTCCAATTCAAGTGAGTTTTTTTATTTTATTTGCCTTTTAGCTACTTTGTTATTTATTTTAATACCAGGGCAGGCCATGGCCAGACCGATATTTTTACCACTACATTTTGAATGATCAGATCTAAAATTTAATTTACAATAACGTGGCCTTCAAGCTTTGGATGCCCAAGTCCGGCGGAAGGAAATACCGCCGGCCTCGAATACTAATATAATTACTATATGCAGTCGATACCAACGGACAATAAAAATTTGTTCGCTTTATCCGGAGTTCGTATTAACCGGAGTAATACCCATTCAATCGCCATTGTAAGGACCTGATTTTGTGGAACTGTTCTTCTTATCCGGAAATTCGTATTAATTAACCGTGTTCGTACTAACGAGGTTCTACTGTAGTAGTATATATATATGTATTGATTAATTATAATAATTATTATTATTTCATCTAGTAATGACTTAATTAACCGTGTTCGTACTAACGAGGTTCTACTGTAGTAGTATATATATATGTATTGATTAATTAAAATTATTATTATTATTTCATCTAGTAATGACTTCAATAGAGCAATTCGTGGAAGCTCTCCAGAAACTCGGCTATGAAAGCTTCGATAGCGTAAGAGATGCTTTGAACAAAGGAGACAAACATAAGCCAAAATCTGTCTGGGGAAAATTATCAATTATTCTTTTTGGAAAAAACAAGGCTACTAAGCGCGATTCTCTCAGCTCCAAATGGAGATTGAATAGAGGAAACTTTCAGCATCTCGTTAAGCAAATGATCAGTTCGCGTAAGTCTATCATTACCAATGATGTATCCCAATTGGCAGTAGAGCATATCAGTACTCAGTTAGTATCTGCTAGCTCATATCCTGACACTATAGAACTCAGTAAGAGGAGTTTGGATGAAATCGATTTCAGTTTTCCTAGTTTACAGCGAGACGTAACGAATAACAGTTTGTTAGGTTTATTGGCATCTGGTTGCGATGACTGCCAGCTTTACGGTCTCATGTCTAAGATAGCTTCTCCTCCTCCCCAAACAGGGAGGACTGATAGCCATTTTTGGTCATTCATTAACTGTAATAATAGTCTATGGTTAGATGCAATGAAATTTTTCAGCTTAGAGTGTCCGCTTGTTAGTGGTGAGTTCATGCTAGTGGATGACAAACTCCACGACCAGTCGAAAAAGTTTAGTTGCTGTCTAATGGAGTCAATGCAATGGATATTCGGGAATTCATATATAGCTATCACAGTCCAACAACTAGATTTATTCACTAGCTTTATTATATCGTGTCGAGAAAGATCAGATACTTTAAGCTCATTTCATGAATCTCTGTGTCTAAAATTGCATCATACCTCTTCTTCTTCAAATCAACAAGTCCCGGTATTGTCATCTACCGATGACCCGCAACCTGAAATTGTTATTACCTCTAATATCCCTGAGTCCAAATTGCTAGTGCCATCAGAAGATGACGACAGTACTCTGGGTAATGAAATCATAGTTGAACAATCCATGTTTAGTGAGGAAATCTGTGGTGAATTTTTGCTAAGTGGAATGGAATGGAAAAGTATTACACTAATTCATGGAGACTCTGTAGTATTTTCTAAAGATTGGACCAATTTATTTAGTTCAAAAATCGAGGGAAATTTTGTATGTGTTCTTTCTTTTCAATACAAAAAGGTTAATAAACTTAGTAGTAGAAAACAAAATAGCTGTTTTTTTAGAGCTAAAGCAGTGTGTAAGTTTAAAGATTGTTTTGAATTTACATTTGTAATAAAGAAAGAGCCGTTGGAGTGTAAAATTGATGAAAATATTATTGTGGAGTATGTAGCTTATGGAACCTTATCTGAACAGCATTTCGATAATACAACTGTGCACTCACGAAATTTATCACATTCGCATAGGTTAGAAGTAGCTAGAGGGGTAGCAGATACATCTGTAAATGCATATTTCTATGATCAATTTGATTCTGTAGAGAACACAAACTTAGCGCTTAATTATGGTAACCTAAATAAGGTTAGAAGTTCTGCAGTCCTGCGAAAAGCTAAATTTGATTTGTCTAGTTTACAGAGGTATTCTAATGATAACTGGACTGAGTTAATTAGCTTACAACAGTATTATAGAAATAGTGTTATTGGCCTTCATGTTAGAGGTTACATACAGTCACTAAGTCATAATCCTTTTATTGTACATATGTACACTGAAGATCAAATCAAAATATTGAAATTGTTTAAAGATACAAGAATTGTTCTTCACTTGGATGCCACAGGATCAATTGTTAGGAAAATAGAACCCTCACTAAAGAAAGTATTCTATTACGCTCTAACTGTAAGACATCCTACTTACTCCACTAGTCCAATTCCACTAGCAGAAATGATTAGTTCAGGACACACCAGTGCTGAAATAAGTTATTTTTTGCACAAATGGTCCCTTGATGCAAAGAAAATACTGGGCGATCTAAACATTTCACAAGTTGAAATAGATTTCAGCTGGGTTTTGATTCACAGTTCTTGTAGTATTTTTCTCAAGTGTGATATAGATACTTATCTCCATAAGTGTTGGAATATGGTAGATGTAAATTCTGCAGTTAATGAGACGGACTTTAAAGTAATTCTTCACTTATGTTCGGCTCATTTAATGCACAGCATAGGATTTCATATAAATAAAAAATTTAAACTACAAAAAGAAGTGAGAAAACTGTTTTTACATAGTATCGGATTTATTGTACGCGCTGTTGAAATGACAAGTATCAATAATTTATTCCAATCTTTATGCATTGTATTCTTGAGTAGTTCTTTAAGTGCAATAGTAAAGACACATACTCATTTGCTAGAAACATTCATTAGTAATGATTCCGTAAACTCCTCAGAGACTAATGAATATTTGGTTGAAGAACATATGGACGATAATAATATTGCTATTGATAACAAGGATAGTAAAACATACAGAGAAAAATCCCCTTTCGGCAAACATTTTGTAAATATTGCAAAAAATTGCAAATCTTGGATCAACAATAATCCAGGAAAAAATGCAGATCCAAATCCTTGTTATAATCCGGAGCTTATAGAATACTTGTTAACATTCTACCTACCTATATTACCTTTATGGAGTGGAATAATCTTAGGACCTATTAGTGTAGCGGATAAGAACAAGACTAGCATCTTTAGCAACGCTATTGTGGAGAATTGGATGCGTATTGTGAAGTTAAATATTTTGGAATCCAAAACTAATTTGAGGCCTGGAGATTTGATACAATTGTAGTATCCTGGTATAGTAAGTAGGTTATCAGCGTTTCAATTTGCTTTTCACCCGCGAGCGAATAAGGTATTTAAAGGTCATAAAAGAGTAAGAAATAGTTTGGAAGAGGAAAGTGTTGAAGAATGGTCACGAAAAAAGAAAGTGTATTGCGGTTATTTACAACCTAAATCATATGAATTTCAAACATTTAAGAAGAAAAAAGTTGAGAAGAAAAATAAAATATGTAAAATTAAGCGTAAATTTGTCCCACGAAAATGCGAAAAGTTATCTAGTTTACGTACGCAAACTGCATCAAAGGTAATGCGAGTGGCCTCTATAATTACAGATGAGGAAATAGTTGAGACGGGGCTAATACGATATGTACTACCAAGCTTTCGTCCGCCACATACAGACTGGCAGATTTCTACATGTAAAAAGTGGAAGTTTCACTTTCGCGAGGAGTTACCGTACTCCTATAATGATATTGTAGATAATGAAGAAAGTTTATTTAGTTATTCGCCAAACTTGACTCAATATATAATTGGCGATGGAAATTGCTATTTCTCGACAATTTCTTATCTCATCACTGGTAGTCAAGATTTCCATGCAGAGTTTAGGGAGCTAATAATTGATAATATGCTAGGTGACCTAAGTATGAGTTGCAATAAATATTTACGCACAAAATATGTTTATACGCAGGGTAATTATCGAAATGTACAAGACTGGGTCAACAAAACAGGAATGAGGAAGAGTGGGAAATGGGCTACTGATCTTGAACTCTTTGCAACTGCTTTGTTATTTAATATAGATATCTGGGTATTCTTGGGTCCGTTGGGAACACGTTGGATTGGATTTTCAGGGAATGGATCAACTTTTGAAGAGTTAATGAAGGCGCCAACCCCAAATGGGATATATATACGAAATATTGGGAATCATTATGAACCTATTATTTCTGTTAAATTCGAAAATAATAGTTAATTATTTTTTAAATTGAACAAGGCAGAGTTTTAGAAGAGTTGCAATAGTTTTACCACAATTTGTAGATGTACTTTCCTGTTATATTTAATGGCGCCCTTTTAATATCGTATCAGTGAAAAGAATTAATGCATTTTATCATTAATGTGTTAAATCCTAAACCAATAAACTAGTTCTCTCTTTATTTCCATGTTCTACTAAGTAGTTCTCTTACTTTTTTAGAATAACTTTGGTTATCTCGATCTTTCTATATAAAGCATTACTAATATTTGTCACCATTTTAATAACATGCACTCGTTGGTAAGTCATATTCTGAGATAATATGTTGCTTTACATTTATATGAGATTCACCCTCTTTAAAGGCAAATAGTACGTATATTTGGAGAGAAGGAACATGGCCACAAGTAAGATCATTCAGATAGAAGTTACGCAGATTATGGAAATGGAAAAACCTGGAGATGCTTAAAATACCTAACATTGTTGTAGTAACCATAATATTGTTTATATGTCTGATTCTATTCTCTTAATGAATATTGCATTCCAAATATATTTGTATATATGAAGTTGTTTGTATTATGTAAGCTTGTTTACAGAAAGTAATCACTAAGCCTGATATAATTAGGAATGCGGTCATTAATTATTCTTCAGAGGTACCTAAAACTTTAATTCCTGTGAACACTGACGCAAATCAAATACATTCTTATCAATAGTATTATTAAATGACAACATATCAACATTATGGATATTGGAAATCATCATTGTAAGCCGATTTTAGTGAAATTTTATGTTAATAATATTTTTTCAAAAATGAATATTTTGTTTTGAAATTTGCATTACAGGTTGTCATAGGTGAGATAGACATGTGATTAAAAGGAAAATTTGATTTGATGAATAATTTTTGAGTTATTATGGAAAACCCGAGGTCTAAATTTGAGCGAAAATTGCTGAGTCATCTTAAGGAATTTTGACATTTTGGGATTATATATGGGTTGTCACAACTTTCATCTTTCCGCTGATGTAAAAAAAATTCACGTACAGCGTAAACTTTTTGAGTTATTAGCATAAACGTGAGGTCTGCGAATCCGCCGATAAGATCGTGAAATTAATTTAATGAAATTTATGTTCAAAATCTTTTTTCAAAAATGAATATTTTGTTTTGAAATTTGCATGACAGGTTGTCATAGGTGAGATAGACATGTGATTAAAAGGAAAATTTGATTTGATGGATAATTTTTGAGTTATTATGGAAAAACCGAGGTCTAAATTTGAGCGAAAATTGCTGAGTCATCTTAAGGAATTTTGACATTTTGGGATTATATATGGGTTGTCACAACTTTCATTTTCCCGCTGATGTGAAAATTTTTCACGTACAGCGTAAACTTTTTGAGTTATTAGCATAAACGTGAGGTCTGCGAATCCGCCGATGAATCCGCCGCTAAGATAACACTCGTAATGCATTAATTAACACATTTTTATAATTTATGTGGCACTAATCCATGCACGTACTTGTGGTATATACAGTCAAACCTCCAAGATCCGGACACCTCCTTCAACCGGGCAACATTTTTGTATAAGTTCAAAATTAAGTCGCCTTTTTTTGGTTATTAGCCCCAAATTTAGTTTATCTCTGCAGATTTGAATGTCAAACATGTTACTAAAAGTAAACCACCCTAATATTAATAGTAATATTGGTTTGGATTTGGCCATATGTAAATTTAGCTACTTTATATACAATTCATTTTCCAAAATTTATGAACTCCTTGTGTAAAGTTATACCAAGTTTCGATGATCGTAGGATTCGCATCAGGCTAGAGTCCCCCTCGACAATAGTTTTGGAGACATAAGACCATAAACACTAGTTGAATATGCAATAAATTTTATGGTTATTTCCGAGATCCGGGCAAATTCTAAGATCCGGGCACCCTCCGGACGAGGCTGCCCGGATAGTGGAGGCTCGACTGTAGTGTCAATTGTACTTGCATAAATCATTGGATTATTTCATTCAGTTATGGATTCTATAGACGGGGTTTTTTAATATAATCCACGGTGCTAATTCAGACGTTGTTGGTCTTGCCAGTGTATTAAATGTAATGGAAAGATAAAAATTAGCAAAAAACCCAAACAAATTGCAAAGACCATGCCATGTACACAAAGATGAATGGAAGGAATTTGAAGAGAAGGCCAAAAGTGTAGCATTCAAAAATAATCAACACCGTCTATTTCCACTAGGCAGACAACACGCCCTTACATCGGGGTATTACCACGAAACCATGAAGAAAATACGAAATTGCGAAAACTATTAGCTCATTCAATTTGATGTCAATATTATTCAGTCACCAGTTGTCGTGAAAAAAGAAAGGTCAGAAGGTAAATAAATTGAGGTTCGATTGCTAAATATGACTGATTTAGAAAAAAAATTATTCTAGAGATCTGTACATTATTTAAGACTTTCGATATCATTACTCAGGTAATTTCAAAAACTTTTATGTTTAGAAATGAAATATTATGTTAAAAATTATTATTATACATTTCATACAGGTTTTACAGCGGGATGAGCAATGCAGTTTTGAATTCTTACCATGGTACCAGAATACTATCAGAAAATTAATAGTTATTTTAGAATTGAGAAAATCAGATCGAAAACAAGATCCGTTGTTCAAGATCTGCTAGAATCACTCAGTATACGTTTAAAAGAAATGGAACCAGTTGTACTCATATCTGCATATCTTTTTCCCTCTAACAATTTCGGAAGGAAATTGATTACACATATATCATACAAAGTGAAACTGCTATAATAGTAGAATGGGCTGAAGAAAGGCTTGAATTTAACAATGAATTCTAAATTACTCAGTCACAATTCAGTCAGCTAATGGAATGTGAAAACTTGGTTGATTATTCACAGGAAATCGACAATGACGAGGATAATTGTATTGGACATTCATTGGATTAAATGATGGAATCGAGGCCACGTAAGAAAGTAAAGATCGTGAAACAAATCAACGATGAAAAATCCTGAAAGAAAGAGATGGTAGAATTTGAAATTTTAATTACATAGAATGATATCAAGCCTAATAACCTGCAATCGCCGTTCCAAGAGAAAGGATCATTCTCAAATTGGTGGTATACCAATGGCAATATTTTTCCTGAAACTCAATAGAATTGAATTTTCAATGTGTGGGAAACAAGCTAGCAACGGAGGAGTTGATTTTTTTCTTATTCAAAAATACTGGTGGAAGGCCGAAGGAATAGGATTTCCATTCTAAGTTTGCGATCAGGCTACTAATGCTAATGAATTCGTTAATAAATAACTTATATTAACTAGAGTTAGTGATAGTTATACAAATATACATGATTATGACTATATTCATATACTATAAATGTACTAGTTGCAGATAATTGCTACATTGCGCTAGCCCGCCTAGCTGTTAGTCACAGGATCATATGATAACCTAATATGAAAGTGCATCGCAGCGTGATTTGAATAGAACCAGCTCTTGCAAACACTGGTTTGCATAGGTGTTAAACTCACCAACTTTGAAATTAGTTAATTAACTACATAATTTCTGATCATTAAGAGGGAATTGGAAGTACAAATTTTGATTTCAGATTTGAATAAAGCATGGTCGAATTACTCTAGGTGCATAATTTCTAATAATTACTTTTATTTTCCACTGAGACAAAGCCACATACCAATTTGTGCCACAAGTGGATCGTGCAATGTATTTTACAGCCATTTGTAATTACGCTCTTAATCTTAGTCTGATCCAATTTTAATACGCCTAATCACAAATTAATGTCACGGTGTAGGATTTAAATGTGAAAGGTCAAAAAAACGATGCCTATGGTAATGGGCACAAAGTTTTACAAGTATGATTTGAGACCTAGTATAACATTAGGAAGAGTAACTTACAAAATTTGAGACCTAGTATAACACTTGGAAGAGTAACTTACAAATGTTATAATAGGTAAACAAGTATTTTGATTTATCTTATATATTAAATTACGAAGAAGTTTGTTTGTTTATCTGTTCGGAATTGTTTGAGGAACTGGTGGAAGCCACAGACTTGAAAACTGTATCTAGAAACATGTTCAAATATCTAAGAAAAATATTGACATCTTCCCTCCAAAAGGTGACAAAACTCTAAGTCAATAAAATCGAGGGTTGTCCAGTTGGAATAGCAGCTAGCATTCAATTAGTAAAAAAGGATTTTGGTCTATTAATTATTAAGTGTGGACTATAGAATGCCCAACTGAGATTGTAATGTAATTGGGCAGAGTTGTGGATTTGATTTGATTTGGATGGATTAGATACATTTTAAAAGGAAAATGATTTTATTTTATTTGGATTTGATTGACTATTATTTTATTTTATTTGGATTTGATTTAATGTTTTAGTCAAATCCTTTTTAAAATTAAATTTACGTACTATACAATGAGTAATACATATGATATTGATGATATTACACTAACAGTAGACTCGTGAATCCGAATTTTGGCTAATTCGAACAGATACTGTTGGCTGGCGTTCATATTAACGTGAATAAATATCTGTATAATACAGTAGTATATATTATATTATATTATAACTAACTAAGTTCACATCTCAATTAATTATCACAGTAGTATTTGGATTTGATTTAGATGGATTTGATTTGGATTTGATTTGGATTTGAATGAAATATCAATCAAATCCACAACTCTGTTAAATTGGGTGTGAGTAAATTTATTCATCCAATCATGTTTTTTCTATACTGTCTGCCTAGCCATACATTTCCAACATTCCATTGGCTATTTGATACCCAATTGTTATCAATCAATACAATAACTGTTTCCCACCTGGGTACAAGGAGTTGTACTGTTCATTAATGATGGTTAATTTACAATATTTTAAGTGGGTTTAGATACACACGGACAAGTTCTATTATCTATAAAATTGTCTGTTAAAGTGCATCAAAATTCCGGCGCTTACTTGGTTAATATTTTCTAAATAATTATATTTGTCCTTAAATAAACCTAAAGCTGGGGTCTACGGATATAATATACTGCTTAGGGGGCCACAGCTGAAAAGGTTGGGATTCCCTGCTCTGCTACCTCTATGCTGTATAATAGAATCTGCAAAATGTCACTCTATGCAACGCTCATTTGTACATTGCCAAGCGGCCAGTTAAAATAATGCCTAATGATTTCCCATAATATAATCAACCTATGATGAGAGTTTGAATATATGAGACCATCTTCTCCCCCTTTCCAAGGGGAGAACGATTAAGAATGTGACATACCGTACTTTTCATAACAAAATGGCAAAAACGTGACGTATGGAGAGGGGATGTATAATTTCCGCCAATTTTTCAAAACATTTCACAGTATTTAATTAAATACAATCGGCATAACAATTAAAAAGATAATTGCTTTAAATACACGCGAGGGCCGCAGGCTCGAGATTAAGTTGAAGGACGCGCTAGCGCGGACGGGCAGCTTGTAAATATATAATACAAATATTTATAATTGTGGTTAATAAAAATAGGAAAACAATATTCAAAATTAACAAACCAATGGTGGCTTACCAAACTTCTGATGCCGTAAAACAACAGTAATATTAATAACAAATAATACAACAAAAAATATATTCTACACATGGTCAAATAATCCACAAATGCTGGATTATTAATCCTCCAAAGGCAAAATTTGGTGGCTTAAGTGGCTTAAGAAAGATTTTTGGTGGCTAACGCCAACAAACCACCTAATTTGTCGAGCACTGCTAATTAGTGATAGTCCATATGTAATTATCTTCCTTACATGTGACTTCCTATTCGACAATAATACATTTCTTATGTCTAACTCTAACTGAAGTCGAGAATTTGAGATTATTACCATTCATTGTGTCCGTTTACCAATTTGAAGGTGATCAATAAGAAAAACAGACTTTGGTAAAGGAATAGGTGGCAAGGATTTGGAGAAGGCGCCTGCATCAATAATTTCTTTACAAACTACTGGAACCTTCTTATCACAAACTCCATTTGATATTAGTTGCAATGCGAAACTAGCTATATTACTCCTGTCAGATTCTTCTTTGGTGGCTATACTATAATCAGGTTTAGTAGTGAAGAAAAACGAGTAATTAAAGCTTTCAGTCTAAGTTCAGAAAGGTTTTTTTGTTTTCATGAGGCAGATTGATATTTAGGATGGTATTATCTAGAAATAGAAATATCTTGGGAGGACTATTTGTTTGCAAAGGGTAAAAAGCATCTGCTCCCACGTCGACAAATCACCTTTTATCGAAAAAAGTCTTGCATAGATGTCAGAGCTCGAAATTTTTCAAATTGACCAATATCGACATACTATGCATCTATAAACGTCTGTGATGCTGAACGAAGTGTATATATATCCAGAAGGGTAAGCGATCTGTTGTTCATTTGGACAAAATAATTTATTATATTCATAAAAAAAGGGGAAAAACTTATTGGGTGAATAAAAAACAATTTAAAGTCCCTCAGATAAAGTAATAATTTGGTCAAGTGTGCGCCATCGTGCGGGCTGTAAATTTAATGGAAAACAATTACAATATCACTAACTTTATTTCTAAATGAAGAATAGCCTTTACACAAGCCAACCCAAAATATATTTTGTTTCAATCCTGATTTCTATGGAAATGTCATGAAAATAAGGAAAATTGGTCTCAACCCTACCATTTTAAAAGTGTAAATTAAATTAATCATAGGCTATACATTGGCGTAGGGAGGGGGGGTCAGGGGGGGCGGCACTTGCCCCCCCCCTAGCTCAGCCATTTTCACCCCCAGACCCCCTTTAAGTCGCTCGCTACGCTCGTTGGTTGTACATTTGCCCCCCCCCCCCCCAATAGATTTTGGCCTGGCTACGCCCTTGTGGTTATACACTATGTTTTGAGTTAGTTTCAAAGGTGATAAACCATCATAATACCAGACACAAATATTTTGACTTACATTGATAAAGCCACAAATAAATATTTTGTTTCTGTTTTATTTTCATTTCAGACAATGACATAATGATTCAGCATAACTTTTGCATATTTTCACTCCAAAATTTATTAACCGAGTTTTAGATAATGGAGATAAAGAATATATAGGTTCTTGGATTATCAGAGGTAGTTAAATTTTGATCCAACTTCCTGATTCTGGCCCACTGTGATATATGCATGCATGCAGTGTCTGGTGATCAGTAGAGAGTGCAGATTGCGAGGCAATGAAGGAATTTACTTAGTCATGTATGTAACAAAACAAATATATTCGCATCCATTGACAATGAATGGAGTAAAGCAGTATTGTGGATGAACTTCAAGGGAAAGTGCTTTCGACACATTTAATGATATATGCTATAAAATATAACCTGAAAGTCATGATAAAGCGGGTCACCTCAGGTGCGTAGACAACATTTTTAGTTTGGGGGGTTGAGGTGTGGGATTACTTTAAATTATGACCAGGGGCGTCCTGGCCATACAAGCCAGTGGGGAATTCCCGCTGGGCCCCCTTGGGGGTTCCTAATTTCGGCTCCTAGTTTGATAAGGGCCCCAATGGGGCTCTTATCTAGCTATTTTATCTGTACAAAAGCACAGAAAGTTATCTGATGGCCCCCCTGATTATGACCAAACTATAAATTAGCATGATCGTGACCTTTGTTATATAAGGCCTTACTACTACTCCGAACCATGGATTACTTAAAGGCCATCGATTATTAGCTGACATATCTTTATCTCAATAGCTAGTAATGACAGACCTGAGAAATGCATTATAATTATATAGGAAGTTAGGAACATGATATCAAGGCATACATAACACCTTTTAGAATTGTGGTTTATCGCCATTTGATTACGTAATCGCTATTTTTCGTGGGAATTATCGTGTTTTTATAGCTTTCTTTTAACATAGTTAAACGCGTTATAAATGTTCAAAATTGGAACATGAGGATGTCCATAACTAGTTGAATGAAATATATCGAAATTATAAATGGAATGTTGACACATTCCTCGGTTGCCAGGGAAATGCATATTTTAAAAAATGAGCCATAACTCAAAAACTATCTATTTTATGTAAACTATGATAGTACTGATCTATCTGCAATTGGTAACTTCCTATTCATTGATAATACATTTTCTAGCCCTAAGTTCAATAAACCTTAAGATAATCAGATTATTAGCACTTAATTCTTTATATGGTAATACACTCATTATCTCAAAGATTATTGAAGTTAGGCCTAGAAAATGTATTACCAATGAATAGGAAGTTACCAATTGCGGGTAGATTAGTACTAGCATAGCTTACATAAAATAGATAGTTTTTGAGTTATGACTCATTCACAAAAATATGCATTTCCCTGGCAACCGAGGAATGTGTCAACATTCCATTTATAATTTCGATATATTTCATTCAACTAGTTATGGACATCCTCATGTTCCAATTTTGAACATTTATAACGCGTTTAACTATGTTAAAAGCAGGCTATAAAAACACGATAATTCCCACGAAAAATAGCGATTACGTAATCAAATGGTGATATATCACAATCTAAAGGGTGTATTGTATGCCTTGATATCATGTTCCTTACTTCCTATATAATTATAATGCATTTCTCAGGTCTGTCATTACTAGCTATTGAAATAAAGTTATGTCAGCTAATAATCAATGTCCTTTAAGTAATCCATGGTCCAGCAAAATCTACTAAGTAGTAAGGCCTTATATAACGAAGGTCACGGCATGATCAATTTGAATTAATAGGATTTTGGATGGGGCTCAAGCCCCCCAAGCCCCCCCTTGTCTGCAGCTATGCACCTCCAGTGTACATAAGAGGAAGCCGACGGGTATTTGTTACAGCATGCACCCATCTGAGGAGAAGATTATCAAGCAGTCTTGGTCAGCTCTGAATACAAATATGTGTTCAAAATGCCCCTGGGCTTCCATGACGACATCGGAACATAGTTGTATTATAAATGTGGGAGAACACGCGCAAGGAATCTTGATATTTTAAAAATAGGAGCTGCCAATGGCAGAGATTCTGTTAAGCACCTATTTGACGCATGTAGATACTGGGTGTGACACTGTTAGTGGACTTCAGAAAAGGGTTATAAACATTCTGAAGAGAACAAACAAACACGGGATATATTAATAGAGTTGGGATGTGATCTATCAATGGAGCTAATGGATAATTCGAGACATTCACATGAAGGCTTTAGTACCCGAAACTTCAACCTTTAAAGTCAACGATTTGAAATACCATCTCTTCTGTGTAAAGAAAGGGGAGATTGAAAGTCACCATGCACCAACTGCCACCATGCAGGGATTGCTTGATCAAGCATGACAACGTGCAAACCACCAGGCTGCAATCTGGAGATGTTTTCAACGAGACCCAATGAAGCCAAGTGCAGAGGGTAAATAACAAGTTTATTTACTTTCTATGTTGCAGTGGATTCTGGCTGATACAATTTTATGACATGGTTAAGCTTCTAATGGTTTACATTGTCATAAAATAATGAAGGTAGCTTTAAATTGGTGATAATCTGAAATTACTCACTAAAAGTCATATGAGGTATCACATGATCAAGTCCAAGTATAAATAATATGGGGGAAATAAACTACGAGCCTTCTTCCTCGAGATGGTTCAACCCTACTGGTTGATTCACTGAATGGCCCTTTTTGGCTAGACATTGAGAGGCAATTATTAACAGGTTATACTGTATTATATAGTCATGCGGATATCTTAAGTTAATAAAGCAGTGGGATCTGTTAATACAATTGCTCATATAGAGAGTTAGATGTATGTGAAGATAAATTGTAGTTAAATAAGGAAAAGCATCTACTTTTCACATCCTGTTCTACTCATTTAACAGATTATGAATAATCCAACGTTTGTAGTAGTAATATTACTGTGCCGACTATACTATACTATAGAGGCCCAGTATTTAAATCACTGCCTTTTTATAATTCCTACACTGTGACTAAGTGTATAATTAAATTCTCAATCGAATTGAATATTCGGGCACCATTTATTGTACTGGTTGTGACATTAAACAGGTGAAAAATTTGTCCCAGAAAATGTAATAATAAATTGGGACGCTGCATTAGTTCGCATTTTAAGGTTGTCATTAGTTCGAATTTCATAGATTGTCATTAGTTCGACTCAGTTTTACTAAGGTTGTCATTAGTTCGACTCAGTTTTACTAGGGTTGTCATTAGTTCGACTCGGTTTTACTAGGGTTGTCATTAGTTCGACTCAGTTTTACTAGGGTTGTCATTAGTTCGACTCAGTTTTACTAGGGTTGTCATTAGTTCGACTTTCATAGGTTGTCATTAGTTCGACTTGGTTTTAGATTAAATGAGGTAATATTATTGACATAATAAAATTAATGAGGTAATATAATGAAAATGAATGGGGTAATATGAGGTAATATTATTGACATAATATAATTAATGAGGTAATATAATGAAAATGAATGGGATAATATGACATAAAAATTAGTCTGAATAATGTAATGACAAAAAAATTAGTCTGAATAATGTAACATCGCTGAAAAGTAAGTAAAAGTAAGTATGTGTGAGATATGTTGCCATTATGATGAAGCTTGAATTATGATGAATATATTTGAAAGCTGTTTTCAATTGGGGAACGACATATGGGATAGGGTTGCCCAAGTTCTTGAATTTGCTCGCTGGATGTAGTACAACAGTTCGCATGCTTACATGGTAAGAATAACCAAGTAGTTGTGCGAGGATTTAGACAGACTACACATATATTCACATTAGTGGGAGATAATTCTTCCTCTTCTTCTGACTCGTCCGAAATATCAGAATATTCCGTTGTCACTGCGTTCATCTTCCCAATAGTTTCACTCATTGCTTTCAGGTATTCCAAAGGTGTCAATATACCCGTTGTTAATTTATGTTTGCAAACTGCTCTGCGATCATCAATCTTAACATTTTTTCTTTTTCTACGCGTACTGATTTCTATTCCAAGACAAACCTTTCAATCTCGTTATCTGTATCAGCTATTATTTCGTTTAGGATTGCCATGAAACTCCATATTCTGGGGTGACTGCAAATCATTCTGCCTTTTAGCTTTGAATGATAGCTTTCGGCTCCATTATTTGTTGTAATTTTTGAGTCAAAAATTGATAGTTCTTCAGCGCGTATTTGACGGAGCCATCTCTTTCTAAAATATTTCTTTAAATCTTCTAATTGAATCTTGCTGTTATCAGGTAGATCAGTAGACTTCAAAATATTCTAGGTTTGTTGAATAAAATTAGTTGGGAGAAAGGGATAGCCATTAAACAACGTACATATGTTGCAAACCCTTGATTTTCAGCGAATGTCTGTGCTAAACCCAGCTTTTGAGTTTTCTGCCAAATGCGCTGCTGAAATGGAACCAACATCCAAAATTTTGTACGTTAGGATAAGTTTCTTTAAATGCATTCCTTGGAGCTGCTTCCCAATCTGACATGCTCACTGCAGGTTTAAATTGGGTATAAGATTACTTATGTTTTGTAACACTGCCTTATAAAGATTTTGATCTTTAGCTGTCATGAGACAATGTATGCCTGGTAAAGTATATCGGTCGACAGAAATAAAAATCGTCCACAGCTGGAAAAATTGAACATGTACTGTTGAAAAGTTCCATCAAATTGGATACATTTTACCTGGGGCAAGAAAGTTTGCAGTTTGTCGGAAGAGAAAATTATTGCTGTTTGGTTCTCGACGGACACGCTGCTCTTAAAGAATTTTCAAAATGTTGTAGTCGGTATGATTTCTGAAAATTGAGTGGCATTCGTAGGAATCTTAGGTTGTTCCATTCTCCTTGAACGATACATCGCAGATTCACATTGACTAAATGATACACTAGATCCAGCTGCATTTTCTCTTGTAATATCATGAAAGATTTTTCGCAAACTTTCTTGAGAGCTTCGTGCCTTAGTTTTACATTTTGATTTGACTTCATATACTATGGAGTTATATTCTACTAAACTGTGATTATGTCGGCAAGGGTGCTCAAACCGTGGCCGCGAGACCATTCGCTGTGGCCCGCGGATAATTCGCTTCTTTTCAATTATATATACTCTACAAATGCATCAATGTTCCTAGTTTGAATACAGTATTTTGTAACTATCGTTTGCATTTACGAATTCAATAAATTATTAGATATTATTAGAAAACGTAGGAGGCAGAACCTAAATTGAAATGGCGAGTTCTAGCAGAAAACGAGATTACAGTTCAATCTCCTCACAAAAATATCTCGCTCGCTTCGCTCGCTCGTCCAGGGAATTATTATACACTTGAATAAATATAGAAACAAAGTTGTGCCTTATGTAGTCAATGCAGAATGCATGGCAGAATTTAATATCACATCTGTAGACATTTTAGGCAATATTTACACATAATTAGTAATTAAAAATCCCTGTACGCCTGTACAGAATGGCCAAAATGTTTAAAATTCTTCTACAGGACAGGGATTCCTGTACGATTGGCAGGTATGATGAAGTTTATCAAAAATATGTTAAGATCAGCATTGACAGATGAGTACATTTCTCAGCTTATGTGTATTGCTACTGCAGCAAGAGAAGCAAATTTTGATAAGCTAATAAAAACGCAGGATTAACTGCACAACTCCCACTAGTTATTTATACTTCCTAATATGTGATTAGATTTGTTTATACTTCCTCAGTATCATCGTTTATTTCTCCATTAATGCTACTTGAAATAAAATAAAAAATGTGTTAAATAAGAAATGTTCACTCTCAGGCCCGCAACACTATGACATTTATCCATTTGGGCCCGCGGCCTAAAAAGTTTGCCCACCCCTGATGTACGGTAATAGGTGAAATTAAGTTGGTGTCCATTTGTAATTTTGCAGTCGCTTTACATCCATCCCTGAAGAGAACACATTTCAAATAAGTCTTGTTCTCTTTGACTTTACATTTAAGATATTTATGCCCATCTGTAGTTGTGAGAACTCTCCCAGTATGACGTTTATAATAATCAATTGTGTATTCCAAGTTCTGTATAGTATGAGCTTTGTAGATATTATCCAATATATACGTATATAAGTTGATTTTGTTGTTTGTTATGATAATAACTGATTGCGTAGTAAGAAATAGACACTCATTATTGTATGGTTGCAACATAGAATGAGAAACCGATTAAAACTGAGTCGAACTAATAACAACCCTAGTAAAATCGAGTCGAACAAATGACAACCCTAGTAAAACTGAGTCGAACTAATGACAACCCTAGTAAAACCGAGTCGAACTAATGACAACCCTAGTAAAACTGAGTCGAACTAATACAACCCTAGTAAAGCTGAGTCGAACTAACGACAACCTATGAAATTCGAACTAATGACAACCTTCAGAATTCGAACTAATGCATGCACCCCATCAAAAATTTGTGACCCAGGTACACATCTGTAACCAATGAGACACTTATCCTGAAAATTTCAGTTCTTAGTTAATAAAACTATGTTCTGTGGAGCATCTACGTACCAATAATAATAACTAACCATGGCAGTAATTTCAATACTGGGCCACCATACTATAGTATAATCGGCACATTCTAATCCAAAATTGAAGCCTGTGCAGACGCATTTCCCTATGGAGGATTTTGTGATTGGGTAACTAGCAGTGTCTCTAAAGGGAGATACTTTCTGCACAGGCTGTAATTTTGGATATTTTAAGTCATGTCCTGAACGCCTCAAGGTGTTTAGACCCATTTATCAAGTTGTCACGGAACAAAGGAACGATTTATAACAATCTTTAAACAATCTTTAATTTAATGCCATTAATTAATTATGTATATATACAATAAATTATAAATATATCGGGAACTTCGTAATACAGGACTTACAACTGGCTATAATTAGCTATGACTATGGATTACAAGTAGATGGTAGTATTTATGCAACCACAACATGTAATGAAAGCAACTCAATTTTAAATAACCACAATAAATAAATATACTTTGATGTATAAATACTGCAATTAATTTTATTTAGTTCTAGATTTGATTATTCGATAGTTGTATATCGCTTTCGTACTATTTATGCTCATGATTTTTAAATAATTCTTGACCTAATGCTAACTTCATTTTACTCAGGTGGATATACTACTTAGCTTAATTCACGATGCCAAAGTGTTGTTCTGTGCCAAAGTGTAAAGTAATTATCCTGGATTGGAGAATACTTACACTGTCTCTCATTGCCAAAAGATGCCGATCTAGCTAAAATGTGGTTGAAGCAGATATGTCGTGAGGATGTTTCTGAATTACGAACAATTTATGTCTGCATTAAAAATTTCAGAGAAGATTCACTTTTGACCGTCGATATACCGCAACCTGATGGTTCAGTGAAAACTGTTTCCAGACGGCCAGCCTACCTACCTGGTTCTATTCCCCGTATAATTGAATTCCCTACTTATTCATGGTTAAATTACGCCATCCCTCAGCGATTGGATCTTGATAAGAAAGAGCAATACTTCTTTCATCAGGTATTTAATATTTATATTGAGTAAGTGAAATCTTAATTATGTAATCAAATACACAAATTTCATGCAGTTAATTAATACAAATTGCAAATTGCAAGTTTTGCGATTTGCATGAACTGCATGAAATTTCGTATAAATATTGTTATTCATGCATATCAGAGCAGATTTGTGAACTGTGTCCTAAACGCATCTTCCTACAGTCCTTGTAGAACTGAATTATACACACTGCATATTTTTGATATACACATATATAAGAACTAAATATTTTATTTAAATATATTTCTTTTATCAAGGGGATTACAGATAGCAAGCTTGATTATGAACTTGAACTTGAAAGATTCGCTGTATCGACTTTTGAAGAATTTAAACTTAAATTTCAAACTATACACTACCAGAGAATTGGTTCTTATGGTATCCCTCTGATACAACTTTGAGTATACGTATTTAAACCTCGGCTTTCTGGATCACTTCTTAACGTTGAATCATATATCCTTAAAGATTCAAGTCTCTGCGCAGAGGGTTAGTTTATAAGCTTACATAGATTATAAATTGGTTTCTATGTACCCGGAAATACTTACTACATTAAAATATATATCTACAAATAGTTTATATAGAAAATATTCGGCCTAATATGTTCGGAATCCCTTACTAACCAAAACCACTGTACTTTTTGTTGCAGCCCAAGGTCCATTTTTGATTGACACTCTAATTTATCCCTTCGTAAGTTAGAAATTTATAACACATTTATAAAATTCGTTCTTAAGGAATTTATGAAGATGTTCAGGTGGCTTTATCTCCGCAACACGTTAAAGACATTCGTGAAATTGATTCATATATCAAAGATATTTCGAGCTACCATCAAAATTCTTCCCAAAAAGAAATCAAACAAGCTATTGTCAATCTTCAATCTTCAATTGATAAGTTTGATCTTAATAATGAACCTGATACATTATTAACAATCCTTCGACTCCAATTTATATTATGCCAACTCGAAAATATCTTGCTTCCCAAGCAAAGATACAGATACAATGTGATTACTCTTACACTTGCTTTTAAAGGCCCAACTTATTTCTCCAGCATGTTATAGTTTTCTTAAAACTTCTCAATGTCTTACACTTCCACATCAAAGTACATTACGAAATCTTACTTCAAAATCTGGTTTGGAATATGATTTTAGAGAATTTCTAATTAAATCAACGGCGAAGTTTACTAAACGTCAGCTCGTGTAAAACATCGATGAGGTTTATGACAGTCTGACTTTAGCTATAAAAGAGGAAAGATTTATAGCTCATCCAGTTTTAATGTAGAAGTAGCGGCAAAAACTGTACTTGGTTTCATGGTGACTAGCCTTTTCGATAAATGGAGTGAAATAGTTCGTCTATATCCACTTGCCTCTACCGATGCTAAAGAAGTCTTTGAGATAGTGACGACTGTCATAGCTGATATTGAAAAGTGCAATCTCAATGTTGTGGTATTATGTTCAGACAACTTACCGCTAAATCAAAATTTATTCAAATTATTCTCGCACAAGCATGTAATTGAACGATCAGTTCCCCATCCTTGTGACCCCAATCGTCCTTTATTCCTCATTTTTGATTTTGTTCACATCATTAAATGTATTCGTAACAATTGGCTTAACCAACATGCTCCTCAGTGTTGTTTTATTTTTCCTTCTTTTGAAGATACTATTAACTTTAATTTACCAGCTGCTGTATCCAGAGCATCCTTTGAAGATATTAGGAATCAATACAGACTTGAGCACTCTTCCACCTTGAAGCAAGCATATAAATTTACCGCGAAGGTTTGCTGGCCCAAGGGTGGGGTTGGTTAACCGATCTGAGGCTACGGTTGCAATTCGATTTGTCGTCACGGTTAACCGGTCAACCGCCCATCCTACTCAATACATTAAATCATTTATAAAAATTTGATTTTACTACAGAATAAGACTAAGCAGTATAAAGTATAACCGCATAAGTATATTAATTGATACATTTCGTGCTTTAGGTAAATTTAAATCAATGTTGTCCAAGAAAATTAATTAAGTGGTGATGAGTAATGGATTTATGACTACATATTCAGATAAAATTCATAAATTTTTAATACTTTATACATTAATTTCCCAATAACTCTGCTGATATTCAACTGACAGGCTAACTGGTTAATAAAATCTCTAACCGTTAACCGATGTCAGCAACGGTTAACCGGTTAGCCGGTTAACCGAATCCAGCCTTGGAGCCTGGCCTACCAATTTAGAGAGGCAAAATGTTAATCTTGCGTTGGCTGTGTTTAGCGAATCGACAAACGCTACCTTGAGGCTAAATAAACAAATTCAGGGTGCTGCTATTGTAACTCAGACTCATGAATTTCTACATGTTATAATTCATATTTGGAAAATCTTTAATGTTAACAGTCCAATGAAAGTTAACCGCTTAAGAGATTCCTTTTCAAACCCACTCATTAATAATGATGAACGTTTTTCATTTCTAAGTAATGTTGTTCAATGACTAGATACTGGGAAATTGCTACCTGGTAAGGTTGGAAAGTTAACACCCCAAACTTTCTCTAGTTTCAGACATTCTTGTTTAGTGCTTGCTCAAATAGTTAACTATCTTACAAGTGACACATGTGAAGTCGCTTATATTCTATCCTCCCGTCTTCAGAACGATCCCCTTAAACACCGTTTTGGCGTTTATCGACAAATGTCAGGTGCTCATGTTAGTATATCTGTCCTCCAAATTCTTGAAAGTGAGCGCAGACTAAAGCTTTCTTCAATATTAAAGTTATTTCAGAAGGATACTTCTGGAGAAATGTCACTTAAAGACTTTATTAAGACATTTACCACGGAAGAAGAACCGGTTGAAATAACTCCATTAAAAGATTTCTTGTCGCTGTTGGACAATTCTAATCCCCTTCCTGAAGTAGATGAAACTACTCTCCTAGCATTGGCATTTGTAACTGGATACGCTGTCCATTCTACATTCTCTAAATACAAAGATATGTGTGGGGAATGCTTTGCTAGTTTAACCAAGCAGAGAGATATTCATTTTGAAAATCAAGATAGTGTGAATCTACTCATTCAAATAACAGATCGAGGAGGATTAAAGTATCCAGCAATGGAGGTTCTAGAATCGTCCATTCTCCTTTGGAAAATCTATACTGCAATTGAAGAGCAACCGATATTATTCATTAAATATATTTCATCAACCCCGCGAAAAATTCTTGTATCTCTCTCTACTATCAAAATAGAAGATACATCATCTTTGAAATAATTTTGGAGAAGTAATTGCGACTACTGTCTCAGGGTTAAATGGGATCTATTGAAGAAAATACTTTGCACCATCTCTAATTGCATTCTGTCAAATAAAGTTCGCAACTTAAATTCACTCAAAGTACTCAAATCTTCAAAACGAACTTCTAATATTGAGGACACAGGAAATTAAAGAAATTTCAATCTTAATTAATATAATAGTTTCAGTATGTGATTGAATACATATGTTATCTGTTTTAAGTGTCGGAGTTAATGATGAATACTCCTCTGTTTCAAAATTATCGTTATACAATGCCATCTACTTACCATCCATGGTCCAAAGTAGTTGTAAGTCCTGTATTACGAAGTTCCCGATATAGTTAATTATTTTAGCAATGTTATCCACGGTGAGCTGTGTTAAGTCAACAAATTCCTCATTTCATTTCATTTGCTTGAACCATTGTATAGTAATGCTATAATTAAATAGAAGCCAGCTCGAATTCACATCCTCTAAACTCCTCACTCTTCAGAATAAGTAAACTGTTAAATACATTTCCATGTTTCCACTTGTAATAATTAGAGTGACTCGACTTGTTAAATCTTACTAACTACGCTATTGTTTTAACTTGTGATAATAAATTAATATTAATTCTACTTGTGAGTTCGACTGGCATCTATTTAATTGAAGTATTAATATACAATGGATTAAAGCAAATAAATCAAATCTATTTGGGGGAGCTGCATTTCTCCGAATTTCTTAGTTGCAATTTGTCCGAATCGCATTTTGGAATATTGTCATTTGTCCGAATCGTAATTTGGAATATTGTCATTTGTCCGAATCGTATTTTGAAAAATGTCATTTGTCCGAAAAGTAATTTGGAATATTGTCATTTGTCCGATCGTAATTTGGAATAATGTCATTTGTCCTAATCGCATTTTGGAATATTGTCATTTGTCCGAATCGTAATTTGGAATATTGTCATTTGTCAGAATCGTAATTTGGAATATTGCCATTGGGCATTGTCATGTGATTTTCGAATTAAATTAAAACTATTAGAGAGAAGATACTGTAATTGGGAGGGGACGGATGTGAAATTCATTTACACAGCGGAAGCAGATATTATGCGGATGCGAGATTAGATATTATGCGGATGCGAGATCAGCTATCTGAGTTTAGTTATAAACATATTGAAACTCTAAATCAGTGGTTCTTAACCTTTTCTCTGCCATTTCCCACTTTGGAATACCTAGTTACTCTATTCCCCACCTAAATATGAACTTAATTTAAGAAGTAAATGGTGTTCATATACTTTAGGGGTACACTTAATAATATCCCTTTTAATATTATTGTTATTAGTCCAATGCAGTGGCGGCGCAAGCCAGCCGCCACTGGTGGGGTACAATTGCGTCACAGGTGGGGCACAGGCTGTCAAACTGGGGGACACTCACATCAATGAGGTGGGGCACACCATGGCCTACTTAATATACGGCTATATATGTCGCCGAGAAGGCCATAAAACAAAGAGGCCAGTTTCTAATTTTCAAAATGGAGAATTGATCTATATTCGAATAATTAGCAATGATAGAGCTGAAAAGTGTATTATAACTATATAGGAATATGGTATCCAGGTATGCATAGCACCCTCCAGAATTGTGATATGTCATCATCTGATGACGTTGTGGTTATTTTGGTTGCGAATTATCTTGTTTTTCTAGCATACTTTTAACATAGTTAAACGCGTTATAAATGTTCAAAATTGGAACATGGTTATACCCAGAAGTAGTAGAATAAAATATATCGAAATTATAAATGGAATGTTGACACATTCCTCGGTTGCCATGGAAAATGTATATTTCCTAAAATGTGCCATTACTCAAAAACTATTAATGTTATGTAAACTAGACTTGTACTGATCTGTCCGGAATAGGTAACTTCCTATTCATCGATAATACATTTTATATGCCTAACTTCAATAATATTTGAGATAATGAGTGTATTACCTAATAATGAATTAAGTGTTAAATATCTCATTATCTCAAAGATTATTGAAGTTAGGTATATAAAATGTATTATCGATGGATAGGAAGTTACCTATTCCGGACAGATCAGTATAAGTCTAGTTTACATAACATTCATAGTTTTTGAGTTATGGCACATTTTAGGAAATATACATTTTCCATGGCAACCGAGGAATGTGTCAACATTCCATTTATAATTTCGATATATTTTATTCTACTACTTCTGGGTATAACCATGTTCCAATTTTGAACATTTATAACGCGTTTAACTATGTTAAAAGTATGCTAGAAAAACAAGATAATTCGCAACCAAAATAACCATAACGTCATCAGATGATGACATATCACAATTCTGGAGGGTGCTATGCATACCTGGATACCATATTCCTATATAGTTATAATACACTTTTCAGCTCTATCATTGCTAATTATTCGAATATAGATCAATTCTCCATTTTGAAAATTAGAAACTGGCCTCTTTGTTTTATGGCCTTCTCGGTGACATATATAGCCGTATATTAAGCAGGCCATGGGCACACTCAATTTAGGTGGGGCACAGGCCCCACTTTGCCCCACCCTCGCGCCACCTCTGGTCCAGTGACACTTAGAAATACATAACTATATATCAGGGTTATAAATCAAGCCAAATATTTCAAATATTTGATTTAATTTGAATTGATTCACGGGAATATTGAGTGGCAAATAATTTGATTTGAAATTATTTGAAATCTCAAATGATTTGATTTAAGAAAAGAAAAATTATTTATTTACAGCCCTGCTATATGTTCATTGAGCATTTTTCCCCACAAGGGAAACTAAGGCTTTGGAAATTCTCCGGCCAAAGATTTTCTGTAGTCCAGCCAAACTAGACCATCCTATAATATAACATAGTTACAGCAAATGAAAACTAGTCCGACCATAGCCGGACCAGCAGAACAGCGTGTTATTCCTATGCCAAGGATACTTCTTGAAAAGGGCAATATAAATTTTCTAAGCAAGTCAAGGCGATATTTGAATTTGATTCTATATGGATTTGAGCACCCCAGGTAACGTAGTTCGCACGGAGTTCCCAGAGGTGCTCAAATCCGTATAGAATCATATTGATTCGTGATTTCCACACTAAATTTTGATTGAGCATTTTGTTTTTTGATATTTGATATGTCAAGGGAATCTCAAACAATTTCTCGTGTCAATGTTTATAATGAACAACGGGCGAGCGTAGCCAGCGTGCGAAAAACTTTGGGCGCTCGAACCCTCTAGAAGTCCAGAATTAAGACGATATAACTTAATTTGAACAAGTTTTTATGGGAAACAGTCCGGAGAACACTATCGGACGTGTTAACTTTGACGAGCTGTCATGGCCGATATAGACACTCTTTCAATTGCCTCAATTTCCAAAAATGTTCGCACTACATCAAATTAACTGCGTACAAATTTTGGTGCTTTTATCAAAGAAATGAACAGTTATATGGTTGTGCAGCTGCACTACTAATAGTCCACCAGTGGGTAAAGGACCCAGGTGGACTATTAGAGAACATGGACCATTAATGAATTTAGCCTTAAGTAACAACAAATAAACATAATATGCTATGATACGGTATAGTTAAAGTATATTAGTACAAGTAAATATAATCGAGAATATATAGAGTCAATATAAACTATTAGGGAGTATGAACTGTACGTAAATTTGGTCTTTACTAGTCAATCTGTAGTTAGGGGGCCCATGTGGACGCTAGCTTAAATAACATCGAAAGTAATTAAGGTGGGCAAAAAGAGAAGTAGACGTTTAGAAAGAATTGAGTGTAGCTAGAAACAGTCAGGGAACTTAACACATAATGGTGACGAGCCCTTCGGTCTCAGTAGCTTTGCGACGGGTCGGTGCTACATACCCAGGGGGGAGGGGGGGGTCAATCGATAGATACTTGACCCATAGCCAGGTGGTGGGTCCCATTAAAAAAATATTTCATGAAGTACCTGGTACTTCATGGAGGGTACGAATCAATATTATTGCGAAATTTTGCAGTAAATTATCAAGAATTTACACTAAGGGTAATTTTTAAAATCTTATCACACCTAAAGGTGAGAATTGCTGACTAATTAAAATTGTAAAAAATTAAAAAGTGTGTTTTGGGTAAAAATGCTCATAGGAGGACTTCAGGGACCACATGTAATTAACTTCGTATCAATTTATGCTAATCTGACACAGGTGACAACTCCACAGTGTCACTTGTGGAAAATACTGAATGGATGTAGGGGTCCAAAAGCAATACATTCGTCAAGTACTTGGTACTTCGTGAGGGGGTGGGGGGGGGGGGTAGGTATGCCCTAAAAATATATTTTTTCCATGAAGTCACCTATGGGTTAGTATTCTTGAGATTGACCCACCCCCTGACATACCTCAAGTTAACGGCCGCTATGCGGCCTTACTCATCATCCTTGCTACCATGCAAAATGGTAGTGGATGTTATAACAAACCTTTCTACCATTTCCATAGATTTAACTTGTTTACCAATAATACCCGTTGGAAGTTAACTTATAGGTTGATTTTGAAATTATTCATTTGTTTACCTATTATAATATTTGGAAGTTAGTTTATATCTTAATTATAAATATGGTTTCGATTCCCTAATTAATACAATCCGGACAAACACACCCACAAACAAATAACAATCGAGTTTTAATAATAGACGAGCCCTTCGGTCTCGGTCGCTTTGCGACAGATCGGTGCTACGCACTTCAAGTTAACGGCCGCTATGCGGCCTTACTCCTCACCCTTTCTACCATGGAAAATGGTAGAAATGGACGTTATATAGTTCCCTTTATAAGATTTCCATAGTTTTAACTTGTTTTACATATTATAAATTTATGAGTGCGAAATTCGTGTTCAGCATACTTGTTTACCTATAATACCCGTTGAAAGGAAACTTCTAGGTTGATTTTGAATTTCATTAATTTGTTTACCTATTTTGTGTCAACAACAACAACAAATATTCATATTATAAATGCGAAATTCGTGTTCAGCATACTTGTTTACCTATAATACCCGTTGAAAGGAAACTTCTAGGTTGATTTTGAATTTCATTAATTTGTTTACCTATTTTGTGTCAACAACAACAACAAATATTCATATCATAAATTTGTAAATGCGAAATCCGTGTTCAGCATGCTTGTTTACCTATAATACCCGTTGAAAGCTAACTTCTAGGTCGATTTTGAATTTCATTAATTTGTTTACCTATTTTCTGTCAACAACAACAACAAATATTCATATTAAAAATTTGTAAATGCGAAATTCGTGTTCAGCATACTTGTTAACCTACATACCCGTTGAAAGCTAACTTCTAGGTTGATTTTGAATTTTGAATAATTTGTTTACCTATTTCTGTCAACAACAACAACAAATATTCATATTATAAATTTGTAAATGCGAAATTTGTGTTCAGCATACTTGTTTACCTATTATAATATTTGTTACCAATTATAACATTTGACAGTTAATTTATCTCATATATTAATGCGGTTTCTATCCCCCAGTCACTTTAATACAATCCGGACAAACACACAAACACACAAACACACAAACACACAAACACACACACAACAATCGAGATTTAATAATATAGATATACTGGACTTAAGCACTAATATTTTATAGTAAACTTAAAGAGTTTTTAGAATATTGCTGCTAGGTCCCGACAAATTCCACACTCACGAAATCATCTATAGAAAATTAACTGTTCCTGCAGCTGCATGAAGTAGGGTTAAAACTTAAGACGTACTTTCGGATACTACGTACTCTATTAGCCGATTTTCCTAAATCTGATCCACTATAAATGATTCGGTTAATACGTACTCAGATATGACGTACCTCTGATAAGACGCACCAATTTCAATTCCCAAGTAAATAAATATACTTGTATTTTAAATCGGTTAGTACGTACTCTAGAAAACTATTAGCAGAACTCAGTTAGTAATTGATTTAAGTGAGTAGGTTACAACTAAATAGTTTAATCTCATCGTTAAGTATCAAGTATGTTAAAGGCTTGAATATCCTACATCGTATTTATACCATCGAACAAGTCAGTATTTCGACTTGTGGATTATGTGTACAGATAAGAACTACCTCAGTTAGTATGTACTTTTTCTTGTTTCCCAGGGTGGTACGTCTTAACCGAGTTCTATTAGACTTTAACTATAACGTATGTTAGTATATTATGTGTATTTTATGTTACTTAAGGCTAAATTCTTCAACGGTCCATGTTCTTAATAGTCCACCTGGGTCCTTTTATCCACTGGTGGACTATTAGAGAGAATATACTGTAATGATAACTAAGGAAATTGTCGTAAACAGCATCAAATGACGATTTAGAGTGTCACTATGTTTATAACTAGACTCAGATAGCTGATGGGAGTCGAACAAGCGGTCAAGCGATAGGTTTAGGGCAAATTTTGAGAAAGGAATGTTGTCACATTCCTGAGACATTATTTCGTTGCTATGCATAAACAATGGGCAAGTGACCCCTTCAACGACGGGGAATTTCATGTGGACATTGGACAACGAATCTGGTCTTTAAAAGTAGACCAGAGTTGATTTTGGAAAATTGCCGTTCGGGGTAATACCGGCGATTCAGTAGAGAGCCGCAATTTTTAAAGTCCAAAATAACATCGAAAATATATCCGTTCGTCGTGGGGCCGCGGAAAAAATTTGATGCCGGGGTCATAAAGACTACGTATAAAAATTTGGTGCTTTTGTCCAGCGTGTCCCGAAATCGATGTCAAGCGATCGGACTACGTATTATAAATATAGGCTTTGTAGGCATCAACATAATGATTATGTTCCTTCATAGGGATTATCAAATTTCCAGCACGATATATTTGACCAGTTCTCTTACAACCACTCCTAAGATTGCGCACTTTAAGTAAATATATTTCTAAGTAATTTTTGTCATGAACAAACTTGGGGACAATTTCGCAATCTTACCTCACCTAGATATTTTAGTGTTTTGCTAGAGGTTATTTTTTTATCCGATAGAGCCTTGAAAAAATCAGTATTGGTCGAAACAGGGAGAAATCGGATAAAAATTGACTCAGTTAGGCCAAATTTTGTGTTATAAGCCAAATCTATGGGAAACTTAAAATATAGCAAGATTATTTGGAATATCGAATTTTGTGGTTAAACGCTTCCTTTTGATGAATGCCTATAGTTTTATTTTAATTTTTTTATTTTTTAATACAATAAAAAAAAATTAATTTTAATTTTATTTTTTTCGATTTTTTTAAATTACGATAGGCATTCATCAAAAGGAAGCGTTTAACCACAAAATTCGATATTCCAAATAATCTTGCTATATTTCAAGTTTCCCATAGATTTTGGCTTATAACACAAAATTTGGCCTAACTAAGTCAATTTTTATCGGATTTCTCCCTGTTTCGAAAAAGACTCATTATTTTCAAAGCTCTATCGGATTAAAAAAAACCTCAAACAAAACACTAAAAAAATATCTAGGTGAGGTAAGATTGTGAAATTGTACCCATACTTGTGTCCGTCAGTCGATGTCAGAATATTTCCTATACATGGTTTATACTCTTCAGAATTGAATTCCATAATGTCCTATAAATTGCGAAATGATTTCAAAGTTAATTATGGGAATTCTTTTATAATGATAAGATGAATGGATATTTCTAGTAATCGATTCGCGAAAATCAAAATATTATGAAATTGCAATTGTGTGTACTGATTCATAACGTGTGATAATAGACAATGTTTGTTTTTCCTATACTACTAGTCCATGTTGCAAATAGATTTTGTATTTATCAATAATCACTTTTCGGACAAATGACAATATTCCAAAATACGATTCGGACAAATGACAAATTACAAATTCGGACAAATGCATGCGCCTCAAATAATTAGATTAAATAAAATAAATATATATTTTATACATAATTGATAATTTATACATAATAAAAAAGGTCGTTAATTTCAAAGATGTTTCAAAGTAATGACAAACTTCAAATTGATCGATCGTTCCTTGTTGCTCTTAGCCACATGAAAAAGTTTTTTGAGACCTTGAGGCGTTGATGACAAGGCGAAGAAAATCAAAAATTGCAGCCTGTACCGAAAGAAATTCCCTTTGGAGGCACTACTAGTTACCCAACTCCAAAGGGAAATGCGTCAGCACAGGCTGCAATTTTGTATTTTGTATTTATTCTTAATTAAAGTAATGCATTTTTTACTCATTTATTGGTAATGGAATTTAGACAAGCAAAATTAATCTCAAAACTAAGCATAGTTACATACGTATTTAAAATGTCCAAAGATAATGTGAGATTATGCAGTATCTGAATATATCTGTCGCGAAGACCGATGGACTCATTAACATTAATCCTTAACAGTTTAACATCTCTAGACCAACATTTTAATTATTAATTGATAACAATGCATTCTTAATGCGGGTAATTATTTTGCAAATAATGTAAAATAAGATCGTCAAAATTTCACAAATACTAATTTTTATCGCATGAAAGGTGTAGTAGTCAAAAATTAAATATGTATAATAGTAATGAGAACTCACACTTTAATTCCAGGAGAATCGTCTCCTGTATAGACGTGCCACATTCCGCCCCCTTTATTTTGGGGTATTCTCATCTGCTGATTACCAGCTCCACCAGTTGGCCTCCTAATAATAGTTTTACACCAATAAATGTCGATAGTTGTTTGTTTGTTTGATTGTATATATAGCATATGTATGTTGCAGTGTAAAGCCGTAAACACACAATAATTATTGTGTATGTACGAACAGATATAGTAAACAAACATAGTGTGCTCGAATACATAATGTCATTATGTTTTAAGAAAATTGATCAAAGATTATGGATGGAAACAAAAATGATTCGATGAGTAATAACATTACCTCCCAATAAGTAACTGAAAGAATTATAACTTTAGCTTACAGCTGGTAACAAATCAATTTTGGGCTTTTGTACAAGTGTAGTCCTATAATTAATACGACTGTCGATTAGAAAGTGTTGAGTACGTTCGCACGTTCTTACTGAGAATAATAGTAATCAGTGTATATAATCGTGTAGAAGTAAATAGAACTAAAAACTAAGTGCTGTAAACTATACTAAAATAATAATGGATGAACTAAGCTAACTAACTAATGTCAACGTCTATGGATGGACAATAAACTTCTGACAGAAGTACTAAAAAAATTTTGATTCACAAATCTTGAGTTTGTAAAAGTATGGAAAAAGCAAAGAAAGGAAAACGTGGTTTACGTGGTTCCACTAGGTCGGGTAGAGAATTTATTGTAGAAATGCGAGAAGTTTATGGAGAGAATTGCCATTCCAAATCAACTGTCTAATGTGGATTAAACTTTTTCAAGATGGCTGGAGTACGGTTGATGACTACCAATACGCGGGCCGTCAGTATTCCACGAGACTCCAGGCGAATATCGAACAGATCTCTCGTATAGTTGATACAAATAGGCGTCTTACTGTCAGACAGTTAGAGGAGATCCTGGACATATCTCAAACTACTATACATTGCATTATAGTCGAGGACCTGAAATGAGCCGCGTTGTTTCTAGTGGGTGCCAAAACCTTTGACCGAATATAATAAGCGCCAACGGGTAGATATTTGTGGCCTCTCACTAAAATCATGGAGATAGGATATTCTCGAACGCCTAGTAACTGGAGACGAATCCTGGTTTCATTACTATGAACAGGAAACAAAATTGCTAATGAGTCAGTTGAAAAGACGTCATGGACGTACCTGACCAATCCTAAGCGCCAAAAAGACCGCCTGGAAGAAAATGGCCATCGTATTCTGGGATAGAGGGCATACTTACAGTGGATGCGCCACTTTGGGGAACAGGTGGAACACACCAACATTAATTTGAAGCCTGTTCCCCACCTCAGTTGGGGCACAGGGTTCACCCGGTCCCCCTCTCCCGTCGCCCCTTCATACTCCAACCGATTGGCTCTACGATAAAACAACCATCAATAGCAATTAGGGATGGGACAGAGATCCGCATCCGCATCCGTATCACCGGAACTCCGCATGATTTACCAACTCAGCCTTTACATCCGAATCCGCGGAGTTTAAAAATCTCGCATCCGCCTTACATCTGCATCCGCCGAGTTTATGAATTTCACATCCGTCCCCTCACAATTACAGTCTGTCTCTCTAATAGTCCACTTCTCCACTTCCTTAATTGTCTAATATAATTTTGTTATTCATTACTAGTTTAATTGGACAGTTTTTGTATGTAATATTGTTCTTCTCTAATTATCCATTCTCTAAGTCCATTTCTCTTATAGTCTACTTCAGTTAATGTCTAAATGGGGACCCTTTGTCTACAGGTGAACTCTTAGAAAAACCAGAAAGGCCAGATATGCTTACTACTTACACAGTTCATACTCCCTAATAGTCTGCTGTGCATTCATTTGCATGTGTTTGTGTGGGAATTAAACTTTTTTCGCCAAATCCCTGTTTCATATTACGAGAGTCCATTGTATAGTAATACATAGTAATAAAATATTGTAAAACTGAAAGCCAATAGGTTTGAGCGTAATGAAAACACCGCATCCGCGTAAGTAAAGATGAAAACTCCGCATCCGCATCCGAATCCGCGGAGTTAAAAATTTGGCATCCGCATGCACATCCGTATTCGCGGATGTGGAAAAATTCGCATCCGTCCCATCACTAAGAGCAATTATTAAAAAACCGAATTGGATGAACTTGGTCAGCCACCAAGCGTGAACGACGTGGGAACTAAGCAGGAAATTATCCTCACACTACTAGCTCCACATCAGTGCTGTAAATACCAATGCCATTAGACGTTTGGGTTTAGAATGTCTCCCGAACCCTGTACTGTCTATAGTCTAGATGCTCCAAGAGACTACTGGCAGTATGGAGAGATGAAAAGGCCCTATCGTGGAAAAATATTCATGGAGTTTAGTACCCAGATGTCGGTGGTAGAACTGTGGGAAAAGGGTACCCAAAGGAATTTGCGACACAGGCATTTGATAAACTTCCTGAAAGCTGGTACCGGCGCATAAAAGTAAAGGGGAGTACATTGAAAATTTTGATATTAATTTATATCAAAATATGTTACTCATTTTATCAAACTAGTCCAATTAATTATTGAACAATTCTTGATACCTAGGAAAAATAAAAAATGTGCTTTCGATTTACTAATGTCGGGAAAAAAGTAAACTAATCAACTGAATGAAGCGAAAGATGCGGGTAGACGGTATAAGGCAAAATTTAATGATGAAAATCAATAAATTGATCGACTGGAATAAAGCCGATAAATACGATGATTGGAATTAGCCAAAATCCAGAATGGAACTAGCCCGAAAAATAATAATGTTTGGAATTAGACCGAAATACAATTTATTTTTCATATTCAAATGATATTAATTTGTAGTCCTTTAGCAACTTTGTAACACCAGTATGTGTCTGGATTCTTTTATCAGGTTTCTAGAATGTCAACTTAATATACCTAGTAGTATTATAAGTTTTGAGTAAGATACACTGTAAGATACACTCACCTAACAAATGTATTCGTACCAATCAATAATTTGCGCCACAAATGGCAGATGACGAAAATATGTGCGAACTTCAAGTGTGTCTCATCAATAAAATCTGAAATATATTATATTTCAAGTTTTGTTAACAGCTAGTTATAATAAATGTTTGGGGCCATATTTATTAGACATTTCCAAAGTGGCCTGCATATTCCTACCATGTGCTACTAGTGGCACAGTGGCATAAATATTTAAGTGACTACAAGTTATCAACTAAGTGTAGAAATTGACAGCAAGAGTAATTCTAACATGTAGAAATCAAAACTGCATTCCACAGTGGGAATTTTCAGGGGTGTAAGTGGAAATAGGAAACTATGCTAGATAAACTCTAACTTTAGAATTATTGACATATAGGTTATCGGTAGCTGCAAACTGAATGGCATTATCAATCAAAAATGATGTACGTAGTCTCCTAAACGTAGTTCTAGGCAATTCATGTTAAATTTGTCATAAATTATATTTTAGGTTTGTTAACAAATTTTTATTGTTCACCCATGATTATTGATTATATTTCTTGAACAAGGTATAATCTTTTCAAAAATACTAATATATATGGTTCAAAGTTATTAAGTGATCCACGTCGCGCCTTTTCCCGCATTTAGAAACTTTTTATAAGAATATTACATTACCTAGGTTTTAGAGCTAGTAGAACCCAGTTTTGACAATATTGTTGAGATCTCAGTCACTAATTTTCCGACAGTTCAGCTCCCTGATAAACTTTAATTTATCAAATTGACAACGAATAGTTTGATATTTTGGTCAGATTCTAATTCATCGTAATCCATAACTCACTGGATTCGAGTTAAGAAATTCAAAAGCTTCCTTGTTACGCACAAGAAATAATTATAATTGAAGGAGTATAAATTGTACTTGAATCACTATCTAAATAAATTAAATAATATTAAAAGAAAATATCTGTGGATAAATTTGGGCGGATCTGGAATTTTGTTTATATTGAAGCTAAATATGTCTACTTTATATTAAAAACACAAAAAAACCCGCCGGAGCCTGGACACGATATTTCCCATCACCTTGAAGGAGGGGGACTAAGCAAGAATTTATATTTTCCGTTAGCCAAATCCAATATTCAATGTACTGATATGTTATTATGATATCTAACAGGGCCGCCGAGAGGGGGGGGGGCAAGGGGGCACAGTTGCCCCGGGGCCCGTGGGTCTAGGGGCCCCCGTGATAATTCCTAAACAAAGTTATTAGTTTAAGAATGTAAGTATAATGTCACCGCCAAATGCTGACTTCAGATAATAAAATTGAATGATATATAGTTAACTCAAACTTAAATTATAAAGAGATAAGGAAATCGTGTAAATGAACATTTGGGTTTGGGAAAGGTTCCAGAGGGCTGTCAATGGAAAATTGGTCCCCGAAAAAACTGTCCTAGAACCATTTTCCCTGGAATTTTGGTCCAGGATCAATTTTGGGGCCCAATTTTCCAGTGACAGGCTTATTCATAAAATTTTTGGGTTCCAATATGGCGAAAATCGCCTAGGCTACTATTCTAGTAAATACGGTAACTAAATAAACAAAAACCTCAGAGGGACCATTTATCCAAAGAAGGACCAGATTTCCATGAAAGTTTTAGTTCCCCCGAACCAATTTTCCATGGGGACCAAATTTTCCATGACAGGCCCATCATTGTTGTTTGCCCTGGGGCCCGCAAAACCTCTCGGCGGCCCTGATATCTAATATATATAATTAAACCATGTATATCAGAATATTCAAAAGGAAAGTAATTTCTCAAGAAGAGTGTTCTCAAAATCTGCAATGAAGCATAGTAACTTTCTTTAACCGCAAAAGAAATTCCAATTGTCAAAAATCTAATACTTTGAATAGTCATAACAACCAAAATATTTCTTAGAACAGAATGAAATTATGGATTACTAGGTTTATTGATATTCTGAATTCAGTGGTAACCACGATTTCCACCTAGATTCCCACTTAGTGGGGCAGCATAGCAAAATAATTGATCAATTTTTGATACAAGCATGAAAATTGGCACAGATATAGATAAATATATTATAAAAAGATATGGATATGGAGGCATGACGAAATTTTAATATTTTCAAGATGGTGGCCAAAAATTGTCGTAAACTGTCGGACAAAAGCCAGCTCTCACGATTACTTGTTAAATGACCTCGTAGAGTGTTTATATGTGCATAGTTATTCTCAAATGACTGTGCGATGAAGAAAGAGGGGTCACTCGATAGGATAGAAACAATATTTGAGAATGGAATGTGTTACATTCCAGCGTTGTCAAGGAATGTCCTCCCTCCCAAACATGGTCATGTGACCCCTATAATGACTGGAAATCTTAGGCTGATTACGAATATCAGCATTAAACATTGATTAAACTTCAATTGACAAAGTTAATTTGCTTTTGTATACATATATGTACTACAGTATAACTCGGTTAGTACGTACTTCGGCTTAGTAAGTACTAATTTATTTAACCAATTAGTAATTTATATGTAACTCAATATAATGTAAAGTCAGTTAGTACTGTATAAATCAAATAATCACTTTTCGTGTCTTCTATTTTCGGGTATTTTACAAATTGGTATCAGCCGGTGTTATTTGAATTCAAGATTCTTTGAAGCGTCCAAAAATTGTGTTCAATAGTAACCGGAAATTCGCATTATACGTGTTCGTACTAATGAGGTTATATCGTATATTTGAATTTAATTAGTATTTATTTAGTTTAAGCGCTAAAAATATTTTAGGCGAGATTATTCAGGGGCTAAGGATTTTAAGAAACTACTGATGAATCTATATTATTCAAACTCGACTGTTGTTTGTTTGTGTGTGTGTGTGTGTGTGTGTGACCAATGTGTGTGTTTGTTTGCCCAGGTTGCATTAAAGTGATGGGGGAATAGAAACTGCATTCATATAGGAGATAAAAACTAGCTTTATCCAGAATTCATATTAACCGGAGTAAAACCCATTGTAGCTTGTAGGGACCTGATTCTGTGGAACTATTTGTCGTCTTTTCCGCGAAATGGTATTAACCGTGTTCGCACTAACGAGATTCTACTGTAATATGGAAATATCCGTTGTATATAAGATAGGTATTGGTGTCGAATCTGTCGATTAAACGTAGTCGACTCGCTTTATAGAGCCACCAGTTAATAGATTATACCGCTTAATCGAGTAAAAGTTTCGCAAGATTTTTAAGACGGAATGACATTTTGACTCAGAATAGAAGTCGGTTAGTAACCCCTCGGGAGAGAAAATTTGTGCATATTATCCAAGTGTACGTACTAACTGACTTTACATTATATTGAGATACATATAAATTACTAATTGGTTAAATAAATTAGTACTTACTAACATAGGCGTCGGAAATGGGCCCGCCGGGCCTTTTGGCAGCTCGGGCCGAAGGCTCCGGGGACGGCCCAATCGACCCCGGGGCCGCTACATTCACTGCCGGGTGGGCCGGGTGGGTCCGACGCCTATGCTTACTAAGCCCATAGTACGAAATAACCGAGTTATACTGTAGTACATATATGTATACAAAAGCAAATTAACTTTGTCAATTGAAGTTTAATCAATGTTTAATGCTGATATTCGTAATCAGCATAAGATTTCCAGTCATTATAGGGGTCACATGACCATGTTTGGGAGGGAGGACATTCCTTGACAACGCTGGAATGTAACACATTCCATTCTCAAATATTGTTTCTATCCTATCGAGTGACCCCTCTTTCTTCATCGCACAGTCATTTGAGAATAACTATGCGGATATAAACACTCTACTTGGTCATTTAACAAGTAATCGCGAGAGCGGGCTTTTGTCCGACACTTTCCGACAATTTTTGGCCGCCATCATGAAAATATTAAAATTTCGGGATGCCCCCATATCCATATCTTTTTATAATATATTTATCTAAGTCTGTGCCAATTTTCATGCTTGTATCAAAAATTGAACAATTCACTCCAATATGGCTGTTATGCTGCCCCACTAACTGTGCATTCTTGACTATAAATTGGGAACACTTTTGTCCTAAACAAGAAACAAATATTTAATGAGCTCACTATCTAGTTAATAGGGTTACACTTTAAAACAATTAATCATGATCAAAATGTTGGTGAATCTATAAAATAAATTGGAAATTATTGATTTATACGAATATTTTCGGTAAGTGTATGTTGGTAAGATGAAAAATACATCAATTAACCCAGGATAACTTAGGAAAGCAAGTCTCTAGCATAAACTTCAATTTTTGCTTAAAAGGTGTCGAAAATCTTATTTTCAACGCCTTTGCGGAAAACCTGAATCACCGCGGAATTATCTCAATTTTATCCACATTTATTTTTAACACATTTAAAGTTAGCAGGTGCTCCTCCATGAACTTTTCAAATTTTCATTTTTTTGTTTTTTGGGAAGATTAATATTTGTATTAGAACTATGGGAGGATCTCGCGATTTGGTGCTACCAAATAAATTACTTCAAATTTATGAGCTTGGATGAAATCTTGAGTATGTATATTATGGTGGTGCAAAAAAAAACACTAAGTAAACAAGAACAAATGAACCAGTAGCGGTGAATGCCGCTTAAAATAACTGACTCAACAAGTGAGTCAGTCGTCAAATTATACAAAATTAAGAATAATAGAATAAATATTGCTGACCTGATATTCCTCACAGTTCCTTTAGGCGAAGCTGCTGTTGGACGTCTTGTAACGCTGGAAGAAGCTGTAACACTACTAGTAGATCCCTATACATGAATTAACATGTTTATAAATAAATACATATGGGTTGGGTTTAAAAATGTTATAAACTAAAGTGTGAGTACTTCAGATCATTTTGGCGGGAGTCTAACTTAATATCAAAAAGAGAGAGGTTGAAATGGGCGAAATTTCATTTTAATAATAGATAAAATAAGACGATTTGCCCCCGGATGAGCGAAACTTTGGTGAGGGAATCCTTTTTGAGCGAAATCTCTCTGGGCGAAATCCATTTAAGCGAAACATTTTTGGGCGAAATCCATCTAAGCGAAGCATTTTAGAGGGAAATCCTTCTAAACGAAACCTTTTTCATTGGAACCATTTTTAAACAAAGTTTTATTGGTCTAAGGTGTTTATGTAAAATATCGTTCAGTTAACTTAACTATAAATACAACATGTTTCACCAATTATTTTCGTTTTATCCATTCCTTATGGCAACAAGATATGAAACTACTTAAGGATTCCCGGCTTTAAGTTTCGAAGGCTATTCTTATAGATTTGATAGAACTTTGTCTAACAATTCTAAGAAACGATGGCGCTGTCGTACTAGGGACTGCAATGGTTGTCTTTATACAGCTAATAATCAGGTAAACAGTGTTATCGAAACCAAAACGCCCCATCGGGAACATCGTATCGCGGATCCAGAAGGGAGATGCATAGAAAAGGTTGTATCTGATCTTAAGACAAGAGTGAGGAATGAGCCAACAGCGATAACATGCCTAAATGATGAGGCTGCTGGCACTCTTTCTGCTAATGCTTCACGTTTTCCACTCTTTAGTAGGGTGATCCAAAAAAAAAAATTATACAATGCTATTTAGGTTTGTGTATTTAATTATTCCAATTGTGGAAATATACAAATTGTCAATTTAGTGGACGAATTTACCGATTTTTTCAGGTTACGCAACTCTATTAGGTGTTAGATTATTTTCTTCGGGCATGAGCAATAATCCTCGTGGGACCACTATAAAATTACAACCTACACGCAGCACATTCGATGTCTGGTTGATCGGCCAGGTCAGTGATACCATCACTGGCCGTCGCCTGCCAACTCTTCGCCAAGTTCTTTGCTTATTTTATCATCACCACAACGTGAACAATCTTCGTGTACACGAGAGCGCAGCTTCAGCTGTTGAAGTAGCTGCTGCATTCTGGCTAGAAGCGCGCATCCCAATCATGGATAAATTAAATGCGACGACAATGCTCAAAAACATAATCACGCGATACAACATACTCAAGAAGAGCAAAGGGCGATCGGGACCACAAAAATTCAAGGAGGAAGAGTTTACTGCTAGACTAGAACAGTTGTTTGATATATCACATAAGAACTTGGATGCGAAGAAAGCAGAAGACCGGGCATTCTTGGTAGACCAGCGAAGCGCTCGCGTCGGCTATATGGGAGGGATCGACTGTGAGTTAGCAGCTCGAGAAGAGCGCACGAGGTTTCGCCAGGAGGCACACATCAAACGACAACGACTGGAAGTTGAATCTGCGAGCGTTTCTGGAATGGTGCAGTCTGATTGCAAGACGGACAGTGATGATGAGATCCCTGATGACAACGACAAAAAGTACCAGCCCTTAGCAATGATGAGCTCCAATACTCCTGCCAGCCGCCCTCCATACATCAACGTCATAACGCCGGAACTTTCTGCCGCACTCGACCGCACGAAAACCAGTGACAGATTCGCAATGCACTGCATTGCTGCCACTGCCAAGGCGTTCGGCCATGAAGTTGGGGTCTTAACGCTGTCTTACAACACTATCCGCAGACGACGCATTCATTACCGGGCGGAACGAGCTGATGAGATCCGCAACGAGTTTGCCGCGGATGTACCCCTCGTAGTTCATTGGGATGGGAAGCTGCTGCAGTGCATTACGGGTGAAAGTGTAAAGGTGGACCGTCTACCTGTCCTCGTTTCAGGGTTGAACCTGGAGCAGTTGTTGGGAGTGCCAAAACTGGCCTGCGGGACAGGTAAGGCTATGGCAGAGGCGATCTACAGCGAACTAGTCCGATGGAAGTTGGCGGACAAGGTGATAGGCATGTGCTTTGATACAACAGCCAGCAACACTGGCATCCATATCGGAGCATGTGTGCAGCTGGAACTGAAGCTAGGTCGAGACCTCTTTAAATTTGGATGTCGTCATCACATCGCAGAGGTTATCGTGAGGGATTTGGGCGTGCTCTGCTATGGTCCGACGTGTGGCCCACACGTACTGCTTTTCCAGCGGCTGCAGGACCGATGGCCATTCATCGATCAATCTCGCTACACGCTTGGTTCTGATACGATGGATGATCTACTCCAGACGCCCGTCTGCCAGCGGTTAAAGGCGGCAGCACTACTCGCTCTTGAAACAATCGACATGGAATGCATCTTACGCGACGACTATAAGGAGCTGCTCCACCTCAGCCTCATTTTTCTGCGGGGTTCTGGCAACTTCACAGGATTTCGGCGACCAGGCGCCTTCCATCACGCGCGATGGATGTCGAAGCTTATCTACACACTGAAACTTTGGTTATTTCGTGAACAGTTCGCTCTAACTCGACGTGAAAATCAAGGAGTGCAGTCATTCTGTCTTTTTATCACTCTTGTGTATGCGAAATACTGGTTCGCTGCACCACTCTCGTGTGAGGCCGCAATAAACGATCGCCAGCTGTTGAGCGACATTAAGGAATTCGCTGCTGTCAACAGTCGTTTCGCAGAGACGGCTGAGCGTGCGTTTCGGCGCCACCTCTGGTATTTCTCGGGGAAATTAATCGGGTTGGCTCTGTTCAGCAATCAGTTGGAAGCTGATGAGAAGAACAACCTGGCCGCTGCCATTCTCAGACAGAGTGAGTCGGAACCAGCGGTAGGCAAGTGCCCTGTACGTTTGGCGCCAAGCACAGATCTGCACATGCCACTCTCGGCATTCGCAACTCCGCACTCTCGCGACCTGCTACGCATTTTGGGAGCAGATAACATTCTGTCAGCAAGTACCACCATGTGGGAAAGTATGGAGTGTTATGTACGTGGGCGAAAGCTGGCGCGAGCCTTCAAGGTTGTTAACGACTGCGCCGAGCGGGGTGTGAAGTTGATAACTGACTTCAACAAACATATCACGCGAGATGAGGAACAAAAACAGTACCTTCTACAGGTTGTGACAGATCATCGACGTCAATACCCGAAGCCGACTAAGTCTGTTCTATCTACACAGCGTATTTGATTAATAGAGTTTAGTGATTTGTTAATAATTATTACTAGAATATAGTGTATAGTTTATAATTATTCCTTCCTTTGTTTGTGTACTGGGGCTTAGTGGTCAAACACTGAATTTCATGCTTTTTTGTAAAATTTCTTGAAATCTGAACTCTATGCGCAACCTGAAGAAGACCTCAGATAGTGAAAATTCTTCTTACATAAAGCATTATTATTGAAAAGGAAACTTATAATGTAGTAACCTAACTTATTCTATGAATTTCATTTATTCACTTAAGAACTTGGATCACACTACTCTTTAGTCAAATAGATTCTTCTCTTTATAGAGAAAGACTAAGCCATATACCTGCACTTCCTGCTTCCAGAGAGTTATTAATTATTCCTAACCATTTATTAGAAACAATCGCTGGTTCTAATTTTCATCTCTATTCTGCTCCAAACAATGACTTACTTATTTTCTCTACAGAAGATAATATCCTCAAACTATCTACAAAGGCACATTGGTGTGTCGATGGTACGTTCAAAAGTGTTCCTCGATTGTACCTGCAACTCTTCACTTCATGTTTTTGAATGGAATAAACTTATTACTCTGGTCTATTGTCTACTTTCTGCCAAAACACGTTCCATTTATTCAGAGGTTTTTCTATGTCTAAAGGAAAAAGAAAACAACCTTAATGTTGTCTTATTGCCAGATCTTTTGACGTGTGATTTCGAACGTGGACTGATATCTAGTATTAGACTGGAATTTCCTACTGCACATATTCGTGGTTGTTACTTTCACTTTTGCCAAGCAGTATATCGCAAAGTTCAGACATTGGGTCTATCTCAGCGATATGTTAACGATGAAAGCTCTAGAGTGTGTATACGTAAGCTTCTTGCACTTTCTTTTGTTCCGAAAATGAATATTCCTCAAACTTTTCAAATATTAAAGATAATTGCCCAGAAGAATTGCGAGCTATTTTCGACTATTATGAAGACTATTGGATCAAAAGAATGTCGATCTTTCGCTATGGAATATGCATGGGGTACAGAGAAGGACAAATAACAACCTCGAAGGGTGGCATTTGCGGTTAAATCGTGCAGTTGGGAAATCGCATGCCAATATTTATGAATTTATTCATACATTAATAAAGGAGCAAGGAGCAACAGAAACACTCTTAGCTCAGATTTCAGCTGGAAACATTACAGGCACATGCAAAAGCACCAAATATAATCAGATCAATGAGAGAAATGGTAAACTTACTCGAGATTATAATTTGGGAGTCAGAAATGTAGACGAATTCTTAACGGGAATTGCATACAATATCTCTCAGCCAACTAGAATATCTTTATAATCTTCTTTCTTTCTTCATTCATATATCAGTTGTTGTGTCCATCAGAATCTCATTAGTATTCTTTAAACGCTTAATTATACTTTGCTTCTAATGGTTTTGCTAATAATACTTTCGCCAAAAAGAGTTTCGCCAAAATGACTTTCGCTTAAAAGAGTTTCGCCGAAGTTATTTTCGCTCACCAAACTTTCGCTCAACTGGGGATATCCCAATAAGACTAGTGTTATTATAACTCAACGGTCGTGTCCGTCTTGATGTTGATGTACCCGAATCGATGGGCAATTATCCTAAAATTGTCCGGATTGTATTAATGTGAGAGAGAATTAGAAACCGCATTTGTATCTGAGATTATTAGTCCAAATGTTCCAATAGGTAAACAATTAGACAGACTTCGCAATAAATTATACCGCATATAAACAGTAATTGCTTACAAAATACGTAAAAATTAATGGATTTCAAAGTACACACAGAGGCTAATCTGGCATTTCCAAAATACCACTATGAATTCTTATTGTTGTTGTTTCCAAAAGAATAGAAAATGAGAAAATTCAAACATAGAAAAATACTAAGCAATGATTATAATTATTAAAATTACCTGGCCTTGCATTATATTTCATGTAATTTGCTGATGACAGGCGAGAAATGAAATGGCAATCTAGTTGAATAAGCTAATGAGAAAAAATATTATGAAAAAGTTAATCACAGATAAAACAAAAACCCTTTGGCCAATTAATTGGCAGACCTCCTGATACCCTGGAGTGTTTACGCAGAGAAACCAACACTCTATCTGTAACTAAGATAAATCCTATGAAGCGCACCGAAGGATTAGGAATCCTTTGAAGATTAAGAAAAGAAAAAATAGCCAACTATACTGTATATAATGCTTAACAGTAAACTACGAAATTGATAACATGGTAGAGGTGAAAGAAGACTAGAAGATGGATTATCGTAAATTTTAAACGGTATATCGAGTTTTCAATAAGTTCGCATAATCTATATGAAGCACAATAAGTATCGTCAATGGAATTTAAACATAACTAGCGCGCTTAGCTTGATAGGTCGCTTCGCGGCAGAACACAAAAACACACCAACCGCGAAGCGGTTGGTGTGTGGTCAATGGTTTATATACTCCTAATATTTATCATAACCGTAAATAGGCCTAAATAATCAAATTTAAACAATGTGAAATTTTAGTGATTCCGTCATCATGTGATAATGAGTTAGCATATTGGCAATCTGGTGTCACCAACGTGTCCGCATCATTAATGTACATGTTCTATTAAATTTTCAGATTTTTATCTCTTAGAGGGCGGGAATTATGTGCGATTAAGTGAATTTTCAGGGTTCTCGAAATGTGACGTCATAACTTGTCGAGGTGTGTGAAATTTTAGAGGAAACCTCAACTTGCTGGCTGGTGGCAAAAGTTACCTCTATATGCCAAAAATCTCATTTGGAAAACGTTCAGTTTCTTCAACCAACTCGGAACATACAAACAAATATATATACGTATATATATACACTACATAGGTTTGTGTTTTAATAGTAAGAGCCCTTCGGTCTCGGTCGCTTTGCAACGGTTTGGCGCTTCACGCCTCAATTGAAGCCCGCTACGGGGCCTTATCCGCCTTGAAACAAATCATTTAGAATTATACATCTCTGTGGTGTATTAAATATTCCTCATAAAGCTATACAATGTAATTTGTTTAGGAAATTCAAATACGTACTCCCTTTAGTAGCTCAATAAATTTCAGTTGCATGATGAGGATAGCTCGATTTCATATAATAATAAAAGAAAAACAGGCAATAGAATAGACAATGATTGATTGGTTAGATGAATTTATTTTCAATCAATCAGATTGCAGCCTCATAAAATATTTCTATTAGGCACAGGCTATTTATACTAATTGAATAAGTTAGCTAATCCATACTAACAAACCCTCGAATTTAATTGGCTAACAAATTTTGTCACCTTCAAATGTGAATATTTCTATTCAAAAACCAATAGATCGTTGTCGCAGTACAAAATTACCCTGTATACAAATTTTCAACTTTCTAGTACTCGCAGTCTTTCCAATTAATTCGGTACAAACAAACAAACAAACACACAAACACACAACAATTCCGCTTATAATATACGAGCCCTTCGGTCTCGGTCGCTTTGCGACCGAGACCGCGTATGAAAATTGGATCAGAGTCGATTAGGAGCGTATTTACAATGGCTGTATGAAATTATATTTCTACATTTCAATAATTGAAATCAAACATTGAAGCACAATTCAGAGAACAACTCTATCTATACTATTAAAACACAAACCTGTATATGTGTATATATTTGTTTGTATGTTACGAATTGATTGAAGAAAGTGGACGGTTTCCAAATGTGATTTTTGGCATATAGGGGTAACTTTTGGCACCCGCCAACAAGCTGAGGTTTCCACTTAAAATTTCTCACACCTCGACAAGTTCTGACGTCATCGTCACATTTCGAGAACCCTGAAAATTCACTTAATCGTACACATTGGCGTAGCAACATCGTTTTGCGATGGAGGGGCGACAGCGAGAAGAAAAAAAATTGGGGTGTCTATGGTCTACCTACAGGGAAATTTAGGTAGTTGTGCCCATAATAAGTTAGTAAACTGTAACATTGGGGTAATTTGTTAAGATAACACACAATTTCATGGAGGGGCGGGATAGGATTTTGTAATGGCCGCCCCCCCCCAATGGCCAAATCATGGAGGGGCGACGCCCCCCTGCCCCCCCCCTAATCTACGCCTATGATCGCACATAATTCGCGCCCTTTAAGAGATAAAAATCTGAAAATTTAATAGAACATGTACATTAATGTTGCGGACAAGTTGGTCACACCAGATTGCCAATATGCTAACTCATTATCGCATGATGACGTAATCACAAAAATTTCACATTGTTAAATTATACTATTTTAGGCCTATTTATGCTTTACAATCAATACAGTGGAGCCTCCCATAACGGACACTCCAAATAGCGGACAACCTCTAAATAACGGACAGCCCTCGTGGCACGGATTTATTTATTTAGCATATGTCTAATAGAAAAGTAACCTCTAAATAGCGGACAACCTCTAAATAACGGACAACGGTTCCGGTCCCAAGGTGTCCGTTGTTCAGAGGCTCTACTGTATTAGGAGATATAAACCACACACCAACCGCGAAGCGGTTGGTATGTGGTTGTGTTCTGCCGCGAAGCGATCTAGTAAGCGAAGCGCTCTAGTAAGAGTTATAAAGACAACAAGCGTGTTATGCTGCCTAAGAAATAATACCAGAACATCATCAGCCAGTTCCTTGAAGCTACAGATACTACCAAAAAGTCCCCACACCAGTATTATTTGCAGAAGAAGTATGAAGTCCTTGAGTGTGGTAATGTTAATAATCTTATCCGTAAATGTGAAGATAATGAAGCTATGTTGTATTTGGTGTCAATTGAAGAAAAGTTTGATGTCATCAAGCGTGCCCACATTGCTACAGGTCATGGTGGCCGAGACAAAATGATAAAAGATACTAATAAGAAGCATGCCAACATCACCCAAGAAGCACTCAACATCTTCAAGTCATCAATCATCTAGTGCCAGAGAAACGGAAGAGGACGACTACCAAAAGTGTAGTTGTTAAACCAATCCTGTCAAAGGACTTCAGTTGATCTGATTGATATGCAGTAGATGTACCAGAGACATTATAAGTGGATCATGAACTACCAAGGATCATCTTACTAAATTCAGTGTGCTTAGACCTCTCACCTCGAAACCAGCCCAGGAGACGCATGCCAGTTGCTGGAAATTTTCCAGTTATTAGGTGCACCTGCTATCCTATAGAGCGATAATGATTCAGAATTCACAGCACAGGTCATTATAGAGTTGAAGCAGCTGTGGCCTAATCTTGTCATTGTTCATGGCAAGCCCAGACATCCACAGATTCAAGGTTCTGTTGAAAGAGCCAACTGTGATGTAAAAGACATGCTGGCAGCTTGGTTAGCCGACAGCAACATCAAATCGTGGAAAGTTCGTCAAGTTCAAGAAGAATTCCAGTCATCATAGCGGAATCCGGAGGTCGCCTTTTGGAGCTTTGTTGGGTTCTGAAGTCAAAGTTGGACTATAGCCGTAAAAGTCGGGTATTTTGAACTCGAAGTAACCACGGAATAAGTTTGACGTGTGTGTCACATCCTGGGTGACGTAACTACTGAAACAGCGATTTCTCTTCGGACAGCTGTTCACCAGGAATCCAACTGTGGTGGACAGGGATTGTGAGATGCAATTGGACTGGTGCAAAGATGTGTAAAACAAATAGATGTCGGTGGTTTAAAGCACGTTTGACGTGCAATTCCAGATGTAATTCTAGCCTTTCTTGCTCCAATAAAAATTCATGCTGTTTTTCTTAAACTTTTAAAGATGAGACTAGTATACGTCCACCAGAGTGATATATATTAACTGTTTCTGTATAGCATAATTAAGAAAAAATATCAGTTAATTAATAATTATGTCTAAAAGCCGAGGAAACTTTCAGTTATTATGTATAATGCCTTGATTGAATCAGTTATAATAATAATTAGGGCTGAAACGAATATACCGAATAATCGTTCGTTTAGAAAAAGGTTCGTTAATTACATTTCGAATATTAGTTTCAGCCCTAATAATAATACAAGAAAATTTCAGGTAATATACATATTAACTGATTATACGTTTTAATATAACATATACAGTTTGTAGTGTTAAAAGCATCCTTATGTTGAGTATAAAAGGGGGTAAAAATAAAATTTCCGTATGATAAATTGACCCACTTTAATTTACATTCAAGATATATTTTTACATCGTCGGGCGGCAGCAGAATAAATAAATAACAATCAAATTTAGATAGATAGATAGACAATACAAAATGGCATCAATTCAACCAGAGGCGGAGCGAGGGTATCATTGAAATAAATGAAAGAATCAGGGAAAATCTAGAAAAATTCAAACACTCGAAACTCCTACCTGCCAACCGATTAGAGTCATATCCCTGTACGGGCCAGGGTTGGGGCCGAAAACTTTAAGATGAATACGATAACTATAAACTTGTACATGATTACGATTATGAAAACAATCCAAAAAATCCAAAATTGCAGCCTGTGCCGAAACCATGTTCCTTTGGTGGCACTATATTTTGTTGGTGGTTTATAGATAGTGCCTCCAAAGGAACATGCTGCCGGCGCAGGCTGCAATTTTGGATATTTTTCGCCAAGTCATCAACGCCCAAGGTGTGAAGAACCATTTGTTAATTGGTCGGAGTCACAAGGAACGGTAGATAAATTTGAAGTTAGTTTTTATCATAAACCATCTTGAGTTTAATGCCATTCATTCATTATATATTGATAATAAGTAATATTATTAGTTATTAATTTTAGCAATGAAATCCATGGTTGTTTGAGTTGAGTCAACAAATTCCTTATATTATATTATTTTATTTAATCCATTGTATAGTAGTACTAGAATTAAATAGAAGCCAGCTGGAATTTATAAGTTAAATCAATATAATTATCGCAAGTTGAATCACTAGAGTAGGATTTAACAAGTTAAATCAATATAATTATTACAAGTTGAAACAACTGAATTAGATTTAACACTTTACTAAAATTGAAGTGTGAGTAAACAAAGAAATTTCAACCCCCATTTATGGCATAAATTGACCCCTTTATTGAAAAATATCTTCTCCCATCAGACGCAGAATTTTATGGTGAATCCAAATATGAAATAAAATTTTGGGGTTTAGTAAAACATCTTTTTAGTCATGGACCAGACAAATTTTGAAAGGTGTCAAAGATGTGTCCAAAATTGGTTAAATAAAATCGTAACCCCAGGTGCAAATTAGACGGTCCAACCGCACCTACATGCCAAGTTCTAGACCATCAACTATAAAGCTCTGGTCAGGGTACCGTCTACGGAGAAATAATAATAATAAAAATAATAAAAATCCAAAATTGCAGCCTGTGCCGATGCATGTTTCTTTGGTGGCACTATATTTTGTTGGTTGTTTATTGATAGTGCCTCCAAAGGAACGCTGTCGGCACAGGATGCAACCTGGGATTTTTTTCGCCAAGTCATCAACGCCTCAAGGTGACAAGAACCGTTTGTTAATTAGTCCTAGTCAAAAGGAAAGGTAAATATATTTGAAGTTTCTTTCAATGATAAACCATCTTGAGTTTAATGCCATTCATTCATTATGTATTGATAATAAATATATTAATAGTTATTTATTTTAGCAATGTTATCCACGGTGATTTGAGTTTAGTCAACAAATTCCTTATATTATTATACTTTATTTAATCCATTGTATAGTAATACTACAATTAAATAGAAGCCAGCTGGAATTTATTAGTTAAATCAATATAATTATTACAAGTTGAAACAATAGAATTAGATTTAACACTTTTACTGAAACTGAAGTGCGAGTAAACAAAGAAATTTCAACCCCCATTTATGGCAAAAATTAAACCCATTTCTAAAAATCTTCTTCTCCAAACAGACGCATAATTTTAAGATGAATCCAATTATCCAAATATGAAATAAAATTTGGGGGTTTAGTAAACATATTTTGAGTTATGGACCAGACAAATTTTGAAAGGTGTCAAAGATGTGTCCAAAATTGGTTAATCAAAAATCGTAACCCCAGGTGCAAATTAGACGTCGACTCCGAACATACATGCCAAGTTACAGCCCTCTATGTATATAGGTGTGGCCAGGGTACCTGCTACGGAGAAAATAATAAAAATAAAGGCAGTGATTCCAATACTGGGCCACTATACTATAGTATAGTCGGCACAGTAATAATATCGATAATAAAGGCAGTGATTCCAATACTGGGCCACTATACTATAGTATAGTCGGCACAGTAAAAAGCGGTATGGCTAAGTCTGAGAAATTTGAATCTTAAAGTACTAAATAAGGGAGTGTCAATTTCAATAAACTAACTGTTACTGTATATATTATGATGGAATTCAAATTAATGTGACTTTTATTGAATAACAGCACTATCGCAGTACAATCCTACAACTTAATAATACATCCTTAATTTCAAAGATAAATTAGCTATTAAATTAGAATGATTACGATAACGATATGATTACACTCTAATAGAATCATCTGATTACGATTACGATTATGATTATAGCGAAATGTGTAATCGATTACGATTGTATTCGTAATTGGCCCGGCCGGGCCCCAATTTTCCCTGTACATTGGCCAAAATCCCTGTACACCTCGAAAGATTTTTCTCGCCCGCTCGTTTCGAATGCTATATATACTAAAACTGAATGGAATAACACTAACCAAGCATTGCCCTGTTAATGAAAAATGCATGGTAAAGCTAAAACAATCATGTAATTTATATTTATCAAAGTTGATATGGGAAACCTGAATAAGACCGAATGGAATAAGACCGAAAGAAAATCAGTACTGGAATAAGATCGAATGGAATAAGACCGAAAGGAAATCAGTACTGGAATAAGACCGAAAAGAATTAATACTGGAATAAGACCGGATGGAATAAAACCGAAAAAATATATGGGCTGCTTTTCACCCTGATCAATATTAGACACTTATAAAGGCGAGCGTTTTAACCATTCTCCATAAAAGACAATGAGAGTGGCGAGTGTTTTCTACATGATTAATATAAGACACTTAGATAAGCGAGTGTTTTCTCCATGATCAATACATCACACTTAGAAAGGCGAGTGTTTTCTCCATTAATCACTACACACCTTTAGATAGTCGGGTGTTTTCTCAATTAACCACAATTCACGCTTAGAAAGTCGAGGTTTCACTTCTATTCTTACCAATCATACGTATTTCTAAGCATAGAGTAGCCCTTATATTATTCGGTCTTATTCCAGTACTGATGTTCTTACGGTCATATTCCATTCGGTCTTATTCCAGTACTGATTTTTTTTGGTCTTATTTTATTCGGTCTTATTCCAGTACAGATTTTCTTTGGGTCTAATTCCAGTCCTAGAAAATCAGATTTTCTGCCAATATTTTCGGTCTAATTCAGTCAACTCGTTGATATAAATCATATTTATCACTTAGGTAAGGAGAGAACAATGAATTATATAGACTATACATGTTGTTATTATTAGACTCAAAGTCAGTATTTTGTCGCAACTAAAAATTCCTGTACAAATTGAATAATTTCCTGTACGCCCGTACAAAATAGCCAAAATTGTTTAAATACCTGTACGGTGGCAGGTATGGAAACTATATTAAACTAGCGCGCTTCGCTTGCTAGGTCGCTTCGCGGCAGAACACAACCACACACCAACCGCTTTGCGGTTGGTATGTAGTTTTTATACTCCTAATATTGATTGGAGAGCGTAATTGGGCCTAAATAGTCAAATATAAAAATGTTAAAATTTAGTAATTACGTCATCATGCGATAATGAGTAAGCATATTGGCAATCTGGTGTGACCAACGTGTCCGCATCATTAATGTACATCTATATTATTAAATCTCGATTGTTGTTTGTTTGTTTGTGTGTGTGTGTGTTTGTCCGGATTGTATTAAAGTGATAAGAAACCGCATTTATAATTTTGATAGAAACTAACTTCCGAATGTTATAATATGTAAACAATTGTTATAATAGGTAAACAAGTATGCTGATCACGAATTTCGCGTTTATAAATTTCTCATATTAATATTTGTTGTTGTTGTTTACACAAAATAGGTAAACAAATTAATGAAAATTCAAAATCAACCTAGAAGTTAGCTTTCAACGGGTATTATAGGTAAACAAGTATGCTGAACACGATTTTCGCGTTTAAAAATTTCTAATATGAATATTTGTTGTTGTTGTTTACACAAAATAGGTAAACAAATTAATGAAAATTCAAAATCATAACGTCCCTTTCTACCATTTTCCATGGCAAAAAGTGTGAGGAGTAAGGTCGCGTAGCGGCCGTTAACTTAAGGTGCGTAGCACCGATCTGTCGCAAAGCGACCGAGACCGAAGGGCTCGTGTTCTATTAAATTTCCAGATTTTTATCTCTTAAAGGGAGCGAATTATGTGCGATTAAGTGAATTTTCAGGGTTCTCGAAATGTGACAATTACGTCATAACTTGTCGAGGTGTGAGAAATTTTGAGTGGAAACCTCAACTTGTTGGCGGGTGCCAAAAGTTACCCCTAAATGCCAAAAATCACATTTGGAAACCGTCCAGTTTCTTCAATCAACTCGGAACATACAAACAAATATATATATGTATACACACACCCACCCACCCTTGTATTTTAATAGTATAGATGATCGATTCACTCAGCTATTTCTATTAAATAATAGAAATATAATTGCCTATCTGTTTGTGTCGAGTTAGGATGTTTGATGAATCCGATTATGGCATATTGATGTTATCATATGTCGCAAAGTGCTAGCTATAAATTCTCCATTCCCCCGGAAATATGGATGTACGCCCCTGGTTTGAAGCATTATTTGTTATAATATTTGTTACTTTGCTTGTCAAAAAGTCAAAATATATTATATCCTCGTTTTTCTGGGCGATATTGTCTGCATTTTGTTCTCCATGAAAACGGTTGCATGCCAAAGTCAATGAATATAATAAACAATCTAGAATAAATGACAGGTTATCCCGAGAAATCCCTTCATTTGGCGATTAGATCATATATCTACAGTAAAGGTCGCTCTATTAATCTTTTCGAGATATTTCATTATAGTCTCAATAATATTAGCGCGCATCGCTTCATACTTCAAACACAAAGTCTAGGGCGCCGGTACAGGGGCACAGGAGTTCCAAAATATTTTTCGTATATATTTGGGAAATATCTTAAAGATTTAGATACTACTACAATAGAACTATTAAAAAATATGTCTCAGGCGTGACCTTCGTTATATAAGGCCTTACTACTTAGTAGATTTTGCTGGACCATGGATTACTTAAGGGCCATTGATTATTAGCTGACATATCTTTATCTCAATAGCTAGTAATGACAGACCTGAGAAATGCATTATAATTATATAGGAAGTTAGGAACATGATATCAAGACATACATAACACCCTTTGGAATTGTAATATATCACCATAGCATTTGATTACGTAATTGCTATTTTTCGTGGAAATTATCGTGTTTTTATAACTTGCTTTTAACATAGTTAAACGCGTTATAAATGTTCAAAATTGGAACATTACTATATAAAGAATTAAGTGCTAATAATCACATTATCTCAAAGATTGTTGAAGTTAGGCCTAGAAAATGTATTATTAATGAATAGGAAGTTAGCTATTGCGGGTAGATCAGTACTAACATAGTTTACATAAAATAGATACTTTTTGAGTTATGGCACATTTTAAGAAATATGCATTTTCCTGGCAACCGAGGAATGTGTCAACATTCCATTTATAATTCATTCAACTAGTTATGGACATCCTCATGTTCCAATTTTGAACATTTATACCGCGTTTAACTATGTTAAAAGCAGGCTATAAAAACACTATAATTCCCACGAAAAATAGCGAATACGTAATCAAATGGTGATATATCACAATTATAAAGGGTGCTATGTATGCCTTGATATCATGTTCCAAACTTCCTATATAATTATAATGCATTTCTCAGGTCTGTCATTACTACTATTGAGATAAAGATATGTCAGCTAATAATCAATGGCCTTTAAGTAATCCATGGTTCGGAGTAGTAGTAAGGCCTTATATAACGAAGGTCACGTCTCAGGTGAGTATAGTATTTCAAGAATTGGAATTTTAATGCAGACACAATAGACTTCTGATAACTTTTTAAGGGATGTTTAAACTACTCTGAAATGACTATAAATATCGTACTAGAGCTATAAATGTAAAAATATTGTGATTTCAAGTTATTTTAAATAGTCATTATCCATGAAGTGGCATAAGTGTATCTGTCACGTGCCACTCGTGGCACAAATGGGAATGTGCTGTATCTCAGTAGAAAATAATCCTAATTATTTGAAATATGCACCTAGAGTAATTCGACCATGTGGAATTCAAATCTGCAATCAGAACTTCTAAATTATCATTGCATTCATCCTCAGCAACTGCCAGAAGTCTTAGGAATGTGATAACATTCCTTTCTAATTTTATGTCCTAAACCTAGCCGAGTGACCCCTTGTTCGACTCCCATCAGCTATTGAATCTAGTTATAAACAGAGACACTGTAAATCGTAATTTTACGCTGTTCTACGACAATTTCATTATCAAGTTATCATTAGCTACAAACATGCCCTAGTCTGGGCACTTAACTTAAAACACATAATGATGACATACTGGACTTAAGCAATAAAATCTTATACAGTCAACTCCCGTTATAACGAAGTGCTCGGGACCGTAGTTTCATTTCGTTATAAGCGGAGTTTGTTATAACCGGGGTTCGTTATAAGCGGAGTTCGATTTAAAAAGAGTTCATTACAAATTTAATTTCGTTGTAACCAGTTGTAACCGGAGTTTATTATAAACGGATTTCGTTATAACCGGAGTTCGTTATAAGCAGAATTCGTTATAACCGGAGTTCGTGATATCCGGAGTAAAATCAATAGCTTCTAGGCTATATGGGATCTAAATCACTTCGTTATAAGCGGAGTTTCGTTATATCCATTTCGTTGTAACCGAAGTTTTAATAATGTAATAAGATAGAAAGAATTCGTTATAAGCAGGTACTTCGTTATATCCGACTTGGTTATAACGGGAGTTGACTGTAGTTAACTTAAGAAATATTTCTGCTAGGCCCGACAAATTACACCTCACAAAATCACCTATAGGCTATAGCAATTGAGTTAGCCTTACATCATGCGTGCTGGTTATGAATACGTTAATACTGCTAAAAGCGTTACTGCCTATATAATAATATTTGTTCAGATACTCTTTGCCGGGGAGTGTAGACTTGCAAGATAATGATTAACGCAAAAATATTTTACTGGACAAATGTGATTTCAATAATTGAATAATGATATTTCTAAAACTAATATGGAATATTAGTATAAGAAAATATGAATAATTACTGTTTTATGAATAGTTTTATTACATTTTAGAGGCCTCGACGAATTATACACTTCCTGAATTTTGAATCAAACGACCAAAAAATGAGGAAAAATTTCGATTTTAATTTTCACAAATCAAAATATATATAACTAAGCGATAAATATAATAATCAATAATAAATATATCTATCAAGACCAGTTTGAATTACATATAATAAACAAAGACTCGTACATAAATATAATAACATACAGGTTCTTTCAATTTGTTCAGATATTTACAAAGCAATATTTCGTTTCAAAAATTAATCAAAGTTTTCATCCGAAGAAAGTTCTCGAAAACTTGAGCAAGTAAAAATATCTGATAGATAATAAGAGTATGTGTATGCATGTGTAATGTTAAACAAATCGGTCAACCCATCCCCTAAACGTTTCCTTATCAGTTTTCGTTTCGCTACTTCCTCCATTATTAGGCGCATCTTATGGTTATCCCTTAAATGATCCTTCACTAATTTTAAATCCCCAGTCTCAAAAGAGGAATGGCGAGAAGATGCGCAGTGAAAATGTTTTGACATTAATTCCGTCTTACCAGCCCTACTCGAGGATGTGATACAATCTAGATTAAATTTTGAACTGCCATCTGGGTTAATATGCGAATCGCTAGAATGCTCACCAGTGATCAGGTTGTAAAAGTCAATCCCAAAAACTAATTCATTCACAAAATCGTTCACAAATGTAGGAGAAAGTTTATCAACTTGATTTGTTGCTACGGGTGTCCTATCAATTCGATTAGGTGGTAAATTATGAACAAAATTATAGGCATTTTTTAATTCCAATTCTTGAACAAGTTTCTGCACATTCGAAGACGATTCATTTTCCCATTGAGTATTCATAATTTCTTCAAGTTTTTGTGTTAATGAACAATATTTATTTCTCTTCTGTATTTCCAAATATTCATAATCACAGTCTTTTAAAACGTTCACATCTTTTAAAACGGTCTCGTCATTTAGAGACTGAATCTCTTTCGAAAGAATTACTTCTTTGCTATCATAAGTAGAATCATCGTTCTCAGATAATGGAGCAGATAGTCTCCACTTACCCGGGACCTTTTTAAATTGTAACTGGAACTTTTCGTCTTCTTTGCTAGGAGCAATTTCCGGAAATTTCATCTTTCTAATTATTTTCTTTTCCTGTGACAATTTTTTTAAGAGAGTTATGTTTGGAGTCTGTTTAGGAGAAATATATGGTTTGAAAAGAGATTTATTTTGGTTGGCAGGTGTTGAAGTTGGATGCACATTCAGAGACATCATGGTATTATGTTTTGATTGGTGTAAAGTGGGAAGTAATGTTGGAGGTAGTGTATCAGAATTAATTACTGGTACAAGGGGACTTGATAAGTGTATGTTGGTATCATAGTTAGTCTGAGAAATGTCGTTTATGGAGCTGGTAATGGACTTTTCGCTAGTAGAAATGGTAGAATTTGACTCGTTGGAATTGAATTGAGTTCCATTCGAAAGGCTTGAGTATGTTCGCATACATAAAGAAGTAACTAAAGGAACTGTAAAAGTTCTTGAAGATAAAGGTGGCAAATTACTATGGGATGAGGATGATTGGAAGGATAAGGGTTCAAAGAGGGATAGTTGGTTACTTACTATAAAAGAGTTGTCTGATGAGAATTGGATAGGTGAACCACAACTCGTCTCGTTGTTTGCCTCTGTAAAAAGAAATGGTAATGATTCTACAGTTAAACGAGGAATTTTGCAATAGTATTCAGGAGAGGAATTAAAAAAAGGTGTAAAAACAGGATGTGTGTTAATATAAGAAGTGAATGAAGAAATACATGGTATAGAAGTATAGTAGAATGGTTTAATATAATTGTGCTTGAAATTCGATATTCCTAACACATAAAGTTCGTTAGAAGTTACATCAGACTTATGTATTCCATTCATAATGGTCATGCGCTTTTTGTATGTTGAAGAGTGAAAACTATTTAGCTCGAAGAAGTGAGTCGGGTGACTCGTGTCCATTCGAATTTGTGAAGATTTATAGGCTATGTGTTTCTGTACTTTGAATTTGTGTAAATTAGGAATAGAGCGATTCAGAATTGGGAAGGCTTGTTTATTATGTCTTGATTCTGCTCTAAAATCAGGAATGGAGACTGAGAATAAATGCAACTTAGTTTTACTGTTAGTTTTTAGCAATGGGGGTAATGTAGGAGAATTTGGAGGAAGTTGACATGGATTCAAGGGGCATGAAACTTTGTCTGGTACTAGAGTTATGTTGACAGTATTCATTTTGCTTTGTATTTTAACTTGAGGCTGGGTATCCCTAATTCGATCTAAGGTGATAGATGAAACTGGTGAAAAGCTTTTCGGATATACATTAGAAATATAGTTAAGAAAGCGATTTGGAGAATAGATTGAAATCCGGAGGTGTTTAGATGGTGGATGGCTGATCCTGTAAACATTATTAAGTTTTTTATAATCAGGATGTGATAATTTTTGAATATGATCGTGGGGAGGGCTACCATTGTTTGGAACTGAGCGCCATCTACTCAAGGAAGGTCCTGGACATTCCAAAGGAAGAGACAAGTCAACTTTATGTAGATAGGTATAAGATAAGGGTACTTCTGACTTTCTAGCGAGGACAGGCCTAAATTTGTGGAAAGGTGCAGATGGCCGATTCCCAATTGAAGTTCTAAGTTTCAATTGACTATCATTACGAGCCAGTGGTATATGATGAGACTCCATATACTAGATTTGAACATAAATAAAATAAATGGCCATTAAGTATTGGTTTAAAGTTTAAACATAATTAAAATACTTCCCAGTGTTACGTTTTATATTGGAAGACTGAAACCTGCTCCCCCGTGTCTGGGAAGCCATAATACGCCTGCTTACATGTTTAGACATATTAATTTAATTAATACACTTTAACTGAAATAGGAATTTTCCCGAATCTCAGGAGAAAACCTTTCAGCCTCCACTTAAAACTATCCTGTCTTTGGGGCAATACCTACATTCCTGGGTGAACTATGCCCCATTTGAATTGTTGACCATCCCATTTATTGGGAAAATAGAAATATCAGATCAAATTCACATTTTATTGAACCAAATTGTAAACTGTGCTTACCCTCAATTCTTTCGAATTGCTACGCATCTGTCTGGCTACCCTGGTGTCATATTGTACATAGAGATCTAAATAATAAAAGGAACTACACGGGAAAATATATATTTGATATTAGATAAATTATATTTAAGATTAATTTAAGAACTCTTGAGAGCCAGTGTCAGCAGGGTACCATATGTATTTCTTTGGGAAGGACGTTCCCGTTTTCTGGTTTGGTTGAGGAATATCCATCGTAATTAAAGTCCTTTTATCTGTGGCGACTATACTAATTTACTATATCTTCCAGCTTCAAATTTAACTAACCCAGGCATAATTGCCTAAGAACAAGTGACTACGAACTATTATTTCCTGGATGATGAGCAAGACCGTTTGCAATTAAATGATCAAATGTTGAGAAATAAAATCATTAAAATGGGTACTGAATATGCTTTTTCCAATTCGTATATAATCATATGTAGATTTTTGAGGATTTACTGGAAAAACCGTGTTTAACGGATCCGAATTAGTACAACAGTCATTAAGTAGTTCATCTGATTAAGCAGAAAGACCATGCGTTAGTAACACTATCTGGTGTTGTGAATAATCAGAGAATCACTCATAAATTGAGTTGCAAGATAATTTCATCCTTATGTGTACACTGTACATTCAGAAATCGAATTAATCGTGCTAATACTTTAGATGGAGAAATGGTCCCCACAGGAAAGCTGCAAACCGAAATCCTCATCTTGAGAAAAGTAGAGTTGTTGTCTGCTCCGCCATGGCATACTTAATATACGGCTATAAATGTCGCTGAGAAGGCCATAAAACAAAGAGGCCAGTTTCTAATTTTCATTCTAGTGCAAACTAGCCTTCTTAGATTGTCAGAAATGACTTTCTATAAGGTATTCAGCTATGGCCAATCCATTGAGACCATTTATGAATTTCTAAGGATTGCGGTTAAGTGGATTAACCGCAATTTAATGATGACGTCAGCATTTTTATATAATATACTGGATATATTAATAGTATATACTACAGTCGACTCCGCTTAATAGAGCCACCTCGGGACCAGGTTGTTTTGACCCGATTAAGCAGAGAAACCGATTAACCGAAAATATTGTAAGCCAAATAGTAATTCTGTCCTATAATTCCTGTGAAATTTTGACCCGATTAAGCGGAGATACCGATTAACCGGTGGCTCTATTAAGCGGAGTTGACTGTATTAATATATTTTATGCTACGTATATGTTATTTGGTGACAAGAAGTAAGAAAAGGAATTGATCTCAATTACTCGAATTATAGTTCAGAGAAATAGGAATGTATCAAGTGATATAATATTTATGTAATGGCATGTAACCACATTTAAATGAATTTGATAGGAATGTTTAGTAATTGTCTTCTTAATTAATCCACTTTGAAGCCATTTTTAGTAAATTCCTTTGCTGCATCGAATCACATTTCTTTTGAAATCAAATAATCTTTAAATACATATTTTCTCTCAAATTCAAAATCTTCATTATCCTCATAGAATTTCGATATTATCATGCATAACAAGTGCTCAGTTACAGGTTGTAACACTAACTACCAGGATGGTCCCAAAAAGCCTCTTTTCAAATTTCCAGATGATCCAGACCTGTCAAGAAAATGGATTGAATTCTTGAATCGACAGGATTTTCTGATGACTTTACATTCAGTTATCTGCATAGATCACTTTGAAGAGAGATTCATCGTTCAGTATACCAAAAAAGCGCTACTTAATTATTCCATGAATCCGATCCCGACCATTCATCCCAGTTTCATTCCTTCAAGTCTTACAAGGGTCCCAAGTGAGTATCGTAAACCTCCCACATTTCGAACTTATCAACCAGATGAGTTAGATTCCTTCAATTCGAAATATAAACTTAGTTCACTTGCTGACGTGATCAAATACATTAAGAACTCTCAGGAGTATAGTGATCTGCAAACAGTTGTCTCTGAAAACAGTGTTACATCATACAGGGTAGTGATATTTTCTGGAATCGCAACTATTAGAGAGTGCATACACATTGATGGTAATTTTCATGTCAAACTTTGCTATGAAGGTTGTCCTATTCCTCTTCCTGGTTTCATTAGGAGTGCAGAGGGTTGTAAGTTGACCTCACTTGATATGCTTACGAATCTTCCAGCATATTGTAGGAATTCTGAATCACCCTATGATATAAATGTAATAAAAGAGCTTATACAATTGCAATATTACAGTCCAAGAGGAAGACCTCCGTATTCAAATACAGTCTTAAGATTTGCCCTTCTTATGCGATACACCTCCAATTCAGCATTTCGATACTTTAAAACATTTCTCCCTCTACCTAGCTATGGTCTATTAAATAAATTAAAGTCCCAATCTATTGATTCATGTAAATCTTTGCTCTCATTGAAAGAAAATTCATTATACGGTGAAGATGTGGTTTTATTGCTTGATGAAATGTACTTACAACAACAAGTACAATATGATGGCCGAGATTTAACTGGGTGTGATTCTGAACTTCAGATGTATAAGAGCATACTTTGCTTCATGGTTGTCTCTTTAAACAAACTACACCCTACCTCCAAAAAGCAATTCCTCTGACAAAAATTAATCACCAAATTGTTCAAGATGGTATACGTAACTGTATATCTATACTCAATGGACATTTTACTATCAGAGCTGTAGTTTGTGAAAACCACTCCACGAATGTTAGCGCGCATACAAACACCTCAAAATGTTATACCCATGCTTGACACGTGGAAACGCAATAACAAACCCATTTGAAACGGAGAAATATATATACCTAATATTCGATAGTGTACATCTTATCAAAAACATTCGAAACAACCTCCTAACTACCAGTTTTTTTAATATACCGGCGTTAGATGTATCCCTGATGGATGTGAGCATTACAAGTGGCCCAAGAATTATTCGTTGGTCAATTTTTCACCGCATTCATGTAAATGATTTATCGATCTAATGTCATATGAGAAAGGCCCCAAATAACATACCAATCTCTGCATCCTGGAAATAATAAACAATACGTCCCCCTTAATTTAGCAATATTCGATATAACAACAACAGCAATTCGTCAGTATTTTCCTGAAGAAATAACAACTTCTTCCTTCCTATCCCTGATTTACAATTGGTGGCTCGTGGTAAACGCAAAAGAAAGGTTTCACCCCAACATTGTGGGAAATGCACTAATTGCAGGTAATGGAAAGATCGAGTTTTTAAGACAATTCTCTGATTGGTTGAGTGCATGGAGAGACTCAGAGAAACGTGGCCTCTCAAAACAAACATTTAATGCCTTTCTAGTACCAATCGGGAAATTGCGGATTAAGTTCAGATTATTGAATGAAGGGTATAACTTCGTCCTCACTGGGAGGTTACAGACTGATCCTCTTGAGAAAATGTTCTCGCAATATCGACAGATGTCAGGGGATATATTCTTAGTTAGTCTGAAAGAGGTATATCGCTCTGAATCTATTATAAAGGTTAAAACACTTTTAGCTAACATTATCACCACAATAACTTCTTCTCTATTAACAGATGAACAATCAATAGTTGTAGAAAACTTTGTTGAATCTATCGTCCAAGAAGACCTTGATGATATATCCATTTCTCAAGACGCAATTGAAGTTATAACATTCATATCAGGGTAAATATCTCGGTCTTTACTCAAAAGGATCGATTGTGAAGATTGTAAAAAAGCCCTCAAAAGTGATCCTGTATCCAGTGCGTATCTTGACGAACAAAACAAAGGCGGTCTCAAGTTGCCAACATCTTCACTTAATAACTACACACAGTGTGCACTTTCAATACTCGATCACTTTGAACAAAGAATTCTCCAGTTAGACTTTCCTTCTAAAGTTTTGGCTCAGAGGATCTTAGATCACTTGTCATCTGGATGGGACGATTCTTTCGTCTGTATCGATCATTCCATGATTGGTCGACAAAAAGTAAATTCAATAATTTCAAATTGTTTTTTAAAGAATTTAGCTAGAGATGTTAGCGAAACAAGGAGAAGGGATCAAGTAAGAGAATTTAAAAAGATAAAGAATTGCAACAGTATATAGTTAGTGTATTATAAGATTATTGGTAGTATATACCATATTATTACACTGTATTCCAACCTCATATAACAAATGAATGTTGTAATTATGGGTGTTTATAATGATATCACTATTAAGGGTGTTTATAATGATATCACTATTAAATTAGGAATAAAGATAAATTTTTTGTTACCCTGAAAGTATGGAACAAGTGTAGTTACAACTAATAGTAGAGGGTTGTTCTACACATAAGTGTAGAACAACCCTCTACTATTAGTTGTAATTGGTTATTTAGTAAGGTAAGGTAAAAAGATAGATCTTTACAGTGAATTTATTAAATGCTGACGTCATCATTAAATTGCGGTTCATCCACTTAAACGCAATCCTTAGAATTTCAAAAATGGTCTCAATGGATTGGCCATAGCTAAATACCATATACAAAGTCATATCTGACAATCTAAGAAGGCTAGATTGCACTAGAATGAAAATTAGAAACTGGCCTCTTTGTTTTATGGCCTTCTCTGCGACATATATAGCCGTATATTAAGTAGGCCATGGCTCCGCTCAAATTGCTTGTATAAAGTCTTCAGGAGGCAATCTTGACATCGAGCCAGTTCGGTAAATACAGCCCCAAAAGGCTTATGGGATATGCGATGTGTTCTGTTGTAGAGCGCGCATGACACATAAATTGACTAAGATATTCCTGCTTCGAAGTATTATGCATGCTGATTAAAGTAGATGTAGCCTTGTTGGCAGGCTTGAGGATGGGTAATCAAAAAAAGTTTCAAACAAGCACGAAAACAATTACTTCCAGTGTTCATATCAAGAACATCGGAAAGCCATATTTGGATAACATGGAAATATGTTTTGTGATAGTTATGATGGTACAATTGTCAAAAAACAGCAATTGAAATAATTATAAACTTCTAGTTCGAGGAAAATATTTGTAGGTTGCATGTGCACAGTTTTATGATTTGCTATATAAATATAATGATAACCATTCGATTTTTATTAATAATACTACTTAAGTAATAATAATAAAAATAAAAATTGCAGCTGTGCCGAAAAATGTTGCTTTGGAGGCACAATATTTTGGTAGTTGGTTAATTGATAGTGCATCCAAAGGAAATGCTGTCGGCACAGATGCAATTTAAAAATTTTTTGCCAAGTCATCAACGCCTCAAGGTGTTAGGAACCATTTGTCAATTGGTCCGAGGCACAAGAAACGGATGATAAATTAGAAGTTTGTCTCTATCTTAAGTTTAAATAAGGTTCCCCTGGAAATGAAAATAGGACTTTTGCTTGTTAGATTTCCATATAATACCCTTACATATTAGCTAATATTCAAGACAAAGTTTGACTCTCTAGCTCATATACTTTCCAAGTTACAGTCACATATTTAAATATGGAACTAAATGACATATCATTTACTTCAACATTAATTGAAATTTGAGTATAAACAAAGTCAGATCTGAAATTTGGGTTATTATCAATGCGATGTTAATGTCGATATAGTTAGTACTAAGTATTATAGCTTGGGGCATATAGGAGATTTTTTGATCTATTGTTTTCTTTGAAACTATTGGAGTGACTATTCGGAAATTTCTGGAATGTTGCATAATTCCAAAAAATTCCGAATCCAGTAGTGTGAAAAGTAAACAATAGATAAAAAAAGCTTTAGTTTAGCATTTTTTGAGTAATGGACCAGACAAATTTTGAAAGGTGTTAAAGATGTTAATCAAAAAACGTAACCCCAGGTGCAAATTATACGGTCACTACACACCAACATGCCAAGTTTTAGCTCTTTATTTATAAAGGTATTCATAAAACCGTCTATGGAGTAATAATAGTAAATCCAAAATTGGAGCTGTGCCCACGCATTTCCCTTTGGTGACACTATATTTGGTGGCTACTGGTTGGGTAATTAATAGTAGGGCTGAAACGAATATACCGAATATTCGTTCGAAATGATTGAACGAATATTCGTTTGGACGAATATTAGATTGAAACGGATATTCGTTACCTAATTTTGGACAACACAGACTATGGTATAGCTTAGAGATATCGTAAATATAAATTCCCACTTAAAGTAGCTGATTATTAGTTAACTTGTGTATAATACACTTTGTAACTATTATTATACCATTCTAACATTATCAAAAAAAGTCAAAAACCTATTTTCCAATGTATTTAGTCTCTAGAAATTGATTTAATGCTTAGTCACCGAAACGAACGAATATTCGAATATTCGTTCGTTTAGAAAAAGGTTCGTTCGTTACATTTCGAATATTCGTTTCAGCCCTAATTAATAGTACCTCAAGTCGGCACAGCTGCAATTTTGATTTTTTCGCCATGTCATCATCATCACCAAGGTGTTAAATTATTTCAGAAAGGTGTTTCAGAGGGCAACGACCCTTCGAGTGGTGGAAGTTTCAATTTAGCTCACTTCATTTTAGAGATATTCAATTATCTGTAGAATATAATAGGTGATGACTCAGCATTTTTTATGTGCGTGTTGGGTGTTCACCAAACAACCCATTAGAATTATATAATTCACAAAATTGTAAAACACATTTTAACGGTGTCATCATCACCTCAAGGTGTCAAGAACCATTTGTAGAGGTGTTACGTGGCATAAGGATCAATTGATAAATTGGAAGTTTGTTTCTATCTTGTATCATCTCTGTGATTAATGCTATTTAGCAAATTAGTATAAATAAATATTAAAATTATTAATACTTTAGCACCAATTTCAATGTAAACTTAAATTTAATAAGTTTAATTATTTGTCATAAATTGTAAATAAATTTAATTTGGCTATTAATTTTCAATTCCGCCCGCTCGATGATCCCTAATAAACAAACTGGAAGCTTCTATATAAGTCAAATAAAGACTGAATTAAATATAATTAATTACATCAGTATATTAAAAGTTCAAAAGTATTCTTGCTGATGGTAAATATAATCACATAATCTGTCGTAGTTATGGATTGTAGAATCTTAGTTTCAATTTGGAAAATAGAAGCCTACTCAATCTCACAAGTTGAATCAATATAATTATCACAAGTTGAAACAATAGAATTAGATTTAGCACTTTCAATTGAACTGAAGTGTTAGTAAGCAAAGGAAATTTGCAACTCAATTGTGGACAAACTAAGCCCAATATGAAAAATCGTGCACTGTGAAAATGTGTAGAATTTAATTTTCTATCGAATGCATATAAATTGAATTTTATTGTTCCTCTTGTAATATTAAACAGGTGAGAAAATGTGTCCAAAAAACTTTAATCAAAAATCGTGACCCCAGGAGCACATCTGTAACCCTTGAGACACCTATACAATTTTTTTTGGATCTTAGTTAATAAAACTCTGTTCTGTGGAGAGGATACGGACTAATGTACCAAAGTAGTAAGATTAGAACTGGGCCACTATACTTAGTATAGTCGGCACAGAAATAATAAAGGCAGTAAGATTAGAACTGGGCCATTATACATAGTATAGTCGGTCGGCACAGTAAAAATAATAAAGGAAGTGAGATTAGAACTGGGAACTATACTATAGTATAGTCGGCACAGTAATAATTAGAGCACATAGTAGTACCATAGGCGTCGTTGCAGGGGGGGCAGCATATGTCTCGCCCCCCACAGATTTCGTCCTCAGTTGGCGTTTGTCTTGAAAATTAGTTGAAACAGTGGATGATAACAGATTTTAATTTGCCCAAAATGTCAAGTTGCATAAAGCTTTCTCAGTAAATTTACATCGCACTTACGTTATTAATTAAAAAATTATGTCTTAATTTTGCGTATTAATTGTAACATAAAATAAATGTCTTATAAATTTTCTCTGGCAGCCCCCCCCACCCAGATTTTCAGAAAAATTGGAAGGTTCGACGCATATGAGTAATACATAACTAGAACGATAAATTACTGGACTGTCATATTTGACTTAAAGGCACGTAGTTCAAAATATACCAATAAAACAATAGTTCATTTACTGGCATGCTGAGGGCATAGAGAACCCGTCAGGGTTGTCACACGAACATCGGGGTAACCATCTTTTATCCCACCACAGTTGATTAAGTCATCCCTTGAACGTAGAATTGAAGGTGCAGTAGCAATCTCCTCTGGTATTCCAATTATTTACTATTCTCTGGTAAAAGAATTAAATCGTAATATAGTCTTTGGATTATCTTAAATAATAATACTATATCGGATCTACTGTATGTCTTCTATTTTCCAAACAAATTTATACTAAAATACGCATACGTTCGCGATATGGAACATGGCTCAGGGAGACAACGTGTTTGGTTGATTTTCTCTGAGTGTTTTCAAATTTACGTATGTTTTTTTGCAAATTGTGGAACCATACTTGTGTCGTATACTCAATTTTTGGTCTGATTATTTGTTTACTTAACATTGAGGTATTAAAATTAAAATTACCGAGGCTTCCTTCAGATTAAATATCAGATATTAGATAAATTTTGAAGTTTCCATTATTATAAGACAACGAAAATTACTTATATCACCCTTAATAGATGTATTTCTCCTTAGATCACCACCCTACCCTGCGAAGTATAAATGAGTGAAATTCTTTGATCTTTTTCATGCCAATGAATTTAAGGGGGAATCTCGCAAAATACATCCATCGAAGAGAATGAGGAATCGAAGTTGGATATTGGAACAAATTTCTAGATACTTCATACGCGTATTAGAAGGTTCGGAATAGGAATTGGTATCTGAATCAGCTGAAAATTGATAAATAGGAGAAATGGGATCAACATCAGCAGTACCATTAGACGGAATTAAGATCCAGGAAACTCTGGGTATTGTTAGAGGTTTCATTAATTAATTTGTCATCACAGTTGTATTATTCCTTGTAATTTTGAGCCACCTGTTTAACTCTACCTTTCGTTCCAAAGCTTTTCCTTTGAAGCTGAAGAAACAATTTGTTCGAATTTAAGACGTCCACTTTCGATTTCATGAATAACTTCGTGATGGTGTTTAAGAACGATATGAATTTAGTGCAAACGTATCCTAATTGAGTTATAGTGCCACCTCGATTATCCGAACTTCGATTAACCGAAATATTTGACCCAATGTTATTGCATAAGTTATTTCAGACATATTATCCGAACTCGGAACTCGTTTGACTGGTTCACCGAGTTCGGACAATCGAGGTTGAACTGTGCTAAATTTTAACAATATTTTTAAACATCATCAAGGTCCAATTCATATCTTTTCGCATGAATCATCAAGCATCGTCTATACCTCCCGAAACATGCTTTCGAGCTTTCTTCTTGCAAAAAGACAAGGAATCGAAATTGATTTTTTCTTAATAGGTAAGTTAGGAAATCAGAACCACATACAAAGGATCATAATTGACTTCTGCCAAATAGAACTATGGGGAAAATATTAAAAGCTATAGAGAAAGTAGGGACAAAAACATAAATGCTCTCAACGAATTAACAACTTATTTAAAAGCGGGAATTTTGTAGGAAATAGAAATATTTTTCATGACCTTTTAGACAATTGTTAAATTATAACCATTTAATTCAACATATAGTATAGTATAGTATAGCATTGAAATGCATATTTTCATACCCATCCACCAAATATCTTATTTGTCATGGTGATGACTGTATAAATCAACATGAACAATAAGAATTTCATTGTGGGTTTCTATAGTGATTACACAAAGAACTTTGAAGTAAGATAAAAAAAGGATCAATAATAGCGCTGCTTTATCAATCAGGATGCTAACTATACCAAAAAGTCAAATGTATCCATTTGTTAAAAGCGTTTGTTAAATGAATGTAAATGAACGGAGTGCAATTTCAAGGGCACTATCGGGACACTTTTGAAGATATATAATTTTTAGCACAAAAATAAACAGACGGCAACGTCCTAAAATTCACGAATTTATCAATTTGGGATTTTTTTGAATCATTGGAACAAAAAATGATTTTTCTTGAATTATATCTCAGAAAATGAATGTAAATGAACGGAGAGAAATTGCAAGGGCACTATCGGGACACTTTTGAAGAAAAATAATTTGCAGCATTAAAAGAAACTGCCGGAAACGTCCTTAAATTCACGTGTCTATCAATTTGGGTGTATTTGACAGTTATTGGACCAAAAAGTGATTTTTCATAATTTATAGCTCTTAAATTCACGAATTTATCAATTTGGGGGTTTTGGACAGTTATTGGACAAAAACTGGTTTTTCTGTATTTAAAGTACTTTAATGATTGTAAATGAACGAAATCCTATTTCAGGGGCACTGGCTGGACACTTTTGAAGATTGTAAATTTTTATCATCAAAAGAACTGCCGGAAACGTCCTTAAATTTACGGATTTATCAATTTGGGAGTTTATTGAGAGTCATTCGACCAAAAGATGTTTTTCCTTGATTTATAATTCTTAAATTAATGAAAATGAACGAAGTGCAATTTGAGGGGCACTGTTTGGACACCTTTGACAATTTACATATTATTGCATCAAATAAGCAACCGGCAACGTCCTAAAATTCACGAATTTATCAAATTGGGAGTTTTTTGACTGCCATTTAATGAACAAATGATTTTTCTTGATTATATGTTACTTAAATCAACGAAGTGCAATTTCAATGGCACAGTCTGGACAATTTTAACGATTGTTAATTTTTATCATCAAAAGAACTGCCGGAAACGTCCTTAAATTTACGGATTGTTCAATTTGGTTGTTTTTTGACTGTCATTGGACCAAAAAAGGGTTTTTCTTGATTTAGAGTTCTTAAATTAAGGTAAATTAACTAAGTGCAATTTGAGGGGCACCATCTGTACACTATTAACGATATATAATTTCTAGCATTAGAAGAAACAGCCGGCAACATCCATAAATTCACGAATTTATCAATTTGGGAGTTTTTTGAATTTCATTGGACCAACAAATGTCTTTTCTTGATTTATATTACATAAATGAAAGTAAATGAACGAACTTATATTTCAAGGGCACTGTCTGGACACTTTCCACGATTGTTAATTTTTATCAGCAAAAGAACTACCGGAAACGTCCTTAAATTCACGAATATATCAATTTGGGAGTATTTTGACAGTTACTGGAACAAAAAAAGTGTTTTTCTTGATTTAAAGTTCTTAAATTAATGTAAATGAACGAGTTACAATTTGAGGGACAGTGTTTGGACACCTTTGACAATTTACATTTTATTGTATCAAATAATCAGCCGGCAACGTCCTTAAATTCACGAATTTATCAATTTGGGAGTTTTCTGAGAGTCATTGGTGAACGAATGTATTTTCTTGATTTATAGTTCTTAAATGAACGTGAATGAACGAATTCCAATTTCAAGCCACTGTCTGGACACTTTTAACGATTTTTATAATTTATCATCAAAAGAACAGCCGGCAAGGTGCTTAAATTTACGAATTTATCATTTTGGTAGTTTTTGACGTTATACAAATTGAGCGTTTTAGGCGCTTGTCTGCGAGCTCAAACTTAATCTAGGCGCGGGAAATTTTGCCTGTGACAGCCTGCCTCTACACTAGTGTCCATTTAACTTTACTTATCCGGACCCCCGGGTAACTTAGCGTAACTCCTCTGGGCCGCCCGGACATGTCCTGGTTCCCGGGTCGTTTACGACGCCTATTCTCACAAGGGAACTCTTGTATTCCCAAAATTGAGTACTAAGTTGACGAAAATCATTAAGTCATCCCACTCTAAATCTTTGAATAACAATTTTGAAATATATTCAATCGAAAAAATTGAATATTTTATGATTTCCATTTTGGTTATAATTTCCCTAATTATCGAGACATTGAGCTCATTAATCTGACACCTCAATTATCAGTAAATTCTGCAAGTTTATCTAATTTTGACCATTTATTTGAATTATACCTCCAAAATTGTCATATAATACAAGTTTTGCATTAATTACTCCTAGTATACCTCTGTAATATAGATTTGTTCATGGATCAATATTAAGACGACATGTTTCCAATGTAAATTTTCCATGTGATTCATGTGGCACAAATGCTATGAATGGTATGGGACAATAAATTATATACCCCTTGGACAATCAATCTGCCATTTTTATTATGGGTAAATTTGGTGCATATAATTCAAAAAATGTTCAAAATTAGTGCAACTAGTACAGTTTACTGTTAATTGAGGTGTAAGAGATAATTAGTTCATTGTCTAGATAATGAGGAAAATTACCAGAAAAATTGGATATCATTATAAGAACTGAAATTTAGCTTTAAAATCCCGCAAACTATAGATGTAGAGATTTGTAATAAATTGATTGCATGTAAGGAGTGAGATCCGAATTTGGCCCAAACTATTGCAAATATAATTGAATGGTCAAATACTTTTGCCCATTGACTGTAGATATACATCGAGATCTGCATGGATGGATGTCGAGTTTTTGTCATATTCATGGATACTATGGACAAGCATTTCAAAATTTAACTTTGAAAATATTTCAAACCAGGGTTCTAAAGATGACTGTAAAATTTAAGGGGCCTTTTTGTTTATTTCTTAATTTTTTCCATCTAAAAAATTATTTACTAGCCTTAATATTTGTCTTCACTCCTAAATAATTTGACTTGCCTTAATTATTGTATTAGCATTTTTAATTTATATACTTGTTATACTATTTTCCTTAAAAATTAACGGAAACTTAAAATTAAGACTGATAGCGATATTGATGAACTTTAAGTATACAGTAAAACTTTAAGTTGATAGATATGCATAACTTAAACAACCACATCTTCTTGATTAATTGTTGATTTACTCAAACCTTCGACTCCCGGACCTCTCAGTACGGTCACCTCTCTTATCCGGGCAGCCTTATTGGTGTGAAGTCAAGCTAAACTCAGTTTTCATTGTCCTCATTCCACTCACTTGGATTGATTTCAATTTATTGAAAATATATTTACTGATGGTAACGCTTCCGAATTACATGCACATCCACGTTCAACTTCACTTGTAACAAGTGAAAATGTTTTTGATAGATATGTCACTTTAGAAATTAATTTCCAATCTGGAGATGTCAGCATATGATCGGACTTTTATCTCTTAGTCATCCCCACATCTACGAATTGCGCGCTTCTGTTGTTGCAATGCCAAAAGCTTGGGATAGTAACTACTCCACCGTGTTTGTTCACCTAAGATTAAATTATTATAATTTCCTAAATTCATTGTCCAAAAGTTTTCGATGCATGTGTAGAATTTGGCCTAGCTTGAAATATGACACTAATCTGTTGGCCCTGGTCATCATAATCTGAACTCTGCTTTGTTCAAACGTGGAATTAATCAACCTGCACTTTTCCACCCAAATAATTTAATCGCATTGACCATATTTGGGGTAAATCACGTGCATCTTTTGATTCGATTTCCATTTTGCCTATATTTATTAAGTAGATTGGAGATATGGTGCTGTGTGAGACTCATCAAATCTGAATCACTTCAAAACCGCCATCTTGGGTTTCCAATGGTTGTCGATGAGGTGTTTTGTTGTACTGATAAAGCTATGCGAACTTTCAGAAGACCACATGTCTGTAGTTATGCAACAGAAATATATAATGTCACTTTCTAAAATTATTTCCATGTTGATATACTCGTTTGTACATGTCTGGAATGGTTTTGACTCGATTGCTTCTCGCTTGGTACAGTAACTTTGGGTCAAGTTGCTTAATCATCACTATAAAACGATAATCCTTCACACCTGTATAAGGCAGCAGAGAGTACAAATCAACTCACCTAGAAGAAAGTTGAGTGAGTGTAGCTGCAGACGAAGTTGGGCCACTTCTTCTGCAGATCCAGTTCTCCTGGAAGGTCAGTTATTTTGTTATACCGATCCTTGTTAAGCTGTAAATCTCATTGCGCTTTTCCTGATTCGCATGTTTCAGCTTCTTTTCACCCTTATCTTCTTTTTAAGAAAAAACTCGTCTGTGTGGTGAAACTTCAGATGACTCCACAATATCTTTGTCGAGTATGCCTTTTATCGGCGCTAATAGGAGCACGGCGGACAAGTCAATATTTCACAGGACTTCTTTCCACGCTGCACACTTCTATCGAATCACCCAACTCGTTAACATAGAAGTAGGTCCATACACCAAATATCTTTCTTTTAAGTGAATAAGCCATGTGATATTACTAATATCTCTAATTAGGTATGTATAACCATAGCCTACTCTATATATGGCCTGACAGTAACCTAGAAAATGTGGACCAAGGATGAGGGAGAAGATGGTAATATTTATCCAACCACAATATTTAATTTCAAAAATAATAATCATAATCAACCACATTAATTAGAAATATTCTTGAAATATATACAATTATTGATCAGATTTTATTCCAAACTCTTCTATTGACGTAAATCTCATCCTTTTATTTTCGCTTTGGTATTTTATTCATACTAGCTTCTATTCATGCCTAACTCGTGTTCTTTCCCCGGATGAAAGAGCAACTACAACCCAGATGACCATGTCCCTTGTGTTCAAGATGCCTCAAAATCCACCAACCCTGAATCATGCCTGGACATACGCTCTTCGTCGCGAGGATATCGGTGACCTGAAGGTGGTCTATGTATGAATCAACCATTTTCAGAAAGAAGACATAGACTACACTTTCCAAGTCCCAAGAGGAGATAGTAATTTTACTGAAATACCGCGGGCAAAGCCAAAGCTGAAGGAAGGCGCTGTACCAAGTTTACTAACTCGCTGCCCGGCATATTACTACGGAATCGCTTCTCATACGATGCAAAAGAGGAAGAATTGATGAACCAAACACTACAACTCAGCTTGAGATCCGAGAGTCAAGAGAAAGAGAAGTTTGTGGTAACTCTCTACAGGACTTGAAAGATAAGTTAACCTTGATTTCTTTACCTTATAGTTGGTTGGTGTGGTTCCGTAATGAGATTAACATAACGTTTGTTCTCGCAAAAATGGCTGAAAAAATATCTCAGTAGATTTGTACCTTGAAATCAATGCTTATTTATCCACCTCAGCCTATTTTAATAGACAGAGTATATCCGTTTCCATTGCTGCAATTAGTGACATCCGAGAAATTGAATCTGTTTTGCAGGAACTTGCTTTAAAATACAACTCTAGTTCTTATTGTGATTATCCTCTTAAGTTCGGTTGTGCATCCTTTGAAGATGTATGTCAATTATATAATTCAGAAAGAACAAGTTTAGCCAAGTTAGCTCCTCATTTGACTATGGAGTCATGTTTTCCGTCTAGCATAGAGCGTCAAAATGTAAAACTGGTTTTGAAAGTCGTTAACGAATTAACAATATCTGCGCTAACTATCCAGAATATAGAAATAATACTCCGGAGTTTGTTGATACCCTTCTTACTGTTTGGAAATTATTCAACGTTAACACACCGTTTAAAGGAATACGTTTGAACGATATTTCTCTAGACCTTTGACTTTTAATGACGAGCGATTTCTATTTTGACTCATGTAGTTTTGGTTAGATGTTGGCAAACTTTACCAGAAAAAATTGGCAAACTGAGTAAACAAACATACACCAGTTTTAGACATGCTTGTATTGCCTTACCACAATTACCAACCATTTGACTCTAACATGTGGCTTTAAATATGTGTTATCCTCCTTTCTACAGACGGATCCCTTGGAACACCATTTCGGTCTATACCGTATGATGTCTCCTATCTTCAAATCCTTGAACCGAGCGTCGACTTAAACTTTCTAGCATAATCAAACATATTTACTGACCAACAAGACACTTCCTTTCAATCTATTCAGTCATTTGTTAAGTCATTTTCTTCTCCGTATAGCGTATTCCACTACTGATGGTGAGTTCAATTTGGAGCCATTTCTTGATGCGATTAATGATTTATCAACAATTGATTGTGGTTCATAGTTGCTTCAATCATTAGCCTTTATTGCAGGCTATACTGTCCATCAGTACCTGAAACAAACAAAACCATGTCATGTCTGTCACATATGCTAACAGTTGATAAAGAATTTCTCCTTGATTTAGACCTGGACTCTCAGTATAAACTTCTGCAGCTAACGGACCGTGGCGGACTTAAATATCCATCTGAGCCAGTTTTAAATTCCATATTTGTTATATGGAAGACCTTTAGTGCCATCGAAAACAATAAAAAGCTGATGGCGCAGCTTGTAAGTGGACCTTCTAGAAAAATACTAGTTGAACTCACGTTGATGTATTTGGAAGATAGCGATAATCGTGATCCAAGTATTTGGAAGTCTACTTGTATTAGCTGTGGTGTGTTTAGTTGGAACATCTTATCGAAGCTCGTCTTTACTGCAGCGAATTGCTTTCTTGCAAACAAAGTTTAGAATTATAACTCGCTGGTTCTTTCAAAAAGTATAGAAAGCATAAATTTAACAAATTCTCTTAATTATGTGTCTACTTATTTGAATTTACCATGATTTGTATTACTCTGTTATTCTTATTTCTATTATGTAGTTAAGTGTGTCGTGTGTCACTGCTAGAGCCAGAGAGAGAAGAGGAGAGAGGAAAGAAAGCAAATAATTGTGTATTATTTAATGTATATTAATATTAGAAATTGTACTGTTTGTGTTTATTATTACTATTAAATTATGAAAATCCAATCACTGTTCTCATTACAGCTAATACTAATCACGGGCTAGCACGGCTGAGTTATGTTTACGACCTAGAGACCCATAAAGAACTTAGTAGTTCAATATAGAAAACATTAAAAAATTAAAATTTCCCATCTTCTTGTGCATCCCTGGTACATCTACTGTCAGGCCATATATTGAGTAGGCTATGGTATAACCAATTTAATATACTAAATAGCAATATTATGTGTATTAATATAGATAACGCCAACATGCATTACCAGGCTTATTGCATGTACGTTCCTGGGGAATGGCTCTCGCTATCCCTTGTTTCTAACTCACCTTACCTTGCAATTTGCAACCCTACCTTACAGCGTGCTTTCGCACGCGGTCACCACCTCGCCATCCCTTATTCTTGAAACCCATAATTTTCCCTACCTTGAGTCAATGTCTCATATACTACTTTAATATAGGACTGTAGGCTGCCAGCTCGTGTCCTGGAACTTGGGTCCATTGTGTCTTATTGATATCTCGTAATTCGCTGATGTTAGACACAGGAAATGTATTATTATAATGTAGAAAGTCATATTTTGGAGTGCATTGGTCATATTGCATTATCTCAAATATTTGTGGAATGTGAGTTTTGCGGTTTTTACACCTTTTCCATATATGGTAACAATCTCAAATTCTCTACTTCAGTTAGAGTTAGACATAAGAAATATATTATTGTCGAATAGGAAGTCATATTTAATTAAGCTATTCACATTTTGACTATCACTAATTAGTTTAGAAACTCATAGTATCATAGATTTACCTACATACGTATATTACAACTCCAGATATGGTCCAAGTTATTTTCCCCGTGTAACGAGTTATAGAGTTCATACTTTTCATTTACGTACTTAGAAAGACCAGTTGTGATCATCATTCTTTTTGTTGTACACATCACATTATCTTCACAGAAACGAACATACTATCTACAAGTTCTTGTGAGAAGACAGACAGAGGGGCTTAGGGTGGGTGCCTGCCCACTTCTAGATCCGCTACTTAAATAGGATAAATCGAAGAGTGCACAAATGAAAGTAATTTATTTGGTTAAATTTATTTATGGTATAGTATATGTTATAAGTAGAAATTATAAAAGGGCCAGAATGATTATTTAGCATGGATGTGTAAATGGGAAATTATATTAGTTTTGTAATTTTTACTAATACTGATCTATTGAGAATTGTTGAACCACCTTTGATTCTTAATTGTTCCTCTCTATATAATAGTATTATGTTTAGCAGTTGTATTCAAGCAACTTGAAGTGTCTTAGAGACTGTGCCAAAAGCACTGTACAGGATATAACTGTCGGACAATTATATAGGTAAGCCTTATACTCAGTGGTGTTTTTGCCAAAAAAGGAAGTGGGGGGGCGCTCCCTTTTCAAATTTAGCATTTTCTTAGAAAACATAGGTGAAAACGGCCCCCAATAATGAATTCTATGGATAACTGATAGGAAGGAGCGCCCCCCCCCTGGGATATAAGCGCCCCCCCTAGCGAAATAAGTGTGGGGGCGCCCCCCCCCGAGACCCCCCCTAAAACATCACTGCTTATACTCCGTTTTCCTACTAATTAGAAGAACGGAATAGGTGGATTGAGTCACGGACTACTAGATACCCGGACGCGACAAAGCCAAACCACAGTCAAAAATGCGTAGGCTGAACATTGTATGACTGAAAATATGGTCAATTCTGTATTTTTAGTCACTAAATTTGGTATCTAACACAATCTTTGGGCGCTGAATTCAAAAATGACAATTTCAAGGTTCAAAAACTCACTCCCCGCCCTAATTTTGGCAAAAAGGCGTGGTCACACCCAAATATGGTCAATTCCATATTTTTGTTCTATTACTTCATCATAACACTAAATTCGAAATATCCTCTTAACTAGGAATGATATTGTTGAAAATATGATTAATAAATTGTTCAGCTAAATATATATTACTACGTTACGGTCGTGACCTTCGGTATACAAGGCCTGACTTGCTAGCCGAAAATTTGCGTACCATGGATTACTTAAAGTGCATTGAAAAATGGAGAATTGATCTTTATTCGAATAATTAGCAATGATAGAGCTGAAAAGTGTATTATAGCTATATAGGAATATGGTATCCAGGTATGCATAGCACCCTCCAGAATTGTGATATGTCATCATCTGATGACGTTATGGTTATTTTGGTTGCGAATTATCTTGTTTTTCTAGCATACTTTTAACATAGTTAAACGCGTTATAAATGTTCAAAATTGGAACATGGTTATACCCAGAAGTAGTAGAATAAAATATATCGAAATTATAAATGGAATGTTGACACATTCCTCGGTTGCCATGGAAAATGTATATTTCCTAAAATGTGCCATAACTCAAAAACTATTAATGTTATGTAAACTAGACTGGTACTGATCTGTCCGGAATAGGTAACTTCCTATTCATCGATAATACATTTTCTATGCCTAACTCAATAATCTTTGAGATAGTGAGTCATTACCTAATAATGAATTAAGTGTTAATTATCTCATTATCTCAAATATTATTGAGTTAGGCATAGAAAATGAATTATCGATGAATAGGAAGTTACCTATTCCGGACAGATCAGTACCAGTCTAGTTTACATAACATTAATAGTTTTTGAGTTATGGCACATTTTAGGAAATATACATTTTCCATGGCAACCGAGGAATGTGTCAACATTCCATTTATAATTTCGATATATTTTATTCTACTACTTCTGGGTATAACCATGTTCCAATTTTGAACATTTATAACGCGTTTAACTATGTTAAAAGTATGCTAGAAAAACAAGATAATTCGCAACCAAAATAACCATAACGTCATCAGATGATGACATATCACAATTCTGGAGGGTGCTATGCATACCTGGATACCATATTCCTATATAGTTATAATACACTTTTCAGCTCTATCATTGCTAATTATTCGAATAAAGATCAATTCTCCATTTTTCAATGCACTTTAAGTAATCCATGGTACACAAATTTTCGGCTAGCAAGTCAGGCCTTGTATACCGAAGGTCACGACCGTAACGTAGTAATATATATTTAGCTGAACAATTTATTAATCATATTTTCAACAATATCATTCCTAGTTAAGAGGATATTTCGAATTTAGTGTTATGATGAAGTAATAGAACAAAAATATGGAATTGACCATATTTGGGTGTGACCACGCCTTTTTGCCAAAATTAGGGCGGGGAGTGAGTTTTTGAACCTTGAAATTGTCATTTTTGAATTCAGCGCCCAAAGATTGTGTTAGATACCAAATTTAGTGACTAAAAATACAGAATTGACCATATTTTCAGTCATACAATGTTCAGCCTACGCATTTTTGACTGTGGTTTGGCTTTGTCGCGTCCGGGTATCTAGTAGTCCGTGATTGAGTAAATGCCCAATAACTCAGTGAGTCCTTAAGAAATTTTTGTCCGTGAAGTACATTTAGAATGTGTTTGGGCGACTGAGTAAAATGTGGAAAGCTGCCAGTTATACCTCCTACCGATTTAAATCGCACAGCCAAATCTTGTAAGATTCAATTTTTGACGTATGTTAGGTCATAGCAATCTATATACTAAGGCAATGGCACTCTAGTGAATTACTGGACCATGGATGGCAATTACCATGGGTTTTCCAAATTTCTATTAATTGTCATAAAGCCTTTCAGTGGTATTTTAATGTGTAACAAATGTTATATTTTAAATTCTAAGACTACTCAGCCCCAATTCTCATAATATTTGGATATTAATTTAGAAATAAATACGTTATTTTTAATGAATTAAATGCAACACAAACAATACAGCATTATACTATATGAACAAATACATAGAATCAAGAAATGGTACATAAGCAACATGTGAATCCTTTAACTGTTCGACTGACTGTAGACACGGATCGCTCTCTCTAACGCTCGTAGACACATCGCTCTCTCTAAGGCTCGTAGACACACTCAATAAGTAGTAGAATAACCTATAACAAAACAAGCAAGAAAATTAGTTGTATTTTTTTAGTTTAGTGTTATCTTTATTTAAAACCATGGCATTATAATTGCGAACCCTCTTTGATAAGATAATGTTTGACCAAGTTAAACACATTTTCTTTAATATATCCCAATTCCAAACACCACAGAAACACCACTCTTTCCAGACATCACTGTATCTCTCTGCAATAAAGTTCATAGAGATACTCATCAACAGGCTACGGGATGGTCCAGAATAGAATTCCTTACTTAAAGATTCACAGTTGTCAATTTTGAGGAAGGTTTCATATAATATGCAAACACATTTACCACATAACGAGAAGGATATTTAAGAGAGCCCCTATCCACTAAATCAATCAAAGTATATTGGGAGCCAACGTCATTGTTAACTTCCAGGAGTTTATCTGATGTTAAAAGATGATGGCAAGATAGACAGCCATTAGACTTCTTAAAGTAAGAGAAGACTGCGTATCCTGCTATATAAACGAGACATTCCATTTGAGAAACCTCTATTTCAGGGACTGAAATTTCATTCAATGTGGTTAGATAAAGTTCTATATCGTGTTGCTCCTCATTACAACTATCAAAATCGTCAGCAAATTTATGAAGGTATTCTTTAAGAGAAATACTGTCTTCACAAGAGATAGCACCGTATTTTAGAGCGAACACTTTTAGAATGTTTGAAAGTTGGAGTCTGCGTTCGCTTTCCAAAATTTGGTTAAATGAAATCTGGTAGTGAGACCCTGACATCTGTCTATATAAACCAAAGTGGTGCTCCAGCGCATCATCTTGAATTCTTGCAGTTAGAAGGTACTGGTATCCGCAGTTCTCGGTAAGTTGTTTGACCAGCAGTGGTAACGCCTCGCATGTGTGTCTGAAACTGGTAAAGGTTTGTGGTGTTAACTTTCCATATAAAGATGGCAGATTGTTCCAAATATCCAACCAAGAGACGACGTTGTTTAAAAATTGTAAACGAAAATCTCCTGGGTAAATTGGAGCTGAATATTCATCGTTAAGGTCCAGGTATACTCTAGAAAAATGGAAAATTTCGAAAAAAACCCAAAAAAGGTCTTTTTCGTTTTTATTGTATTTTTGGATTGTATTGATATCCATGTGTATTCCCAAGAAATTTCTAAGAAAAACTCCATATATCTTTCAAGTTTGACACATTTTCGTGACCTCGTCTCTGATAAATAAAAAAATAAATAAATTAAAAATCAATAAAATATTAAAGGGAAATTGCTGTTGGCACAGGTGTAATTTTTGATTTTAGTTAGTTCAATATAGGATTTATTTTAGAATAATTGCAAATACAAATAAAATTGCTTTTGGTACAGGTGTAATTTTTGATTTTAGGTAGTTCAATATAGGATTTATATAGGAATAATTGCAAATACAAATATAATTGCTTTTGGTACAGGTGTAATTTTTGATTTTAGATAGTTCAATATAGGATTGATATTAGAATAATAGCAAATAAAATAAAATTGCTTTGGTACAGGTGTAATTTTTGATTTTAGGTAGTTCAATATAGGATTTATATTAGAATAATTGCAAATATTAAAGAAATTGATGTCGGCACAGGTGTAATTTTTGATTTGGTTAGTTCAATATAGGATTTATATTAGAATAATTGCAAATACAAATATAATTGCTTTTGGTACAGGTGTAATTTTTGATTTTAGGTAGTTCAATATAGTATTTATATTGAAATAATTGCAAATATAAGGGAAATTGATGTCGGCACAGGTGTAATTTTTGATTTTTGGTAGTTCAATATAGGTATATAATGGAATAATTGCAAATATAAAGGATTTTAATGTCGGCACAGGTGTAATTTTGGTTTGGTAGGTAAATATAGGGATTCATATACGAATAATCAAAATACAAAGGGAATTACTGTCTGCACAGGTGTAATTTTAGACTTTTGGTAGTTCTATTTGGAAATTTTATGGAAATAATTGCAATTACTACTAAAATGCTCTCGGCACAGGTGTAATTTAGAATTTTGTGTTCAATATAGGGATAATTGAGGAATAATTTCAAATTTAAATTGAAATGAACACTATTGAATGCGCAGGGCCGTGGTTATTGGGTGGAGAATTAGATTGGGATCCCAATAGTGCTCCTAACAATTGTGGGGTCACGTCAACTTGGTGTTGGGTGAAGAGATAAATACCAAACTGGGAGGGAGAACGGAAGTGGCTTTGGAGGTGCAAGTGGTTGTGGCGGCGGCGAATTCACTTCAATACACATAGTGAGTTAGAATTTGAATGAACAACGTGAATTTACTAGTTTACCTCCTCTATACTTTACCTAAAATTTTATATTCATATTTCAAAAGCCTATATCTCAAAACTAACATTTTCAGTTTTGTGTAATAGGTCATTTTGTCAATTTTGGTCGTGGAATCAAAAGCTCAACGGTTTCGGATAGATCTCGTGAAGATACAACTAATGAGTGCAGCGATTTATTCTATTATGGATAGTTCATGTGCTTTTTGGATTTTGGATCAGGAAAATCTTCATTTGAAAGTCGACATCACATAAAAGTATTTGAAATCCAGAAAAATCCAGATATTCACAATTCCTGCACTCATTAGATTTATTACATCCAGCTAAACACATTCAAACAATAATATTATTGGTCTTGTTCATCTTTGCTGATTGATCTTCTACCCAATAGTGGTAAAATTAAAAAAAAGATTTTTTCTCTCTTACTATATATGCCAATATTATTGTATTTTTGGCATCCTGAAGAAGAAGTATATACGCTGTAAAAAATTGAGTTAAATTGGGTAAATACTTTTGGTAGAAGTACTCTAGAGTATACCTGGACCTTAAAACGTATATCTTTTCCGACCCAGTTGACATTGAATAGTTTCCACACCTGATTGATTAATTCAAGGAATTCTACTGTTTGATTCGTGTGTATGATTTCTTTTTCCATTTTCCACGATAATAAGCCGGCATATGTTGTCTCATGGAAAATTTTCAAAGCAAAACTAACATTTTGTCGTTCTAACCTTGAGGGCCAACACGCTTTCGCTGTTAATCTTGGTGCTCGCTTCAAGACATTACATTTATCAGAATTGAATAAATTACGGATATCCTGAAAGGGTGCATAACATAGTTCAGGATAAAGAGATTTAGAGGTAAATGAGTGGTCGAAATGTTGGTTCTAGAAATGGAGACGTAAAAACTTTTGTTTACGTTACTGATATTTTGTTGTACAGTACACATAATTTACATTCAGCAAATTTCGGAAAAATAAATGTATTGTCTAAATTTTTTAGATTTAACCAATTATTCCTAATGGACTTAATGATATGAACAAAATCAAAAAACAAAATTAAACTTCTTTGTGGATTGCATGGGTGCTGTACCTTTGGTTCCAGTCTCGAATTAATTGAAAAGAATTTGTATAAACGAACATTGAGTGGATAATTATCAGTACACACAGCTTCAACAAACAGACCACAAGCTTCGATGTCACAAATAGTAGATTTAACAATTGGATATAATGATTCTGCAGATGAAGAACCCAAAGGTATTAATCGCACAATGGTGGAAAACTTGGCCGATAAACTAGAAACCATCATAGAAAAAACTGTAGTATGTGGATCATCCGGATTACGAATCGACCCAATTACCCTTCCTCCCTTATAGGATGCATCACTACGAATGTGAACTTCATCCATTTGATGAATCACATGGCGCTCTAAATCATTAAACGTGGTAGCAATTTCTTGAAGAATTTTAGTATACTCACTCTCTAGGCCAATACTATTTTTGATCTTCAACAAATTACGTTCGTGTGGAAGTATTATACAGTTAGAGCTTTGGATAAGCCGATAACAAGCTGGTGAAATTCCGTGAACTTTTAGACAAAGACCTGAGTGAGAATATTATAACGACGAGCATGTTTATCAACAATTAAGTATTTCAGCTGATCGAGCAAAAAATTAAGACGAATTAGCATAGAATCATTCTCGGCTTCGAAATCAAATGTGGAATGGGTAGGATCTAGTGTATCAATAGCACTAGAAAGATTATGAATGGCATTCTCGACATGTTTTTTCAAAGGGGTCGCTGTGGAAATTGAGCAATCTTTTGGACTCATTTCAAATATTTCAACTTCATGAATAATATTTTCTAACAATCTGATATCGTTGAACGAATTACAAGATAGTTTGATTCTATTATTTTCTTTATAAAAAGCCTTACAATCTAATTTTTCATCAACAATTATTGAACGTTCGATCGTAGAAATTTCATTATGATAGTGAATCTTAAGAAATAGAATGATTGTAGAATTGGGTCGATGAAGAAGCCAACCGTTAGGTAGTTCAATTAGATGTAACTTAGAAATAATACAATTAAGAGTAGAAAGAATAAACTTAGATTCAGTTTCTTTGAAATCTGCGCGGCTCTTCTGGTAGGCTTCCTGTACCCTCTTCTCCTCCTTAACATCTAAAGATAGTCTTTGACATCTATCAGCAGCATCTGTCAGATAGCTAGGACAGTTTGGAAAGATGCTAGGGACTGCACACTTCTTCAGAGCCACTTTCTTCCTGATCGTCTCAATCATCTCCATTCCATTGAAGTATTGAATGGTCCTCTCTATGTCTTCTTCATGGAAATGGTGTATGCAGACCTTCAAAACAAAAGACATAGAATACAATATAAAAGTAAACATATTATAACAAAGTACGTACCTTCAATCGTTTATTCATCTCGTAGTCTTCTCTCTGCCTAGGTATTGCTCGGAACCACTTCTCACGAGTTTCAACATCAGTGGAGAAAGAGAAAACAGGAACATATTCATCTTTGTCAGAATAGTTTGACTTACAACCAGGTACGAGGCAAGACATGTTGAAATTCGAATACGCAGTGAAAATTATGAAGTTTAGCAAGTAACAATGCAATTAAAATCATTATTGAATATCGTAAAAATTTTGAGTGTAAAATTATGGGTGGTTATTATGTGGTTAGTGAAATTCGTACTCTCACTACTCTGACGTTTATTGGGCAGAATGTAGAAATTTGTCAGCTACTCAAGTGTTTATAACTTCTATAATCATTCAGTACTTGTATTTCTTGAACGTGAATATGATCTAAACGAATTTTAATCGTTCTGTAGGGATGAATTCAAACAATTGTTACCGCTAGATTAATATAGTGAATATCCCTGAAAATCAAGTTTATATTATCGCAGTTATTCCAAAAATAAGTTCTAAGGGGCATAAAGTCGGTGAATTCACCATAAGTACTCAAATCATCTTTAAATTTCAAGTTATTGTATAGAATAATCCCATGGTAATTGCCATCCATGGTCCAGTAATTCACTAGAGTGCCATTGCCTTAGTATATAGATTGCTATGGTTAGGCCAACAAAGAAGGCTACTTCCGAAGTACGTGATCAATTACAAAAGGAATATCTAGATGAATTGGATAATATTGCTAGATGGAGAACTCTGTATCTCTCAAGCAACATACAGGATGTTAAGAAATTCAAGAGCAGTTATCCTTCCAAGGGAGAGATTAATTAATTCGAGATTTGATGTCCCGCAGCTTTCGAACAACGAACTGCAGCTTTTATTTCAAGCCCTCAAACCAGAGTAACGCTTTGTCAACATTATGTTATGTGTGTGTGGCCACTCTTTTGATATTTTCCCTGAATTCTTACACAAGACAACCTCTAGCTTTTATCGGAGGACTTGCTGCTTTCTTATTAAGGAACTTGTCTAAAATCTCAGATTTGACCCCGTTTGTTGTTCAGTACTCACTAAAATATATGGAATTGAATGGAAATTGAAGACCTGGATTTTAACTTTTCCCTTGATTGGCCTTTTTGATCGTTGCTGCTTAAAATGGGCCTTCCAATCACGTGCAAAATGTGGTGTTTACACCTTTGAAAGTGTTTACAATGATCTTTTTAATCGGATTCAAGTAACTCCCTATCCTAAAACTCGATAGTGAAAAGTGCGTAGACTTCGTTGATGAGTCTATGGATTGCTTAGTCAGAAGGAAAATCAATTTGTTACTTTAAATTTTAACAATAGTAGCCAATTGTTACTTAACAACAAGGCAATAAACCATAATGTTCCTACTACCTGCCCCAAAGAAACTCATAAGAAATTCCTCTAAATAATTGCTTAGTTTTCATATTTCTACTATCTAGTTTGCATGTAATAATATACTTGAGCTTGAATTTATCTTGGGAGACAACTATGAACCATATATGCCACTTTGATAAGTGTAGTTGATATAATTAGTCTAGTATTAATCAGGTAATTGGTTAGTTAGAAAAATAAACCCGCCTTTATCTTATCCCTGGTCCAAAGCAGTGAAATGGCCTAGTAGGCTATGGCTGAATCCAATGGAGGAAATAATTAAGCAATTTGGGATTATAAAAAAGTAGCCTATTTCCACCTAAATGTACACTGTGTGCATGCATGCATGTGCACATAAAGTGATATCACTGCAACATATATATCACAAGCTGCTCAGCCCCCGTCTGATCCCCCTCAGCCCTCGTCTGATAAGAAACAAGTTTGACATCTAGTTTGATATTTATCTTTTATATTTTTTGAGATAAGACTAGGCAAACAGCCTCTAGCTTTTCCTTTATTTCCGCTCGAGGTTGGAATCAGCTTAAGGTGATGGTGTCCTCGTATTCAAACTCCCTATGACCCCCAATTTATATTGCGTCTTTGAACAGTACTATTTAGTAGTATAAAATAATGCATTAACATAATTCTCTAAAATGAAAATTTAGATTATTTATTCTTCGTCGAAGTAAAGCATAATAGCGTTTTAATTATTAACTCTATAATTGTGTATTATAATTGAAAATCGACGTAATCAAGTTGGTAGTTCGTTCTACCGATAAGGAACATTTCATATATTTAGTTTGGGGAATTCTGACTTAAACTTCTTGGGATAACTTCAACATAAGCAAGGTCACTTCCGGATATTTATAGATAATTTGTGTACAAAATGTCAGTGATTTTTACCTTTAGTGACTTCAAAAGTTCAAAATAATTGACAGAATCTAAATTTTCTTACAGATTTGGATAGATAGCACACTAAAGTATAGTTAGGAGTATTGTTTTATTTAAATTTTGTGAGTGGCTGGATCAAGGTGATAATTAATTCGATTGCAAGATGCTTACACTTCGATCTCAGCCAATCTGGTTATGGTGGGAAGTACACAGGACCATGATTAGGGAAAGCTGGCGCATTAATTCTGTACGGAAATCACTATGTCTGATTGTAATTTCGCCGTATGAATTATCTCTTAAAGCAATTCTATAATCTAAAATAGAAAATCTAATAAGGTGGGCTAAACTATTGGTAATTGTCTTGTCATTAACAGATTTGAATACAGTAGATGTCGAATATATGCACACCGGTTTTAAGTACATCGGATATAAGAACACTATGTTGGAAAACCGTTGCCATATACCCTGCATAATTTATGCCGGTTATAAGCACATTAGGTGCAGTTCCAAACGATGTGCTTATAACCGGCATCCACTGTACATACCGTAGTAAAAATTACATGCAGCACATAATTGATAGGAACTAATTAGGGTGGTGACTCCATAAGGAGAAGGCGGGACAGACCCACTCAAGCAAAGTAGTGCTTATCTCTTCTCGCTATATAGATAGTATATACGTATATGAGGATTCTTGAAAACATTAAAGTATAAAAAATACAATATATCTTACTATTTCAGAGGGACTGAAATCCTTTAGAACGAAGACAAGGACCAATCTTGAGTGCATTATACCTCTACCAGGAGTATCAGCTAATTCCCTGTGTAACTCTGATAAATATGTCCTGTTTTTGATATTGCTTATTACTGTATCCTAATGATAGATGTACATATTTATAAGTGTTTCGCTAAATTATTGTTTACGCTAAGTGCTAACATTCAAATTTAACAATTCGTTAATGAGCGTTTTCTTGTACGTATACTCCATAAGTATATACGGGTTCTTACAATCAGTCTAAGATAAAACCATAAGAGGGATCGTTACAATAATATTAAAGATAACATATATAATATACCTAACCTTAAGACGCTTTACAGCATTCGAAGTGGTTGCACCTTTCCTCTTAATGATATTAAGTTACCGATGTAGTGTCAACCGATGGAGGAACTGATTGCTCTTCGTTATATAGATAAAAAGAATATGATATAAGATTACTAATTCATTTACTATATTAGAATCTTCTTGTCTATAGAATGAAGATCTATGATAACTATAGCTATTAGCAAATAGCACTACTATATATACTTATTTTGATACCACGTATATTATATTTCCTAGCATGATGAAGAGGATATTTTCGTTCTTTGCCATTTGATAAATAAATGAGATGGCTTTCAGTCACCCTTACGATCCTAAAGGCCTGTTTCGTAAAATATGTCCGGCTGTAAAAATATGTCCAGCTATTTATATGGACACTTTTTTACAAAACCATGGATACTTGTAAAAATATGTCCGGCTGTAAAAATATGTCCAGTTACGATTAGAGTGTTATTATAACTAGTACTAATTCATATGCACAGAAGATGTATTTATTTATTATATTTTGACCTCTTCGTATTTCGTATGACATGGATGATCAATTTTATAACCAGGTAGTCCAATATATCTCCTCAAATTCCTATGCAGATTCTGTCTCTGAATCTTCGAAGAAAAAGATCCGTCGATATGCTTCTGGAATGATATTGAGAAAGCAGTTATTGTATAAACAAATCGATGATCTCTGTGTCCTAGTGGTCAAGCATGATCAAGTCCCAAATATTCTTAAGGAATGCCATGATGAAATTGGAGGACACAAGGGTATACATGGCACATATGGGATTATTAAACAGAGATACTTCTGGCCTAGCACGTTCCAAGATGTAAAGTCCTATGTAAGTTTGTTGATTACGATTAGTACCTAACAATTTATAAATGATTGCACATATTGTTGAATTTTTGCTGGTTGTTAACGCTCTGATTTTCTAATTTAAAGCTATTCTTAGATAACAAAATTCCTATTGAACTTGGATTGCTTGGATTGATTAGATTACTGCTAGCGTGATCAAAGTTGGTTTCAATGTTTTAGGATAGCTTACTTTAATATATCCTTAATTAATTAAATATCGAAACCAACAATTCTTAATCAATTTTTTAGTGTGCATATTAAAAACGTTGTAGTATATAGGGTCCTACTATAATTTATACTATAAAACATACAGTTCTAAAATCGTACGTCGGACTTCCGTCCGGCCGGCCGTACCATTAGTAGTAGAGATTTGAAGTTTAGACAGAGGGCAAAGAATTTCCTGGAGATGTGCAATCGAAGCCAGATTTCTAAATTTTGTCTTTGTTCCTCAGTTATATCGAAAATTGTGTTCTAGTTCAGTGACTCTTTTATAATTCGAATTACCAATTGAAAATATAGATATTGTATTCTCCTAAGGATATTCTTTCTATTTATCAATTAAAATGAATAAATCGCTAACCAATTCTAGGTTTTATTAACGATTTTTTTACATAAATCATTCATCTTCTCCATATTGTAATTGTAATTACACTATACTGATACTATAAGAACAATATGCAATATTACATAAGCCTATACGATAACGACTGTTAGTATTATGCTGTTAGTTGTTGGTAAGTGGTGTTTCATATATTTTCAGGATTCTGGGACTCGCAGTCTTTCCAATTAATTCTGAACAAACACACACACACACAAACAAACAAACAACAATATACAGATTATCATATAAAATCAAATTGTTTTTCTCATTCCGAGGGACCAAGCACAAAACAACACCGAAGCGCTTGTTTTGTGTGCCAAACTAGTTAGTATAATATAAGTACTTATTATTTTAGGTCCAGTCTTGTGAAAGTTGCCAGCCAAACTCAAATTTTACCCTTAAGGCTACTCGTCCTCTAGAACCAATTGCAATTACTGCAAAACCCTGGTATCTAGTTGGAATGGATCTGGTTGGACCATTATTGTGCTCCCCCAACGGGTATCAATATTTTCTGACGATGACTGACTACTTCACCAAATATCTTTCAACCCGATTACTTAAAACAAAAGAGGCTCCAGAAGTTGCTGTTGCAATATTCTCTATATACTGTCAATTTGGTGCACCAGTGCGAATTATTACGGACAACGGTACATGTTTCACAAGTAAAGTATGTTGTTGTTCTACAATCTCGAACATTATATAATTATTCCAAACGGATAATTTTAAAAGTTATTTACTGATAACTATCTTTAGATAAATCGAGAATTGCAAAAACACTGTAATACGCACTTATCTTTTGCAGCACCATATCATCCACAAACGAATGGCCTGGATGAATCTACTAACAAATCAATACAACTGTAAGTGCATGTGATGAACTACTCTAGTTACTTAATTATTAGATTAACATAATTACAGATCAAATATGAATAGTTCTCAAAGGATATACGAATATACAATATTTTTGGTTGTAAATTGTATAATAAAATTGTTTTGGAGTATTTATAATTTATAATTTTTCATTATTAGAGGACTAAAGAAAGCGCTAAGGGGACAATTGGAACTGTGGCCGGATTTTCTAGAGGAAGTCACGTTTTCAGTTAACAATAGAGTTCGTGAAGCAACTGGTTACTCTGCTTACGAGCTTATGTTTGGTAGAAAAGCTCGTTTACCAATCGAAGCAGAAGCTCTGGGTGACTCAATTGGAATTGATCAAATTCTTTCGAATCCTGATGGCAATTGGGATGGAGACGTTGATAATTTTCTCGAAGCATCTAGGAATATCTTGAATCAGATTCACAAACAGGCAGAAAATAAGATTATATCAACACAGAAATCAATGAAAAATGTATACGACAAGAAGTTAAAAAGAACTGACAGGTAGCAAAATTATATCGTGTTCATGTTGCTAATGAGAAATTTTGAATATAATTGCATCTCTCTAATATAGGGAGCTAATTCAACCAGGAAAGCTTGTATTAGTGCTAAATCAAGCCAAACGAAAGCATCTACCAGGAACAAAAAGCCAATCTAAGTGGTCTGGTCCTTATACAGTGGAGTCTCTTCGCGGTACTACTGTTAATGTTCAAATCGGAAGTAAAAGGAAGAAATTTCGAATTGAAACAGTCAAACCTTATAAAAAACGGAAAGAATCTGATTTTAAAAAAATGGACTCTATGAGTGAGGTAATTTTCAGTTTGTGGATTAAGTAAGATAACCTAAGATAAGGAAATCTTCACAGCTGATAATAGGTTCAATACACCTTGAAAGCGTATTGAACTTGTTGGTTTTGTGTGTAGTATGGTGAACTTAGTGGCAAGGTGGACGAAACTAATGAAGATGTTATTCAGGATTTTCTAGATATGCTTTTCCCACTGAAAAGCAGCTAGAACTTGGAGGTGATCAATGTTCCCTTGCAGTTTCATTATTGGATAGTAATTATAATCGTTCCGAGGAAAGCGATGATAATAATGATGTGATAGAAAGCATGTTTGATGCAAATTATGGGGTAATTATTAAAAGGAGAATAAATGAATAATTATATTAAACTCCAAACTTGTATGTAGGATGATGAAAGCGAGGTGTTTGTTCCCAAATTGTTGGGTTAGTTTGAAATTCCTTTTTGTTAAGTATATTTTCAGGTAAAAAAAACTAACTCTTCTTATAGATACCGATGAAATTAAAGAAGAATTACAAGCAGAAACACCTTTTATACCACTCCAGACCTTAACTCAAAAGATCATATCAATTAAGGTAAGGGTATTTACTTAATTATAGTTAATATATACGTGTATAAAAATCTTTAAACCATTTCTAAATATTTTTAAAATATAGGAGCTACTCATTGAATCAATAAAGCGTAAAATTCCCCTGAATACTTTACAACGTGATCTAGAGAAGAGATATTACTTACAGCCACATCATTATGAGACAATTCCTCCATGTTCTAGTCTACTCTTACGCGGAAATGAAGAAAGTGAAGAGGTAGTATTGGACTGCCTATAAATTAGACAGCAAATATTGATATTAATTATCCCTCTCTTTAGTCGGAAAAACTATTCGCCCTTGTTATGAACATTTGTGCACAGGCCATGGGTATATCAGATCCAGAATCAAGAATTCCCTCTCATTACACATACCAGGTTCTGATACCTACGGTGAGTTTATATTTATTAATCAACTATAGTGAGAGTATTCAAATAGTAAGATATTTTTTCACGTTTCCTTCAAGCAGAATTGAAATAAGTAGTCGAGTTACAGAATTGTTATAAGAATATGTCTGTTCTTACATTTTTGTAAATTATAGATCGATTTACTCTTCACTACAGAATTGAAAAGTACCGGAGGAATAAGCATTACAGGTACGAATTCAACGTTCTTACTTGTAATAGTTATTAAAATTGAGTTAATAATATGTTGAAAATTGAGTTAATAATACCAATATTATTATTCGCTAATATTAAAGTTATTTATGCTGTAATTTTTAGGATTATACGCCAAAGAAACAATACTAGAAGGTAAAATTCAGGATTATAACTACACAGCGGATTGAATCATGGATAAACTCTCTTCAATATCATTTAAAATTTATTATTCTAGATTATTTGAGCAGATGTTTACCATGGGGAGGCAAAATGGATTCACTTTTTCTGACAAATACATGCCCAATAGACAATTTCTTGACAAGCCTTTCTATTTGCAGTGAAGAGATAGATAATGCTATTGCCTTTTCTGAATTTATTTTACCAAATTCAATTCTTCAGCAAATAAGGAATCTTCTCAGCTTGAAGGTTACAGTTGAGAATTTATTGTAATAATGTATATAATCTTCCATATATAATCGAATAGTAGCCCCCAAAGTAGCAAATATAAGTTTTTTATCGCTGCCCGAAGTAAATATTTTTATCTAATATAAGCCTCAAAACGATTATCAACCGATTATAATAAATAAATTGTCATAAAATGTGCTATTCTCGAAATTCATAAAAATCTTTGGTCTGAATATGGCGAAAAAACAATAATCGCCTAGGCTACTATTGGAGTAAATACGGTATATATTATACTAGATATTAATAACTTGATATACTCCCATTTTATTATAATCATATAGGATTTTATCTCAGCGAAATTGGTCTTGGCTCGATGTATGGGATTTAAGGATCAACATTATTTAGACCTTTTCGGAGGTGAAAATAAGTTAATTCGTGTCCTCAGAAAGATAAAATTTTCATCAGATTCTTATAAAGTTGATTATACATGCACACTATGTAATCAACATTTCATTCGCGCCAAAGACATTGGATTGTTGAGGTTAAAACCACTCATTCAAATACTATATACGTAGTACATTTATATCTTGAGTTAAAATTAATTGTTTAATGTATGCTTTAAATATCAACAGTAATTGATATGTCGCGTTTCATATGTAATTAATTTATAGCCATCCAAAGAACGACATAGCACAGAGTCTAGATAATAAACTCAAGCAACAGAGATGCATCATGTAAGTATTCGCTTATATTAAATGGAACATAGAACAACAACAACAACAAGAACGTTATTCTAGTTCATCTCTTTATTTCATTTAGACAAACTTGCCGAGGAATCTGTAATGTTGATTTCACACATTCTGTTTTCGCATCAGTTCCAACGATGTTGTTCATAGAAAGCGCAAAAACTGGACTGTAAGTACTTGATATTCATATTAGATACTTACTAAGAATTTGAAACACTTTTGTTTTATAATATGTAGCGTTCTTAAGTCAAGCTGGCTCTCTGAGTATTTACTTCTTTCATCTGGAAAAAATACGCTGAAGTAAGTTATTAGTATTGCTATAACTATTTTTGGTAATTAATGTTTACTTTTCTAAAATTTAGGTATAGGATATTTTACTATTCGATCTTTAATTCAGTCAAGCTTCATTTTACGATGAATATTCAGACTAGAGTTGGGTGGTTTGTGTATGATGGACTTGACAAGGACTTCCTACTAACCAAATCTCAGAAAAATATTATTTTGAGAAAAAGCCAGAAGATTAATCTCGTTTGCTATATTTTAGTTGGCAAAGAGAATTTGCAATATTGATTATTCATTTTATTTTTATATTCAATTCCCCCCGGCCCCCACTATTTGTTACTAGTTTTATTATAATAAATATTTATTTTATTCTTCATGAAAATAAAATAAATTAAAATATACATTAAACTGTCTCTTATTTAATTCTAAATAGTTCTAAACTAATCGTATGCAATACTATGTATGCATTATATACCTAGATATTATTATGGAATATTCAGTATAACCATTATATAACTACGATACAGTGTATGCCGGTTATAAGCACATCGTCGGGAACTGCACTTAAGGTGCTTATAACCGACATAAATTATACAGGGTATATATATGGCAACCGTTTTCCAACATAGTGTGCTTATATCCGATATGTTCTTATAACCGGTGTGCTTATATCCGACATCTACTGTAGTAATAATAGATTATCTAAGTAACTGCGCGCTTATAAATTTTTGGACTCCAAAAATTTATAAGCGCGCCATAGTGTATAGATGCTATGACTCTTGTTAATGCAAAGTTGCAAACACTCACCGGGGAGAGTAGGACAAATTTTTATTTCGAGAATAAGAAGTTGGACTGTAGTATTAGTTAACCTACAAATACAGTCAAATGTTCCACTATATTAGAAACAATTAGCTTAATTGTGACTTGATATAATCACAGTTGAACCTAACCTAACAACCAGTGTAAACCAGGATTTGGTTAATCGGTTAACGGTATAGAATTTATTTACTAGTTAACAGATCTCTTAAATATTAGCAGTGTTATTGCGTAATTATTGTATAATAGATTACACTTTTGAGAATTTGTCAGAATATTACAATTATAAATCAATTTAGACAACTTAGTTTCTAAGACACCTAAAGTACGAAATGATCATTGTGAGATTCATAATGTAGTGCCATAATTTCAGAAGATCATGGTTTATATTGACTACGAGAAATAGATCTGTTAACGGAAATAAAAAACAGCATATATTCTTGTATTCGGGAATTGAATAAATTAGTTACCGTAAATAAACACAACATCTGTGCTGTTACAAAACCCAGAAAGGACGTGATATCTCTAGAAAATAGACGAAGATGCGTAGATTCTTACTCTAATCGTAACTGGACATATTTTTACAGCCGGACATATTTTTACAAGTATCCATGGTTTTGTAAAAAAGTGTCCATATAAATAGCTGGACATATTTTTACAGCCGGACATATTTTTACGAAACAGGCCCTTTATATATCGGTTTATCTTTGGCTTTGCCCAGGACCAGAATTTATCACCTTCGTAAAAGTTCGATCTATAAAGAATTTATGGATAGTAGTTTAATTTAAGAAACTTGGTAACTAATTTCGACACACATACGTATAACAAACCTGTTAGCTTGTACTTTCTTGTCATCTAACTTTTTCAGCATGATTTGATCTGCTTTAATATTAGCTAGTGCATCATCTATTTGTTGTTGTCTAATGTGATCTAAATCTAATTTCCAGTTTGTAGAAGTATGGTCTTCAAGAATAAACATATATGTAATATGTTATTGTCTCTTTGTTGTTGTCTAATGTGATCTAAATCTAAATTCCAGTTTGTAGAAGTATGGTCTTCAAGAATATCTTGCTCTCTATCTTCATCATCACTTTCCTCTTCTATTTTTTCTTCGTCAAACTTCAACAGGCGTATGAGTGGAAGATGGTCGAACTCACGTCCGAACATTAGCTCAAAGGGGCTAAAGTTGGTTGCCCGATTCCGATGTATATTGGCAGAAAGGCAAGCTGTTTGTAGTTTGCTGGGCCATTCAGTATCCCCATCAGATCAAGATTTTGCGATTTTCCTAGTGTATGATTATGAAATATAAACTATTGATTCAATGATTAACAGATATCAATTAACTTTATGATCTTGTTATGTGTTTCAACCAGTAGCAGTACTAGCTCCCGCCACTGATAGAGCACAATTTCGTCTCAGGTGGGGTACAGGCAATCAAGCTGGGCATACTTATATTAATGAGGTGGGGCACAGGCGCCGCCTCTGGCCTCAACCAATTCATTACTTTGGGAATGGTAAGCAGTTATCGAGCGATCATATATATTAAGCGAATCATGATATTACTTAATTTCCTAAAGTGAAATAACAATGTCTGATGTTCAAAATTGTAAATGTAAGTTTGTTAGTTGTTGGTATTGGTGATGTTTCTCAGTAAGATTCACTTGCCTTGCTTGTAAACTCTTTCTCCTGATCATGTATTATTTTTGGATACGCCATAGGTTAGATAAATATCTGATAATCCGTCAATAACAGACTTTGTTGGACTAGTTGGAGAGGACGCTGTTACAAATTTACTTAGATAACAGGTTACTACTAGAATATGTTTATAACCTGATGAGTTACTGGGTAAATCAACAACTAAATCCATTCCGAAATGGTACCAGTTGTTTAGGCAGTACTATAGGTTGAGGCTGTGGCGGAAAAGATGCTGTCATCTGACACCGATGACAACTTTGAATATATGTACATTTAAAAGTTCAATTAACAATTTGATATATGCTAGTATTAAGTAACCATGTGCAATTTACGTAATCACGGAGTCTTTGTCCATTCCTTTCCATGAAAATCTTTGTTTATCATGTCTCTAGTAGCATTAATCCCACAGTGTTTGGGATCGTGGTAAAAAAGAAGAATATTTGGAATCTCTTCCTTGGTTGGATAACGAATTAAGCGAGATTCTCCATTTGCTTGGTGTACCTATAAAAAGTATACCTAATGCAAATAAGATACGTGTTCATCATCCTTATATGTAGAAGGACAATATTTGGCAAAATTTGTGTAACCAATGTTATTAAAAGTAGATTGTAGTAGTGTGTCTGTTTGTTTGTTTGTCTGGGTGGTATTCAAGTGATAGGGGAATAGAAAACCCATTTCTATTTGAGATTGAGATCAGCTTGCAAATAATATTATTGTTAAACAAGTATAGTATGTTGATTCCGAATTCGAAATTAAAAATTTATAATAGTTTTCATGAAAAGTATATAAGCTAGCAGGGCCGGATTAACACATGGGCAACCGGAGCAATTGCCCCGGGGCCTCCACCACCAAATTTGTACTTCATTTTTCACTGGACAATAGTAGTGGTTGCCCCAGGGCCTCCACCACTATTAATCCGGCCCTGTAAGCGAGACCGCGTAGCGATCAGTCACGAAGCGACGAGACGGATGGGCTTGATATTAATTAATTAAGAATTAAAAAAACGCCTCACAGACGGGATGGGAGTGTGCTCCTTCTGATTACACTTCCCCAATGTTTAATTTAACTAGAATTTCAATATTCAAATTACATTTCATCTTAATGTAATACAATTTAATTAATGTTTGAATTGTGAAGACTTCAAATGTTTAATTAAATTAATTAAAGATTAATTATTACAAATAGAAATTAGGAATACGTGCTAGTATTTACGTTACTATCTTGAATAATAAATTGACATCATCATCAACTTGTAAATATTCCAACTTCCAAGTGTTTCAATTGCACTTGTACGAAACACATATTCACTTACAAACCAATCAATAACAGTCATTATCCTAGCAGATAGTAGGCTTATGTAATATGTTCTATTGTATTGAGTATACTATAGAGTAATTACAATATGGAGAAGATGGCTGATTTATGTAAATAATCGTTAATAAAACGTAGAATTGATTAGCGACCTAATAATTTTGAATGATATATAGAAAGAACATCCTTAGGAGAATACAACCTCTATATTTTCAATAACTAATTCGAATTATTAAAGAGTCACTGGACCAGAATACAAATTTCGATATAACTGACGAACAAAAGCGAAATTGAGAAATCAGGCTTCGAGGTGATCATCTCCAGAAAATTCTATATCTCTTGTCCAAATTTTAAATCTCTATCACCAATGGTTTAGTCAGGCCATCGCGTATGGCCGGCCGGAATCCCGACAGAGGTAAATTCAATAGTGTGCACTTATAGTATAAAACTATAGTAGGACCCTACTATAAAGTTTTTTACTAGAAGAAGCACACTAAAAACTTAAATAATTTATGAATCAGAAGAACCTTATAAAGGTTAGATTCTTTGTCCAGTTCGAAAGTAGAAGCGCGCTTCTTAAAATTTTGCCTCACAGTCTTGGAAGAGTTGACAATATCAATGGTGATTGTCCCTCTTTTGAGAAAATTTACAATTTCTTGTAAATATTAATATCCATTCGGGTACAATTTATAATTCACAATATCATAATAAACACTATTAGTGCAATCATAAGTGTAAATATAATAAAATAATAGTATAAAAGTTCTTAATACGTATTAGGAATAGATTACAATTATATTCTAGAAACAAGATACAATTCTATAAACACTAGCGCATACTTCAGAAAAGTTAAACAAAGGTGTTATCATGACTAAGTTACGCATGCATGATTGATTATTCAATCAAATAAGTCATAAAACAGTGGGTAACAATTCTGACACGGCTTATGAAACCACTAATAGAGGTAGCAATTCTGACATGCAATAGTCCTTCAACGCGAACAAAAACTGAAGAGCAGTTGTTAACATTACCCAATCTAAACTTTACAAGGCAGAAATAGCAGCAATTGACTGTTACCCAGTTCAATCGAGGATCATGACGCTAGTAATTTTTCTCAGAGGCGTAAGAGAAACGAATCTAAATCGATTGATAATTTGTTTCGCGAATATCAAATTTACAATACCGCACGTAAAAGTATATTAATAGTGCCATTCCAATAATTCTCAAGTACCTACACCTATAGGGGTCCGCTCCTGAATAATTATATATGTTTGTAATGTTTCGTGCAAACAAATTGTGCTAATATATATATATATTTCGTTGATAAAATATTTAATTCATCATATAGATTACCTATTAATAGCTGCCAAAGTTTTTTCTTACAGGTGATTAGTTTACATTATATTTTCTACAGATCCGTAACATTAGGTATACTGAAAACAACAACTAAAGATATCCCAAGACGCACTATATAATCTTCATTAAAATTGCTTTTGATATCCCTGAGTTTGTCTGGACTATTCTAATTTGCGTCCGTGGAATGAAGGATATTATGAAACAACTTGGTCGCCTTGTTTAATTGATTTACTTTCACCTCAGTTGTTATCTTACAACACCAGATTCCAGCTTGGAGATTATTTTTATGTATCGCATCTCATCTTCCGCCACACGCTATTTAATGAATTACCAGAATGCCAGCATTTTTTCCAAGTGACGAATGGAAGTTTCAGACAGCTCACGAGCACTTTTTCACATAGCCTGAATTAAAGTTCCAGCACTCATTAAAACAACAAGACGTTTCCAAAGGTCACGGTTGAACAAAAGGTATCGTAAATTCAATTGAAAAGCATCTTTATTATGAGAAGTTTGAGAACTGCACTTGGCCTTCAGGAGTGCATGGCCTTGAGTGGGGGTCATGCAGGTGGCAGTACGGACAGTGTTGATACGCACTAGGTTGGCAGTACGGTAGAGGTAAACTAGGTCTATATGGCAGTACGCATGGTGGTCGAGGGTTACCCTCCTGATGAGTCCCTGTGATGGGACGAAACCACCCACATGATATCTCCATGAGATTGAACAGTGCTTCTCAAACTTTTTCATGTCGCTGACCAATAATTTCTTTATCACAATTACACGGACCACGCGTTTTTTCGCGCAGTATCGCCTTAGTAAATATTTGATTATTGTTATGTTTCAGCATTTATGATGCATAATACGTGTAAATAATCAATTGTCTTTAATCGAAGGTAAATTATAAAAAGCATTTGCAATTAATGTGAACCTAACATATTGTGGAAGAAAATAAATTATGTTTGTAATTCACGCTTACTGTTTTATGTATGCAAGATTGATGAAACTATATCAGCATTCTAGGAAGTAGAATAAGTGATCATCATTTCTTAATTTTTGAATGAAAGTGAGGGAGATTTTGATATTATCCCCCAAATTGTGCAATAGCAACAAAAAATTGGAGATTGAAACCTATTAAATAAAATATCGAATAATTTTCATGATCTTTCCGAGGCCCAGTAACAATTTCCTCGCGGCCCAGTAGTGGGTCGCGGACCAGAGTTTGAATACCATTGAGATAGAGGACGCCGATAGCGCCTAGTTCATACTAGTGCGTGGCCTCATCTCATGATATCTTCCCATAGCAATTCGGCTACGTTGCTGGAATAACAAATTCCGAAATGCTCGCTATTAGTGAGGCAGATATGTCCTATAAAAACCAACAATTGTGGGTTTTTTCATAAAAGCATGAAATTTGGTATAGTATTAGACCATGGCCTAAGCAACATTTTTAGGTATGGAGGCATCGCCAGAATGTCTCGATCACCTTGGAGAGCATTTTTAATTTTAGCATCTGATAGAAATCGCCGTTTTGTGAATCAAAGTTTTTTCTTTCAAAACACTTGCGAATCTGTTTTGTTAACAGATTCGTGCTCAGCATTTAATTTCCAGCAATTTGATGGGTACATTGGGCATTTTTTTTTGACAACATTTTTTGTGTAGTTACCTAGCAACCAAATATGGAGATTGGAATTTGACATTCCAATCTAACAAATTTGGTAGAAATCCTATCGAGTGATCCCTTGTTTTTCCCGGCTATGCCCACTGAGTACGAATTTGTAAATGATATCACTAGAAATATAATTTTTGAAGCACAAGCCAAGGTTTCTGGCGTAGTTTTCAAATTAATCCATAATTTCCTCAACAAAATGTTGATTCGTTACACATAAAATTAAATACTAGTGATTTACATATTGACAATATTGTTTTTCTTATCATGTGATAGTATGTCAAAGAATTATCTGCTTATTGATCCACAATTTCCACAACATCTTGGTCAATCCAAACAGGAACCCAAGACTGACTGGACAAAATGTGCCCTTTGCCAAGAGGTTTGTACTTTGAAAAATAGCTTGTCTATATTAATATTAACAATCTTATGAATGTGAATATTTTATAATTATTATTATTATTTCACTAGGTCAAGCATGAAGCCTTGCAATGTCCTGCTGATTCAGTACGTCTTGTTGCTGGTCGTGGATATTCTACCCTTTCAAGAAGAATTTTACAATTCAATGACCTGCATGAAATGCCCATGCCAATAGATCTGAAACGCTTAAATGAAGGAGATAGCATTGAGACTACTCTGATCCAGAACAAGGCCAAGTGGGACAAATCTTGCAACACAAAGTTCAATATTACCGAGTTGAACAGAGCTGAAAAGAGGAAATCTGACCCGATAATCTGTGAACAACAAATCTCAAACAACAAATATACTCGCCAGAGTGACCATCTTGGAGTGCCCACAAAAGAAGCTTGCTTTTTCAGTGACAAAATTTTGTCATCGGTTGCACTCCATAATGCTTCAACATTATGTCTAGACACTCGTGTAAGGAAATGTGCATTAGACCTGCAAGAAGAGCGACTCCTCGCAAAACTTAGTTCTGGGGACATGGTTGCTCAAGATGCCAAGTATCATGCACGATGCTTGGCTTCACTATATAATAAAGCTGCAGCATTGCTTGACAAAACCAACCAGGACATCACAAAAGAGATCAATCAAGGCATTGCTCTAGCTGAGTTGTTAACATACATTGAGGAAGCCAAACTGGATGGAAATATAGCTCCTACCAGACTCTACTCTACTCGGCTAAAGCAACTTGGAGTAGATCTATATGGGCGTACACACAGTACTGAACTGAAAATTCGGATTCTTTCCCACTTTCCAGATTTAAGGGAACTAAAGGAAGGGCGTGATGTGCTCCTTGCATTTGACAAAGATCTTGGACTGGCTTTACGGAAAGCATGTGAGGATAGCTGCGATGATGAAGCCATCTGTCTAGCAAAAGCTGCACAAATCGTTCGGTAGAGATATGTTTCGAAGTCATGGAAATTTACAGGCTCATTTAACGAGGATTGCCAAGTTGAGGTTGTACCTCCGTCTCTGTTGGCATTAGTTGCCATGGTCCTTGATGGTCCCAACATAGAATCTCAGTCAGGTGATGGTATTCCTCAAGCACCGCTCAGTATAGCTCAGCTACTCAAGTACAACAGTTCTATTCATCATCGTACTGGAAGCACCGGTGTTCATCACAACAAGGCTAGAGAAACTCCACTACCTATTTATGTAGGTCTTACAGTTCATGCTAAAACACGGAAACGTGAGCTTGTGGAAACTCTGTTTGATCTTGGACTCTCAATTTCTTATGACCGTGTACTGGAAGTGACTACAGTAATGTGCAACAGTGTGGGTGAGCAGTACCATCGTACCAGATAGTATGTCCTCCCAATCTATGCACAGAGTTATTTACTACGGCAGCTATTGACAACATTGACCATAATACAAGCTCAACAACAGCCACATCTTCTTTTCATGGTACTGGGATATCACTATTCCAGCACCCAAATCCACAAGTGTCCGGAATTGTTCAAAATGAGAATTTCTTCCTTGAAAAGACAGCCCTTACAAAAAAGCTGTCAGAGCTACCCGAGTTTTACACTAATGTCCGTCCCATCTTACTTCCAAAGAAGGATGTGCATATTCCTAAGGTGGATGGTCCAGTCCAAAGTGATGGCCAATCTATTGAACAAGCATTGAAGGAAGAGATCAGGTGAGCTTCATAAATATTTACTAGTTAATAACCATTTATCATTTTAGTGTATTGTAGATGGCTGGAGTTTGTTCACCAGAGTCATCTTGATGCTGAGAACAGTAACATATCCTGGGCAGCATATCATGCAAGTCTACATACAGGACAAAGTTGTCCTCCGGCTATAACTGCAATGATGCCTCTCTTTCCAGATGACAGCAAGTCTATTGCCATGATCAGACACTCAATGGATGTTATAAAACAAAGCAGTTCAGCAACTTAATCCCGGACAAATACCAGTGATTACTGTGGATCAGCCACTCTACGCTATTGCAAAGAAGATTCAATGGAATTGGGCAACAGACTACGGAGAAGATCACTTCAAAGTTATTCTAGGGGGGTTGCACATTGAAATGGCTGGACTTAAGGTCATAGGAGACTGGTTGGAGGAATCTGGTTGGGTGGAAGCACTTGTTCAGGCAAAAGTGGCATCTGCCGGAATTTCAAATTCTTTTTTAAAGGCAACTCATATCACGAGAACCAGACATGCACATCAAGTAACTGCATGTAGCTTGTATATATTGCTCAAGACGGCTTATACAAATTACAAAGAGACTTTAAAATCAGATAAACAGCAAGAGGTATTCGATAACTGGTGTGCTCTACAATGTACAAACATTCCCCAGTTCCAATCTTGGTACACAGCTCTTCAGCTTCAGCTGCTTGTTTTAACATATGTTAGGTCTTTACGAATGGGAAACTTTCCCTTATATGTCGACTGTCTGTCAAAGCTTGCACCATGGTTTTTCAGCATGGGCCATGCCAACTATGCAAGGTGGGTTTCAGTCCATATTCGTGACATGAACAATCTCAGCAAGGTTCACCCTCAGATTGCTGCTGAATTTAACAATGGCAAATTCACAGTTCGTAAGACTAAGCGGGTATTCTCATCAATAGCCATAGACCAAGCCCATGAGCAAAACAATGCTGTTGTAAAGAGTGATGGTGGAGCTATTGGTATTACACAAAATCCTGAGGCTCTCAGACGCTGGATGATTGCTGGACCAGAATTGGTAAGAATTACAGCCGAATTTGAAGCATCCATCGAGGGAATGCACAGAAGAAAGGTAGATACACGCCACCATGAGCAAACAGAGAGATTCCAGGTGATTTTTGCTCAACAAGTGAAAAGTTTAGTTGAAGTTATAGAAGAAATGGGCAACCCATTTCTCGAAAAAAGCGAAGATCTAATTATACTGGAATCAAGAAACATCATTGATCAAGTGTGTATCCTCTGTTGGTGAAGCTGAGAAAATTCAAGTCTGAAGCGAGAAGCCTCAAGTCTGAAGCGAGAAGCATGCGGGGAAAGGGGATTAGGAGAAGAGTAGATTGATTTGTCAATATACCAGGAAACTGGCAACAATTTTACGAATTGACGCAAACAAAATAGAATTGTTCGCCTTTTTAGCAAAGCACATTACACATTTAGTGACCAATAAGCAGGTTAATACTACAGATGGTTCACATGTACTGTGCAGTATCGAAAAAGACATTAGTGCCTGTGCCTTAAGTCCTTGTAACCATGAAGAGGCTGACACTCGAATGATCCTGCATTTGAAAGATGCAGTTAGTGAGGGTTTTCAGAGGATTTACTGCGAACAGTTGACACAGATGTAGTTGTTTTGGCTGTAGCAGCGGCAGCTAAAATTGAAATTTCAGAGCTTTGGGTAGCGTTTGGAACTGCTCAGCACCTCCGGTATATACCAATTCATGAGATCGCAGTTTGTCTTGGACCGAAAAGTCCCAGGCTCTGCCATTATTCCATGCGTACACCGGGTGTGATACAGTTTCGTCATTTTCTACAAGAGGGAAGAAGACCGCATGGGATGGAAAGCATACTCGGATTTAACTTCAACATTTCTTGAGTTGTCTATGGGACTAGAAGAAATAACTGATGAACATGTGGCTGTGCTAGAGCGGTTTACCATCTTATTATATGACCGCACTAGTAGGATGTTTAACATAGATGAAGCTCGTCAAGAATTGTTTACAAAGAAAGGACGAACTATGGATGCCATTCCTCCTACTAGAGCAGCTTTAGTGCACCATATAAAGAGGGCTGTATACCAGGGTGGTCACTGCTGGGGGAAGATGTTTGATGCTGTTGTCAACCTGCCGTCTCCCTCCGATTGGGGATGGATTGACCCCAGTAACTGGAAACCTTTATGGACAGACCTACCTGAGGCCACCATTTCTTCAAGAGAATTATTACGGTGTAGATGCAAGAAAGGATGCAAAGGACGGTGCAACTGCAAAAAGGCAGCTTTGAAGTGTACAGCATTATGCGAGTGTGGTGGACGAGATTGTGATGTGTAGAATCCTAGAATACCTGCTTACCTGGTGTGCTTCAAAAATTATATTTCTCGTGATATCATTTAAAAATTCGTACTCAGTGGGCATAGCCGGGAAAAACAAGGGATCACTCGATAGGATTTCTACCAAATTTGTTAGATTGGAATGTCAAATTCCAATCTCCATATTTGGTTGCTAGGTAACTACACAAAAATTTTTTGTCAAAAAAATGGCCAATGTACCCATCAAATTGCTGGAAATTAAATGCTGAGCACTAATCTGTTAACAAAAACAGATTCGCAAGTGTTTTGAAAGAAAAAACTTTGATTCACAAAACGGCGATTTCTATCAGATACTAAAATTAAAAATGCTCTCCAAGGTGATCGAGACATTCTGGCGATGCCTCCATAGCTAAAAATGTTGCTTAGGCCATGGTCTAATACTATACCAAATTTCATGCTTTTATGAAAAAACCCACAATTTTTTAATATATCGGCTGCACTATATGGCGGACACTACTGTATCTACAAATAGTGAATCAACTGCTCCTGCACTTGCTTTAATCGGTCATCAAATCTAGATGGTTTATCCTATAATTTAAGATTCTTTAAGGATTTTGTTATTCTCTAAATAGCTTGAAATTCTAATACAAGGACGGGACGATAGATAAGGTAATGTTTATAACAGGTGTCGCTGCCACTTATAATACTTTTATTGTCCTAGTATCCAAGTCCAAATTCTACCAGAGTATAAATTTAACATAATTATTTGAGTGGTATCATATTCTATAATTATTTATTATACCATTTAATCCGCTCCACAACTAATATCTTTCATGTAACTGTATAATTTGGTAAAGCTACACTCCATCCATATGATAAATTATGCAACAATTATTGCCAGGAGTAGAATAATCTGTTACAGTTAATTGACAACGTCTCCTATATTCTAATAATAATCACAAAATTATACTAAGATCAATTTACTTAAATGAGCAATAATACTTTTCTGAAACCGCCTGCTCTGTGTAATCTTTTAAAATTGCGTAGAGCACTATTTCTATTAAAATATTATATTAGGCCATATGTATTAACAAAATAACTTATTTATAATCCCCGTCCGTCCCAAATTTCACCCCCGTCCGAAAATTTCTTTTAGTATCTTCTGAACCTAATTGTACAAATATTAGCTATAAACTTGTGTAAAGTACTCCTAATGTATCAATTTTTAATGAGTCTTGTATTTAGGACATTACGTTTAATTATTTGGCATTGTCATGTGAATTCGAATTAAATTTAAATTAATATTGTTTAGTATAGGATAATGATATTTGCATATTACTGAAATACAAAATAAAATAAAAATCCCGCCCGCAATCGGTATTTTATGAAAAAATCTGATTGATAAACAATTAATTTATTTTACCTGGCCATATTAATTAACACAGTCTTAGTTTAATAATGTAAATAAAATTATTTAAACAGATTATTGTATAAATAAACGACTTTAGATACGAGTCTGTGCGTAAAGAATGTGTTTGCATTATAGGTGCAAAATTGTCGTTACTAACTAGATATTGTTTCTTCTAGCAACCACCAAGTAAACCACAGTGCATTCCAAACATTAAATATTGTTGCTACCTTAGGAAAAAAATAGTATATAAACACAGATTAATTTTATTCTAAACTTTAAATGGATTACATCCCATTACAAATCCCAACTATCATTCCCGACATCCCAACTGACTTTCTTCTCCCTCACCTGTATTCTCTAACATCAAACTACCACACACAATTAACTGGTTACGGGATTATGGCCTTTTAGCTCGTGCAATGCAATGCAAAATTGCAAATGTTGGGAGAAAATGTATGAGGGTGCCTACGCCAACTCCCAGGATGGTTACAAGTGGAAATGTCGCGCATGCAAGAGTTCCTGTTCAATCCGTTTTGGTTCCTTCTTTCATCCTTCCAAACTCTCGCTTACTTCGCTTCTCCAATTCATGTATCTCTGGTGTGAGGACATTCAGTCACAAGCTATTATGGAGAAGCAGTTGCAGTGGGCACCAGCTACTGTTGTTGATTGGAAGAACTTTATGAGGGATATCTGTGTTGAAGAGATCATACAAGATGCTGAACCCTTAGGTGGTCCCGGAATTATCGTGGAGATTGATGAATCCAAGTTCGGCAAACGTAATACAACCGTGGAAGATTAGTAGTGGGTACTTGGGTTTTTGGAATAGTCGAGAGAGATTCAGGCCGAAGGTTATGTTATGTGTACCAGATAGATCTGCTGCAACTCTGCTACCCCTTATCCAGCATTACGTCCTACCTGGCTCCGTTGTATACTCAGATGAGTGGGCCGCATACAATATCTTGGCTCATACACCCCAGTACACGCATCACACTGTGAACCATAGTGAGAACTTCGTGAATCCAACTACTGGTGTGCATACTCAAGGAATTGAAGGTAGCTGGAACATTGTTAAGAAAAGAATGAGAAGAGGATCAACTACTAATCCTGATGAACTGTTGGAAACACATCTGGCTGAGGGTTGTTGGAGGAGGAGAAACAAGGATAACATCTTTAAAACATCATAAAAGGGATCCGAAACTTATATCCAGTGTTTTGACTCAGTATCTAAACGATTATATAAATATTATTAAAAGTCAAGTGCTGTGAGTTTGCTTGTTTGTTTGTCGGGTTGTATTAAAGTGATGGGGGAATTGAAACAGCATTTTAAATTGAAACAAACTTCCAAATCTCCTAATATGTACATAATTATGCTGATTACGACTAACGCATTTTCAAATTTATAATATGTATACAGTGTACTCCGCTTAATTGGGACAATTGGCCTGGAACATAGGTGTCCCAATTAAGCGGAGTACACTGTATTTATGTTGTTGTTTACAAAAATAGGGATGCAAATTACGGAAAATAAAATAAAAACCCAAACTTCAGCTTGCATCCGGAATACAGGTAGACAAGCCTAAACGATGGGAAATGGTAGAAAGGGATGTATCTTACGTCCCTTTCCTCTTACTCCATAGTAGAAATGGTGAGGAGTAAAGCAACTTCCCTATTAGCAACTATTCTTGCAACGAAACCAGAGTTCTTAATGAAGGAACTCCATTGTATCATTAGTATTAACATAGGCAAATAGAGAGGTGGACTACTATATAAAACTCACCAAAATAAAATAACTGTTCTAAATACAGAGTTTTAAATCTTGATATAAATATATATATATATACAGTGGAGTTGCTTTATTAGCAACCGCTTTTAAGATCCCAAGCGTGAAAACTGTTAATTTCATTCCCCAATTAGCAACATTGGCCTATTAGCAACCAGATTTATAGACAAACACGGGTTGCTATTAAGCGAACTACCACTATACATTTATTTCTTAGTTTGTTAACAATTTTGTTGAGATTGTACTAAGGTTATATGCAAATAGAAAGAGCAATTATAATTGGAATGTAGAATAGCTTTCAAATTGTTACAATAGGTAAGCATATTGAGATTTATTGTCTATTAAAAAAAGGGAAAATTCCAAAAATAATCAAGTTTTAAAAAAAAATTCCAAATATACTCAACAATACTCAACTAATTTGTAAATATACTCAAGTTTTTCCAAATATACTCAAGTTTTATTGGATTATTCCAAATATACTCAAGTTTTATTGGATTATTTCAAATATACTCAAGTTTTATTGGAGTATTCCAAATATACTCAAGTTTTATTGGATTATTGAAACTAGTATGGAGATCCCCAACCACAAAAAATATTTATTAGTACAATCTGCTCGTCTGCACTACGCGTGTCCTTACAACTTGTACTCGGGCCTACGGCCCTCGCTTGTATTTAAAGCATCTCCTTTTCAAATTAAATGTCGTTCTTGATGAGTGGCCGCTAGCTGTCTATTTATATCCGTTCATCCTTGCTACAGGTTTCTATAAGGAGTAAGGACAGATTAAATAAGTTGGATATTTATGCAAATTTGAACAGATAATTTTCTAGATATTAAAGCTCGTCCGTGTATAATAATATACCAACTCCAAATATAAAATTAAATATCACTAAGAAACTGTACCAGTGGACCCCTAACTTTGGGATGTGGAGAAGTTATTGTATTGATTGATAATAATTTGATATCAAATAACACAATGGAATGTTAGAAATGTATGGCTAGACAGACAGTAACAAATAACTGATTAGATGACTGAACTTCCTCTCGATCAATTAGATTACTGTCTCAGTATTCTATAATGCATCTTAACATTTGACAGACACTAAAGAATTCAATTATACTAATTGAATGCTAGCTGCTAATCTATACTGGAACAACCCTCGAATTTAATTGGCTAAAGGTTTTGACACCTTTTGTGATGAAAGATGTGAATATCTTTTTAGATATTGAACTTGTTTGTACATACAGTATTCCCCACCCTACTGAAATTTTTTAGATCTGTAGCTTTTACCAGTTCCTCAAATAATATTTCATCAATTTAATTTCCGGTCGCAGTACTCGTATTTAAGAATGATATAAGAGAATGCTAATATAGATTAACGAACCTAAACCGATGAGATCAAACGACTGGATATAAGTTTCGGATCCCTTTTATGATGTTGTTAAAGATGTTATCCTTGTTTCTCCTCCTCCAACAACCCTCAGCCAGATGTGTTTCCAACAGTTCAAAGGATTAGTAGTTGATCCTCTTCTCATTCTTTTCTTAACAATGTTCCAGCTACCTTCAATTCCTTGAGTATGCACACCAGTAGTTGGATTCACGAAGTTCTCACTATGGTTCACAGTGTGATGCGTGTACTGGGGTGTATGAGCCAAGATATTGTATGCGGCCCACTCATCTGAGTATACAACGGAGCCAGGTAGGACGTAATGCTGGATAAGGGGTAGCAGAGTTGCAGCAGATCTATCTGGTACACATAACATAACCTTCGGCCTGAATCTCTCTCGACTATTCCAAAAACCCAAGTACCCACTACTAATCTTCCACGGTTGTATTACGTTTGCCGAACTTGGATTCATCAATCTCCACGATAATTCCGGGACCACCTAAGGGTTCAGCATCTTGTATGATCTCTTCAACACAGATATCCCTCATAAAGTTCTTCCAATCAACAACAGTAGCTGGTGCCCACTGCAACTGCTTCTCCATAATAGCTTGTGACTGAATGTCCTCACACCAGAGATACATGAATTGGAGAAGCGAAGTAAGCGAGAGTTTGGAAGGATGAAAGAAGGAACCAAAACGGATTGAACAGGAACTCTTGCATGCGCGACATTTCCACTTGTAACCATCCTGGGAGTTGGCGTAGGCACCCTCATACATTTTCTCCCAACATTTGCAATTTTGCATTGCATTGCACGAGCTAAAAGGCCATAATCCCGTAACCAGTTAATTGTGTGTGGTAGTTTGATGTTAGAGAATACAGGTGAGGGAGAAGAAAGTCAGTTGGGATGTCGGGAATGATAGTTGGGATTTGTAATGGGATGTAATCCATTTAAAGTTTAGAATAAAATTAATCTGTGTTTATATACTATTTTTTTCCTAAGGTAGCAACAATATTTAATGTTTGGAATGCACTGTGGTTTACTTGGTGGTTGCTAGAAGAAACAATATCTAGTTAGTAACGTCAATTTTGCATATTACATTGCAAACACATTCTTACGCACAGACTCGTATCTAATCTCTCTTTTGCACAAAATGACGGCGATTTTACCTTGAGTGGCGTCAAAAAGGTTAATAAAAATGTATGAATGAAATTTTTTCTTTCTGATTTGGGTAGATAGCATGTCAATCTTCATCATTTAGCGAGTTCTAGACGTGTGCATACACCTTTTTAGCCTAACTCCACGAAATCTTGGAGGTGTTTATTACTGAAGTTGCACCTAATTTTTTGATAACTTATACGTATATATATATATAGAGAGAGAGATTAAAGACTGGATATGGAAGAATTATTTTCTGAGACAATATGTGAGTGATGTGATTTATGAACAGTTTAGATAGTTTTCATAATCATATCAACTACAAGGATAGGAAGCTATAAATTATAATTCGTAATTGCCCATATGCCGTTGAACAATATTAGCTTAGAACAGAAGAGATGTCATTGGAATCTTGAGATGAATCAAATCAAATATGTACTTAATTTATCTAAAACACACTTTCCAATTACCTTTTTGGAAGTAAACATATCACAAGTGCAGACATAATATGCTCGCATCAATGTTGTGATTCTGCAATATGTGAAACCATGACCAAATATAGCTGTCAAGTAATCTAGCTTTGCAATATGCCAAAATACACTACCCGGACAAAAGTATTCGACTACCCAACATTTCCCATTGAAAATAGTATTATAGTTTGTTTAACAATGGAAGATAGTGTTTTCAAATTACATGAGATATTACTATTTCGATAACAAATTCGTATTCTGCGCGCATTCAAATTATCCTATGTAGAAGCTTTCAATTCAATCCCTTTTTGATTTGGTTAAAATTTTTCATCCTGTGCCACTATGCACCACTTCCCAAATTGCCACTATGGGAGAGATGGGAACAGATGGCACATGTTGCCATTTGATTATAATTTTCAACGAATTAATATGTAATCAATTTGAAAGCATCTACAAAGGGTAATTCGAATGCGTAGAATACGAATTCAAAATTGCAATATGTCAAAGTTTTAACTCTTTTAAGATCGAATTCAGTTAATAACATTGTCAGCTTATGATAAAATGTAACTATGGTCCCAAGGACTTCATTATAACGTGAGTTGACTGTATTTTTAGGGGATAGACCGGTCGATATGTCAATCGAACGCTGGATCCAAATAATCTATGATAAATACTCTTCGCTGTACCTTGACACGCTATCTATCCAATTCCGTAAGAAAATTTCGATTCGGATTTTTTTTTCCTCTTTGACGTCACCAAAGGTAAAAATCACCGTCATTTTTGTTCGGGGAGTGACCTTTGTATTCTTATGTGTATCTCATAAAGTATAATTCGTAGGGAAAAAAAACTATCCCTCAAAAATGATCCTTGTCAGTTGTTCTTGGGATTATGCCGTGTCGATTTTCAACTTTAGTACAAAGTTACAGAGTTAATAATTATATAATGCCAAATTTCTGATAAAATCGAGTGATTATTTGAAAATCTATAGAAAAAAGGATCAAATCTATATCACAAATTCTGTGTGGCATAATCCCTTGTACTAATGTAGTAGAGTTAAACTTGCACTATAATAGAACCCGCACCAAATAGAGTAAATAGCTAGAATTTAGAATGACTAGTATGGATTCACTATTACGCTATTTTAAATATGTTTCATCATAACAAAGCACTATTTTGTTATTATTTTTCCCGCTCTCAATAATTAGTTTAATATGTCTCAACATATTTATATTGAAAACCAAAAAATATTGTGTTACCACGGTGACTTTCTTTATGAGGGTAAAATTTTGAGAGTATCTCGAGATTCGACAAAAAATGCAGATTTAGAGCAACAGGCAACAATTAGCTACTTCATTCATTATAATGGTTGGAACAAGACCTGGGATGAGTGGGTTCCATCTTCAAGACTGATGCCACTAACTCAAGATAATATATTGAAACAAAAACAATTATTTAGTGATTATGAACGAAAAAACCAACTAGGTGATAAGGTTAAAGTGAAAAAGAAAAAAGTTTATGTATCTACATTACAAGATTTAGATTCAGATGTCGCCCAATCAAATGTTCAATCTTCACCTTATTCTATTCAATGTAAACCAAAAACATACCTCGATCAGAGTGTCGGTATTTTAGGATTTTCCAAGTCGACTATTGCTGATTCAAATGAAAATCATTCCCCAGTTAGTTGTGAGTTGCACCATTAACTAAATTTTCTATTAACAATATTTATCAACGTTATTAAACATTCCTTTTTTTAATCCCTACTGATGACACACTAATGTCACATGACCAGTGGTTTATCTAGGTACCTGCCCTGCACTTTAAAGTGCCAGCCAGGCATCAGTTGTGGTCAAAAAGTGCTTGATTTTCGAATCGATTTAGGTGCCGGGTGTATTGCCAGATTTTCTGGACCAGAAATGCTTGGAAAACAACTTTGTGCACCGTAGCAGTTTTGACTCCTTAATATAAAGCCTCATCATTGAATTATACTGATTATGTATTATGACTAATACCTCTAGAGTGCCTGAAAATTTTCTTCCTCCATAATAAAGCGCCAGTCACGAAAACCCCTGATTTACCCTTGCACATTACACAGTAGTTGTTCAACTTTGTCATACAGGCAAGAAATTGTTCCAATTTGTTTAAAATTAATAGTTATTCAAATACTAAAACTTTATACATTTAATAGTACGGTACATTGTAATTTGAATTATTAAATTATACACAAATTATATTATAACTAGCCCGCTTCGCTTGCTAGGTCGCTTCGCGGCAGAACACAACCACACACCAACCGCTTCGCGGTTGGTGTTGGTTTATACACTCCTAATATTGATTATAAAGCGTAAATAGGCCTAAATAATCAAATTTAAACAATGTGAAATTTTAGTGATTCCGTCATCATGCGATAATGAGTAGCATATTGGTGATCTGGTGTGACCAACGTGTCCGCATCATTAATGTACATGTTCTATTAAATTTTCAGATTTTTATCTCATAGAGGGCGCCAATTATGTGCGATTAAGTGACTTTTCAGGGTTCTCGAAATGTGACAATGACGTCATAACTTGTCGAGGTGTGAGAAATTTTGAGTGGAAACCTCAACTTGTTGTCGGGTGCCAAAAGTTACGCCTATATATGCCAAAAATCCCATTTGGAAACCGTCCACTTTCTTCAATCAACTCGTAACATACAAACAAATATATACACATATATATATATATACCCAGGCTTGTGTTTTAATAGTATAGATTTATACCATACCATTCTACATAAGGCAATGGTACTCACTCATATTTATGTACCAGGGATTGGTTAGTATATTCACGTATTATACAAACAATGAGATTTGTGATTATTGTCATACACATTCATATGGTTATACACATTTTGCGCAAAATGATTGGATATACATGCCTACAACCCCCTGTATGAAACCCTGGATGCATACCAAATTTTAAAAATTACTAAAATCATAACGCATACTCTATTCTAGTTTAACTAAAGATGTGCTACACTTTAGGCAAATCGGAGCTCTGTTCTAGATATATATTAGTAGAGAATTAATATTTTAAAGCTAGCTTCTAGTTTCAGTTTGAATTTACAATTTTTTGTAAATTACAACAATAAATATTCGCCTTAGAAATTGTAAACACTTTTAACTTCGTAATCAGCTTGCTTTGTTACCTATTATAACATTTGGTAGTTAGTTTATAACTCAAATATTAATACGGTTTCTATTACCCTGTCTCTTTTATATAATTCGTCAAACACACACACACACACACAAACACACAAATAAACAACATTCGAGTTTTAATCATATAGATATCTAAATTATTGGAGTTGACGAGAAACCTGTCCCGCTAGAACATCTCAAATGCCCGCGTTTTAAATATGTTCCGTCCTGTCGATTCAGCTTAGTGTAGTCAAACGATTGGTACCTAGGATCGTTTTCTCAGGAACGCACAGTGGCTTCATAACGATTAATATTTCTCATTTTTATCTACACCCTATTGCTTTAATCATAGGCGTAGAGTATGATGGGGCGGCCGGGGCACGCCCCGTCAGCCCGTATGCATTACAGGGCGGAGGCCTCTTCGCCCCGTCAGCTTTCTGTTAAAAATTCCGGAAAAATTATATATATATATACAGAGTATGGAATCACGACTATTTCAATCAAGAATAATTATACTTTCCGGATATTTTATCAATAATTTACTGTACGAGTATACCAATTGTGGAATCCCGCTTAACGACCACCTCAGAATAACGATCATCCCGATATTGCTACTACTTTTTATATTTCTCGATCAACCACTTATTAACGTTAGTATTAATTGATTTTGGAATTACGACCACCCCGCTATTCAAAACTTTGGCGAAAAATTATTTTCAAACACAGAATCACGCCCCGTCAGCTTTTGGTAAAATAATTAATAACTCTACGCCTATGGCTTTAATAATGCAACCATTGTGAAGAGCGATATCGAAAAACTATAATATTATCCCTTTGGCTTAATGGGATTTGATATAGTTGCTTGGCAACTGATTGATATAATTGGCATTTCTTATTCTTAAACAGGCTACTGAGTTAATCCATGTTCAATCCTTCATTCCTTTCTATTTTATGTTATACATTAAGGTAACAGCTATTTTTGTATATCTAAACCTCATATATTAATGCCTACACGAAAAACATGATATTATGTTTGAGCTAACTAAAATTTAGATAATAAATGTAACTTTTTATTTAATTTGATTTACAACAATATTCAGACTCCAAAATTAAAAGTGGCGCGTCGTGGCCAGTGGCGGATTAACTACACTTGGGGCCTGAGGCTAATTGCCTTTGAGGCCCCTCTTATATACTAACACATTTCTTGCTGAAAAATTAGTAGTTAGATAACACCTATTACTTGACCTCATAAACATTAATTTATCAGCTAATGGTGAATAATATAGAATACAGTAGATGTCGGATATAAGCACACCGGTTATAAGAACATATCGGATATAAGCACACTATGTTGGAAAACGGTTGCCATATACCCTGTATAATTTATGTCGGTTATAAGAACATGTCGGTTATAAGCACATTAAGTGCAGTTCCCAACGATGTGCTTATAACCGGCATCCACTGTATATTAAGTTAAGCATTAAGCATCAAATGAAGTGTTCCTTCCTTGCTTTCTTGTTTGCAAAATCAATGATCAAGCATGGAAACTCATTTCATCACAATATTGCTCTCTATCGACATTAAAGAGAGAATACTAAGACGACCTTGTCTCATTTTGCTCGAGCTTCATTCGTAACGGTATTCCCGAGATGAAAATAATTGGTAAGTTTCCACAAACCACTCTTAATCCAATTATTTCTTTTAATGCTAGACACTACAGGAGGACAATATTTATTGTTTATACATAGTTTTGAGTATTTTCCAATCGTATTTTCAACGATATGAGGTAATTTGTAGAGCGGACCATTGTTTCCACCTCTTAGAACGATTCTAAGTATGTATTCCTCAACATTGGTAAGATTAGTCATGTCATTACTCTATCCAACTAATCTTTGACAAAAATAATCAACAATTGATCAAAAGAAATATTTAATAAGTAAAATTTAAAACTTTATGGCCCATCATCTCATTTGAGGGTACGTTTCTTGTCAATTATTTTTCTCAGACACCCGAGCAGCTAGAATCATAATATACGGGAGAGAAATGCTCGCGATACCCGACTTCCTATACGTCAATAATACATTATTTGACCCTAACACCCACCAATTACAAAATGATCATATATTGGTTTACAACTACGCATTATAATTATCTAACCGGGGGCAGACAGAATAATCTAATTAGTATGAGGTTTTAGACTCATCATATTATTTTGAGGCCCCCCAAATTATGAGGCCTGAGGCTTCAGCCTCATTAGCCTCAATGATAATCCGCTACTGGTCGTGGCCTCTTATCTATTATTAAAGCCTATATATTTACAATTTTTACCATTGATACTCAGTTGGTTAGTTCTTTAGGAGGTTCTAGCTTGAATACAGATATAAAGTTAATTAGTAAAGCCTTATTATGTTCTATTGCTATCCCTCTAATCTAAAAATTATAATTATGCAAAGTTCATTTTTTGATTTAATTATTCTTATATTAATCTTATAATTATCTCATTATTAAATATTTTCTACAGTTAACTTTCGTTGTAACGAAGTGACCTGAACCGTAGTTTCATTTAATTATAAGCGGAGGTTTGTTATAGCCGGAGTTCTTTATATGTCAAGGTCGATCTTAAAAGTGTTCTTCACACAAGTTTTAATTTCGTTGTAACCGGAATTGATTATAAGCAGAATTCGTTATAATCGGATTAAATCAATAGCTTAGATCAGGGGTGTGCAAACTTTTTAGGCCGCGGGCCAAAATGGAAAAATGTCATAGTGTTGCGGGCCTGAGAGTGAACATTTCCTATTTAACACATTTTTTATTTGATTTGGAGTAGCATTAATGGGAAATAAACTATATACTGAGGAAGTATTAACTAATTTAATGACATATTAGGAAGTATAAAGGACTAGTGGGAGTTGTGCAGTTGTTCCTGCGTTTTATTAGTTTATCAAAATTTGGATCTCTGGCAGAAGCAGCAATACACATAAGCAGAGAAGGAATTAATCTGTCAAAACTGATCTTGACATATTTTTGAAATACTTTATCATACCTGCCAATCGTATAGGGATCCCTGTTACAGCAAAAGAACAACTTTGGCCATGCTGTACAGGCGTATAGGGATTTATTCCATTTATATTTGCATTTTAAAATAACTAATTATGTGTAAATAATGCCAAAAATGTTTACAGATGTGATAGTATATTCCCCCCATGCATTCTGCAATGACTACATTAAGGGATAACGTTGTTTTAATATTTATTCAAGTGTATAGTGATTCCCTGGACGAGCGAGCGCAGCGAGCGAGATATTTTTGGGAGGTGTACAGGGATTTTGGCCAATGTATAGAGTAAATTGGAGCCCTGTAGAGGGATTTGATTCAAATAGGTTGGCTGGTATGCTTTATGTGACCTAGACTCAAAGATATGGACTTCTGTTGAGGTCAAGCGGGCCGCACGCGGGCCGAAGTTTTCCCACCCCTGATTTATATTATTGAAATTAAGCGAATTATCCGCGGGCCACCGTTTGAGCACCCTTGGCTTAGATGCTATATGGGTAATAAATGACCTCGTTACATATAAGCGAAATTTCTTTATATCTATTTCTTTGTATTATCTTTCGTTAATAGGGTTTTACTACTCTTTGACTTCTTTACTTAGTTATACTTGACAGCTACCATGAACCAAATTAACACAAGTATCGTATACTGTATACTGGAATAGTAGCCCCCCTCGAAAACTCTCCAGATCTCTGCGCGGGGTGGGTTAATAAATGCAAGTTGCGGGACCCGCAAAGTATCAGAATATTTTGCGGGGCGGGAGGCTGCGGGTCACTAATTCTTCTTGCGGGGAAATTTTCGGGTCAGAGATTGTTCCTGCGGGTAGCCGCGGGTGAGCGCCGGTGTTCTAACTAGACCTCATTTGGGGGGGCGCAATGGCCCCCCTCCCCCTATTGTAATAATGTCCCCTCTATAGTTCCTAAACATTCTTAATTATACATATTTTCTTAAGATGGCAGAAGTGATGCGATCGAAAGAATTGTACAGTAAAATGCTTCCATAGTCCCGCATAATAAACTCGGAATTCGCTGTTTAAATTCCCGCGCAAAAACATATTGCCGTCTTCCGTTTCCTTAAGCTGTACATATTTTTGTGCCCGCATTGTTGCGCCGCCGAGTGTTTGCACCCTATTATATAATCTTGTCTAAAAGACTGGTTAGCGCGGGTTAGTGCGGATTGGGCGCTGTTTAATTATTAGTGCGGATTCATTTGATTATAGCAATGAGTCTTGCGGTACGGGGCGGGTGCGGGACCCGCATACGACCTCCGCAGACGTCTAATAGTACTCTCCTACCTCTTATAATCGGCACCCCAAATTAGAAGATAAAATTTTATCACTAACCAGATTTTTGTCTAATTTAAGCCTCATACGATTACCAAGCGACTATGCTATGATGAATGATTATAATAAGATATGATGAAATTCTCAAAAATTATCAATATTTTTTTATCCCAAATTTCGAAAAACAATAATCCCCTGGATTACTATTCGAGTAAACACGCTAAATTGATTCCATTGACCTAACCCTCTTCGCCGTGACTGTCTATATAGTATCATCCAATACTTATGCGTATCACATTTGGCGAGTTCAGGTATTTTTCAAGGTAATGAACAGGTGCGGCCCAAGCCTTGTTTCCTCCAGTATTAATCCTTCCAGATGAACCCAGTTAGAGAGCTCCTGACCTAGTCTCACCTTCTCTGGATTTGTACTCTATTTGTTTAGATAGCAATCCCAGAGTGTTGGGATACAGCCCTTTCCGATTTTGTTATTATATTTGCGCATTTGTGTATTATCTAATTAATGGCATAATCTTTAGTTAGGCAAAGTTTTACTCCGATAGTTGACTAGGGAATTATTACCTTGGGCCCCCCCTTAGGGGATAATTGTTTGGGATTGCTTTTATTCGAAGTACGCCATTATTCATTTTTAACCCCCACTCAGGGACGCTATTATTTGATTAGAGCTACTCAATACCTTTGCTTTTGTGGCGTTGTATGACAATTTAATCTCGGAATTTTACTATTTACCTACTTATATAATTTAGTTATATATATACTACATATAGCATTTATTCGCGATTATTATTTTAAAGCCCTTAGGCACCTTCAGAAACTTTCCAGTTTTCACAATCAACTCGGAACATGCATACAAATATAGTAAAACCTTCAGAAAGTGATCACCTGGGGACCAGCCAAAATGTTCATTTTTGAGAGGTGTTCACGTTTCATGATTTATTATATAGTGTCCGGTCCAGATTCTACCTCCAATAGTAATAGTCACCAGGGAATTAAAGGTTCACGAACGGACTGAATGAACCCAATTCAGTTTATCTCAAATTTACGCACGTTCAGTTCGTAGCGTTTACCTAACTTCGACACAACCAGCGTTCGTTCAGTTCGTAAAACGGGTTAACCCTCGTTCGTTCAATTCGTTCAATTCGTTCAATTGAGATGAATAGGTGGTGGATGTTATTTGGTTTGGCAGGCAGATGTAAGTAGTCTCTATTAATATTTACTTTTGTAGTGACATGACGTACACAAATTATGATTGATTTTAGAATTTATCAATATTTAGTTTAGTTCGTTCAACTGTGTTCAGGCTACGTTGGCGTTCGTTCAGTTCGTTCAGCGTGAATCCCTTAAATGTCCTGCGTTCAGTTCAAGTTCAATAAGTTCATTCGTGAAGCTTTAATTCCCTGCTTATCACATATTGTCTAATGAAGTCACATCATGAATTCTATGTGCAATAACAACAAGTGTGAGAACATCGCTGCCAGGTTGCTTCCAGAACGTCATCTCTAGCAGATCAAATAATACGCCCCCTCCAACATGGCTAAAAATCCTCCAAAAATCCAGTATTCACTTTTAAGAGGTCATATCCTATACAATATTAGGTGTTCACATTTCACTTTTAAGAGGTTTCAGAAGTTGGAGTGTAAACACTAAACAATGGGAAAAGTTTGGGACCGAGAGGAAGTGTTCATGTTTTGGAGTTGTTCATTTATTGAAGGTGTTCACTTTGGAGGTTTACTGTATATATTTATTCGCACAGCCTAGATGTTTAACAGTATAATGCATGTTCTTTTTTAAGGCTGATCTTGGTCTAAAATTTGCACCAAGAATTTTTGGAATTACTCCACGATTATGGTCGGCAGCGGCCTCTGCAGTGTTGAGTTACACCACAATTAAGGGTCGGCCGCAGCCGCTGCAGTTTTGAGTTACACCAATGCCGCGCTGAGTTGCACCAAGGTCTGAACCTTAAAAATCCCCCTGGTATAATGCATCTTGATTATGATCTAATTCAACAAAGTTGCAGTCTATAATGTTTAAAATCCTTCTCTCAGATCAAAAATCGAATTTGAACTCATTTTAGGTCAAAATTGGAACTGGAACTATGACAAAACCTATTAAAATGATGAGATTTACTATAAAAGGCATTAGCCAACTGATTGAATAAATATACCATGATTTAATCAATATTACAGTTTACAATACTTCTGTTCCCTTAGTGTATGTCCCATGAATTCTATGTCACAAATTTATCTTAAGCTATTGGAGTTTGCATTTTTTAGATTATATGGTGATTTCTGTAATTGAGAATAACGTTAACTTGGAAAATAGTTTTGAGCTCATGGAGATAACTTGTAATAATCAAATAAACTTGTTAATTTATCCTGTGTTTTGGAAATATTTACCTTTATTTGCGCAGATCCCACTCATGAAAAGCATCTGAAACGCACTTTTAAACACAGTAGAAATGTTACTGAAGATATTTCTTCTGTTTCTTGCAAAAAGGCACGTAAACTTCGCTATATTACAATTTGTGAAGAGCTTTATGCTAATAGATGTTCAATGAATATTAGTATACCCACAGAATTAAAGCTTTGGTTGATTGATGACCATGATCTAATTAATAGACAACAATATCTAATTTCTCTTCCAAAGAGGGTAAGCTTTATTTATTCTGTTTGTAGTATTATTTTTGTATTTATGTAATAAGTGAATTTTATAATTTCTATTTCCTATAATTCATGCTATTTATTAATTAGTTTTCTGAATTGGTTGCAACGTTAAGATGCAATCTTCGTTATTAATATTAAATTTTTATTTAATTATATCACTCTCATTGCCTTTATTTACTACACAATTACGTATATAGTATATGAACTCCTACAGCAGTCTTGCAATCAGAAATTATTTCCGATATAATTCAGTTATTTAATTTGATATTTATTTATATACTTTTGATGCAATTATATTTTTGTAGCAAATAAACTTAAAAGTTTCCAGCACTTACCTGATGGATATTTAGTAATCAATTTATACAAGGGTTGTACCATAATTTACACGACTAGATATCATAAAACGTGTATACTAATAGATATTTATCTAGATCACTATCAAAATTTGTAATGTACTCCCCCTTAAGTTTTATGTACCGGTTCCACCTTTCTGGATGTTAGTCAATGTCTGTGGCCAAAATTCCTTGGAGATACCCTTCACACAGTTTTACAACACTTCAGGGTATTTACCTCAATTCTTTTTCGACAAAGTGGCCTTTTTCTTCTAGCTAAACAGCCAGTCGTCACTTGGAGCCAGGTCTGGATTTAGGCAGGGAGAGGGAGGCATTCGCACCGAAACTTCTAATGACATTGGTAGTTAGCGCACATAGGTTGGATCTTGCATTTTCAATGTTGGCGGATTACACTGGCCATTCACTTTCCGGGGAACTTTTGGCACTTATGCTTGGTCGGGGTTGCTCATGGCGTATTTTCCATTGATTACTTCTAAATTTTGTCTCCGGTTCATAGTAATGAAACCAGGATTCATCTCCGTTGACTAGGCTATCAAGAAAATCCTTCTCCTCTCCATGATTTCAGTAATAAGTAGACGACAGACATCTACCAGTTGGCGCATATTTTAAACTTGTCAAATGTTTTGGCTCCCACGTAGAAGCAAAGCGACTCATTTTCAAGTCCTCGACTAGAATGCGATGTATGGTAGTTTTAGATATGCCCAGGATCCCTTCTAACTGTCTGATAGTAAACGCCATTCTGTCTCAATTATACGGGAGATCAGGTCGATATTACCCTGGTGTCCGGTGGAATATAGACGGCCCGGTTGTTCCTAGTCATCAACTGTCATCTAGCCATCTTCAAAATATCCAAATCTACCAAGTAGACAATTAATTTTGAAGGGAAATTTTCCCCATAAACTTCTCGCATTTCACGAAGAATCTCTTTACCCTTGTTCCCTTGCTTCCAGGTGGATCATAATGTTTTGTTTTCATCCGATTTTTCTTGCTAGTAAATAACTGAAATTTCCTTATCAAAATAATTTTCTCTGTCACTTCTATCTTGTAGAATTCAATCACCTATGTAGCACAATACATTCTAGTTATAAATTTCTGCCTAAGTCTTCACCAGTACAACTGTTTGATACTTCTATATTCAACATCGTATTAATTATAGGACAACCCTGTACTATACAGGTTTTCATTTTCGAATAGGTGAAGTTATGACTGTTTAATTAATTAGCCTTATTTGGAAGTGGAATATCTGAAGTGTATGTGAAAATTAATTGAATTTGAATTGAAATTCAAAATTAAAGTGAGATTTTTTTCTATTTATACACAAACCGGCAAAAAGGGTTTGAACAGCAATTATTTGTATTCTTAAATTATAGCTTATAGCTTTGTATTTGTTTCATAATGGCTATTTAGTTAAAAGGTTATGCGAAGTAGTATAATATAATTGCTAAATCTTTGAATTCACATTTTTATGGAGGTGATAAACTCATTAGCCAATTTAATATACACACAGTATAATTTTTTATCATTAACATGCAATCTTAATGATAAAAAATTGAGGTGTCAGATTTATTGAGCTCATTTTCTCGTTAATTAGGGAAATTATTTAGAAAAAATGGAAAACCATAAAATATACAACATTTTCGATTGACTGTATGCCAAACTTGTAATTCGGAGATTTGGAACATTTTGGAGTAAATAAAATATCACATATTCGTCGCAAGATGGCGAAAACTAAAATAATCACTTATAAATACGGTAATTGAAATACTTTATATTACTAAATACAGTTATTTGTCACTGTCAGAAGTGATATACTGAGTTTGTTGCAGTCCAGTGGAGTAAAGCTACGATGGTGCTTCCAACATGTCTGGACATCTCCATGGTCTTGCTGCACAGATCAAGGAAATAGTACCAACTGCAATTTATATTCGTTGTTTTGCCCATAGATTGAATCTATGTCTACAAAATTCCACAAGAATAAATCCAACAATTCGTGCCTCCTTAGATCTATGTTCTCAAATTGCAAAGCTTTGTCCCTCATCTGCAAAGAGAGTTGTGATTTCAGAAAGTTTCATGAATTCACTTTTCTAGCTCCCAGTCTGTTGCATATATAAAACCGATTTGTTTAACTAGGTGGACAGTAAATAATGAAGCTTTACATGGTATAATTGCCAATTTTCCAGCATTATTGCAATGTTTCACTTATGTTGCAGAAGTTAATAATAATGATGATTATGGAATTGTTGCTGAAGGAGTACTTCACCAAATGACTCAATTTTAGTCATGGTTTGGAGTGAAATTATCTTATATGATCTTCTCAGCAACAGATCAAACTTCAAAATGTTTGCAGAATAAGTCCTGTTCTGTGGAAGCTGCCAAACAAGCTGTTGAAATAACCATTTGCTATATTCAAGAACAAACATCAGATGAATCTTTTGACATATTTTATTGGAAAGTGTTATCTGAAGGAAGTGAATACACAGAAGAACCAAAGATTCCACGTCAAAGAATAGTACCTAAACGCTATTCTGATGTAAATCAGTAAAGTGTTTGACAATGCGCAAGAATACTTCAAACAGCAATATATTGAAGCAGTTCAATCAGTCATTCAGAACTTTTACGTAGATTTTGTGGAACATTAAAACAGCCTTTAGAAATTGATAAAATTTTACTTTCTGCCGCAAATGGAATGGACATTCATATATCCCAAAGTTTACTTGATCTCTATTCAAAAGATATATCATTTGATAAGCTAGGAATTGAATTATGAATGTTACCACAGCTAATATAATTACATTTATAACAAAAAAGAGATAATAAAAGGAATTCCTTCTGTTTCAACTTTGTGGACTACTAAACAGTATGGAAGGAAGTGATGTATATTACGAGCATGTATGCAAAATTATACGATTATTCTACACAATTCCAATATCAACAGCAACGGCCGAAATAAGTTTTTCAGCACTAAGAAGAATTAAAACATTTTTGAGAACTACAACGACACAAATCCGCCTCACTAATTTATTCCTACCATTCATTCACAGGGAGGTATAAGATGATGTTAATTGCTTTGAAATTGCAAACCAATTTGTGATGGCAAATGAAATAAGATTTCATTTTTTTGGTCATTTGTTCATACCACCACAATTTGCACCACCACATTTCATACCTAATTTAATTGGTCGAATTAGTCGTAAGAATTAGGAAATTGCTGTATATTAATCTGAATATTATATTATGGAATAAATTGTTGTATGTAGTAGAGCTACTGTAACCTTATAATCATAATATCTTGTGATCAATTAAAATTGTATCTTGTTCAGCGGCGTAGGAACATCATTGTGTTTGGGGGCCCGCATAATCTTCAACATTATTACTCTTTCTCTTAGTTTGCTAAATATTCTTCGAATTGTTAATTTTTCTTAAAGCTATCAAGAAATATGATTGTTTAATGAAATTTTTGCAGTAATTTAATCTAACACAAAAGTACAGATACATATATGGACAACACAGGAGAGTAAGAGACGTGACACATTGCCTGTGCGAGAGGCGAGGGATTTGTAATGAAAGAATACACACCCAAGGCACGGAGATAGTGAAGTTCACGAATGATCACCTCCACGCCCCTAACGAGCAATCAGTGAACTGCTTGGAGACCAATATAGGTATCAAGAGGCAGGAGTCACAGGATATAACTCACACCACATAGTGGGGAGAGTGTGGTGACATTGTCTCCTGCTGCTGAGTCAGTTTGTGCTGCTGCCACAAGACGGAGGCTACCTACAGGAGGATGTGGAAGCAGATTCGTCTGCTTTTGCAGCAGAACGAACTGACTCGGCAGCAAGTGGCGATTCCTCATAGGATGAGGCCCTCCACTGAGTGTATGCACCACATTAACCTGGGCGAAGGAGGGTGCCGACTTAAAGCTGGCGTCACCCAGCCTTAGTCGAATATCCACAGATCTCCAGTTTTCGTTTTAGCCGAAGATGAGGATCCTCTGCGTATTCAGGCCAGAGTCTTAGTGGAGGAACTCTCCCCCTTGGCAATCTGCTGGTACTCTGCTGGTAGCGCCAGCTTCTACAGACTGGCAGTCTGAACCGGGCTGCAGCTACTACACGCGCTGTCACTGAATTGCCCACTTTAGACTGTTAAGCTTGGGTAGCTTAGCAGCCATGCCCTCAGATACTGTCACGACACCCCCACTATGTAGTGTGAGCTATCCTATGACTCCCGTGCCCGCCTCTTAATGCCTATCTTGGACTCGCAGCAGCAGACTTCCTGCTCGTCAGGGGCGTGGAGGTGCTCATTCGTGCGCTTCCCTCTCAGTACCTTGGGTGTGTATTATAGCAGGGCCGTGCGAGCCTTTTTTTACCTGGCCAGGTCAAACCTAACTAGTAAGAATCATTGCTACCATTGTCAATTTCTTTTTATATCATTAAGTTCTTAAACTGTTAATATCATGGTTTCCTTTATTTGAGTTTCGCTATAAAATATACTAGATTAAACTTTAAATATTATCTTATTATTTGTTTTGAAACTCAGCAAGTTAGTGACAACCTGGTTAACTTACCAGGTCAATCTGGTCAGAATCTGGTCTGGAAATATTCTGGCCAGGTTTGACCTGGTCAGTTTGTATTAGTGGCACGGTCCTGTTGTAGTATTCCTTTTTCTCTCTTCCCAATCTGCCAATGCCATCCTCCTCTCTCCTTCAGGTGCAGATACCAAAGAAGATGGACAGCGGGCAAGGTATGTTAGCTGAACTTATATATACGTACAGTCAACTCCGTTTAGTAGAGCCACCGATTAATCGGTTTCTCCGCTTAATCGGGTCAAAATTTCACAGGATTTATACGACATGATTGCAGTTTGGCTTACAATATTTTCGGTTTATCGGTTTCTCCGCTTAATCGGGTCAAAACAACCTGGTCCCGAGGTGGCGCTATTAAGCGGAGTCGACTGTATATATATATCTCCGCCAGCATTTTTACAAATTATTGTCTTAATTACGGAATTATCCTTGAGCGCGAGAGTCTCGCGCTCAAGGATAATTCCGTAAAAATTTCCAAAAGATCATGAACAAATGGAGTCTCGCGGCGAGACTCCATTTGTTCATGATCTTTTGGAAATTTTTAATTAGGAGCGCAAAAATTTGGAATCTTCTCCTATATCGTAACTTTAATTTGTGATTTGGGCGCTTGAAAATTGGATCAAACTAGGATTAAGAGCGTATTTACTAATGGCTATATATTACACTGTTCGTAATTATTCTACAACAGCTAAATCAAAATTTTATTATACTAATCTACTAGAGATGGGACAGAGCTCCGCATCCGTATCCGCGGAGCTCCGGTAGATTAATCAACACCGCCTTTATATCCGAATTCGCGGATTTAAAAAATATCGCATCCGCCTAACTTCTGCATCCGCCTAACATCTGCATCCGCAGAGTTTTGTAAATTTCACATCCGTCCCCTCTCAATTACTTTCTGTTCTCTCTAATAGTCCACTTCTCCACTTATTTAATAGTCCACTTCCCTAATTGTCTAACATAATTTTGTTATTCAACCATATTCATAATTTTTCAAGTTGTACTAGTTTAATGTCACAGTTTTTGAATGTAATATTGTTCTTCTCTAATAATCCATTCTCTAGTCCATTTCTCTTATAGTCGACTTCTCTAATATTTTTCATATCGTTATTTCAGTTAACTTCTAAATGTCGACCCTTTGTCTTCAGGTGGACTCTAAGAAAGGCCAGATATGCTTACTACTCACGCAGTTCAACTCCCTAATAGTCTGCTGTGCATTCATTAGCATGTATTTGTTTGGGAATTAAACCTTGTTCGCCTAATCCCTATTTCATATTACGAGAGTACACTGTATATTACCATTGATGTTTCTGATTGATACATTAGGAGTACTTTACACAAGTTTTTAGCCAATATTTTGTACGATTATATTCATAGATTATATTATAATATATTACTATTGTAAAAATGAAAACCAATTGGTTTGAGCTCCGCATCCGACCCGCGGAATTAATAATTTGACATCCGCATTCACATCCGTTTCGCGGATGTGGAAAAATCGCATCCGCCCCATCCCTAAACTCTACACTTAATTCTACAAATCTATATTTAATTCTACAACTCAATTAATCAAATTTTCGTTATTTTTAATCTATTCTGTAATCATTGCATTGTATTATTTTATTATTCTTACTGTCAAACCTCCAATATCCGGACCTCCATATACCGTACACCTCTATCAATTGGGCAACTTTTTTGTTGAGTTCAAATTAAGTCGCCATTTTTTGGTATTTAGCCCCCAAATTTAGTTGATCTATGCAGATTTGAATGTCTAAAATGTTACTAATGTAGAACCACCCTTTTCTGGGGAGTATACATTTGTTAGGATTTAGCATATGGAATTTCGCTAATTTAAATTATATTCATTTTCGAAATTCCGATGTCGGAGGTGCGTATCTGGTTAGGAAATAGTTTTTGAGACATCAGACCGTAAATACTAATTGATTACAATAAACCCGAGATTCGGGAAAATTCAAAGTTTCGGCCACCCTCCGCTCCGCACGAGGCACCCCAGATAGGGGAGTTTGGACTGTGTTTGCTTATTTTGCTGTCTATTCTGATTGAATAAATCATTGTAATCAATTCTTTTAATTAAGGAAAAATTCCAACTTTTTTGAAATTTTTCCAAATAAGTTTTATAGGATTATTGCAAATATACTCAAGCGTGACCTTCGATATATAAAACCATACCACTGATTATACCATGGAATACTTAAAGTCCATTGATAAATAGGTTATTCATATTATCACCATAACTAGTAATGATAGACGTAATAGATGTACTATATCTATATAGGTACTTGGTATCAAGGTATGCATAACATCCTTTGGAATTGTGCTATTTCACCATACGATGACTTAGTGAGATAATGAGATAATTAGCTTAGAAAAATTATTGGCTAATTATCTCATTATCTCAAAAGTTAATGAAGTTATGCAGAAATGATATATACTCAATGAGTAGGAAGTTACCTATTCATGATAGATCAGAACTAGCCGAGTTTACATAAAATGATAGTCTTTGGGTTATGGTTCATTTTAGGAAATATTCATTTCCTCGGCAACCTAGGAATGTGTCAACATTCCATTTATAATTTCAATATATTTCATCTAACTAGTTCTGGGCATCATCATGTTCCAATCTTGAACATTTACAACGCGTTTAACTATGGTAAAAGCAGGTTCCGTAAACTGGGGCGACTTTGACCCTAGGAGGTTACTTTGTCCCACAATAGCATTTTTAATTAAGTATTTTTAAAATAACAAATATTTCTATTTAAATACCTTTGGATATATTGTGAATTTTATTCAACATATTATCAATATCATCACATTTATTCATTATTTGGTTAAGTATGTTATTCTTGTTTTATTCATTTGAGTATTTAGAGTATATTTCAACAAAGATATTATGTTTAGAACTTCCTTGGTATTTTCAAGGAAACACATCAATGAGCACATAGTTCACCAAGTCTTGCATGGATTCGAGTATAAAGTGATAATTTTATAAACCAATCAATAAGAGCATACTGTAAGACTTGTCATTATCGTTTTCTTATGAAATGCTTTTAATTCACGTGTTTAACATAATGGGACAATTTCAACTCCATGATATAGGTAGCTTTGGCCCAAGATAAACTTTTAGAATAATTGGTTAGAAGTATCCCAAAGTTTAGCTATCTCATTATTTGGACATGTTATGTGCTACCAATAAAATTAATTTACAAATAAAATATTCCCATAGATTATTTAAAGAAATACATTGATAAACGTGGAATAATGGGACAAAGTCGCCCCAGTTTACGGTTATTAAAACACGATATTTCGCACCCAAAATAGCGATTACGTCATAATATGATGAAATAGCACAATTCTGATTGATGAAATGCATGCCTTGATACCAAGTTCCTATATAGTTTTATTACAATTATGACGTCTTCATTACTAGCTATGTAGATAAATATAAATACGTAACCTATTTATCAATGGACTTTAAGTAATCCATGGTCCAGAAAAATATACTCAGTGGTATGGCCTTATATATCGAAGGTTACGACTGAAGTTTTATTGGATTATTCCTAATATACTCAAGTTTTGTTGGATTATTCCTAATATGCTCAAGTTATTTTGATTATTCCAAATATTCTCAAGTTTTATTGGATTTTTGAAACTAGGATGGTGCTTGTCCGTGTATTATATTACCAACTCCAAATATAAAATTATATATTTAACACTAAAGCAGGGTTTTTTTTTATGGTTGAGACCTTGGTGCAACTCAGCGCGGCCTTGGTATAACCCAACAATGCATCGGCCGCGGCCGACCCTTAATCGTGGTGTAAATATACACTGCAGAGGCCACTGCCGACCCGAATCGTGGTGTAACTCCAAAAGATCTTGGTGCAAATTTTACACCAAGATCGGCCTTAAAAAAAACCCTGCACTAAAGCATTCAAATATACTATTTGAATGCCAGCTGTTAATCGAAACTGGAACAACCCTATTATTTAATTGGCTCAATGTTTGACCCTTTTTGTGATGGAACTTTTTGAATATTTTTTACATATTAAATTTGTTTGTACATACAGTATTCATTCCCTACCCCCTGCCAAATTTCAAGTCTGTATCTTTTACTATTTCCTCAATCAATTCTGAACAAACAAAACATACACGAAAACATTTTGATTTAATATATAAGATAGACCAAATACAGCATTCTAATCTTGATATAGATCTGTGAATTTATTGAAAGTTGAGTAGATTTGGAATCTATTGACAAAATCTACAGTATAATTGGAATTATTTTGAAAAATTACAGTAGACTCTGGTTAATACGACGACAGATGATGCGAAATATAAGTTAATGAGCACAAGGTTTAATTTCCCAAGCCTATACACATATTTTTGAGTGGCAACGGTTAATACGAATTTCGCTCAAGACAAATAAATTTGGTGAACTTTAGTAGCTCATTTTTGAGAGCTGTTCTAGCTAGCAAACCTTCTTACAGATGGAACCCCAAATAGAACTAGGCGAACTGGAGCTGACATACAAGGACTGGACTAATTGTTCAAATTATGGTGTTGAGGAGAGGAGTGCGTCGATGATAGACTTGATCCCCTTCTTGTAGTTCTAAACAAATACCAAATACAGGCTATCCTTTTCATAACAGCTGTAATGTAAGGGGATTGGTTAATCGTTCTGATGCTACGGTTACGATTCGATTTCTAGCCACTGTTAACCGGTTGATATATTTTTAAAACAGTTTTATTATACTACGGAATTAGACATTATGTTATTATCCCATGAGTACATTAACTCATTCGTTTAGGGGGCTGACTGAATAGTGGAATCTAGTGGAACCCAGTGTAATCTAGTGTATTCTAGGGTGACTAAATGGTGGAATCTAGTGGAATTACTAAATTTTAGTGTAATTGACTGAACGGTGGAATCGAGTGGATTTTCTAAAAACCGACTGAACAGTGCAATCGAGTGGAATTTGACTGAATAGTGGAATAACTCAATAGTATTTATTTGTTAGGATTTGTTACCATGTTATTTAGACACACCTTTTAAACATTATTTATCAACAATTCCTTAGCAAATCCAGTTGGTATTCATTGGGCAGTTCAATAGAGATGATTAGTATCATATTGTGCCACTTCATGCACAACACTAGTTTAATCGTTGCAAACAATTTACGTGGGCGAAAATTAACGTAATATAATACACACGTAGCTTATAGCATATACGTAGTGTTTACCAATTTAATCAAATTCCACTCGATTCCACCATTCGGTCAAATTCCACTCGAATCCACTATTCAGTCAAAGATTCCACTCGATTCCACTATTCAGTCACCCTATATTCCACTAGATTCCACTATTCAGTCATCCCCTTCGTTTAGAACTTTAGAATAGTACTTTAAACAATGTTGTCAATTAATTTACTATGAGATTCTCACAGAAATCAGAATTTGTTTAACATATCTAATATAACATTTCTTTTAATCGACTTTGAAAATTCCTGGACTCACGAATTTTGACCCGCACATTGAATATTGCTTCATATCAGAAATTGATGGGCACCCTATTGCAACCTACTGCACTGAGTGGGTTCGAAAGTTTAAATATTAAGTTTGCAGCTTTAATATAAAGAATGTTAAATAGAAGAATAAAACGAATTAAACCATTGCTAATACAATTGTTCGAAGTACGGCTTTAATTAAGCGGAGCCACTGTGCAATCTATTTTACAATTATACATCTCTGTGGTGTATTAAATATATTCCTCATGAAATCCCCTTAAGGCCCCTCTTTGGTTAATTTGGAAATTGAGATAAGACTGTTTTCGTATAGTACCCAGTGATGGATAGATACATTGAAAATTTCAAGTGAATCTGCGCACTACTTTTGCAATTATCACCTGTTTAGTGCTGAGGAATGTGTGTATCATCATGAAAAGGTCAATTTTCAATTAAAATAAATATACTTTTGGTTCAGTTTCTCTCAAATTTTGTCCAAATTGTTTGAAACCAATTCTAAACTGATGAGGACATAAGTAATTCGGGATGATTTTTCAAACTAACCTCTAGGACCCAAACTTTGGGAGTTATAGCCCTATGAAGTCACGTTTCGACTGCCAATTTTGCATTATTTGACGAATTACGAAAATCTTGCTGTCCAAGTCGAACTTCAAAGATATAGAATTCGGAAAGTTTGTCTGCTAGAGGTTAGTTTGAAAAATCATCCCGAATTACATATGTCCTCATTAGTTTAGACTTGGTTTCAAACAATTTGGACCAAATTTGAGAAAACCTGAACCAAATGTGTATTTAATATTATGTATTTTTAATTTACTTTCCACACTATTATGAGCGTATTCCGGTGAATATATAGGAAAGCAATCTTTTCGAAAATGGTTTCAATTGGTAATCTAATGGGTTTGTAATATTACATGGATGTGATTGGAAATTTAGTGCTAAGCTCTAGAGTTTATAGTTTTGAAGAAATAAATATGCTAAATCATCAAAAATGGGCACATTTTATGCCCATATATGGTCATTTGGAAGATTTTTGCGAGTTAGGGTCATAAAATGTATTATGGACGAATAGGAAACCGGGTATTGCGAGCATTTTGCACTCAAATATTTCATTATTGGTCGACGGGTTTCTGAGATTCAATGTAGAGATGTGAAAGGACCACCCAATAAGTTGAAAGGTCAGAAAGTTTAAAATGCTAAAGCGTTCACAGTTTTCATCCAAATTGTTTGAAACCAAGTGTAAACGATTGAATATATATTTAATATGGGAATGACCCTTGATCTAAACCTTACAATACAAACTTTCAAAGTTAATGCCCCTTGAAGTCAGACTAGGGACCTTGACAGTCCAAATCTGACTTCAAATGACTATAACTCGGAACTTAATTTTTGGAATGTTGAAAATTTAGGTTTACAACCTAAGTAGATATGTAAATATACTTTTGTATGAATAACAACTATATTGAAAACAAATTGTGGCAGTGCCAGCCTACTAAACTTTCATTCCATTTGAAAAAGTCACCCTCCATGATGTCCTTCACATTCCTGGATCTTATAATGGTCGCTACAGCAAAACTATTGGTCAGATTCACCTGAAATTTTCAATGTGGCTTTACCTTCTGGTGGACTATCCAAAAACAATCGAATCTCAATTTATCTGACCAGCATTGTGTGGCCGTAATTTATATTACTCTCAATTTGGCCATATAACAGACATTCCCCAATTTCAAATTGCTCTAGTGAGTTCAATTGTCCTCAGAATTAAGCCAAATTTTCCTATATTATCCTCCCGGGTATTATAACTAATAAAAACGAAATAAACTCAATTATTTAAATAATTCAAAATTAACCCGAGAGGGGCCTTAATAAGAATGCTAGACAATGTAATTTGTTTGGAAATTCAATTACTCCCATTTGCAATTAATTCAGGCACAAATAATTGGTTAGATGAATTTATCTTCAATCAATCAAATTGTAGCCTCAGAAAACTTTCTATTATGCACAGTCTATTTATACTAATTGAATGTAGCTAATCCATACTAACAAAGCCTCGAATTTAATTGGATAAGATAATTTGTCGCATTTAAATGTGAATATCTCTCTTAAAAAAACAATAGATCGTTGTCGCCGTACAAAATTACCCCTGTATATAAATTTTCAGCTTTCTGAGACGTGTAGTCTCCAATTAATTCTGGACAAACGTCCAACAGTTGCGCTTTTAATATAAATATATAATACATCATTTACTATAAGTTCAATATTCGAAATTTCAATCCTCTTTCTGCAGCATTTTGCTCTACTTGTATGTCTGATAATATAATGTGACATTTTTCACTCATTATACTTTGAACGAAATCCGATTAAAAAATAGGATCGATTAAGATATTAATTAACCTTAACAAAAATGTCAGACATATTTTTTTCAAGGCTGTTTTTTCTTGACAAATTGTAATCAGTTAATCTTAATCGAGATTGTTATTAATACAGATTAGAAGTAGAGCGGGATATTTTTGATGTATAAATAGATTGCTAATTATGTATTTAGTCTTGGTTATGTATTTCTAATTATTACACAATTTAACAAAGATAGTTATCTTACAATTTGTAGCAGAGAGTCCAAATATGGCAGAAAGGTTTGTTTACTTTGTTAGTATCCCAAGAATATTTGCAAGTGGGGATATCGAGGAATGGTTTCAGCGTTACGAAATTTGTTCGTTAGCAAATGGTTGGAAAGAGGAAGAGAAAGCATTAAGAATTCCGACTCTTCTTGAGAAAGAGGAAGAGAAAGCATTAAGAATTCCGACTCTTCTTGAGAAAGAGGCTTTCGCTGTATATCTTGAACTTAGTCCAGAAGAACGAAAAGATTATAGACAAGTAAAAGACACCTTGCTAAATGCTTTTCAACCTCCCGAAGCACGATTCATAGCGCTTCATGATTTAGAAAATCGCACAATGTTACCTGGAGAATCACCTCAGGAGTTTCTACACGCTATTAAGCAGTTGTTAGGCAAGGCAATACCTGAAATGGATGACAGGTCTCGTGAGCAGTTGTTGCTACACAGATTCTTAAGTGAAATCCCTGAAAACTATAGTAAATTGATTCGAACCTCTCCGGAAATTCAAAGTACTACAGCAGCTTTTAGTAGGGCAGATTAGCTGATGGATGTGGACATCCCGGACCAAAGCACCAAATTTTTTCCACATATAGACCATTGCTTGGGCACTCGATTTTTGGTAGGAACCACTTCCGCCGGATACATCATGACCTCCATCAGGCATTTTCAAAATGACCACTTTAATATTATTCGGACAAAAGCCCGCATTCACGAACTCATATCAAATGACTTCGTATAAGGTTATTATATGCATAGTTGTGATCAGAACAGTGTGCGCTGTCGAAAGATTCTGAGAATGGAATGTTCAACATTCCACCGTTGTCAAGGAAACTTTTTAATCTGAATATGGTCATGTGACCCCTCTAATTAACGGAAATTCCATGCTGATACGAATATCTTATTTCTAGATTGGACTAAATATCACTTAAAAGTTATATTACATTTAGTGGTTAATGATTAGCTAGTAAAAGTAATAAAGTGAGAATTGTGTGAATACTGTGATGGTATACTAAAAATTATGGTTCGTACCATGTCACTAAAAATATTGCTTCTCACAGATACAACTACAAAGTTCTGTGCCAACGCGCTTTTCTGCACGCGCATCTACCGCCAAAGTCACTTCTACTCTTGAAACTACATTTACGAATTCACTGCATGCTTTTGAAGCCACTGGTAAACTGTTCCATACAGGAACCCATGATTGGGTTTTATTATCAATAGTCCAGCCCCGACCTTCTGGAGTAGGTTCACGTTGTCCAATTTGCTCACTGGTGCACCATATCCCAGACTGATATGCAACTCGTTTTGAGTGTTGTAGTAGTGCATCCCGGGTAAGTGGTATTCTCTCCATTGTTTTCTCCTGACAAAATATTTCTTTTCTTCCTTCATCCACATACTACAAATTACTTGCTTTATCATTTAGAATATCTGTAAAGCCTTCCAGCAGCTAAAAATGCTGAGCATCGAATTTTACTTTTGTATAAGGGTTGAGTGCCATGTAGGTAAAGGCAAATGTCACATCATGATAACAGTTTCAAACTTCCCATGCTGACCACTTTCCTCTCCCAAAGAATGCAGATGTAGTATCACATCCCGTGAAACATTGGAAAACAGGAAGGGCCAGAGATTTCTCTCTTCCTACTTCTTCGTAGATTGCTATGATATGATAGTATGTAAAAGTTCTTTCCTGTACCAAAAAGCTAACCCAAATGTTCACATTTTTTGCATATGGTAATCAAGTGGTGTAACTTTCCATGTCAACTCCGCGCACTAGACATTTAGTATAGTTATTGAGAATGGCATCCTGTAAATGGATCAGAAGTCTAGTGTCAGCTTCCCCATGATCACATAGTGCCATAGAACGATCACTTCCTCGAAGAATAGCTGTGACACCAGTCGTGGTGATTATTTCCTTGCCTTCGGGACAATTTTGTTGGAAAGAAATGCAAACAGTTCTTGTTTATTATTTGGATCACGTAAGAAATCTGTCCAATTTCTTGGGAGCTTATTTCTTACTTGCAACCTTTTTCCGTAACCTTTACCTCTTTTTTTTTTTTTTTTTTTCTAGTAGATTCTTTGATGCTCCTGAGGATGTAGTATATGTCCCATACTAATACTATATCAACTCTTTTTGGTGTTTGATAGTTGGTTAATGATGTATGGGACACGTAGGCGTCAAGTTTTGGAAATATAATCAAAGATGGGGGGCCACTTGGGGGGTCTGGGGGGGGGGGCATCGGAAGGTTTCCATTCTCAGAAATCATAGCAACCCTACCAAGTGTCCCATCTTTCGACAGCGCACACTGTTCTGATTACAACTATGCATATAATAACCTAATGCAAAGTCATTTGGTATGAGTTCGTGAATGCTGGCTTTTGTCCGAATAATATTATGTGGTCATTTTGAAAATGCCTGATGGAGGTCATAAAGTATCCGGCGGAAGTGGATCCTACCAAAATCGAGTGCCCAAGCAATGGTCTATATGTGGAAAAAAATTGGTGCTTTGGTCCGGGATGTCCACATCCTTTCAAAATATGGGCTTAAGCTGCCCTAGTATTTGAAGAAGGTAAAACTATTATATAACACTCTGTCAACCAGAAGCAGAAAATAGAATAGCGTCTATCAAAAGCTCTTCAGATATTATTATCGATACAAGGCTCAAGAATTTGGAAGAAAAGTTTGAGAAAGTATTGGATACGTTAGGAAAGAATGATGAATCATCAATGGTAATTGGCCAAAGAAGTAACAGTTCTCGAAATTCAAATTTCAGATGTTTTAAATGCAATAAAATCGGTCATATTGCTAGGGAATGCCGAAGTTCTCGAATATTCTGTTTTAACTGCCAGGAGCAAGGTCACATCAAAAGAAATTGCCCTTTAAACTACCAAGGGCCGACTGGAAGGAACACCAGTCGGCCGTCAAGAACATTCGTTCCAAAGATGAACTAAATGATGCCTATTCAATGGTATCAACTTCTATCTCAGCTTCTTTTTGTTTTGGACATTCATTGTTGGTGGCTGTTACTATCGGAAATTCACTAGTTAAATCATTGCTCGATATAGGTTCATCAGTTTCTTTGATTAGAAATGAGATTGTGAAACGGTGTGGACAAGAAGTTGATTCTAACTATTTCAAGAGACTTATATCGGCTCCAGGCAATGTGTTACAACTTAACGGAAGGGTAGTTCTACCAATTTGATTTGGTATTTTGCACGTTACTCAGGAGTTTATCGTTGTCTCAGAATTAATAACACCAGTGATTTTTGGAGTAGATTTTTTGTCAGCCAACAAAATATGTCTAGATATGGGCAAGGGGACTATTGAGTCGCCTAAAGTAGGAAAATTTTTCCCAAGAAACGAACCGAGTATTTTCGATGTTCGAGATGTTGATATAATAAGAATAGCAAGGTCGAATCGTACTATTACTGCAATTTGCACAGTTCATCAACAAGTTCTGGTAAAAAATCCAATATTATTGAATTTACCGAAGAAAATTCGGTTGATTGCGATGAATGTCATATTCAAATGTTTGGCAATGATATCCGTTATGAGCTGCCAGAATATCCGGAGAAATTGAAAGATTTAATTTTGTAATTCGTTTTTCGAGTACTCCTGGGCTGACGGATATTACTTGTCATCGAATTTGTACTGAAGAGAGCAAGCCTATTAGAGTACCTCCCAGGAGGATCCCTGCACAATATCAACAGGAAGTTGATGATCAATTGCAAAACATCTTAATCAGGGAATAATTAGAAAGAGTTATAGCCCATGACTAGCACCAGCTGTTTACGTAGCAAAGAAAGATGGTGGAATTCGAATTTGTGTGGATTATCGCGAATTGAACAAGAGAACTGTAAAAGTACACACCTCATAATAGAATAGTGTAATATCGTATGCAAGTCGTATGTTGACGAAGGCTGAAAAGAACTATAGTACTATCGAGAAAGAATGTCTTGCAATAGTTTTCGGTACAAAACAGTTCCGACATTACCTTTGGGACGTCCTTTTCGAATAGTGACATCATAATCCTTTAAAATGACTTAACGCTCAGAAAATGGAAGGACGGTTGTGCAGATGGGCTTTACAGCTTCAAGAATTTGACTATGTCATTGAATACCGTAAGGGAAGCCAAAATATAAATGCTGACGCACTTTCTCGAGCCCCTCACATAAAATCGATCGCCAACGTAACTTCCAAATTTTCCAATGAACTGGATCTTGACCTAATTAGGAATGCACAAGATCAGGATGAGATTTTGAATCGTATAAAGAATCTACTAAGGGAGGGTTCTGAAAACTGCAACGTTCATGACATTCCAAAACGTGTTAGTCAGCTATGGAGTCAACTTAAATTGAAGAATGGTTTGCTTCACAGGAATTATAAAGTAAATGGTTTTGATATGAGGTGTGTACTATTCGTACCAAACCAGTTGAAGGAAATGTTTCTGCACATGAACCATGATTTCCCAAGCGCGGGCCATTTTGGATTGCGAAAAACATTAAAGAGGCTGAAAAATAATGGGTATTGGATTGGTATGGACAAAGATGTTCAACAATACTGTAGATCATGTTCTCGGTGTATGGAATCAAAACAGTATAGACTTGCTCAAGTTCCGTTAGTTAGTTCTCCAATTGGTAACCCTTGGAAAAGAGGTTGCTATGAATTCAGAAGGAAATAGGTATATTTTGGTTATTCAGGATTATTTTACGAAATGGATGGAAGCTTTTTCCCATGCAGACCAAAAGTCAGACAGAATTGTAAGGCCTCTAAACAATTTGTTTTGTCGCTAGGGATACCTGAGGAACTGCATAGTGACCAAGGGAGAAATTTCGAAAGCGCCTTACTATCTGCCCTGTGTAGTGCATTTGGTATAAAAAAGACCCATACAACGCCATATCATCCACAAGGAGATGGGTTAGTAGAGAGAGCGAATTGTACACTTTTAAATATGCTGCGTACATATGTTGACAGGGAAGACCAATGGGAACAATACCTAGCCTTGATGTTATATGCATATAATACTTCTTTTCAGTCATCTATTGAAACAACACCTTTCAATCTAATGTATGGTAGAGAACCAGAGTTGCCTCTTGTAAAACATTTGAGTTTTGACACCACTACATACAAATTTCAATTACAAGAGAAAATGAGAAAGTGTCGCCAATTAGTAGAAGAAAGGTTAATTAATGCTGCACATGATCAAAAGAGATGGTACGATAAGTTTGCGAATAAATTCGTTAAATTCAAGACAGGAGATACTGTTTGGTGAGCATTCCTTATAAAAGTAAACTTCAACCAAGATGGGAAAGTGGATGGTCAGTAGCGAAGGTGTTAAGTAATGTTAACTTACAGATTGTACATGAAGACGGAAGAGTGCGTGTTGTCCATTTGAACAGAATCCAGCGACGATACATTAGAGAGGTAGTAAATGGAAACGATTTCGAAAGTTATGCATTTTATGGCAAAGTAGTCAAGATGAAAATTTGGACAACATAGTTCTAGACTCAACGCTGGAATTAGAGAGTGAAGAGGAGGTACTCACAACTCCCACACTATTACCTAGTAGATCAACTAGGATTAGAAAACAGCCTACTTACCTCCAGGATTATGAACTATGTTAAAGATTCTAAGGGGGGAGAAGTGTAATGTATTCAGTTAATCTTAATCGAGATTGTTATTAATATAGATTAGAAGTAGAGCGGGATATTTTGGATGTATAAATAGATTGCTAATTATGTATTTAGACTTGGTTATGTATTTCTAATTATTACACAATTTAACAAATATAGTTATCTTACAAGTTTATTACACAATTAATATCCTTCAAATATATTGAATGAAAGCATCCAGTTACCAAATGAGCCCTCGAATTTGAATAGCAACCGAAAGTTCACATAGGAATGTAATATTTATTTTTTATTTTCGCTTCGAACTGGAGGTTATGACTTTACAGTAACTCTACATACATTAATTTATTCTCTGAATGTATATTCAATTTGCATTTCTTCGCATATTGATGTTTTCCGCTGAATGTATATTCAATTTGCATTTCTTCGCACATTAAAGTTCTAGATTTGCAGTAATTTGTTTAATTTACAAGTTTTATTAAATACAGTTTACTCCGCTTAATTGGGACAACCGCCTAATTGGGACAACTTCCCAAGACCGAATCCATTCCATAGAAGCTAATACTAAAGTTTTCGGTTAATCGGGACCAACTCGACAAATTGGATTCAAAATTGGTGCTCGCTCAATGCAAAATTCATATGGATTAACGCAAAGTATAATAAACTTGATCAATTCTGACAAAGGTATATCAAAATTTCTAAATAGGGTTTGTTTCTTATTGATTTCCGTAAACTAGCATGTGGTTGACGGATAATTCCAAACGGTTCACAAAATATTAAGGCTTATACTATGGAAATGAATAAAATCAAAGGTCCGGAGGCATTGGAGGAATTGTTATAACAGATTTAATACTAAAATTGTTGTAAACGCTGGTAGATCACTACTTACGTAATTTTTACGGTTAATTGGGATCTCCGCTTAATTGGGACAAGAGGCTTGGAACAGAAGTGTCCCAATTTAGCGGAGTAGACTATTATATTCATTGAAAAGTATTTAAGCTACAATTATGATTAAAAACTATGTTTCGGATTAGTTAAATTTACTAATTTTATTGACTCTACTAGATACCTTATTTCAAATTCCAACAATTCCGAAAATTGATCTAAATTACTGAAACTTTGAAGGCAATTTTATATACTTGTAGGATTTAGATAAGTTGCAAATTTGAAATTGAGAACAGTATGCCCAACAATAATACAAAGCAAGCTGAAAAAAACAATTGTACACACCTCAATAATTGGCTATTCCTGCCACAAGCCGCTGTACAGTCCCGCATTAGTTTGCTTAAAACATGAATTTCATAAAATTCATAATATGCTCTTACCAAACTAACCTATGCTAGAACACTGCACTATACCTTTATATCTTATTAGTCTAACTCGAAGTGTGCTCCACGGGTCAATTCGATGTTTATTAATTAATATCGGATAAACCACTCTAGCCTACTCTATATAAGGCCTAACAGTAACCTTGAAATGTGAACTAGGGATGTACTAAATAATGGCAATATTTAACCAACCACAATGGGCTCTTCACCGAGATGATATTGATGACCTGAAGGTAGCAACGTGTGCGTGAAGCATTATCGAGAAGAAGATCTCCAAGTTTCTCACAAGGTTCCCAATGGAGCGGAACTTTCACTGAAATACCTCGTGCAATTCCCAAGTTTAGAGACGGCGGAGTTCCCTGCTTGCTTCCTGGTTGTCCATCCTACTATTCTTCAACCACAACAACCAAACGGACTCGCTTGTCGTATGACGCAAAATAAGAAGAATTGATGAATCAGACACTACAGCTTAGCTTACTATCTGAGAGTGAGGAAAACATCAGTACATCATCAGACATTTACAGGATCTAAAAGCTAAGTTAATCTTGATTGCATTACCTGATAATTGGTTAGTATGGCATCCTGATAATCATAATACTAGGTTCATTCAACCCAACATGGTTGATAGGACTGTTTCTGTCGATTTATATCTGGAAGTAAATAATTTTTTATTTGTATCCGCCTGGTTCCATGGACAAAGTATTCCCCTTTCGGTATGTTCAATTAATGATATTCGACAATTTGAATCTATACTTCATGAAATCTCCTTAAAATCTGTCTCTGATTCTACTTGTAACTCACATTCATACCATATTCCTTTTGCCAAAAACATATAAATAATGTTATTGATGATTTAGCGCGCGTATCGACGGACCTACATACAATTCTTCAGATTTAGCTAAGCTTCAATCATAGCCTACTGAGGCCCTACTCTATATAAGGCCTACCATAAAAGCTGATATTTTGCACCAAGGATGAAGTAGTGTACGATATTATTATTGACCCATAGTTATTTACATTTATCTCTGTACAGTTAGAAATATTTTAAATTTAGTTGGATCAACTTGTTACTGATTTTTGTTAATTTTAGTAATTAATTAATACAATTCTCCTTCCACCGATATTTTAAGCACTTCCTAGTACTATATTTGACTTTGTTTCTTTTTCATTAATAGTTAGATATTTAATTTTTCTCAATGCCGAACTGTTCTGCCCCTGGTTGTAGGTGTAATTATACCCCAGAAGAGCGCGTCCCAGTTTTTAAACTTCCAGATGTTCTACCTAAGTTACGACATGCCTGGATACGTGCTCTCCATCTTGAGGATAATTCTGACCTCAAAATGGTGTATGTGTGTGCTAAGCATTTTCCGAAGGAAGCTATTCAATATACTCGGTAACCAGAGGAGATGGCACATCCTATGATGTCCCGCGAGGAAGACCCAAATTAAATCCTGGCGCTGTCCCCTCTCTCCTTCCTGGTTGTCCATCTTATTATTCCTCTACCCCTTCAATTAGAATCAAGCGAACTCGGTCTCTTACGACTCCAAAGATGAAGATTTATTGAACCAAGCAACTAATCTCATCTTGAGATCAGAGAATACAGAAATGAAGAAGTTTCGTGTTGGTTGTATACAAGAAATACGAGATAGGTTAGCTTTGATTACAAATCCCAACTGACTGGTTAGTTTGGACTCAAACAGATAATTGTGTGAGATTTTTTTTGACTAAGATGGAAAATCATAATATTTGTGCAAATGTTTCTCTTGAAATAAATTCTTTTTTATCTGTGAACGGATATATATATGGGGAGTCGTTTTCTATCTCACTTATCTCTATCACTGATATTGGACAAATTAAAAGATTTTACAGAGATTACTCTGAAACTTAGCTCTTCCCCTCAGAAGAAACATCCTCACCATATCTCTAAAGCAAAATAACATATTGTGGAGGCCATTTGTAATCTATTAGATAGCGATGAGACAGAATCCAATTGTTCCGATTTGCCAAGATTACAATTTATTCTTGGCCAACTAGAGAATGTGGGTATTTACAAGAAAAGAAAAAGATATAATGTTATTACACAAATTCTGGCCATAAAAACGCATCTGGTTTCTCCTGCTAGTTACAAATTTCTCCAAATTTCAGAATGCATTTCTTTTCCACATGTGTTCACACACTAGAAAAGTGTACTCTTCTTTTGGGCTGGAAAAACGACTCTTGTACTTACCTTAGCCAGGTAACTTCTTCTTTTAGTTCTCAAGAGAAGAATGTAATTATTCAGATGGATGAGATCCACGTTAAGTCTGATATCTCATATAAGGGTCGGAAAATATTTGGTCCTAATTTATTCCTTGAAAACCCCGCAAAACTGTATTTGCTATCACAGTTTCTAGTTTACACAAAAATGGACCTGTATTTCTCGTTTGATACCTTGCGCATCTATTTCTGCTGAATACCTTTTTCCTATAATTAAGTCTAGTATTTTGGATATCGAATCTTGCGATTTGAAAGTACAGATTATTTCTACCCACAATTACCCTTTAAACGTGAACTTATTCAAGTTGTTTTCTCCAACGAAACAGTTAGAGACTACTGTACCACACCCTTCTTGTAAATAAAGAAAACTCTATGTAACTTTTGACTTTGTGCACATTTTGAAAAGTATTCGAAACAACTGGTTGAATCAAAAAGATATTCAGAAAACCTTTCACTTTCCCAACTTTCAGAACATTAAGCTGGATTACTGTGTGTATCCTGTTCAAGTTTAGTCTGCATCTTTAGTGATGTGTGTCTCCTCTATAATTTAGAGAAATAATCCTTAGCTAAGTTAGCTCCTAGTTGACTATCAAAGCTTGTTATCCTTCTGCTATTGAGCGCCAAAATGTGTAACTTGTTTTGAAAGTATTCAACGAATTAACTGTTGCAGCTCTGAAGTTACAGAATGAACTCCGTAACCAAGAAGACCGAAACAATACTAAACTTTTCAACATAAATTCCCCACTTAGAGGTAAACGTTTGAATGATGATATCTCAAGACCTCTAACATACCAGGACGAAGAATTTTCATTCTTAGCTTGTGTTGTTATTTGGTTAGAGACTTGGCTGGCCTTGCCAGGAAATGTAGGAAAGTTAAGTAAACAAATGTTTACCAGTTTTAACATGCTTGTCTGTATTGCCTCAGATAACTAAGCATTTAACTGGATTTTGTGGATTTAACTATCTTTTGACATCCTTTTTACAGACAAATCCATTGGAACATCACTTTGGCCTATATCGTATGATGTCAGGTTTAACTATCATATTTCTTATCTTCAAATCCTTGAAACTGAACGCCGCCTCAAGTTATCCAACATATTACAGATTTTAGCTTCACAACAAGATTGTGGCTTATATTCAATTCAGACATTTATTGATTCATACATATCCCTTGATACGAATAATGCCGATGAAATCGATGTCCAACTAGTCTGGGATGAAATTGATGATCTATCTTCCATTGAATGTAGTTTACAGACTCTTCAGTCATTAGCTTTTATTGCTGGTTATGTAGTACATAAATATATTTTTAAAAACTCAGCCATGTCATGTTTGCATTGATCATTTGACCATTGACAAAGACTTTATCTTTGATTAAGATCACAACCCGAGTTCAGGCTTTTGCAATTAACTGACCGTGATGGCCTAAAGTATCCATCTGAGTTTATCCTCGAATCTATAGTAACTTTATGGAAGACGTTAATTGCAATTGAAAGCAAAGACAACTTGTTGGCGATATTGATGCAAGGTCATCCAGAAAAATTATTGTGTGGAAGTAACCTTGATATTGTTAAAAGAGACTGATGAGATTGCTAAATCGAGTTGCATTTCTTGTGGTGTCTCTATTTTGACATTCCTAAAAAATCTTGTTTTCACTTGCGCCAACTGTTTACTAGCTAACAAGGTTAAAATTACTTCACTGTTGCATCTAAACGTATAGAAAATAGAAAACTGAAGAAGTTCTCACATTAATGAAATACACCAGAAGGCTACTCTTCCATTATTATTATTGTTATTTGAACCCACATTATTATTTATGTATTATTATCATTGTTGTTAAGTAGCAATAAAGACTCATTTGAGAAAATCTATTAATTAACTAGAATTATTTCTTATAACAGATTAATTTCTAAATGAAGTTGAAAACATTGAACTGTGTTTATCACTTTCTCATCGTACACAATTCCAGATGCCGTGCCACTGTGGGTACGGCAGAGAATTTTACAGTATTCTAATGTCTTCCGGCGACGCCGCACCAGGTATTTGAATGCGTTCCGGCGGTTCAACACCAGGTATTTGAGTGTGGTCCAGCCATCATAATAGCATTAAATGGATAAATTATCAATGAATTGTTTAATTTCGAACAGATATAGTTGGTACTACCAGGGACTTCTTTAATATAGGGACTGTAAACTTCGTTTTACGGTAAAATTAGCGTAGGCCTAAAACAGTATTGTTACTTATTGATATCCCGTAATCCGCTAATGCTAGACATAGGAAATGTATTATTGTCTTATAGGAAGTCATATTTTGGGAGTCCAACGGTAATATTGGTTTATCGAAAATATTTGTGGAATGTAACTTATGCGATTTTCACACCCTTCCATATATGGTAATTTTGTTAAAATCTCGAGATTACTTAACTTTATACATATGAAATGTATCATTTTCGTACAGGAAATCATATTTTGGGAGTCCAACGGTAATATTGGTTTATCGAAAATATTTGTGGAATGTAAGTTATACGATTCTCACACCTTTCCATATATGGTAATATTGTCAAAATCTCGAGATTAGTTAGTTTTATACATATGAAATATATTATTGGCGAATGGGAAATGGGAATTCATATTTAGGGACTCAGTAGATCACATTGATTTACCTAAGGCGTTCCCATTAGCCTATATTATTATTTGGCACTCTCCACAGGAGGATTGCCCCGACCCTGTTTTGTAGTATATAGGCTAATGGGAACGCCTTAGGTAAATCAATGTGATCTACTGAGTCCCTAAATATGAATTCCCATTTCCCATTCGCCAATAATATATTTCATATGTATAAAACTAACTAATCTCGAGATTTTGACAATATTACCATATATGGAAGGGTGTGAAAATCGCATAACTTACATTCCACAAATATTTTCGATAAACCAATATTACCGTTGGACTCCCAAAATATGACTTCATATACGACAATAATACATTTCCTATGTCTACTATTAGCGGATTACGGGATATCAATAAGTATCAATACTGTTTTAGGCCTACGCTAATTTTACCGTAAAACGAAGTTTACAGTCCCTATATTAAAGAAGTCCCTGGTACTACAAAGCTAGCCATCCTGAAGTGGTGCGGCTACGCCGGACCACTCTGAAAAGTGGTACGGCGCTCTCCGTACCGGGTGTGCCGCCCCTGCACTAGATAAGTTGTATTCTTCCTTCGGTCTTGAAAATGATTTTTTGCACTTATCTCACCAAGGCTACAACTTGCTTTAGTTCCGAGAAAAAAAATGTTATCATTCAAATGGATGAAATCCATGTTATATCTGATATCGCTTATAAAGGGGGGAAAATATTTACACCAAATTTGAACCCTGAGGATCCGACCAGAACTGTATTCGCGATTATTGTGTCTAGTTTGCATAGGAAATGGTCTTGTATTACCCGTTTGTTACCATGCGCATCTATCTCCGCTAAAAATATCTTTCCCACTATCAAATCTTGTATAATCGATTTTGAGCATTGTGGTTAATAGGTCCATGGCCTACTTAATATACGGCTAGATATGTCACCGAGAAGGCCATAAAACGAGAAGGCCAGTTTCTAATTATCATTTTAGGATAAACTATGCCTCCTATTGTTATTATTTGGGTTGTATATGGGGTAATCAACCATTGCGAGTCCAATGGAACCACTTTTGAGAATCTAAGATTTGTGGTTAAGCTATTTAGGCGCCATTTAATGATGACACCACAAATATACAAAAACATACAATTCGAGTCTAAAGAACTGCGAGAAAATGAAAATAATTTGCTAATATACTTAGAATACATTTTCCGAATATATAATTATGATGAATATATATAAACCAGCAATTATATACGTTTTATGTACGAAAATAGTAAGTTTTAATTCGGATACTACTTGTATTTAGCATGTGGTTGCTTTATAATTTTTCAAAAAATTTTAAATGTCGCTATTTTGTCATTTAGTGGTCTTTGGGGTATTAAATATATCCCTATAGTATTAGTATTCCTATTATGAAATTATTAGAAAGTAGGAAGAAACTGAAATTTATGATATAAAAAAAAATCATTTTACCATAAATTGTTACCGTCATCATTAAATGGCGCCTAAATAGCTTAACCACAAATCTGAGATTCTAAAAAGTGGTTCTAATGGACTCGCAATGGTTGAATACCCCATATACAACCCAAATAATAACAATAGGAGGCATAGTTTATCCTAAAATGATAATTAGAAACTGGCCTTCTCGTTTTATGGCCTTCTCGGTGACATATCTAGCCGTATATTAAGTAGGCCATGATAGGTCCAAATAATTTCTACCGATAACTACCCATTGAATGTTAACTTGTTTGAATTATTTTCTCTTAGTGGAAAGCTGGAAACTAGAGTACCCCACCCTTTTGATGAAAATTGATCTATCTTCCTTACATTTGATTTTGTGCATATATTGAAAAGTATACGCAATAATTGGTTAAATCAGAAATTTTTTGATAAAACATTTCGTTTTCCAAATTTTGAACATATTGACGTTGATAAATGCAGCTACCCCCTCAGTGTCCATTCTGCTTCCTTTCAAGATGTACGCCTTCTCTACAATTCTGAACGATACAGTTTAGCAAAACTAGCCCCTCACTTGACTGTAAAAACTTGTTTTCCTTCTAGTTTAGAAAGGCAAAATGTCAAATTGGTTTTGAAGGTTGTTAGCGAACTTACACTTTCTGCTCTTGAAATCCAAAATGTAAGTCGTTGTCCGGATTATCGTAATAATACATCTAGTTTCGTAAGTATCCTTCTTACTCTTTGGAAAATATTCAATATCAATACGCCGTTCAAAGGGACCCGTTTAAATGACAGCCTCTCAAGACCGTTGATGTTAAACGATGAACGATTTTCATTTTTTGACACGTATAGTATTTTGGCTAGATGCTTGGCAGGACCAAAATTTACGGAATAACATACATTAATCAACTAAAGTGTATAAATCTTTACCATACCAATGTAATTTTTATTGACCCGGCGCTTATTCAAGCCCCCGGCGCTTAGCGGGGAAATACCGTATAAACTAGAAAACCTCTTCTTAGATTTATATTCAGCTTTAACCTTCCGCAAGCAATCTTATGCTTTTAGAGAAGTAAATTTTCGATAACGAAGAGCGTGGTTACTTGATTTATTATGCTCTTTATTATTTATTAACCGAATTATTCATATTAATTCTCCCATTTTACACTGATATGTCATTATCTAACTACACTGAAATTTCGTTCCTTAAGAATAGTGGAAGTTACCAATGATTCTCTCCTCTGAATAGTTTGGTTTTTAACTTTACAACTTAGGTGAAACTGTTCCTCTACTTGAACTGAACGAACTGAACGCAGGACTTTTATTGCATTTACGCTGAACGAACGCCAACGCTTTCCTGAACGGCAGTTGAACGAACGAACTGAAAGAACTAAATCGAATATCGATAGATTAGAAATACCGAATCATTAATCCATACGTAGAATATATATATATCACTAGAAAAGTAAAATATAAATAGATCACTACTCACACCTGCTTGTCATTCCTAATCACCACCATCAACTCCTCTGAACTGAACGAACTGAATAAACGAACGAACGAACGGAACGAACGCTGGTGGTGTTGAAGTTAGGAGGTGAACGTGAACGAACTGAACGTGCGTAATTTGTAATGAACTGAATTGGGTTTATTCAGTCCGTTCGTGAACCTTTCATTCCCTGCTTGGGGCTGATTACGATTACAATCGAAATCGATTGTAATCGATTACAATATTTCCGGTAATCCTAATCCTAATCGTAATCACTCGCTAGTAATCAGCCCCAACCTAGGCTTTGGGTTGATTACGATTAAAATTGTAATCGATTACAATATTTCCTGTAATCGTAATCGTAATCACTCACTAGTAATCAGCCCCAGGTCTGGTGATGACTATCTTGAGTTAGTCCCAGGATTGATCTCGATCCCACCAATGACGAGTAGAATGGCTATTATGCATGCAATAAGAGCCGAAATGATTGAAACAGATGAATCAGGTTGTCTGTTGTTGATTGAGGCTACAATGTAGTCCGATGCCACCACGCCACAATCCATTATAAATCATTTTCGGAGAACGACAGACTAACTAATTTATCAAAAAGAATTGTAGACGGTAACTAAAATTAAAGAAATAGAAGTAGAAGAATCTAGGAAAAGTGAATTATTCAAAAAGAAATAGTGAAAGGAATGTGTCAAGTTGGAATTCAAATTATATTCTGACTTGAAACTTGAATATACGGTCGAAACCGGTTTATTCCAACACAGGTTTTTTCTAATTAACTATTTAATTTAAACGTGTAAGAAATTCCAATTTTGTGTTATTTTGAATCTGTTTATTCTAACTATCGGATTTTTCTTACTTTATTTCCATGCAAAGAATTGGTTAGAAAAAACCGGTTTCGACTGTACTAAGAATAGCCTATATGATCAACAGCTAAATCTCTATAATTGGTAAATGGAACTCTTATGATAAATTACAGTTAAAGGGGATAAAGGTGTACAGTTGTTTACTGAGTCTGATTCTACAACTTGAAATATGATTATTTAGTCCATTAATGCTTTCCAAGAAAAACAAATTATGAATAGAATTACTAGCGAACCCTGTTTTTTGACGGGGGATCACAGTGTGGAACCATGGGGTAATAGGTCTAATTTTGACATAGCTAATAGCTAAATTAAATTCTACGCTCGATTCTACAATGTTGAAAGATTAGAAAATGTTGTCATTTGCCTTGGTCAGTGGCGGCGCCACTGGTGGGGCACAGCCTATTTATTGTGGAGCACACTTTTTTGAAAATATCGTATCTTTGATAGTTGTCGTCAATTTCACGTCATTTTCACGTTCTGTTTGTCGCAAAGTACATTCATTATTTCCGATCATATGTTAATTCGACCATCTCCCATGTACCCATACACTGATGTCTCTAACACATAGGCGTAGCACGCGGTCCGGCCATGGCCGGACCACTTTTCATTTATTCTACTATATTATATAGGAGGGTCCGGTTTTGGCCGGACCACTTTAACTGTTTAACCGGAGAGTTTTTAGATCCGTGCGACGCCCGTGTAATAGTATAGTAGAAATAGTTGTTTTTGGACAAAAAGTAAACTAGTCGAAATAGGTTTTTTGGCCAATTTTTTCATGGAAGTAAAGTAAGAAATTTCAGTTTGTTGGAATAAACCGATTGTAAATAAAATATAATTGAAATTTCTTACACATTTAGAATAAATAGTTAGTTACTAAAAACCGATTACGTAGTTAGAAATCCGGTGTTAGAAAAACCTGGTTCGACTGTATTAGAGTCAACAGACTACAAATCTACAATTCAATCCTCCGAGCTTTGTCCTTAAATTTCTCGATGAAGTCCTCCATGCTGAGTGCAGAGGCTATCTCCCTGTTGAGTGAAAGCCACCGAGGTCGCCAAGCATATCATCCTCCATAGTGGAACTTAGGTAGGTTTTGATAACCTTGAGGCAGCTGAAGGACCGCTCGTTTGTCGCGTAAGTACAGGAAAAGTTGCTGCGATTGTGAAAGCCTTGTACAACTGGCGATAAGCTTCACGATATGGTATCAGGAACTGCAACATGTCGAACAGATCCCAGTGGACCCGTTGTCCTGCAACATACCCACACCTTGCTCCTGAAGATGGATCTTCAAGACATCAATCTCAGCTCCGATTGAATTTTTGATACCATAGAAGTCAGCGAAGGTGACCAAAGCATATTTGTCCAAGAAGTTTCCACTGGATGGGAAGAGGTTCGACATGGACGTGAGGATGCTGTTAGACTCGTCGGAGAAGCGGTGGTTGAGTTCAGTTAGAACCTTTGCAACCAAAGGGTCAAAGAGTTTATCTTTGTAATCTTCCTTGGTCCACACTCCTTCATAATTATCTTCACGGCACCTGAATCGATGACGCTGGATAGTATCTGGAATGTGAGGCGAGAAGTGAGCAAAAGCGCGCGACCACACGTTCTCGAAGAGCTCTGGTGACTTCAGCTCTTCCGTAAGTACCTGCACCATAACCACGGCTCGGGCAACGTCGATATCGGCCTTCTGTAAGAAGTCGCTCACCATGGAAGTATTGTATAGGTTTGCAAAAAGGGAAAGACACACGACGAAGTCCGTGTCCACAAAGTTTAAGATTGCCTCTAGCTCTGCTCCTTTCCTTCTTTTAATGCTCGTGTCCTCGAAAAAGAACTCCACAGTACAGAGGATGGCTTCGAGAGTCTCTAATACTGCTTCAGCTGCACGCCACTGACATGACCACCTTGTCTTACTTAGGCTCTTGAGTCTTGAGTTCCTTCATCTGTAAACTTTGCCCACGTTCGTTAGCATCATTACGATACAACTCCTTTTGCATTTCGAGGAACTTGTCATGTGGAACAGTAGATGAGAAAAACTTGTGAAGAGTACGAAGGTGATCGAAGAGGGAGTAAGTTTTGTTGCTGAGGTCAGAAATAGAAATAACAACTAGATTCGACCTGTGGGCCCAACAATGGATAAAAACACCCTTGGGGCAAATACTCTCTCTCATCCGCTGTTGCACGCCATAGCGGTGACCTGACATAGTTTTGGCCCCATCGTAGCATTGTGCCACAACTCCTCCAGCCACTTCAATCTTCATTGTCGCGAGTACCTCCGTAAGCTTCTTTGTGATTGCGTCAGCGCTAAGTCCATCGGCCCGGAAAAAGTTGTAGAATTTATCCCTGATGGTACCTCTGACACGTAACGAATGCACAAATATATCTGCTCGCGTTTTCCACTGTCCCTAGTCTCGTCGCACATCAAGGAGAAGAAGTGCACTTGGTTAATCTAAGCCTCTATAATATTGCGTATCATCTGGGCGAGGATGGATAGGATCTCGACTTGGATGTTATGGTGAGTGTATTTTGCATTCTTCGGACGGGAAGTAGGCGCTGTTCGATTACGGGATCGTGCGCTGCGACGACTTGCAGAATCTCGAGAAAATTCCCATGGTTTTGAGGACTGCAATTGTATCCAATGCTTGCAGGTTTACTCTCCTCGTCTACAAAATTCCCTCATGATGACCACGAAGCGCAATGTTCTGTACTGCACACACCAAGATCGTCTGGGCCACCTACTTCAGATAATGGTGGTTTGCTATTATATCCTGATTACCGATGAGATTCATAGTTTATAGTGCAAGCTTAATAGTATATATGATAGAATAAATCTTAAAGTCCTATCCCGATAATGGCTAATTACGAAATTATTGAAGGTTGTCGAAAAGACTTGTTCATTTATGTCAATGGAGGATATACCTACAGAAAGGATAAAGTTGTTAAAGGTATCTGATATTTAAGATGCACTGAATTCAAGGTGGGTTGTCCTGGACGAGCGAAAATATCTTCGGACATGATTTCAATCACAAATGAACACAAAAATCATGAAGAATCCGAAACAAATGTCGAAATTAGAAAGTTATTAACTAAAGTTAAACGAAAAGCTGAAAATTCGCAAGGATCGCTTCGTGAACTTTTCGATGAAGAGGCCAATGAGTCTGAAGTAGGTGGAAATATTAGCTTTGCACGAGTGGAGAATACTATGTATAAAAGAAGAAAATTAAACAGACCACAAATTCCCTTGAATGCAGAAGACGCGATTTCTTTAATGCAAACTTGCAATGACGAATTCAAAATATATCATTCTTTTTCAATTAATGGACCATTGCAAGGTGAGATGGCGATTGGATTTATGAGTCCTAAATGGATATGTGCTCTACAGTCAGGCGGAGATGCAACACTATTGCAGGCTGAAAGTGAAGATTTTGAGATAGCTTTCAACGTAGGAGAACAGTCGAATGAAAGATTATGTCGAATATGTCTTCTCAATGAAGCAGACACTCTGATTATGCCATGTCGGCATGCACAAACTTGTAAAAGGTGTACTGAAATCATTATTATTTCAGAAGAGCTGAACAAGTGTCCCGTCTGTAGAGGACCAATTCAACAATTCCTTCAAATATTCCTTTGAATTGATGATATTTGATTGACCTAAACTACTTTTAGGTTTCTGTTCTATGATTTTCTTTTTCCATTTCTAACCATCATCATTTTCCTTCCTATTTTCTTCCAGGTCTTCCCCTTTTTACTTATCATTTTCCTTTCTTTCAGTTTAATACTTTTTATTAAATACTCATTATTAGACTGAATAATTAGTATTGGGATAAATGAATTTAATGGAATTGGGAACCCATGGAACTATTTTTAATTGAAATTATATATATACATGTACTACACATTCAATCTATATTCCAGTCTTGAATATACTTCGGCCCGTGACCTACGTTCGGCCTTATTCCGGATTTATAATTCGGCCTTATTCCAGTCTTGAATATATTTCGGCCTTATTCCGGATTTATAATTCGGCCTTATTCCATTCTTGAATATACTTCGGCCTTATTCCGGATTTATAATTCGGCCTTATTCCAGTAATGAATATAATTCGGCCTTATTCCGGATTTATAATTCGGCCTTATTCCAGTCTTGAATATAATTCGGCCTTAATCCGGATTTATAATTCGGCCTTATTCCAGTCTTGAATATAATTCGGCCTTATTCCGGATTTATAATTCGACCTTATTCCAGTCTCATATTCGGCCTAATTCCGGATTTACAATTCGGCCTTATTCAGTCAACTCATTCAAAATATATAACTACACAAAATAAAATGTAGTGTGCTTCACTCTAACATTACTTTTAAACTTGTGCCCCACTTCAGGATGGGGCACACTAACATTAATTTTAAACTTGTGCCCCACCTAGGGTGTGGCACACTAACTTTACTTTTAAACTTGTGCCCCACCTCGGGTGGAGCACAATAACATTACTTTTAAACTTGTGCCCCACATCAATTGGGGTACAATAACATTACTTTTAAACTTGTTTTCCACCTCAGGTGGGCACGAGGTGGGGCACACTCAAATTCAGGTGAGACATAGGTCCCACCCTCCCGCCGCCCCTGGCCTTGGCTAATAATATCATGCTTTCGCAATGTTCAAAGTTAAGCATAAAATTGGAAATTAAATTCCTGAAAAACCACAAATATCTATTGTTAGCGTACATTGCTCTATTTAATTATGCTTGATTCTTTGGTAATTCAAAATATATATGCGTTTTAATACATTATTTGATATATTTTTACTGGTTTTCTAACCGAAATAACAATGTGTTTATTTGTTATGTATTTTTCTTTCTGGCTATTTTTACAATAACTTCCTGTATTGTGGCAAATATTCAACCTGCCGATTTTATAATGCATTCTGAATAGATTGCGTTTTTATATTGTCTATTTATCTAAGCTTCGATTTGGAATATTTCTACGCCCGCCCATAGGCGCCCAAATATATTTTCGAGCTAAAGTAAAAAGTTTGTCGAAATTACGGACAGTTTTTCAATTTTTCCATTTGAGCATTCATCTTAATTCACTAATTTCCCTCATAATTGTTAACGAATAATGGTTTAAGATAATATTAATTGATTTTGTTTGAATAATAATGATTGTATTCTTTACTAGCTGTTCAAATTTGACAATATGAGTGAATTTCTTTCTAATAATGACACATGTGATGCTTAATCAGCAAACGACAGAAATATCACTATAATTGTACAAACTTTAATTGAATTAGTTCGTAAATTGTCTAATAGCGACCCTGTACTGTTAAAAAATCGTTTAAAAGCTACAAGGTATATAAAGATCCTACAAACTGTGTACAAGACACATTATACAATAATTCACATACACAAAGCTATCAATATATGTCAATTCATACTATTTAGTTACTGAATTATTTTGTATTATCCTTCTAGGTGTATTACCATTGTTCTTGTTTCCATAAAATGTCAACTTAAGGTAAAGCAGTTATTGCAATCTCATTAACTGGGGTGTAACCTCGAGGTAAACATTCGTATTATGGGTTATGAGTCATCATAGGTATGGCATTTTGGGACAATTTAGATTAAGTTTAATAGAAAATACTGATTCTGTGTAAATTTTTGGTAGAGCCATGGCTCTACCAAACCTACCAAAGCCTACGCACATGAAAGATGATCTATTTACTAATTAGTATAGTATAATATGGAGTGATCAATATTTGATTATTATTGACCCATATTACAAATATTCAAAAATTAATATATTATGTTGTCATTTCACATATTTCTAGTTGAGTTAGAAAATAACTAATAATATTTTTGGATTCCACGTAGTCAATTTCCTATCTGTACTAATGCAACTTTTATGCGTACCATTAAAGTAAATCTATTACCCCATTTTCGCCATTTTGCCACACTGTGGAGATTGAGTTATAATATACGTACTTGATAAAGTAGCTTTAGATTGTGACTCGATTCTTATTATATAGTGGAGTTGCTTTATTAGCAACTCGGATTTTGTTGCATAAAATAGTTGCTAGTAGGAGAAGTTTCTAATAGGGGAATTTGGACATAATTTACGTAGTTATTCTTCATTCTCATTCTCTTAATTAATATTTTAAGTACGCACTAGAATTGATAGTGAAATACACATTATAATCCTTCTCAAGATATTTCTTAATCATACCTGGTTTCATAAGAGCACGCATTTTCCTTGAAAATAACGAATGTGCCAATGTACCGGGAAAGGTATATAACAGAGATACCATTTGGAAGTGAAAATTTGAAAATGAAAATACAAGTATAATAATTCTTTAAAGTATTGAAATAATCAGAGATATCTATTTATTAAGAATGTTATACTTGGAAAAATTATCAGGTCACATGACCATTATAAATTTATCTTCCCATACGTATGGACGTGCTAATTTTTTAATGAATCATTTTAGTATTTGTGCGAGTATTCTAATTGTTGTTCGTAAAGTGAACTTTTTTGTTTATCTATTTGCAACTTTTGAGTTGCTTTATGGGGGAACAGATCTATACTTGGCACCATAAAATAGGTTGCTAATGAACGAATATTGCTGTTAAGTGAGTTGCAAATAGGGGAAATTTAGTTTATAGAATTTCCCTTGCTTTTGATCGGGCCCTGTAAATTTGTTGCTAATAGTCCAATGTTGCTAATAGGGGAATTTCTAATAAATCAACCCCACTGTATTTTATTTGCTAAAATTGAGTTCAAATTTGGAAAACAGAACATTGTATAAACAGCGTTTACGGTATTTTAAATAGACTAATTTGTTGGTTATTTAGGGAATATTCGAGTAATGCATTGAGGTAAACCTCCGACTCTTCTCTGACGACTGAGATCAAAATATGCTATATTCAGTTTTAAATTGGCCTGGAATTGACACTTTGAACTAACCCTACTCAGTAGAGTTTTTAAAATTTAAATCACATAGACTTCCCTCTCTCCAAAGTATATTTACAAATTTCTGAATTGTAAACTAATTTTGGGATAGTGACTTATGATGAAATACCAACCCTACTTTATATAATAATTTTTTTAAATATATCATGGAACTGTTGCAGCGTGTACGCAAGATTAGTGCGCATGCATGCACGCTAGTGTGCATGCATGTACACTAAGTTTCTAGCCTGCATGCATGCACACTAGCGTATATGCACGAAAATCGCTATTTTCATATTCGTGCATATACACTAGCGTATACACACGATAAAGTGTTCTCTTTTGCTAATGGTTGTATGTTAATAGAAATAATTTGTATTTATTAATTCTACGAGCCTTCAATGGTCCGGAAATCCTTCTATCTTACTACATTAATAAAACTTCGGTTACAACGAAATGGATATAACAAACTCCGCTTATAACGAAATGAAACTACGGTCCCGAGCACTTCGTTATAACGGGAGTTGACTGTAAATGATAAATAAGTTAACCTTATTCTTGTAAATTACTCACAACTAAGTCGTTCATTTCAGTGTGTTGTTATTTGAAAGAGGATATTTACTAACTCATATTATATTTTCTGCATCGTTGGTACAGGCGCGCCTAAAATTATGGACCATTTCGCGGCGTACTTTCCTCAAGTTACCATTTATAACTAGTACTTCATTTTGGGTTGTGATTCGTTAATAATGCAATAATGTAATTTGTTTTGGAAAGTATGTTAATTTTATTTAATGAAGTTATTCTTATTACTTTATTAGTTATTAATTACAGTCGAAATCGGGTTTTTTTGCCCCCAAAATGCACGACAAAAGGAGGCAAAAAAACCCAAAAAGCAAAAAAAAACCGTGGCAAAAAAACCCGATTTTGACTGTATTAGTTAATTAATAGCTCAATAATTCTTAAAGGTAGCTGGTTTCAGCTACATTAAAAGGTTATCTCGTTGGCTCAAATAATACTCATATTATAAATAGTAATTGAAACCTGTTGGCTAGTAAAGTATACGTAATTAATTAATTAAATTGTATACTATATATCTCAACTATATATAGCAATATACAGCAATTCGATTTCAAAAATTGTTGAGTAATACGTGTTGGATTGTATAACTGAGGAGCGAACGAGAAAAAATGTGAAAATTCAAACTAGACATTGGTGAAAGATCAAAGATGGAACTAGAACAAATGTTAATTAGACAACCATTAGCAAAAGAGAACACTTTATCGTGTGTATGCGCTAGTGTATATGCACGAATATGAAAATAGTGATTTTCGTGCATATACGCTAGTGTGCATGCATGCAGGCTAGAAACTTAGTGTGCATGCATGCACACTAGCGTGCATGCATGCGCACTAATCTTGCGTACACGCTGCAACAGAACCTCCATATCTCATCTGTCGAATGATATTAATTTATTCAAATCCGCTAGCTAAATTGAGTCAAATATCTGACTGAAGTGACTCTGGTCAAATACTAAGCCAATTTCACACTCCTAGGGTTAGTAATTATTTGTATCTACGTATTTATAATAACTGATTTCAGCCTTTTTTCATTGTCTTACCTTTGTTAATGAGAACCTATAACCTAAAGACCATGTTGAAGAGGTTATTTTAATTAACACCTCTAATACGTAGTAAGGATAAAAATAGTATATGTAAATAGATATTTGATTTAAATTAACCAAATTCAAGTATTATTTATGATTCCTCATTCTTGATTGTGTATTATTACCTTTTTCAGCTATTTTTCCTAATATTATATTTCATTTGTTGTTTAAAATAACGGTGTCCCTTATAGGGAAAAAAATCGGAAATTTCGCTCCAAAAAACAACTTAAATTAAAAAATTTTTTGTACCAAACACTGCCGAAGGACCATAACTAACGTTTGTATATGGTTTTGAGCCACGTCCACGCGTATTTTCAGAGTTATGAGCTATTTTGTACAGTGTATCACTGGTTTCTCCACTTTGAACTATTATCAGTACTGTATTCCTCAACAATGGTAAGATTGGTGGTATCATTACTCTATCCTAGCAATCAATGACGAAAATAAACAACAATTGATCAAAATAAAATCGCAAAAAGTGAAAATCTAAACATTTATGGTCTATAATCTCATTCGAGGGTACGTTTTCTTGTCCATTTTCTATCTCAGGCACCCGAGCAGCTAGAATCAACATATACGTCTCAAAATGCTCGCAATACCCAACTTCCTATTCGTACATAATACATTTTGGGACCCTAACACCCTCCGTTTTCAAAATGATCCCTATATGGGCATGTAATGTGCCCAATTTTGATGACACAGCAAAATTTATATCAACGAAAGTATAAACTCTAGAGTTTAGATCTAACCATCTATTCACATCAATATCCTACTACAAACTCATTGGAAGTACAAATGAGACTCATAACCAAATGGTCACTCTTCTATAAATTTACATACCCATATATGGTGGTGTCATTTCAGAAATGAAACCATGAACTTTGAAATTAAATAATAAGCTAGAGCTTAGTTCCAACTTCCTAGTAACATCAATAATCTATTTTAAGTTAGATGGTATAGTTATCGAATACTACTTCGTAAATTTAATCGTGTGGGGATTCTTTGCGGCCTTTTTCTCAAAATAATATAAATGCCGGTGTTTGGTGGCTAATGTCACGGAGTGTGACGAAATCAAGATGGGTTAAGAGCTCAAATTTTTTCTACAGGTTCTATACCACTAACATTTAGCTACGAGTGCTTGAATAAGCAAAAATCACCAAACTTCTACTAATAAGAGAGAAACAATCTCAAAATAAAATAAACAATCAAAAATCCTTACCTTTAGACGCTCTCCCCTTCATATTCGTTGATGGAATTTCGAAATCAAATGTTATTGGATATTGGTTGGAAAGATTAGGCCTTTATATAGTTAAATTGAGCTAGAGAACATTCTAGAACAATTAGAAACTAAGTAGATGCTTGACACTGCCTATGCTATATTGAATAGACGCACATAACTGTATATTAAAAGAATCCATACCTAGACAAAACAATTCAATATGCACTTGAATGAATAAATTCTTCGCTATTTTTATCCAGGTAAAGTTCTGAGGTTACTTAGAAGTATTCAGAGAATCTATAGACATGTTCTATAGTGATTTATCAGTTTACTATAAGGGACACCGTTAGGCGATTGGATATACCATTTATTTAGACTTATCATAGCTTATATTATCTCAATATTTCTTGTACCAAGAGAATTATTTTCATTTCTCCGGTTATAACCGGTTATAATCAGAACCAAGTATGCTTTAATAAAGACCAGATTCGGATATATTCTGTGTAAATTGGATATAACAACGGTTCTAGATGTTACACACATGGTTGTATCCGGTTTTTACCAGAACTAGCTATATTTCAACACAATGTGATGGTCAGGTTTTAGTCATGGCTATGAAAATTCTATAACCAGAATCCGTCGTCTGAATGACTAATATTTCTTTTTAGATACTGTCGACCTCTTATAAAAGCTTTTAAAGTGCAGGATTATGATCTCTCATTAAACTGTCACCTGCAAAAAGCTCCTAAACTGTACTATTTGGCACCCCATCACGGTAATTATAAATGTTACGCTTAATTACAGCAGAAGTTGTAATATTTACGCGAAGGTATAATAGAGAAATCTAGAGAAGTATGTGCATACAGAAGGTTCATTGTAACCTAATACCTCATGCTATAAGTCTACTAATCTTATCTTGACTAATAATATATCTAGGCAAACTACGTTGTACATTGTACATGATACCAATACCCATAACATCTCCCCCTGTCTGTTAGTATCCTTTGGTTTGTGCACCCTGGTCCCGTTAATCTCTAACGAAATTCACCTGTAATCTTGCTCCACTGCACAAAATCACCATAATATTTACTTGGTTTACCTATTCTCCTCGAATATCGCTTATTTATCATTGGGCACGATTCTGTAGCTTGCCCCCCCCCCCCCCCCCCCCAAGTCAGTTGACTGTGTTGTGATTTCTTCTGTACTTCACGTTTGAATACTTCTTCCTTCCCGCATTCCTCAACCTGAATATGAACCTGAATTTGATGAACCACTTAATCCATTTTGTTCACGTTCCTCTCCTTTAGTGATGAAAAAGTATCATTTAATTGAGAGTTGTTGACAACTATTTCATATTGCACTTGAACAATTGATGGCGCAGTATACTCTTTACATCAATCCAGATGGACCCACTTTTCAACACTACTCTTTCGAGGGTTTCCATTACTTTCGCAGGTTCGCGAAAATTTGGAACCTTCTCCTATACTGGAACATTAATTTGTGATTAGGCATATGAAAATTGGATCAGCCCAGGATTAATGGCGTATTTACAGATGGCTGTATAATACACTGATTGAAATTGGTGTTGAATTTATTAATTATTAAAAAAATTATTTATACTAATTTGCTAAATAACATAAATCTCAGAAATGATAGAAGATAGAAACTAACTTCGAATATATCAATTGATCCTTATCAGGGTTTCATATAGGGCAGTGGTTCTCAAACTTTTCACAGCGCGTACCATTTCATCAAATATTAGGATCTCCGCGTACCACCATAATGATCGATATTTAAATACACCCCTGAAAACGACGTACATCATTTCGACTAAAGTACATTTCTATTGTATTTAATAACATTTCAATTTTGATGTATTTTTAAAGTATAATGATCTACCCCCTCTCAAGGGCGTAGGTAGGAGAATGTCTCTGCGAGGTCAAATGTACAAGCAACGAGCGTAGTGAGCGACCTAGGGGAGTTTTTGGGAGTATACCCCCAAGATTTCTTTGCAGTGTTAATGTTAATTACTAATCTACCTGCAGGAAGCATAATTTGCTAACAAAAACAAAATATAATTGATTTAGAATGTGTACTCTAGCAACATTAGAGAATTGAAGGTATTGACGGTGTTGAATAATACTAAATTAGGGGAGGAGCAAGTGTGTCCCCCCCTTCCCCTGACTCCTCCTCCCTCCGCCTATAGCTCCGCGTACCACCAGTGGTACGCATACCACAGTTTGAGAACCACTGATATAGGGGGTTGTAGGGGGGGTGGGCATTTGCCCCCTCTTGTTCCTTCAAGTGCCACTCCCTAGAAAAACCACTTACATACGAAGTTGAATTTCTGCCCCCCCCCCCCCCCCCCTCATTAAGAACATACATAACCCAGATTTCCCCCCTTGTATGCAAATCCTGTATGAAACAGTGCTTATGCCACGTGAGACCTCTACAAATGGGTTTTGACACCTTGAGGTGATGATGATATCATTTTTAAAATGTGTTTTTACAATTTTGTGAATTAGATATTTCGAAAGAGTTGCTTGGGGATGGGTGAACACCCAACGCCTCATAAAAATGCTGACTCATTACCTATTATATTCTACTGAACTTGAATTCCAACTAACTAAGGGTCGTTGCCTTCCGAAACACTTTTCTGAAATGGTTTAACACCTTCATAGTGAAGATGACTTGGCGAAAAATCCAAAATTGCAGCTGTTTCGACAGCATCTTCCTTTGCAGGCACTATCAATTAACTCTCCACTAGCCACTAAAGTTAGTGCCTCCAAGGAACATGCTGTCGGCACAGCTGCAATTTTGGATTTTGTATTCCTTTCTGAGTACGTTTACAGGAAGGATTTTTATAGGATTGAAAATTTGAATTTATTTATTGATAAAACTACAGTCGAAACTGCAATTTGGATTATTGTTGTAATTATATTTAAAGAGGCCTGTTGCATAGGATTCTGACCCGCGTAGGATCCTGACCAGCAATACAAAATTATAATAGCGAATCCATGGTGCGGGTCAAAATCCTACGATAGTCATCCGTAGGATTTTGACCCGCATTGATTATATTATATCAATTATGATTGTATTATCGAGCCTATCTCGGTTTTCACAATGACATTATTGCATACTAGCTATGATTATTGAATTGCTATAGACGTAGCTTATTTTACGATATTTTTAGCTTGTCTAACTTGGATAATTTGTAAACTACTGAAGTCGATAATTATCCAACTTGGTTATGTGAACCAATGTTACTAAGATATTTCTAATTTTAGATCCATCCACTCTCTTTGTACGGAATACCTTTAGCAAAAGTAGTGATTCTATTCGCATTGTTAATCAGATTCAAATTAAGTTTAATTAATAAATAATAATACAAAATTCATTGACAAAGAAAATAGTAATAAATACATTACTTTATTAAGAATAAAGAAAATATAAGTTGGAGTAATAATTATTAAACTGTGTTGAATAGGATGTAAAAGTAGAAGCTTGTCCCTTAGGTTTCTGTAACCACAATCTATATTCATACGTACATCCAACTTTCTAATTGAGCAATTAATGAATTTGTGAGGTATATCTTCTACACTATTTACCAATAACTCCATGTGAAAGACATATATTCTAGAAAGAAAACAAGTAATGTGTGGCCTCCTCCTCCCCTACAGCCACAATCCAATCCTCTCCATTTATAATTTTATATACAGTAGAACTCGGATAGTTCGTACCTGGTTTAGTACGTACTTCGGCTTAATACGTCTAACTTGTATGAACAAAGTTTGTCAATTTATATGTATCTCTATGTAGTGTCAAATCTGTTCGTACGTACACTCCGATAATACGTACTAATTTCTCTTCTCCGAGGGGGTACGTACTATCCGAGTTCTACTGTATTATAAGAAAGTACTACTATACTAACAGACCGCACTGCTATATTAACAGACCGCACTGCTATATTAACAGACCGCACTGCTATATTAACAGACCGCACTGTATATTAACAGACCGCACTGCTATATTAACAGACCGCACTGCTATATTAACAGACCGCACTGCTATATTAACAGACCGCACTAGTACATTACAGACTACTACTATATTAACAGACCGCACTGCTATATTAACAGACCGCACTGCTATATTAACAGACCGCACTGCTATATTAACAGACCGCACTGCTATATTAACAGACCGCACTAGTACATTACAAACTGTACTGCTATATTAACAGACCGCACTGCTATATTAACAGACCGCACTAGTACATTACAAACTGTACTGCTATATTAACAGACCGCACTGCTATATTAACAGACCGCACTGCTATATTAACAGACCGCACTAGTACATTACAGACTGTACTGCTATATTAACAGACCGCACTGCTATATTAACAGACCGCACTAGTACATTACAGACTGTACTGCTATATTAACAGACCGCACTAGTACATTACAGACTGTACTACTATATTAACAGACCGCACTGCTATATTAACAGACCGTACTGTTATACTAACAGACCGCACTGCTATTCTAACAGACCGCACTGTTATACTAATAATTAGAACCTGTAAATAACGGCTACCCTAGGGACTGTTCAAAAATGGTCATTATGACAGATGACAGCTATATACAGGATAATAATAATATGGGAAGTCATGTGGGACCTATTCTAAGTGGCCGTTATACTAGACAGTTATAGAATATACTTTAATGTTATAGTCAATAAATTAGTCTAGAAACTCACTTACTTCTGGTTCCAATTTGTGTTTCGTCCCGGCCCGGACTCGTCAGTTGCGTTGCCTGTCACGCAATACACTTGGGTTGGTTGAGTGTTGGAAGTGTTACGCTGTCAGTCGCCACTGGGGACATGCCGTTGCAGGTCGCGTTACCATTATCTGGGCTCACCATGATAGGGATTGCGTAGCCTGACTAGCCTCTAGCAGAGGTCCCCACAAGGTCGATGTACCTTGCCTTTGAGCGCTTTCGACTGAAAAATAAGAAGAAGAATTAGTCAGAAGAGTGCAAGAGGTAGAATATAGTATTGAGTGATCCGATGAATTGGTTACAGTCCCATAGTTCGACAGTCGGGTTTCTCATGCCGTCATATTTATAAAATTGTCCGTTGTCACATAGGATAGAGTAAAAGTGGTTGCTAACGAAGATGGAAAAGCCAGCTAGTTTATAATGTAATGTCTGTTGTTGATGACTGATGGTAAATTGTTGGTCGATGTCAGATATTAATACTTGTTTGCTTTGTGTTATAATGTGTCCAATTTCAATTGTTAGCAGTATAGGAATGGATTGAAAATGCCCAGATAACCTCTCACAGATTGCATCACTTGATCCACAGGACTTACATTTAGTTGGAATTAGTTTTCGGTTTATAGAAGACTCCAGATTAGTGAATACGCTGCCAATATTTCCTATCATATTGGTGGTGTTAAAGATGTTGGTGCAGTGGTGGCATTTGAAGTTGGTAATGTATCTGTCGTTGCATAGGTCTTCTGCTCTTAGGAATTGAATTATGTTGCCTTCTGATCCAAAAAAATTGTATGATTGCATCAAACCAGTTGAATCATATTGAATATCCAGCCCGAGTTGTTTGGCGATATAATCTCGCAGTTCTTCGAATTTATTAGTAGCAGCCAGTTTGAACAGATGGTAGAATTTGGTGTCAGTTGGTGAGGTTCCGATTAAGTTCAATGCATCGAGTATGTTTGCTTTCTTAGAACTTAGGATGGCTAGGATGTTGTCCACTGAGCAGGTATTGGATTGCATGATGTCATTGTGCTCTCCCCCCCAAATAGGATATGCTATTGGTAGTGAAGCAATCTGTGAGATGGTATTCAGATGATTAGATGGTGATGGACTGGTATCGATGGTAATTATCTCTTCTAGTTGATGCTTAGGTGATATTAACTGAATCACAACAGGTAACAGAACTGCGAGTGGATAATCATAGTCTTTTCTGATTTGTATTGGATCGTTACAGGGATGGCTATTGCGATATTCGTTGTACCAATTAGCAGTAGCGATGACGATCGATTCTTTGGTCGTAAAATCTAGTTCAGTCGATGGATGGTAATCGTATAGTGATTTTAGTGATGTTAGTGATTCAGCTTTGGTGGCGAGCGTTTTATCTAGTGGGGTTAGATAGGTACGGTTGTTAAGGGCTGTTAATACTTGAGGTTTTATGGTTGTTAGTGTAGCATCAATACTTTCTTCTGTTCCTCGTTGTTCAGGGATTTCATAGATTTCTTCAGTTGCTCCTAAAGTCAGGGTCTCCTCAAATGGTTCTAAATGAAATCAAATAAAGTGTGTTTAAAATTTTAGGATTGAACTAGTTCGAATAGTATGTAGAAATATCATGACTAGTGTTGTTAATCAAATCAAATATTTCAAATATTTGATTTGATTTGAGATAATTTTGAGTGGCTAATTATTTGATTTGATTTGAAATGATTTGAAATCTAAAATGATTTATTTACAACCCTGCCAGTGTCTGATTCATAACCGTGCTTGGTAATAACGCATTTTTAATAATAGCAGTAAACAATTGAAAATACTTACCAATTGCATGCGAAATAGAAAATCCGGTTGATGTGATGTCGGGTGTTTGATTCTTCGTTGGTGTAACCTAAATTGTAATAGGAATGAGTCATTAGTAAGAGGGTAAACAATCAACTAAAGTTAACTTACCGGTTGTTTGCGAGGGAAATATTTTCGAGAGAGATGGAGAGGTAATTTTGTTACTTTTGTGCTGTTGGGATCTTTTCGTGCTACGAGGTGGCTTGGTGTTACTTTCTCTACTGAATATGGGCCTAAGTATTTCTTTGCTTCTTTTGTTCCTGGGAGTCTCTTTGCTTTCTTGATATTGTGTACTATAACCTGATCTCCTTCTTCAAATTCTGACCTAAAGCAGTACACTCAATGCATTGCACAATAAGAATTTCGGAAGTTGCGTAATTGAACCAGAACTTTCGCAATAACAATAACACATTCAAATACCTAAGATTACTAGTATTAGACATCACATGATAGTATCACCTCATTATGTTTCGTAAGATGTTATTTCGGAAACAACAATAAACACAATACATTTGAAATATGTAAGGAATTCTAAAAAATGATTTTTATTAGATTTACAATAGCAAAGTGAAACATAGTAAGACATATCAACACACCTATTGCGTTTGACTTTGCGGTCGTAGGTTTTCTTTTGGACTTTTTGCTCTTCTTTGATGTTTTGTCTTGCATTTTTCTTGTCCGTCTTACGAGTTGCAGCAATTGTTTCTGCCCATTCGTTATCGTTATTTGGGAGTTCGTAAGGATCTGTAATTTCATCAATGTCCATTGGGGTAATATTCGGGTGGGCTAATTCTGTTTCTGTTTCAATAATTGTTGGTGATTTGAAGCCGGGGTTATTTGGAGAGGTGGTAAGATTAAGTAGATTAGAGGAATCGAAATCTCTACCGAACATGAGATAAAATGGTGTGTAGCCTGTGGATCGTTTAGTCTGAGTATTGGCTGCTAGTACTGCTGGCTGTAATTTATCTACCCATTCTTTGTCCCCATTGCACATCATATAGTTGATTTTTTCTAAAACAACGGACAAATCTAATTCAAGGCTTAATTATTATTGTAAGCATTGAATTTTAAGCGTTTGGAATAATATTGGAAATTTAAGCTATTTAAATACAATTAACTTAAGGCTAGTTTTGAATAATAAATATTATTATCAAAAGAATGTAAGGTTCACGAATGGACTGAATAAACCCATCTCAAATTGACGCACGTTCAGTTTGTTTACGTTCACATTAAATTCAATAACAGTGGCCCAGCGTTCGTTCAGTTCATTCAGTTCGTCCAGTTCAAGATCAATAAGTTCGTTTGTGAATCCTTTAATTCCCTGATTATAATTATTGTATTTAGTAATGAATTGGGAATATAATCTCAACATTCAATAAATTGAGTAAGTAAATAATTTGTTGGTTATTTAATTTTTAAGAATTATTAGTTAATTACAGAACTTACGTTTTCAAAATTTTATTGTGAGCTTCGACAAGTCCGTTACTCTGCGGGTGGTAGGCAGTGGTTCTTCGGGTGTCGACATTTAATTTCTTGTGGAAATCCTGAAATTCCTGAAGGAACAGTATTTAAAAAATGAATTTAAGTCAGCTACTCAAGTACACGCCACCACTCTCACAAATCCAATGAAATTGTACTTATGTCGAAGTATTTGTATGCATTTGTAAATAAACACATTATTTGTTCATGAAGGTAGTACATAGTTATACATTCTATATATTATATTATTAGTAGATAATATATTAATAACTAACGATAATATTCACAATTTGGAAAGCATCAAAACTGCATTAGAATATACCTTGCTTGAGAATTCAGTTCCTTGATCATGTTGGAGGATTTTGGGTACACCAAATGATAGATAGATATCCTGTAGACAGTCCAATATTTCCCTTGATGTCTTGAATTTGAGGGGTCTGGCGATTACAAATTTGCTCAAGTAGCATACGATTACCAAAATATGCTGAAATCCAAATGCTGTGCGGGACATATTGCAGACAAGATCTATGCCGCAATGATACCACGGTTCCTCTGGAGGGGCGATGGGCTGGAGTTCGCGCTGAGGCTGAGGTAACAGAGCGGTAGAAGTCTGGCAGGTGTGGCAAGTTTTGATCTAAATGACGAACACTAATTAAAAATGAATTCTATTGAAATTAATGCGAAAAGATAGCTTACAAATTCCCCGATGTCGTTGTAAATGCCACTCCAATCGTATTTGTTTCGAATCCCGTCAAGAGTAGTATTGATTCCGGGGTGAGTGACATTGTGGTAGAAGCCAATAATGTCATTTATTTCTGTGTCAATTGGAATCTCGAGATATTTTAAAGTTCCTTTCTTCTTCCTCAGGCTCTAAATAAAATATTGATTAGAAATACCATCTGAAAATAGTTTGAGAAATTATTACCTTCATCAGTTTTTGGTCTTAACGCAAATCCCCTTGCACTTCCTGATAAAATTCTTCTTATAGCGATCATTCTTGATTTCGCTAGGAATCTCTTGAGTCTGGAGGTATCCAAGAACTGTCTGATACTCGCTCGCATCCATAATAATTGTCAATGTCAAATTTGAAGTTGAAAATCTAGAAACAATAATAAAATTAGGGTAAGTAAAATATTAGAAAGTAGCTTTTTTATATGTAACCGAGATACTAGGGATAGAACACAGATTACACAAAAATGAAATTGCGACTTGCGGGTCAGAATCCTACGCAACAGGCCTTCGGTCTCGGTCGCTTCGCGGCAGATCGCTCTCTCACAAAAGTTGCTTCGCGACCTTTGTTCGTTCGTATTGGACTCCTTAAAAAATCACTCTTAGATATGTAAAAGTTTGACTTTTTAATTGTACGTACTTAATTAATTCAGCCTACTCTCCTTTAATAACTATTCGTAATAACTATATTGGTACTGTTTTAGCCATGTAATACAGGCATCATGTATCACGAACAAATGATTACTTAGATGAATTTATTTTCTCTCAATCAAATAACTGCCTCAGAAACATTTATATTATCACAGTTTATTTATACTAAGGCCACATAAAATAAATTACTTGTTTATCATCCCGCCCGTCCCAATTTTTATCCACCGTCCGGGCAATATATAATATTTTATTAGGCATCCATAATGTTTAAATAAACAATTTCATATATTATTAAATACTTCGCGTTCCCTCATCCTTCCTAAAAATGTAAACTTTCATTAATAGTCTAATATATAGTAGATTTAAATACTAATAACTTGTCGATAAATAATACTATACTGTTCAGTGAAATATCTCGTCAATCTCTTGTAAGTTAACGAACAATTTAATATTAGCCAATATTTAATAAATAAAAACAAAATGCCGCCTCCCGTCCCAATTTTCTCAAAAAGATGGATAATAAACAAGTAATTTATTTTATGCGGCCTAATTGAATTAAGTCTGGAAAATCCTTACTAAACATAGCCTCGAAATTAATTGCCTAATATATTTCGTTGCCTTCTTGGATGAAAATGCCAATATCTCTTCAAAGACCAATAGATATTTGTTGCAGTAAAAATTACCCCTGGATACATATTTTAAGCATTCTGGAACTCGTAGTCTTTCCAATTTATTCTGTACAGACAAAAAAACACAAAGAACAATTGCAATTGTGTTTTTAGTGTCCTTCTTCTAGTAAAAACGTTATAGTAGGGTCCTACTATAATTTTATAATATAAGATGCACAGTTCTCAATTTACCTCTGTCCTACTCTAGGTATTATTAACTATTATTTACATAAATCAGCCATATTCTCCATGTTGTAATTACGCTATACGGCTATAGTATACTGATACTATAGAGCATATTACATAAGACTATACTGCCATGGCTGTTATTTGATTGATTGTAAGTAAATATGTGTTTAATACAAGTGCGATGAAAACACTTAACATTTTACAGTTGATGATGATGTCAATTCTATCAGGGTTGAATACAGGTTTTTAGGTCAGGGGGGGCAAATGGGGTTGGTTAAAGAAATAAGGGGGGCGAAGCCCATCCAACTAAGGGGGAAAAAGGCAGCCCAGGGGGGGGCAAAAGGAAACCCAGGGGGGGCAAAAGCCCCCCCCCGCCCCCCCCCTAAATGCAGCCCAGTCTATTATTCAAAATAGTAACGTAAATACTATACGTATTTCTATTTGTAATAATTAATTTTTAATTAATTTAGACATTTGAAGTCTTCACAATTCAAACATTAATAAATTATATTACACTAAGATTAAATTTAATTTGAATATTGAAATTCTAGTTAAATTAAACATTCGGGAAGTGCAATCAGAAGAAGCACACTCCCATCCCATCTGTAAGGGGTTTTTAATTAATATATAGATTTAAATCAATTATTCTTATTATTGTTTTACTAAGTTGTCCTACTAAGATATAGTAACAAATTACTGGTTTCGAATTTAAATATTTTTGAATATTTTTTCTTTTGATCAGCTTTAGTCTAATTTCAAATTAGAGTGTCCCACTACAATTTTTAGCTAACACATTCTACATCCCATCCTTTTTATATACAAAACAAAGCAGAGTAAGGCATAATTTTTTTAATAATTCTCTAATTCAATGTAAACATACTCTGTAGCTGTTCCCTAAGGAGATAGACCGGTCGATTTTCGACACCCGATGACCCCCAATTATTATTGCGTTTTTGAACAGTACTAATTATTCTAAGAAGGACGTAGATACTCAGAATTTCAAAAATCGAAAAATTTGAATTAGATATTCATAGTCAAAGTTTAGCCTAATAGTGAATCCATACTAGATAATGTAAGAGCTAGCAATTTACTCTATTAGGCGCAAGTTCTGTAATAGTGCTAATTTAACTTTACACTATTAGTTACATCAGATCCGCCACGTACATTTGTCAGAATCAATTTAATTATTTTTCTCTCTAGATTTTCAAATAATTGCTTAAATTTTACCAATATTTGGCTCTGATTAATTATTAACTCTATAACTTTGTATTACAGTTGAAAATCGACACGGCGGATCTGGTAGGTCTACTAATAAGGATCATTTTTGAGGGATAGTTTTTTTCTCTCTTACTTATACTTTTTGAGATATCACTTACATTATCAAGGTCACTCCCCGGAAATTCGTACGGAATGTATTTGTACCAAATGACGGTGATTTTGACCTTTAGTGACTTCAAAAAGGTAGAGAAAATGTCCGAATCAAATTTTCCTTTTGGATTTAGATAGATAGCATGTCAAAGTATAGCTAGAAGTGGTTAAACAAAATTTATCGTTTTCCGATGAATTTGCAATTAATTATTCACCCCTCTATGGCCATATTATTCTAGCAAAAGATGATTTTGGCCTTTGGTGACGTCAAAAAGGTTAAAAAATGTTCGTATCGAAATTTTCTTTCGGAATTGGATAGATAGCATGTCAAGGTATAGCGAGGGGTATTTATCATAGTTTATTTGCATCCAGCGTTCGAAGGACAGATCGACCGGTCTATCTCCTAAGGTACCTTCTCCATATTTGTGCAAACTCCAATAAGTAGCTCTGTGAGCTAAATCTTCTAAATAACTACAGTAGATGCCGGATGTAACACACCGGTTTTGAGAACATTATATACAGTTCCCGACGATGTTCTTATATCCAGCATCCACTGTATTGCCAATAACTAAAGTATGCAAAACATACAGTCTATATAAAAATAGGTCATATTTGCCCTCCTCCTCCCCTCCAGCCACAATCCATACCTCGGCATACATTTAGTGGGGCAGCATAGCAATACAATTGCTCAATCTTTGATACAAGCATGAAAATTGGCACAGACATTGATAAATATGTTATAAAATATTTGGATATGGACCAAGGTTGAAATCGCTCGAACCGAATATCACTATTCATAAATATTTGCCCTACCAAACACGAATACTGATATTTGGTTGAGTAACCGAATACGAATACTGATAATATTCGGTTACGTCAACCTAATTCAAAAACTGATAATATTTCGTTCGTCAACCGATTACCAGGATTTATCCAGGTGGGCGAGACGCTCCTTTTGGAGTAAGATTTACGAATAATATTAATTAGGAGCGTGAAAAATAGGAATCTTTTCCTATACCGTAACATTAATTTGTGATTTAGGCGTATTTACAAATGTCTGTATATTACACTGCCGAATACGAACGCTGATAATACTCGGTTACGTCAAACGAATACAAATACTGATAATATTCTGTTACGCCAACTGAATACGAATACTGATAATATTCGGTCGGGAGACCGAAGAACCCAATAGTGATATCAGGTTGGCAACCGAATACCAAATTCTGATGTCAGGTTGGCAACCAAATATCAACTATTCGACAAATAATATTCTGTTCAACCAAATATATCAGTACGTATTAGGTTTCAACCTTGACAAAAAGGTAAAATGCTTAGTGCTACATTCGTTTGGTGCTATGGTAAAATGTAGCAATATGGAAAAATTAAATCTTGTTTTTGAATCTAACTGTATTTTGCTAAACACTGAATTTATTTTGCTTCAAGTTACTAAGAGGTTATTAGATTTAGAAGAATTAGTTAAGGGAGATCTCAAAATCTATTGTTCAGTAGCTATTTTATTGATGATTATCCTGAAAATATTAAAAGTGATACATATAGAAAAACGTCTCCTTTGGAAAATACTTTGAAGAATTGTACTTTATAACCACCTTTAAATAGGATAATTTTTAAGATAATAAAATAATTAGCACAAAATTCCTTATGAGGTAATACACTTATTATCTCAAAAATTATTGTAGTTATGCATATATAATGTATTATCAATGAATAGGAAGTTACCTATTGCGGATAGATCAGCATCAGCCTAGTATACATAAAATAGATAGTTTTTGATTTATGGCTCATTTAGGAAATTTTCATTTCCTTGGCAACCGAGAATTGTGTCAACATTCCATTTATAATTTCGATATATTTCATCTAACTAGTTATGGGCATCATCATCTTCCAATTTTGAACATTTATAATGCGCCTAACTAAGTTAAAAGCAGGCTATAAAAACACGATAATACCGTCCAATAATAGCGATCACGTATCAAATGATGGCATAGCTCAATTCTGAAGGGTGCTATGTATACCCTGATACCATGTTCCTATATAGTTATAGAACATTTATGAGGTCTATCACTACTAGTTATTTAGATGACGATAAATAACCTATTTTTCAATGGCCTTCCCTTAATCTATTGTCACGGTTCACAAATTTGGTGATTAGGCCTTATATAACGTAGGTTACGATATGGACAATACATTGGGTGGAAACATTGAATTATTTTCGATGGCTTTATTAATAAACACAGATAGTATTTGGGTAAATACTACAGATATTAAAAATAAATGGATGGTATATTCTGGAAAAGGTGATAGTTTGGAGCAAATAATGGATGACGCTCAAGCTAATGATACTGGATCATGTTATATAAAACATACAGTGGACCATTATGAACCGATATTGGGATTACATCATATTACATCTGATAATTTATCAAAGTAATAATATAATAATAAGAATACAAAAATTAAATAAATAGAAACGTATCTATAAAAAGTAAAAAAGCAAAAAATTACAAAAATTAGATTTAAGTTAATCTATTTGTCATCTACGTATTGTGCACAAATTATCTATACAAAGGCACTTATTTATGGCAGGACGTTAGATAGGCATCTATTAAATTAGATAATTCTCTCTCTCAATATGTATTAAACATTAAGGACGTTTATTTAATGGAATGTAACACTGATCTAATGCTACCTGAAGGATTTCAGTCGGTATTAATTTCATCAAAAGCCCTTCCATCAATCATCAATTCTTCTCAATCCAGAATATACAAGTAATAGTTCTCTAATTTGTAGTCACTTAAATACCAGTAAAGCTTTAAACGCAAAAAATATCTTTATAACTAATTACATTAATAATATTGAATAATGCAGCACTTTGAAATCATTAATCTTCAGACTAGAATATTTATCGAAACAACACACACCCACGCATTATCAGCAACAGACCGCAATAACAGATAGCCATCCTATGATTATCTACTCAAACAATGATACTTGGTAATATTGATAAATTTCCTCCAAACAAGACACTAGACAGATCTTTGACCCGAAAATACTCGCCGGTTGATTATTCCGCTACCGACATTCATTTATTATTCGCCCCGTGAAGTGGTCTAATCTACGCCAAACAAATTCGCGATTTACATCTTCAAACAAGACCAGTAAAGAGAATCAAAAACTCTCTTTCATCAAATACACCTATCTTGCATACCAAAGTTAATATTATATGTTTATTCTGTAATAGGTATTGTCCGTAAGGTATTGTGTGTTAATTGTTCGAATAGATTTTTAAAATTCCTTAGCAACATTAATTTGCGCCATATAAGCTTATAACATGGCTACTGCTCGGGCAAGACTTTTTTTAATTGAATTCAAAACTTTGCATACATGTTTGTGACTATGGGACGTTGTTGGGTAAAAATATTTCAAAGAAATATCAATATCCCTATGAGATATAGCTTGACAAAGTTGAACATGTGTTTACTTCAGATTAATTATTTCTATTATGATCGAGTTAACTGCTCAACATTTATACTACATGCATAACTCTAAATTATTATTTACAACTATTTCATACTTAGACAACTTGAGTTTTAAGTGGTGCTGGCTCAAGCATTAAAGAGGGGAAAGTCTCGAACAGCTAAGTAATGCTCTTAAGAGATTGAAAATTATATTCGCGAAATACACCGTCTACATACGTATAAGGAAGCTCTTTTTAATACATTGCTAAATGCGTATATATTTAATAGGTTTTCAGTTCATAACTCACTCTAATTTTAGATCACTATAGTAGACATCCTCAACAATTACACTGAGTATAGAAATAATAAATATCCTCACGGTGCAAGTGAAGAAGCTATAATACTCTTTTGTTCAGGACTTAAAGAATATTTTGATATTTCTCTTGGTATGGAACTATTATATAAATTTGAACGCCCTCAGTATGTTCAATTATTGATAGATTATCCCAAAAAATCGATGTCTGAAATATATGGAATCGAACATTTGTTAAGATTATTTGTGAAACTTTCAGAACTTCTTGGTTTTACAAAGCTTGATGCAAGTAGTGTGGAGATTTTAGAGTCCTCTATTTCAGAAATTTTGTGTTTTCTAGAAGTAAATCTCAATTCTTTTTATGGAGACTATACACCTGTCACACAGGAGTATGTGAGAAGAATGACTTATTCTTGATACATTAGAGCTATTTTTAATTTTTAATCATAGTATTAACTTGTTGTTATTTTTCGAAGAGTTTACAATATAATGCATTAATCTCTTGTTGAAGCATGTACAGAAAAGTGCGCTTAATAGGCTCAGCTTGGACCAAGCGTAGTATATATTCCATTAACGGAAATTTGCTATTTTTGAGGGTAACGATTTATTAATTACTACTACGATGTGATTGATTCATGTGATATAAATCTTTTCACACTTAATTTGATAAAGTTAATTGATATTGACCCAATAATTTACCTTTTGATTTTTAATTGGTATATTAATTGTACAAATTTTGTCCAGAATAACCAAATTTGCACTAGGGATGGGACAGAGCTCCGCATCCGTATCCGCAGAGCTCCGCATGATTTATCAACTCCGCCTTTACATCCAAATCCGCGGAGTTTAAAAATCTCGCATCCGCCTAACATCTGCATCCGCGGAGTTTATGAATTTCACATCCGTCCCCTCCCAATTACAGTCTGTTCTCTCTAATAGTGCACTTCCCTAACTGTCTAACATAATTTTGTTATTCAACCATATTCATAATTTTTCAAGTTGTACTAGTTTAATTGCACAGTTTTTGTGTGTAATATTGTTCTTTAGAAAGGCCAGATATGCCTACTACTTACACAGTTCATACTTCCTAATAGTCTGCTGTGCATTTATTTGCATGTTTTTGTACGGTATTGAAACCTTGTTCGCCTAATCCCTGTTTCATATTACGAGAGTCCACTGTATAGTAATAGCATTATTGTAAAATGAAAGCCGATAGGTTTGAGCTCCGCATCCGAATCCGCGGACTTAAAATATTGGCATCCGCATGCACATCCGTATTCACGGATGTAGGAAAATTCGCATCCTTCCCATCTTTAATTTGCACTCAAATTTCATAATTTTGACCAGATTAAGAGAAAATATTTGTATTCTATTGACATGATTCTGTTCCAGCAAAACCCATTAACCAGTGACCCAGAATCACTTTCTTCAATGATAAATTTGATTCACAACCACCACTCGAAATTTTCGATTACGGGGGTACTAATTGCAACTGCAGATTTGATTGCATTATAACTAGTATGTATTAGTGCGTTACTTTTCTTAAATTTTTATCGCTGCTGCTTACCATACACCCCCAAATTCAAATATAGATTTTTTTCTTTATTTCTATTGTTATTCTCATCACCATTATATGGCTGTTGAATAACTATAGAATAATGTCTTCATATTTATTTTCATCTTGGTTAAAGTTGCAATGATTCATATTTTTAGCATTTTCGAAGCCGCTGATTGTGGCTTAATTTTATTGAAATAATCTTGTCAACATTTGTTTTAAATATTGCATGTTCAACTAGTCTATCTTTCTATATTTTCTAGTTATATACCTTGATATTTACACCATATTTGTATGAACTGATAGTTTATTTTTATGGTTTATTTTTGAATTCATTCAAGATTTACCATCGTTTATACTTAAATTGATTTAGTCCTAAAACCACAAAAATCAAAATACTTGAAAGAATATCAAAGAAACATAGATTATATCTTACTTTGGGATGTCATCAAACTTCAAAGATAACTAATACATATCAGGTGTCTTAATATCGGTCCGGATGTCTGGTTGTTTTCCAAATATTCTCAGTTTTCTTTAAGTTATCTTTTTAATAACACTGTATTTACTTGAATTTAAAATTATATTCTAATCATTGAAAATCACTTGAAAGCAATCGCGATATTATATGACTCATTTGCGCAAAAAATAGAAACCTGAACAGTTGAGGTCTGTTTATTCACAATGAAATTCGAAAAGAACCATTACTTGCTCTCTATAATATTGATATTGAATACCAGTTGCGGCGCCAGAATTTCGGGCAAAGGGGGCTCTGGGAGGGCCAGGGGGATTTCAGGAGGGGCATACTTAATTTATACTTTTTAATGAATGGTTAAAGCTAACACCACTTCATTTTCACGTACCGTATTGAAATTTCCTATATTTTGGCTATAAATCATTGTCATGGGTAGCTATTAGAGGTCGCACGCCCGGCTCGAGCCGGGTTTGGCTTTGGCCGGGGAGCGTTCTCTGGTTGGGTCGTGTTCGGTATTCTGATCGTCGGGCCTATAACTATCTGAACTGGCAGCTTTGCTTCAAATTTTCTTAGCTTTTCGCCTTTGGTTATATTTAGTAACGATCTAATCTATTAAATCTCATAATTCAGCTACTTTTCTCGTCGTCTACTGATCGGAACATGGCAAGACAAACTTATAATTTGTTTACTAATTAAAATTTCATACAATAATCAATTGTATGTATCATATCGGGTCGGATTGGGTGAATACCGTATTTCCCCGAATAAGCGCCGGGTCAATAAAAATGACATTGGTAAATAAAATTTATACACATTAGTTGATCACTGTAATGGAATTCCATTGATTTGGCAACTTCGGTAGGTATACTGTTGGTGGAATCCATTAGAACCGACCTAAATATTATATTCTGGATTTTTCACAAATATTTCACGAGAATTTGGTCCACGAAAACAATAAGCGCCGGGGCGCTTATTCGGGGAAATACAGTCTCTAAGTTGATAGCAGAAAAGTTTTTATTATTCCGGGCTTGGACCTCGGAGTCGGGCTCGAGGCGAAGATATACTCCTTACGAACTCCAGTAGCTATCACTGTAGAACTATACTCGATTTGAAAACTTAACCAATTGAGCTACAACGTCGTACATGTCTATATTGGAAGTTAATTATGAAGTTTAAGAATTTTATCAAATTATTCTAATAAGTGAGCTCCATCAGAGTAGGCAATTTTCGGTTGCTAAGGCAGTGATGGCATTTTGACATGCTTACGTATTTCATAATTTGAATAATAAATAATGTCATTTTTAATGAAAGAGCCCTTTCGTCTCGGTTGCTTCGCGACCTTTGTATGTTCGTGTTAACGATCGTTTCGCGGCCTTACCCACCTCAAAGTACCACTCATAACAAATAAGTTAAAACTTGTGGCCTGTACGTTCACGTAGTTGAAACAATTCTGTTTGTTGTTATTTGGGAGCTAAGCCATGGTAGGTGAACTAATTAATTAATCATATTTGCTAACCCAAGATTTTCCTTCTGCATAAAAAATTGTTTGATTAATTCGCTACATTGCTCTCTTCAATGTCAATGATTACGCAGAAGATATAGTCAGTATATCGTTAAATAACTATGATAGTAATATTATGCATACTTATGTGATTGACACAAGGTAATAATATATCACCATTAGAAGTAAACTGATGGAAGCCAAACTTGTAATAATATTATAATCAAGTATGCAATTTCGAAATGAATCTAGTGGGAGATCAAATCACCAATGAGGCAGCAGTGGGTTACTTTTTGTTAATGCTTGGCGCAGAATAACTTAGAAAATTTGTAGACAAGCAATACAGTATATTTTATAATATGACAGAATTTTGTAGCAAAGTGAATCCAAATAGTAAGAGCTAAATCCAAATTAGTAATTTGACGCTTCAATCCCATCAATCGATTTATAAGCCAAATTCAATGGAGAAATGTTGTTACATTTTAAGAAGCCAAATATGCATTCAAAACACTGTTGTGCAATACACATACTGCATTCTTGATACCCTTTTGAAGTAAATACATTTCTAACTCGGTTACGTAATATACGAAGTTCTCACACAGCAACAGTGATTCATTTTTATTCTATGTTGCGATGGTTCTTACCAATATTATTGAAAATGAATTTCCTTGGAATGCACTGATTTGTTGTGGTCACACTGACAATATCTTTAAGATATAAATTACAGAATCCAGTGTATACTTTAATTGTTCAGCGATTTATAATTACATATTACTTAGTTAAATTAATTTAAGATTTATTTTTAATTACTAGCAAATTCAACAAATTGTAACTGCTTGGATGTCACTATCTAAATTTGCATGCTGATTTATTTCCGAGGTAGATAGGATTATTGAGTTCTCGGAGTGCCTTAACTCAGTTAACTGTATTCAAATATACTACCAGGGGCGTAGCCCAGTAGTATGTAAGCTGTTGTGGCGCCACACCTTTTTCAGTTGAGCTGCCCTCCCCCTGCCTGGCAGAAATACATATCACCTTGCAAGAACAACAGGGGCATTGCACTAGTAATGAAGTCCTTAAAAATTTCTTTGTGGGGGCATAAACATCGTAATTCGAATCACTAGAATCTTGCACCATTGGCTCAGTTTCCTCGATAACTACAACTTTTGGGATCAGACCTGGGGCTGATTATTAGTGAGTGATTTCGATTACATGAAATGTTGTAATCGTAATCAATCCCAAGCCTAGGTTGGGACTGATTACTAGTGAGTAACTACAATTACGATTACGATTACAATCGAATACGATTGTAATCGTAATCAGCCCCAAGCTTGTTAGGGATTAAGGGATGATCTAAAGGCTCTGCCATAAACACATCCTTTTCATTGGTGGGGTCCTTCTGTGATCCTCAAGATTAATTGGTTGATGACAAAGGTTTCATAGAATAAATAAATGGAGTAATGGACGTTAGTTAGATTGACATCAGCAAGCAATATACGCTAATATATTTGTGGATATATTAGTTGGCTAATATAATGGAAAATGTAATTTTTTGTAGAATCTCGAAAATACAAACACTAGAGGACCGTAGAAATGAGTACTTACCTGAAATTAGTAAATCAACGTAATATGTATTCATAAAGCTCTGAATTGGACTAAAAAACTATTCGGTTTTTAATGTATATTGAAGATATAAATTTAGGGTTTTGGCAAGAGTTGCTGGCCCAGAAATTCCTGGATAAACCCTGTTTGGATTCCGTTCCGTACGAATTTATCTGCATCAGATATCATTTAATTATACCGATCATTAATTATAATTGCCGAACAAATTTTATCTCCATAAAACGTGCATGGCCTGAATATTACCAATAAACCCCTGCATCCCCTCATTACACAAATATTTTGTAATTTGCAAGCATTGTCGTTAATTATTCCCTTGGCTGACTTCTGAATAGCGACAAGTGCAAATTGAATATTACAACTCTAGATTCACATTGTCGATGTTTTTGGAATCCATAGGAAATTCGGTTTATACATGCAATAATTTCTAACCCAGGTTGAAATTAGTTATGTTTAATTAAGGTAATATTTTATCACCTTTAGGTATCTTAGAGAAAATGTAGGCAGTAAGATTCATATTATACGTATTAATTATCCAGTATAAAATCACTTACTTGTACTGTTTAGAGAAAGAAGGAAAATTATTATAAAAATTATTATAAAACTTGTTTTGTAAAGTTGAGTATTTTTTCGTCTTTTCGTTTATAGAGGTGGTAGATCTGTTTCAGAATAGCTTGTAAGATCGCAGCAACAACTGGATGTAATTTAAAATGGTCTCCAGTTAAGCCAAGTACAATTGAATTTGTCAACATTCCCAATGAATGCATCTTTCTGAATATAGATGATAGCAGTGGCGGCGCTAGTCAGCCACCACAGGTGGGGAACAAGCTATTAAACTGGGACATTTTTACATTAATGAGGTGGGGCACAGGCCCCACCTGGTCCCACCCTCGCGCCGCCTCTGGATGGTAGTAATTCGTGTGTAGAAAGAGTTTCTCTTTGAGACAGTAGCAGTTGCTTTTGGTTCATTGATTTTTAAGAGAGAAATTTGAAATCAGCCTCTTAAAGGCTTGAGTGTCAAGATATTTCAATCCACTTCTGGCATTTTGGTAGTTCCGACTAACAGCAACGATTTACGTTTACTTATGCTGGTGGTATACGCAATATAATCTGCGAACTCTTGGTGCTGATTTTATTACTTTATTTAATAGTGGTTCAGCCATCCAACTACGGAAAGTTTTTTGGGATTACGTCTTATTTCTGGGTTGGATATAAATGACCTGTGAAGGGCACCATTGATTATCTCTGCGTTTCACTGACTTCAGAGTAAAATTCTGGTATAGCCTTCGTCGTACCCATGGCAATTCCATCCAAGATGATGACATCAGAGTTATTTCGACATTTGGGGCAAGAAAAATCTAATCGAAAATTATCATCAACAATTCTCAGATATGCGTTCCAAGCATGTATAAAAATATGATAGTAATCCGATTTTTTCTCCCCATATCTAAAAAGAAATTCAAAAATCCGTTGTTGAAGATTAAAATAATTCCTAATACCAATCTTGATTTCCATACAATGTATTATCCATATTCTATCCATACAAGTATCCGAGGTGCATTCATTAGTGCGAAATTGGGGGTTGTCACTAGTGCGAATTTTCTAAGTTGTCATTAGTTCTACTGATATTTCATAGAGTTGTCATTAGTTCTATTGTAAGATTCATGGAGTTGTCATAGTTTAACATAATTTATTACTAATTAATGAATATACAGTCGAAATCGGGGTTTTTTTGCCACGGGTTTTTTTGCCTTAACGGGTTATTTTGCCTCTTTGCTTCTCCTTGTTTCTTCATAACCTCATAGAACTGTACACTACCCGGACAAAAGTATTCGACCACCCAACATTTTCCCATTGAAAATAGTCAATATGAGGTTGAACAATGGAAGATAGTGTATTCAAATTACATGAGATATTGCTATTTCGATTACAAATTCGTATTCTGTCATTCGAATTATCAATTGTAGAAGCTTTCAATTCATTCCCTTTTTGATTTGGTTAAAAATTATCATCCTGTGCCACTGTGTGCCACTTTTCCAAATTGCCACTATGGGAGAGATGGGAACAGGTCGCACATGTTGCCATTTGATGATAATTTTCACCCGAACTAACATGTAATCAATTTGAAAGCATCTACAATGGGTAATTCGAATGCGTTGAATACGAATCTGAAATCAAAAGAGCAATATGTCATAAATTTTTATTACATTTATAAATATTACTAGTCCAACTATAGTACTATTTTCTATGGGAAAATGTTGGGTGCTCGAATACTTTTGTCCGGGTACTGTATATTGTTAAATACGGGGTTTTTTGCGTATCGTATTTTTTTCCTCTTTTTCCATGCATTTAGGGGGGCAAAAAAACCCAGTTTCGACTAATATAAAGAGTAGTTGAAATAATAATATTAAATTAACTAGTAAATATTTGGAATCGATTCTCAATTGGAGAACGGCATGTTGGACAGGGATTTTTAGTTCTTCAATTCTTTTATTGCATCTTGTACTCTTCTTTTGAGCTTTGCATGATACCTTTAAGCTCCATTGTTTGTAGTTGATTTTGCGTCAAATATCGATAATTCATCAGAACTAAATTGACCGTGCCATCTCTTTGCAAAATATCGTTTGAGCTTGTCTATGTTGGCTATTTCTGTGTCATTAAGTGTATTCGGAGCAGAGTGGACCATGGGTAGATGGGTCATGGGTCAGATGGGTCACCTAAATCGATGGGTCAGATGGGTCATGGATCACGGCTCCGTGACCCATGACCCATGACCAGGGTTGGGTCCAAATACGTATTTGTAGTTGTATTTGTATTTGATTTTTATGAAATTGCGTATTTGTATTTGTATTTGTATTTGAATATCATATGTTTAGGTGTATTTGTATTTGTATTTGAATTCGAAAATAAGTATTCATATTTGTATTTGTATTTGGCTTCTATATTTGACATATAAATTTATAACACGAAAGCTTGCATGGTTAACAAAGGAAATGTGTTCCTGCGATAACAAATCTCACTTATAGCACTACTAATGAAAAACTTAGTGGGTTTCTGGAAGTCGACTATAAAATCAAATAATTGAAACTAGTACAAAATAATTGTTTCATTAGTCATTCTCTGTCCTAACATTTAAACGTATTAACGTAACATATTGTCCAGTAATGTGTTTAGAAGTTTTGGGCCCATTATACCTAATAGCAATAATTCCGAACAGTATACTACTATTTGCAAGCATTGTAGCAAGCCAGTTACTGGCAATACGAAATCCACATCAAACTTATGGACGCATATGAAGAGACACCATAGTAAAGAATATGATCAACTTAAGATGAAAAATTCAGGGAATAATGAGCAGGTACACATTGACGAATTTATTACTACCATTAACTTAAAGTGGCCTGAACCAATCCTCGACAGATAGAGGCGTCACGTTTACTTATCGCTTTTGTTGCTGGTAACCTTCAAGCTCTCTCTATTGTTGATTGTCCATATTTTCGCAACTTTATTAGATATTTGAAACCTGAATATTCTATCCCCACTCGTAAACATCTTAGTACCTCTCTCCTTCCAAGTATAGCTTCAACACTACATACAAAAATATTCACTAATATCAAATCTACTAAGTTTGTGAGCCTCACTCTCGATATATGGTCCAATCGTAGTCTGCGCTCTTATCTGGGGATTACTTGCCACTATATAAAAGATTTCAATCTTTGTTCTGCGAGGCTCGCTTGCACCCGTTTTCGTGGGACACATAGTGCTGAACATATTCTAGTCAAATATGAAGAAATAATCTCTCTTTTCGAATTGCAAGGAAGAGTGGGGTGTATTGTAACAGATAATGCGTCTAATATGTTAAGAGCGTTTGTCACGCTACCTGGTATGGATGTGATTAATTTTGAAGACGACACTATTGATGATGATGAATCTTTGATAATTGATATGGTGCATGATAATAGCACTGATGCTTTGGAATATTTACCAACACATTACCCATGTTTTGCACATACACTTCAATTGTGTGTAAAAACAGGGTTGAAAGAATCTGGAGATCATCTCGCAAGAATTATCAATAAAGTCAGTAAATTAGTAAGTCACATTAGGCATAGTACACTCGCAACAGAACTTTTTGAAAATGAACTAAAGCTAGAGCAATACACTCCTGTCCGTTGGAATAGTCAGCTACATATGATACGAAAGTTCCGAAAAGTCAAACATGAAACTATGGAGAAGCTAGTCTATTGCAATAAACTTTCTTCTTATGAAAACAAAATTCTTGATGAGATGATCGAAATTCTCACTCCATTCGAAGTAGCTACCAACTTCTCACAGGGACAAAATGTCGTAACTTCTAGCTTAGTAATCCCATGTATAAAGGGACTTCGGGCTGAGTTATCTAAACTTCAAGAAAAATATAGCTGTAAACTCGTTCGGATTTTGGCTTCGGAAGTAGACAGGCGATTATCTCGATATGAAAGCATTGACGTATTCCAATTTGCAGCAGCACTTGATCCTAGATGGAAGCTCAGGTGGGCTGCTCCAGAAGAAACATCTAGCATTCGTCATTCATTGATTAGTAAAGTGAAAGAACTTCTTCCTGAGATAACAGTAGAATCTAATTCCGGATCTCCTCATTCACCTGTTGAGAAGAGATGCAAGCTCTTCAGCTTCATGGGTGCATGCCAAACCTCAACTCATGTTATTCCTCTATGTGTTGATAGTCAAGTTGATGTATATTTTGCTCAGCCACTGGAAAACGAATCTTGTAATCCCCTAAATTTCTGGCAAAGGATGGCACAAGAATACCCCCAACTATCAGAATTAGCATGTCTTTATTTTTCTACTCCTGCATCTTCAGCTCCAGTGGAACGAATATTTAGTGTTGCAGGTAAAGTATTTCGTCCAGAAAGATGTCGCCTAAGTGATGAACGTTTCGAACAACTTATTTTCATTAACTGCAACCAGGAAAAGTATAGTGATAGTTAAACTAGGTAATTTATGATATAAATAAAATTTTAATAATAATTTGGTAATTGCTAAATCGTATTTGTATTTGTATTTGTATTTGTATTTGTAATTGTATTTGAATCTATTAATTTAGGCGTAATTGTATTCGTATTTGGTTCTGCTCAGTGTATTTGTATTTGTATTTGATCAAGAAAAATGTATTTGAACCCAACCCTGCCCATGACCCATGTGGAATTTCAATGTAATCTTCAGTTAAAATGCGTTTCACTCATCATCATCAATATTATTATAACATTCATGTGCATTGAAATACTATACGTATTCGACATTGCAACAAGTAGGTTTGTTGAGGTAATTTAAACGGTTATTCTGTTATTCTGTTAATGTTACACTATAGTATTTAGATATTTAAAATTGTGTGATGGGTCAATGGGTCACTCGATGGGTCATGGGTCAATGGGTCATGGGTCAGAAATGGGATGGGTCAGATGGGTCATGGGTCACCAATGTTGACCCATGGTCCACTCTGATTCGGAGTACTTATAAGGTTATATATTGGTTGTATTAGTGTACTTGGCAGGAAGGGAATCGCCATTAAGTGCTTACAAATGTTGATAACTCTGGAGTGTTGTGAAAATTCTTTAAGATTCCGAATTTTTGAGTTTGATGCCAAATGCGTTGTGTAAAATGAAACCAACAGCCCTTTACTTCAACATATGGATAAATCTCTCTCAATGCATTTCATGGAGCGATTTCCCAGTCTGGCATACATGTTGTGGGGTTGAATTGGGGTATGAGAATGCGAATGCTATTCAAAATGCACTTGTATAGCTCTTGTTCATTACCAGTCAAAAGACAATGGATAGCAGGTAAGTTGTGTTTGCCAACCGTTACAAAAATTGTCCACAGTTGATAGAATTGCTTCGGAACACAGTAGAAGGTTCCATCGAACTGGATATGATTTATTCGTGGCATCAATTCACTCATTCTATCAGAGAAGAATATCAGTGCAGTTTGGTTATTCACTGAAATTATACTTTTATGAAACTTTCCAAAAGTGGTATTTGATATTATTTCAGATAATTCAGAATCATTTGAAGGTATTTTCGGTTGCGATCTTCTTCGCGAGCGATACATAGAGGAATCGCACTCATTGAAGGTTACCTCTTTCGCAAAAAGTATCCTCTCGTACTGCATCATCAAATATTTCCTAGGGTAATCTTGTGAGGTACGTGCAACTGTTTTACATCTCTTTTTTAATTGGAATATATCAGTACTATATTTCAGCAAGTTATGGTTATGGATTGAGCCCGGGGTAATCAAGTCAGTGTTTTTATTCAATTTTGCCGTAGCTCTACAGCCATCTCTGAAGAGAGCACATTTCAGGTAGACTACATTATCTGTTATTTTCTTCTAAGATATTTATGGCCATCTGCTGTTGTGAGAACTTGGCCAGTCTGTCGTCGATAATTATCTATTTTGTATTCCATTTTACGATGTGTGTAGGGAATGATAATTTATAGTAATTTATAAATATTGTTATTTGTTTTGAGTTTTGAGTGGAAAACCCCACAAATTCAATATAATTAGGTATTGATCAAAGAGCACAATGGGTGATATCTAAAAGCAAATTATTGAAGAATAAGAAACCCTAATGACAACTCCATGAATCTTAGAATATAACTAATGACAACTCTATGAAATGTCAGTAGAACTAATGACAACTCTATGAAATATCAGTAGAACTAATGACAACTCTATGAAATATCAGTAGAACTAATGACAATTCTATGAAATATCAGTTTAACTAATGACAACTTAGAAATTTCGAACTAACGCAGCGCTCCCAAGTATCCATACAATGTATTCTAATACATCATTTTATATTTGAATTATAATACACCCATATTTGATATATGAATTCCATATTTGAATTATATTACATCATTTTCGGTATATATGATTAGGCCAGTCCTTTCAGTAATGGATTATTTTCGGTGTTAAATTTGTAACCCAGGCACAATATTCAATTTATGGGAAAAGGAGTACTATGGACTTTCGGTGAACTAGGTGACCATTTTCTAACTCCGGCACTCAGATGACCTAACAAATGCATTAACCAACTAAACATCGAAGATATGCGTGTAAAGGTGAACTGGGAATTATGTCTATGTCAGATAACGGGACATGAGTGAGATTAAAACGTTGGTCAGTAGTTAGCGAGAGGAATTGTTCTTCGTTTACTTCTTGGAATATAACCTTAGCATCACTAATAAACCTATTAATTGGAAAACCATCTCTGACGATATCTACATCATGGATCTGTTTGAATGTGGCAGTACAGAACTGGCAGGACGCACCTCCAGCACCGCAAAGAATTCCGGCCATTTTACCATCCAACTGTGAACGTAAGATCACTACGCTGGCATGATGACTATTAATTAAATCAAGTTCATTTGCTTCAATATCAGCAGTTTCTTTGTTGATCATTGTTTTCATAAGAAAACTCACATTTTCCTGGTTTTCTGGAAGTGCAAGAATTGTGACTGGTCTAATAGAGAAGGGAGAGTTGGGTACAGAGTTTTTCCATACAGTATTATTCTTTTCATCCGAAATAGTTAAAACTTTAAAACCAAAGATGATAAAATTCTTCGTAGTGATATCTGGATGAGGTACTGCTTGTTGATAGACACGATTGGATCCAGAACCATCTAAGCCATCTGAAATCCTAACTTTCAGTGGTAGTTCAAAATCATCGATAGGGATATTCTCTATAATTCGATTAACTGTATGAGTAAGCACTTGTGGTACGAAATGCCGATGCCAATTGGATAGTCCCTCTCCACAAAATGCATTTCATCCACTAAGCTAATTTGCCTACGATGAAGAGCTACGCGATTATAACCAGGGAGGTTAATGGATTCAGCCAGTAAAATACGCCTAAGATCAATATACTTAGACTTCGCAATTTCGAGGGAGTCGAACAGGAATGCTGACGAATCAAACGAAAGTTTGTTATCGGTTTGTCCGAATTTTCCTGTTTGGATTAGCTCAAGGGTCAGATTTGCTGTACTTATGTCGTATTCGTCCAAAGAATATAATTTGACTAGGTACATGGATATTATCTTTGGAGAAACATTTTCATGTTGAGCAACAGCTTCAATATGTGACATGATCGTTGCTAGTCGGTTACGAAGAGCTTTGTTTTGTACATCGGAAATATGTTTCAGAGGCTTTCGACAGAAATTCTCCGTGAATTCGACTGTTGATTGGTTAGCAGGTAATGGTTCCATGGAGAGGTCTTCATTTGAGTGAGAGCTCACTACTGAATTTACAAGAGTAGAAGTGAAATAAAAGTTATTCCAGGTGGCTATGTCCTTCTCTTTTGAATAGATCATTCGCTCATTCTTTATGTTAGCAAATTTTCTCCTGAAAATGTCAAACTCTGATTCATCAAGATTGAATTTGGCAATAAATTCACAAGAAATTTGACTGAATCTTTTCTGTGAGTTTATTGTGTAGAAGTTAAATGCTTCTTCATTGTTCATCTTTTCCAACGAAAGGGAAATAATTGATTATGCTAATCACCCATAACATTTAATTTGAGGAATATTTTGTAAAAATTATAATTTAAATAAAAAACACCTATTATAAACAAACAAAATACCCTTCAGCGCTAACTTGCGGTAACCTAGGAATAATTTTATTACATCCGAGATATTATTTCCTTTAAAATCGTATATCGCTTTCAACTGGCAACAGTAGGCAAAAATAGTTGTGGTTCTTAATAAGATGCTAAAATATATTTTATGCACGAATTTTACAGTCGTTTTGAAATTTTTATAAACCCAACCAATTATGGAAATGAACGAATAACTACATTTTATCATATTGTGCATTTTAAATACTTCAAAATAATATCTAATAGTAGGCATAAAGCTCAGAGCATAAGGTGTAACTATTCTGGATTCCAAACTCACTATAATGAAACTACACATTTCAAAATTTCTGTCATTGTGGTTAATTGACTAAGAATTCCAAATTTATCCAAGTATCACTATGTAATGACATGTAGTTGTAACATTTCTATGTACTCGAATATGGAGGATTCGATAAAAACTACTTTCAGAATCATTTATTGATACTAAATTTCTTGCTAAGACTACCTACTGTGCCACTGTGTGTTTTGTATAAACAGAAGTAAGTTTTCATTCAGGGAAATTGGGAATGGCAGTGTAGATATATTAGGATATTCAGCTGAGTTGTACTGGTGAACAATTGATGTAGAGCTACATACTCTTGATGACAATGGTATGGAAGGTTAATCTCATTAGTCATACATTTGGACAAGTTACACAATTCAAATTATATTTTTTGAAAAAAAAAAAAAAAAAAAAAAAAGTATGATGTTCTTCCTTCTCGATAACAAAATGGATTTCACATCGAGAGAGTAGTAAATATTATTGTTTGCCTTGGAAGGTTTACACATATGTAACTAAAGCTTATTCTCTGAACAATGTTCGAATTCTTGAAAATGCAGGCTGTCGTTACATAGCCAATAAGAACATTTCTGTCAATGAACGTCATGTACAACTTTATATTTCGTAAACAATACATTTCCTATACAAATGTAGTTGTATCAAGATAAGCTATTTCTCAGTTTTGTAATATTACTTACATTGGAAATATCTCATAAAGAAATTTAGCTTGTATTCTAAGTTCTTAACCTTCTCAATTAATTAATACAATGATCCCTACCTGATATATTTGATATTGCGACGTGTTGAGGTTGGCTGTATATCGGTTATAAGCACATTAAGTGCAGTTCCCGTCGATTTGCTTATAACCGGCATCCACTGTATTATATAATTTACTTAATAAGAAACTTAATTATATGCATAAATTGTCTATTAAACTTTACATCTTCATTTTCAACAAACAAACAATCAATTATATTCATATTTTGAAATTAATCCAAATTAATATGACGAAATCATCCACTCTCTTTGGGAATAAAATATCCTGAAGCATCTCAATCTTCACGTCAGACAAAATGGAACTACAAAAGAAGAATGTCTTCCTTTTTTATTGGAGATTCCAGCAGATTTTTCAAGGTAATATTGACTTCCTTATTCCTTTCTCCCTTTAGAGAGTAAAAGTGGAAGGCACAGACACAGATTTGGCAGTTCCATTGCAGTCTGAGTTGGACAGCATATATGAGAAGTTCTATCACGAAGTCGGTCATCACGAAATAAATACTACCCTACATTCAGTTCAGCAGAGATACACATGGGCAGGCGTTTCCCAAGACGTTAAGGTTCAGGTATACTCTAGATCACTTCTACCAAATATATTCACCCGAATTAATTAGATTTTTTACAGCGGATTTACTTCACCTTCTAAATGGCAAAAATGCAATAATATTCGATCTAGGTAACTCAGTGAAATTTTTTTTTTCTATAAAATCGTATTTTGCGGAACGGATAAGTTTTTTCCTGTTAATGATTAAGAGTAGATTGTTGTTGCATTGCATGGAGAAACTTCTAAACTATCATATGAGTGCAAGAATTCTTTTAATCACTTTTTAGTCAAATTTTTCATCAATAAATGTGGACATCACTTTTTTCATCATCAATAAATTAAATAAAAAGAAAAAGAGAAGTTACAAATGAAATCGCTGCACTCATATGATAGAACTAATTGAGATCTGTCCAAAACCGTTGAGATTTTGTTTCTAGGTGGTATATGAGTCATAATATGACTTCCGCAATGCCAATAATTGTGTTTGGAGATAGCGGGGTTTGAAAAAAGTGTCCCCTATGGCAGTGGCTTAGGTGGAGGACACTAAAAAGTATGTATCATTGAAAGTATTCAATATTTTTCCATATGATTTGAAATTAAGATGCGATATATGCTGTTCTATCCTAATATAAGATAAAACCTATATGTGGCTATGTCCCGAAATTATCAAGTTTCTATGGTATACTGCAACCGGAAACCAACACCAGAACCCCGATATTTTTTTCAAAACTCGAAGGAGTCAAACTGGAGAAATAATTGGAATTTTTCTTTGAAATTTCGTGAGAGTCCACATGGGTGTCCACACAATCCGAAAATGCAATAAAAACGAGATTTACAATGTTTGGGATTTTATCGAAATTTTGGTATTTTGTAGAGTAGACCTGAACCTTAATTACATCTATTTGAAAATGTTCAGCTCCAATTCGCGTTAATTTCATGGAGCGTTAATTTCCTTCGGGTTAATTTCCTATAATAAGGTAGTTAGATTTTAATCTAAGTCTTAAAAGTGCTGTTTGACGATGTGCATGTTGCTCAGTCAGTTTAATGACCGTTTCTTGAGACTATTTAGCTAGTGTTCACTGAATCTCTACTTCAATCTCTACTTCAATCTCTACTTCAATCTCTACTTCATAATTAGTATTAATTACCATATATGGGTAAGTATATTTGATTACGTCATTATGGTTAAGGTTCAGGTATACTCTACAAAATTCGAAAATTTAGATAAAATCCAAATCATTGTCAATCTCTCTTTTATTGCATTTTTGGATTGTATTGATACCAATAAGTACTCTCAAGAGATTTCTAAGAAGAATTCGTATTATTTTTCCAGTTTAACACACTTTGGTCACCTCAATCTAGGAATAATTGATGTAAATTTTTTTTTTCAAAATGCGCTATCGAAAAACTAACATTTTCAGATTTGTGTAGTTAAGAAACTTTTTCAGTTTTGCACGTAGAATCGAAATCTCAACGGTTTCGGATAGATCTCGTCTAGATCCATCCTGTATCGTTTGCGATTTATTAAATTAGAAATATTTGCAGAGCTTTGCGGATTTTGGATAGGAAAATTTCGATTAAAAAGTTGACATCACGTAATAATCAAGAAAATTAAAAATATATTAAATTTGGACAATCCCAGAAGATGCAGGATAAACAAGATATAGATAAACGCATTTAAACAGTATTTACTATTGTAAGGTTCATTATTACTAAAAAATCTCTTACACAAATGAGTAAAATTTGAAAACCTAAAATTTCCCAGTTACTTGTCATGAAATATTATTGCATTTTTGCAAATAGAAGAATGATTCAAATCCGCAGTAAAAATTTCAAGTAAATGAGGTAAATATTTTTGGTAGAAGTGCTCTAGAGTATACCTGAACCTTAATTAGCCACCAGCAAAATTTCATTTTGTCAAGCACTGCATAGCAGTGCTAAATATATACTCACCAAAAGATATCCATAGTAATGATAATATTGATTATCCCGACACCGTTAAGGTTCAGGTATACTCTAGAGCACTTCTACCAAAAATATTTACCTCATTTACTTGAAATTTTTACTGCGGATTTGAATCATCCTTCTATTTGCAAAAATGCAATAATATTTCAATGACAAGTAACTGAGAAATTTTAGGTTTTCAAATTTTACTCATTTGTGTAAGAGATTTCTTAGTAATAATGAACCTTACAATAGTAAATACTGTTCAAATGCGTTTATCTATATCTTGTTTATCCTGCATCGTCTGGGATTGTTCAAATTTAATATATTTTTAATTTTCTTGATTATTACGTGATGTCAACTACTTAATCGAAATTTTCCTATCCAAAATCCGCAAAGCTCTGCAAATATTTCTAATTTAATAAATCGCAAACGATACAGGATGGATCTAGACGAGATCTATCCGAAACCGTTGAGATTTCGATTCTACGTGCAAAACTGAAAAAGTTTCTTATCTACACAAATCTGAAAATGTTAGTTTTGCGATAGCGGGTTTTGAAAAAAAAATTTACATCAATTATTCCTAGATTGAGGTGACCAAAGTGTGTTAAACTGGAAAAATAATAGGAATTCTTCTTAGAAATCTCTTGAGAGTACTTATTGGTATCAATACAATCCAAAAATGCAATAAAAGAGAGATAGACAATGATTTGGATTTTATCTAAATTTTCGAATTTTGTAGAGTATACCTGAACCTTAAAGAATATGTGAGTTTAATTATCCGGTATACTTTCCTAGGTATCACGTGGTGCTGTCATGACCGGATCACTTTTAATTTACAGTGACATTATAATAAAGAAGAGCCCAGCTTTGGCCGGACCACTTCTATATTTTGGCCGGGACACCTTTAGAGTCATGCCACGCGACTGACTTCAGACTTTCTACCTAATTTGTACTCGTTCGTACATTGTAAAATTTACCTACCTATCTCGTTTCAATTGAAATTTCTTATTATTATTATTCAATTGGGCTATTTTAATTTAGAATCGTTTTAAAGGGTATGATGCATTGTAACTAAATGTATCCTAATCCACCAAAATTATTTGAACAACAGAAATCTTGTTCTTGATGCAATGCACTTCTCGTTTTCGTTTTAAAGCCTGCTCAAACACGCTCAAATCAGTTTAAATATCTTGTTATATTTATAAAAATCATTACATTTGGATTTTAAGTTTTGTTTATCCAATATCCATGAAGTGGCATCTGTGTCTATGTCACGGGCCAATTGTGGGACAAGTAGCACAAAATGTAATTAGGTTGTATCTCAGTAGAAAGTGATTGGAATTGGATTCCTAATGATTGGAAACTATTCACCACTTTAATTCGAGCATGTGGTATTCAAATCTAAAATCTTAATTCGTCTATTTTAATTGCTTAACATATCGTTTCAGCATTTATAAATGTTATTATGCTTCTAGAAGCTTGAATATATTAGTGTTCCTGTGTCAAGTTGTGTGAGTTTAAGTGGTGTATGTCTATTTATTTATTTATTTATAAATGTCGTATTTAAATCATACAATAGTAATGGCTTTCTTATATTATCAAGGTAAAGAATTGCCATGTATGTCAGATGACAGCGGGCTTGCCACCTCAACTGCAAAATAAACTCCAACCAATAACACCTTCTAAAACGTGGAAACACGTAGGAATGGACCTTGTATGCGACCTCCCTGAGAGTGACGTAGGAATGGACCTTGTATGCGACCTCCCTGAGAGTTCTTGCATATTTGCTCAGGTAGCTTAGTGACTTTCTAGTCACTAAGCTACCTGAGCAAATATGCAAGAAGTTTTTCAGAATCTAAAGGATATTTACTTCTATATGCGATCACCTGATATTATCCAGCACGAACAGGGGAAATAGTTCATAAGCATTGTGAGTAGTATAATGTAATACTGTTTGTTAGATTCTTCTGTTATATAATTTTAGGCACTTACATTAGAGTATTGTTATTTATATTTATTTATTGTATTTATGTATTGTATTTATGTATTGTATTTAACAGATATTTCAAGAATTCAACCAGAAATTGGGTATAGACAATCGTAGCACTCGTGCTTACCATCCGATGGCTAACGGCTTAGTCGAAGTGCCCAACAAGATTCTGAAACAGTTAGTATTTTGTAATATGAAACTTAAGACCCATTTACGAAATTTTCCAAACAGAAAACTGATTAAAATGAAGAGTCAGATACCGGATCATTGGTCCAAACTGCTGAAAATGGCTGTGCTTGCAATGAGCTCCAGCAAGAAAATATCCCTCGGACAAACTCCATTCAAGGTTATGTGGGGAAGAGCTGCATCAATATATTCTGTCTACCATTAACAACCTACAGAACAACGATGAGGAAGACTTTGATTTGGAAGAATCGATTTTCTCGGAAGTCACAGATCCACTAGGTGATATCGAAGGAATAAACGACATTTTTGCCCACCTCCTGATAATCCCCTCGAAGCAGTTAGCAACATCGATGAATCTCGAACTTCTACAGCGATCAGCAATGGATAGTATCAATTTTGAACAACTCAAGCAGAAGATACATTATGCTAAGCAAGTTAACACTAATCGGTTAGTTGAACTGATGACGATATTTAATTCATACTACATACTACACAGTCCATTTTGTTACTAATGTTCGATTAATTCTTTCTACTAAGATTATTATCTCTGTAATTAGTGCTCCTCTAAAGAAGGATGATAAGAGCATCTATACCAACATGCTCAAACTAAAACACTTGCCCAAAACAATGAAGCAAACGAAACATCTCGGGCCTTACACGGTGTCGAAAGTAATAGAAAGCCATGTTACAATTTCTAAAACAGACTTAGGAGCCAAGAAGGACAAAAACATTCCAATCGATATCACAAAACCTTACTTCGAAAGATCCTCTAAGAAGAAAGTATGCCTCGTTACTAGCATAGGAATCAACATTTCACAGGTAATTTCATTGTGATTGAGTTGTTATTTAAAAGATAATTAGTGTTAATGTTAAAATATTCCATTTTAACACGTACCAGAATCTCTTCAGATTTTCTACCGAATCTATATGTCAACACCTTAATAACTTAAAAGTAAGGTTCCGTTCACACCTCTACAGTATAATTCATTGAGTGTCATCTTTATTGACAGTCATTGTTATTTTCGCTTTACACCTTCAATTGACGTCAATCCAGAATATTTGTAACATCCAGTAAAAATTTTCTTACAATGTTGTCATTTGTAGGAAATCCTAAAGTAGATATCACTTTGCAGACCTTCGTGACTCCTCTACATGAAGAGCTGCACAACAAGTTACACAAAGCGCACGACTACACTCCCAACACGATGTTATTCGAGTATTTGGATGGTGGAAAAGAAGAGGAAGTCATAAGTTAGCAATGGTTGATACGATAACTACAAATTATCATTTTATTAATTTATTGTAGAATAAATATTATACTCGGATGGACAACAGATGTCTACTCCAGCTATACAGATACCCAACGTGCTAGATACACACACAAAGTAGTGTATTTCGTGGTAAGTTAAAATAATCTAACAATACACTCGTACAACTCAATTCAATTGAATTAATATATTTGTTCAGTCTAATCTTCGAAAGCAGGCTATGACATTAGAATTATTCTTATCTATACTATTAATACACAAGCATAGGAGTCGTAACCCGCCCGGGTGCCCGGAAGGATTGCCCCTATGCTACTAATACTACCCGGAGTTTATCCGGAATTTCCGGGCGGCCCGAAGGTTGACCTCTGCATTTACGACGCCTATGAATACTAGGCTTTATTTGTACTATATAGTATATACTATAAAAACACAAGCCTGGGTATGTGTATATATTTGTTTGTATGTTCCGAGTTGATTGAAGAAACTGGACAGTTTCCAAATGAGATTTTGGCATATAGGAGTAACCTTTGGCACCCGCCAACAAGTTGAGGTTTCCAGCTCAAAATTTCTCACACCTCGACAAGTTATCACGTCATTGTCACCTTTCGAGAACCCTGAAAATTCACTTAATCGCACATAATTCCCGCCCTCTAAGAGATAAAAATCTGAAAATTTAATAGAACATGTACATTAATGATGCGTACACGTTGGTCACACCAGATCACCAATATGCTTACTCATTATCGCATGATGACGTAATCATTAAAATTTCACATTATTAAATTTGACTATTTAGGCCTTTATAATCAATGTTAGAAGTATATAAACCACAGTCCAACCGCAAAGCGGTTGGTATGTTGTTGTGTTCTGCCGCGAAGCGACCTGGCAAGCGAAGCACGCTAGTTTGTTTGATGTTACGAGTTGTTTGAATAAAGTGGACGGTTTCCAAATTTGATTTACTCAAGATCAAGCAATACACTACTTATAGTATGCTCATCGAGTTCTACATTAGCAAATACAGTTCTATCACGACACAAGAAGTCCTCAGCGAAAGAGGCTTTTACTTATCCCAGAGATCGTGTGGAATATATGGCTCAACAAATAGAAGAATAGTCACGAATAACTGACGCAACTGTGCTGGTCAGGGTGTTATCCAGGCGTATTGGGCGCTCCTAAAGGAGCGTAATTTGGATGGATTTTAATCTAGGCGTACAAAAATCGTGTCTAGGCGTACAATATCGAGAGATGCTCCCATAGACTTAATACAAAATGTGCAAACTAGGCGTACAAAATTATAAAATGAACGAGCTAAAACTAAATCTATGCGCACAGAAATTTTTGTCTGGATGAAAGCCTGGTGCTGGCATATAACATGTAGCTGCCACTTCCAAACACTGATCAGCTTCCTGATCTTCCTCGAACAGACCTCGTCTCAGAGCAGCCTCATTATAGGATGTCACAGACGGTGCCATCATGTAGAGTACGGACATCTGAAAACTCGTGAAGCATGTGACATGGCTGAGAAGTATCCTCAGATAGGAACGTGGTCCTTCCCCCGGATGAGCTGAGTATATACGGGCTATCATTTACCATGCCCCTCAACTCTCTTGTTCCATTCACGCTTGGGTTTGTTCCACACAAAACTTGTCATGGAAATTCGCGTGAGTTCTAGAGCAATTGGGAATTTCTTAATAGCTACGAATCATGCAGTTAGTGTGGTATGTTCTGTCTACTCAGAACATTTCCTACGTCCGCGTTATCAGAGTATATCACAGACTGCTCATTCTCAAAATGGAGAGCTAGCCTCATCACGTGGGGAAATTAGCATGAAGGTCAAGGTAGCAAGCCTCCGTGGCACAGACGTATCGATCTTCTAAGTAATTAGTGAAGAGATAAGAGCACATAATGCAGGGGATCGTAGGCGCAGTGGGTCTCGGTGATGCGCTGCAAGTCTCCCCTCCGCGCGTGCAGGGCAATATTTCTGCTGGCTTCCTGCTCGTATAACGCCAACAGGCATGATAACGCCAATAGGCATGATAACGGCTATCTCAGGGCAGTGGGGGCGTTGTACCGACGGGGATGAGAGGCCCGATCAGATCGAATCGTCATACTCACATCTGCACCTCCATGCTATCGCATAACGTCTATTCCCTTTCTGAAGAAGGAGACGTATGGATTGACGTCATGCAGCATATCCTGTAGACACCGGAGCTCGAGTAGAGCAGCCTCTCCAAGAGCCTGCTGGCGATACTCAGCTTCATCCTAGAGGTACCATCATGGATGTATATCTGGGTAAATGCCGGGGACTGTCCCTCTCTAGGCATGAGCTGATCAATGTATTGGTGTACAGTTCCGTGAATACGGAAGGTGTACACACATCTAGCATTGGCGAGTATGCATTTATGTCTGGCAATATAACACTCTTCCGAAGCCTCCGTAATAGAGTGATTAAGGAGGCTAAAACCATCAGAGCCACATACTACCATCAGAGGATCCAGTTACTCCGTGACTGTGATCCTCGTCGCAGGTGGGAGCATACCAAAGCCATTACGGGATTGGGTAAGACAACCAATGAATTTGCCGCGATGGCAAATTCATTGTGCGATAGAAAGATGAGTTCACTCGCTGAGGCGATCAACTCGTTTTTCGAATCAGTTTGTAGTGAATTGAATCCTCTTGACATGGGTACTCTGCCCACCAACTGAAGAGTCCCTGAGACGTATATCATTAACACCGATACAGTATTAAAACTGCTAAATGCCATCAAAATCAACAAGGCTATAGGCCCTGATGATATACCTAATTGAATTTAATGCGTCAATCAGAGAGGGGTATGTTCCAGCACTGGAAATGTACCACCGTTATCCCCATTCCCAAAGTTACCCCCGCTCGTAAGATAGAAGAAGATCTGAGACCTATCTCGCTCACTGCTGTGCTATCTAAGCAATTAGAGAGCATTGTAGGTGGGTGGATATTTGATATCATAGTTGATAAGTTAGACGTGCGTCAATATGGAGGTATGAAGGGCCTGTCCACCACTCATGCTTTGGTTGACATGGTTCATAACTGGCACGTCGCTGCAGATGAAAGGATGGCCTCTCACGTAGTCCTATTGGACTACCGAAAGGCTTTTGACCATGTTGACCACACAGTGCTGATCAACAAATGTAAGATGTACGAATTACCCGGAATCATCATCAGATGGATAGGGGCTTTCCTTTCCGACAGGTTCCAGAGGGTGAGACTAGGTCAGGAGCTCTCTGATTGGGTCCATCTGAAGGGATCTATACCACAGGGACCATGGCTTGGGCCGCTCCTCTTCGTTATCCAGATTAATGACCTGACTCCTCCATGTGCTACTCACGAGTACATGGACGACACAACGTTAACGGTCAGGGTTGGGAAGGGGAGTGTTAGCTCAATGCAATCCATCATGGACCTTACCACCTCATGGTCCACTGCTAACAACATGGTTCCCAACATTAGAAAAACGAAAGACATGGTCATCTGTTTCCATAAACAACCAACAGCTATCCCGCCTGTAACCATCCAGGGGATGGAGATAGAGCGAGTGTCTTCCTTTAAATTGTTAGGTGTCGTTATTAATGACAAGCTAACTTGGGCCGATAACACCAATTATATATATACTCCAAGGCCTCTAAACGACTCTACCACCTAAGGCAGCTTCGCAGGGCTGGGCTAGACAGCCTAGACCTGCTGATGTTATATACAGCTGTAATAAGGCCGGTTATTGAGTATGCCTGCCCCTTTTAGCATAACTCTGACCGCAGCCGATTTAGCTAACCTCTAAAGTATTCAGAGGAAGTCGATGAAGATCATCGAACCTAATCTGACATACGATTTGACATGCGCTAAACACAAATTAATTAAGACATCCGCTCGGAGGGAGAAATTAGCTAAAAGATTTTTCTCGACAATCTGTTTGAATTCAAGCAGATTGCATTACCTTCTACCGCAACCTATTAACACCAGGTACTCCCTCCGAAATAAGCGCAAACTGCCGCTCCCCAAAGTCAAGACTAACCGATTAAAAAATTCTTTGATCCCGTATGGGTTATTCAACTATCAATATAACACCATTAACCCCTAGGTCTGAGTCTCCCATTAGATCCAAAACACCTGGAGTTGAAAAAGACTAAGCGGAAGTTTCGGAGGTGCGATGAACTCGTTGTAGCAGTGTATTCGTATCGTTTGTGTCATGTAACGTTTTGTTTTGTTTTGTTTTTTATGTATAATTATTTATTTTCATTTTATTTATATATTTATATTTATATTTATTTTATATATATATATTTTTTTTGTATACAAATTGAAATCCGTCGAAGGATTCCTGACCAAGCTGCCATCTGTGGGATAAATCCTGCTGCAGATACACTGACGGGACAAAAGTATTTGGACAGCAATGATTTGTATTTATACTTTCAAACTTCTAGCAGCATAATAGCATTGTTAGATGCATCATGGCCTACTATATTATACGGCTAGATAAGTCAAGTATTTGCCATTTTATTTCCAGGCCAGTGTTTACTTTCTAACTGCTCGTAAAATAAATTACATATTGTCATGGAATAAATTAAACTTAGGTTTTCAAATACGCTGGAAACATCTAAAATACTTTTGAGAATGATTTCTCATCGGATTCAACCACAATTACGTAATCAAATATACATACCCATATATGGCAATGATGTTAAATAAATATTGATTTTTTAGATAATTTGAGAATCTAACATGGCCGTTTTTATCCTAATGCATTGTTCTTGTTAAATACTAACTACAGTAACAAATTATGTAATTCCTTTCACTCAAATTCTTTTCAAGGTCAATGTAAATAAATAATTATACTATTGTTATCAAACCATATGTTTTGATTTTTTTTGAAACGTATAGTTAGATTTTAATCTAAGTCTTAAAAGTGCTGTTTGACGACGTACATGTTGCCCAGTCAGTTTAATGACCGTTCTTGTGACTTATTTAGCTAATGTTTACTGAATCTCTACTTCAATCTCCACTACAAATCTCTACTTCATAATTAGTATTAATTACCATATATGGGTATGCTTATTTGATTACGTCATTGTGGTTATATCTGTTTAGAAATAATTCTCAAAAGTATTTTAGATGTTCCAGCGTATTTGAAAACCTAAGTTCAGTTTATTCCATGACAATATGTAATTTATTTTACGAGCAATTAGAAAGCAAACACTGGCCTGGAAATAAAATGGCAAATACTTGACTTATCTAGCCGTATAATATAGTAGGCCATGGATGCATCAACACTGATATTTACATAAAACGATATGTAAAGTATAATAAAAAAGCAAATTTTTTATTTAAAATTTTTAAGGAGGTGTTAAACTCATTAAATTTATAATTAGCTAATTAAATATATATTTTCTTATCACCAAGATGGAATGAGAATATAGAAGTTCTGATGGCAGATTCGAATTCCACATGGTCGAATTACTCTAGCTGTATAATTTCAAAACATTACGATTATTTTCTACTGAAATACTGCCACATTCCCATTTGTGTCACAAGTGGCACGTGGCAGATACACTTATGCCACTTCATGGATATTTACTAAAATGACTTGAATTCACAATAATTTTTTATATATAAATATAGCAAGATATTTATAGTCATTTCAGAGTAGTTTTAACAGCCGTTAATAAGTCTCCAGACGACTATTGTGTCTGCATTAAAATTCCAATAGTTCAAATAATTTTGGCTGGTTAGTCTAGATACCTGGTTTTCCACCGTAAACCCTCCAGGCTCCAGGGGATCAGGATTCCTGCCTGTTAATTGGCAAAGTGATTTATTTTGGGGGGATGTTTGCTTCTGGTTTTTGTTTTTTGTTTTTTTAGAAGTACTTTTCGATAATAATGTGTAAGAGCAATTTAGCGTACGGGCTACTAATTAAACTTTTATTTTCTATAGTTATACACTCGGATGTAACCTCTGAAATCTAAAAGCTCTGAAACTGCACAGGCAGATTGTGACCTAGCTAAATTCAAGACAGACTTAGAAATTAGGGAATTAGTATATAACTCAACCCTTTCCTGCAAGCGCTCAGCATGATGCTCTGCTGACTCTCCTGCTCTCAGCACGCTACGATATTCCCTCTGATTATGATGGCGGGCAGCAGTTTCCTCGTCAGTCAGAGGGCCTAAATAGGCCGACTAGTGCTCACTCTTCTTATCGAGGCGCTCAGCCATTACTTCGTTAGTCTGAGACTCTAAATAGAACGACTAGTGTTCTCTCTTCGTTAAGAGGCGAGCACTACGTTCACTCTCCGACTCTCCATCTCCTATAGCAGACTTAAGCTCCATCTGCGTGTCAAGACGGGGTCGGGTCTGCTCTGGAGTCTCATTAGCTCGCTCGCAACGCTTCCGGTTCCCCCCTGAATGTCTGGCATCCGTTTAGGAGGCATAACAACAGGGGTGGATCTAGAAAGGGGGTGCGCACCCCCCCAAAATTTTATCCTATTAGAAAATTTCATTCTATTTTGAATTTTAGTCCTATTTTGTTGAACACTTGGCCGAGAATATTTAATGAAAAAAACTCATCCAAAATTTGCACCCCCCCCCCCAAATTTGAGTGACTAGATCCACCCCTGCATAACAACAATCTAATTCGTCTAGGTGAAATAAAAATAAAAACCAGAATTCATTAGCGGTAACTATTCAAAATGAAGCATATACCTACCAAAATGGCGCCAAATAATTACGATTATAATATTACTAATATAAGAATAAAGACTAAAATTATTCGATTCACGTAAGATAATAATACATCACCAATAGGCCAGGTAAAATAAATAAATAGTTTATCATCAAGATTTTTTCAAAAAAATACGGACAGCGGACGGGATTTTAATTTCATTTATTACTACCATTCCAAATATTTGTTGAAATATGTCACCGTGAATGACATACACTTCGTTCTAGATTTAGAATCTCAAAAAGTTTTTTATCTTCCCTAATTTATGGAGTAATAATGAATTTTATAATGATTTATTACTAATATATTAGTAACTATATATTAGTAACCCATAGCATAATATTATGTTTTTGTTATAGAACCACATTATAATATTTCAACTTATTCAAGTATAATCTATAAATATTTGAGCTGTTTTTCTATTGAAATTAGTGCTCTTGCTTGGCCCACCAATTTGTATTGTTGCTGGACCGACCTAGATAATCCACTGGTTATAATAATTTGTGTTGCGTCTAAAACCACCAAAACTAATAGACCACTTGACATTTTTTCATTTTATTATTTCCCATCTACACATTAGAACGATATTTGAACTGAAATGGCTAGTCGAGATATACCTTATGTACCGCCATCCAGCAGTGACAGCGAGGTTTACGTCACCCGAAACCAGCTGTTCACAGATGAGTCAGTCAAGTGTGGGAACTCCTATATCACCCTCTCTAATCCAATCGCTGGAGGTCTTCACATTTGCGACCCCAACACCATCACCCTCAACGCGGACAAGAAAACCGAAGCGGAAGATGCGTAAATAACAGGGTAACCAGTATGAAAAGTCGAAGAAAGATACCCCCGCAACGAAATAACTGAAAGTCGGGACAACAACAACAACAACAACTCCTGAAAGCGTGCGAGGTCTAGCCAGCTCAAAGACACCCTCGCTATTCGAAAATTGGATTTTGGGACTACTTCAAATCAGCCAAACAAGATCAACATGAAGATCCGGAGTTCCGAAGGAGAACTTGAGGCAGTAGATGTTCTTCCTGTGACAGGTAATATTATTGTCAATGCTTATTCCTTTATTTCTATTCTAGGAGAAGTAGCAGTGTGCCGTAATTGCCAACTTGGTACACTAGAGCTCTACAAAAATCATTATTTCTTTCGTGTGCCACGCAGTTGATGTTCCGCTGCAATAAGTGCTTTGCCAACCGTACTTTCTGGAGCGTGAGTGGGATTTCATATCAAAGATTCAGTTAGGGGACAAGACAATATCGAGACGTAATGACATGATGTATGCTAGTGTGTTAGGAGGTCGCCTTGCTGGAATAGGAGAGCCCGCACTTCGTATATACTACACTGCAATGAATATTCCACAGCCACCAGTTGGCTCCTCCTTCCAACATATCCAACAAGATCTCCTTGTTGCCAGTGAATACGTTTCCAACAATTGTATGATGAACGCGAAGACCGGATTAGAAGCTATTATTGCAACCAATCCTGTAACCAACTGTGTACATGCTGTGGTTTCCTTTGATGGTGCCTACCAGATTAGATCTAAGAAAGTCGGAGGAAGTTAGCCCTTATTGCTTTGCTTCTGCAATTTTTGTTGAAACCGGGAAGGTACTTGCTTATGATGTGGCCTGTAACACCTGCAAACAATGCAACTTATATCCTAGCAGGTTGAGAGACAATGAGATCAGTGAAGAAGAACACCACAGTTGGTTTATCGAACATACGATCACTTGTCCTGCTAAATATTCAGAATACGCCTAAGATCACTTGGAGTCCTTATTAGCTCCTCTCGTAGTGCGACAGGCGTACGATCGAGGGATAATCTTCACCGGGGTAGCTTCTGATGGGGATAATAAGACCGACGCAGCCCTAAAATACGAAGATATACGTATATAAGACCTTGGGTTTAATTTAGAGATCGGGAGGCTGGAGTGTCTAAGCCATGTCTTGAAACGAATGAAAAGCAATCTGTGCAAGAAGCAAGAAGTTGTGCTGAAAGATCCAGAACTTAAAGAAAGTACATACCAAAGAACTAATGAAGAGCGGGAAGAGCAAGAAAGAGGCTTTTAAATTGCTAGCTCAGGAGTATCAGGGACTTCTAAAGAATAGCTCTAAGGCTAGATAAAGTTGTAAGAGTTCCTCTACTTCGGTTGAAAAAAACATCTTTCAGAAGCAATGTGCGGCCAGATAGCGAGCTACTACCGCCGCGCAGTCCAGAGAAACAAAGGGAATACAGACGCCATAATGAAAGCAGTCAAGGTTATACCACACCATCTCGGGGCTAACGACGACAACGCTGAGGAATGCCACCGTTTCTTTCCCTTTGAAAACGACAGCAGGTGTCCATACCAATCAGCAAAAAACAACCAGAAGCCTACTCCCCACCATCCTAATTATCTATCAGAGGAGGCTGTAAATATGATATTGGAACTGTATGATGAATTCAAACTTACCACACCCGGATTCATAGAAAAGAACAAGGCTTCACTTTTCCAATAACAATGAAGCGAAACATAGCGTGCTTTTTGACATCGTTCCGAAGAAGGAAAATATCGGCTATGTATTGATGAGATTAGGAGCTGCATTATCTGTAATACGATACAACGAGGGATATGCGGGAATCAAGGAAGTATTCGAAGCTGTTGGAATTACACCTGGACCCTATTTATCTGAGATCGCCAACAAGCTTGATACGGCTAGGATATTTCGGAGTCAAACAATTATCTCTAATCAACAACGGAAATTTGCGAAAAAGCAGCGAAGAGTCAAGTTCGAAAGCATGGGCAAGGATATGATTCCGGAAAATACACATCAGCCCAAGCGGATGTAGAGAGCTACCATGATGATGTAATACCTGCCCCGACAACAAATACAGAACCCCGAAAAGATGTGGACAGTGAGGATGAACAAGAAGACCCTCTATTTCCGACAACAAGCTTAGCTGTAGAAGTTGCTGACGGCTGTGAGATCTGTGGTTATAACGAGGAAAAAGGTATTGTAGGAATCGGAATCGGTATAGCTTTGCCACCTCGAGATATTGAATGGGTACAATGCGCGAAGTGTTTGAAATGGTTTCACCTTCTGTGCCTGGGATTAGAAGTTGAGGACCTGCCAGGCCGGTGACTGGAGATGTGGTAAGTGTTAGTGTTTAGTGTTTGTATATGTTTGTATATGTTTAGTATAGTATTGTAAACAAAAAATCACATAAAAATTATGATAACAAAAACAAGAAAAATACTCATATAAAACTAAAAACCCACAATAAAAACTAATAAAAATTGCCCCAAGCCCCAAGCCTGGCTGTCGATCGTCTCTGAAAATAGATAAAAACAACTATTTCACCAGACTGACAGATAATGACCAACACATATCTAATTAGCCCTAGGCTGTAGTTTGCTTTGTAAACGTTTCTATAATTGCATCATAGGAGTATTAAAAAATGATTAAGCAATAGAGCTCATAAAAATACTTTATTTTAACCGCCTCAATCTCAGCCTATAAACAAACTTTATGAACACTTGAATATGTGTATTTAAACTACCATCAGAAATGTGACTATGTTAGACCTGCGTGTATCCTGGGTAATTCCGGAATAGCCCGCCGGGCTATTGGGTCCCTCTACCTTCCCTTACCTCTCCGGCGTTTATTTTGTGAAATGCTAATTGCATAAAACAATATACAGTGTATTAATAGGCGAAAATATCAATTGTCCGAAAGCAAAAAATACGAATAGAAACGACAAGCTTTAGTGTCATTATGTGTTGTTTCCATCAGGGTTCTCCTATAGCTCCTAAAGGAGTGTACTTGGGACACACTCTGTACCTTTCCCCGAACGTGGTGATCCATTTTATGGGGCAGAAAAATTACATTCTGCACTTTGTGACACTCTATAATTCCTTCTAAAAGTATAATTCCTTGGAGATAGTGCACAATCTATTCCAAGTGTACTCCGATTGGTACGCCACTACAGTTTCAACATGTGGCAACCTGATAAACAAACTTACCATAGTAGGGGAAGATCAGCAAAAGATCTAAGCACAAACTACCGAAGTAGAATGGGCCAAAGAGTGCGACCCTCAATATACGAATATGGCACTGAATCATGCCAACAATTGACTAAGTAAAGAACATCAAAGTAAAGTCAGATCTGCATATATTTCTGATCATAGGATACCGATGATCTATATTTCGACTGGCTAATACAGAATCATCAATACAACCATAATCAAATTCACACTTGGAAAGACACGGGAGCAGTGGCGTAGCCAGGCCCGGGCCTGGGGGGCACAGGTCCGGGCAATCACTCGGGGCTGGCTACGCCACTGCACGGGAGCATATTTAAAGCAAACCGCCACCCAGTATCAGGAATTATTGCACATATTGATTCACGAACCAATATTTGGGATGTACTGCAGAGTAATGCAGTACACACAATACAATCACCTACCAAAAACTCCAAAAATATTCTTACCGATGAATAATTTCCACGTTTCTTTTGTACATTCATCAACATTTCAATGGAGGTACACACTGAATTTGGTATTATGAGATATTCCTATATCAGGATTATTAAACGTTTTTTAATATTTGTTCGAACTTAAGACTTAAGTACTAAGTTCGAACTTAAGTCGTATTCACTAAGATTTTAGTTCTTACTTAAGTTCGAACTTAAGTACGAACTTTAAGCAAGCTAGGGAGGTTGCTTAAGTAATTTTGTATTGGACTAAATTTAGAATTTGTTCGGATTCGTAATAATAATAGTATACTTTTATGCTACTTTTATTTTGGTAAGATAATTCAAGTACTTAGATTTCTGCACACTATCTAGTCTAGCTAGTAACAAAATTTATGAATTTTCTAACAGCTTCTGACATTTCAACCGGTAGTACTCCCTCTGCTCTTCAATTAGCTGAATTTGTGCTGCGAATAAAGCCATCTGTTGTACAGCACTTCCTGCTGTATAGGAAGTCAGCTACCTTCATTTTCGGCTGCTGCTTGGACTCAGTTGTACGTAGATCATCTATTGGATCACGTCTTCGCTTCCTACTTTTCTTCCCGTTACGATTAACGTTAACGTTGGGTTCGTCGGGAGCATACAAAATTGACGTATCGTCTACAGTACCTATCTGAGGAATTTGTTCTCTGTTCGCTGATGTTGCTGGTGATACGAAATTATCGACAGCACCTGAGATTCCGCTAAAAGCTGGGGTGGTCTCAAACATATCTCTAATTATATCAGAATTAGTTATACTCCTATCTGCAGCTAAAATTAACACATCTTCGTCTTCGACAATTCCAGCGGAGTTTGAGCCCCCTCCGGTTATTCTAGATTCCCTAAAGCTAGCATCAACTTTTGACTTGGCAGCTAACTTCAGGTTATTCCATTTTTTTCTTAAGTCTTCTACCCCTCAAATTATTTCCATATATAGCGTTTGCTTTGCCTGTAATGTTTTTCCACAGTTCCTTCTTATTATTGAGGATCAGCGCTGTTTCCTGAACCACTCAATAAGTCGCCAGCAGATTCAATTTACCAATGAGCGTGCACTCTTCTTCCTTAGTCCAATTTATCTTCCTGTATTTTCCATTCCGTTTAGAATTGGTTTTGTTCAACAGCAATTTATACAAATAGGAGAAAGAACATTGATCTAATTCCCCCATGAAAATTAATCTTCAATGGAATTATATGCATTTGTTATTTTGGCATCAAAGCTACTTTGTATATGTATAGAGATTATAGAACTTAACTGTTTCATGTTTAGACAGGCTGACGTAGGTAGACACTCCTCTAAATGTTCCAACGAAGCACTTGTATACATACCAGTAGTATATTTCTTTTTTGAATTAATTAAATATACTTCAACTAATTATCTTCATTTACATATTTAAATTCAGTCAAAATTATGAATAGCAAATTGGTCTCTGTAATGCTTAGCAGCCAAATGTCCCAATTCTTCAATTACAATAGGTTCATCCATAAGTTGGTCAATAGGCGAATTGTCCAGCATTGGTTGCTTCCAAACTATAGCCATATTATGTAGCACAGCACATGAAGCAATAATGGTGCAAACCTTGTTAGGCCATTCGGATCTCCCCATGTGACAATTAAATCTGCGTTTCCATCTTCCAAAAATTTGTTCAATCAGTACACGTGTTTTTTGTGTGTGCATAATTATAGTTTTGTTGGGCTATTGAAGAAGATTGTCTATATGGTGTCAACAGACACTGCCTCAACATGTAACCACTATCCCCTAGTATGTGTTCTCCAACAAAAAAGTTATTTTCTACAAATATTCCGACTTGTGATAGTTTCCAAATTCTAGAATCGCGCACTGATCATGGAAATCTTGCTAACACATCGGAGTATCTTCCATCAGGTCTACAGACAGCTTGAACTTTTATTGAATGGTAGAAGTGTCTGTTTACATAATCAGCTTCATCATCCTGAGAAGGCTTCTGGATGTGAATATATGTCCATCCACCCTTCCAAGAACTCCAGGTTAACTAAAAAAACTGAGACTTAATCATTGCTTTCTCAGCAGGACTTGGCATAATAATAAAGGTTGAATACACTGATTGCAGCCCAAGTGCAACAGCTCTTATGTACCTACACGCTGATGGTTGACTCACGTGAACTCCACCTCCACAAATAATTTGAAACGTATCTGAAGCAAAAAATTGTAGAGCGACGCATTCTTGTCGTGTGGATGTGCAGCATGGGATCTATCAGTGCAGTTGAGATGATTTTATATTAATTCAGTTATCTTCAAAATGGTTGACCATGAGAAGCGAAAACGTGTACTATTTCGAGATCATCATAGAAATCCAATGGATCACTACGATCCCTGAAAACTCACTTCCGAACTAGAGATTCTTGTTGTTGTTGTTCAGAAATGATTAGTGGAATCAAATCCGCCATTTGAATATAAATTATGAAAAGTAATATAGTTAGTCTTTGATGTATTTACGGTATTTTGTATTGATTATTTGATTTTATACTAATGGCTATACACTAGTAATTAATTATAATCTAACAACGTTTATGTAAATTGTTATGTGCGTAGTGATTAATAAACGTGTTTACATTCCTTTCACCGCGTATAAAAATTATCAAGCACTTTGACTTTGATTATTTAGAGTAAAATCAAAGTTATTTTATATGTATTCTTTAATAAATAAGAGATTCACAAAACATTGTAGGCAACAAATATTTATTTAATAATAATATATTTAACTATATTATTATTTGAGGCCGATTCCAAACTCTAAGAGAATAGAAATTGAGTGAAATAAAATAAATAGTAAAAGTTCATACTTAAGTTCGAACTTAACTAAGTTTGAACTTAAGTTCGAACTTAATACTTAACTTAGCGCTTAATTTCTTAGTGAATACAGCTGCTGAATTCTACATGTCAGAATTAGTCTTTCTGTGAATTTTCTAAACATTCCTATAATTAGTTGTCAGCTTGCAGTCACTCTCAAATTTGTGCCACCTGTACCATAGGTACCACATGGCAGGCTACTTTGGGAATGTCGACTAAGATGGCCCCAAATATATAGTATAACAAGCTAGTAAACAAACTTGAAATTACTATATTTCTGACTAGTTTGATAACACAAACGAAGTTCGCATCATATTTCCGCCATGTGCCAATTGTTGCACAAATTATTGATAGGCGGCAATTGCCCCCCTCCCTACGCGCATGCAAACTATATATATTGTCCGTCTCTACTGTTTGGAAAAGAAAAACAATTCGGGATAATTTATTTTCTTACATAATCGACAAATTTTAATCCGGGGAATACCGTTAAATACTGGTAGGATTTTATTGGTATGGTGAGCACAGCTCTTTCAAAATGCGATCCATGTACTCAGGGCCGTAGCAAAGGGGTGGGGCGGGGGCATGCCCCCCCCCCCTACATCCAACATTGGGGGCCCGGGCCCCCAAATGAATTTACGATACAGTCAACTCCTAACCAAGTCGTATATAACGAAGTACCTGTGCTTATAACGAAGTTAACGATAAATCGTTAACATTAATTTAAATTATACAAACAACTACAAAATCAACTTTTTAGTTCTAAAAATTGCAAAAATGGTAAAACTATAAAATGACCCTTTATTTGGTCTTTTTAAGCTAAAATTTCTGCTAGCAAAACTTTGATATATAGTCAACTCCGCTTAATAGAGTCACCTCGGAACCAGGTTATTTGACCCGAATAAGCGGCTAGATAATTTAACCGAAATAAAGTTAAACTGTAATTCCGTCCTATCAATTCTGTGAAATTTTTATCCCATTAAGCATTTAAATCTATTGACCGGTGACTACTCTATTAATTGGAGTCGATAGTATACCAGTGCACGACAAACTGAATTTTGCTGGCGTCTAATTAAGCTACCACCTCACTTTTACTGGTGGCTAAAGAATAAACAACAGCCGTTTTGACAAATCATTGATCGCTTAACAAACTTCTGATGCCTTAAAACAACACTAATATTAATACCAAATACAGGCGAAATCGGGTTTTTTTGCCCCCCTAATCACATGGATAAAGAGGCAAAAACCCGCTTTTAACATTATACAGTGCTATGAGGTTATGAAGAAACAAGGAGAAGCAAGGAGGAGAAATAACCCGGAGAGGCAAAAAACCCGTAGCAAAAAAACCCGATTTCGACTGTAATGCAACGAAAAGTATAATATACACAAAGTCACATAATCCAACAAAGGCTAAATTTGGTGGCTTTTGAAAGTTTTTGGTGGCTACGGCACCAAACCACCTAATACATCGAGCACTGCTGTGCACCAGTATAAGAAACAATTTTAAACTAGATGGTTTTAGCTTCACTTCAGCATTGATGAGCCTTGCAAAATATAGAAGGGCTTTAGACAATGTAACGGAAGTTAATTTGTCCGTTAATGATGTTTAAAGTTGACTTAATAGTTAAATCGTTAATAATAAATTTAACTTCATTAATTAACGATTAACGGATTAACGGTTTAGTGCACAGCTTTGTCAATGAAACAATTGACTTGTTAATTGTTAAATATACAAAAAGTGTTGATCCCATAATATATATTTGGGGATATTGTTTGCTTTGGAATTGCCAAACAATTTATGATGGCAAATAAAAGAATATTTCATTTTTTCCGTCATTTCCAATTTACATTTGTCTTTTGTGTGTTGGATTAAATTAATGCAAAAAGCATATCTTCAATCTTATTTCTTGTTAGCCTTAAGAAAAATTAAAAATTCGAATAATATTTAGCAAAAAGAGACGGTAGTAATATTTTTGATGATTATCGTCCCCCCCAAACACAATAATGTTCCTTCGCCGCTGCATGTACTCAGCGATATGCTTATGTGACATTGGAGCCTCATCCCAAACCAATGAGTCTTAAAGTGCACTCTGTTTAGCAATGTTACAGACAGAGTACTCATTGGTTTTCTTTGTTGAATGGGATGTCCAAACACCATTCAAGAGGAGCGCCTATATTCCTATGGAAGACATAGCTAGGGCAATCTATCCCTCGACCGGACCCTAGCGAACAGTGTAAAGTAAAGAAATGTCTTTCCTGTACCGCCAAAGTCGGTCTATGAAGAAAACCTTAGGATAAACATCAGAATCATCCAATATTTTTTTGATAAGATAATCAGTTGGTTTGCGTTGAATCGGTAGGCAATAGTCCCTCTAACTGATCACTTGCACACAAATCAAGTTCATCCTTAATGACTCTCGGTTCCTCATATAGATTCAGAGTATTTCCTAGGTAATAGCATGCTTGAATAAATAGAGACTCCATCCTTTTATATGCGTTGCTCAATATCAGCAATACACTATTCAGTTATATTTTATGCTCATCCAATTAATTGGACATCAGGAACCGACTGTTTAACGCGCTGAATAAAGTAATCAGCTAGATATGCCTATGGTTATCCCAAAGGACTGTTGCATGATATTTTGAGACGCGTGAGATTTTGAGACACTACTACTAGCAAACCATGTATGTGCTATTAGAAATTTTACAGTGATATTTTGAGCACTATTATATAGGTAATTTTCTACTTAATATTACTTTTTATTAGGAATTTAATTAAGATTACACACACAATTTTGAGACGATAGATAAACCATAGAGACATAGATGTGCTATTATATATTGTTTTGATAGGCTGGTTATAACAAATTCTACTTGATCACTTGTTTTGAACGTCTTTCACTATATTTTATATTCTATCTACAATATTTTTCCCTTTATAATTAATTAATTTAATTACTGATAATTATAGCTAGCTATACCAGTAACCCAATTCCAATGTATATCTGATTTGACTATTTTTCCTATTCTAATAATTTCCCCATTCAGCATGTGGGTTATCATACTAACAATTGCAGGGACACAAGTTATATTAAAACAAAAACAACTATTATAAACAAACAGAATACATACGTATGCTAAATTTATTAAATAAAATATTATAATAATAAACATAAACTAAATAAAAACTCAACATAGTATATAGAAATAATGACAAAGATTAACTTCTTTCTAAATGTATCATACTTAAACTAGGAGAATATCTCGAAAGAGATATATATTTATAAGATAAATAAAAGGTAAACTATTTCTTCAATTAGTTTTGATTGTATTAAGTAATAACCAATTAGTTTTTGGGGGTCCATTGATACAGTGGTAACCGCACATCTATACCCATTCAATCGGCCCCATTTTCTATTTAATCGTATGTGTGTAACTACATAACAGAATGAGCATCGCATTGTTCAATAAGTCTTGTAATTCGTGTACAGTATTGACACGACAGGTAGATAGAGATCGAAGTAGTTTTGGATGTAAAGGACAACATGGTTCCCAACATTAGAAAAAGGAAAGACATGGTCATCTATTTCCATAAACAACCAACTGTTATCCCGCCTTTAACCATCCAGGGGATGGAGATAGAGCGAGTGTCTTCCTTTAAATTGTTAGGTGTCGTTATTAATGACAAGCTAACCTGGGCCGATAACACCAACTATATATACTCCAAGGCCTCTAAACGCCTCTACCACCTAAGGCAGCTTCGCAGGGCTGGGCTAGACAGCCTATACCTGCTGATGTTCTATACAGCTGTAATAAGGCCGGTTATTGAATATGCCTGCCCCTTTTGGCATAACTCTCTGACCGCATCCGATTCAGCTAACCTCGAAAGTATTCAGAGGAGGTAGATGAAGATCATCGAACCAAATTTGACATACGAGTTGGCATGCGCTAAACACAAATTAATTAAGACATCCGCTCGGAGGGAGAAATTAGCTAAAAGATTCTTCTCGACAATCTGTTTGGATTCAAGCAGATTGCATTACCTTCTACCGAAACCTATTAACACCAGGTACTCCCTCCGAAATAAGCGTAAACTGCCGCTCCCCAAAGTCAAGACTGTATAAGCATTCCTCATCGGATCATTGACGCTGAAATTGCTACAGGTGTTCATAAGTGTAAGCGAGTTTTTATTCCCCGCATTCCCATGACTCCATCTGACTCAGGCTTTCCGTTTGTACTCAGAAGGAGGCAGTTCCTTATTCGCACTGCCTTTTGTATTACCATTAACAAAGGGCAAGGGTAATGCAGTGCACTCCACTCAGGATTCATGTACCATGGATGTATCTCTTCCATGCTCTCCCCTTACGCAGTCTGATTCCGAAGACCCGGTCTTTAGTCCTGTGAAAAGGGTATTTGTACCAGATGATTATGAGCCACTCAGTAAGATACCTAAGCTAACTGAATTCAGTGATAATATCCTCAGTCCATTCCTGGATTCCCAATCTACTCAGTCTCCCAAGAATACTGTTTTGTCTGTTTTGCCTGATTTGATCTTTGATGGTGTTATCACAGGCCCAGTACATACTATGGATATTGATTTGCTCAATTGTTCCATTAATAACTTGACTCCCATATGCAAAGAGGATTGCCAGTAGTATTGGGTTGGATGTTGAACCAATTTTAATAACTAGAGAATCATTACATCGCACTCTTATTAATACTTGTATGCATACTACTATTCCAGGGTCGACGGAAGCGATCAGGCCATGGCCTGACCACTCTTACGTCACTAGTTAGTCCGTTCAAGCCATGGCCTGACCACTTTATTACTGCTTCCGCCGGTCCTGAATACACTTGAATATTTCTTTAGTACCAGTATTTGCCGATTGTAATTGTTTGTATCGAGCATTATCCCGTATTATATTTTGTACTAAATCAAAATTTGGAATGCTAAAGCAGAATTTGATTGGTAGATTCATGTCGAGCCTTGAACACTCCCCTAATGTTATGGAGAAATCGGGTTTGTTCTGAGCAGGAATTGCACGAGCACGTACAACGCATATCCGCTCCTTATGCATGGGTACTGACGTACAATTAAGGATGCTTTAGCTGGCATAGACGTTGTCTCTATTATTGCAACCGATAGTGATTGCAATTACTGGAGACGAGACCCTGTGCATATCCATGTTCAACTATCAAGTCCAATAGTATGTGATTCAACCTACCATGGTAAAATTGGGGATAGTGTATCAGAGCATACACCACCATGTAGGTTCTGAACACTTTGATTCATTTACTTAGTAGCTCAATAAGGTTACATCATTATTTGAGTTCCATCTGACTATTCTATTGGTTGGGGAGTGATTCAGCTTGTATCATAGCTGTATGTCCACAGTTGCAGTCTAATGAGCAAATAAACAGGCACCCTATATAGTCAAGTCTTTGGAAAGATTAATGAACTATTGCCAATTACAGTGACTAAATAATAACTGCATAGCACGAACACGCGCTATACAGTTCTTTATCATCAGGATTTCCTGATGCAACGGTTACACAGTGGCACGAAACCTCCAAAACCTGGATCTAAGCATTTAGGTTGCAGATAACATTATAAACTATATTAATGACTTATGGGAAATCGACCCCAAAGAATCATTTGGTGTAAGCAGAATTATTCTATCGTTTCAGGTGTGAAGTTTATGACGTCAGTCACATTTCGAGAACCCTGAAAATTCACTTAATCTCACATAATTCGCGCCCTCTGAGAGATAAAATATGAAAATTTAATAGAACATGTACATTAATGATGCGGACACGTTGGTCACACCAGATTGCAAATATGCTTACTCATTGTCGCATGATGACGTAATCACTAAAATTTCACATTCTTTAAAATTTATTATTTAGGCCTATTTACGCTTTATAATCATTGTTAGAAGTATAGAAACCACACATACCAACCGCGAAGCGGTTGGTGTGTGTGGTTGTGTTCTGCCGCGAAGCGACCTGGCAAGCGAAGGGCGCTGGTATAAATTAAAGTACTTTAAAACCCATAATATTATCCTATTTATTATGATTAACCGTACACTGCCTAACTGTTACAACGTGTATCAAGAGCACTGATAAGTTTATAGATAGTCAATAATGCATAAAATCGATGTATTTTCGAAAATTTTTGGACATTCTGTGTTCTTCCACTATTTTTTGTAGTGCTTAGGATATCTGAGAAAGGAATTTTGAAATTGTTTTGGACCATGGATGAGCTTCTTCACTCTGATCCATGGTCCAATTTATGAAATTTTCATAACTATAAGAATGCAGTACAAAACGTTGGTAGGGAATCAAAATACATAATAGTTCATTGTCAATCTAATGCACAAAGAATTTCTATAATACGGAATCTTTGGGGCAGGTATTTGGATATTTTATTTCATTCTCATCCATGGTCCAACAATTATAATATCTAATATCAATCGACCTAAACAACAATTTAATTTGGGTATATACCGATATTTTCGGAATTATTATTATATTATATATATACAGATAAACATATTATCCGTCTCTGCTATTGTATATTTTGAAATCTATCTATAGTCTTCAATTTAGAATTTTCTTGCGTCGAACGAATACTACACCCTAAGTTATTAGCAGTGTTTGCCAGAAAAGACCACCCCGGAAAAAACCCCATGGAAAAGGGCACTAAATTTGGAAAAAACCATTTATGACCATATATGGCAACACTGCATGCCCATCTATGGTATGCTTCTATATGCAAGAGACAAATTTTCTAATGAGATTCTACACTTCTAGTGCACCGATTGTTAAATTTGGGACTTTTGAGAATGGGTCACTTCCCTAATGTTAAACTATGGTTAGTGGATTAACCACTGAATACACTGATGATAATAAGTCTGATATACTTATATGATATGTTTACTAATACGAAGTACCAAAGGTGCTAGGTGAACGCTGATAAGTGTGGTATACAGGAATTCTTCGATACCAAATAATCATTTAAAAGTAATCTGACCATATGAAAGATATCAAATTGTGGAATATGCATTTACTTACTATAGACAGTAAAATAGTAACCGCACTGTCACCGAAATATATTAATCATGCGTGGGCCAGTAAATAGAAAAAGGCAGAAAAGTCCAGAAAAGGGCGATTTTTTCCGGAAAAAACCGGTTTTTTCCACCTGCCCCGATCTTTTCTAGAAAAGGGCGGTTTTTTCCGAACACTGGTTATTAGGAGCCCAATGACAGTATTCCGTGCGTATACCTCGACTCTCTTGTTTCTCTACCGTCACCCAGCTGTTAGTTCTCAACTAACTTGTTCCTGACGCTTCTCCCTGTCTTACACCATATCACGGGAGACCAATGACAGTATTCCGTGCGTATACCTCGACTCTCTTGTTTCTCTACCGTCACCCAGCTGTTAGTTCTCAACTAACTTGTTCCTGACGCTTCTCCCTGTCTTACACCATATCACGGGAGACCAATGACAGTATTCCTTGTGTATACCTCGACTCTCTTGCTTCTGTACCGTCACCCAGCTGTTAGTTCTCAACTAACTTGTTCCTGACGCTTCTCCCTGTCTTACACCTTATCACAGGAGACCAATGACAGTATTCCTTGTGTATAGCTCGACTCTCTTGCTTCTGTACTGTCACCCAGCTGTTAGTTCTCAACTAACTTGTTCCTGACGCTTCTCCCTGTCTTACACCTTATCACAGGAGACCAATGACAGTATTCCTTGTGTATAGCTCGACTCTCTTGCTTCTGTACCGTCACCCAGCTGTTAGTTCTCAACTAACTTGTTCCTGACGCTTCTCCCTGGCTTACACCTTATCACGGGAGATCAATGACAGTATTCCTTGTGTATAACTCGACTCTCTTGCTTCTGTCCGTCACCCAGCTGTTAGTTCTAAACTAACTTGTTCCTGGCGCTTCTCCCTGTCTTACACCTTATCACGGGAGACCAATGACAGTATTCCTTGTGTATAGCTCGACTCTCTTGCTTCTGTACTGTCACCCAGCTGTTAGTTCTCTACTAACTTGTTCCTGACGCTTCTTCCTGTCTTACACATTATCACGGGAGACCTTATCAAAGATGAACATTAGTTAGTTCAATTGAAGAATACTTAGTTCAATTTTATTTATACAAGGGTGGGGTTGGCTAACCGATCTGAAGCAACGGTTACAATTGATTACTCGCAACGGTTAACCGGGTAACCGCCCATCCTACACAATACTATAAATCCTATATACAAATTTGATTATACTACAGAATAAGACTCAGGTGTATAAAGTATAACTGCATAAGTATATTAACTGATACATCTCGTGCTTTAGGCAAATTTAAATCAATGTTGTCCAATAATATTTATTAAGTGGTGTTGAGAAATGGATTTAGGACTATATATTCTGATAAAATTAAAAGTTTTTTAATACTTTATACATTAATTTCCCAATAACTCTGCTGTTATTTAACAGACCGGCTAACTGGTTAATAAAATCTCTAACCGTTAACCGATGTCAGCAACGGTTAACTGGTTAACCGGTTAACCGAATCCAGCCTTGATTTACAAAACTCGATATTACAAATTCTGAAATTGCTATCTCGTCATGCTATACTAAATTATTTGAACAACGTATGCTTTGTATAATGTGCTTTTCATGAGCTATAATAATATCTAGCTTGGCAACAAGCCATCTGTTCTTTGTTTATTTATGCATTGCACTGTAATCTAGGTTGGAGCGTGACCTTCGATATATAAGGCCTGAGTGCTAAGCGAAAATTTGTGTACCATGGATTACTTAAAGTGCATTGAAAAATGGAGAATTGTTCTTTATCCCAATAATTAGCAATGATAGAGCTGAAAAGTGTATTATAACTATATAGGAATATGGTACCCAGGTATACATAGCACTCTCCAGAATTGTGATGTCATCATCTGATGACGTAATGGTAATTTTGGTTGCGAATTATCTTGTTTTTCTAGCATACTTTTAACATAGTTAAACGCGTTATAAATGTTCAAAATTGGAACATGGTTATACCCATAACTAGTTGAAAAAAATATATCGAAATTATAAATGGAATGTTGACACATTCCTCGGTTGCCATGGAAATGTATATTTCCTAAAATGTGTCATAACTCAAAAACTATGAATGTTATGCAAACTAGGCTGGTACTGATCTGTCCGGAATAGGTAACTTCCTATTCATTGATAATACATTTTATATGCCTAACTTCAATCATCTTTCGATATATTTTTTTCAACTAGTTATGGGTATAACCATGTTCCAATTTTGAACATTTATAACGCGTTTAACTATGTTAAAAGTATGCTAGAAAAACAAGATAATTCGCAACCAAAATTACCATTACGTCATCAGATGATGACATATCACAATTCTGGAGAGTGCTATGTATACCTGGGTACCATATTCCTATATAGTTATAATACACTTTTCAGCTCTATCATTGCTAATTATTGGGATAAAGAACAATTCTCCATTTTTCAATGCACTTTAAGTAATCCATGGTTCAAACCAGCACTCAGGCCTTATATATCGAAGGTCACGGTTGGAGTTATTATTCGAGGTAGTAGACTAGTGTTCATGTTTAGATAGTATTTATCCATTTAGGGATCCCGGATGTTCTTTCGGTGGCATTGATGTTCCGGATCGGTTGGAATGGCGGGTATGCAGTTAGTGATGAATACTACTTGTTTGTTCGTCGTACGATACTTCTTATCCATCCAAACGAGTAAGCACACCGGCTCTTCCGCCACAAGTTTCCTTTCTTCACCTTGCCTTGTACTATGAGTGAAGTTGACCTTATAGCTGTACCATTTGTATGCCCAGGTTAGAGGGTGCATTTGGTGACCACGTATTTCAGATCCTGCTCGAGGGAGGTTATGTCTGCTGTTCCAACCATGCCGGTTTGTCGTGAGCGAAGATAGGCAGCCAGGTCGAGATGCGAGAAGAACATATCGCAATAAATGACATGACCCTTTTCGAAGTAGGGTTCAGCTAGTTGTAGCACAACATCACGCCCTCCCACTGACTGTACACTGCTGCCGAGATAGATGTTCTGGGTGAGGGAGTATCCGCAACAGGCACAGCAGATGGCCCATAACTTTATTCCGTATTTATTCGGCTTAGCGGGCATGTATTGACGCAGCACACTCCTCCCGTAGAACTTTACCATCATTTCGTCGATGGAGAGTGCTCTAGCTGGCGTGAGAAGTTTCGCGGAGTTATGATTGACATCAGTGAGCTGGTTGGCGAATTTTGCCTCAAAGCGTCTGGCTGTGCCGAGGTCCTGAGGGATGTTTTAATTGTCCATGAAGTGCAACATGGTTAGTAGCTGCTCGAAACGATCTCGCGAGGTGTGTGCTGTGAAATGTGGCAGATTGTAGATTGCGGATTTATGGAAATATGCTCGACGATTTGGAAACTGCCAGCGATGTCCAAAGGAGGAGTCCTATGAAGCAGCGCATCTCGTTGTAGGTGGGCACTTGCCAATTTTGTAGCCCCTTTTGGTTGCGGTAGAGTATGGTCTGATGGAGAAGGCACTCTATTTGGTGTGGGCTGTAGATTGCGTCGAAAAAATCCACCGGTTCTTCGCAGTCGATTAGGTACCGTCCTTGTTGAGACAGTGTGTGCTGCTGAGATGGTGGATCAGGGTGTAGCTGATTGAGTGGTTCTGGAATGGCTGGTGCTACCTTGGAGATATTATCTAGTGAGTTTCTGTCTACTGATAGAGCATTTTCATATGGCTCCTTGAAGAAAGGCTGTGCTTGGAGAAATTCTGTGGATTGGATCTTACTCCCTATGAGCTGTTTGTGCTCTGCGTCCCAGATCTCAGGATAGAATCGTTCAATGGGCGTGTTTCTTAGGGTCAAGCGTCTGCGATACTTTTTCTTTTCACATTTTGTCCTGGTTTCAGTGTTTGCATCAATCGCGTATACATAGAGATCTACACGTGGTAGTCCTGTGGGTGATTTTAGATTGGTATCGGGCTTGAAGATGGGCCGGTTTTCCCAGATTTTGTAATTGTCGGGATATTACTCGGGAATCTTGTCTTTAGGAATGGGGGTTCTCATTGTGAATATTTGTGGGCTAGTTTGCAGTTGCATCTGTTCAGCGATGTAAGTGACAGTTGTAAGGGGTTTGACTTGTTGAGATTCTGGATTGTAGCGAAAGTCAGTACGTTTGGTTCTGCTGTTGAGTATGGATGGGCTTGAGCTACGTTTTCCTGTTGATCGTGTATCGAGTGATGTTTGAACTGGAGGAGGAGAAGGAGGAGGGGCTAGGTAAACTGTTGTGTGCTTGCTAGTATCTCTGTCTGAGAGGACGAGTGAATGTGTAGTTGTGGGAAGGCCATTCCAGCTAATTGGCTAGCAGGACTGGACAAGGGGCTGCTAGTTGTAAATAAAGTATCCGACACGTCCTCGCTAGCTGTTGAAGGACCGAGTGTCGGGTTAATTGTCGAGGCGGTAGGCGTATTAGTTGAGCCAGGCACTGGGTTAGTTAAATAGTCTGCCTGTAGTAGACCGTAAAGTCCATCGTCGTCCCCATCATCCTCCGACAGAGCTCATCGTCGGAATCGTTCTGATATTGGGTTGGAGCAGTGCCTGCTGGGTGAAGAGTCTGATTGTTATCAGTCTGCAGCTGATCGTCTTCCGGATCCACAGTTGTGAGTGTGGGAAAATTAGTTGCCATCTGAATTGACAGAGTTGTGCTTTTGAGTGTTGTGTGTGATTGAATAGTTGAATGATTGAAATTGGTAACATTTGCACAAAATAATCGTCTATATATAGGAGCTCAGTAGCGGATCCAGGGGGGGGATGGGGGGGATGTATCCCCCCCCACCAGATTTTCAGATATATAATTTTGGTAAAACTAATAAAATAAACTCAATCAAAGCAGATGTTATTCGACCTTTGGTATTGTTCATACTAACCTATCTCCAGTATACCTATCATCACATGCGATTATTGTCACTATTCTGCAATTTAGCATTAATTCGTAGATTTCGTAGACCCTCTACATTGATGCACCTCACTTACTTTGAATGATTTTGGTGAATATCTTTTTAATTTCTGGCATTTACAGTATATATCTTAGTTTTGATCAGGTGAGGTCGCAGGATCTGGCCAGCCCGGGGCAAAAGAGCAGCTTTTAGTATAAATCCGGGGCATGCTCCATGTAATTATACTACCAATTGGGCTGGAATCCGGGGGACGCCCCCCCTGGGACCGCCACTGGTTTTGATACCTTAGATTTTGTTATCTAGCATTAACAGTGTACGTCATATATTCTGTTCTCACTCCGCAGGAACTTGGTCGGCACCTAGACCTTATTGAAGGTTTATATCAAACGGTCGATATCGATATTTGAGCCCATCCGAGTAAAGAAAAAATCCAGGGGGAATAAACCCCCCATGACCCCCTAATGATCGCTCGCTACGCTCGCTCTAAATCCCCCCCACCAGAAATTTCTGGATCCGCCCCTGTAGGAGCTGGGTACCACATGGACACAATGAAGTGGCTAAAAATAGAGAATGGAAATTCCATCATCAGTGACGCAAAAGGAATCCTATTTCAAAGCTGATCGTATTACCATATGTGGCAGTAATGGTTTCTCCATCAAGCCAGCAGCAGTGAAGTGGCTAAAAATAGAGATTGGAAATTCCATGAGCAGTGACGCAAAAGGAATCCTATTTCAAAGCTGATCTTATTACCATATGTGGCAGTAATGGTTTCTCCATCAAGCCAGGAGCAGTGAAGCTGGTTAAAAATAAAGAATGGAAATTCCATCATCAGTGACGCAAAAGGAATCCTATTTCAAAGCTGATCATATTACCATGTGTGGCAGTAATGGTTTCTCCTCACGTATTGATTATTTGAAAAATTTGAATGGCAGCTATTTTTTTTAATGTATTCAATGATGAAGTACTAATTCTTAAAATTATCATGAGCATATTACAATCCTATCTCAATTGCTTGTTCGCCCTGATAATTCTCATAATTGCAAAACACCTCAACTACTACTAATGCTCATATGATAACATATGTTGTAACCGCATGGTATTTTTATTTTTATCCTTGAATTTGTATATTATTCTTTCTCCTGCCCTTCTTATCGTGGAATAGTTTGAATTTCATTCGTTATACAGTATATGTGTATATTCCTGTTTGTATCCACGTACCTGTCTCCCATTTTTGAATTGCTAGCATGATATGACAATTTGAATTTTTTTCTTCCACAACCAGACTATTTATTGTATGATTTCTCTCTGTTGAGAATCTTGCAAAAGTATTACTGAGAAGTTTCATTGTTTGTATCAACATATTAGTATTCCAAGTTCTGTATTGCTACCTTCGAAATGGCACACTCTGACATTGTTTTCTGAAAATGCAAACTAATATTTTAATTAATTGAGCTTTGTTTAGTACCTTGTAAAGTATTACCGAAAAGGATCCTTGTCTATTGTCGGCTGTGCACTGTGCACTACCCAGCCTCATTAGTGCTTCCACTGACAGCATTCAGTAGTCACACACCAGACACTTCCTCATCCATCATGACCGGATTGTTTGTGAGTTATTGCTTACTATGCACTCAGCTTTCAAAGCCTGCTTGCCCCATGGTTATTTCGGCTCAAATAAGTTGGAAATGTACTGAATACAAATTTATGCACTTTGGTGAGTTTGTTTTTCTAAGCTTCTCATAATTGACCTAGGGCAAGCATGCCTGGCTCTATTTTCTAACCTGTGTATGATGCTACTATAGTATGAGCTTGGAGTACTTTCAACTCCACTAACCATAGATCAATTATACCATATAATGTACACTGCGCCCAGAGAAACAGATGCAGTTATAATTATAGCTGCAGATAGCGAGATATATTTAAAATGAAGAAAAGATTGAAATACTACCAAAGATACTGGTTAGAACAAATAGGCTCTTCGAGACTTTCTGTATTCCAGAATAACAAAAGCACGACCAATGACCTGGAGAGCTTTCACGCAAATTTGGAAAGGAAATTCAGTTCTCACAATCCAAATTTTTGGAATTTTGTTAAGAAGATGAATAAAGTTATTAAAACTACATGGAAATAATTGATAACAATATCCCAATCCGACGTACTCCACTACCCATTTCACAGCATAAAAAGCAAGTTATCCATGAACTTCAAGGAAAATTAATACGCGGTGAAATCAATTCAATTGATTATTTAGAGTGTATTCGTTATCAATACAAGACAGAATTCATGCAATTAGGAAACTTAGGTCAATGTACGAATGAAAATGGAATGATGGAATTTCAGAAGATGAGGATTTACCAAACGTAGAAGATACGGCATATATAAGAATATGTCGGGTGAGTCTTGTCAAAGAAGTTGATACTCTCATTAATCCGTGTCAACACGCGCAATAGTTTCAGTGCACAACTGCACTGAAACAATTGCCTAGTCTGAAGAGCTGAACAACTGCCCAGTTTGTAGAGGGCCAATTCAAAGTTTCCTCCGAATATTCTTATAAATCTGTTTAGGATTTGACTGGGACTTCATTTTTTGTTATTTTCATTTTTATTATTATCATTATTTCTGGTTCTTTTTCCATCTAAATCTTATTATATTAAATCATAGAAAGATGGGAAATATGTTTCAATTTATTCCAATTTTGAAATTCAGCCTTATTCCACTTTTGAAAATCATACTGCCTTATTCCAATTTCCAATTCGGCTTTATTCCATTCGGGCTTATTCATCTTTTCCCTCGAGATTAGATTGTTTTGGATAGTACCCTATAAAGTATGACTAGTTGAAAATTTCAAGTGAATCTAACCAGTATTTCCTGTAGAGACCATTATAAGATCCAGAAATGTGAAGGTCATCATGGAAGATCACTTTTAAAAATGAAGTAAATGTTTGTGGGCGCACACTGTTTAATTTGATGCCAAATCCGTTGTTATTTATACTGTACAATATTTGCACATATAATTGCGGATAAAACCAAAATTTCACCATTCCAATACAAATATTCAGTGTTATAGGCATTTGAAGTCAGATATCGGCTGCCAAGGTGCCAAATCTGACTTCATAGGGCTGTTTCATCGTACTTTACACGCATTGTAACTTGACACACTTAGCTTAGTCGTGACCTACGGTCTAAGGTCACTGCTTAGTTAATCTAGTCAGTTTCTTGTAATTTTCTTGTTTTCACAAACATTTAGTCGCCAGTAAACAATATAATTTTCCGAAAACCAATAACCTATAATTTCTGATCATATTTCTTATATTTTATTACAAATAACTTATATAGAGCTCAGCTCTAGTAGAGTTCAGTTTTTCAGTATGTGTATTCAGGCACTGAGAAAGGTCAGTTTTTCCAAGAGTTTGAAATTGACCTTTAGAAAGTAAGGCTGGGCTTTTGGTATGGGAAAAAATCTGAACTCTACTAGAGCTCAGCTATATATAAGGATTCTCATTTTATTATGTGTGCGATCATGATTGTTTCTCGTATATAAATTGATTATAATTGTTAATTTTAGAGTAAACAAAAAACATCCCAATTAGATTATCTAATTGCCACTTTGCAATATACTTCATGAATTGAAATGTAAATATAAAGTGTAAACATAAATAAACTACTATAAGACAATATCATCAACAATTATATGTGCTTTAAAAGTTTCATATCCTGAATTCATTAATCTGGTGACGGGCTCGTAATATAAATCTGAGTTAGAAATGTACAGGCAGACTGCTCCTGAATTTGTAAGTTTACAGCCTGAATAACGGTGCCACTCTATTCTCTTCCAGGTTTTGCTTGTATCATACCTATGTACATGGGCGCCGAAACTCTCAAACGCTAGGGGGGGTGTGACGTAATATTCAAATGTAAAAGTTCAAAAAACAATGCGTATGGGGATAAAATCCATGTTGGATGGGCATAATTGTAAAGATATATACATCATCCACTGATATTTATACAAACTCATCATGGAATCAATAATTTTCCATTTTTCTTCCCTGACTTCTCCTCGGCCAGGGGGGGTGACACCCTCCCTGACCACCCCCACTTTCGGCGCCTATGCCTATGTAGCAACATAAATCACTGAATCGAGCATTGAAGACATGGCCAGTGTTTCCACATCTGTTCCCAATATGATCTCCATCCATGCAAGATTCTTTTAAATAGATACCGGGGACTTTTTTTGGTATAATTTAGTTTTCAAGTATCTGTCAATTAATGGATTGCCTTGGGTAGCCATTAAACGACAGACTTCCGCTCTTAGTTTGCTATGATAATTCTGTGTTCCAGATACCATTTTAGAAATACACCTGAAAAAGCAATTTCCATCCTTTCAATCTTGGCTGTTTCGCAAGGTATGCATTTTGAGAGAAGTTGTCCAGTCAGAACTGACTCTTGTTTCTAATTGTTTAGTGAAATCAATACCAAAACTTTTAAAGAAGCTTCTCTGCCATTGTTCCGTGATAGGACAGATACATGGAACTTCGTCAGATATGAAATTATATGACGTATCTTCTTGCTTTGATCCAAATAGCCTTTCTATCATATTTGTTTCAAGATGCTCGCATATCTATTTAGGAAAAAAACAATAAAGATAACTATTCCATGAAATTAAGAAGGCAAACGCAGTAAGAGACGTCGATATTTACGATCACGATAAATACCAACTTACAACTGGATATAGAACTTTGTGTGTATATTCAATACAATGTCTACTCTGTAAATCAGGATTCGAGTAATTCTTTTCGAATGCTACTTTGCACCATTCTAACAGTATGTTCATCATACCTTCTCTATACAACCAAAAAACTCTCATAGAAATAATTTAAAATAATTACATATACATGTACGTGAATATGAACTGAGAATCATGAGAATCAAGGACTTTGTCCTTCATATGGACAAAGTCCATATAAAGACAGCCCCCTGTGTTACTTCCATCTTTTTGAACTTGTATGTCAAGACCATTGTCACTCGTAAATTGTAATACATCAGTATTATTAAAACTCGATTGTTGTGGAAATGTTTGTCCGGATTGCAATAAGTGATAGGGAAATATCACTTTAATAATGCATTGTTATAATAGCAAAATAAGTACAGTCGAGATCGGGGTTTTTCGCCACGGGTTTTTTTGCCTCTCCGGGTTATTTTGCCTCCTTGATTCTTGTTTCTTCATAACCTCATAGCACTGTCTAATGTTAAATACAGTTTTTTTGGCTTATCGGCTTTTTTTCCTCTTTTTCCATGCATTTAGGTGGGCAAAAAACCCGATTTCGACCGTATGCTGATTCCGAATAACAAATTTCTAATATGAATATTTTGTTGTTGTTATTGTTTGCAAAGTAAATACACAAACTAGTGAAAATCAAAATGAATCTGGAAACTAGCTTCTAAATATCAAGTATGCTGAATTCGAATTTCGCCTTTATAAGTTCCAATGAGACATTTTATTTTAACCCTTCGACGACTAGGTAAATGAAATTTAAACTGAAAATAAATTCACTTTCAATTGAAACTGAAAATGAGATTTTTCTATTTACCTTATTATAGGAAATTAACGCGCCATGTAATTAACGCGAAGGAAATTAACGCTCCATGAAATTAACGCGAATTGGAGCTGAACATTTTCAAATTCATGAAATTAACGGGAATAAATTTTATAAAAAAAATTCAGGATTATTAATCTCATGATTTAATACTATTATTGTGCCCAAATAGGCTTCCCATCTACTTGATAGACATGGTATATCCTTTCAAACTAGTTGCACTCCTGAAAATATGTAGCTCGGAGGTTTGTCCATCCATTGTATAATTTTGCTAAATAGCAGGAAATTAAGGTCATGGAAATTAACGCTCCATGAAATTAACGCTCCATGAAATTAACGCGAATGGAAATTAACGCGATTTGGAGAAATTCGCGTTAATTTCATGCCGCGATAATTTCCTTTAATAAGGTATACCTTTTACCCCGTGTGCAACGAAGGGATAATTATATAACTTATAGTTGTCTCACAATTCTTTAAAAGCTCGTTATATAGCTACTATTTATTATATTATACCATGTCGAAAGGGCTGACATCTTTGAGAACATAACAAATTACTGTAACTGTCGGACACAGTTGTTTCTTTTCTAAACTATCCAAAGTCTGATGCAAGGGAGAAATATGTGTCTTACTCTTTAATTTGGAGATAACATCTTCCTAGGTAATAGTTAGGTCCAAATGTGAATCACAACCAATGGCATACCGTGATCAAATGCGGACTGGGCATGAATAAAGAATGACGCCCCAAGGTGTGAAATATTTAACTTAAATTTTGTGATTCAATTATGCATTACTTTATTTTGCTAAACAATATTCTAACAACTCACAACAAATAGTAAAATCTAATATTATTTTACTATAGCTAATAGGCTATATAGGCTATCACTATTATAGGTTTTGATTTCTGAAATTCAAGTCATTAACACTCATTTTGTAAGAATAATTATTAATTATTAACTGTAGCTGTACGATTATCAATTGATATTTGTGAATTGAAAATAGTGAATAGTCAACAGACAATACACTGAAGAATTTAATTAAATATTGGATTTCTATCTGCAGAATGTATATGGAAAAGTAACTATTTTTTATATGGAGGCACAGTTCACAACCACCAAATATAGTGCCTCCAAAGGAAAATGCAGTCGGTTATAAATTTTTATAAAGATAGTATGTTCTGCTCCACTGGTTATAAGAATAATCAAGGTTTCCTTAACTAACATGTATTGAATTTAATTAATCCAATATTATCTCCCGTGAAATACCATAAAGATACTTTTCTGATAATTCCAAAACCTAGATTGAAATAGAGTTGAACTTAAGATAAAATAAATAATTACACAGGAGTTATATTTTGTTACCTTGCGTCTTTTGCATTGGGAATGTTGTTGCAAAATTTGAGCGTTTTTTCTTGGATAAAGATGAAGAACTATTTGTTTGCGATGATTGTCTTAGCGGAATGATCTCTGTCGGAGATCTTTGTTTTCGAAGCATATAATTTGAGTGGACTTCTTTTGCAGAGTATTGTACTTTTTCAGAAAGGATGTTTTCTTCAAATTGGGGCTGTAGACCAATACAAACGTATCTATTTGTTATTATATTCAATAACTTTATAAAGATATATATATAGGTTTGTATGCGTATGTTTTTGGTGATTTCAAAATAAATATATTTTTAATAAATACTTTCCAAAGTAATTGACCCAATCATTAAAATCATTCCCTTGAATTATCCTGGAAGTATTTTTTGATAGATGTATGGGGTATTTTACAGTATGCTGTGTATTGCCTTTTGTTGTCCATATATGGCTTGCTGTTAGTTCTTTTGCGTCGAAAGGTCCATTATATTTTGGTTGTCTTGAAGTATTTGTTTATTTTTTATCTCTTTGAACATTTCGAACAAGAAAGTTATCACCTTGTTGAATGTTTGATCTAAGTATGATAATCCATTATTGGTAAGTGAGAAATTCAAATAATGATCTAAAATATCAACCCAAATTACCTATTCTTCTTTACTTTTGCATCATAGATTCGTTTTTGTCTCGATTGTTCAACTTTAATATTCATACGTGCCTGGAATACATTCTCTTGACGAATAGAATTTAGCTCATTACACCAATAATCGGTGGATTCGAAAACAACGGCGAATGGATCTTCATGAGCAACATCACTATCGTCATCAACATCAACATCAACATCATCACCATCATCATCATCATCATCATCAACAGACAATTCATCGTTTGTTAATTGTGGGTAAGCATCGAATTTATTACTAAGTTTTAGTAAGCGAACAGAATCGCATTTGCGCCCAAACATCAACTCGAAAGATGTAAATTTGATGGCTCTCTTTATTTTGGTATTTGTAGCCAAACAAGCGAAGGGTAACTTTTGGGCCAGTTCCCATCTGAGTTGTGCTTTAATTTCTCAATCTTCCAATGGTAGATATAAATAATGAATCTTGAATCATACATCATAATTTATAAGAGCTGAATAGTAAGACACTTATGGATGAGTATTAGAAAAAACTGTACTAAGTATCTTCTTCCCATTATTTATAATGTGTTACATTGTATTAGTAGATCAATTAACATGGAATTTGTTTCTATAGTTACAAATATTTTGATTAGAAAACCTATAATAAGTGATAATTCGAACGTTTTCAATATCTTGTTGTGGGATTCCACAAGGCCATTGCTCTGCGGATGGTAGACAGTTGTATGTCTGTTCTCAACTCCGAGTTGTTGGCGGAACGCATTGAATTCCTTTGATTAAAGATTATTATTTAAGAGTAGAATTAATTTTGATACACTATTATTGGTAGAGGAGCACCCAGTAAAACTAACTGCAGCTCATTTTGATGTCGAAATAATTGCTTACACAAAAATGAACTTTAGCTCGTTATACAAAACAATATAATTATCTGTTGAATCATCAGTATTTTTATCAGACTATTTGGTTTCATTTAGGAAATTGTACGCAATGATATTGTGCAAAGTAATTTAGCACAATAAATAGTGTCACGATAGTTCGATAAATAATCAAGTTAACTCATAGATACAGTTTCATAATTTTGGCTTTCGTAAGATAAAAGAAACTAATAGGAAGCCCAAACGTTAATTTGAATTCATCACAAATACTAACCATCACTTGGATGATATCATATTACATCATAATACAGTCACGTTCTTTTATTATGAACATTCAATTTACCAAAAATTGTGTTCATAATAGAGACTTCATAATAAGCGAACTCAATTCAATACAAACCCTATGTAAGTTGTTAAATTGGGACCATAGGGCTTGTTCATAATAAAAAATCTCATATTAAGCATACGAAATCTTGTTCTCAATAAGCAGACCTGACTGTATATATTAATCAAAGTATGTTTACTGTCTTTCAAGTAATTTAATTGAATTGGGTATAGCATACAAGAAATATCAAATATTCAATTCCCAATATAATTCATTTTATTGATTAAGAATTATTGACTAAAGGTTAGCTTTAATTAATTGATAAAACTTTAGTGGATTTTTAATGATTTTTTAATGACACCCGAAACACACAAAATACCCCAATAAATGACTCACCTTGCTCATGAATTCTCTTCCTTGATCGTGTTGTATGATGTTTGGAACTCCAAATAAGAGATAAACACTTAACAACTAAGAAATAACTTCGGAACTTGTTTTTGTTTTGAGAGGTCGAGTAAAGACGAATTTGCTGAGATAGCATACAATTACGAGGACGTGTTTGTAACTGAACTCATTCTCAGGCATATCTGTGAATACATCCACCCAACATAACAACCAACATATGTTGCCATGGTATCTCGGGTGGAATAATTGGCTGGAGTTCTCGTTGTGGTTGGGGAAGCTTAGCAGAAGTGATCTTACATATATGACAAGATCTTACCTATTTGAAGAGTATGATATAATTAATTGGATTGCAACAATTGCCCAATACTTTAGGCCAGTAATAAATTGTTGTGGTTTTTTTCCGGTGAATGAAAAGTCTAGTTTACTTTTAATTTGTTTATTAAAATTTAAATTAGTAACCTTGTTTCAGGAGTTTCTCTGAGGAGGCATGACGCGGGTCTCCTTATCATTATTCCATAATATGCCCACCATACACGATGCAACATTGTATAATGCAACTGACCAGTGTGCATCGTGTATATTAAGATGTTGCATGCCAACTGTTGCACGGTGGAAATAGAGCAGTATTCGCATTTAATGGAACATGTTGTACGAAATCGCAAGATATTACAAGCAACATTGTTGCAACTTGTCTTTACCTTGTGCATGCAACAAACTTGCATCGTGTATGGTGGGCTTTAATCATTATTTCTATAAAATTGCAAACAATTACAATAAAGTGCGGTAGGAAACATACGATAGGGGTAATAGAGCTGAAATAAGTCTATCACTAACAGCTGACTAAATTACATTTGGGATTCATATTATTTACCATTTAGAAAGAACTACAAACTAATTATTCTCGACATAATTAAGTGAATTATCTAAGAAAAGTCAATATTTTGAGTAAAATAAACTGTTAAGAAAATCTCAAAACAACTCGCGTATTCTTCGATATCCTTGTACATATTATCCCAAAATACTGTTGTCTGATTGAAGCTTGCATAGCGTTGATGCCTGGATGATCAATATGATTGTCATCTTTATCTTTTGAATTTCAGAACTTGTATGAGGGTATTCTAAACTTTCTGGAACGCCCATTTTATTAATTATGATCTAAAAGAAGGAGAATAGAGTATTATCTTCTACATGTTAAATTCGTTATATTATTGATTTGCAAACCTTGTATAACTTTTGATCTTTCACTCGAAAATGTGACGCTCTTCTGCGGGAATTAGCCTGTGCATATCGTCCTTTTTCTTGAACATCGAGTGGGTAGGTTCCAGCGGATAGATATTGCACTAGATTGTCGTATTCGATATAATTCATAGAGATGAAATATAACAACGAACGAGGGGTAAAAGAGAAATAAACGTATATTTAATTAAGTGAATCTAAAGCGTGTCTCTTAATGTCACATTCAGGGACATATTTTAAAAGTTTGGCTTTTTTTCAACACAATTTAGGTAAAAAAAGCTCAATTCCCTATAGGAAATTCACCATAAAAGTGTGTTTTTATGGAGTATTTTTCATAAATATGTCCCTGAATGTGACATTTAGGGACACGATTCCGTCAGTATCCAAATATCTATATATCTATATACATATATACTATATATATGTTGTAGGCGAAATTGAGTACCAGGCGAGATTGAGTCTCAATTTCGCCTGAAACTCATTCTCGCCTAGGCGAGATTGAGTACCAGGCGAAATGGAGTCATATTACTTATAGAAAATTTTTAACTAAATATTATGGGTTATTGTAAATTGATTATATCCAGATCTAATCCCGCTATTTGTTCACTTCCAAATGTTAAAATACTAGGTAATCAAGTATGCTGAATACGAATTTGACACTCACAAATTTCTATTATGTCTATTTATTGTTGTTATTTACAATATAGTAAAGACTTACAACTGGAATTTGAAAACGATTGACCCATTTACAAATTTATATTACCTACAAATATTTATTCTTGTTATTGTTCTGGTTGTTGTTATTGACAATATAGGTAACAAGTTTGTAGAATATTATAATTGAACTAGAGACTAGCTTAAGACGGTTATTTTAAGTAATTGCACATGCTAAATACGAATTTAGAATTAACTACTTGCAAATAAGGGCTGTTTGTTGTTAAACTTTGGGAATTAATTACTAAGAATAAGATTGAGATTTTAAAATATAACTAAGTAAGCAAACTAGTATCATATAGTTACGTATATAGATTAATATTGAAGACTTGACAAAATGAATACGAATCCTTTTGTAAGTTAATTATATTGCGTTGTAAAGTGTAAATTATACATGATAATTAATTAAGTGGAATAGTTAAGTATTCCCTAGCAAAAGCGAACGAGATTATACTGTAGGCTCGTATTTCCTCCTAATAAATATTTATCCTAATCTACTCGCGAATTCAAACCATTTAACTTAAGCCACCAGTTTAATCTCCAATACATATAATTTTCAATACATTCACCATAAACAGAACATAATTAATCGCGACACATTCTCAAATTAATGTTGAGTTTATTGATAAGCTGGTTGTGTTGTTAGTTGGTTTAATAGCTGGTTTTGCTGTTAAATCAGCTTATCAATATCACTCAGTTGAGAATGTATAGTGAGTAAATGAGTAATTACCTTCTAATTATGTAGTAAATGTGTTTAAATGTGCATCTAAAAATTAACAATACAAAGGCGTAGGCTCTGGTATGGTTGGTAGGGCCATGGACATACAAAAGTTTGCCAATTGAATCACCAATGTGCAATGGCCTCCCAATGTCACCGTAATGGACTAACCTATGGGGCCTACTAATCCCATTCCGAGACTACGTCAAACTCCGTATCTGGGAATTCTCCGAATCTAAGATGTTGACATTTTTCAGACTACTTTCTCAATATTGGAAAATAGTCTAAAAATAACAATTGTTAGAATATGCAACCAGAGATGGGGCCAAATCCCTATGGAAATTATAGTTTTAAAGATTTTAAGATTAATCCCAGTCCATTCAGAATGGGATTGGGAATTAATCAGAAAATCTCAAACTCAAGGTCAGTGTGTGGGAATTAAGGAACTTCTAAATGATATTATTTCGAAACTGCTCTGAATTGGTGAATGACAAATACGAATGTTAATCCAAGTTATTTAATTTAATTCTGCAATCTACACCAATTTGCATGTCTACAGGGTCTGAAAGTCATTTCGTTTCTCGTACCTTCAAACAAACAATAAATGTGTATTGTAATTATATGTAATATAAATTATATAATTGATAATAAAAATTATTTAGAAGCTTCATTACATTTTACTTTCACTAAGTAATATAATCTTTGGACAGGTGCGAAGTCAGCCCTAACTATAGTGGGTGTCAAGTGCGTAGGAGTGAGTATAGCCAGCGACCCTAATGGGTGCTCAGCAGAAAACCTCTTACACACTAAGAGGCCTTGTTAAATGTTAATTCAGGAGCACTTTCTATAAAAAAGGTGCTATGTAACGACTGAAAAAGAAATAGCACAGTAACACATATTGACTGTGAAAGCTAACTAATATGATTACATTCTTGACTGAGCTTAGCTAAAAAGAGCACAAGCCTAGTATATTGATTATCTTTCTTTTGGATACAAACGACTTGTGACCTTCATATGTTCTATATTTTGAACAGCGATTTTATTTATATTGAGCCAAAGTAAAATCCATGTTAATTTAAATATCAATTACTAAATAGCATTAATATATTTATTATACGTATTCTATTATTAGCCAATATATCATGTTTAAATAAAACACAAGATCTGAAAAGTACATATATCAACAAAAATTGTGTTGAGCGAAAACATAAATAAATTTCAATTGTTATTGAATACTCACATTGCGATACTTAATAAACAGTCGGAGAAATGCCAGCATAAACATAGAGACAAAGTAGTCGGAAAATTCTAAACATTTGATATTTGGAATTTTTGACAAATGCCGACATACGGAGCCGGACAAATGCAGGCCTCTAGTTAGTTTTTATCTCAAATAGAGATGCGTTTTTTTATCTCCGAATTACTTTAATGTAATCCGGACAAACACATACCTACTCACACACACACACTCACAAAGAACTATTGTGCTTTTCATATATATATTATTGTGGTCTGCTTAAGCACTGCCGGATTTGGTAGCCCGCGAGACCATAGGCGGGCTAACAATAGTGCATTCTTTAGGATAAGGTTATCCACCAGTTGTAATTCTGGTAGTTCAATAATTGTTTTGCTATCTCGTAACCTATCTTATTCAAGAGGTTTTGATCCGGGGTCCCGGCTGTCTATTAACGGCCACCCCAAATAATATTATGAGGGGCGAAACGATACCTACAGACTAGACTCAATTCACAGGTCTAGACTAAATTCGGTTAGCCGGGTGACCGCTTAACAGCTGCTAATATTGGTTAACTGTTACAGATTTAATTGAGCAGTTAACCGCTCTGTTAATCTAGTTAAATAATATCAATGTAATTGCGTATATAAAACACTAATTTAAATTATATTAATTTTGTTAGAATATGGTAATCTTAAATAAATGCAATTCCATATGTATGTAGTAAATTCCTATAAACCAAGGGTGGGGTTGTTAACCGTTCTGAGGCTACAATTATTATTCGTTTTGTTTATACTACAGTGTAGGACTCAGTATTATAAAGTATTACTCCATAAGTAGTCATTAACTAATACATTTCGAAATTTGGGCATGTTAGAAACAGTGTAGTTACAGAAAATATATAATGGGTCATTGTAGTGATGATGGATTTATGATCATCATTTTCAACAAAATTCAGATATTTTATTTATTTATACTGTACTTCCTCGCTAATCCCAACAGAGGTGTTCAGATTTAAAAATTTCTGTTCCGATTAGTGAAGTAATACATTTTCTATTGGCCTCTATTACATGAAATTCCGATAATTTGGATCAAACTTGTCCAAAGCATTGTAATCCAAATAAACATGTAGTATACTACCTAATTTATTGTAGACTTATTAATTTAGGATTCCATTGTAATATACGTTGGATCTCCTGTTCGGACTAGCGAGGATGTACTGTAAGATAATTTCCAAATAATACTGCTAGCTGCTGATTATCAACAGGCCGGCTAACTGGTTAACGAAATATGCAACCGCTAGCCAGCTGGTTAACAAATCGAGCCTTGTATAAACTATAGTTAAGGGTGGGGTTGGTTAACCATTTTGAGGCCACGGTTACGATTATCTTCACACTACGGTTAACCGGTTAACCGCCACTGAAAGTTATAACAAAATATATAGACATTTCTCAGAAAATATCTAAATTGTAGTAACGAAAAACACATTCTTTTAGCCAAGTACTCTATTAGTACTATTAACTGCGGTACAAGTTTATCACTTCAGGTTACTTCTACACTGTGTTGTCACCAAAATATATCTGTGACTATGGGTAATAAGATAAACAATTATTATATTCTGAACAAAATGCGTGCAAATTCACACTGTTATCCAATAATTTGTACTTCTAATTGTAAATTGTAATATTAACATATCGGTTAACTGATCACTAAAATCCGTAACAGTTAACCGGTATTAGCGGCTGTTAACCGAATTCAGCCTTGATTTAATATTTTCTGAAGGACGAAATGTAGCAGTAGTAAGGAATAAAAACAAAGCTGAACCTTACTATTTATGTAGTGTAAATAATGTTCTACTGTGGTGATCAGCATGGGCGGTTGACTGGCTAACCGTGGCGAGAAATTGAATCGTAACCGTAGCCCCAGAATTTACCATTGAATAAAATATTGGGAACAACAAGATACTCTCCCCTGACTTGAGGGTGGGGTCGACACCTCCCTCCTGACGCTATACAGTAAGTGCATAGGCGTCGTAAATGCAAAGGTCAATCCTTCGGGCAGCCAGGAAATTCCGGGGAAACTCCGGGTATAGTATTAGTAGCATAAGGGCAACCCTTCTGGGCCGCCCGGACATTTCCGGGCACCCGGGCGAGTAACGACGCCTATTAGTAACTTAGTAAGTGGCTTAGAAATTAGTATGTATCTCAAATACAAGTGTCACTAAGTGTCTCTTTAACAACAAACAGCACTTATTTGCAAGTACATATGTAGTTAATTCTAGACTAAATTCGTATTTAGTATACTATGCAATTACTTAAAATAACCGCAAGTCTCTATGTTAATTTGGAATATTCCTTAATTTTTAGTGTGCTTCTTCTAGTAAAAACGTTATAGTAGGGTCCTACTATAGTTTTATACTATAAGTGCACACTATTGAATTTACGTCTGTCGGACTTCCGGCCGGCTGGCCGGCCGTACGCGATGGTCTGACTAAACCATAAGGGATAGAGATTTATAATTTGGACAGTAGATATAGAATTTTCTGGAGATGATCACCTCGAAGCCTGATTTCTCAATTTCGCTTTTGTTCGTCAGTTATATCGAAATTTGTATTCTGGTCCAGTGACTCTTTAATAATTCGAATTAGTAATTGAAAATATAGAGGTTGTATTCTCCTAAGGATGTTCTTTTTATATATCAATTAAAATTATTAGGTCGCTAATCAATTCTACGTTTTATTAACGTTTATTTACATAAATCAGCCATCTTCTCCATATTGTAATTACTCTATAGTATACTCAATACAATAGAACATATTACATAAGCCTACTATCTGCTAGGATAATGACTGTTATTGGATTGGTTTGTAAGTGAATATGTGTTTCATACAAGTGCAATTAAAACACTTGGAAGTTGGAATATTTTACAAGTTGATGATGATGTCAATTATTATTCAAAATAGTAACGTAAATACTAGCACGTATTCCTAATTTCTATTTATAATAATTAATCTTTAATTAATTTAATTAAACATTTGAAGTCTTCACAATTCAAACATTAATTAAATTGTATTACACTAAGATGAAATGTAATTTGAATATTGAAATTCTAGTTAAATTAAACATTGGGGAAGTGTAATCAGAAGGAGCACACTCCCATCCCGTCTGTGAGGGTTTTTTTTTAACCTATATTGTAAATAACAACAATAAATAGACATAATAGAAATTTGTGAGTGTCAAATTCGTATTCAGCATACTTGATTACCTAGTATTTTAACATTTGGAAGTGAACAAATAGCGGGATTAGATCTGGATATAATCAATTTATAACAACCCATAATATTTAGTTAAAAATTTTCTATAAGTAATATGACTCCATTTCGCCTGGTACTCAATCTCGCCTAGGCGAGAATGAGTTTCAGGCGAAATTGAGACTCAATCTCGCCTGGTACTCAATTTCGCCTGCGACATATATACTGTATAATACAGAATTACAAACGAAACAAGGGATTGGTTTGAGATAATCAAATACATACACAATAAGTGTGTCAAGTTACAATGGCACATGTATATCCATGGTGTGTGTCAAGTTACGATGCGTGTCAAGTTACGATGAAACATGGCTATAACTTTGAATGTTTACATTGTAAAGTTTAGATCAAGGATCATTCCCTAATTAGATATGTATTTTTTCTTTTATAACTTTGTTTCAAACAATTTGGAGCAAATCTGTGATCCCTACACTCAACAAACTTTTCAGTTAATAATTTTCCTTCATCACATTGGGTGTTCCTTCTACTTTTCCAATTTTGATACTCATACCAGGTTTTCATCTATACCCCCCCTGAAATTATTTTTTGAGAAAAAAGACCTTCCTGAGATTTTTTCTGACCCCCCTCTCTTGGGGGGGGGTTAATTAACTATAGCGAAATGTAAATTACCCCCCCCCCCTGACTTCAATTGGACTTAGTTACCCCCCCCTGAGGTAAAAGTCTAGATCCATCACTGATCAGACAGCCGTGCATCTATAATTATATTTTGTGCAAAATGCTCGCAATAACCAACTTCCTATTCGACCATAATACATTTTGTGACCCTAACTCATACCGTTTTCAAAATGACCATATATGGGCATAGTAATGTGCCAATTTTTGATGATGTAGAATTTTTATATCTTCTAAACTATAAACTCTAGATCTTAGCAGTAAATTACCTTGCACATCCACATACTATTACAAACTCATTAAAAGAACAATTGAAACCATTATCCTATTGATAGCTATCCTATAAATTTACATGATTATATTAAAATAGTGGTAAAAAGTAAAAATAACTTCCCGGGAGGTGCATGGGCCACAAAATTGGTCCCAATTGGTTGAAACCAAGTGTAAACTAAATATTACATTTGTTGTAAGGTAAGGATCCTTGATCCAGCCTCTACAATTCAAACTTTCAAAATCCCAGCCCTTTGAAGTCAGACTTTGACTACCAAGCCACAAAATTCGTCAAAATTAACAAAAATGGAAGTCGAAGTCTAACTTCAAAGGTCTGTAAATTTGAAGGTTTCCAATGTAAAGGTTAGATGAAGGATCATTACTTGTGCAATCCAAAAACACTCTTGTCTCAATTTCCATCTTGACTACAGACGGGCCTCAAGATTAGAATGGCTGTATTTGGTCTATATTGTATATTAAATCACAATGTTTTTGTGTTTGTTTGTTTGTTTGTTTGTTTGTTCAGAATTGATTGAAGAACTGGTAAAAGCTACAGAGTTGAAATTTTGCAGGGGTACTGGGGATACTGTATGTACAAACAAATTTAATATCTACAAAAAATATTCATAAAGTTCCATCACAAAAGGTGTCGAAACCTTGAGCCAATTAAATTATAGGGTTGTTCCAGTTTCGATTAGCAACTAGATTCAATTAGTATATTTGAATGCTTTAGTGTCTGTCAAATGTTAAGTGTGCATTATAGAACACTGAGACAGTGATCTAATTAGTCCAGGCCTTCATCTAGCCCTAAGAGATCCGCGCACCCTAGGAAATCTTTATTTTACAATCGCACCCAAATAGACCAAAAAACACACCAAATTTAGTATTAAAAACACTCTGGGTGCGCATTGCGCACCCAATTAATTCCAATTTCACTCACCCTTCCAGCATTTTGCTTCAAATCGCGCACCCAGATGAAGGCCTGAATTAGTCGAGATGAAATTCAGGCATCTAATCGGTTATTTGTGTTCTGTCTGTCTAGCCATGCATTTCTAACATTACATTGTGTTATTTGATATCGAATTATTATTAATCAATACAATAACTTCTCCACATCCCAAAGTTTGGGGTCCACTGATACAGTTGTTAGTGATATTTAATTTTAGAATTTACTTATCCACCGATCTTCGGCGTTTCTATTAAATAACCTCGCTACTTTCTACCGATGGTGTTTTATATAAACATAAAAAAACAATCGGTAGAAAGTTGCGAGGTTTTTTAATACAAACACCGATGATCGGTGGATAAGTAAACTCTTAATTTTATATTTGGAGTTGGTATATTACTATACACGGACAAGCTTTAAAATATCTATAAAATTATCTGTTCAAATTAGCATAAATATCCAAATTGTTCACTCTGTCCTTATATAGCTAGGATCCAAGGATATATATAGACAGCCTGGGGCCACTCATCAAGAACGACATTTAATCTGAAAAGAACATGCTTGAAATATAGGCGAGGGCCGCAGCCCCGAATACAAGTTGTATGGACGCGCGTAGAGCAGACGAGAAGCTTGTACTAATAAATATTATTGGTTGGAGCACCATACTTGTTTCAATAATCCAATAAAACTTGTGCATATTTGGAATAATCCAAAATAATTAGCATATTTGGTATAATCCAATAAAACTTGAGTATATTCAAATTAGTAGAGTTGAGTTTTGTCGAGTTATTTGGAATTTTCAAAAAAATTATTATTTTTGGAATTTTCCCATTAGTATATCATACATTCACAGTTTAGTGTTTACAAATGGTCATTTATCATGGTTTGATCAATAATCTAAAGCTATAAAAATGTGATTTCCATCACAAGTTCCTATTTTTGTCACAATCATCTTTCACTTTGTATAAACAGAAACATACGAGAGCATTTCTCTATTAATTATTTAGTCTTATTGGATATATACTTCATTTATGTGATAAATTACTGAAAATATACTTCAAATTAATATATTACACTCCTTCGCTATCAATATCGGTACGTAGAGGGCATTGATTGTGATTGCCGGGGAAAACTATTGGGGTGGGGAACATTGATGGTGATTGTGTGGGAGAACTACTGGGAGAGGAACTTTAGAGGGAGAGATTGAATGCGATGATCTAGGAAAGTATGACGATGAAGAGAAGGAATCACTGCAAATCTATCTATCTATATATAAAAAGAGGAATTGTTGTTTGTTTGTGTGTTTGTTTGTGTGTTTGTCCAGAATTAATTGGAAAGACTACGAGTCCCAGAAAGCTGAAAATTTGTATAGAGGGGTAATTTTGTACTGCGACAACGATCTATTGGTTTTTGAAGAGAAATATTCACATTTGAAGGTGTCAAAATTTGTTAGCCAATTAAATTCGAGGGTTTGTTAGTATGGATTAGCAGATTTCATCAATTAGTATAAATAGATTGTGCATAATAGAAATATATTCTGAGGCTCCAATTTGATTGATTGAAAATAAATTCATTTAACCAATCAATCATTAGTCTATTCTGTTGCCTGTTTTTCTTTTAGTATTATTTTGATTCGAGCTTTCTTATCGTGCAACTGAAATTTATTGAGCTACTAAAACTCATTATTAATGTGATTGCTTTTGGGGAGGGAAAGGCCGCGAAGCGGCCGTTAATTGTATCGCGTAGTGCCTAACACGAACAAACAAAAGTCGCGAAGCGACTTTTGTGAGAGAGTGATCCGTCGCGAAGCGACCGAGACCGAAGGGCTCGTATATTAAAAGAGGAATTGTTGTGTGTGTGTTTGTGTGTTTGTCCAGAATTGATTGGAAAGACTACGAGTCCTTTGTACTGCGACAACGATCTATTGGTTTTAAACGAAATAATGGGATTATGACGTCAGAAACGCACATATTTGGGAATAACTCTTTCAGTTATTATTCGATTCGCCCACAATTTTAGATGGTAACACAACATACAATGAGACACACGTATACCGATTTATGGGATTGTGACGTCACGTCAGGAACTAATTTGGATACAGCTCTTACACTTTTGGTTCAACCGACAAAAATTTTTGTCACATTATAAAACAGAATGTATTGCATGTCTCTAGATATTTTTAGAATTTTCTCATTTATTCTGAGCCAGGCAATAACAAAAATGTAACCTCCAATTGCTGCGTCATTGCACATATTGAGGTTTGACGATTTAATCTTCACCTACATTAATTCCGAAATTGCAGATTTGAATAATACAGTTTGGCTTCTATCAGTATATTTTCAGTGGTGAAATTTGATGTATTTTAGCTTACGTCAATCGAATAATTATAGCATTATTCTTATATTAGTATATTTATAATTAGAATGAGCCTTGATAAGCTTAATTATGTGTTAAAATTATTTGATCAAAAATCGTAACCCCAGGTGCAAATTTGACGGTAACACCGATTCTTCATGCCAAATTTCAGCCTAACAACTATAAAGCTCTGGCCAGGGCACCGTCTACGTAGAAAAAAAAAAATCCAAAATTGCAGCCTGTGCCGACGCATGTTCTTTTGGTGGCACTATATTTTGTTGGTGGTTTATTGATAGTGCCTCCAAAGGAACATGCTGTCGGCGCAGGCTGCAATTTTGGATTTTTTTTCGCCAAGTCATCAGCAACCACGGTGTGAAGAACCATTTGTTAACTGGTCGGAGTCACAAGGAACGATTGTTCAATTTGAAGTTTGTTTCTATCGTAAACCATCTTGAGTTTAATGCCATTCATTCATTATGTATTGATAATAAATTATATTATTAGTTATATATTTTAGCAATGTTATCCACGGTGATTTGAGTTTAGTCAACAAATTCCTTATATTATTATATTTTATTTAATCCATTGTATAGTAATACTACAATTAAATAGAACCCAGCTGGAATTTATAAGTTGAATCAATATATTTATCGCAAGTTGAAACAATAGAGTTAAGATTTAACAAGTGAATTCAATATAATTATTACAAGTTGAAACAATGGAATTAGATTCAACAGTTTACTGAAATTGAGGTGTGAGTAACCAATAATTTTTCCAATAATTTTGTGACCACACAAATTTTCGGGGAGACATTTAAGCGGCGACATCTATAGGAGCGGCATAATGGTATTTGTAAACACAACTGCTACAGGTGTTGCATAGGTGCTGCTGCAACCTCCAAACTGTTCGGTACCATTATAATGTATCGTATTTGTTACCATTAGATTATTTAGCAAGCAACTCTTGCTAAGCTTCAAAAAAGAATATGAAATTTTAATAGTATGTATGTATTTTTTGTATTTCCCTTCGTTGGGTAACTTAAACATAGAGTGAAAGCGCGTATAAAGTATATAGGATTCATGTCTGTTTATATTAAATATAGTGATGTCACTATGCCGCACCAATAAATGTTGGCGTGCTACGGGCCTGTAATTCTATTGTTTCAACTCGTTATTATTATATTGATTCAACTTGTGAGATCGAGTAGGCTTCTATTTTCCAATTGAAAAAAAAGATTATATATTTCATAACAACGACAGATTATGTGATTATATTTACTTCTGCGAGAATATTATTGCACTGAAATATACTGACGTAATTAATTATAATTAATTCAGTCAGTATATGGCTTATATAGATGCTTCCAATTTGTTTATTTGGGGTTATCGAGTGTGCGGAATTGAAATTTGATAGCCAAATTAATTAATTAATTATTTATGACAAAATAATTAAACTTAATAAATATAAGTTGACATTGAAATTGGTGTTAAATTATATATAATATTAATCATTATTTATACTAATTAATTAAATATCATAAATCTCAGAGATCATGGAAGATAGAAACAAACTTTCAATTTATCAATTGGTCCTTATGGTACGTAACACCTATACAAGTGGGTGTTGACACCTTGAGGTGATGATGACATCGTTAAAAAAATGTCTTTACAATTTTGTGAATTCTATATTTAAAATGGGTTGGTTGATGTTGGGTGATGACCCAACACTCACATAAAAAATGCTGAGTCATCAGCTAATATATTCTACTCAAACTTGAATATCTCTAAAATGAAGTGAACTAAATAGAAACTTCCACCACTCTAAGGGTCGATGCCTTCTGAAACACATTTTTTGAAATAATTTAACACCTTCATAGCGATGATGACATGGCGAAAAAAAATTCAAAATTGCAGCATGTGCTGACAGCTTGTTCCTTTGGAGGCACTATCAATAAACTACCACCAAAATATAGTGCCACCAAAGGAACATGCGTCGGCACAGGCTGCAATTTTGGATTTTTTATTTTCCATTGAATTCACCATAAAATTCTGCGTCCGATGGGTTTATAAATACTTTCAGGGTTAATGTACAAGCTCAATTGTTAACCACCACTTAAACCTGAACTCAATGGACTTTGATTTTTCACGGATCTATCACCTTAGGCTTAGGGTAATACTAAATACAGTCAACATCCGGTAACTCGAACCCTCAGGGGAATGAAAATCCGTTCGAGATAACGAATGTTCGAGTTAATTAACGGGCATTCGTGTTACCGGATGTTGACCAGGCTTGTCAAAAGGTCCCGCATTGTCAGGTCAGGTCTTACATACAATATTTACGGTCAGGTCTTGGTGGAAAAAAATTCATACAGGTCAGGTCAGGTCAGGTCTTTCACATTCTCAGGTCATTTTCAGGTCATTTTCAGGTCATTTTCAGGTCAATTTCAGGTCATTTTCAGGTCATTTCAGGTCATTTCAGGTCAATTTCAGCAGGGCTTTCATGAGTCACCGACATAGGCGTCGTAAATGCAAAGGTCAATCCTTCGGCCCGCCCGGAAATTCCGGGTAATGTCCGGGTAAACTCCGGGTAAACTCGGAGTTTAGTGTTAGTAGCATAGGGACAATCCCTTCGGCCCGCCCGGACATTTCCGGGCACCCGGGCGGTTTACGACGCCTATGGTCACCGAGTCAACTGACTCGCGTCACCGAGAAATCTGACTCGTGACAAAATTCAGTGACTCGAGTCTGAATCGATGACTCGTGGTGACTCGCGAGTCATCGAGTCAATCAAATGAAAAGCCCTGAATTTCAGGTCATTTTCAGGGCAATTTCAGGTCAATTCAGGTAAAAAAAGTTCAGGTCAGGTCAAAATCATGCAAGATTAGGTTCAGGTCAGGTCAGGTCAGGTCAAGGCATTCAGAAAATAGGTTCAGGTCACTCAAAGGTCAGGTCAGGTCAGGTCATGACCTGACCTTTTGACAATCCTGATGTTGACTAAGGGGAAATGAAAATTCGTTCGAGATAACGAATGTTCGAGTAATGGGCATTCGAGTTACCGGATGTTGACTGTAATAGTACACTTATAATCTAGCTTTCGTAAATATGGCAGATCGTGTCACTCAGCTTCAACAAGCTATTCATTTGCTCGCGGATCATTTCTACAATAGCATAGGAATACTACAACAAGTTGCTGAATCTGTTTCATTACATATGAAATCTGATGAAAATGATATCAGTCAATTGCCCAATAAATATTCTCGATTTGTATCTAGAACATCATACGATATATATACAATTATAGATTCTCTTCCTACTTATGAATTATCACAAGAAAACCATAAATCTAGATTGGATTTGGCAATTAAGAATAATCATATGGCGGCCGAGGAACTTAAAGGTATTATTTTTACGGCAAAGCTTTCTCTTCTTAATATTCGTCATGCACAAACTATAATTTCTAATCTCCAGTTGAAAATGTTGAAAGAAATATGATTAGCAAATCAATATTTTTATCAAATTTGTTTTCTGTTTGGAAGTGAGCAATTAATGTATGTATGTTCTTGTACAGGTGGTATATGTACAAGAAATTCACTATATTCATACTTCAATATATGCTCAAATGCAATCTCATGATAAATTGGAGTTGATGCAATAGTTATTTGTAGTGTTGTTTAATTTAACGTCATATTAATAAACCGATGTCTTTTGTAGTAGTCAAAATACATTTAGGAAAGCATAAATTATGCTTATGATCCGACATCTTGTATTAATTATACTTGATTTTATTCATTCGGCCATGCATTAATTTGGGTAATCTAAGATTGTTTTACCTTAACAAAGCCAATAATATCTTTTGCTACATAAATTATTTTGTTTAGAGTAAACCAGATTGATTTGAGTAGTATTTCTCTCCATACTCAGTGCCATAATGAATTTAATGCAATTCTACTCATTGATATTAATCTTAACCCACACTCAGTTTCAGTTTTACTGTGCCGACTATTATCGTATAGTGGCCCAGTATTGAAATCACTGCCTTTATTATTATTACTGTGCCGATTAGGGTTTGGAATTATCCGTAATTCGCAAATATCCGGATACCGGATACTCTTTCATTTAGCTATCCGGATATCCGTTTATTAGCATTGCACGTTGTAATATTTAGCACAGTTGGTTATTTGTCTCAATATATATAAATAATTCCGTGAACATGATGTTTATGATAAGGCATCTAAATAATACTGTATGTAGAAATGGAATATATTAAGAACTAAATCAATGTACTCTAAGTCTCTAACTAACAATCTAATTCTTTAGCTTCCTAAAGTAACTTTTCAGAAAACATATGCTATCTAAGGTATCATCACCCAGCCTAGATCTTATTTTGGTTATAAACAAGCCAACAGTGCAAAGGGTTCTCTCAGATTCGACGCTTGTTGGAGGTATCGATTCTAGAGCTTCTAAGAGTAATGTGAAATGTTTTGACTTTGTGCCAGTCTTTAAAAAAGGTCTTTATCATTCTTTATAATATGATGTAGATTTGTTTGGATCGGAATATTAAATCTAGCTGTTGTCGATCGATAAATAGCATTTTCCAGTTCACCTAGAATGATTTCAGTTACTTGCATGCGATTTGATTATGTTATTTCGCCAATTTCAAAGGAAGTCTCTTGTTCAACCTGGATTTCATCTGAACTTTCTCCATTATTAAATGTTTCACAATCAACAAGCACTGCTAGGAAATAATCTCACTAGTAATCTTTATCTGTTTTCTTACTTACTGTTTCTATATTCTCGTTGAAACTAACTTGGTGCATAAAACGGCAATGATTTCGCATTGCACTGGTACATCCTCCTTTACAACAAATTGAGGCATTGCAAATGTTGCATTTCGCTAGATCGCCCTCTCGCAGAAAATGATCCCAAACTTCTGATTTCTTCCCCATGTTAATCACATTAACTATTTCGGAAAATTATAACTATTAATTAGCTACTCCAATATACACCAATAGAAACATCTATGCATATGTCGAAAGTGTTTACTGTTTAATAAAAAACAATTATTATCTGACGATTGAAGCAATTCAATGACAGTGCAAGTAGATTAATTAATCGTATCAAAATATTATTGGATTAATGATTACCACATGATTCCATTGAAAATATTTAATTTGAAACTCAAGAGTAAAATACATATAAGCTTCTTAATTAAATCATGCGGATATCCGACTAATCATTATCTGGGTATCGGATAATTGTGATCGCTTTAACATCCGGATAATATCCGGTTATTACTATCCGGATTCCAAACTCTAGTGCCGATTATAATATGTATAGTGGCCCAGGTCTAAAATTACTACCTTTAATATATTTGTTTTCTCCGTTGACGGTGCCCTGGCCTCACCTTTATAAATCAAGAGCTGAAACTTGCCATGTAGATGCGGAATGACCGTCTAATTTGCACCTCGGGTTACGATTTTCGATTAACAAATTTTGGACACATTTTTGAGACCTTTCCAAATTTGTCTAGTTCAGAACTCAAAAAATGTTATTAAAACCCCAAATTTTTATTTCACCATTGGATTCATCATAAAATTTTTAATAAAAGTTTTAATTCATGCCATAAATGGGCTTTGAAATTTCTTTGTTTACTCACACTTCTGTTTCAGTAAACTGTTAAATCTAATTCTATTGTTTCAACTTGTAATAAATATATTGCTTTAACTTGTTAAATCTACTCTTTTGTTTCAACTTGTGATAATTATATTAACTTATGAATTTGAGCTCGCTTCTATTTAATTGTACTACAGGTAAACCTCCCAAAGCGGCACCCATCGGGAGAATGATTTTGTGCCGCTACTCGGAGGTTGCCGCTTTGGGAGGTTGCTCGTAAGGTAAAACTCCCAAAGCGGCACCCATCGGGAGAATTATTTTGTGCCGCTTCTCGGAGGTTGCCGCTACTCGGAGGTTCCGCTTTGGGAGGTTTACCTGTTTAAATTAATAAGGAATTTGCTGACTTAACTCAACCGTGACCTACGTTATATAAGGCCTATGCACCAACTTTGCTGAAACTGGACCATTGATTAAAGGAAGGCTATTGATAAATAGGTTATTTATCGTTATCTAATTAACTAGTAGTGATTTTTGAGAAAATAAGATAATTAGCACTTAATTCCTTATGAGGTAATACACTCATTATCTCAAATATTATTGTAGTTAGGCATATATAATGTATTATCAATGAATAGGAAGTTACCTATTGCGGATAGATCAGTACTAGCCGGGTTTACATAAATAGATAGTTTTTGAGTTATGGCTCATTTTAAGAAATATGCATTTCCCTGACAACCGAGGAATGTGTCAACATTCCATTTATAATTCGATATTTTTCATTCAACTAGATATGGGCATCATCATGTTCCAATTTTGAACATTTATAACGCGTCTAACTATGTTTAAAGCAGGCTATAAAAACACGATAATACCCACCAAAAATAGCGATTACGTAATCAAATGATGACATAGCTCAATTCTAAAGGATGCTATGTATACCTTGACACCATTTTCCTATATAGTTATAGAACATTTATGAGGTATATCACTACTAGTTAATTAGATAACGATAAATCACCTATTTGTCAATGGCCTTACTTTAATCCATGGTTCAGTTTCACAAACTTGGTGCATAGGCCTTATATAACGTAGGTCACGACTCAACTTACCGTCGATAACATTGCTAAAAAAGCTAACGATTCATATAATTTATTATCTATATATAATGAATGAATGGCATTAAACTCAAGATGGTTTAAGATAGAATGAAGTTTGAAATTTATCAATCGTTCCTTTGTCCCGTAACAAATAGATAAATGCATAACCTACTCTATATATGGCCTGACAGTAGATATACCAGGGATGCACAAGAAGATGGGAAATTTGAATTTTTTAATGTTTTCTATATTGAACTACTAAGTTCTTTAACGTCTCTATGTCGTAACATAACTCGTCCCTGCTAGCCCGTAATTAGTATTAGCTGTATTGAGAAGGGTGATTGGATTTTCATAATTTAATTTTTAATAATAAACACAAACAATACAATTTATAATATTAATACTACAGTAAATAATAGACAATTATTTATTTATTTCCTCTCTCCTCTTTCTCTCTCTGGCTCTAGCAGTGACACACGACACACTGAACTACATAATAGAAATAAGAACTTACAGAGTAATACAAATCATGGTAAATACAAATAAGTAGACACATAATTAAGAGAATTTCTTTAATTTACGCTTTAATATACTTTTTGAAAGAACCAGTGTGTTATAATTATTAACTTTGTTTGCAAGAAAGCAATTCGCTGCGGTAAAGACGAGCTTGGATAAGATATTCCAACTAAACACACCACAGCTAATACAATTAGACTTCCAAATACTTGGATCACGTTTATCACTATCTTCCAAATGCATCAACGTGAGTTCAACTAGTATTTTTCTAGAAGGTTCACTTACATTCTTCGCCAACAGGTCTTTATTGTTTTCGATGGAACTAAAGGTCTTCCATAAAACAAGTTTGGAATTCAAAACTGGATCAGATGGATAATTTAGTTTGCCACTGTCCGTTAGCTACAGAAGTTTATACTGAGAGTCCAGGGCCCGTATTCACTAAGAAGTTAAGTACGTACTTAAGTCGTATTCACTAAGATTGGTATTCACTAAGATTTAAGTGTGTACTTAAGTACAAAACTTAAGTAACCTACTAAGTTGACTTAACTTATAAGAATTTTATTTAATTGACCCTGAGACGTTGGTGTTTAATTAGAACATTGTATTATATATCTAGTAGTACTTGCTTTACTTTTGGGGAAGTTTTTATTCTATTTTCAACAATTATTACTTTAGTTGTTTTTTTCTAAAAGTTTCTGTTTTTTCAGCCGATAGTATTCCCTCTGCTCCTCTATTAAGGCTAATTGTGCTGAAAAACCTCCATTTGTTTGCAGAGAACCTCTTGCTGTAGAGGAAGTAGATCAGAGGCTGATAATGACCTCCCTGAAGATTTTTCGGCGCTCCTCTTACGTTTGCGGGTACGTATTCCAACACTGAACTATTTTTTACAAGAACTTCTGGTGCGTCGAGGATCATGGAACTTGATTCAATGACAAGTTCTTCAGGTAGGGAATTTGATGGTCCTTCGAACAAGTCTATACTACCCGTAATTCCACTAAATGCTGGTGTACCCTCTAGCATATCTGTTACCCTCTCCGTTGCAGTGGTTGACAAGTCTTTGTCAGCAGAAAGGATAAGTATATCCTCGTCATTTATCTCTCCAACTGCATTTGGTCCTCCTGTCTGTCTTGATTCTCGACGACTACTATCCACATGAGACTTTGCAGCTCCCTTGAGATTAGTCCATTTTTTCTTCAAGTCTTTAACATCTCTATTGTTGCCATGGATCGAGTTAACCTTTCCTACCATATCACTCCACAGTTATTTCTTCTTCCTATTGAGGTCAGCGCAGTGCCCAGTACCTCTGAGTAAATCACCAGCGGATTGAATTGCGTCAATGAGTGTATACTCTTCCTCTTTGGACCAGTTACTTTTTCGAGGTTTTTCCATTTTCTTTAGCTGAAGTTCAAATATTCACTTTAATTTATACTTTGCAATAACAACAGCCGATGCAGGTGTACTCGACGGTATTTCTCAAGGACGCAAATCGCAGGAACTTCAAAGAGAATATTCTTTTTAAAGTTAAAAGAATAAAGCAAGCTAATACAATAGCATTCCATACATATTATGATATGCTATTACATCCCATGTTGCATTACATCCCTAACTTAATTCAAATGCGTTTAGACCTAGAGTCACCTCGGGACAGGGTTAATTTGACGGTGAAATCTATTAACAGTGGCTCTATTAAGCGGATAATACTGTATTAACAATATAATATGTCAATATACAATACTGTTATTGAAATATTAGCTGAAATTATGAATGGAGAATTGATCTCGATAATGTTTGGCAGCCATATGGCCAGTATCCTCAACCTCAAACAGCTCACTCGGATTAGTTACATTGGAGAATTCGTCATCTAATAGAGGTTGTTTCCACATGATTGCCATATTATGCAATACTGCACAAGCAACTATTATCATGCATACTTTATCTGGAGTCATCCGAAGTTCGCCATGAAGCAGGGTTGTATCAACTCATTTTGAGTTGGCAGAATCAACTCATTTTCTTGAATGAGTTGAATGAGTTGGTGACAGTAAAATGAATGAGTTGAATGAGTTGGTAACAGAAAAATGAATGAGTTGAATGAGTTGGTAGACAAAAAATGAGTTGATACAACCCTACTTCCGACCATGGCCAGACAACTTTGACTTTGTCGTAACATTAATGCGTAGGGAGATCCAAATTTGGCCGGATCACTTTTGAGAGCCGACCGACGCAGCTGTAAATGTATTATTAAACTGAAGATTTAAGATATACGTTAGTTACAATTAGTTTAATAAAAAATGAGTTGGCAGAATCAACTCATTTTCTTGAATGAGTTGAATGAGTTGGTAACAGCAAAATGAATGAGTTGAATGAGTTGGTGAAGGAAATTTGAACGAGTTGGTAGACAAAAAATGAGTTGTTTTGCCAACTCAAAATGAGTTGATACAACCTTGCCATGAAGACAATGAAATCTACGTTTCCATCTTCCAAATGTTTGCTCAATTATAACACGTGTTTTCTTATGAGCATAGTTATAATTGGATTGGGGAGTCGAGGCTGGTTGTCGATAGGGTGTCAGTAAGTAGGGCTTTAGCATGTAACCACTATCCCCTAATATGTGCTCCCCGGTGAATAAGTTGTTTTCAACATATATTCCAGCCCGGGAAAGCTTCCAAATGCGAGAATCGTGAACAGATCCAAGAAAACGAGCCAACACATCACTAAATACCTACCGATCGACATATAACTTGGACATTAATTGAGTGGTAAAAATGTCGGTTCACGTAATCTGCTTCATTTTCAGATGGTTTTTTAATGCGTATATGTGTCCCGTCAACTAGTCCAAGGACGCCTGGAAAATGAGCAATTTCGTAAAATTTGTTCTTGACTTCTGCCTTCTCAGCTGAGCGTGGCATACTAACATACTGGTTGTATATATCCTGAAAACCTTGTGAAACATCATGAATATAGGGAGAAGCTGAAGACTGGCTTACATTAACTCCATCTCCACAGATTATCTGGAACGTTCCAGAAGCAAAAAACTGAAGTGCAACACAAACCTGTAAATGTGGGGAGCGGCATGGGAACGATCTGTAAAGTTTAAACGATGAGCTATTAACTCAGTGATTCTTGAAATTGATGATCTAGAGAAGCGGAAACGTTGAACAAGTTCCAAATCATCATAACAATCTAAGGGATCAGTAATATCCCTAAAATTCTTGGACGTGCCATAGATGAGAGTTTTCTTCTTTGCTAGAAATAGTGGAATCATTTGTGCCTTTTGTAGGAATTTTGTGAAATTGAATGAATCAGATTTAAATCAGATTTATACTTAATTGCGTAATCAGTTATCAACAAACAATAGATGGATTTATGGTTACTTGGAATGTTAATTTAACGTTAGAATGCTAGATACAAATTCAAAATAATAATTAAGTTCTCTATTTGAATAAATAATAATGCATGCATTCCTTTGCAACTAGCAATTGTGTAGTGAAAAATATTCACCATCATGCTGTGCTTCTTCTAGTAAAACCGTTATAGTAGGGTCTTACTATAGTTTTAGACTACAAGTGAATTGAATTCGTTCTGATAGAGTTCCGTCCGGCCGCATAGGCGCCGAGGTTTGATGAATCCAGGGATGGCCATTGAAAGAGAATTTATTTGGCATAGTTTTAGCTAAAGGAAATATTTAAATATCCATACATAGTAAATTTGGTTATGCGCAGGTTCTATCCAGTGGCACTGAGTGTCTATTTTATCATTTAGCATAGGCTATTTTAGCGTGTATTAATAGACATTTTGTGTATTTTATATTTCAAGTGTGTATTATTTAATTTTAATGTGTGTATTTTTAATTAGTAGATTATTCTTTCTGAGAGTGTAATGTCTGGTGAACTTGAAAATTTGATATATCTAATCAAAAAATGTTTTTGCGGGTTTGATCCATGAAAAAATTACTAAGCTCTTACGTTAAATTTGATTGTATGGTATCAGCTCTTAGAGTCCTGTGTTCTTAGTTCCTGTTTTTTTGCTAATTTGCCCTAAACATTTATATTTGGTTATTTAAATTGTCTCTGCTTTGTATAACTAAATTAATTGTATCTTATTCAGTTATTCTATATTACATTTCTTGTACTTAAAGAAATTAGCATAATACCAATGTCAAAAAGAAAAATAACTAAAGATACAAACAGCTACTGTTCCAAAAGTCCAAAATGGACACTAGATTCAATTTTCTCTAAAATAACGACTCAACTTGGAGAAGAGACTGGAGACACTTCAATACTGAGCTGAATATTGATATACCAAAATTTAGTGAAGTTTCTCATGAATGTAAATCTGAAACTGGCATTCTATCAAATCTATTATCAAAACTAATAAGTGTATTGTAAATGTTTCAAAATCAGGCAGATCAAGATATGTATGTGAACTATGTTTTAAGTTCAAAGATACTATCGCAAAAACAATGTCATACCGAGGCAAAATTCCAGCCATTTGTACGGTGAATGGAACCATATTGCGACTTTCAGAACTGCAAGAACATCTTTACTCTGAAATTCATAAAAAATAATGCAGTGCTGAAAATGTTTCGAAAATGTCTAATGTTGAAAAGACAACAAAAACAGAAATCGGGATGTGTATTTCAAATTAGAATGCAGCTCTTTGTAATATAATTGGCAGTCTAATTATTGAAGTGTTCAATAAATGTAAACGAGGAACAATATCTGCATGGTCCTGGCCAAGTATTCATATCTCAAATACTATGATCAGTGAGTTTGACATGGGATCTCCGCATGTCACCTATAACCCATCGCCGGGCATTTTCTCCTATGACGCCAATGCAACATACTGATTCATTGTATATATTGTTACTGGACACAAACCTGAGTTATTAACCAAAATCAAATCTGCATTGGCAGTTTAATTGGCAATAGATGGTTCAGTAGATCCTTTTCAATTGGATAATAAGTATGTGAAATGTAAGATTATTACTTCTGAAGGAGAACAAGAGGATCTTTTTTTGGGATTTTCGGAGTCAACGGAAAGGAAAACAAAGGGGTATGTATCTGCAGTCAAGGAAGCAGTATCTTTTACAATTACTTGGAAAGATCTGTTTGACAACATTACATGTATTGTAACAAATGCTGAAAGTCTGAATATTGGAGAACACAACAGCTTGTGGAAAGTATTACAAGATGAACGTTCATATTCTAACTCAAATCCAACTCTTCAATTAATAAAAATATGGTGCGCTGCCCATAGGTCAGACCTTGCATTTGGAAAAGTGTCAAAAACAGTAAAAGAAGTAAATTTACTAATTTCAGATGCCTGTGGGTTGTCAACATTCTTCCACACATCTGCTGTTAGAACTAAAGAACTAGAAATGACAGCAACCCACCATGAATTAAAAGTAAAACACATTCCAAAATATTTTGAAGTTAGATGGACCGAATTTTCCTACAGTTTATTCAGTAGCATTCTATTTTCTTGGCAAGCTATTGTAATATATTTGCAGCACACAGAAGATAGATCTGCTCAGGGTCACATAAAATTCTTGACAGATAGGACAAAACTTCGAACCATGTGTTGTGTTGCTGATGTTCTACAGATATATTCTAGATTTCAGAAAGCTATTCAAGATAACCGTGTTACATATTTTGATTGGGGCACCAGGGTTTGTAATTTGATTGAACAACTTAACAAAATGAAGTCTACAATGCTAGTAGGAGGGTGGGAATATAACTTCAATTAAAACTACAATGAAGAAGCATCTACTTTCTTTGGTGTGAATTTAATATATAAGCAGAGGAGAACAAACCATACACTTGTCTCTGTGAAAAGGGATTTCTCCACAATTTGTTTTGAAATTATTGAATCTCTTATAAAATTTTTAGAGGAAAGATACCATCTTGACTCAGATAGAGTAAAACAACTACACCCATTGAAAAAATTAAATTCTGAAGTAACTGATGAAGAATTGAAAGAATGCTATGAGATTATTATACCAGAATTAGACCTTGCATCTTTTGCATTACAATACAGAGATGCTTGTGATGCATTTGGTAATGCCAATATGGCACCAATTGAAATTGTAAAATCCATAATTCAATCTGGATTATTAGCGGATCACAAAGAACTTGTAACCGAATTTGCACGGATTGTCGCAGCAAAACCACATTCAGCTGATGTTGAAAGGCTGATAAAATCTCATAAAAACCGAAGATCGGGCTAATCTATCATCTATTACACTGAAGAATTATTTATACATTCGACACAACATGCCCCTGGTTTCTGAGTTTAATCCTCGCCCCTGTGTATTGAAGTGGTTAAATGATAAAGAACGTCGAGATGTACTTCCAAAAAAGAGTAAAGAACAACCCTGGTTTGCTTCAATGTTCAAAGAAGCATATGAATAAACTAAGAAAAAAGCAACTACACAATCAGAAAAAATTGGTTTCTGAGAAAATACTATTTAGTCGGATTGTTGATAATATAATTGATATAGTAGAATAGTGTGTTTCGATCATATACAAAATAAACATCAAGTTTACATATCTAGAATCGTGTACTTTTAGATTTTCCTTAGAATAGCCTATGTCATTTAGAATTCTTATTCTATAGTATGTTTTGGTGTTTCTGTTAGCATAATCTGACATGTCCGCGAATATAATTAACTCAGGACCTCCAGCTTTGAAAAAGGCAAAGACGGATGGAAGTACTCCCTCAATTCTCGCGTTCTTCGGGAAGAAAGCCCCAGTTGCACCTTCCACGGAAAGTGAGCTCTCCTCTCTTGCTCCTCGTGCCCATACAGCTGCTGAGGCTGTATCTCTCACCGAACTGGAGTCTCCCGCTTGTCAAAGGCTAGACGCTGTACTGGCCCCAACTAAAGCTACTATTCATGTTATCGGTGGCCCGAGAAGGGCACCAGGAAAGGCATCCGACCACTCTGCGTTCGCTGCAAGGCGCTCCTGGGCAGAATACAGAGAAGACTCCGACAGTATCATATGCATATGCTGCCAGTGGGCTGTGGAGAACCAGAAGATCCCTAGGTATGTAGAGTCCAGGAAGGTGGTTGGGATTAAGTTGGTTACACTAGGCTTCAACAACTGGAAGGGGGGTTAGCAAGCGCTGGACAAACATGAAGCTGGGCAGGAACACAAGGCGTGTTACGGAGCTTGGCATGCGCACTTCTCTCAGGAGGCGCATACTAACTACATCACCGCTGCGAGGACAAAGGAGAAGTCCAATAACCGGAAGTCCCTTGAGGCGATGCTGGAGGGCATGCTCTACCTGGGACAGCAAGGATTGGCCATAAGAGGTCATGAACCCTCTTGGGGCAACTACAAGGAGCTTCTTTTGTTCCTGAGAAACAGGGATGCCAACTTCGCCGAGTACTTCAACGAGAGAGAGCTAAAAAATGACTAAAGCGGGTGGTCATGTCAGAATGAGATGCTAGGACTCCTTGGGAACCAATTAATCGACAGCATTGTGAAGAACGTAAAGGATGCGAAATTCTTTTCAGTGATTGCTGATGAAACCACAGACAAAGGTGTCACTGAGCAGATGAGCCTTTGCGTTAGGTATGTGACGCTGAAGCCCATCAAGATAGTGGAGAAATGGCTGACATTCAAGGACCTGAAACAAACTAGCGCCGAAGTGATCGTTGAAGCGATCAAGACGGTTATCGGTAGGTACGGACTCTCGATGGACAACTGCCGCGGGCAAGCCTACGACGGGGCTTCGAACATGCGGGGAATGAGGACTGGTGTCAAGACTCGGATGCTACAGGAATATCCCAAGCCACCTTCACTTATAGGCCAGGGTTGATAAAAATCATGATTTTTTTAAAAAAATCAAAAAAATCAGATTTTTTTGATTTAAATCAGAATTTTGTTTTTAATTGTTTTTTTAGCAATCTATATCACACTGGCGTATATTATTTGGCTAATAGATTAATTACATTGTTAATGACTCATTATCAATGTAATTTGACTCATTATCAATGTATTTCTTTTTTTTTCGCAAAAAACAATAGACATAAAAAATCTGATTTAAATCAAAAAAGTCTGATTTAAATCAAAGAAGTCCGACTTTTTTCATTTAAATCAGACTTCTTCGATTAAAATTCGATTTTTGATTTAAATCATGATTTTTATTAATAAAAATCATTGATTTAAATCATGATTTAAATCAATGATTTAAATCAAACAACCCTGCTTATAGCTCGGGGCACAACCTGAACTTGGTAGTCAAAGATGCTAGTTGCTGCCATGAGTGGCTTCTCGAAGCAATAGGTTGCCTGGAGCAGTGTGTGAACTACATCAAGTACTCCCCTCGCAGGAAGGTTTCATTTGCGCTGTTTATAACGCACTTCAACGAAAAGAGCCCCTGTCCAAATGCTTCGAACCTTCGATCCCTCTGCCCCACAGATGGACCATGAGGGACCCCGCCATATCAGTTTTCCTGCAGCAGTACGGTGGGATCATCGACTGTTTGGTTGAACAGACTGAGGATCGGACTGTTTCGGCTGGAATGTCCTCAAAAGCCCGCTCTCTAATCAATTAGATGCACAAGTTTAAGATTTACTTCGGTATTCGGCTACTGGACTCCCTGTACATGGTGACCAACCCACCGCACACTCGAATGCAGGCTGAGGATGTGTCGGTGCAGTACGTTAGGCGCCTGTTAGAGGGCATCTGCGAGGCTCTCTCCATCAAGATGTCAGACCAACCGGAGGTGGACTTCTACACAGAAACCGTGGTGGCCACGATTGAGTTAGAGATTGAGCAACCTCGAGCTCCCAGAGGAAATGCAATCCGCCGCAGGCGGGGCCCTATGGTTGAGTGCGAGGTGGAAGAAGAATTTATCGCCAACACCTACACAAAGCTGTGCAAGGAATTCTACAACAAAGCGATCACTAACCTCATTGAGAGGTATCCGAGTGACGAGTTGGAAGAGCTGGAGAAGCTCGAAAATGTCTTATGCAAGCCTTGTTCTGAGGATGTTGCTCACGTCTTCGAATAGTACAAGGATGACCTGCCCCGTTGCTGCACGATCGAGACCCTTACTCACGAGATAAAGCAGATCCACCAGTTTGCCAAAGCCACACGCATGGTCATGGAGCGCTTGTCTGTGGAGAACCTGGCCACCCTATTTGATGTCGACTATCTGGAGGTGCTGTGCCCTGCAGCCCTCACTCTGCTGACCCTTTATTTGGTTGTGGCTGCCACCACCTGTTCTGCTGAGAGATCTTTCACTCAGCTGCGCCGCATTAAGGATTATCTACGGCTACAACAGGCCTTGATCGTCTGAACCATTGCGGTGCCCTTTGCATCCACAAAAAGATGGTGCAGAGCAGTATTATCAATATCCTAAAGGCGGCAGACCTTTTCATCAAAAATACTCAACGGGAGAACATTTTCGGGAAGCCTATCAAACCTCCGATGTACTGGGCTGCTAATGACTACTGATTAGGAGTTTGGTTTTATTTGAACACTGTTTTCTAGGTAACTGCTAAAGAGTATAAGCTAATTATTTCTATAAAGTAATACTTAATATTTATTAATTGTTTGTGGAAGGGTTAATGTATAAAAACATGCTATAGAAATGGAATAGCCATCCCAGTCCAATTCCTGGGATGGAATAGCCATCTCAGTCCAATTCCTGGGATGGAATAGCCATCCCAGAATGCATGCCTCGGCGCCTATGGCCCGGAAAAAAATATAGAAAATAAAATATATATATAGAGGAAAATATAGAGGTTGTATTCTCCTAAGGATGTTCTTTCTATATATCAATTAAAATGAATAGGTCGCTAATCAATTCTCCGTTTTATTAACGGTTTTCTTATACGTAAATCAGCCATCCTCTCCATACTCTTATTAGTTAGGGAATTTTACATCAAATTATAGGTAAACCTTGAAAAAAATTGTTACCAAACAATTTCTACACTAGAGTCTTCTTCTGGACCCAAATAAACATAGAAAAAAAGTTGCAAGCCCAAACCCGTGAGGAAAATATTTTACACGGGTTGCAGTTTCTGATTTTCCATAGTAAATCGCCGACATTTCTGGAGCTAACTTTCTCAAAATTATACACATACCGACACTATAAAACGTGATTTTATAAAATTATTCGAGATTTACAGTTAATCTCGAAAATCTCGAATAATTTTATAAAATCACGTTTTAGAGTGTCGGTATGTGTATAATTTTACTCATGTAGCTGAATGGAGTCGAATGAGGGGTCACTTGATAAAGTGGGAACACAATTTGATAATGGAGTTTTTACACATTCCTAAGACATTCCAGCGTTGCTATGGAAAATTCTTCCAAATATGGACATGTGATATATCAAATTGCTGGAAATTTTACTCAGAGTTCCAATATGGTGATAATAAGTTGATTGGAGCTGATTTGAGAAAGTTAGCTCCAGAAATGTCGGCGATTTACTATGGAAAATCAGAAACTGCAACCCGTGTAAAAAAATTTCCTCACGGGTTTGGGCTTGCAACTTTTTTTCTATGTTTATTTGGGTCCAGAAGAAGACTCTAGTGTAGAAATTGTTTGGTAACAATTTTTTTCAAGGTTTTGAGTTAAAATTCCCTAACTATATGGTAGACTGAATACTATAGAATATATTACGTAACTATACTGCTCGATAATGACTGTTATTGATTGGTTATAGCTTCAAAGTGAATTTGTGTTTCATACAGTGCAATGAAACACTTGGAACATTTACAGTCGATGTTGATGATGACAATTCTACTATTCAAAATAACAAAGTAAATACTTCACTAAGATAAAATGTAATTTATATATTGAATTATCAATACTACGTTGAATATTACGTATAGTCAATTCCAAAAGAATGAACAGTGTACTATAAATATGATTGAAAAATATAAATTTATTTTCGTACTTAAGTACGTATTTAGTTAAGTATGTACTTAATGACAACAATATTTCTTAGTGAATACGACTTAAGTATGTACTTAACTAAGTACGTACTTAGAACTTAAGTATATAATTAGTACTTCACAGGCGCGGCAAGTCCTTTAGGAAAGTGGTACGGCGGAGAATTTTACAGTACTTGTATGTGGTCCGGCGACGCTGCACCAGTTATTTGAATATCATTCGGCTATTATTAATTCATTAAATCATTAAATTATCAATGAATTGTTAATTTAGGTGGTGCAGCATAGCTGACCATCCTGAAAAGTGGTACGGCGCTCGCCGCACCAGCCGTACCGGGTATGCCGCCCCTGCTTCAGTACTAAGTAATCTTAGTGAATACGGGCCCAGGTATACATCAAACAGAAATTATTTATCAACTGTTAGCATATGTAGACAGATATGACACGGTTTTGTTTGTTTCAGGTACTGATGGACAGTATAGCCTGCAATAAAGGCTAATGTTTGAAGCAACTGTGAACCACAATCAATTGTTCCTAGATGATTAATCTCATCAAAAAATGGCTCCAAATTGAACTCACCATCAGTAGTGGAATACGCTAGACGAAGAAGAAAATGACTGAATAGATTAAAAGGAAGTGTCTTGTTGGTCAGTAAATATGTTTAATATGCTAGAAAGTTCAAGTCGACGCTCTGTTCAAGGATTTGAAGATAGATGTGATAATTAGAACCCGACATCATACGGTATATACCGAAATAGTGTTCCAAGGGATCCGTCTGTAGAATGGAGGACAACAACATATGTAAAGCCACATGATTGAGTCAAGTGGTTGGTAATCTGTGGTAAGGCAATATAAGCATGTCTAAAACTGGTGTATGTTTGTTTACTCAGTTTGCCTAATTTTTCTGGTAAAGTTTGCCAAGCATCTAACCAAAAACTACACAAGTCAAAAATAGAAATCGCTCGTCATTAAAAGTCAAAGGTCTACAGAAATTATCTTTCAAACGTATTCCTTTAAATGGTGTGTTAACGTTGAATAATTTCCAAACAGTAAGAAGGGTATCAACAAACTCCTGAGTATTCTGGATACCGTAATTCGTTCAGGATAGTTTGCGCAGATATTGTTAATTAATTTGTTAACGACTTTCAAAACCAGTTTGACATTTTGACGCTCTGCTAGAAGGAAACATGACTCCATAGCCAAATGAGGAGCTAACCTTGGCTAAACTTGTTCTTTCTGAATTATATAATTGACGTACATCTTCAAAGGATGCACAACCGAACTTAAGGGGATAATCACAATAAGAACTAGAGTTGTATTTTAAAGCAAGTTCCTGCAAAACAGATTCAATTTCTCGGATGTCACTAAGCAATGGGAACGGATATACACTAACCGGCCAAAAGTATTTGAACAGCAATAATTTGTATTCAGACATTTGAGGTTATACCAGTATAATAACATTAGCAGATGCAACAAAATGGCTATTTACATGAAACGACATGTAAAGTATAATAAAACAGGAAAATTTTGGAATTTATATTTTTATGGAGGCGTTAAACTCATTAAATATTTAATTAGCTAATTAAATATTTAATTTATGATCATTAAGATGCAATGTTAAGATATTAATTCTGATAGCAGATTTGAATTCCTCATGGTTAAATCACTCTAAGTGCAAAATTTCAAATCAATCCGAATATTTTCTACAGTGATACAGTAACATTTCAATTTGTGCCACTTATGCCACAAGTGGCACGTGGCAGAAACACTTATGCCACTTCAAGGATATTTTATAAATTAAATTGAAATCATAATATTTTGTGATGTATATCTATAATAAGATAATTATAGTAATTTCAGAGTAGTTTAGATAGCCGTTAATAAGTTACTAGACGAGTATTGTGTGTGCATTGAAATCTCTAATGTTCAAATACTTTTGGCTGGCCAGTGACTCTGTCAATTAAAATGGGCTGAGGTGGATATATAAGCATTGATTTCAAGGTACAAATCTACTGAGATATTATTTTCAGCCATTTTAGCGAGAACAAACGTTATGTTGCTCTCATTAAGGAAACCACACCAACCAACTATTAGGTAAATAAATCAAGGTTAACTTATCTTTCAAGTCCTGTAAGAGTTGACCACAAACTTCTCTTTCTCTTGACTCTCGGATCTCAAGCTGAGTTGTAGTGTTTGGTTCATCAATTCTTCCTCTTTTGCATCGTATGACAAGCGATTCCGTTTTGTAAATAATACGCTGGGCAGCCGGGCAGTAAACTTGGTACAGCGCCTTCCTTCAGCTTTGGCTTCGCCCGCGGTACTTCAGTAAAAGTACCATCTCTTTGGGACTTTGAGAGTATAGTCTATGTCTTCTTTCTGAAAATGGTTGATACATACATAGACCACCTTCAGGTCACCGATATCCTCGCGACGAAGAGCGCATGTCCATGTATGATTCAGGGTTGGTGGATTTTGAGGCATATTGAACACAGGAACATGGTCATCCGGGGACGAACAAGCGTTAGGCATGAATAGAAGCTAATATAAATAAAATACCAGAGCAAAATTTTTTAAAGGATGAGATTGTACGTCAATAGAAGAGTTTGGAATAAAATCTGATCAATAGTTGTATATATTTCAAGAATATTTCTAATTAATGTGGTTGATTATTATTGTTATTTTTGAAATTAAATATTGTGGTTGGATAAATATTACCATCTTCTCCTTCATCCTTGGTCCATATTTTCTAGGTTACTGTCAGGCCATATATAGAGTAGGCTATGATAAATGGTTGTAAACACCGTGAAGCATTCATGACATGTCGAAAAAATCCAAAATTGCTGCCTGTGGCGAAAGTATTTCCTTTTGGACGCACTACTAGTTACCCAACCATCAAATGTAGTGCTCCAAAGGGATATGCGTCGGCACAGGCTGCAATTTTGGATTTTTTATCCAGGCTTACTTTTGCCCGAACTGGTGACCCTATCGATTATCTCTACCAGGGGACCGAACATGCAACATGATCGGGGCAGCCATCTGGTAAAGAAGCTCCAAATAATCTCAACAAGTTAGCGCATCGCAATCATTTTTCTGTGCCGACTATACTATAATTTAGTGGACTAGTTAAAATCGACTTGATTTTTGATGATGCTGACTATACTATAGTACGTATAATGGCCCAGTTCTAATCTACTACTTTGGTATATTATTATTGTGCCGACTATACTTTAGTATCGTGGCCCACTTCTAATCTTACTGCCTTGGTATATTATTATTATTATTATTATTAATATTATTAATACTGTGTCGACTATTATATGCATTCGATAGAGAATTTATTCTACACCCTGTAACAGTGCACGACTTTTTACTTTTCGCTTGGTTTGTGCAACAATTGAGTTGCAAATTTATTTGTTTACTAACCCTTCAGCCCAATTAAAAGCGTTAAATCTAATTCTATTGTTTCAACTCGTGATTATTATATTGATTCAACTTGTGAGAAAACCAGGGTTGCCTATCCAATCCAATCGAGAAGATTATCGATTGCCGATTGCTGCATTTTTCATCGATTGGATTGCTGCATTTTTCATCGATTGGATTGTCGATTGGATTGCAATCGATGAATTATCATTGATTTTTATCGAATGTTTGTTTTTTTAAATCTCTACATAATCCCAAAATCTAAAATGTTCAATTGCTTGTCAATTAAACCCAATAATATATGTTTTAAGTTTGAAACACTACTGTTTTAAGTTTGAAACACTACTGTTTTTGATATAAATATAGAGGAGTAACTATACTGTGTGTAAACTGTAAATGAATCTAAATAAAAAATTAGACATTACAACGCAATAACATTATTGCGTCGACGACTTCAGGAGCTATCTTCATTCTAAGATTATTTAGTATATATTTCAAGCCGCTGAATGTTCTCTCGACTGATACTTGGGTTACGGGCAAAGCAATAACGAGGAGGCAGAGTTGTCGTAAATCTTGGTTAGAATGGTTTGCCCAATATTTGATTATGTCTTCAGCTTTTGGAAGACGGGGAGCATTAGATAGTCCTTCGATTGCTTCAATCATCATTTCAGATGTGCTATACTCACGGTACTTTGATGGTACTTGATTGTCCTTCTGAACGAGGAAAGCTTCCAAGGGATCATCTAGATTAGATCTAGCAACAAAGTCGGAATACATATCCTCTGTAGAGGAGTTGCATTCTTCGGTTTGAGGTTTATCCAAACTTTGCTGAAGAACAATCCTTTGCCATGTTGAGAAAAGGTGTTTTTTCGCACATTCTCTCTGCTCAGGAGATAGTAGTCGATGGTACCGGAGGTCCACGTATACCGCTCCGAGAAAGGCATTATTTTCTACAACTGAATTCTTTCGAGCTTGAAGCGCCTCTTTTAGGCAGAGCGAGAAATATGATCCCTCTTTGCCCTGACGCAGAAACTCCATCAATTCCCATTCAGCAAGGAGAGCACCAGCAGTTATTAATCGACCCTGGATGCGGGTGGTAGCATTCCTTGGAGCCTCCATATCTTTTTTTAACTGCTCGATTGCAACCCATTCTTCTCCTATCAATGCAATATTTTCGTTGAAAGTACCAAAATCATGGATTATCGGCTTAAGAACAAGCAATCGCTCGAGCATATCATAGGTAGACCCCCACCTAGTAGTAACATCAAGAATTGGTTTAGAAGCACCCCTTTCTCTTAGTTTTAGCATTAGGTTTGGAGTTCTTAGCTTCTTTACTACTCTTCTTGCTTGATCCAAGGTCTTCTTGCTGTCTACATCTCTCTTTAAAGCATCTTCGATCGCAAGCGCTAGAGTGTGCGCACCACATCGATTTATGTTAAATATGTTCATATCAAGCTGCTTGACAGCGTTGGCTACGTTTGCGTCAAGCGTTGTTTCCAAAAGGAAGTCTTGTTCATCACGATCCTGTTCCAATTCATGATCCAAAGCCTCTCCTATCTCCTCGTACATAAGCTGGCCGCATTTCACCATATTTGATGCATTGTCCGTAGTGATTGAGTAAACTTGAATCGAATTTACTCTAAATGACTTCAACACATCCAGTATACAACGTTTAATCTCCTTGCCAGTGTGGCGTTCGAACATTTCTTTTACCGCCAGGGTCCGTAATTGTAAGTGTCCCTCTTGAAAATACTGAACATTTATTCCGAGGAAACTGCGTTCGTTCCGGGAGGCGATATCAACCTTAAGACAGATATGCTTACCCTCAACCTCAGCAGCTATTACTTGACGCAATTTATTAGCTTGAAGTAGTACCCGATCTTTCATGCTTGAACGATTTAAAGTAATGTCTTATTTATCCAGCATCGACTTGAGAAGCTGGCACAGACCAGTTTTCTCAAATACCGATAATGGCAAACCATTGCTGGTCACGGATTCGACAGCTGCTCTTTCAAATTCCTCTTTAGATAGTTCTATCTCGAAGATTTTTTTCTTTGGGATTTCAGTTGTAAAATTCATAAACGAATCCATAGCTGTTTGAATTCCAATTGCGGATGCCTCCTGTCGAGTACGCTTTGCCTGTAGGAGATCGTACCGTCCAGGGTGCTTTCTTTTCAAATGTGCTGCTAAATTCCCCGAGTGAAAGTATGACTTACCAGTACCAGATTTATTTGGAACTTTTCTTGCCTTGAATGTACAGCCCTAATGACTACACGTAGCTATATCGCTTCCATCCTCCAATACAATAGAAAAATCATCTTTCAATGATGATTCTAAAGCCATTTAGTCGAATTAGCTAGTGTTGGATAGCGAAAAATTAAATGCAAGGATATTTAGTCAGGTTATTCTATTATGAACAGTCAAGGGACGAAAATTGTGTTGATAATAGAGAGACTTTTTAATAAGCGAACTCAACTAAATACAAACCCTATGTAAATAGTTAAATTGGAACCATAGGGCTTGTTCATAATTTTTAAAAACTCAAAATAATTAATTAATTAAGCAGAAGAAAAATTGTTCACAAAAAAGATTTGACTGTATATCACAATGAGTTATGAAAGTATAAACTAACCATAACAAATATAATCTGGTTGACTATAAACTATAGTATACATAGTGTTTCACTAAGTAATAACACTATACAAAAACAATCGAAAAGATTCGAAGAAACAATCAAAAAATCCAAGAAATACTCGAAAAAAATCCAAGAAACAATCGAAAAAAATCCAAAAAACAATCGAAAAAAATCCAAGAAACAATCGAAAAAAATCCAAAAAACAATCGAAAAAAATCCAAGAAACAATCGAAAAAAATCCAAAAAAAATCGATGATATTTTTGGATTATCGATTTTGATTGGATTGCCATCCGAATAATCTATCGACAAAATTTGGATTGTCGATTTCGATTGGATTGTTATCCGAATAATCGATTGACGAAATTTGGATTGCCGATTGTCCAAAAAGGGCTCGATTGGATTGGATTGTCGATTGGATTGGATTGGATTGGCAACCCTGGAGAAAACTAAGATTTTACATTCCATAACACCGACAGATTAAGTGAATAAATTTCATACGGCAAGAATTGTCTTGAACTATTAATACTGATGTATTTAATTATAATGCATTCACTCTTTATTCCAATTTGTTGTTAGGGGTCAACGAGTGTGCGGAAGAGAAATATGGTAGCCAAATTATTTAAATTACTCTTTATGACAAATAATTAATAAATTTAAGTTACATTGAATTTTGTGAAATTTATTAATAATTTTAATAATAATTTATTATACTAATTTGCTATATAAGGCCTGTGTATACCAGAAATCTCTTGAAAATTTGAGCAAATTCTAAAAAAATAATTTTACATTGTATTGCATTTTTAAACAAGTTGATTTGTTGAAACACGTTCTACTTTTGTTAAAAATTTATTATTATTCTGTGCTTCATAGATTTGTATTAAAGGCCGCGAATTATGTGCGAATAAGTGAATTTTCAGGGTTCACGAAATGTGACAATGGCGTCATAACTTGTCGAGGTGTGAAAAATTTTGAGTGGAAACCTCAACTTGTTGGCGGGTGCCAAAAGTTATTGTTATTATAATTATTATTATTTAATTATCATGTTGTTCTTATTAAGACTTGAATTAAGCCAAGTTTGTTTACAGTCGGGCCTTCACTAGTTTGTAATGAGACAACATACATATATACATTGCCGGCGCCACGTATTATGAGGCGTGGGTGTAGTGGGTGTCACTGTCCAAGGACCACTTCATTTCCTTGAGGCAGTGGGTGTCCGGACACCCAGGACACCCCCGGTGGCGCCGGCCCTGATATTATAGCAAAAATAAATATCAAGAGGTAATTTGAATATGCAAAACAAAAGCCCTAAGGTCCCAAGACTCCCAACTTAAAAACTTCCGTAGATTTTTGTTTTGTTGAGACCGATTATTGTTATGTCTATAATTAACAAAATTACTTTGTTATTATAGCATTTTGATTTGTCTTTGCTTGTCTTACTTGGTTGAGTTTTCTGAATTAATGTCTTCATTCGCGTTTCCTCATATTGCTTCATTTAATTTTGTTATAAATAATATTGTGGATCTTATGGTCAAAAATTTACCTAGTCTGGAATTCAAAGGCCCCAGACATGAAAGAATTTCGCTATTTATTGAGGAGTTAAAATTTTGTAGTTCTTTTGAAGATGATCTCAATTCAATTCCCAATTTACATTCTACTTCAATGTTGCCTATGGAATGTAAGCTTAGAGGACAATCTTATTTCGGTGTACTTAAGTTAATATGGTGCCTTAGCCAAGATGGCGTTATTAAATGCCAGACAAGTAACAAAATTGACCATATGCCAATTATGGTTATGTCTAATCTTTGTAAACTTTATAAACTTACAGATTTCGAACTACATAAGTATGGTCAAGAAATGAATGAATCCGGTGGTTATTTTATCGTTAATGGTCAAGAAAAACTAGTGCGTTTATTGTTGGTTCAAAGACAAAACTTCCCAATTGCTTTAATTCGTGATGTGTGGATACACAAGGGCGAATCTTTTTCTGATAAGGGAGTAATTATCAGATGTGTAACTCAGGACTTTTCAGTTTCCCTTATGACCTTACATTTCCTGATAAATGGTTTTTGTTCAATATCAATTTCAAGGGCCGGGCATGCTTTCTCAATTCCATTGATATATATCCTCAAAGCGTTAGTTGAAGCTAGTGATTTCGAAATATTTCAACAGTTAATGTTTGCAAATCCTATCGATACCTTCCTAGAGGGTTGTGTGGTTGCAATGTTGAGATCTTCTATACAAAGTGGGCTACTAACTCAAAGTGATTTTCTTTGTTATCTTGGAAATATATACCGCATAAAATTTGATTTTCCAGAATGGTATAATGATATTGATATCGGGCGTTTGTTTTTGACCGAATGTGTTTGTATTCATCTTATTGATCAAGTGGAAAAATTTCATCTACTCATTGAGATATGCCATAAACTTTATTCGCTTGCTCAAAACACTATCCTACCTGATAATGCAGATTCACCAATGTTCCAAGAAGTCCTTCTCCCTGGTTTTGTTTATCTGTCCGTATTGAGATCTGCAGTAATTAATTGGTTGAAAATTATTCGTTCTGAATTCGAAAAATACTTGTCTTTACATCCGCAATTAAACTACAAAGACTTTGCATACACTTTTAAAGGAACTCATGATTTTTCTACTAGTATTTCAAATCGATTAATAAATTTTATTGCTACCGGAAATACTACTCGAGATGTGTTGGGTCTTCCTCAATTTAAAGGACTTACAATACAAGCTGATAGGGTTAATTATCATAGATACTTTTCACACTTTTGTAGTATACATAGGGGACACTTTTTCACTGAAGTTAGAACTACAACTGTGAGAAAACTCTTGCCTGATGCGATGGGTTTTATATGCCCCGTGAATACTCCTGATGGTACTCCATGTGGACTACTTACACATCTGACAAAATCTTCTTTCATTACAATTGGGTATGAATCAATTGTAAATTTGAAACAAATTTTGTTATGCCAAGGTATGGTTCCCGTCAAGGAATTTTCTCGGCTTTGTTTTTTACATCAAGAAGCGAGAAACCTTGTTAGCATATTCCTTGATGGAAGTATGATTGGTTATTGCTCTTGTATTGGATCATTAGCATTGGTCAATGCTCTCAGACATTGGAAAGTTATGATTGACCAAACAATTTCTCCAAACCTTGAGATTGTATTTCCTTCCCTAAAGTTCAACAGCATTTTTCTTGGTATCTTTATATTTTCTTCTCCCGGCCGCTTTATGCGTCCTTTATATAATATTTACGAACAAGCTATTGAAATGGTTGGATCATTTGAACAGGTTAGGTGATTATTGATTGTTACTGTGCCGACTACTACATTAGTGGGCCAGTATTGAAATCACTGCCTTTATATATAATTTCTCCGTTTACGGTACCATTCCCACCGTTTTATTGATTTAAGGCTGAAAATTGGCATGTAGGTGCAGTATGACCGTATAATTTGCATCTCGCGTACGATTCTTGATTCGACAATTTTAACAACTATTGAAACTAATTATGACTCCTAACATGAAATAATGAATATAAGTTTGATTAAATTAACATGTTTAGATGGAGAATTGGATAGAGAACACCTTTTGAAAGGTTTCGAATTTAAAATTTGTCCGCAATTTTTGCCATTATTGGGTACCAATCTCTTGTATTTCCGCACACTTAAGATTCAGTAAAATTGTTAAATCTATTTGTATTGTTTTAACTTGTAATAATTATATTGTTTCAACTTGTTAAAACTTACTTCATTGTTCCAACTTTCAACTAGCGATAATTATATCAATTCGTTGTGAATTCCAGCTGGCTAATACATCTATACATAGCCTACTCTATATATGGCTTAACAGTAGATGTACCAGGGATGCACAAGAAGATAGCAAATTTTAATTTTTTAATGTTCAATATTGAACTACTAAGTTCTTGTTACGTATAGAGGTCGTAAACATAACTCAGCCCTGTTAACCCGTAATTAGTATTAGCTGTAATAAGAAGGGTGATTGGATTTTCATAATTTAAGAGTAATAATAAACACAAACAGTTCAATTTCTAATATTAATACTACAGTAAATAATACACAATTATTTGCTTTCTTTCCTCTCTCCTCTTTCTCTCTCTCTGGCTCTAGCAGTGACACACGACACACTTAACTACATAATAGAAATAATAATAAACAGAGTAATACAAATCATGGTAAATACAAATAAGTTGACACATAATTAAGAGAATTTCTTTAATTTACGCTTTTCTATACTTTTTGAAAGAACCAGTGAGTTATAATTATTAACTTTGTTTGCAAGAAAGCATTTCGCTGCGGTAAAGACGAGCTTCGATAAGATGTTCCAACTAAATATACCACAGCTAATACAAGTAGACTTCCAAATACTTGGATCACGATTATCACTATCTTCCAAATACATCAACGTGAGTTCAACTAGTATTTTTCTAGAAGGTCCACTTACAATCTTCGCCAACAGCTCTTTATTGTTTTCGATTGCAATAAAGGTCTTCCATAAAACAAGTATGGAATTCAAAACTTGCTCAGATGGATATTTAAGTCTGACAGTCCAGCTCTAAATCAAGGAGAAATACTTTATCAACTACTAGCATATGTAGACAGACATGACACAGTTTTGTTTGTTTCAGGTACCTATGGACAGTATAGCCTGCAATAATGGATAATGATTGAAGCAACTGTGAACCACAATCTATTGCAGATAGATCATTAATCTCATCAAGAAATGGCTCCAAATTGAACTCACCATCAGTAGTGGAATACGGAGAAGAAAATGACTTGACAAAAAACTGAATAGATTGAAAGGAAGTGTCTTATTGGTCAGTAAATATGTTTAATATGCTATATAAAGTTTAAGTCGACGCTCGGTTTCAAGGATTTGAGATGTGATAATTAGAACCCGACGTCATACGTATAGACCGAAATGGTGTTCCAAGGGATCCGTTTGGTAGAAAGGAATACAACACAGAAGTAAAACCACAAGATTTAGTCAAATGGTTGGTAATTTGTGGTAAGGCAATACAAGCATGTCTAAAACTGGTGTATGTTTGTTTACTCAGTTTGCCAATTTTTTCTGGTAAAGTTTACCATGCATCTAACCAAAAAACTACACGAGTCAAAAATAGAAATCGCTCGTCATTCAAAGTAAAAGGTCTAGAGAAATTATCGTTCAAACTTATTCCTTTAAACAAACAGTAAGAAGGGTATCAACAAATTCAGGAGTATTATTCCTATATTCTGGATAACGCAATTCGTTCTGGATAGTTAGCACAGATATTGTTAATTCGTTAACGACTTTTAAAACCAGGTTGACACTTTGACGCTCTAGCTCTATGCTAGACGGAAAAACAGGACTTCATATCAAATGCGGAGCTAACTTGACTAAACTTGTTCTTTCTGAATTATATGATTGACGTACATCTTGAAAGGATGCACAACCGAACTTAAGGGGATAATCACAATGATCTACTTTAAAATTTACCAAATTTGGAAAATGAAATGTATTGTCAAAATCTTTTTGATTTACCCAGTTATTACGAATACTTTTTAATATGTGTACAAAATCAAATGTCAGAAAGAGTATTCTATTGATATCAAAATGGGTGAGATTCATTGGTCTCCAACTTTCCATTAGAGGAAAATAATTTAAACAGATTCACATTTAATTAAAGGATAATTATCATTTGAAATGACTTGCACCTTTAGACCGCAATGCTCGATATCTATTATGCAAGATTTAATGATTGGGAATATCTTTTCAGCAGAGATGGATGCACAGGGTAATAAACGAGAGATACAAGACCTTTTTATGTAAACTAGAGACCATAATCGCGAATACTGTTCTCGTTGGATCATCAGGTGTTAAGTTTGGACCATATATTCTTCCACCCTAATAAGAAATATCAGATCTAACATGAATTTCATCCATTTGAACTGTGACATTTCTTTCCTCTGGACTAAAAAAGCAGGATGTGGCATGGCGAAGATATGTACACAAATCGTTTTCAAGACCAAATGAAGCATACAGTTTCTCTAATGTATGAACATGAGGAAGAGAGATACAGTTTAAACTCTGAAGATACTTATAACAAGCAGGAGAAATCAAATGAGTTTTAATCGCCATGATTTGTGCTATAATTTAGTTACCTTCGTCTGTTTTTGGAAATAAATGTATTTTCTAATTGACCCAGTATGAATTGCAAAGCGCTAAAATTACTGAGGTTAAATTATTATGTTCATAATTAAGTAGTAAATCATTGATAACCTCCTTAATGAATGGCGGATGTTTCGTCGTCGGAGGTTTCGTCGCCGGACTATTCGTCGCGGATGTTTCGTCGCTTGGATGTTTCGTCGCAGGAGGTTTCGTCGCTTGGATGTTTCGTCGCTATTACTCTATTATAGTGCAAGTTTAACTCTACTCTATTAGTATAAGGGATTATGCCACACATAATTTACAATATCGATATACATGTAGCAACAAAATCTCAATACTTTAATGTTTATAAATACACGAGCCCTTCGGTCTCGGTCGCTTTGCGACGGATCGGTGCTACGCACCTCAAGTTAACGGGCGCTATGTGGCCTTACACCCCGCTAATTTTATTTTGTTGGTTTGGTATTTTTGGAATTGACGGTACCAGGAATTAGTACTGTTAACTTTGGTATCTTTGTTATTTTAGAATAGAGAATTTCTGGAACCAATAATCAGTTAATTAATACTTTAGACATTTTTTCAGATTAGTTTAATAGAATTGTTTATCTCCTTTAATAAACCACAATAAGAAAGGTTCACATTACAAACACACAAGTGACACAACAATCCAGTTATATTAATGTAGATATACGTATTGAGATTATTATTTAATTCTATAACCTGTATTACTGAAAATGAAGCTGAAATAAATATTATAAAGAAAAATTATGTGCGATACCTCTTAAATATATAAGTATATCACGATTAGGATAATCTGCAACTAAATTGTATCACATTGGGGGAAATTCGCCATGAGTATTGTGAAAGAGTCGGATACATCATGTTCTGGAACAAAGGCCAGACTTGGGAGCATTCTCATAGTAATGGCAAATTCAGGATCTTCAAGGTATTGATTTGTTAATCCTTTTGATTGGATCTTCCTAAAAATATTTTGTGATAAGTGGAAGAAGCATCCAGACACGACAGCCAAAAAGTGTTCTTCGAGTACATTGAGTGAAGCTTTCTCGAAATCTACCATGATGTGAGAAGGGTTTAATGCGGGTTCTATTTGTAAAAGCTTTCTGAATACTCTGTTGTATGTGGTTTGATTTTTGTTGATAGTTAGTATATAAATACAAGGAAATGTATAGCCATCTTTGTCAGCGTGGAGGGTGTAGAGCTGATAGAACTGTTGGGGGACAACTTTGAACGTTCCATCTGCGTACCAATTTTGAGATTCCCTTAATATCGAAAGCATTTTTGGTGTAGCGAAGATGATAATTCTGCTAATATCTCCCACACCAGAATCAAATAGTAGGAATGGTTCCCCCTTAGGAGTTACACGATATCTCTCCAGAATATGTATTTCTGAAGCCGATGCTGAGTTAATGATTCTATCAGGTCCATTTTTATGTACACGGATCATCCTCTTAATTGATTCTGTCTTTGGAAGTTGATTAATACTTGAATCTGACATTGTTTCAACTCCGGAAGCAAATATAGCCCTTGTACTTTCATCTGAAATGTGATCAGCACGTTCTCTCATCAAATCATAGCCTTTGAGCATTTCGATGCGTGACATATCAGGCCCATGAGTATGAGTGTCTATGATTTCGTTGGAATCTTTTGGTTTTACGATAGATAAGTTAATTTTGGTGCTTAATCTCGCTTTGCAATGACCACGATTCTCACAGACCCAGTAATATAATTCATCATTTGATTTATTTAATGTATAAATGAATCCTAGGATTACAAGTTTATCTTTACCTCGCTTGCTTCGGATAGTTTCTGCTAATAACGGAGTTGCCATAGTTTGAATAAATATAAGTTATGATAATTCGGATACAGATATGCCATTTATACTTTTCTGACCTACTGTTTAGAAATGACAAGTATTGGCGTGAATATAAAGCCAAATAATAACAATATGTGACAAAAAATACTTATTAGAAACCATACGTGATATACAATAACATTAGAAACGGCTTAAAAATTTTTGGAGTAATTAATAATCTTAATCGAAGAGACAGCGACGAAACACCCGGCGACGAAACCTCCGGCGACGAAACATCCAAGCGACGAAACTTCCGCGACGAATAGTCCGGCGACGAAACCTCCGACGACGAAACATCCGTTTACCCCTCCTTAATATGCTCTTTGGCTCGAGGCAGATGAATCGACTCCTTAGTATTTTTAGAACTAGAGTTGTATTTTAAAGCAAGTTCCTGCAAAACAGATTCAATTTCTCAGATGTCACTAATTGCAGTAAATGCCAGTAATGGGAACGATGTACTCTGTCCATTAAAATAGGATGAGGTGGATAAATAAGCATTGATTTCAATGTACAAATCTAGGGAGATATTTTTCGGAGATATTTTACAAACCAGGGCATTTTTATTATGGGTAAATTTTGTGCATATAATTCAAACAAATGTTCAAAATTAGTGTAACTAGTACAGTTTACTGTTAATTGAGGTGTAAGAGATAAATAGTTCATTATCTAGATAATGAGGAAAATTACCAGAAAAATTGGATATCATTATAAGAACTGAAATTTAGCTCTAAAATCCCGCAAACTAGAGATGTAGAGATTTGTAATAAATTGATTGCATGTAAGGAGTGAGATCCGAATTTGGCCCAAACTATTGTAAATATAATTGAATGGTCAAATACTTTTGCCCATTGACTGTAGATATACATCGAGATCTGCATGGATGGATGTCGAGTTTTTGTCATATTCATGGATACTATGGACAAGCATTTCAAAATTTAACTTTGAAAATATTTCAAACCAGGGTTCTAAAGATGACTGTAAAATTTAAGGGGCCTTTTTGTTTATTTCTTAATTTTTTCCATCTAAAAAATTATTTACTAGCCTTAATATTTGTCTTCACTCCTAAATAATTTGACTTGCCTTAATTATTGTATTAGCATTTTTCATTTATATACTTGTTATACTATTTTCCTTAAAAATTAACGGAAACTTAAAATTAAGACTGATAGCGATATTGATGAACTTTAAGTATACAGTAAAACTTTAAGTTGATAGATATGCATAACTTAAACAACCACATCTTCTTGATTAATTGTTGATTTACTCAAACCTTCGACTCCCGGACCTCTCAGTACGGTCACCTCTCTAATCCGGGCAGCCTTATTGGTGTGAAGTCAAGCTAAACTCAGTTTTCATTGTCCTCATTCCACTCACTTGGATTGATTTCAATTTATTGAAAATATATTTACTGATGGTAACGCTTCCGAATTTCATGCACATCCACGTTCAACTTCACTTGTAACAAGTGAAAATGTTTTTGATAGATATGTCACTTTAGAAATTAATTTCCAATCAGGAGATGTCAGCATATGATCGGACTTTTATCTCTTAGTCATCCCCACATCTACGAATTGCGCGCTTCTGTTGTTGCAATGTCAAAAGCTTGGGATAGTACTATCCACCGTGTTTGTTCACCTAAGATTAAATTATTCTAATTTCCCTAAATTCATTGTCCAAAACTTTTTGATGCATGTGTAGAATTTGGCCTAGCTTGAAATATGACACTAATCTGTTGGCCCTGGTCATCATAATCTGAACTCCGCTTTGTTCAAAAGTGGAATTAATGGGGCGCATGCATTAGTCTGAATTTCCATGTAGTCGTTATTTCGAATTTCCTATGTAGTCGTTAGTTCGAATACAATTTCGGGTATGTATCGTTAGTTCGTATTAAAATGTGGCCATGTAGTCGTTAGTTCGAATTAAATGTGGGCATGTAGTCGTTAGTTCGAATCGGAATTTGGATATGTAGTCTTAAGTTCGAATTGGAATCAGTCTAAACTGAGAATATTTAATTAATTTAATCTTATATACCATAGAGAATGTGAAAATAATGAATATTAAATGGTTGTGAAGAAGAATAAAGGATAATAAATAATGAATAATAAATGGTTATTGAAAAATCTGAAGTCTACTCTCTATGGAAGTACGACAAGTTGGGCAGGGCTGATTAAGTTGCTCTAACAGCTCACTACAATTTTGACAACAATTTGCATGTCTACATGGCAGAAATAGGTAAGAACATCCCTTATTTGTAGACATACTACACATACTGGATTTCTGACCTCAATTTCTGTCTCATCGGAATATTCAGAATCATCAGTTATGTCAGATAATGTAGGTTTTTCCACATGGTTTGTATCACTCAAAGAATGACTTACGTTCTGGAGATATTGCAGGGGAGAATAATTTCCAGATATAAGCTTTACCTTCGCTAGAGTAAGGCGTTTATCATTCATAACGTCTTTCTTTTTTCTTTGTCTTGTAATTTCCATACCCTGTTGCAATCTGGCAATTTCTTTGTCAGTGTCTACTATTATATCATTCAATATCATCAAAAAATTCCAAATTCTAGGATGACCACACTTGATTCGTGCCTTCAGTTGTCTGTGGTAAGATTCTGCTCCATTATTTGTCCCTTTTACAAGGTCAAAAATTGACAATTCCTCTGGATGAACTATAATTAACCATTGCTTCTTAAAATATTTTAAGATTTGCTTTAGTTTATGCTCCTCATTAGTAGGTAGGGATGGAATTTGTAGAAACGAATATGTTGGTTTGATGAGATCAGGTGGAAGAAAAGGAATGCCCATAATATTTTGCATGAACGATGCAAATACTTTATTTACTTGAAACTCATGCGCAAGCCCAGCCTTTTGGATTCTTCGCCAAATCGCCTCAGTATAATGAAACCAACAACCATTCATTCTAGTAGTAGGATATTGTTGTTTGAGAGCGTTTCTGGCACCTTGCTCCCAATCTGACATTGCATTTGTTGGATTTAATTGGGGAATCATGTTTGCGATCTTGCTTAAAACAGCGTTGTAAAGTTCCTCTTCTTTGGAGTTTAGGAGGCAATGGATAACTGGAAGAACGTGTTTCCCAACAGAGAAAAATATTGTCCAAAGCTGATAAAATAGTTTAGGGACAGTGTAGAATGTTCCATCAAATTGGATGTTACTAATATCTGCTGCAATTTCATATAATTTATCAGAGAAAAAAATTACTCCAATTAAATCTCCCAATATAACTGTGGCTTTTAAATTTACTGCGAATTCTGTAAAAGTTGGCAAAATCTCACAGAATTCCAAGGATGTACGAGGAATTCGTGGTTGAAGCAATCTCCGTGAACGAAACATAGCTGATTCGCATTCATTGAACGAGATATGAGAAGTTGATGGATCTGATCTTGTAACATCATTAAATACTTGCCTCAAGCTAAGTATTTGCCACAAGTATTTGCTTTTTTATTTCCAGGCCAGTGTTTACTTTTTTATTTCCAGGCCAGTGTTTACTTTCTAATTGCTCGTAAAATAAATTACCTATTGTCATGGAATAAACTAAACTTAGGTTTTCAAATACGCTGGAAACATGTAAAATACTTTTGAGAATGATTTCTCATCGAATTTAACCACAATGACGTAATCAAATATACATACCCATATATGATAATTAAAACTAATTATGAAGTAGAGAATTGAAGTGGAGATTGAAGTAGAGATTCAGTGAACATTGGCTAAATAAGTCACAAGAACGGTCATTAAACTGACTGGGCAACATGTACATCGTCAAACAGCACTTTTAACACTTAGATTAAAATCTAACTATACATTTCAAAAACTACAAAATATATGGTTTGATAACAATAGTATAATTATTTACTTACATCGACGTTGAAAAGAATTTGAGTGAAAGGAATGACATAATTTGTTACTGTAGTTAATTTTTATCAAGAAAAATGCCATTAGGATAAAAACGGCAAAGTTAGATTCTCAAATTATCTAAAAAATTAACATTTATTTAACATAATTTCCATATATGGGTATGTATATTTGATTACGTCATTGTAGTTAAATCCGATAAGAAATCATTCTCAAAAGTATTTTAGATGTTTCCAGCGTATTTGAAAACCTAAGTTTAGTTTATTCCATGACAATAGGTAATTCATTTCACGAGCAATTGGAAAGTAAACACTGCCCTGGAAATAAAATGGCAAATACTTGACTTATCTAGCCATATAATATAGTAGGCCATGGTATAACCAATTTAATATACTAAATAACAATATTTTATGTAATAATATAGATAACGCCAACATGCATTACCAGGCTTATTGCATATACGTTCCTGAAATTATTTAAAGCTTTTTGACTTTGAAAAGCACTTGACAATGTTGACATGTACATGCCCAGGGGTTTATCTAAGATTTTCTTGGCCGGCAATTCATTATGGAGGTAAAATTTACGGCACTCTAAAGGTGTTAGCTATAATAAATAATTCGGTATAATAAATGATGAGGCATTTTAGAAAGATTTATAATGTGTACGCAACCCAAACAAGGATTTCTCCAGGGATTTCTGGGCCAGAAAGTCATGCCGGATCAGGGATTCATAGGGGTTTGGGGGGAATGGCTCTCGCTATCCCTTGTTTCTAACTCACCTCACCTTGCAATTTGCAACCCTACCTTACAGCGTGCGAAAGCACGCGGTCACCACCTCGCCATCCTTTATTCTTGAGGCCCATAATTTTCCCTCCCTTGAGTCAATGTCTCATAGACTACTTTAATATAGGACTGTAGGCTGCCAGCTCGTGTCCTGGAACTTGGGTCCATTGTGTCTTATTGATATCTCGTAATTCGCTGATGTTAGACACAGGAAATGTATTATTATCGTGTAGAAAGTCATATTTTGGAGTGCATTGGTCATTTGCATTATCTCAAATATTTGTGGAATGTGAGTTTTGCGGTTTTACACCTTTTCCATATATGGTAACAATCTCAAATTATCTACTTCAGTTAGAGTTAGACATAAGAAATATATTATTGTCGAATAGGAAGTCATATTTAATGAAGCTATTCACATTTTGACTATCACTAATTAGTTTAGAAACTCATAGTATCATAGATTTACCTACATACGTATATTACAACTCCAGATATGGTCCAAGTTATTTTCCCCGTGTAACGAGTTATAGAGTTCATACTTTTCATATACGTACTTAGAAAGACCAGTTATGATCATCATTCTTTTTGTTGTACACATCACATTATCTTCACAAAAACGAACCTACTATCTACAAGTTCTTGTGAGAAGACATACAGAGGGGCTTAGGGTGGGTGCCTGCCCACTTCTAGATCCGCTACTTAAATAGGATAAATCGAAGAGTGTACAATTGAAAGTAATTATTTGGTTAAATTTATTTATAGTATAGTATATGTTATAAGTAGAAATTATAAAAGAGCCAGAATGATTATTTAGCATTGATGCGTAAATGGGAAATTATATTAGTTTTGTAATTTTACTTATACTGATCTATTGAGAATTGTTGAACCACCTTTGATTCTTAATTGTTCCTCTCTATATAATAGTATTATGTTTAGCAGTTGTATTCAAGCAACTTGAAGTGCTTAGATACTGTGCCAAAAGCACTGTACAGGATATAACTGTCGGGAAATTATATAGGTAAGCCTTATACTCCGTTTTCCTACTGATTAGAAGAACGGAATAGGTGAATTGAGTAATGCCCAATAACTCAGTGAATCCTTAAGAAATTTTTGTCCGTGAAGCACATTTAGAATGTGTTTGGGCGACGGTGGAAAGCTGCCAGTTATACCTCCTACCGATTTAATTGGCACAGCCAAATCTTGTAAGATTCAATTTTTGACGTATGTTAGGCCAACAAAGAAGGCTACTTCCGAAGTACGTGATCAATTACAAAAGGAATATCTAGATGAATTTGATTATATTGCTAGATGGAGAACTCTGTATCTCTCAAGCAACATACAGGATGTTAAGAAATTCAAGAGCAATTATCCTTCCAAGGGAGAGATCAATTAATTCGAGATTTGATGTCCCGCAGCTTTCGAACAACGAACTGCGGCTTTTATTTCAAGCCAAACCAGAGTAACGTTTTGTCAACACTATGTGAAGTGAAGCTTATTATAACAACACGCTTCAGTACAGGTCATATAAATGGCCATGCCAATAATGCACTAAGTCTACAAGCCAACTTGGCCCTTGTACTGAGGTTGTTTGCCATCCTGCCAAGTATTACCACTTCGAGTTTGTCCTTCCTGCAGTTTTCTATCTGGATCCTCCAGAATAGTCTTTCGGACAAACTAGGCAGCGACACGGTGGTAACTTTTACAATGATGTAGATGTTAACTCTACACAGCGCGGCGTTTGCATCAGATGCTGAATTATAATGTCATACCAAAGGTTGTGAGTAGTGGAAATGATCATATTATACTGAACTTATCATTTTTCAAGATGTCGATCTGATGCAGGAGACCTTTATCGAATACTCACACTGGTCCTTGATTCTACTGACGCTCTGAAACATAAAGTACGTAGTATTCTTTGCAGGATTTTAAGCATATAAACATGGAGAAAGACAAGTCTTCTTCCAAGAATTTGACAAAGGAGGGTTGAGATTGCCCCATTAATCACCACATGTTCTCTTCACATGGCCATCAATCTCCTGGAAAATACTTCCTGAGCCCAAAAATAGATGTCGAGTGTATATAATTAAATTTTTTCATTTGTGGATGGTCCTCTTGCTCAGGGATGGGTGGCTACCTATAGTGACTAAATGACTCCTTACATATGACTTCATATTCGACAATAACCATTTCTTATGTCTAACTCTAACTAAAGTAGATAATTTGAGATTATTACCATATATGGAGAAGGTGTGAAAACCTCAAAACTCACATTCCACAGATATTTGAGATAATGAAATATGACCAATGGACTCCCAAATACGACTTTCTATACGATAGTAGTACATTTCACGTGTCTAGCATCATCGGATTACGAGATATCAATAAGACACAATGGACCCAAGTTCAAGGACCCGAGCTGGCAGCCTACAGTCCTTTATTAAAATAGTCTATGGAATGTCTAAATGAATCCCTCCAGATACTTAGCACTAAATTAAGTGCCAACCTGGCACCTAAATGAATCACGCTGCCAGCACTTTTGCACCTCAACCGATGCCTGGCTAGCACTAATAATACCGCCCAGGCACCTAGATAAACCCCTGATGGAACATACCTTATTATATGAAATTTAACCCGATTTGGAGCTAAACCTTTTCAAATACATAATTTTTAAGCATTTGGGGGAAGAACATTTTAAATACATGAAATTAACACGATCGATTTTATTTTAAAAATTCTAAGCCTAAAAATATATAATATGGATCTAAAATATTATGTAAACATCTACAATAAGCAAATCCATATCTCCATTTCGGGCATTTGTAATTTCGGAAGTAATCCTTGAATGTGACCATCCGGGATTCTTAAATATGTAGTTTGGGGAAGTTTGCCAATCAATTGTTTATATTTGCTGAATTTGCGTCATGGAAATTACCGCTCAAGGAAATTAATGCTCCTCGAAAATACCACGAAGGAAATTAGAGCTGTTTCTAGCATTTCGCGTTTATTTCCTATAGTAAGGTATACACAACAAATTCTGTATTAATGCAGCAATATCTTTAGTGTTACTTTCACTATTAAAGTTAACTTTAAGTTATACACTGTTAAGTTATAATATAATAGATTCTAGAACAGCCAAAATTTTATGAATATATTACTTTAACGTTGTGATGTATAGGATATTAAGATGTATATGTTGCAGTGTAAACGTTAAATGAGTGTCCACTGAGTGCTCGACAAAATGAAATTTTGATGGCGGCTAATTAAGCCACCGCCTCACTTTTTCTGGTGGCTAAAGGATGAACAACTGCTTGTTTAACAAACCACTGATGACTTATCAAAGTTCTAATACTGTAAAACAACACTAATGTTAATAATATGTGATGCAACGAAATCTATAATCTACACAAAGTGAAATAATTCACAATTTATGGTAGATTTGTTAAGTCACCAAAGGCAAAATTTGATGGCTTAAATAAGATTTTTGGTGGCTAACGCCACCAAACCACCTAATTTGTCGAGCACAGGTGCACTGCCCTGCCAAAAGTGTTGATACTCTACAATTTTTTCATTAAACTATTTAATGTCAATATCAAAGATATCAATATTCATGCTATATTATTGCTGCTCTAATGAGGAGTTTAATTAAGAGCATCCTTATATGTAGACCGTCTAGAAATAGACGGTCTATAAAAGCCCATACAAATAAGCCAAAAATTTGTAGACCGTCTATAAATTCTGTAGACCACTTGCCCTGCTTTTTATGGGTAATACTAATGCATAGGGAATAAAACCTGGTCTATTTCTAGACGGTCTACATATAAGATATCTCTTTAATTAATTCAGACAGTTTACTATCAAAGTTACGCACTAAAGTAGTATCAACAAGAGCATTCTCTTATTTCTCTTAAATAGATTGGTGATTTGAAGAATTAACTGGAAAACATTAATCCATAGCCTACTCTATATCAGGCCTACCATCAAATGTACCATGGTGAAGTAGTGTATAGTGAGAAAGTGATAAACACGGTTCATTGTTTTCAACTTCATTTAGAAATTATTCTGTTATACTAAATAATTCTAGTAAATTAATAGATTTTCTTTATTGAGTCTCTGTTTCTACTTAATAACAATGATAATAATACATAAATAATAATGTGGGTTCAAATAACAATAATAATAATAGAAGAGTTGCCTTCTGGTGTATTTCATTAATGTGAGAACTTCTTCCGTTTTCGCTTTTCTATACCTTTAGATGCAACAGCGGAGTTATAATATTAACCTTGTTAGCTAGTAAACAGTTGGCGCAAGTGAAAACTAAAATTTTAGGATTGTCAAATAGAGACACGACAAGAAATGCAACTCGATTTAGCAATCTCATCAGTCTCTTCTAACAATATCAAGGTTAATTCCACAATAATTTTTCTGGATGACCTTGCATCAATATCGCCAACAAGTTGTCTTTGCTTTCAATTGCATTTAACGTCTTCCTTAAAGTTACTATAGATTCGAGGATAAACTCAGATGGATACTTTAGGCCATCACGGTCAGTTAATTGCAAAAGCCTGAACTCGGGTTGTGATCTTCATCAAAGATAAAGTCTTTGTCAATGGTCAAAAGATCATTGCAAGCATGACATGGCTGAGTTTTCAAAATATATTTATGTACTGCATAACCAGCAATAAAAGCTAATGACTGAAGAGTCTGTAAACTACATTCAATGGAATTTAGATCATCAATTTCATCCCAGACTAGTTGGACATCGATTTCATCGGCATTATTCGTATCAAGGGATGAGTATGAATCAATAAATGTCTGAATTGAATATATGCCACAATCTTGTTGTGAAACAAAAATCTTTAATATGTTGGATAACTTGAGGCGGCGTTCAGTTTCAAGGATTTGAAGATACGAGATATGATAACAGCTTAACCACAAATCTGAGATTCTCAAAAGTGGTTCCATTGGAATCAGGGCCGCATTAAGAGTCATCTGGGCCCTGGTGCTGTCCAAAATTTCAGGGCCCCAATTTGTCTTACACTCTCTAGGGCACGCTATGCGGGCCCCTAATGGGCTCCTCAGGCCCTGTGCCCTGGTGCTGCAGCACCCATAGCCCCCCCCCCCCTTAACGCGGCCTTGATTGGACTCGCGATGGTTGATTAGCTCATATACAACCCAAATATTAACAATAAGGGGCATAGTTTATCCTAGAATGAAATTTATAAACTGTCCTTCTATTTTTTTTGCCTTCTCGGTAATATACACGGCCGTATATTAAGTAGGCCATGATCTAACTATTAATTAAAAGAAACATAGTCAAATATAGTACTAGGAAGTGCTTAAAATATCGGTGGAAGGAGAATTGTATTAATTAATTACTAAAAAATTAACAAAAATCAGTAAGAAGTTGATTCAACTATTTTTTAAAATATTTCTAACTGTAGAGTTAAATGTAAATAACTATGGGTCAATAATAATATCGTACACTACTTCATCCTTGGTGAAAAATATCAGCTTTGATGGTAGGCCTTATATAGAGTAGGCTATGATTAATCCTATTTTTATAATACAAATTTGGGGATACTAATTACAATCGTGATTTGTTATCACTACCCGCCCAAAAGTATATGGACAAAAATATTCTGTATTCTGAATATACGTACAGTAGAACCCCGCATATCGGGGCATGCGCGTATCGGGGCAGTAGGTTGGGAATTTGCTTTTTTCCCTTTAAAAATAACCCCGTTTATCGTGGCGCCATTCAATTATCGGGACACTCCACCGAAGATTATTTTCTCTTGAGTAACATGCTTTTAACTTTGAGCAGCTTAGTATTATTTGTAATGGCCGCTAAGCGTCACCCACTCACGCTTGATCCTAGTGCTGAGGTAATCGAGGAGTTTTCCAAAATATATATTCCGTGAATATCATAGATTTGTGACTCCTAGTGTGGGTAAAGTATAATGTGAAATTGTAATGTAGTACTGCTTAAATATCAGCATTAACTCTAGGCTTTGACTATATGTGTATGATTTGTTGTGTAGGTGTTAACTTAATTGTTTTAACCAAACTATTGGAGTTCTCTTAGAATCCCCCATATCGGGGCACTCCCTCGTATCGGGGCGCTGAACGCTTGGACGGAGGTGCCCCGATACGCGGGGTTCCACTGTAATGTGCAATTGGAATATTCAAATTCTGATTTCACATTGAATTATAGTGGACGAATCACTCGAAGTGCTTAATTTCAAATCATTATGACAATTATCTATAGTTAAATTCTCTCTTGTGCTATTGGTGGCATGTGGCAGAAATACTTATGCCACTTCATGAAAATTGGCTAAAATGAATCACATTATTTGTTAATTTATAACTATTGTAAGATAGTTATAATGATTTTAGACTACTAGTGCAAACTGCCGTTATTACGTTACAAGACGAATATTGTGGCTGCATTACAATTCCTGTTTCACAAATATTTTTGGCTGGTCAGTATATAATATATATTTGTATCTATATAATATTTCCTTCTAAGTCAAGGAACAGATCTCAATATAGTTATTTTTTATAGTATCCTACCTGAAGCATCGAATACAAGTCAATTAGCATGATTATGTTGTTAATTTACTTATAAACTAGTTAATTAATGTAACTTCACCAGCAGTCTTGTGTTTAAGAGAGCTAGATTGAACTTCTTAGTAAAGTGATCTGTACCAAGGATGTCCCCCCTGGGACAGCCACTGGTAGTAAAGCCCAGGCCAAGAAAAAGTATCGAACGCTGAACGCCGTTCACGTGACCGATTTGTCCGAAGTCTTTGAGGGCCGAATAATTGAAGCTAGCATAAAACTTTCGCATTTAATTTTTACAAAAATCACAGTGCGCATTGTATGGCGTTATACTTAATACGTTATCATTGGACGTAACTTATTCAAATGTAAATTCAATATTTAAAAGAGATTTTTTATAAAATTGCAATAATATCGAGTATACAATCATGCACACAGTGGTCCAGAATGGACCACTGTGTGCACTTCCTAGGTACATAGAATGTATTATTTGGGTATGGGTTATCGACCCTAAGAAAGCGGTTGATGTACTCAGAATTACTGTATGGTATCAATTTTTTAAATTATGACGTCATCTTCAGGGAATTATCCAGGAGCGCGAGACGCTCCTTTTAGAGTATGTTTAGGAAAATGTTAATAAGGAGCGTGAAAATTTGGAATCTTCTCCTATAGCGTAACATTAATTTGTGATTAGGCGTATGAAAATTGGATCAGACCAGGATTAGGAGCGTATTTACAAATGGCTGTCTAATACACTGGTCATCATATTAAAACAAAATGTCATTTCGTCTCTATAATTGTCTCTAAATGGACAATATACACATATAATGTATTATTTGGGTATGGTTTATCAATCCTATGGAAGAGATTGGTATAATCAGAATTATTGTATGGCTTCAATATCTGTAATTATGACGCCATCAATTTTGAAAAAAATCATATCTAAAATGTTATTTATCTTGATGATAGAGTACCTAAATATATTAATTATGTATATGATGAGATTCCTAGGATATCGATTGGGAATATTTATTATTTAAAAATATTTATAAGTTATTAAATTATCCAATAACAAGACATTATTATCTTTCAATAACAAATTGCGCATTCTGTTCATCGATTTTTGCACCTGGGAGGAAGTTGGTGACCGTTTTGTAGTGCCAGCGTCTAAATGATATATAACTAGCATTAGCCACCTAAACGCAAAGGTGTAGTGGAGAAACAGGTAGGATATATTTTTCAGATATTGGAGGATTGTTAACCCGTATCTCGATTTGGAATCCAATTTCAAGAATCCTTCGTGATTACTCACATCATTAAATAGGATCTTTGCATCATGAATACAACGATTAATTGGAAATCCATCCCTTATTAAATTCAAGTCTTTTAATTGCGTGTGGTTAGCAGTACAAAACTGGCAACTAACTCCACCAGCACCGCTCAATGTTGTAGCCATTTTTTAATCAAAGAATGATCTAATATCCTAACGTTGACATGACCACCAGTAATGTCCAAGCCAGAATCTTCGATTATTGATGTTTGAGGATTTATTAGTTAATTCATTAAAAATTGAACGTTCTGAATATTCTCTTTAGGAGATATCAGGACTACAGGTCTAGTAACATAAGGAGAATTAGCAGTATCGTTTGACCATAATATTTCACAATTTTTGGATGTTGTCTTGAGGATTTTGAAAGCGAAGAGTATCAAATTTTTTGTTGGAGAATCTGTATTAGTCTGAAGTTGATTATAGACTTTATAGCTCCCTGATCCATCTAGGCCATCTGCGACATCTATTGTTAATGGAAATTTGGTAGTATCAATACTCAATTGTTTTGATATTCTTTCGGTTGTAAAAGTTAGAATTTTCGAGTACGCGATACCTACTCCAATTGGATAACCATCATGTTTGTTCACAATTTCAATATATATGACTAGTGAGTACCTGTTCGCGCCGATAAGTGGCTAGTTTATTGTAAGTGGGGAATGTAAAACCTTCCGGTTTACAAATGACCCGCAATTCAGTGTATTTTCGTTTACCTATTTCCAGGATATCCATCAATGCTGCTGCATTATCAAACTGTATTTGCAATTCGTTTCTGCTAATACCCCATTTTCTGCGATTTCTTTGCAAACTTCCGAAGTTTTTCCATAATAATCCTTATTTGCAATAAGCTCCATTGACATTGCTGCTATTTGTTTGCAGTAACTGACTCTCTTTCAGCAATAAAAGCAATATGATTTAGGAGGATATTAAGTCTGTGTTTCAGATATTCCTTTGTTACAGTGCAGATTCTCTTCAATGAAGATTCTTCTGTCAGTATCTATTGATTTAGCGGGGATAATTGAACATTTAGACAATTCTAGGTCATCGATAATTAATTCGCTTTGGGATTGAAAGGGAGTATCATTCCAGCTGTCCAATTTACCATTTTTACGAAATCGCACTCGCTCTAAAATTAATTCCCTAAAACCGTAGCGAAAATGTTCATACTCTGTTTCAGGTAGCTGGAATATCTCTAAAAATTAATTTGTGGCATCATTTACATTTTCATTTTCTCCTTATAAGAGGTTGTATCTCCTAGATTATTCATTATCTTGTCTGGTTGATTACTGTACGTGCAAAATTGATAGTTGTAAATGCAAAATTATTGTCATGTATTGATTATTTATTCTATTTATATCCTCATTAAACGAATGCATTTATTGTTATATGGTTATCTTATGGCTTTGAAGATTTACAGTACAATTGTGTTTCAATGCATCTTCACTGGCTTTATTCACGATCTTATTAACTTCAATTATTAACCATTAATTATTAAAAGCATATCAAGTTCATGGTTTCAATAATGGAATTGAAACATTTAATTCATGGTTTGAAATATTTCTTCCATGAGTTCGTTTACAAATTAATACAAGCCGTGACCTACGTTATATAAGGCCTATGCACCAACTTTGTGAAACTGGACCATTGATTAAAGGAAGGCTATTGATACATATGTTATTTATCGTTATCTAAATAACTAGTAGTGATAGACCTCATAAATGTTCTATAACTATATAGGAACATGGTATCAAGGTATACATACCCCCTTCAGAATTGAGCTATGTCATCATTTGATTACGTAATCGCTATTTTTGGTGGGTATTATGGTGTTTTTATAGCCTCCTTTTAACTTAGTTAGACGCGTTATAAATGTTCAAGATTTGAACATGAGGATGTCCATAACTAGTTAAAAGAAATATATTGAAATTATAAATGGAATGTGTCAACATTCCATTTATAATTTCAATATATTTCTTTTGGTCCAGTTTCACTAAGTTGGTGCATAGGCCTTATATAACGTAGGTCACGTATAAGCGTAATAATCTTTCCATTCTTTACTATAATGCGTGTTATTGTGCGAGTATTTACACTTTCTATATAACCATATTGAAAAAATATTTTGGTAACATTTTTTTCCCTCAAAATTATGTGTACCGCACTCCCTTCCAGCTGTTAAACGGCCACCGCGCGCCTCCGCGCTACCCTGAACCCTATATCATATCTTTTCAGAATATAATGATCTTTCAAATGAAATTAATTCCATATAACGCTTTTAAACGCTCAAAAGTTATGACAGGATAAACTTCTATCGATAAACTAAAAATTCTTTTAGATCTTCATGTGATAATATCTACTTACTCTCATTCTTTAGAGCTCTTATGTTGTGTTTATCTTAAAGTACAATTAAAATAGATTTAGAAACATTGCTTCCAAATTAAAAATCCTCCAAATACGAAAAGACACAAAAATAAGTTGGAAAATTACAAAAAATATTGTTATTAAATTCTCTTTGCAACTCAAGGTTTACCAGAGCATAGTCCAAGAATATTTATGTTTGGTCATCAATAAATTACGGATTCTAGGGTTTTCGACTCCGCTGAAAACGATTATAATTGTTTCGAAACGATTTGACGTAGTCAATTTTTTGTCTGTTCGAAGATGCTGGGCCACTGTGTTAATCAGTGGCGTAGCTACGGTTTTGGGGGCCTCGGTTCAAAAGTATGTGCCGGAGCCCCTGGCCACACTAGTTCAATTAGGAGTAGAATATTTTAAGGATTGCATGCATCTGGATATAGTATTTGGGTTCTGAAATGACATTTCCTGTATTTTGTCATGACTCTTAGCGAAATGTATATTGTCAATATAATTGTAATTATTTCTAGCCGTTTCCATAACCAGAAACGATACTCTTCATGTTTCACTCAAGTAGTCTCAAAAGAAATGTAGCTATGAAGCAAAATACAATTTCAAAAATTTCAACTGACAAACAAATATATCATGTACGCTCCTTGGCCAAATTATTTAAACTACTGGAATTCTAATGGAGACACAATAATTTTCTAACAGCATATTAAAGTCCATTTACTACTCTGAATTTACTTAAATATATTACTATATTTATGAATTTTAAAACATTGTGATTTTAGGTCATTTTCAGCCGATATCCATGAAGTGACATATTGTCCCTGCCACGTGCCACTTGTAGCACAATTGGCACAAATGGGGAATGTGATGTGGCTATCTCAGTATAAAATATTAATGATTAGAAAATTAGCACCTAGAGTTATTGGCCCCCGTGCTTTCAAATCGGAAATGATAATAAGTATATTCTAAATGCCTCATGAGTATTTTAAATATTTTTTTAATTAGCTCATTATATAGTCAATGAGATTATCACATCTATAAAAATTCAAATTACACAAATTTCTTTTAAAAAAATCATACTGAACATATCTTTTTATATAAATAGAGAATCATCTACAAACGCAATATTATAGCTAAAAACAGTTACTGTTGTATAAATAATTTTGTGTATCTTTGGCTGGGGAGTGTATTATACTGCAAATAATTATCGAATATCCTAGCTGTTATCATGAAGTATGATTGAAATATATCTGTATAAGTGGAAATTTGGAACCCTTGGGTGGCCCCCTGGATTCTTGGCCCTGGTTCAATGAACCGCCTATTGCTACGCCTATGTATACAATGAAAATCGAAGTTGATTAATACTCGTATTGAATATAATGCGTATAATAGGAATTGTATGTAATATGCTATCTTTCAGTACGTATTATACGCTAAATCTATGATCAATATGGATGTTTTCGAAGGAAATTCAGTAGTATACTATTTGAATATCTTTTTGTAAATACAAGACGTTAGCAAATAATCAAATTTACTATCAGTCTATACTATGAGTCGATTAAGAATAAAATAATAACGATTAATCCGAAAGTTTTTCAAAGCAAATTCCATGAGCGCGATATTATATATATTGTCTACATACGATACGTATTACATTATACGAATTATACGTAATACGTATCCAGTAAAATACGTATAAAACATCTAAGATGGAATAGTAGGTAATATTATTCTACTGATCATTAATAAGTTGAGGTATAAGTACTTAAACGGACAACTCGCATTTATTTTGATTGGTCAATTTAATTACACTATGTAAGTAATTTAATTCAGTTAATAAATTTATTTTATTAATTCAAATTAGTTGATATAACTTATCCAGTCATATATTTTGAAATATTGAACGGCAGAGCTCCCTAAGAATGTATCAATCTATTTATAAAAGGGTTAGATCATCTGACAACAAATATATTCTACACTGTTCAAAGTCCTAAATACTAACAGGTGTTTTTAATTTTGTGAAAGTAAACTAAATACGCTCAATCCTCCCTTATCCGGGCTCTCCCGTCCGGAGGGTGCCTGTAACTGGGAATTTGCTTGGATTAAAAAATCCAATGGCTAGTATATGTCAATCCCCAAAGGTATAATCGATAATTTTAGATTCATTCAATATCACAGACTGATGTTTTTGACTAGTAGTGAGGTGGCTTAGGGCTATATTTAACGATTACGGTTACATGGCGGAGAAAAGCACCAAATTTGGCATGAGAACCTTAGGGCATATCGATAAATGTTAGCCTAGGAGCCCTCCGAAGATTCAATTTTTATTGTGTATAAAATAAAAAAGATGGCCGACAAATATGAAAAAGAGCGATTTTCCTCAACTTTTTTTTTTGTATCATATCCCCATGTTTAGAAACTCTATAATATTATAGGCATTAAATTGATATTAAATCGTATTCTATAGTTGTTGTGGATTCCCCAATGCTGGGGAACCCCAACTACACAGACTACATTACATTATAATTAATGTGCAGTAATTGTATTGTGTCTGATGACTAGTGGTAATTTGTGTTCCTTAATTGTGTTGTGTTTGTATGACTAGTTGGCTATATGTTAGGAGTAACTGTATTGTGTTAGCAGATAATGGGCAGATGACTGGCAGCCTATATAAAGGAGCCAGCTCTGAAGCCCAGGGAGATCAGCACGCAGTTAAAACAGCATTAATATTCTATTACTCTATCTGGCCAACTATAGGTATATTGGGAGAACCACTGGGACCATGGGCGTAGGGAGGGGGGTCAGGGGAGGGAAGTTCCCCCCCCTAGTTTTAGCCTGGCTACGCCCTTGACTGGGACAGATCCCTAACAATACTCTCAACATTTGTCATCCTTGTGCTATTTAGGTATATGAATTGTATACGTATTAGGGAAAAATCATTTTCTAGATCTTTATGCCTTGGCTGCTTAATTTCAAATAGATTTTCTTCTCCTTTCAGAGTGTCAGCATGGAACTGAACTGGGAACGCTGTGTGATTTGCCAGCAGGAGAGTGGTAAACCCTTGAAGTGTCCATTGCTGAGCCCTGGATCAAGTCGTGACAATACAGATGCCTACACATAATTCCTTACCAACGTAGAACAGTTCCGGGCCATTGGTACTCTTCCAGCTGAACTATATTTTGGGAGTGATGAAACTGTTGCCAACTTTGCTTCTCATTCTGCTCCCTGGCACAAATCTTGTCACTTGAAATTCAACAATTCTAAGTTAGCAAAGGCAAAAAAGAAGAGAGAGCGCAATCATGATGATGAAGAGAAAAGGCCCAGTAACCGCAAAGCACTTGACGTTCAAAAATGTTTATTCTGCCAGAAAGGGGAAGAGGAACATGTTCTTCATGAAGTTTCAACATTTGATGCAGACAAAAATAATCTGGAAATAATCACAGAGCTAAACGACACCCAGCTCTTGAGTAGAATAATTGGTGGAGTTCTAATTGCAATGGAGGCCAAATACCATCTGACATGTATGGTCAAGTTGAGAAATCGCTACCGTAGTCTCACTCGCAAGCTAAAACCAAATACCTGAAGACACAGATGCGAAAATGAACTAGTCTCGCGCATTTAAAGAACTCATCAGATACATTGCGGAATCTGTGAACTCTGGAACTCTCCTCTCCAAACTATCCGAGATCCATTCTCTGTATGTGAAACGTCTAGAAGAACTGAGCTTCAAGAAACTAGTCAACAAGACCAGGCTGAAGGATCATCTGCTAGAACGATTTCCCAGTGGCACAAGAACAGTAGTATGATGGAAGAAACATTGTTCTCGTTTTCAAGGAAGGCATGAGAAATAAGTTAAAGGATGCTCTGAAGACTCGAGACTTCTCAGAAGATGCTCTTATCCAGGACAAATCTGCTACGTTAGTCAGAAAAGACATCTTAAGCCATCACGGCACTCTGGAACGTGAGCCACCCCTCCCCATCTACATTGGCAATTTGGCATCAATGTGCATGCACTGAGCAGAAGCAAGACACTCATCCAGCAGTTATACCAGAAGGGCATCAGCGTTTCCTATGACAGGATTATGAAAATTGAGGACTGGATCGCCACTTCTACCTGTGAACGCTTTATAGAAGATGGAGTAGTTACTCCTGCTGTCTCCGGGAAGAGTTGTTCACTGTTGACGCCACGGACAACCTAGACTACAACCGCATCTCAACCACTTCCCAAACATCATTCCATGGGACTGGAATCAGCCTTTTTCAGTTGCCTACCAAGATCAAAGCTGGTGTGAGCAGTAGGGCTGTACCGGATATCCGGTTCTAATCGGGTATCCGGCTGTATCCGGCCGGAACCGGATATGAACAACTATCCGGCCGGATAACGGTCCCAATTGTATTTGTGTATGAATTAAAGAATAACTATATATCCGAATATAAAGTGAATTCCCATAGCTCTAGGGTCATTAACTGTCTATTTCTTCTGTCGTTCTAAAGTCTGGTACAGGTTTTCTTGTATAGATATTCTTGGAGTAGAATTTAGATAATGTGTACATTGCCGGCGCCACGTATTATGAGGTGTGGCAGTAGTGGGTGTCCACTGTATAGTCTAGTGGGTGTCAGTGTACAAGCACCGCTTCATTTCCTTGAGGCAGTGGGTGTCCGGACACCCAGGACACCCCCGGTGGCGCCGGCCCTGGTGTAATAGCAGAACTAGTTGATTGAAAAATACTATGATCACCTTGTGAATTTCTACAAGAGGATTTTCTTTTATAATTTTTTGTAAATTTTTTGATGTGAATGTTTTGTGTTCTTCAGTGGTGACGTGGTATATATTTTAGGATTTACCACGTGATATATGTATTGGCATCACATTAACCACAGAGTGCTCTGAAAAAAATCGTTATTAGATAGTGAGAAATGCAACCTTTCAAGCTAATAGGAAAAGAGATCAGAAAATATATATAGGAATCGAAAATAAATATGTTATTGAAAAGATCTTAATTACCAAAGGTGAATGCGATTGAAAGCATATTCATATACCTTCCCCTACCAAAAGTATTCGTACACCAAAAAATTTCCTATGGAAATAGTACTATATAACTCTAATATTTATCGCTAATGTATACAAATTATATGAGATGTCGCCACTTTGGTTTCAGAATCGTATTCTACGCCACCGAATTGACCATTGTAGAAGCTTTCAACTCAATTACATATTTATTAGTTTGGAAATTATCATCCGGTGTCACCATGTACCACTTCTTCCATTTGTCCCCATGGTTCAAGATGGGAATAAGTGGTACATGGTGGCATAGGATGATAATTTTCAACCTAATCAGTAGCTAATAGAGTTCAAACCTTCTTTAAATGTATATTTCGAATGCGTAGATTACGAATATGAAATCTAAATTGCAATATTACATGTATTTAGTGCAGGGTTTTTTTAAGGGTCTTCTTGGTGGCAAAATGCCAACAAGATTTTGGGAAGTTACACCACGATTCGCTTCGGCCGCAGCTGCTGCAGTGTTGAGTTACACCACGGCCGCTGCTGAATGACACCAAGGTCTCAACCTTAAAAAAAACCCTGATTTAGTGTACAACAAACATTATTATTGACACACTATATTACTAACTTGTATGGGAATGCTTATGGAGTACGAATACTTTTGGTAGGGGAGTGTACTGTATCAATTGTGGAATCACATAAATTATTTTAGAAGCCTCCCTAAAAAACTCAACCTTAGTATATGTGCAAATTAATCAAGAATAAGCAGAACTTGTTCTTGATGTGATATTATGGTATCATTATTTAGCCGGATATCCGCCCGGATAACCGGATAATTGAGCACCGGATATCCTGATCCGGCCGGAGTAGAGAAACTCTAATCCAGTACATCTCTAGTGAGCAGACCACTTATTGCGATACCACCCTCTGGAAATGAAATTCATCCTCTTCCAGACAACTACGCCTCTGTCCCAGCCAATGCAAAGAAGACCACTGCTGTCTCGGTGCCAGAGTGTGATGTATTTAAAGACAAGGGCGGCTGCTTAGATGAGGCCAGAGAACTGGATCAAAGCTGTGTAGAGCATGCACTACCACTTCTAGAGAGAGAAGAACTCACCAGTGGAGATGCCATTGCATGGACTGCCTACTTTGCCTCTATGCAACCTCCTGTAGAAGACCCTCCAGCACTATGTGCACTCCTTCCTCTGTTCTATGAGAAGTCCGCCACTCCTGCTATGAAAAAGTACGGCATGGATGTCGTGAGACAAGCTATCGAATTTCTGAATCCTGGACAAATCCCAGTCACTACATTTGACCAGTCTCTGTTTACCCTGGCAAAATTTGTACAGTGGAGATGGCCAGACACTCATGGTGAGAGAGTTCATGTGGTTATGCTAGGTGGTCTGCACACAGAAATGGCCCTCTGGAGTACACTGGGTGATGTCTTGGATGGTTCTGGCTGGACAACGGCCCTCACACCCAGAGGTAGCATACTGTGGCACAGCTGATTCTTATCTGAACGCAGCACACCTAACTCGAACCAGGCATGCCCACCAAGTCACTCTCTTCCTGCATATTCTCCAGAAGGAGGCTTTCATGCTAAGCGAGGGTCCCAAAGACAATGCATCTGCCATGGTCTGGAGAAACGACATGCAGAAGAAGAGTCCTACTTTCATGTACTGGGACCTGATCATGAGATATGAAACCCTAATTCTTATTTTCGTCAGGACTCACAGAGAGAAAACTTTCCCTCTGTATGTGGAGGTTTTGGAGGAACTTACACCACTCTTATTTGCCTTGGATCATGTTAACTACTCACGGTGGATGCCTATCCATATCAGGGACATGAAGTCCTTGCTTGACACTATCAATGATGAGTTTGAAAGGTGTTCCCACTGGGTCCTTTCCAGACCACCAACAAGTTCTCTGCCATCCCATTTGATCAGGCTCACGAGCAGGAGAACAAGATTGCTGAAAGGATCGGGAGGTGCTGTTCGGCTCACACAAAACCCGGTTGCTTTTCGACGATGGATGCTCTCTGGCCCAGAGACTGCCAGACTGCTGAAGCATTCTGAGGAAGAATACCCTCATCATGATGATCCACAGATACCCAAGAACTTCCAGCACCACGAGCAGGCTGTCTCGACACAGAAGTCCTTACAGAGACACGTTACCAGCCTCTCCGAAACCATCAGAAGAATGGGCAATCCCTTCTTTGATGATTTCCCAGATTTAGTAACTCTCGACAATCGAACCTGCGCAGACGAAACCGCGGTAGTCGCAGTGCACAGCTTGGAGGATACAGGCAAGAAACAGTACCATGAATTCGTCAAGAATGTGCTTGATGTCCGCAGCCACTCCATCCATGATCCAATCCACAGGAATTCTCTTGTGATCTTCAGGATTCATCACCGTAAGGTAACATCTAAGCAGGGGAAGAAAATCAAAGTTCTTCAGAACAATGTGTCACTCTTTGGTCAGCTATACATATCTATGCAGAACCGTGAAGGTGACTTGGCTGAGTTCATTGCACATTAATTACAGTCCTTCCCTCCTTCCCTCTCAGACTTTGGCAAGCTTCATTTACCAAACACGAAGTTTGTCCTGCTGCAATGTCTTGAGCAGCCCGGGCAATCAGAACCACCGTCAACTTACGACTGCAAAGTCATGGATGGTGCCGTCATCGTCCACTTCCTACCAACTCTTCCATGAGTATGCAGACATTGGGATTCATACCGTACCTGGAGAAGCAGATGCAGACTACCACGAGGTTGGATGTTGTGTGGGAACATACATATCAGACAGTTTGAAGGAGTCTACCCGGGAAAAGAGAGGTAAGGGCGTGCAGGAAAATCTCAGGCAAGACGAAACTGCCAGGCAATTGGATGGACTTTTTCCGTGACCCATTGAACAAGAATGAGCTGTCGCCTTTTTACTTCCAAGGTTGAAGAGTTAAAATTGCCACCAGCCAAAGCTGTATATGTCACATCAGGGCAAGCTGTGGTGTCTATTGGTGCCAGCACCCCCATGGAAAACTGCAATCATGAAGAGGCGGACACCAGAGTTGTGGTTCACATAGTGCATGCATTGGAGCAGGGGTCAAAGACTATTCAAGTGTATACCGTAGATACAGATGTTGTGACATCCTTGCACGCACATTCCATGATCTGATTGCACTCATGCTTTAGCAGACATCTGGGTTGCCTTTGGCATGGGAAAAAATTACAGGTTTTCCACATAAACACCATCTGTGCAAGCTTGGTGGAGCCAAAATCACGAGCATTACCTGTATTGCATGCATTTTCAGGTTGCGACACACCCTCTGCCTTGAACGGCAAGAAGTCAGTTTGGCAGGCCTGGCATGTTTATGAAGACATCACAGAGCATTTGTGTATCTCGCCAGTCACCCCTTCCAGCTGCTGGATGTCGACGATGACCATTTCAAAAAGATCGATAGATTTACTGTTATCCTGTATGACAAAACCAGTCCTTTGAGATCCATCAACGATACAAGAAGGGAACTCTTCTGTCACAAGAATCGAGCAATGGACAAGCTGCCACCCACCAATGATGCGCTACTCCAGCATGTCCGACGTGCAGTGTATCAAGCAGGAATCTGGACGACCAGCACACAAACACAGCTAGTGATTCCTTCTCCACATGATTTTGCCTGGACTAAGATATCAGATTCGTGCCGGTGGGTACCAGTTTGGCTGACAATTCCAGAGGCTTCCAGAGCGTGCAGGGAGCTGATCAAATGTTCTTGCAAAGGGGACTGCTCCATCTGCCAGTGTGCCAAAGCAAATCTTGACTGCTCACCACTTTGCTAGTGCAAATGTACTGTTTAGAATCTTTAGATCATATCAAAGTGTATGTATGTAACTGTGACTGTTGCTATAGTAGTTATTGAATAAAATTTTAAAAAATTCATATCTAATTCTATAACTTTGTATTTAAGTAACATCTTCATATGATTTTTTCATCAATAGGCCCTAAGGAAGCCTCATTCAAAATATGGTGCTCTTATCCGCAATGTAACTGTAATTTCACTAAGCCACCTCACTATATAGGGATCGTAGACTTCTAGAATCGTATAATTTCGTCAAAACTAGATGGCCACTATCTTGCAAACCTATAGGAAGTGATTGCTAATATTTGTCAAATTTTACATTACGGGAGCATAGTGAGGATTGGACAAAATGCAACAATAAAATGACTAGATAGTTTTCTTATATGTACACAATTTCGGTTGATTATACAATTTTTGCCGTTCATAAGATTATATTAATTAGCAATTTTACATTATAGAACATTTTAATCTCTAACAAATCAGAAAAGCAATTTATTCTACATTTCTCGACTCTTTAGTAAAAAACCTTAAATGCTAATTTATATTTATTAACTATATTTTGTTCATAATAAGAAAACCTACCTTATTTTTTATTTTGTTATGTCTATTGTACCACTAGTGTAAGATGTCTAATTATATCAAAATACATCTATTCTTATTTTCTAGATCTCTGACATTTCTAATTCTAGTCAATAGATCACTATATAGTCTTGGCTCTTGTATTATCTCGCACCTTTATCACCGACTACTATAAGAGTATTGAGATTTTTTAACTAGTATCTAATTTGGAAACAGATTATCTATTTTTTGTAGTCTGTTAGATATTGTAGAATTGGACTCGATGAGTGCAGATAAATTTGGCTTTAGTACGCAAGTATTTTGGCATGTTTTTCCCATTTGATATTCAACTTATTATTTAGGCTTTTCTCCAAATTGGTGTAACTACAGATTTATCCGCAACTCACAGTGAAATAGATGCTACTAATATGCTAAGTATTCTTGCAAACCTCACTCCTTTTTCTGATCATAACCAAAGTCCAAGAAATATTTACCAATGTCAAATGAGCAAACAAACTATGGGAACCCCTTGTCATTTTTATGACAATAATTCAGATAATCGGCTTTACAGGATTATTACACCCCAAACCCCTATTATTAGACCTATTACTTATACACAATTTATGATAGATGAATATCCACAAGGTTTTAATGCTGTTGTTGCAGTTATTTCTTATTCTGGTTACGATATGGAAGATGCTGTGATTATCAATAAGTTTTCTTGCGAAAGAGGTTTTGCATATGGTTGTATCTATAAGAATATCCTAATAAATTTGATAGATACACAGAAAAGAACCCTTAATCACTCAAACCTTAAATTCGGTTTATTAGAGGGATGCTATCATGAATTTTGTCATGTTTTGGATATTGATGGATTGCCTATAGTTGGTTCTTTTCTAAAGAAGGGAATGCCCTTCTATGCTTATTTCAATACCTTTACTATGAAACAGACAATACAGTATTATCAACATGAAGAATGTTGGGTTGAAAAAGTGACTGTAATAGGTCTCATGAAGAGACATCAGTTAATATACGGAATCGAAAGTGTTTCCATAAAATTAAGAATACCTAGAAACACGACAATTGGTGATAAATTTGCTAGCAGACATGGACAAAAAGGAATATGTAGTAAATTATGGCCTGGTGAGAATATGCCATTTTCAGAAACGGGAATAGTTCCTGATATTTTATTTAATCCGCATGGATTTCCATCACGTATGACAATTGGAATGATAATTGAAGCGATGGCTGGGAAATCTGCTTCTGTTCAAGGTTCAATTTCTGATTCAACTGCTTTCCATTTTTCTGAAGATAAACCTGCTTTCATGGAATTTGCACAAGAACTGACGAAAGCAGGTTATAATTCTTTTGGAATAGAAACGATGTATAGTGGGCTTTCTGGCATTGAGTTTGAAGCCAATATTTTTATTGGTCCAATCTATTATCAACGTCTTAGGCATATGGTTGCAGATAAATTTCAAGTACGTACAACTGGGCCTGTTAATTTTGTGACCCATCAACCAGTTCATGGTCGGAAGCGTATTGGAGGTATGAGATTTGGTGAAATGGAGCGTGATTGTTTACTTTCTCATGGAACTTCATTTTTACTGAAAGATAGATTAATGAACTGCTCAGATAAAGCTTTGACTTATGCTTGTATCAATTGTGGTAGTATTGTTACTTCTCTCTACAATAGCATTATAAGAAACTCTGTAGATATAATTAATGTATCATATTTTAATAACAAAATCAAAAATGGCGAATTATACAATAAGCAGGATTGGATGTGTAATATATGTCAAGAACCCGGAACCTTAAAATTATTTGCACTTCCTTTCGTTTTCAGGTTATTGATATTCGAAATGGCAACGATGAAAATTAAATTCACTTTTCGTATTAGATAAATATTCATTACAAAAATTATTAAATATTTTTGATAGTTATGTTGTGAACAGAATGAGGTTGAAGAAATATTGAACTTAAATTTCAGAGGAACTTGTAATCTCCGTTGAATATAGGTCCCTATATATTTTCAACACTGTTGGTGATATTTATTTAGCACAAGTTTAACTATTAATCCTTTAATAGTCAGATACTTATTAATCCCCCTGTGTTTTGTTTACACAGTTTGGAACTAACCCGCATAAGCGCCGATCTTTGAAGGAACAAACTCTGTCTAAGAATAGGGGGGAATTTTTCGGAACTATTTTTTAGCTAACAAAAACATCGAGTTTGAAGTTGGCTTAGTCACTTCAGTCACATATTTGACTCACCTTTATTTATCAGATTTGAAAATTTTAATATCATTCGAGAGAGGAGACTTCTGTAATATGATTTATTTAATAAAAAAAATTTTTAAGATAAAATGTAGGGTTGGTATTTCATAAAAAAATCACTATCTCAATATTTGTTTACATTCTTAAAATTTGTGATAATACTTTGGAGATGGAGGTTTATGATATTGAATTTTATTTAAAATTTCTCAAAAATTTGGAGTTATAAACATTCAAATTTGAAGTTAGGAAATAGAGTGGAAGTAGAATTTTGAAAAGTCCATTGGGTAGGGTCAGTTCAAAGTCTAAATTCCTATCCAATATCAAACTGAATCTAATTTATTTTGGTATCATTCGTTAGAGGAGACACGGAGGTTTTCCTCAATGCCATTTGATTCTAGAATATTCCCTATATAACAGCAAATGTTTCTTTTTAAAATGGAGTAAATCTCTCTTTTTATTTATTTCTCTTTTCAAACTTTGAGTTAAATTTTCCGATGCAAAATAGAATCAGAATCGATTCAAACTTTACATGTATCTTCTCTGATATATTATAATTCAATCCCCAGAAAAAAAAGCAGGGGACGCTAGTCATTTTTTGAATATCTTTCTTGGGAAACATTAAATGACTAAATTATCATACTTCAAGTTGTAAGCGGCAAGTTCAGTAATAACTATACACCTATCCCCTAAACACTAATTTCTCACAAGTCGAATTTACGTCACACAATCGTTAATTCCACTCAAGGTTGGAGTCAATTGCAATTATAATTGTGTAATTATTAAATTAATTACAATTACGTTGTAATTGTAATGTAATTGTATTTGAAATTTCCCTAAAGTAATATAATCCGTATTTAATCGTATTTGAATTTCAGCTTGGTGTAATCATATACTACTATATAATACAGATGGGGAAAGCAGTCGACCAACGAATAAAAAAGAGATCCAGTTTATGATTTTCACTCTAATACAATCTATGCTTATAGAACTTGTGAATTTGACTTAATATAGGGTAATAGAGTATGGTAAATCCATTAGTAGTATTTATAAGATTCTCAGAACTGCGGTTCAGGCGCCATTTAATGATGACGTCAGCGACAACTAATACACATGTATACAGTATACACATAAAAGAATTCAATAAAGCATAAATTATTATAATGATAATAAAGACAAACAATCAGTCTGGTAGTCTACGTTTCTTGGCCTTAAATGAATCAACTTGAGACTTTCTAGCAGTTTCACTAACTTCATTGGAAAGTCCTTTGAGATAAAGATTAGTTATAATCGAATGAACTCTCTTACAACCATCAGTAGCATGTAGATCGCAAACAAAACCAGAATCCCATTCAACTGATACCTGTGCAAGTAGGTAGAGCATTACATGTTTAGTTGGAATTTTAGTTGCCAATATCTGCGATTCAAACGATTCGAGTATAGAAAATGCAGTTTCTACATACTGGTAAAGGATTACTGTTTGTAAGTGGAGCCCTCCTCTATTAAGAATCTCAATATAAGAATTATTCATCTGATCTTTCTGAAGTAGTTCAAAACAAACATCTCAGTTGGAACGTTGTATGAGCGAATGAGAGATGTACCCTGCTACATAAGCAACAATATGTTTAGAGTTATCTGATAAATAAATTAGGTCAATAGAATCAGTCGGTAATGTGATTAAAAAATCAGAAATGAGCTTATTTATTTCATCAGTTGAAGACACTATTAAGCGACTCAAGTCGATATCGCGTTTGAGAAGGTGCTGGTATCTCAGTTAAACTCACTAGAAAACGACCGCCACTCATTTGTCTATATTGATAAAATCTCCTTTCTAATAGATCGGTCTGCAATCTTCCGGTTAATACGTAATGAAAGCCATCTTTAATTAAATTATATGATAGATCAGCAATAGCGGCATTTGTATTCATTAATGCTTCAAAGGTTTCTTTAGTGAGACCAAGTTTTTTCGAAAGTTTCCAAGTTGATAACCAATTGTTCATTTCCATTAGAAAGGTAGGTTTATCTTTAAGCGTATTTGGACTAATAGCATTTCCAAAGTGATGCGGATGAAACGCTCTGGAATTAACAAGCAACCACCACATGTTTATAAGCTCTAAGAATGCTGCAGTTACTATATCTTCATCCCTAAGATATTCACGCATTGCAACTGAGGTTTACTATCAAAAATAGCTAGAGCTAGTGGAACCAATTGTTTGTTATTTCCTGGGTGAAGTGATTGGTAGTTTAAAGATGTATCTTTTCGAAGATAGTAATTGAGAGAGTGGTCTGCGTCATGAACTTTGTGAATACTACGCCAAAATACATTCCCTGCTGGAACTATAGGAGTTAATTCTTGAAGTTTTAATTGCAGCTGTGGAATTTGAAAGAACCGAGCACCAATAAGATTATTCCGAATGTTTTTGATTAGCTGAACTGTATCAAAAAGCAAGTAAACAATCAGAGAATTATTTGGATTGATCATACAGTATTTCTTTTCAGGAACTGGATAAGCATTCATCAAATAGTTGAACGAAGAAATATTGGTTCGGTGATTATCAGAAATAACAGCACGAGGTTGAAACTTTTCATAGGTTAAATTTTCCAGACAATTAAGGATACCATTACAGTACACCCTCGCTAATCCGAACAGAGGTGTTCCGATTCAAAAATCTTCTGTTCCGATTAGTGAATTCGTTCGGATTAGTGAAGTAATGCATTTTCTATGGGAATCAATAAATGAGAATCTCGATAATCCGAACCAAACTTGTACAAACCTTGTTAATCCGCACTAAACATCTAGTGTACTCCTTAAAATACATGCCTGAGACATTTTTTATACTTCCATTGCAATTTACTATTTTTTCCCCACATTCATTAGAAGAATATTTTCGTTTCTCCTGTTCGGATTAGCGAGGGTGTACTTTACTTACAATTTTAGACGATATAGTGAATAATGGAATATCTTTAATGATAAAGGGGATAGTATTAGTGAGAGACATCGCCATAAAACAAAGTATGCTCTTGTACATTTGGAGATCTTCATTACAACCAATAATAGTTTGTCCGTCAAAATTGCACTTGTTGTTGTAGATGCATTTCATTAAGAAGAATTACGACATCATTTCCAAAAAAACCATCTTCACGAAATTTAGATAAAGCTTTTATACTATCAATGGAGCCGGATTTTAAACAACCTAATAATCACTGGTTAGGTAGCGGCATGTATTGACGTAATAGATTATAAGGTGCATTTGAAGTATTGCGGAATTGAAGGGCAAATCGAAGAGTACTGGTAGAGTATTTACACTTTCCTTTCGGGCAATAGTATACGAGTCGCAACAGATCTTTAAGAGGTTCAATATCATAATTGTGAGTGATGTTTCGACAATAAATGAGTAAATTTGTTAACATATCCAAGTTACGAATTTTAGAACCTTTAGAATTCGATATATATTCTGGAAGAGGAATAGGGAAACCTTCAAAACTAAGCTTCACATGTAAATCAGAACTGATACACTCCACTCCATACACTCCATAACTGTAGCTACACCTGATTATATTTCATAAATAGCAAGATCTGTTTCAGTAGAAGAATGAAAAAAGTCTCGATACTCGATCGCTGAATTAATGTGGCTTAAGATATCTTGTAAACTTTCGCATTTTGATCGAGATTGAAAAATGGGTAATTCATCTTTCTGAAAAATCCGTACAATAGGTTTTTTTCGAATAGGTGGAGAGATAATAGCCTGCTGGCTTTTAGGGATAGAAGAAGGGTATATTGTTGGGATAGGTTTGAGTTTCATATTTAGCCTCGTCTTTAATGGATGGGAATGATATATTTTTCTTCAAAATTTTGGATGCATATTCGTGTAGACAGTAATTGTGAAAGCTTCTCGATTCAAAAACTTAACCCATTTCTGTCGAAGCTCATCTTGCTTTGGAAAGGCAAACATAACTTTACTCGGTCCATTGGAATATCCCGAATGACAATGTACGACAGAGCATTTGAAAGGCATAAGATAATGAGATCTAAGGATTGATTTAGGAAAGTTTTATACAGTAAGTCAGAAATACACATTCCTATAGTACGGATATTATATACATGTAACCGTCGAAATTGAGATTTTTATATTCGAAATCTCAACTTCATGGATCCTCAATTTCGACGGTAACATACGTATTAACAACCAATGGAAGATAAAGTAGTCGAGGTTTAAACAAGGGGCGGAGTTTAATAAAATAAGTGCACAATTAAACTTTATATAAATGTTGACTAGTTTGTTCCTTGTATATTATATATTTTCTAAGCATATGGTTGTGTTAAAAATAATCTTATAGTTTTTCCGGTGAAGCTAATTTGCTATTTGAATATCTTATATGACTATATATATATTATATTGCATATTATTTGTTGAACATTCATAAATGTAAAATAAATAAATAATACCATTGGTGTACAAGTACATTTTAATACATTGTAGATACATATATGTCAATTTAATATAAAATTAGTTGTCGCTGACGTCATCATTAAATGGCGCCTAAACCGTAGTTCTGAGAATCTTATAAATACTACTGATGGATTTACCATACTCTATTACCCTATATTGAGTCAAATTCACAAGTTCTATAAGCATAGATTGTATTAGAGTGAAAATCAGAAACTGGCCTCTCTTTTTTATTCGTTGGTCGGCTGCTTTCCCATCTGTATTATATAGTAGTCTATGGTGTAATTGATCAATTATTTGTCAATTAAAATTTGTTTTTCGTGTGGTGTGAATATTCAAAATGCATGTAACTGTGAAATAAGCAATAACTTGAAGCGATTATATTTCATTTTAATTAACAAGGAAGCCAATATAAATCACAATACTATACTGTATATTAGAACATTATATTCGTTGCAACTTTAAACTTATTACACTCAATATATATTTCCAATGTCTCCTCCTATATTTGATCACTTTGATCTTCCTGCAAATCTCACTAGCGGCCTATTTAAGTTGAAATGTAAACACTGCAACAAATTGGTATCTGGCACGTATACAGCAACCTCCAACATTCATACTCACATGAAGGTAAGTTTTAAAGTATACTTATATTTTTACCATTGAAACTTGAAAGGTCGAATTACTTTTTTCTACTATTAGAGACATCATCCAGAAATTAACATAAATCCCGTGTCTAGTTCAACATCCGATCAGAGTATCACTAAATTTGTTACTATTTCATCAGACACTTGGAGTGAAAAAGTCCCTAGGCGAATAGAACTTACAAGTAGTGCTGTAAACTTTATTGCTTGCTCACTACAACCACTTTCCAGAGTTTATGATCCTAATTTCCGTGCACTTTTACATAAAGATCAACCAGCCTACATCCTACCTTGCCATAAACATCTAAGTTCCAGGCTCTTACCTGAGAGAACATCCCAACTTCATGCCAATATTCTCACAAGTCTCAGTACAGTTAATGCTATCTGTTTGACATTGGATCTCTGGTCAAGTAGAGATATGAGAAGTTGGTATAACAGGACATTATATTCAAGATTTCATACTTAAGAGCGTCATGTTAGTTTATTGTCACATTAGGGGTCCTCACACTGCTGAAAACATACTTCTAAACTACCTACAACTTGCTACAAGTCACTTGTAGTTTCAATATTGAGGGAAAGATCACTACGATGATCACTGGCAATGCTGCAAATATGATTAAAGCGTTTGCTGCTAAAATGGATATGTTAGATTTCTCTGGCAAACTTAGTAAGTACGAAATGAAGATCCTCGGAGAAATCACAGAAATACTCAATCCATTTGAGTTTGCAACAGATCAGTGCCAAGGTCAGAACCTCGTCATAGCTAGTCTTATACATGCCTGTATTCGAGGATCAGATCAGAACTAACCACTCTTTCTTCCATATACAAATGAAAATTTGTTAAACCCTATTATCATCAGTTAAACCCGTTTTGCACGATACTAAAAAATGAAGGATTTCAAATGACATCAATCCTTGATCCCAGGTGGAAATTAGAATGGTGTAGACCTAATGAAGTTACTCATTATACTAAAGTAGAACCTGCAGAATGGGGTTACAGGGACCAAATTCTTAGCCACCCCGATTCCCCGTTTGTGGAGGTTCATTTATGTGGTACTAGGAATTTGCTGCTTTCTTTTTTACCCAATTTTCAGAGAATCCCCGTTTCCACAGGCCCCGTTTGTGGATGTTCCACTGTAATCTCCTCAGCGAAAAAATCTCATAAGAATATGGAACAAGTGAGATGGATGAATTGGAGAAAACATCATCACCTACAAGAAAAAGATGTAAACTATTCAATTTTATGGTATCTCAAAGTACTCTAATATCGAAATCAATGGAACCGGCACATACCCAGGCGGATACTTATATCTTTCAGCCAACAATTTCAGGGAATGCTGTATCATTAATATATTGGCAGCAAAATCAGGACGAATTACCCCAGGTTGTGCTTAGAAATTAAATGTACTGATTTTTGTATTAGAGTTGAAAGTGAATTTAGGGAACTTCCACTTCCTCGTTCTCACGATGTGCCTATTATTAAAATTGACAACTTTGAAACACATATGGTGATAGATAGGAAGTTTTTTGATTGAAGTTCTAACTAATATGAGTTGTAACTGTGGGGAGTTTTATTTCGAACTGAGTGAGTGGTATAATATTTGGATTACCAATTAGACTGGTATAACTTCATTGGTTAGTAATTGGATAAATGTTTTGCCGAAAATTTTAAAGATTTAACCCCAATGTGTGTTTTAAAGTTTGCAAATTATTTGTTGAAGAAACCTGATAGTCGCAATGTTAATAGTCCTTTCTTCAGAGCTAGAGCGTCTTGTAAGTATTGTCGATCTTATATATTTTTAATTGATGATGCACTAAATTTGGTAGATAATGACATACTTGTCGAGATTTACTCAGAAGAATATTTGTCACTTCAACACACAGATGAGCAGAGTGCATATATCGCCATCTATCTTGCAGTGAGCGTAGTAAAAATGAGATAATTATTAGTGAGTGTTAAGTTAGTAAAATTTATATTAAACAATTTAATAATTCAAGTAAACAGGGTTATGGTAATATACTTCTCTTAATTCACAAGATTGTTTGCGGAAAGTTAAAGCTGAATTGATATCTAAGGAGAGGTTTGCTAATATATTTACTATATGGAAGAAGTAACAGCAACCCTGCAGTTTTTTCCGTTATCTACTTCATGAATCCCCCTTACCAGGCTATGTTTAGTATTTCGTACAGGATCCTTTCATTATTTATATTTATTCTTATAAGCAGCTGGAAATTGTAAAACTAATGAATATTAAATATGTTGTCTTGATTTAGATGCGACTGGTTCTCTTATTGCTAAACCCCCTTCCTATCTAAGAAGATATTTTACTGTGCCCTTACAAAACAACACCTGTAGTTTTCATCCAGTCCCATCCCATTAGCTGAAATGATAAGTAGCCATCATAGCTCCGCTGAGATCTCACACTTCCTGAATAAATGGTGTTTGAGTGTAAAAATATTTAACACATTGCAGTTAAAAATTAAGAATGTTGGGATATATTTTAGTTGTGCTATGATACACAGCATGTTTAGCGTTTAACCAATCATATTTACAGTTGGAAATGAATCGAGATGGATTAGTATATTTCCTTACACACAATGTCTAGCCTTTCGGTATTTATTTATCTGTCAGTGTTATAGATACATAAAAAATTACAAATGTTTATGTGAATCATTTTCCGAGCAAGTTTACGATGGTCTGTGGATATTGAAGAGTTTACCAATAAATGTAATTCGTTCTTATCCGAAAACAAAGAGCAGTGGATGTTGTACTACAATCTATACTTGACAAGCTAATCTTCTTGTCAGTCTTCCATCAATAATCTAGATGTAAATTATTTGCTACTTTGCTAATTTGTTCTTCATTCTAAATGAGGCAGGCAACCATCTAAAATGCAGGTACGTATAATAATGTAATGCTAATGGTCAAATTATGTCTATATCTAATACAGGTCATGTGATAATCAAAACGATAATTCGAAACTGGCGATTTAACTTCACACTTTGTGTAATTTCAGTTCGCCTCTTTATGTTCGCTGGTAATATTTTGTTAAGCATATGTTATGGGATATGTTGTCAACCGTGAGATGATGTCAAATGGCTAACATCTACCGCGGGAAATGTTGGCGATTTACCATTTATGGCTTCAGTTGTTTATAATTATTGGTATATGTTAAACTATATGGCTTCTGTAAAATATAACCCTCGGGCCGGCGACGCTTTAATAAATTATTTTCTATAAAAGATGCCTAGAGCCATCTGCGATATTCATTTTTCAGATCAAAATGAATTGGCCCAAGCCTGCGGGGCCGGCGGCGGCGGCGGGCGGATAGTAGGTCATTGTCATTGCAAGTATAATAAAATAGTAAAAGATTTTGAATTTACATCTTAATGGAGGTCCTAATTAATTAAATATTCTAGAAATCAGAAATTTTAAATCCACTAATGAAACTCACTCAGATGTACCCATATTTCGGAATTACTGCAGCCAGTGATTACATTTTCAAAGTTTTATTTGGAGTTGTAAGTAATAGCTCCATTCGTACCCAGATAATTTATCAAAATTTACAGATTTTTTATATGCACTCGATTATATCTCTTCTGCCTTGATTGGAAATTTTTCAATAAATATGGCAATGGCTGATCGTTTTCAACATTTGTACCCTCATTATGATCCCCTTATCGCTCCCTCAACTGTTATTTGGCAGAAAGCGAGATGTTCTCACTTAAAATTTCTTTTAAAGAACAAATCAAGCAGCCAACAAGTTTAAGTGGGTGTAAATTAAAGGGTTATCTACCCTGTCGATTGGAAAACTTAGAAAAAGACGGAAATTGTTTATTTCGCTGCTTGTCAAGGCTAATATTGGGGTCACAAGAATACTCTCCAAAAATGCGGGGAGAAATTTGCAGGTTTTTTACAAAAGATGGGACGGATGAGATACAAATTACAATGGTATTTTAATACGCTAAAAGAAACCCCTCTTAATTATCTAAAAAGGACTCTGATGGATGATGATGATGGACCCTGGGGAACTGAAGTTAAAATTTTTGCAGCATCCGCTATTGCTTCGGAATGTGAACTTGTTGACGAATCTTCTCCTTTCCGATTTTCTAAACGTTATATCTATTGGAATCGATATAGTGCAACTCCAAGTTATGATGAAAAACTTGATATCTACATAGCTTAATTCCAAAACCATCATGAACCAGTCGTTTGCTTTATTAACAATGTGTATCCGACTTATGCAAAAAAAGACAAAGAAGTTATTAGTATATACATTAAATAATACTTGTGTCTTAATATTCAACTACTTTTCATATAATTTGTAATCATAGCATTTTAGTTTAGATTTAAAAATTGTGCAATTATAAAAATAATATACTCGCTTGTAATTTGCTTTTATTGGGTTCAAGAATCAAAATTAATCTGTGTTCCAGACCTGGGTTTCATACAGGGGCTTGTAGCCCCCTCCCCCCCCCCCCCCCCCCTCTAGGAAAACCATTTACACTACGAAGTTTAATTTATGCCCACCCGTGACCTTCGTCATATAAGGCCTTACTACTGAGTAGATTTTGCTGGACCATGGATTACAAACCTGAGAAATGCATTATAATTGTATAGGATGTTAGGAACATGATATCAAGGCATACATAACACCCTTTAGAATTGTGATATATCACCATTTGATTACGTAATCGCGTGACCTACGTTATAATAAGGCCTATTCAGTGTTATCAAAAGGTGGACTATGGATACTGTCGAAGGCCATTGTAAAATAGAGGGCACTTCTTTATCTCAATTATTAGTAATGGTAGACCTGAATATGTTTTGTAACCAGACCTGGGGCTGATTACTAGTGAGTGATTACGATTACGATTACGATTACATCCTTCAGAAAAAGCTTGATTATGATTACGATTACGATTACACGGAATGTTGTAATCGATTACAATCAATTACAATTTCATTTTCTTTACGATGCAATACGACGTTCCGATTAAGCCCCGGAGTTTCATGCGCACGAAAAATAAGGCCCGTGTGCATGGGAGTAGCCACCAAGAATTATTTGTAGGGACCAGATATATCTTTCGGGGTGCAATGAGATCAGTGAACCCTTAAACTATAACCTTATTTAAAGTTATTGTGGAAAATTTGGGGGGTCTGGTGCCATACCTGGGGCTGATTACGATTACATCCTTCAAAAAAAGCTTGATTATGATTACGATTACGATTACAGGAAAAGTTGTAATCGATTACAATCGATTACGATTGTAATCGTAATCAGCCCCAAGCCTGTTTGTAACTATATGGGAACATCCGAATATGATATATAGAACCTTTCAGAATTGAAAAATGTCATCATTTGATGACGTAATAGTCAATTTCGTCGAATTATCGTGTTTTAACACAGTTAAACGCGTTATATATGTTCAACATTGGTACATGATGATACCCAGACCTAGTTAAACAAAATATATCAAAATTATAATACGAATGTTGACACATACATTCCTCGGTTGTCAGGCAAATGTATATTTCCTAAAATGAGCCATAACACCAAAGCTATAATTGTTATGTAAACTAGACTACGCCTCATCTATCCGCAATAGGTGACTTCCTATTCATCGATAGTACATTTTATATGCCTTACTTTGATACTTTTTGAGTTTATGAGATAATTAACACTTAATTCATTATTAGGTAATGACTCACTATCTCAAAGATTATTGAAGTTAGGCATATAAAATGTATTACCGATGAATAGGAAGTTACCTATTCCGGACAGATCAGTACCAGTCTAGTTTACATAACATTCATAGTTTTTGAGTTATGGCACAATTTAGGAAATATACATTTTCCATGGCAACCGAGGAATGTGTCAACATTCCATTTATAATTTCGATATATTTTATTCTACTACTTCTGGGTATAACCATGTTCCAATTTTGAACATTTATAACGCGTTTAACTATGTTAAAAGTATGCTGGAAAAAAAAGATAATTCGCAACCAAAATAACCATAACGTCATCAGATGATGACATATCACAATTCTGGAGGGTGCTATGTATACCTGGATACCATATTCCTATATAGTTATAATACACTTTTCAGCTCTATCATTGCTAATTATTCGAATTAAGATCAATTCTCCATTTTGAAAATTAGAAACTGGCCTCTTTGTTTTATGGCCTTCTCGGCGACATATATAGCCGTATATTAAGTAGGCCATGCATGTACCAATGTTGAACATATATAACGCGTTTAACTGTGTTAAAACAGGTCTTTAAAACACGATAATTCGACGAAATTGACTATTACGTCATCAAATCATGACATATTTCAACTCTGAAAGGTTCCATATATCATATTCGGATGTTCCCATATAGTTACAAAACATATTCAGGTCTACCTTGACGAATAATTGAGATAAAGAAGTGCCCTACATTTTACAATGGCCTTCGACAGTTTCCATAGTCCACATTTTGATAACATTGAATAGGGCTTATTATAAGGTAGGTCACGCATTATCCAATGCAAAACAATTAATATTAATATTTGTTTTAATTAGAAAATAACATGATAATGTCCAAATAATTGAAGTAATTCCCTAAATACAAGACTAATAAAAGATTGATACATTAGGAGTACTTTACACAAGTTTATAGTTTATATCTGTACGATTATGTTCTCAAGAAAATAAGAAAATATATCCGGATGGGGGGTAAAATTTGGGACGGACGAGGATGAGAGACAAGTTCTTAATATTATTTGGCCTTACCTGAAAACAATGGAGCTACGATGAACTTGTTATACTTAAAAACTATCCAGGGATATAGGGACTTCATCGAAAATGCAGGGATTTTATTTGATTATATACCCTTTACTAAATAAGCAGTGTATTGCAAATATAGTTATTCTTGAAGAAAAGATTATCACAAATAGTGTTAAAAAATGTATTTGTTACTTTGGGTGTGCGGCATGCTACTATTCGAGATATACGGGAACAAATATGTATGTTATGATGAAAATCGAGCGAAGTAGCGAGAGAGCTAAAATTTTTAGACCTCGAGGCTCTAGAAATGTGTTCAGGGGTCAGAGTAAATTTCCAGGGAATTCCTGGCATGAGTCCAGGGATTAGCCTGGGCGAAGTTATCACATATGATTTTAACTTGAGAATACCCTAAATCCTGCACCTCCTGCTGGGGGGGGGGCATAATCTAAACAGGGGGCGGCTGCCCCCCTCTCCTAAATATTAAGGAAAATTAAATCCGATCATTTTGGGTGACGTATAGCCTCAGAAGTGGCTGTGTCGTCATCTTCTCAAGAAAAATTTCCCTCCCCTCGCGATAAAGTGGAGTGTCGTTTCCCAGGGATTTCTCAAAAATATAAAAGAAAGAAATTTATTTATTTAACCTAGCCATAGCCTACTCTATATAAGGCCTGACAGTAGATGTACCATGGATGCGGTAAAAGATGGGCTTTAGGAATAGAATAATACTATGGGAGTGAACATAAAAGCACTTAAGTGCATCTCAAGTCAAATATTTCCCAACCCAGTATATCAGTGAAGAATAAACCCATACATTTATTTGGAATTAATATATTTGAATGATAATAAGTCAACCTACATACAAAATAGAACATTTAAACTACTGTAATACACAACATATATACGAAACACATGTCTTGGTACTCCTCTCTCTCTCTCAAAATTCACATCACTTGACAATTAAGTATACTTGATAGCGCAAAATCTAAGATACAAATATAAAGAAATTAAAGCTAACAACAATAAATATTATGTAAGGTAAACAATAATTCATGAGAATTTTTCAATTTACGTTTATCGATACCTATTTGAATCACAGAGGAGTTCGAGTTTTTAATTTTATTGTAAAGAAAACAAATAGCTGCAGTTAAGATTAACTTGCTCAAAATACTCCATCTGTACACATCGCAATTAATACAATTTGATTTCCAGATAGCAATATCATCATCATTTTCCATGTATATCAAGGTGAGTTCTAACTTCTACTAATAACCTTCTAGAGGGACCGTCTACAAGCAAAGTCAACAGCTGATTAATTTCTATTGCAATCATTATATTCCATAAAGTTATAACTGAAGTGAGTACAGGCTCAGACGGATACTAAAGTCCGCCACGATCTGTTAATTGTAAGAGCTTAAACTCAGTATGTGATTCAACATCAAAAACAAATTCTTTATCATAAGTTAAAGTATCAGTGCACCAGGCCTTCATCTGGGTGCGCAGTGCGCACCCAGGGGTGCGTGATTTTAAGGAAAATGTTGGAAAGGTGCGTGAAATTGAATTAATTTGGGTGCGCAATGCGCACCCAAAGTATTTTTAATACTAATTTTGGTCTTTTTTTTGGTAAATTTGGGTGCGCGATTGTAAAAAAAACATTACCTAGGGTGCGCGGATCTCTTAGGGCTAGATGAAGGCCTGCAGTGCACACAAGGCATTCCGGAGATCTTTTTAAGAACTTATGGAACGTATAACCTGCGATAAAAGCTAACGACTGAAGGATTTGTTGAGAGCATTCAATGAATGATAGATCGCCAATTTCATCAAGAAAAGGCATTACAGCTATTCCATCATCACTAGATGTATCAGAGGGGGTAGAAAAATACTTTACAAATGTCTGAATCGTTTGGAAAACGTCTTGTTGGTCTGCAAACATGTTTAATATACTAGAAAGTTTAAGACGACGCTCGGTTTCAAGAATATGAAGGTAATAAATATGGTAATTCGAACCCGACAACATACGGTAGAGTCCAAAATGGTGTTAAAACGGGTCAGTTTGCAAAAAGGATGATAATACGTAAGAGAAGCCACAATATTCAGTGAGATGGTTTGTTAAAAGTGGTATGGCAGTACAGGCATGTCTAAAACTAGTATAAGTTTGCTTACTCAATTTACACGTTTTGTCAGGTAAATCCTGCCAAGCATCTACACAAAATACTATCGTGTCAAAAAATGAAAATCGTTCATCGTTTAACATCAACGGTCTTGAGAGGCTATCATTTAAACGGGTCCCTTTGAACGGCGTATTGATATTGAATATTTTCTAAAGAGTAAGAAGGATACTTACGAAACTAGATGTATTATTACGATAATCCGGACAACGACTTTCATTTTGGATTTCAAGAGCAGATAGTGTAAGTTCGCTAACAACCTTCAAAACCAATTTGACATTTTGCCTTTCTAAACTAGAAGGAAAACAAGCTTTTACAGTCAAGTGAGGGGCTAGTTTTGCTAAACTGTATCGTTCAGAATTGTAGAGAAGGCGTACATCTTGAAAGGAAGCAGAATGGACACTGAGGGGGTAGCTGCATTTATCAACGTCAATATGTCCAAAATTTGGAAAACGAAATGTTTTATCAAAAAATTTCTGATTTAACCAATTATTGCGGATACTTTTCAATATATGGACAAAATCAAATGTAAGGAAGAGAGATCTATTTTCATCAAAAGGGTGGGGTACTCTAGTTTCCAGCTTTCCACTAATAGAAAATAATTCAAACAAGTTAACATTCAACGGGTAGTTATTGGTAGAAATTATTTGGACCACAATGCTCAATATCGATTATACAAGATTTGATAGTGGGAAAGATATTTTTAGCCGGAGATAGATGCACATGGTAACAAACGGGTAATACAAGACCATTTCCTATGCAAACTAGACACAATAATCGCGAATACAGTTCTGGTCGGTTCCTCAGGGTTCAAATTTGGTGCAAATATTTCCCCCCCTTTATAAGCGATATCAGATTTAACATGGATTTCATCCATCTGAATGATAACATTTTTTTCCTCGGAACTAAAGCAAGTTGTAGCCTGGGTGAGATAAGTGCAAAAATCATTTTCAAGACCGAAGGAAGAATACAACTTATCTAGTGTATGGACATGTGGTAGAGTAATACATTCTAACCCTGAAGATAGGTATAACAAGCTGGAGAAATTAGATGAGTCTTAATGGACAAAATCTGTGTAATTATAATTGTATCTTCGCCTGTTTAGGAATAAATGTATTATCTAATTGACAGAGAATAAATAGAAGCTTAGCTAAATCTGAAGAATTGTATGTAGGTCCGTCGATACGCGCTAAATCATCAATAACATTATTTATATGTTTTTTGGCAAAAGGAATATGGTATGAATGTGAGTTACAACTAGAATCAGAGACAGATTTTAAGGAGATTTCATGCAGTATAGATTCAATTTGTCGAATATCATTAATTGAACATACCGAAAGGGGAATACTTTGTCCATGGAACCAGGCGGATACAAATAAAAAATTATTTACTTCCAGATATAAATCGACAGAAACAGTCCTATCAACCATGTTGGGTTGAATGAACCTAGTATTATGATTATCAGGATGCCATACTAACCAATTATCAGGTAATGCAATCAAGATTAACTTAGCTTTTAGATCCTGTAAATTTCTGATGATGTACTTATGTTTCTCCTCACTCTCAGAAAGTAACCTAAGCTGTAGTGTCTGATTCATCAATTCTTCTTATTTTGCGACATACGACAAGCGAGTCCGTTTGGTTGTTGTAGTTGAAGAATAGTAGGATGGACAACCAGGAAGCAAGCAGGGAACTCCGCCGTCTCTCAACTTGGGCTTTGCACGAGGTATTTCAGTGAAAGTTCCGCTCCATTGGGAACCTTGTGAGAAACTTGGACATCTTCTTCTCGATAATGCTTCACGCACACGTTGCTACCTTCAGGTCATCAATATCATCTCGGTGAAGAGCCCGTATCCAAGCTTGTCTGACTCCTGGTGGATGTTCAGGCATCCTGAATATAGGAACTCTATCATCTGGGCTGTAGTTACTTCAAGGCTGAGCAACTGCTGGACATAGTGTAAACGAATCTAATAGTTAGAAGTGAATAGGAACAGTAAGTGGACAAGAAAATGACAAAATAAATAAAAAGAGAGGCTAATAATCAGTAAAAATTTAAAATTAGTATATAGTGGGGTAGTTGTAACAAAAAAATGTGGTTCATTATAAATAGAATATGGGTTAAAATATTGTGGTTGGTTAAATATTGCCATTATTTAGTACATCCCTAGTTCACATTTCAAGGTTACTGTTAGGCCATATATAGAGTAGGCTATGACCTAGCCTAATAATAATTGTCATTAGAACAAAAAGTTCCATAACTGATAAAAATATTTGTTATTCGGGCTTCAAGAGTTGCGAATTTGAAATGTATTTTCGCTTACTCAATTGTAGTTGAAACAGAGTCTATAGCAAGATATGAAATTTTGAGGAAAAGATGTAAAAATATTATTAAATCTGGAATTACAATTATTCTATTAAAATACCTCATAATTATAAGAAATTTTATTTAATTAGCTCAGAAATATATAGTTAGTGAGTTTAATTAACGCCATAAAAATGTCAATTCAACATTGTTGTTATTTTATTACCGGTAGATTTTCGACACCCGATAACCAGAGTGCGGCACTTGGGGCACAGTCCGCACCTCAACCAATTTGTGTCCATAAAAATGCCCAGTAGTATAATACTATAGTGCAGAAATTCCACACCCATTATCTACCATTGCCGCACCTTTATGCAGGCCTAGCAACGCCTCTGCCGGTAACCCCCAGTTTTTATAGCGTTTTTAGACATGACTTTTTAGACGAGTGTTATCTTAGCAGCGGATTCGCAAACCTCACTAATAGGCTAATAACTCAAAAAGTATAAGTTGCACATGAAAAATGATCACATTATCGGGAAGAGAAAAGTTGGGACAACCCATATATAATCCCAAAATGTCAAAATTCCTTAAGATGACTCAGCAATTTTCGCTCAAATTTAGACCTCGGTTTTTCCATAAAAACTCAAAAACTAATCATTTTATCAAATTTTCCTTTTAACCACATATATATCTCACTTGGGACATCGTGTCATCTAAATTTCAAAACAAAATATTCATTTTTGAAAAAATATTTTTAACATAAATTTCACTAAAATAAATTTCATGATCTTATCGGTGGATTCGCAGACCTCACGTTTATGCTAATAACTCAAAAAGTTTACGCTGTACGTGATAAAATTTCACATCAGCGGAAAGATGAGAGTTGTGACTACCCATATATAATCCCAAAATGTCAAAATTCCTTAAGATGACTCAGCAATTTTCGCTCAAATTTAGACCTCGGTTTTTCCATAATAACTCAAAAATTATTCATTTTATCAAATTTTCCTTTTAACCACATATATATCTCACTTGGGACATCGTGTCATCTAAATTTCAAAATAAAATATTCATTTTTGAAAAAATATTATGAACATAAATTACACTAAAATCGGCTTACAATGATGATTTCCAATATCCATAATGTTGGATATGTTGTCAGAGCATCCTTATATGTAGACCTTCTAGAAATAGACGGTCTATAAAAGCCCATACAAATAAGCCAAAATTTGTAGACCGTCTATAAATTCTGTAGACCACTTGCCCTGCTTTTTATGGGTAATACTAATGTATAGGGAATAAAACCTGGTCTATTTCTAGACGGTCTACATATAAGATATCTCATGTTGTCAACTCTAATAATACTATTGATAAGAATGTATTTGATATGCGTCACAGTGTTCACAGGAATTAAAGTTTTTGGTACCTCTGTAGAATAATTAATGACTGCATTCCTAATTATATCAAGGATTAGTGATTACTTTCTGTAAACACGATTGCAATACCTTACATAATACAAACACCTCATATACATATATCTTTGGAATGCAATATTCATTAAGAGAATAGAATCAAACATATAAACAATATTATGGTTAATTAATACAACAATGTTATTTATTTTAAGCATCTCCAGGTTTTTCCAATTCCATAATCTGCGTAACTTCTATCTGAATGATCTTACTTGTGGCCATGTTCCTTCTCTCCAAATATACGTATTTGCCTTTAAAGAGGGTGAATCTCATATAAATGTAAAGCAACATATTATCTCAGAATATGACTTACCAAAACGAGTGCATGATATTAAAATGGTGACAAATATTAGTAATGCTTATATGAGATAAGAAAGATCGAGATAACCAAAGTTATCCTAAAAAAGTAAGAGAACCACTTAGTAGAACATGGAAATATAGAGAGAACTAGTTTATTGGTTTAGGATTTAACACATTAATCATAATATGCATGAATTCCTTTCACTGATACGATATGAAAAGGGCGCCATTAAATATAACAGGATAGTACATCTACAAATTGTGGTAAAACTATTGCAACTCTTCTAAAACTCTGCCTGTTCAATTTAAAAAATAATTAACTATTATTTTCGAATTTAACAGAAATAATTGGTTCATAATGATTCCCAATATTTCGTATATATATCCCATTTGGGGTTGGCGCCTTCATTAACTCTTCAAAAGTTGATCCATTCCATTCAATTCCACTTAGCAAAAATTCACCACAGATTTCCTCACTAAACATGGATTGTTCAACTATGACTTCATTACCCAGAGTACTGTCATCTACTGATGGCACTAGCAATTTGGACTCAGGGATATTAGAGGTAATAACAATTTCAGGTTGCGGGTCATCGGTAGATGACAATACCGGGACTTGTTGATTTGAAGAAGAAGAGGTATGATGCAATTTTAGACACAGAGATTCATGAAATGAGCTTAAAGTATCTGATCTTTCTCGACACGATATAATAAAGCTAGTGAATAAATCTAGTTGTTGGACTGTGATAGCTATATATGAATTCCCGAATAACTCTAATATCCTACAACTAATGTTTTCAACTAAAATCCATGCTTCCACTAAGTTACAATTTCGCCTAATTAGTCGAATCCATTGCATTGACTCCATTAGACAGCAACTAAACTTTTTCGACTGGTCGTGGAGTTTGTCATCCACTAGCATGAACTCACCACTAACAAGCGGACACTCTAAGCTGAAAAATTTCATTGCATCTAACCATAGACTATTATTACAGTTAATGAATGACCAAAAATGGCTATCAGTCCTCCCTGTTTGGGGAGGAGAAGCTATCTTAGACATGAGACCGTAAAGCTGGCAGTCATCGCAACCAGATGCCAAAAAACCTAACAAACTGTTATTCGTTACGTCTCGCTGTAAACTAGGAAAACTGAATTCGATTTCATCCAAACTCCTCTTACTGAGTTCTATAGTGTCAGGATATGAGCTAGCAGATACTAACTGAGTACTGATATGCTCTACTGCCAATTGGGATACATCATTGGTAATGATAGACTTACGCGAACTGATCATTTGCTTAACGAGATGCTGAAAGTTTCCTCTATTCAATCTCCATTTGGAGCTGAGAGAATCGCGCTTAGTAGCCTTGTTTTTTTCCAAAAAGAATAATTGATAATTTTCCCCAGACAGATTTTGGCTTATGTTTGTCTCCTTTGTTCAAAGCATCTCTTACGCTATCGAAGCTTTAATAGCCGAGTTTCTGGAGAGCTTCCACGAATTGCTCTATTGAAGTCATTACTAGATTAAATTATTATTATTATTTTAATTAATCAATACATACATATATACTACAGGGCCGTAGCCACCAATTAAAAGTGGCCCGGTCTAGGATACAGTACCAACAGGACCAAGTGGTCAGGTTAACCTGTCCAACCTAACCCAGTGGTGCCAAAAGTGGTCAGGTTGAAACCGGACCAACCTGACCAGTGGCTACGGCCCTGTACTACTACAGTAGAACCTCGTTAATACGAACACGTTTAATTAATACGAATTTCCGGATAAGAAGAACAGTTCCACAAAATCAGGTCCCAACAATGGCGATTGAATGGGTATTACTCCGGTTAATACGAACTCCGGATAAAGCGAAATTTTTTTTATCGTCCGTTGGTATCGACTGCATATAGTAATTATATTAGTATTCGAGGCCAGCGGTATTTCCTTCCGCCGGCCTTGGGCATCAAAACCTTGAAGGCCACGTCATTGTAAATTAAATTTTAGATCTGATCATTCAAAATGTAGTGGGAAAAATATCGGTCCGGCCATGGCCTGCCCTGGTATTATTAAAATAAATAAAAAAGTAGCTAAAAGGCAAATAAAATAAATAACTCACTTGAATTGGAAGAATCGACTTGGAGGAATAAAGAAGAGAGCAGAAATTGAAATGAGAAGAAAATGGAAATGAGAAATATGCTGTAAAGTCAAAAAGATCTTTGAAAAAAAAGTGAAAAGTGTTTTGAAAAAATAAAAAAAAATGAGGAAATCGTAGAAGAAAGGCAGTGTACCATTTATAGTGAGAAATAATTGAATTATAAACAAAGGATATAATAAATTCTGATCAATAGTTATTAGACAACATATTCTGCATTGTGAATACAGGATAGGTATACTAATCATCATTGTAAGCCGATTTTAGTGAAATTTATGTTAAAAATATTTTTTCAAAAATGAATATTTTGTTTTGAAATTTAGATGACACGATGTCCCAAGTGAGATATATGTGGTTAAAAGGAAAATTTGATAAAATGAATAGTTTTTGAGTTTTTATGGAAAAACCGAGGTCTAAATTTGAGCGAAAATTGCTGAGTCATCTTAAGGAATTTAGAAGTTTTGGGATTATATATGGGTTGTCCCAACTTTTCTCTTCCCGATAATGTGATCACTTTTCATGTGCAACTTATACTTTTTGAGTTATTAGCCTATTAGTGAGGTTTGCGAATCCGCTGCTGAATCCGCTGCTAAGATAACACTCGTACTTTTTAGTAGGAACAAATAAAAGTTTATCACAATTCTCTAAAATTAAACTTTGAATTATAAATTCATAGTTTAAGTTTAGCCATAGCATTCTATACATAAGGCAATGGCACTCACTCAAATTTCTGGACCAGGGATTGGTTAGTATAGTCAACTTAATATATGCAATGCAATTATTCTTCGAAATAAGTATTCCAGGGGGCTTCTACTTATAGAATTGTTTTTATAAAGGTTGTCATGTACAAGGCACATATTTTTGAGGTAGCACTATGTCGAAATGACGTCACCGTTTTGTCTATTAGCCGAAATATGCTAAAACTTTGAACGCATGTAAAATGTTAAATTTCGCTTTTTCAAACAAATTTCTTTGACTAACCCATATAGGAGTCATTTACATAAAATATCTCAGAATCAATTATGGAATGTTGACACATTCCTCTGTTGCTATGGAAACGTGATTTGAATGATTGAGGTCATATCTCGATATGGGATATAGTTACAGCTTACTCAATGTATCCAATTGATAGCCCGTCATCAACTTCCTATTCAATGATAATACATTTCTATGCTCAAACTCCAAACAATTTTCTGAGAATTGTGATTATTGTAATATACATTCAAATGAATATACACATTTTGCGCCGCAAAATTGGTTGGAGATAGACCATCGAAACATTATATCATTGAATAGGAAGTTCATGACGGGCTATCAATTGGATCCATTGAGTAAGCTGTAACTATATTCCTTCTCGAGATATGACGTCAATCATTCAAATCAGAGGAATGTGTCAACAATCCATTATTGATTCTGAGATATTTATGTAAAATTACTCCTATATGGGTAGGCCAAATCAATTTGTTTGAAAAAGCGAAATTTAACATTTTACACGCGTTCAAAGTTTTAGCATATTTGGCATGTTAGACAAAACGATGACGTCAATTCGACATAGTGCTACCTCAAAAATATGTGTCTTGTACATGACTACATTTATATAAAAACAATTCTAAAAGTAGAAGCCCCCTGGAATACTTATTTCGAAGAATAATTGCATTGCATATATTTAGTTGACTATACTAACCAATCCCTGGTCCAGAAATTTGAGTGAGTGCCATTGCCTTATGTATAGAATGCTATGGTTTCTGTTTAGCCTAATAATGAATCCATACTAGTCAATATAAATTCTAGCTATTTACTCTATTTGGTCCAAGTTTAACTCTACTCTATTAGTACAAGGGATTATGCCACACAGAATTTGCGATATCAATATTTAAAAAATTTCTATAGATTTTCAAATAATCAATGGATTTTATCAGAATTTTGGCATTATATAGTTATTAACTGTCTAACTTTGTATTAAAGTTGAAAACGACACGGCATAATCTCAAGTACAACTGATAAGGATCAATTTTGAGGTATACTTTTTTTCTCCGACTTATACTTTTTGAGATATGCTAAGGTATACAAGGGTCACTTCCAGGAAATTCCTGCGGTATTTTTATACAAATGACGGTGATTTTGACCTTTAGTGACGTCAAAAAGGTTTTTAAAAATTCCGAATCGAATTTTTCTATCGGATTTGGATAGATAGCATGTCAAAGTATAGCTAGGAGTATTAACAATAGTTTAACAATAGTTTGATGTATTCTAAAAATCGACCGGTCTATATCTCCTTAATAATTTATATCTATCTATATATCTATCCAGATAAAGTAAATATAGTGAACTCCCGTTATAACGAATTTGGATTTAACGAAATACCCGCCAATAAATAATTATAAATTATCCCCCAGAACTCTAATGCATTAATTATTACTTCGTCATAACGCGAGTTACTGAATACATAAATTATCAAGTATAATAATATCTCAGATATGGCTCTTTATCTCAGATATAGGTACACATTTTATAAAAGAACCCTGCCAGATATGGGGACACTAAGATATATTTATATCAACATTTTAAAATTTCATAGGGGTGCCCTAAAAGTTTATTTGTGTTACAAAATGAATGCTGTTAATTTTTCAGTAAGATTAGATTAGATTAAAATTAATTGAATCCAATTATCAAAATAAAATATATATATGTAATTGATTACTAATTACCCCGAATATGTCGAGTATGGCTAATCAGCACAATTACTTCGAGAGTTAGATGCAATTACATGAGTAATTATTAGTTATTATTTCTAGAATTCCTAATTATATAACGTGTAGTACTAAGTTCGAACTTAAGCCGTATTCACTAAGAGTCAATTATGAACTTAAGTATGAACTTTACATTTAAATTTAACGTCATTAATTACTATTCTCTTGGAATTTGGAATTGGCTACAATTAATATTCTACCTACCATCACATAAATATTTGTTGCCTACAATGATGATGAAAACTGTGAATCTCTTCTTTAAAGAAAACATACGTATGTAATAACTTAGTGGTAGATTATACTCTAAATTATCAAAGTTAAGTGCTTGAAAATCTTTCTACTCGTTGAAAAGAATGTAAAAACATTTATTAATAGCTATGAGTTGTTCCGATTCAAAAATCTTCTGTTCCGATCAGTGAATTCGTTCGGATTAGTGTAGTAATGCATTTTCTATGGGCATCTATAAATGAGAATCTCGATAATCCGAACCAAACTTGTACAAACCTTATTAATCCGCACTAAACATCTAGTGTACTCCTTAAAATACTTGCCTGAGACTTATTTTTTATACTTCCATTGCAATTACGATTTTTTCCCACATTTATTAGAATAATATTTTGGTTTCTCCTGTTCGGATTAGCGAGGGTTCGGATTAGCAGGGTTCGGATTAGCGAGGGTGTACTGTATCTATGTTATGGGTAGCTAATAAAGTATTACTTCGTGCAAAAGAAGGTATTACCCCCGAAATAGCAACAAATAGCTTATGACTACTACATTCTAAGAAAATCTGTTACTAATTGAAGCACTTTATTCCAAGATGTCAATTGGTGTTAAAAGGTGTTACAAGCTACAACGTATATAATTGCTTGTTTAAAATATTGATTCTCATTATATATTCGAAAAATGTATACTAAGTATCTTAGCAAAATACAATCAGATTATTTTATGAACATTAAAGGGACCAAAATGTGTGTTCACAATAGAGAGACTTCATAATAAGCGAACTCAACTTAAATACAAACCCTATGTAAGTTGTTAAATTTGGACCATAGGGCTTGTTCATAATAATAAATCTTCACAGTAAACAGACTGAAATCTTGTTCATTATGAGCAGACCTGACTGCATCTTCATTTTCTCGTGGTTCTTTTTGACTCGAATTGTATATATAGTATATTTGTGGAGTCATCATTAATTAAATGTGGCCTAAACAGCTTAACCACAAATCTCAGATTCTCAAAAGTGATTCCATTGAAGTGGCAATGGTTGATTATCCCATATGCAAGCAAATTATGCAAATAGGTAGCATAGTTTAGCTTAGAATAAAATTTCAAAACTGCTCTTATTTTTTCTTATGATTCGGTAGCATTTATAGTCGTATATATCAGACTCAGAGTGGACCATGGGTCGATGGGTCAGATGGGTCATGGGTCACGGCTCTGTAAGCCATGACCCATTTGGAATTTCGATGTTCGTCCAGTTATAGTATGAATCAAATTAACCCCAGAAACATTACAGTGTATTTCTTTGGTATTAGAAGCAAAATTAATTGATTGACAAGTGTCATACATATATTGTAAGTCGCTTTGTGTTACATAATGTTTAGATATTAATAGTTACCCATTGACCTTTTAAATAGTTATTTAAAAGGCCAATGGATAACACGATGGATCAAAGCGTTACTTGATGGGTCAAGCGTTACTTGATGGGTCAATGGGTCAATGGGTCATGGGTCACAAATGCGATGGGACATGGGTCACAAATGTTGACCCATGGTCCACTCTGGTGTATATAGTAGGCCATACCTCAAATTAGAAATAAATAAACTCAAGCTTGCAACTATTTCATCAGTTAGTTGTCTTACACGATTCTAACTTAGTAATTCACATATGGCAGAAAGGATGAGCGTTCCAGAACTACGCAAGTAGGAGTGTATTCAAAAGTGGAAGTGCTGTTCGACGCAGCTTCAGCAGGTAAACGACCTACCGAAGGGGAAGTGAAGAAGGCCTTAGAGATGTTACCCGAACACATATGCAGGGGCGGGCCATGGCCTACTTAATATACGGCTATATATGTCGCCGAGAAGGCAATAAAACAAAGAGGCCAGTTTCTAATTTTAATTCTAGAATAAACTATGTCTCCTATTGTTGTTATCTAGGTTGTAATATGGGGTAATCAACCATTGCGAGTCCATTAGAACCACTTGAGAATCTCAGATTTATGGTTAAGCTATTTAGGCGTCATTTAATGATGACGGTAACAATTTTTGGTAAAATGAAAAATTTCAGTTACTTCCTACTTTCTAATAATTTTATAATAGAAATACTAATTAATAGGGATATATTTCATACCCTAAAGGCTACTAAATCACAAAATGGCGACATTCTAAATTTGTTAAAAAATAATAAAGCAACCACGTGCTAAAATACAAGTATTATCCGAATTACAACTTACTACAGTAGAAACCCGCGAGTCGGGGCACCCCTCGTATCGGGGCAGTCGGTTGGGAATTTGGTTTTTTCAAATTAAAAATAACCCCGCCTATCGGGGCGCCATTCACTTATCGGGGCACTCCACCTAAGATTATTTCTTTTGAGTAACATGCTTTTACTTTTGAGCAGCTTAGTATTCTTTGTAATGGCCGCTAAGCGTCACCCACTCACGCTAGAGACTCGTGCTGAGGTAATCGGGGGAGTTTTTCAAAAAGAAAATTCCGTGAAGATCATAGATTTGTGACTCCTAGTGTAGGTAAAGTATAATGTGAAATTGTAATGTGTTGTACTGCTTAAATATCAGCCTTAACTCTAGGTTTTGACTATATCTATAGTAATAAAACACAAGGGCGGGTGTGTGTATATATATATTTGTTTGTATGTTCCGAGTTGATTGAAGAAACTGGACGGTTTCCAAATGTGATTTTTGGCATATAGGGGTAACTTTTTGCACCCGCCAGCAAGTTGAGGTTTCCACTCAAAATTTCTCACACCTCGACAAGTTATGACGTCATTGTCACATTTAGAGAACCCTGAAAATTCACTTAATCGCACATAATTCGCGCCCTTTAAGAGATAAAAATTTGAAAATTTAAGAGAACGTGTACATTAATGATGCGGACACGTTGGTCACACCAGATTACCAATATGCTTACTCATTATCGCGTGATGACGTAATCATTAAAATTTCACATTATTAAATTTGACTATTTTTTCCTATTACGCTTTATAATCAATATTAGGAGTATATAAACCACACACCAACCGCGAAGCGGTTGGTGTGTGATGTGTTCTGCCGCGAAGCGACCTAGCAAGCGAAGCGCGCTAGTGTGTATGATTTGTTGTGTTGGTGCTAACTTAATTGTTTTAAGCAAACATATTGTAGTTTGCTTAGAACCCCGCATATCGGGGCACTCCTTTGTATCGGGGCGCTGAGCGCTTGGACGGGGGTGCCCCGATACGCGGGGTTCCACTGTATTTTCGTTCATATAACTTATATAATTGCTGGTTTATATATATTCATTCTCATTATTTATTCGGAAAATGTATTCTAAGTATACTAGCAAATTATTTTCATTTTCTTGTAGTTCTTTAGACTCGAATTGTATATTTTTGTATATTTGTCGTGTCATCATTAAATGGCGCCTAAATAGCTTAACCACAAATCTGAGATTCTCAAAAGTGGTTCTAATGGACTCGCAATGGTTGATTACCCCATATTACAACCTAGATAACAACAATAGGAGACATAGTTTATTCTAGAATAAAAAATAATAACTGGCCTCTTTGTTTTATGGCCTTCTCGGCGACATATATAGCCGTATATTAAGTAGGCCATGGGCAGCCTTAGGGGGGGCGAGTAGGGCGACCGCCCGGGGCGCCACTCCTTGGGGCGCGCTTAAAGCCTATTGTCGGCGCCATATGCGCCGAGCCCGAAGGAATTTGGGGCGCTTGAACGCCACCTGGTAGGTTGCGATCTCAAATAGTTAATAGAAAATATAGATGTGAGCACCCCTCAACAATGTATGAGCTAATTGAGTTCTGGTACATTGAAGATTTTACAAAGTTTGGCTCAGCTCGTTGGCTCAAAATATACCAAAATATCCTTTGCGACTATTGTTTTTAGGAGGTTATAACCAGTGTTCGAATTAGCTCGGATTTTAACAGCAAACAGCAATTTATGCTGTTAATAACAATTTTTCAGGACCTATCACGAGTCATTTGATTGACTCAATGACTCGCGCGAAACCATGAGTCATCGAGTCAGACTCGGTATTTGGGGTCACCGAAATTTGCCACGAGTCAAATGACTTGGTGACTCGAGTTGAAAAGATCGTGATTCATGAAAAGCCAACAATTTTTGATCATTCATATTGTTGATTATAAAGAGAAGGAATTTTAAAATTCACTGTCACTAATGTGTAAAAGAATAATGTCTTCTATGTGAAAGAAGTATGGGGCGTATATCACATCAGAATTGACGCGGGGTGGGCTGTCCCAAAATCCCGCGGGATTTGCGTGACATTTGCCGGAAACCAGGGCCGGCGGAAGCTCGTGAGAGGTGGGGCGGCCTTGTATTATGATGATAATTGTGAGGATTGCAGAGTAAAAAAACACGCCCGGGAAATTTCAGTACCAAAAAATCACAGAAAAAGATGCGGCGCCCTGGCCGCCCCTCTTCCGCCAACCCTGCCCGCAACAAACCCACCACAATCCTGCACAATATGTATTACTCAACGACTGTCAGGACAGTCAGGTAGGTCAATAACCAATTAACAGAACATATTATTAAACTACACGTATAACGATTTACCGCCATTTACTGTAATTTAAGTACTTGCAATTTGCACTCGTGCCGTACCGTGCGGGCCAGTTTAACTTATATTTTTGGCCCGAGTGTAAATCTGGATTACATACAGTATACTACAGCAGAGTGTTATAATGCCATTAACAGCTATTAAGAAGCTGTTATTAGTAAATATGAGCTGTTACAACAACTCACTAGCTTCTAAGAGCTGTAAACAGTGTGGTAGAATAGGTACTTGGAAAGATTCAAATTCCGTTCGTAGGGGGGCGCGGAAGGTTGTCCTCGCCCGGGGCGCCAATTTCGCTAAGGCCGGCCCTGCACATATGTAGATTATTTCCTGAGAGAGAAATAGTTTCGGAGGTTGTGGCGAAACCGTTAGAGACGAGATTATGAAGCGGCTTTTCAGGTGTTGATCCAAAACTTACACCCACCCCCAGACCCTCATCAAGCTCTGCAAACCTTGTGTAGGACAGACTGGGGAGCAAGGTTAGGGTAGCATTATTATCTCTACCTGTGATGATGGCGCATCAGCCTATTGGAGTATCCCGGTTAGAGAGGAAGATAAGGAACATACCACAAACGTGTAAACGAGGGGAAAGATTGGATTCAACAGGATGCCATTCGGACTGTGTAACTCACAAGCTACATATCAGAAAGCAGTAGATAATGCCTTGAATGGAATCTCAATGCAAAAGCATTCGTAGATTACATGATTGTGCACTTTAGCGACTTAGAGCACTTGGGACATCTAGACAGTGTTCTCTCTGTTTTAGGTAGGGCTGGAATTCAGCTGAGAGTTGGAAAATGTAGGTTTGCATTTAAGTAGGTGGAGTGCTCGGTACCTGGTATCGGAAAAAACGGCGTCAGCATCTGCCAGCTACACTGTCACACATAGGGTCCTGGCCCCAACCTAAATAACAAGAAGGATATTAGGCGGTTCATTGGATTGATAAATTGGTACCGAGAGTATGTCCCGGGCATAGCAGTGCTTGCACTTCCATTGCACCATCTAACAGGGAAAGATATTCCTTGCGTATTGTCGTAAAGTGCGAAACAAGTTTCTCCCAATTGAAGAGTCGGTAAATTCTTGAAACCTCGCATTCCCCAGATGGATTGAACCATTTTATATTGAAACAGACGCTTCAAGTAAAGCCGTAGGGGCAGTTCTATCGCAAGAGGACATGGATAGAAAATGGAGAGCTATAGAGTTCTACTCCGTAGGTCTGATCCTGCGCAACAGAGGTATGCAGCCGGAGAACTCGAAACATGGGTATAGTATCGGCAGTTCTCAAGTGGCGGACATACCTACGGGCTGCTAAGAATATAGTTGTGATAACTGACCAAGATCCAATTACCTGGCTGCGTCAGCAAGAGATCCCCGTAACAATTTCGCTCGTTCTCTCCTCGAGTTGGAATTCTATAACTACTATATTGAATACAGACGGGTCGAGGCCGCAGACTTCATGAGCCGACTGCCGGCGCAAAGATACAAAGGGATAGAGGATGAAGAAGAACATTTGGAGTGGTTTATCAATTGGTAAATTGAAATGTTGTTTCTATTTTTTAATATCTCTGAGATGAATGATATTTACCTAATTAGTATTCAATAGTTACTAAGTATATTAATAATTTAATACCAATTTCAATGCACAGTTAAATTTGTAAGTATTTGCTTCCTACAATATTAAATTCAGCTTACTTGTTTACCCTTATAAATAGATTGGAAGCGTCTCTGTATGTTAAATACAAACTGAATTAATTAGAATTAAATTAATCAGTATATTAATATATCAATATATTTGTTTTGCAATAATATTCTTGCAGAATGAAATATATTTAAAGTATTATTCTGATGAAAAAATCTTTTGTGAAACTATTGTTTCCAATTATGGAGCTACACACAGTGGCGTGGCTAAAGTTTTGGGGGCCCAAGTTCAAAAGTATGTGCCGGGACCCCTGGCTACACTAGTTCAAATTGAAGTAGTAATTTTAAGGAGTGCATGCATCTGTATAAATTTTGGTTCGGAAAGTACATTTCCAGCATTTTGACATCTGTTAGACAAAGTGTATATGGTTAATAAAATTGTAATTGTTTCCACACGTTTTGCATAACCAGAAACATAAAATCTCAATTAGTGTCAAAAGAAATGTAATTATGAACCAAAAATACTATTTCATAAAATTAAAAACTGACAAACAAATAGTTAAATATATTAGAAAGCAAATCATATCAAATAACATAACTTTTATCATGATGTCTAATTGAAATATATCTGCATTAGGGGTTTTGGAACCCTTGCTGGGCGCCCTGGACATAGGCGCCTGGTTCAATGAACCGCCTATTACTACGACACTGGCTACACAATCCTGAAAGATAAAGTTAGAATATTACTAACATTGGGTTAGCTATAACTCGATAATCTTACTTCTTTTAAAAATATTAGGGCTGAAACGAATATACCGAATATTCGAATATTCGTTCGAAATGATTGAACGAATATTCGTTCGTTTGCAAACGAATATTCGTTACGAAACGAATATTAGTTTGGACGAATATTAGATTGAAACGGATATTCGTTAACTAATTTTGGGCAAAACAAGACTTTTGTATAGCTGAGAGATATAGTAAATATATATTCCCACTTAAACTAGCTGATTATTAGTCAACTTGTGTATAATACACTTTGTGACTATTATTATACCATTCTAACATTATCAAAAACCTATTTTCCATAGTATTTTGTCTCTTGAAATTGATTTAATGCTTAGTCATCCAAACGAACGAATATTCGAATATTCGTTCGTTTAGAAAAAGGTTCGTTCGTTACATTTCGAATATTCGTTTCAGCCCTAAAAAATATGATCGAAGTCAGCACATTGCTCTCGGTCGCTTCGCGAAGTTCGGTCATTCGTACATCAACTTACTGCCGCTGCGTAACATTCTACGCCATCAACCCAATTCTTTAGAATTATGTAATTTGTGTAATTTCTATATAATCTTCAGTCCCCTTCATGTCCTTATTCTTTCGTGTCTCCGCGCTCAAATTAATATTCAAAACATTCCCTGGTCTATAGTATTTAAAAGCTCCAATAGATATTAATATTCTATTATGTTATAAATCTGCTGAGAATTTTAGAATAAATTAACTAAGAATCATTCCTTATTTGATTAATAAAATTATAATATGTTTATTAAGAAAGACTTGTTATGTAGTAAATACATTGATTCACTATCAAACAATATCAGTATTGTGAATCTTAGGAAAATTGTTGTAATTCCTTTTCTATACACAATTGATATTACATTCTTATACTGAAAATTTGAGTCAATTACAACTAAGATAATTTCAATATAAAAGTTGCATATGGTGAATGTACATCAGGCCTGGGTTCAATTACTCTGAAAAGTAATATATTACTATTACCAGGCTTGGGGCTGATTACGATTACAATCGCAATCGATTGTAATCGATTACAACTTTTCCTGTAATCGTAATCGTAATCGTAATCACCCACTAGTAATCAGCCCCAGGTATGGCACCAAGCCCCCCCCAAATTTTCCACAATAACTTTAAATAAGGATATAGTTTGAGGGTTCGCTGATCTCATTGCACCTCCAAAGATATATCCGGCCCCTACAAATAATTCTTGGTGGCTACGCCCATGCACACGGGCATTATTTTTCGTGCGCATGAAACTCCGGGGCTTAATCGGAACAATCGTAATTGCATCGTAAAGAAAATGAATTGTAATCGTTTGTAATTGATTGTAATCAATTACAACATTTCCTGTAATCGTAATCGTAATCATAATCAATCTGTTTCTGAAGGATGTAATCGTAATCGTAATCGTAATTACTCACTAGTAATCAGCCCCAGGTCTGACTATTACAATTACAATTACATTATTACTGTGCCGACTATACTATAGTATAGTGGCCCAGTTCTAATCTTAGTGCTTTGGTATATTATTATTATTATTATCCTTCCGTGTCCTCTCCACAGAACAGAGTTATATTTATTACTGTGCCGACTATACTATAGTATAGTGGCCCAGTTCTAATCTTACTGCCTTGGTTAGTTATTATTATTTTCCTTCCGTATCCTCTCCACAGAACAGAGTTTTATTAACTAAGAGCCCAAATTTTCAGGATATGTGTCTCATGGGTTACAGATGTGTACCTGGGGTCACGATTTTTTATTACAAATTTTTGGCCACATGTTTGCACCTGTTTAATATTGAAACAGGAACAATAAATAGTACCCGAATATTCAATTTATATCCATTCGATAGAGAATTTAATTCTACACCTTTTCACAGTGCACGAATTTTTTGATTGGGTTTCGTTTGTGCCACAATTGAGTTGCAAATTCCCTTTGTTTACTTACACTTCAGTTCTATTGAAAGTGTTAAATCTAATTCTATTGTTTCAACTCGTTATTATAATATTGATTCAACTTATGAAATCGAGTAGGCTTCTATTTTCCAATTGAAAACTTAGATTTACATTCCATAACAACGACAAATTATGTGATTATATTTATTTCTGCTTAGAATATTCTTGCACAATGGATATGTCGCAGGCGAAATTGAGTACCAGGCGAGATTGAGTCTCAATCTCGCCTGAAACTCAATTTCGCCTGCGAGTGTCAGGCGAGATTGAGTACCAGGCGAAATGGAGTCATATTACTTATAGAAAATTTTTAACTAAATATTATGGGTTGTTATAAATTGATTATATCCAGATCTAATCCCGCTATTTGTTCACTTCCAAATGTTAATACTAGGTAATCAAGTATGCTGAATACGAATTTGACACTCACAATTTCTATTATGTCTATTTATTGTTGTTATTTACAATATAGGTAAAAAAATTAAGGAATATTCCAAATTAACATAGAGACTAGCGGTTATTTTAAGTAATTGCATAGTATACTAAATACGAATTTAGTCTAGAATTAACTACATATGTACTTGCAAATAAGTGCTGTTTGTTGTTAAAGAGACACTTAGTGACACTTGTATTTGAGATACATACTAATTTCTAAGCCACTTACTAAGTTACTAAAAGGCGTCGTTACTCGCCCGGGTGCCCGGAAGGGTTGCCCTTATGCTACTAATACTATACCCGGAGTTTCCCCGGAATTTCCTGGCTGCCCGAAGGGTTGACCTTTGCATTTACGACGCCTATGCACTTACTGTATAGCGTCAGGAGGGAGGTGTCGACCCCACCCTCAAGTCAGGGGAGAGTATCTTGTTGTTCCCAATATTTTATTCAATGGTAAATTCTGGGGCTACGGTTACGATTCAATTTCTCGCCACGGTTAGCCAGTCAACCGCCCGTGCTGATCACCACAGTAGAACATTATTTATACTACATAATTAGTAAGGTTCAGCTTTGTTTTTATTCCTTACTACTGCTACATTTCGTCCTTCAGAAAATATTAAATCAAGGCTGAATTCGGTTAACCGCCGCTAATACCGGTTAACTGTTACGGATTTTAGTGATCAGTTAACCGATATGTTAATATTACAATTTACAATTAGAAGTACAAATTATTGGATAACAGTGTGAATTTGCACGCATTTTGTTCAGAATATAATAATTGTTTATCTTATTACCCATAGTCACAGATATATTTTGGTGACAACACAGTGTAGAAGTAACCTGAAGTGATAAACTTGTACGCAGTTAATTGTACTAATAGAGTACTTAGCTAAAAGAATGTGTTTTTCGTTACTACAATTTAGATATTTTCTGAGAAATGTCTATATATTTTGTTATAACTTTCAGTGGCGGTTAACCGGTTAACCGTAGCGTGAAGATAATCGTAACCGTGGCCTCAAAATGGTTAACCAACCCCACCCTTAACTATAGTTTATACAAGGCTCGATTTGTTAACCAGCTGGCTAGCGGTTGCATATTTCGTTAACCAGTTAGCCGGCTTGTTGATAATCAGCAGCTAGCAGTATTATTTGGAAATTATCTTACAGTACATCCTCGCTAGTCCGAACAGGAGATCCAACGTATATTACAATGGAATCCTAAATTAATAAGTCTCAGACAATAAATTAGGTAGTATACTACATGTTTAGTTGGATTAAAATGCTTTGGACAAGTTTGATCCAAATTATCGGAATCTCATGTAATAGAGGCCAATAGAAAATGTATTACTTCACTAATCGGAACAGAAATTTTTAAATCGGAACACCTCTGTTGGGATTAGCGAGGAAGTACAGTATAAATAATTAAAATATCTGAATTTTGTTGAAAATGATGATCATAAATCCATTTCTCATCACTACAATGACCCATTATATATTTTCTGTAACTACACTGTTTCTAACTTGCCCAAATTGCGAAATGTATTAGTTAATGACTACTTATGGAGTAATACTTTATAATACTGAGTCCTACACTGTAGTATAAACAAAACGAATCATACCTGTAGCCTCAGAATGGTTAACAACCCCACGCTTGGTTCTTAGGAATTTACTACATATGGAATTGCATATATTTAAGATTACCATATTCTAACAAAATTAATATAATTTAAATTAGTGTTTTATATACGCAATTACATTGATATTATTTAATTAGATTAACAGAGCGGTTAACTGCTCAATTAAATCTGTAACAGTTAACCAATATTAGCAGCTGTTAAGCGGTCACCCGGCTAACCGAATTTAGTCTAGACCTGTGAATTGAGTCTAGTCTGTAGGTATCGTTTCGCCCCTCATAATATTATTTGGGGTGGCCGTTAATAGACAGCCGGGACCCCGGATCAAAACCTCTTGAATAAGATAGGTTACGAGATAGCAAAACAATTATTGAACTACCAGAATTACAACTGGTGGATAACCTTATCCTAAAGAATGCACTATTGTTAGCCCGCCTATGGTCTCGCGGGCTACCAAATCCGGCAGTGATTAAGCAGACCACAATAATCTATATATTAAAAGCACAATAGTTCTTTGTGAGTGTGTGTGTGTGAGTAGGTATGTGTTTGTCCGGATTACATTAAAGTAATTCGGAGATAAAAAACGCATCTCTATTTGAGATAAAAACTAACTAGAGGCCTGCATTTGTCCGGCTCCGTATGTCGGCATTTGTCAAAAATTCCAAATATCAAATGTTTAGAATTTTCCGACTACTTTGTCTCTATGTTTATGCTGGCATTTCTCCGACTGTTTATTAAGTATCGCAATGTGAGTATTCAATAACAGTTGTAATTTATTTATGTTTTCTCTCAACACAATTTTTGTTGATATATGTACTTTTCAGATCTTGTGTTTTATTTAAACATGATATATTGGCTAATAATAGAATACGTATAATAAATATATTAATGCTATTTAGTATTTGATATTTAAATTAACATGGATTTTACTCAATATAAATAAAATCGCTGTTCAAAATATAGAACATATGAAGGTCACAAGTTGTTTGTATCCAAAAGAAAGATAATCAATATACTAGGCTTGTGCTCTTTTTAGCTAAGCTCAGTCAAGAATGTAATCATATTAGTTAGCTTTCACAGTCAATATGTGTTACTGTGCTATTTCTTTTTCAGTCGTTACATAGCACCTTTTTTATAGAGAGTGCTCCTGAATTAACATTTAACAAGGCCTCTTAGTGTGTAAGAGGTTTTCTGCTGAGCACCCATTAGGGTCGCTGGCTATACTTACTCCTACGCACTTGACGCCCACTATAGTTAGGGCTGACTTCGCACCTGTCCAAAGATTATATTACTTAGTGAAAGTAAAATGTAATGAAGCTTCTAAATAATTTTTATTATCAATTATATAATTTATATTACATATAATTACAATACACATTTATTGTTTGTTTGAAGGTACGAGAAACGAAATGACTTTCAGACCCTGTAGACATGCAAATTGGTGTAGATTGCAGAATGAAATAAAATAACTTGGATTAACATTCGTATTTGTCATTCACCAATTCAGAGCAGTTTCGAAATAATATCATTTAGAAGTTCCTTAATTCCCACACACTGACCTTGAGTTTGAGATTTTCTGATTAATTCCCAATCCCATTCTGAATGGACTGGGATTAATCTTAAAATCTTTAAAACTATAATTTCCATAGGGATTTGGCCCCATCTCTGGTTGCATATTCTAACAATTGTTATTTTTAGACTATTTTCCAATATTGAGAAAGTAGTCTGAAAAATGTCAACATCTTAGATTCGGAGAATTCCCAGATACGGAGTTTGACGTAGTCTCGGAATGGGATTAGTAGGGCCCATAGGTTAGTCCATTACGGTGACATTGGGAGGCCATTGCACATTGGTGATTCAATTGGCAAACTTTTGTATGTCCATGGCCCTACCAACCATACCAGAGCCTACGCCTTTGTATTGTTAATTTATAGATGCACATTTAAACACATTTACTACATAATTAGAAGGTAATTACTCATTTACTCACTATACATTCTCAAATGAGTGATATTGATAAGCTGATTTAACAGCAAAACCAGCTATTAAACCAACTAACAACACAACCAGCTTATCAATAAACTCAACATTAATTTGAGAATGTGTCGCGATTAATTATGTTCTGTTTATGGTGAATGTATTGAAAATTATATGTATTGGAGATTAAACTGGTGGCTTAAGTTAAATGGTTTGAATTCGCGAGTAGATTAGGATAAATATTTATTAGGAGGAAATACGAGCCTACAGTATAATCTCGTTCGCTTTTGCTAGGGAATACTTAACTATTCCACTTAATTAATTATCATGTATAATTTACACTTTACAACGCAATATAATTAACTTACAAAAGGATTCGTATTCATTTTGTCAAGTCTTCAATATTAATCTATATACGTAACTATATGATACTTGTTTGCTTACTTACTTATAATTTAAAATCTCAATCTTATTCTTAGTCATTAATTCCCCAACTTTAACAACAAACAGCCCTTATTTGCAAGTAGTTAATTCTAAATTCGTATTTAGCATATGCAATTACTTAAAATAATCGTCTAATCTCTATGTAAATTCTAATATTTTACAAACTTGTTTACCTATATTGTCAATAACAACAATAAATATTTGTATTAGAAACTTGTGAGTGTCAAATTCGTATTCAGCATACTTTGTTTACCTAGTATGATAAGTGAACGAATAACTGGATTAGATCTGGGATATAATCAATTTTTAACAACCCATAATATTTAGTTATAAATTTTCTATAAGTATTATGACTCCATTTCGCCTGGTACTCAATCTCGCCTGACACTCGCAGGCGAAATTGAGTTTCAGGCGAGATTGAGACTGAATCTCGCCTGGTACTCAATTTCGCCTACAACAGATACATGACATATTTAATTCTAATTAATTCGCTGTGTGTTTAACTTATAGAGACGGTTCCAATTAGATTATTGGGGTTATCGAGTGTGCAGAATTCAAATATGATAGTGAAATTAAATTTAAATTAATAATAATTGCAAATAATTGAACTTAATTTATTTTGATGTACATAATAATGGTGTTAAATTATTAATTAATAAATTAAATATTTAGACAAATTAGCCAAATTTGATAAATCTCAGAGATTATACAAGATGGTCACAAACTTCCAATTTATCAATTGATCCTTATGCCACGTACCACCTCTACAAATGGGTCTTGACACCTTGGGTGTTTATGACATCGTAAATAAATGTGTTTTCACAATTTTGTGAATTATAAAATTCAAATGGGTCGGTTGGTTTTGAGTGATCACACAACACGCACATAAAAATGCTGACTCATCACTTATTATTTTGTACTGAAATTAGAATATCTTTGATACGAAGTGAGCAAAATGGGAACTTCCACCACTCTAAGGGACGTTGCCTTCTGAAACACCATTCTGAAATAATTTAACACCTTCATAGTGATGATGACATGGCAAAAAAATCCAAAATTGCAGCCTGTGGCGACAGCATGTTCCTTTGGAGGCACTATCAATAAACAACCAACAAAATATAGTGCCACCAAAGGAACATGCGTCGGCACAGGCTGCAATTTTGGATTTTATTATTATTATTATTATTATTATTATTATTATTAGTCCGTATCCTCTACACACAACTAGGGGTCTCAATCCCGGAGCCTTTTTCCAATCCCGGGATTCCGGGATTGGAATCATGTTCAATCCCGGGATTGATCAAATAATTTATTGACACTTGACCAATCATGCAAATATGTTGAATTAATGTAATTGTGTATTGATTGATGACTCCATTACATAATAAATAGAGCATAAGATCGTAGTATAGTAATAATAATATTTTAATTAAGATTTTTCTGATTATTCCTGATAGGAATTTAAATCTATATTTATATGAAATGGTTCAAGATTGTTGTTAATAAACAAAGCATCATGTTATCAAAAATTCACCTAATGACAAAGCCACACGTAATTGAACAAGTAACGAATAATTGTTACCGAGAAATGTAAGCGATAAAAATGAATTAAAGAATATAATTACAGTCAGGTTCTTTTATTGTGAACATTCAAGGGACCAAAAATTGTGTTCATAATAGAGAGACTTCATAATAAGCGAACTCAACTTAATACAACCCCTATGTAAGTTGTTAAATTGGAACTGTAGGGTTTTTGTTCATAATAATAAATCTTCATATTATCAGACGAAATCTTGTTCATAATATGCAGACCTGACTGTATATGTCATGCGAGAAGATAATATTCACATCAAGCTTCACTATCATTGCTATACTCATAATATATCTGGATCCCGGGATTGGAAAGTCTAATCCCGGGATTGAATCCCGGGATAAAATGGACCGGGATCCCGGGATTGAGACCCCTACACACAACAGAGTTTAGTTAACTAGAAGCCCAAATTTTTAGGATGGGTGTCTCATGGGTTACAGATGTGCACCTGGGGTTAAGATTTTTTATTAACAATTTTTTTACAAATTTTTAACACCTATCAAAATTTGGCTGGTTCCTAACTCAAAAAATGTTATATTAAAGCCACAATTTTTTTCACAATTGGATTCACGATAAAATTCTGCGTCTGATGGAAAAAAATGCAAATTTTTAGAATTGGTAATTCATGCCATAAATGGGGGTTGAAATTTCTTTGTTTACTAACACTTCAGATCAATTGAAAGTGCTAAATCTGATTCTATTGTTTCAACTTGTGATTATTATATTGATTCAACTTGTGAGATCGAGTAGGCTTCTATTTTCCAATTGTAAACTAAGATTCTACATTCCATAACAAAGACAGATTATTTGATTATATTTATTTCTGCGAGAATATTATTGCACAATGGATACATAGCATAATTAATTCTAATTATTCGCTCTGTGTTTAACGTATAGAGACCGTTCCAAATAGATTATTGGGGTTATCGAGTGCGCTGAATTCAAATATGATAATGAAATTCAATTTAAATTAATAATTATTGCAAATAATTGAACTTAATCTATTTTGATGTACATAATATTGGTGTTTAATTATTAATAGGTTAATTAAATATTTATACTAATTATCTAAATTTCATTAATCTCAGAAATGATATAAGATAGAAACAAACTTTAAATTTATCAATTGGTCCTTATGCCACGTACCACCTATACAAGTGGGTCTTGACAACTTGAGGTGATGATGACATCGTCAAAGAAATGTATTTTTACAATTTTGTGAATTAAATAATTCGCATGGGTTGGTTGGAGTTGGGTGAATACCCAACACGCACTTTCAAAAAAGCTGACTCTGCACATATTATATTCTACTGAAACTTGAATATTTCTCAAATGAGGTGAGCTAAATGGAAACTTCCAACTCACTAAGGGTCGTTGCCTACTGAAACACCTTTCTGAAATAGTTTAACACCTTCATAGTGATGATGACTGGGCGAAAAAAAAATCCAAAATTGCAGCTGAGCCGACTGCATGTTCGTATGGAGGCACTATGAATAAACCAACACCAAAATATAGTGCCACCAAAGGAACATGCGTCGGCACAGGCTGCAATTTTGGATTTTTATTTTTAGTCCGTAGATCGTCCACAGAACAGAGTTTTATTAACTAAGAACTCAAATTTTCAGGATAGGTGTCTCATGGGTTACAGATGTGCACCTGGGGTCACGATTTTAGATTAAAAATATTGGACACATTTTCACACCTGTTTAATGTTATAACAGGTACAATAAATAGAGCCCGAAAATTAAATTTATATGCATTCGATGGAGAATTAAATTCTACACCTTGTCACAGTACACGAATTTTCAAATTGTGCTTAGTTTGTGCCACAATTGAGTTGCAAATTCCCTTGGTTTACTAACACTTCAGTTCAATTGAAAGTGTTAAATCTAATTCAATTGTTTCAACTTATGATAATTATATTGATTCAACTTGTGAGATCGAGTAGGCTTCTATTTTCCAATTGTAAACTAAGATTTTACATTCCATAACAACGACAGATTATGTGATTATATTTCCTTTTGCTTAGAATATTCTTGCACAATGGATCATGACCATATTTAATTCTAATTAATTCGCTCTGTGTTTAACTTATAGAGATTGTTCCAATTAGATTATTGGGGTTATCGAGTGCGCTGAATTCAAATATGATAGTGAAATTAAATTTAAATTAATAATAATTTTAAAATAATCGAACTTATTCATTTTGCTGTACATAATAATGGTGTAAATTATTAATAAATTAATAATTTTTCATACTGATTTGATAAATAGCATTAATCTCAGAGATTATACAAGACAGAGACAAACTTCTAATTTATCAATTGATCCTTATGCCACGTAACACCTCTACAAATGTGTCTTGACACCTTGAGATCTTGATGCCATCGTAAAAAAATGTCTTTTCACAATTTTGTGAATTAGGCCATATAAAATAAGTAACTTGTTCATCATCCCCGCCCGTCCCAAATTTTACCCCCCTTCCGCATATATTTTATTCATATCACACGAAATAATAGTACAAAATATTAGCTATAAATTTGTGTAAAGTACTCCTAATGTATCAATTTTTAATAAGTCTTGTATTTTGGTGCATTATTTAATAATTTAACATTGTTATGTGATTTTATAATAAAATAAAATAATAATATTTGTTGTTTGGCATAGGTTAATTTTATTTGCATATCAATGGAAATAAAAATAAAAATAAAATCCCTTCCTCCGTCCGTATTTTCTGAAAAAATCCGGATTATAAACAATTAATTAATTTTACCTGGCCTTATATAAATCAAATGGGTCGGTTGGTTTTGGGTGATCACCCAACACGCACATAAAAAATGCTGAGTCATCACCTGTTATATTCTACTGAAACTTGAATATCTCTAAAATGAAGTGAGCTAAAACGAAAATTCCACCACTCTAAGGGTCGTTGCCTTCGAAACACCTCTCTGAAATAATTTAACACCTTCATAGTGACGATGACATGGCGAAAAAAATCCAAAATTGCAGCCTGTGCCGACAGCATGTCCCTTTGGAGGCACTATCAATAAACCACCACCAAAATATAGTGCCACTAAAGGAACATGCGTCGGCACAGGCTGTAATTTTGGATTTTATAATATGTAATATATTACTATTACTATTACTATTACTATTAATTACTACTACTATTACAAATTACTTTTTCTCTTACCATTACAAAATACTAGACAATTACTAAGACTTTGCTATGATTCAGAATGTCTGAAAGTTTTAGTTGTTTTAATTGATTATCCCACACAAACAAAACAAATTATCTAACCTAAGCAAACAACTAATTTCTATAAAGTGACAGTTCAAAACGATAATCATCTTGCCTTAAATTATATCTAACAACTTACTATTTCTTCACGAAAAATCAAATAAGCTATTCCGAAGTTATAGAAATGTAATGGATAATTCCAATTAGAATAGGTTCTATTACTATCACTATTACTATTACATCCTATTTAAAACACTATTACTACTACATCCTATTTGGAACACTATTACAATTATATCCTATTTGAAACACTACTTATTACTATTACTTCTAAAATGTAATCGTACTATTACAATTACTATTACATATTACTATTACGCCAGGCCTGATGTACATTCGTCCAAATAATGAGTTTTAAACAGAAAATTTTCCCCGCTGTACCCCCTATTTCTTATCTCTCCGAACCAAAAAATTTTGCTCGACGTTCTCTCTAGAATCTGATCCATATCCCGATTTCGAAAACTCTACGGTTTGGATAGATCTCAAAAGTCGCGAGAAAGTGAGCTGTAGTTTTTGCCCTAGTATATATTTATATAACTATACAGTGGAGCCTCCCATAACGGACACTCCAAATAGCGGACAACCTCTAAATAACGGACAACTCTCGTGGCACGGATTTATTTATTTAGCATATGTCTAATAGAAAAGCAACCTCTAAATAGCGAACAACCTCTAAATAACGGACAACGACTCCGGTCCCAAGGTGTCCGTTATTCAGAGGCTCTACTGTATACGTAAATATATATATAGCTTATATACTATTTATCTGTAAATCTCTAATTCTAGGTTTAAAAATATCCGAATTTTCCGAAGGTTCAGGCATCTGACAAATTGTATTTTACATATATCAAGATTCTGTTCACCTCACTTTCTCAATTGAGTGTTAAGTATGCCATTTTAACGTACTATTAACAACTTACTATTAACATATTTCAAAACTATATTAATATAGTTTTGAAATCTAAAAAATTCATGCGCAAATTCCCTATGAAATTTATAAAAAAATTACTTGATAGATAAGGCTCTACATAGCTCGTCGGGCCAAAATTGACGGATTGCTCATGAGTATTTTATTCTATCTATTAAAATGCTATATTTTGTTGTATATCAAGTTTCAGGAGTAACGCATCACTAGTTTTCAAGTTACAGACATTTTAAAAGTCGATCCTATATAGTCACTAATGTTAGCTTTCCATTAATGGAGATTTTAGTGGAAATCTACCGAAAAAAGAATTTTCTGTAAGACCGTTTGAAGTCAATTTGATTCGAAATCTAGTCAACTCAATTGCAATAGTTAGTAATACTATAGAAACATAATCTCATGCAGAATAGTGAATTTTCATAGTAAACTTTATAATAATAGAATCCAAATTATAAGAAAGGTCAAAATATTAAGGAATTTCTAACCATAACACGAAGACAAAGGTCAAATATAGAAAGTAAACACAATATATATGCGTCCGTGATAGAGAGGATACCTAAGACATTATAATAATTGCAGAAACTAGTGTTGATAAGAATGGATAACAATTGAGTATGCTAGGTCTTACATAAATTGTGGTTAGATAAGAATCCATATTGAATAGACTGTAATATTGAATAATTTCGTAAAATAGCTAGTTACATTTCTATGATTCATAATCAATTGAAAATTGAAGAGTACGTAGATAATACTGTAAGAATACATAATAAAATGCTATCTCAAATCCCATGACGAGCTATGTAGAGCCTAATTGATATTAATTTATTGCAGTTTTGGTGGTTTCTCTCCCGTACGAATATACACAGAAAATTTCAAGTCAATCGGTTTAGTAGAAGTGCCACCACTTATGTGCGGTACATCTACCCATTAAAACATACCATACTGTGTTAATTAGAGATTCTAACATGACTTCATAGTTGAGTCTATATTGGAAATATAATTTGTAAAGTATGAAATGCCTTAATAATTAATATTTGAAGATTTGTAAAAAGGTGTTCAAGTACTTCTGACTAGGGAGTGTAAATTTATGGGAATTTGAGTCCGCCATAATGGATTGAAATTTACAATTTGAATTGCTTACATAATACAAAGCCCAAAAAATTACATTGTATTACATTCACAACCATAGATGTAGGAGCCGTGGTGCAGTGGGAGGTAAAGCCCCACCACTGCATTTGGTCTCAAGCATTTAATCACTTGTATTTGATTATTTGAATTGTTTACAATCCCTTCATTCGCTCTACGGGTTTTCATATCTTCCACTAGGACTCCTAATGAAACAGAGCGGAAAGCACAGCATGTAAACTATTCATACAATCGATAAGAAGTGGCTTACTTGACTAATGGGACAAAAAGGAGGAATTACTTTACTGTTTTCTATCCATAACATCTAATATGTTTTAACTAATTTGATATTTGTCTGTTCATTCTGTAGATCTAATATGTCAGTTGGTATGAATATCGTCATCTTATCTTCTTTATCTCACCCCAGGAATAATGCATCAAGTATAGATGATGAAGAGGCTTGGGTGCGTTGTCATAAAGATAGAATTTGGAAGTTAAGACAATTTTTAATCAAGAATTTTGGCAATGTGAATCACAACATTAAATGGGATACAGAGATATCTAGTACCAATTTAAATTGGCATATTGACCTCATTGGTCCTCAAACTACACTTATTATAGTTTTAAGTTTAGGTTTATTAGATTTTTACCACAATCAAAATAGACTCTGTATCACTGATGAAGATAGGCATTCTTCTATTGTTGAAAAGATTATCAAAGGATTAGATAGTAATCCAAATTATACAAAAAAATATTTTTTTGTTGTATTCGAAAAACATACAATCTATTCAATTCCAATTATTTGGCAGGGATGCGTCTGGGTTGTTGAGAACGAAATGGACTATCCCAAGTTGTTAGCTGTAATAAGAAATGAGCCATTAAAAATTGAATACTCTTCCGAATATTTCGAGGACTGTATGGTATATTGTGATGATGAAGCCAAGTTCATTAATTATTGGAAACTTATTTATAGAGAAAATAAAACTCATGTCCTTTTGAGTCAATTTTTTATCGAAAGAAACCTTCTTCATAAGCCAATTTCAGACTATGAAAGTTCTGAATATTTAGCTAACAGGAGTGACAATGTTGATAAATCTTTGATGACAAACCATCTTTACTCTAGTTTGCGAGGTGATTGGAAATCAAAAATGATATTAATTAATGGGCCAAGTGGTTCTGGAAAGACAACCTTTGCACAAATGTTATGTCATTTATGGGCGAAGGGAGAAAGTTTGACTATGTTTCGCGCTATTGTCTTAATTAATATTAACAAGAATAATGTTATGAAACCATTGATAGATTTGATAAGTTTTGTTCCTAGTGAAACAACAGAAAAGAAAAAGTATATTTTTAATGGTTTGTCACGTACACCAGATAGAGTTCTATTTATTTTTGATGTTGAAGATTATCCTTGGAGAAGTTGTAAGCAATTTTATTCATCTGAAATCGGTGAATTGCTTCAACACCAGAGATCAGAGAGTATTCTAGTCTTGACTAATCAATTATGCTATGCTCTCGATGATAAAAAACTGATGTCAGATGCTGATATAATTTATGAGTTGCAATGTTTCAACCAAGATCAGCTCAAACAATTTTTCCGAAAAAGACATTGTCCTATTGACATGAAGTGTTCGGAAATTTTCCAAGAGTTATGCAAACTTCCAATTTATGCAGTTATGATTCCAAAGAGCAATCATACAAGTGAGCACACGAATCTTACTTCATTCTGTAAGGAAATTGTTCTAGAAATTCTTTTACGAAACGTGTCAAAGGAGCGACAGAATCTTGTTATCCATTCACTTGAAGACTATCTTATTCAAAATAATACATTTGCTAAGATTTGCGAGTTAGCTTGGGACCTTGCCCTTGATCAAACATATCTAATACCTATAACCCATGATAAAGCTGCACATTTCAAAACACAGCAAAATGGTTTGGGGTTTTTGGATTTTATTACAAAGCCAGATCACAATGAAATATGTACAACTTATCTTATTTTTCGTTTAAGAACGATTCAATACTTTTTGGCTGCTTTTCATTTTGTATTTACCCTTTGTACTCCAGAAATTGGTAAATATTTTTTGCTAGATAAACGATCCGGCCATTTGATTCACAATGTTTGGAGATTCGTTACTGGCCTACTAAATGATAGTCAAACTATAAATTTTTTACTTACAGCTCTTGGAAATAACCATTCACCTTCCAAACTTCTCTATATACAGGCAATTTCTGAAAGTGGGATGAGCTTTTGTGAAATGGATGTTAAACTTAAGAAGATTATTTCTACTTGGATTAACTCTTTTAAATGGGAAAAAATCCACTTGTATCCAAGTGATTGTCTAGCAATAATTAAGACATTTAATTTTTTGAATGAAGAAGATCAATTAATAATCTTAGAAAAGATAGAAGAATTAAATTTTGCACAATCATATTTGGACAATGAAGGGATGTTTCATTTGATTGAGTGTTTATCTAAGCTGAAAAACGTTAAATTAATAAACATGGGTGGAAATCCCAACTTCTTAAACCCTTTATCTAGAAACGGCTGTGTTGGTTATTTTAAAGAGATATTGAAAAATAACTGTTGTACATTGAAGCATTTATATCTTAGTGCCTCAGGTCTCACTTATGCTGGGTTACGAATTTTGAAACCAACATTTTTAAAATTTACCAAACTTGTCCAATTGGATTTATCCAGAAACCGTAATGTTGGTCCAAACGGTTGGAAACTCTTTTCTGATTTTCTTCGAGAATCAGAGTTTAAAAAGCTCTCAAAACTATTACTATCAGATAACAATATTGGTTTTGAGAACACAGAAAACATTCTAATAGAACTTAGTAAATATCAAACTCTCGAATTACTAAATTTAAGCGGAAATGATATGAACTTAAAAACAATCAATCAATTAGTAGAGGTATTAATGAACAATAATATAAGAAGACTTTTCCTCTCCAATTGTCGTCTAACTAATAGTGTACTATCTATTCTATTGAAATCTATGCGTAACCATGAACAGTATTTCAAAAACATTGTTTCACTAGGTCTCTCTTGGAACGAATTTGATGATGACATAATGAAGGAATTAATGACTTCCCTGAAATCTACAATAAATTTGCAAACATTAATGTTGAACCATAACAGGATTGGTAGTGAATCATCAATGCAAGTGCTTTCAGAAAGCCTTCGTAATATGACTTGCCTAGGTGGCTTGTATTTATCCCAATGTAATATTGAGGACAATGGTGCATTAATTTTGTGCAAATCATCACAAAATCTTACAGTTGATTTACGAAAAAACAGAATTAAAAACTCCCAACAATTTAAACTCTATACTCATACCATAGTTGTTTAGAATATTATAAATTTACATCGGTACTTATCATTTTTAATACATTTTTTTTCTTAATTAAAGGCCAGGATTTAAATATTAAAAGGAGTCTAATATACACTACAATGTACAATAAGAAATATTTTATTGAATATTATATCATTAAAGGAATATAATCTGTTTTCGTTACAGGGTGTTCAATTTTTATTGTTTTTACATTTTTTTCGATTTTTAGGTTGCATATCCTTTTATGAGATATTAATAATATCTCATCAGATATTATAACATACTCGAGAGTTCTGTTAGGACTAATCATAATTTGTGATTGGTCTAAAAGACCTCTCGAGGATTTTATATTTTCTGATGAATTAATAAACTATATTATACTACATATCTATTTTCTTAATCCTGGAGAGAACCAATGTATTATTCTATACTCGTAGGCATTCCTTTTCTATTAACTTCGATACATATATGTCTTCATGTGGCTTCTATACCTTTTCAGTGATTTAATTTCCACATAAGGAATCTAACTTAGGTTTGCAATTTTGGGTCAAACTCAATGATTTGAATTATTTTTCTCAAATTTTGCAACTGATCACTTTTGAAATGGTTACCAGATCATTCAGTTCACTCATTCTTGCCTTCTTCCACTCAATCAACTCAATCAAATCATTATTGAACCTTCATCAGATCATTCAATTCAATTAAATCAATTGAATTTGGATTGAATTAAATAATTAATTTCAAATCAATTCAAGTCAAGTCAAATATTGGGGCGTTTCAACACATTTAGGGCCGTAGTTCGTATCACAACTATATACGTGTCTTTTATCCGACAACAGGTATATTTCGGGCAGCAGTGGTCACGACGCCTGTGACTGTATAGATCAGTCTAAGGATTATGGCGAGTTCAGCATCTATTATTTATTATACTGATTACCGAAATTTCTTAAATTATACCTTCAAATCATTCTCAATAGATATACACCGGTTAATACAAACTTTAGATAACGAGCAAATGTTGACAGTTCTTGCGTGTTTGTTTAACTAGGTTCTACTGTAACAATTTGAGTGGACAGACAGAAAATTTAGGACTGTGGGCTCAGACAAATCACATACCTGCCAACCGTACAGGGATTTTAACCATTTTTGCTGTTTTGTACAGGCGTACTGGGATTTTTAGTTGGGACAAAATTACTGGTTGTGTCTAATAATAATAATAATAATAATAATAATATTAATAATATGTTTTCTCCTTACCCAAATGATTACGTAATTTGATTTACCGTATTTCCCTTAATAAGCGCCGGGTCAATAAAAATGACATTGGTATTATAAAATTTCAACACATTACTAGATCACTGTAATGTCATTCCATTGAATTTGGCAACTTCAGTAGGTATACTGTTGGTGGAAACCATTAGAAACCACTTAAATATTATATTTTGGATTTTTCACAAAAAAATTTCAGGATAATTTTGGCCCACGAAAACAATAAGCGCCGGGGCGCTTATTCGGGGAAATACGGTATGTCAACGTTGATATATATAAATGACAAGATGGTAAACTTTTTTCATGCATTAAGTAATAACAGCGCAATGCTTGTTTGTGTCATTCCTTTCAGTTTTACAATATATGGGATTCTAAACGAGCGAGCGAGAAATTTTTTTGCGGTGTACAGAGGTTTTGGCCAATGTACAGGGGGGAAATGGGGTACCGTACAGGGATATGACTCTAATAGGTTGGCAGGTATGAAATCAAATCAATTCAACTCAATTCAATTCAATTCAAATTAATTCAGATAAATTTCAAATCATTCAAATCATCTTTATAAAACTCAAGTTCCACAAGTAATTCAATTAAAAAAATTAAGTAAATTTCATTTCAAAATGATTTGACTTAGTCCTCCGTATATGTATATGTTGTAGGCGAAATTGAGTACCAGGCGAGATTGAGTCTCAATTTCGCCTGAAACTCATTCTCGCCTAGGCGAGATTGAGTACCAGGCGAAATGGAGTCATATTACTTATAGAAAATTTTTAACTAAATATTATGGGTTGTTAAAAATTGATTATATCCCAGATCTAATCCAGTTATTCGTTCACTTATCAAAACATAGGTAAACAAAGTATGCTGAATACGAATTTGACACTCACAAGTTTCTAATACAAATATTTATTGTTGTTATTGACAATATAGGTAAACAAGTTTGTAAAATATTAGAATTTACATAGAGATTAGACGATTATTTTAAGTAATTGCATATGCTAAATACGAATTTATAATTAACTACTTGCAAATAAGGGCTGTTTGTTGTTAATGTTGGGGAATTAATGACTAAGAATAAGATTGATATTTTAAATTATAATTAAGTAAGCAAACAAGTATCATATAGAACGTATATAAATTAATATTGAACATTGCTAAAATGAATACGAGTCCTTTTATAAGTTTATTATAAAGCGAGGTTAAAATGTAAATATATTCGCTAGCAAAAGCGAACGAGATTATAGGCTCGGTATAAATATCTATCGTAATCTACCTTGCGAATTCAAACCATTCCACTCAAGCCACCAGTTTAATCTTCAATACTTATTATTTTAAATACATTTACTAAATAAACAGAATATAATTAAACGGACACATTCTTTACTGATAAGCTGGTTCGTGTAGTTGGTTTAATAGTTGGCTGGGTTGTTAGTTGGTTTAATAGTTGGCTGGGTTGTTAGTTGGTTTAATAGTTGGCTGAGTTGTTAGCTCTTTTGTAAATTTGGTTTTTTAAAAAACCGGTGCAGTTATTGGTTTGAGGCAAGGTGAGGCGATGGTCGAGGTTTTGAGGTAATAAGAATGTTAACAGAGATCCCAATTAGAAAAGGAGTAGGCTACGTTACTGCGTAATGACGATTGATGATGTAAAGGTACTATACTACAGGGAACAAGATGTCCGAGGTATTCCACGACCCCGTTTACGCGTAGTACCCAAGGAAGACCTATGGGACACACTGGTGCTCGCACATACGGAGCTGTCTCATGGAGGACGCGATAGGATGGAAGCCTACTTCCTAGAGCATATGTACCACATCCCTCGTGAGGTAATACTCCTCTTTCTACGCCTGTGCCCTATCTGTCAGGCACTCAAAGGGAGAAAGTCCACACAGAAAATAATTCACAAGCCGATCATACCTGCAGGGGTTGGCGTACGTGGACAGGCTGATCTGGTCGACTTGCAGTTAAGTCCTGATAACGGGTACAAGTTCATCCTCAATTACCAAGACTGCTTCAGCAAGTTCGTCGTCCTGAGACCACTCAAATCCAAGACAGCAGAGGAGGTGTCACAGTGCTTGGTGCGTATCTTCTGTGAGCATGGCCCGCCTCATATCCTGCACACAGATAACGGCACTGAGTTCGCGAATAAGACACTGATCGCTCTTCTACACAAGCTGTGGTCAAGCACACGTATCGTGCACGGCAGGCCTCGTCACCCAGAGGATCAGGGGAGCGTGGAGCGTGCTAATGGCGACTTCAAGAAGCTACTCTACTCCCGGCTCAAGGATGAGAAGAAAGACCAGAACGAGTGGGTGAGTGTCTTACATTATGTTCAATACTCTAAGAATATTGCACATCACCGTGGTATTAATGCCACTCCCTATTCTGTGCATTTTGGACGAACGCCGCCCGATCTCAGTGTGGACATGTCACTACCCAGGGAAGTGGTGCAGCCACTCGAGACAGAGGATCAACTGGAACAAGCCCTCGATAGCAGACAAGTGATTGAGTATGCCTCTCAGGATTCTGCTACGCCCACAGCTCTACCTTCACCCAGTCTCATCCCACTGTCACATCTATCCTTGCAGGAGCCACCTAGTGAAGCGGATATGCTAGGTGCTACTGCGCCGCCACCTGGGTCCAGCTTCTCGCTGCCTACTTGCTCCTATGACCCAGATGCTAACGATTGGCCCTCTGATACTTTTCTCTTAGACTCACAGCAAGCTGGAAGTAGCCAAGATAACGATTCACCAACTGGGTCTCCCCTTCTTAACCCGCCCTCGTGCTTAGATGTGGACTCTTACGAGGATTCATACGACATGAGTGTGCGCCCACTCATTGGATGTGAGTCTACTCCCTTCTTCGACCTCTCTCCGATAGTTCCTGCACCCTCGGTACAGACCCCACCTACCTGCGTAGTATACCCGCTTGATCCAGTCCCTTCCTGCGGTATATGCCACATTAGTGACGACAATGAAACTACAGTCTGTAGTCATTGCCGGGCTGAATTTTATAGCTGGCATCTTACGTGTATAGCCTCTGTGGCTGCCTATGCGAAGACAGGTGACCAGTACTTCTGTGAATCGGACCAGTTCTGCAAGAGTGCTCTGATTACTGCCCGCAGACGCCGCAATAGCTGGCTAGCCCTGAAGAAACAGGGAGGTAGCATGATCGAGTCAAGTAAGACTACAGTAATATACGTATGCCGGTAGAAATACTGAGCCTACGTATATTAACCTGTAGGTATTAGTGTTTATTGTTGCACGTAGTACTACTGTGACACTTGGAGTTGCACTTGACCTGCTTCTTGTAGCACGTGCAGCGTTGGGAGAGGCACGTCTTCTTACAGTGGCAAGATATGATACTAGGGCCGCCTGCCTCCAACCTGGCAGTTCTGAAGGATAGCGGATACCGGATACCTATCCCTAGTGTTGACAGAGCCCCTATTGGCCCTACCAGCCTGGTTGGCACTGTGACTGACATATACTCAGAGGGAGGCGCATTCCAAGTAGGCACTAAGCATGGTACGATCAAGACTGCTTTCACTCGCTCAGATTTGACCCCATGTGGTACAAGTCAACTCCTCCTGCCTACTGATGTCCCAGACCAGGAGCTATCCGTCAGAACGGCTGCCAGGTTGCTGTGAGTCTAAGAGAAAAGTATCAGAGGGCCAATCGTTAGCATCTGGGTCATAGGAGCAAGTAGGCAGCGAGAAGCTGGACCCAGGTGGCGGCGCAGTAGCACCTAGCATATCCGCTTCACTAGGTGGCTCCTGCAAGGATAGATGTGACAGTGGGATGAGACTGGGTGAAGGTAGAGCTGTGGGCGTAGCAGAATCCTGAGAGGCATACTCAATCACTTGTCTGCTATCGAGGGCTTGTTCCAGTTGATCCTCTGTCTCGAGTGGCTGCACCACTTCCCTGGGTAGTGACATGTCCACACGGCATTTCCTTTATTATTTTAAGTGCGAAAGATACGTTTTTGGCTACGAACGAAAGGAATCTCAACATTTTTTAATCTTTTTATACTGACCCATAATATTAGTTTCAAAATTTTCTATAAGTATTATGACTCCATTTCGCCTGGTACTCAATCTCGCCTAGGCGAGAATGAGTTTCAGGCGAAAATGAGACTCAATCTCGCCTGGTACTCAATTTCGCCTACAACATATATATTCGAGATCAATAGCTCACCACATAAATATATTCTTATTTCTCATTGTCATTGTTATGGCAAACAAGATTGTTACTCGAACAGTAACTAATGTGTGGATGGTTGTGGATGGTTACCTATCATATCAGAGGGAAATGCAAACCAGTTACCAACTGTGGGAATTATTTTGAGACGGCTGTCTCATAGCATCAAAATAAAAAAGCACAATCTATCTCAGTGCTCTAACGAGTTTCAATCGAAGTATTGGACTTCTGGATACTTTTCTATCAGCAGAAACCTATTTAAGCCCAGCGAGTGAATTTGAGAGTACGTTCACTGCTTCTCTACAAATGTTATTTGACATTGCCCAGTGTTTCATACTGAGGGAGGGGAGGGACCCTGAGAACTTCCGCCCCAGAAATTTGGAAAGTTAAAATTATTAATCTCTTCCAGATAGTAAATCTAGTTCTTATAGCAGGGTTGTATCAACTCATTTTGAGTTGGCAAAACAACTCATTTTTTGTCTGCCAACTCATTCAAATTTCCTTCACCAACTCATTCAACTCATTCATTTTGCTATTACCAACTCATTCAACTCATTCAAGAAAATGAGTTGATTCTCCCAACTCATTTTTTATTAAACTAATTGTAACTAACGTATATCTTAAATCTTCAGTTTATTAATACATTTACAGCTGCATACGCGGCTCTCAAAAGTGATCCGGCCAAATTTGGATCTCCCTGGGCATTAATGTTACGACAAAGTGAAAGTTGTCTGGCCATGGTCGGAAGTAGGTTTGTATCAACTCATTTTGAGTTGGCAAAACAACTCATTTTTTGTCTACCAACTCATTCAACTCATTCATTTTGCTGTCACCAACTCATTCAACTCATTCAACTCATTCATTTTGCTGTTACCAACTCATTCAACTCATTCAAGAAAATGAGTTGATTCTGCCAACTCAAAATGAGTTGATACAACCCTGTCTTATAGTATGAATAAGTCAAGTGAGGTTACTACTTATTAGCTGCTAAAACACCTACTTAGTTGTTATTTGCAAGTAAAGGCTGTAGTTTTTAACAAAAGTGATTCAGTAGACTGATAGGTGCCGGAATACTCCAGATTAAAAAATTCAAGGGGTCATACCCCCAAACACCCCTAGCTACATGCTTGCTATGCTCGCAGACTTTACTCCCCAGATAAAATTTATTTATGAAACGTTAACCCATTCTGATTGCTTATTCGAATCCCTCAGGACCTTAGTTTTCTAGATCAGCGTACAGTAAGGAAATTGGTAAAATGGGTGACGTGACGATTATTATCTTAGCACCACAATCAAACACCATGCTTTAAGGCTTATAACTCAAAAAGTATATGCCAATGTATGAAATAATTACATCATTCGAAAGAATAAACTTCGTACATTTCATATAACAATTAAAATACCAAAACTTAGTATGATTTTCTGATTTAACGGAATAATTGGCTCAAAATGATTAGCCAAATTGTGTATATACAAACCATTTGATGTTGGCTCCTTATTAGGGAGTAGGACAACTCGCAACACCGACAACACGCAACGCGACAACTCGCAACAAATCTGATTGGTCAATTACTGAACTCGTACAATGTTGGAACAACATTAGTATAGGAACTGTAATATTTTTATGATAATAACATTTAGTATAAATTTAAATATAAATGAATGCACTAGAACACTATATTTTCTTTAGTCACTTCCCATGTCGAAATTATGTGCTACACCCAGAGGAGGCGTCAGGATTTTCGGCAGGGGGAACCTCTATGAGGATTTTATGCTCACCTGGGGGACTAAAGCCCCCCTGGCTCCGCCTCTGGCTACCTCCATTAATAATTCAAATCTGGGACGGTGTAGATAGCTCACAACCAATTCCCTCAAGGATTTTCATTAGCTTGCGCCCTTTTCCGTTTATATGTCTGATCACCAGCTACAGGGGCGCCGGAAAAACATTTGTATCAGGGTGGATATACTTCCCGTTATACATAAATTAAATATTTTTTCAATAAGACTAATATCGAGAATACACGTTTTTTGTCTATAAGGAATACCTTTCATAAGGAATTCCAGGCTGAGTTGGAATTCATTATTACATTAGGTAAAAATAATTTAATTCTAAATTTACTAAATTATTTCTATAAGATTAATTCAATATTGTCAAATAGAAACGTTACAATGTTAATTAAGCCCAAGAAATTAAGGAACCGATAAAGGAACTTTGAGACTGAAATTGACAAAATAAAAAAGGAACTTCAGCCTGAAATTTGAATTAGTGTTCTTTATATAAAAAACGTGTAACTAAAAGAAATTATATATAATCATTAGTAAGAAACCTCTAGAGGGGTTATAGATAATAGGTACTTTTTATACATTCTGATTGTCTATGAACTTACAAAATTTGGTGACAAATTGTGAAAAAATCTAAAACAAAATTGTATCTTGGAAAACAGCAATTACTTTGGTGACAGTTTGGTCAATTGAATAAAAACCTATTGATTGGAATATTGAGCATTAACTTAACCCACCCTAAATAATTTTAGGATGGGTCTTCCCCTCCCTCCACCCCAGTTTCGGCGCCCCTGACCAGGTATATACTGGGCTTGCCTTATCTCAACCAGACCTTGTTCACACTTCAATGCAGTGATAAACTTCCAAATATTCGGGTGATGGCACCCAACAGTCGCATTGAAGCTGCGATGCAATACTTTCACCCATTGGTTGTCCTAGGTATGCCATATGCCGTATCAAAGTGATGGTTCTACGTGCTGATAGGGAACAATGCTGCTGAAATGCATCAACTGGGAGTAAACGTCCTATATATGTCCTCTCAAAGTATTGTATAATATCGTATGTCTCAGGCGTTGGAAGCTGCAGAGCCACTTCAGCATTAATCAGCAAATAGACCAAGTACTTCATGAGGAGCAGCAAATGTCAGTGCTGGTATAATTCTGATACGGATAGCTAATTCTTCGTCTTGGGAGTATGCGACTTGCATTCCAGCTGCTTGTACCTTGTGGGGGGGGGGGGGCATCTACGCTCGCAACTGTTCATCGCAGCCTTCTCAAAATCCATCAACATTTCAGCAGGATCGGCTTGGGGACAAAGAAGCTGGATTTGTTCTCATATTTTCGAATACACAGCCTCTGTCTCGTTGGTAGGAGTACAAAGAGACTTGACTATAGATGCAAGGCAACCACACAATGCATGAATCACGTATACTTGGGTGAATAGTGAAGGAGCTGTCTTAAACGTTCCATCTTCTAACCAAATCCTGGATAACTACAACATCTCCAGGTTCCTTTGTGTACCAAAGATGAGGATCCTCTGCGTGTCTGAACTAGACCTCTGCCCGGGTCATATGCGGGTCAAAAACCGCCCGCATCTATTGGTGATTGACCCGCCCCGCCCCGCAAATCCGATTGCATATGTAAACAAATGAACCCGCACCTAACTCACAATAATTCGCGATCAGTATACTCACCAGATTATATAATATATATAATATGGTGTAAACACTCGGCGCATAATGCGGGCACAAAAGTATTTACATCCTTAAGAAATAAGAATGACGGCAATAAGTTTTGGGCGGGAATTTGAAAAGCGAATTGCGAGTTTATTATACGGGATTACGAAATAATTTTACCATACAATTCGTTCGATCGCAAGACTTCTGCATTCTTAAAATTATATTCATCATTAATAATGTTTAGGAACTATAGAGGGGTACATTGTTACAACAGGTGCTAGGTGGGAACTGCGCCCTCCATTGAGGTTTAGCGAGAACATTGGCGCTAACATGCGCAGACCCGCATAAACCCGTACCAACCCGCAGGAAGAATCTCTGACCCGCACCCGCCCAGCAAGACAAATCCGTGACCCGCACCCGCCCGCCCCGAAAATATTCTGATCCTTTGATCCGCAAGAACCCACTGATTTCGGGTCCCGAAATTCGCCCCGCGCAGTACTCTAGTCTGAACCATAGTCGTAGAGGAAGAATTGTTTCTTGTATTCTTCCGGGAGATTGAGGTGCTCCAAAGTAACGGGTTGTACTGGAGCTGCTAGATGGCGCACTCGCTGACGTTGTATGGAACGCTTGAGGCTATCTAGCTTCGGTAACTTAGCAGCAACATCCTCCGATATAGTTTGAAGACTTTCGCCTACTATCTGTGGGAGCTATCTTGCTAGTCTATATGTCCGTATCCTCTCCACTGAACAAAGTTTCATTAACTAAGAGCCCAAATTATCAGGATAAGTGTCTCATGGGTTACAGATGTCACCCTATGTTTCCAATCCCGATCCTTTTTCCTGCTGTCTCTTACTTTTACTAAATCCCATAAATTCAATTAAACTTAAACTTAGTCCAAACTAGGGGAACGCAGAATTTGACCAACGAATAATTAGGAATTTGACCAATGCACAAAATAGGAATTTGACCAACGCACGAAATAGGAATTTGGCCAACTGTTAATTCATTATAAGATATATTTATTGATTTGAATGGAAAACAATTAAAAGATAAGTGATAAGAAAATAAGTAAAAGATGTGGAAGTAGAAGTTTAGTGATAGTATAATAAATAAAGAATTTTTATGTAAATATCTCCACAATTGTATTTATTGGAGTACGACAAATTGGACAAGGTTTTTCTTAATTGAGAAAATGCTGTCCACAGTTATTACACAAATTTGCGTGTCCACAAGGAACCAATGTGAATGAACGTTCCTTGGTTTGGCAACAAATTATGCAGTCGTTTGGTGAACTTTCTCTTCATCACTATACATATCTTCCATCTCAACCGTGTATTGTGAATACTCTGTGGGAATATTTTTACCCTTTCGTCCAATAGTAAGTGAGAGAGCAGTTTAATATTATTCAGTTGAAAATATTCCATTCTCTAACTTTTCTTTATATTCCTCCCTCCGTTTTGCTTTTTCGATGATATTTCTTTTTGTAGGTCTTGTTATTTGTAGATCATTCTCTAGCCTCATATATTCAGAAGCAAAATCAGTGATTACCTTCAATAACTCGGTTAAAAATTTCCATACATTGGGATGATGCACTTTGATACTCGATTTCAATGATTTGTGGAACGACTCACATCCATTGTTCGTGGAAATCTGAGATGAATAGACAGACAAATCCTTTTCTCCCAATATCCAAGTTTTTTTAATGTATTTCTTCAATTTATTGACAAGTTCCTTATCAGTACCACATAGTTCAAATACTTGTGCCTCTAATACAGAAAAAGTGCTCGTGATTTCGCTTTGTGGTAATAGAGGCAAAGCCATTAGCTTTCTCAAACAATCGGCATATATTTCTTCTGTTTTGTACAATTTTCCCAGGCCCAGTATTTGAGGTTTTTTCCAAATTGCCTGTGTGAAATGGAACCAGCATCCTATCATTTTTATTTCCGGAAAAAGATACATAAATGCGTTTCTGGGGGATTTTTCAAAATCACTCACCGCTACTTTTGGACTAAATCCAGGAATGAGGTCGAGTAATTTCAAAATTACTGCTGAATATAGCCCTTCAGTTTTCTTTTGCATTAAAACGTATATAGCAGGGATACAGTGCCCACGAAATGGAACGAATATTGTGAAGAGTTGATAAAAGATAGACGGGACGGTGTAGAAAGTGCCATCAAATTGTATAATGTCAGCATTACTCGTTTTCATGAGCATGAAGTCTGCTGCGAAAATGACTGCCACTGCACCATCATGATTAACAGTTCCCCGATACAAATGTGTAAATGGAAAAGCAACAATAAGTTAGGAAAAATCTTCTGCGTCTTTAGGGAGAGGTGGAATAAACATCTCCTTCTTTTGCACATTCTGCTTTCGGCGGCCCGTTTCAACTTATTTCTCAATGAATATACACCACGTGTATACGCTTCCTCTCCATGATCATGCGCAGACGTAGTGATCAGGGAGTTAGTAAATTATAAATTTTAGCATATCCTGGACAACCAAAACTTCTGTTAAGTGTACATCTTACATATGTAAATTGCTGAGAAGTCCTCACTTTAACGTACAGAAAACCTTCTAAACAAAGTCTTGAATGAGTTTATGCTAAGTTTACTTAACTTCGCAAAACTTATCCCTTAAACTTATTTAAAATTAAACTTAGTTTCCCTTAAACTTAACTTAAATTATATTTTTATCGCAGTCTACGAACATAATACTTGATCAATCTATTACCTCCTTAAATGAAATTATTATCCAATGAAATATCTAAACACGATTCCACCACCCAAAAATTAGGATATAATACACTAGTGCTTGTATACTACAACAATGTGAGGGTAATATAAATGAATTAATCAAATACATTAAAATGAAAAAATCAGTCAAGTCTGGTAGGAACTAGACTTAAATTTGTCTAGTTTTCTACAGAAAACTAAACAAACACTAAACAAGAACTTAGTTTTATCCCAAAACTAAGTACTAACTTAGTTCAAACAAAGTTCAGACTTGGTTTAAACTTAGTTTTGCTTCGTGAATACCGACTTAGTTTCAGACATATTTTATGCTTATTTCAACACAAACTAAGTTTAATAAGTTATCCCTCGGCTGGCTTGGGGTAAAAGGTATAAATAGAAAAACCCCACTTTCACTTTCAATTGAAATTCAATTAACTTTCAGTTTCAATTTTACATTCCTAGCCAGACGAGGGTTAAGAAGTTTAAAAAATAATACCCCAGATCGTTTAAAGGGATCGTGATGGATCATAAATCCATTTAAAAAGTACGATCAGTAAATATTACCACTTGCAACTTTCTCCTGTTGCTAATCAGCCTTAGTACATGTAAACTGCAATCAAAGTGATGTATATTGGCTGATTTCATATTAATAAGGAGCAGGCTTTCAATGAGGAATAAATTACCTGCTCCTAGATTTTGTTAGAGCTCGTTCAGTTTTCATTTTGTAAGGCTAGATTAGTCTTGTATTTAGTCTGTGGGAGCATCTCTCGATATTGTTGGCCTAGAATCGATTTTTGTACGCCTAGATAATAATCCTGCCAAATTACGCTCCTTCAGGCGCGCCCAGCACTCCTGGATAACACCCTGATAAGGACTAGTACGCGAAAAGCGAACATTTCTCTGCAACGTACTAAAGCTATGCCCCCATCGTGTCCCTTATTCGTAGACTCCAATGTATTCTATAAGGATTAAAATGAATTTATGGTAACTAAACAATGAATAGAACGAAGAACGTTTAGGAATATTGATAATAGACTGTAATTAAATGAATAATATCGATCAAAAATGTTGTATATCCAGCTATTATTAAATAGCATATATATACACCATTCGAGTGAATTAACCTTGAGTGTATAGGTTGAGGACGATGGAATAATATGGAATTGGTATTTAAACAAATACCAATGATTTAAATGTTGAATGCAACTTTTATGCGAATAGATGTGTTATATTTAAATGCACACGTTACTTAAAAATTATTTGGATTGTAGGTAACAAATTTGCATCGTGTATGGTGAACTTTATCTAATCGATTAACAATTTTGGAAATGGGTGCCACTGCATCGTAGTTTATTAATTGTTTAATATTATAATTTAACAAATACTAAGTCACAACAAGTACAATTATACTACTGTGTATTGAACCCTTATTTATTTAATTAAATTGGAGAAAGTAGCTACTATATATTTTTTCTCCAACATATTTCTGCCAGATAGGCAGGGCCGGATTAACCCATGGGCAACCGGGGCACTACCCCAGGGTCTCCACCACCAAAGGGCCTCCACCACCAAAGGGCCTCCACCACCAAAGGGCCACCACCACCAAAGGGCCTCCACCACCAAAGGGCCTCCACCACCAAAGTTGTACTTCATTTTCCACTGGACAATTGTAATGGAAGGAGTAGGCGCCTCCACAATACCGGTTGCCCCAGGGACTCCACCTCTGTTAATCCGGCCCTCCAGATAGGTGTCCAATAGTTCCGTGTTTGTAGTCATGGAGTTCCTCATACTTTTTTCGCTTGACCCCAAGTACTTTCCACAGTTTGGGTATGTAGTGGTCGGATTTACAAAATTTACGCTGTGCTTAACGGTTTAGTGTTGGAACGTGCTAGGACGAATTTAATTATACGACCCCATTCATCAGAGTAGATAGTAGTCCCACGGGAGAATATACTGTTGAAGGATTGGGACTAAAGTTGCTGCTGTCCGATCAAGTACAGGCATAGCCGCCAAGTTTAGGTTTTGGGGGGGGGCGGCTCCCCCCCATATTGCTGATTGGGGGGCTGGGGTTTACTGGAAGCGACCTCCCGGACCTTTCGGTGGATTTAATTTTTTGTATAAAGTGGTCCTTTTGATCGACCAAGGGATGATAGAGGGTGATAATCACGTTAGTTTACTTAATATATCCAGATTTTGTTTCTGAAGAAACAAATCTGGAAATATTTAGCAAACCTCCCAGTGACCCCCGACCCCCCCCAGATCCCCCAAGTGGGCCCCCCCATCTTTGATTATAAGTTCCAAAACTTGACGCCTATGAGTACAGGGATCATTAAAACCTCCTTTGTCTCTCTATCAATCCCTCCAAATACCCATTGACCTGAAAGCAAACACCTCTGGAATATTTTCTGTGACCGAATTTTGATTAATCTAATTCAACAATATGTCCAGGTCCACCAATTGGTTGGGATTAGTGAAAAATAATTCAACACCCAAGTCACGAATAAATTTCTTCCTATCAGTGATTGTATGCTCTCCCCAACCAAGATTCTCGTGTAAAAATCCGTTGTTTCCAGATTATCAGCCCAAAATGAATAATTCTACGAATTCGGGTAATGGTACATTGGAACCTTCGAAAAATGAACCAATCTTCAGTCATGCGAACTTTTTGCAGTTTTTTTCGGGCATCTCCACCCTTCCCTTCTGATATACAGTCGAAATCGGATTTTTTTGCAACTGTTTTTTTTGCATCTCCGGGTTATTTTGCCTCCTTGCTTTTCCTTGTTTCTTCATAACCTCATAGAACTGTATATTGTTAAATACGGGTTTTTTTGCGTAACGGTTTTTTTTGCCTCTTTTCCATGCATTTAGGGGTGCAAAAAAACCCAGTTTCGACTGTACCTGCAAATGCTCCAGGACGCATCATTCTACCGTATTTACATAGCATCCCTCCAGCTAAAGCCTATTGGTCTGCAACCACGTGATACAGGTCTATTCATCTAAAGTGACAGCACGAAAAAGTTGTTTTAATGTCATTTCATTATCAGTAGGCAGGGGCGGCGCTAGGTATTTTCACTAGGGGGCGCATAGGAGTCGCATATTATTTTCAGAGGATTGGATACCTCCCAACTTCTGTTGATTTTATGATTTATTGTATTTTGTGTTGTTATTTGTTGTTATTAATAGTGTGCACTTATACAGTCGAAATAGGGTTTATTTGCCCCCCTAAATGAATGGAAAAAGAGGCATAAAACCCGATACGCAAAAATACTAGTGCTGCGAACTGTAACTGAATTAAAACTGAAATAGTTTTAGCGATTTTTCTAAACTGTAACTGTAACTGAAATGTACTCGTTTATAAAACTGTAACTGTAACTGTAACTGAAATTAAAACTGAAATTCAATTTCTTCAAATTTAATTCCGGTTTGCAGCACTAGTCAGGCGGCACAAAATGAAATTAGAAAAAATGAAACTAGATTATGTTGTCTGCAGACCTTGGAACCTAGATGAAATACGAAATTGTACTGACTGTGGTAAAAATTGTAACTGAAATGAAAATTGTAACTGAAATGAAAACTGTAACTGAATTAAAACTGTAACTGAATGAAAACTGTAACTGAATTAAGACCAGGGTTGGGTTCAAGTGCAATTTACTTAAGTACTTCTGTAATTAAGTACATTTTTTGAGTACTTATACTTGTACTTAAGTACTTTCACCATTTTTCCGTTGTACTTGTACTTGTACTTAATTACTTTCCTCATTTTTCTGAAGTACTTGCACTTGTACTTGGTACTTGTTACTCGTGACTTTTTTATCATTCAATACATTTCCAACACACATCATTGATGTTCCTCAAATCCCATCTCAAATAAAGTAGTGTTACTTAATACTTAGTATATTAGGAATTGTGTTCGTGTCAAGGACTACTGCTATTTTCAATTAAATAGATTTGGATGATACTATATAAACTATGTATTTAGCAATTTCTACTATTAGTACGAGAGATTTATCATAAGAGCTTGGGAGTACTTGTACTTGTACTCAAGTATTTTCGTAATTTTTTCATTGTACTTGTACTTGTACTTAAGTACTTTAAGTTTACCTGTACTTGTACTTGTATTGTACTTGAATATCTGAAAAGTAGTGGTACTTGTACTTAAGGACTTTCAAATGTACTTGAACCCAACCCTGATTAAGACTGTAACTGAAATAAAAACTGTAACTGTAACTGAATTAAGACTGTAACTGAAATGAAAACTGTAACTGTAACTGAATTAAAACTGTAACTGAAATGAAACTAAAACTGTAACTGTAACTGTAACTGAATTGAATCAGATTTAATTCCAGTTCGCAGCACTAAAAAATACCCGTATTTAACATAAGACAGTGCTATGAGGTTATGAAGAAACAAGGAGAATCAAGGAGGTAAAATAACCCGTGGAAAAAACCCCGATTTCGACTGTAGTACAAAACTATAGTAGGACTCTTAATATAACGTTTTTACCAGAAGAAGCACACTAAAAAAGTAAATAGTAGTATATGAAACGAATTGTCCCATCTCGCCTACTCCCACTTTGCCTACTCTCATTTTGCCTACTAATATCAGATTAGTGTCATTTCAACTACGGGTCTTATTGAGTAACACTATCTTTGAAATGTTGGAGTTTAATAGGAAGGTATAATTAAGTAGGAAAAAAGGGAATGTAGGAAAATAAAACTAAATATGGGCAAATGAATGTAGGAAGAAGAAAAGATCAGCGTTATCAAACTTATCTTAAGTAGTTGTTAACAGCGAGATTCCACGTAGATAATTGCTTAGTGTTATTCTATTTCCCATGAACTGTTCTTTTAGTTTATGGAATTTATTATCTTTTTGGACCTCTTTCCTGGCCCTCCAAGGAGGTAGAGCACAAGTTGCCAACTATGCAATACTCACCTCTGTAATCTTGTTCTTGTTTAAACGCTTCGACAATTTCGAATACGTTTACGTGAGATTTTCTTGATATTTTCTTCAATTTGTTATGCCATCCTTCAAGGTGATTATTTGTCCTTGGGCAGTGTGCATCAAGTCCAAATACATTCCATAACATGGGTGGAAACTGACCAACTAACCAAGTATCTTCAAAATATTGAATAAATTCCTTTAAGTTAGTTTGGTCAGGAGCCATCATTTTAATACATTTCCAGGCAAGTCGAACAATATCCTCCGGGATGAAGGCAAGGGCTGCTGTCTGGCGAATAAATTGGTTGATACTTGAATCTTCTCTGTAGGCAGTTTGAATGCCCAGCGAATTAATTTTTCGATAAAGGGCCTGGGTAAAATGGAAAAAACACCCCTTCACTGTAGTTGCAGGGAATGCAAGCTGAATTGCCTGTATTAGCGCAATTTCGAAATCTGTTATAATTTCAGTAGGTCTGATATCACACCAAGTTCTCTAGCTTTGGATATGAGAAGCTCTAACGCTTGTAGGTAAATATTACGCGACTTTCCTGGGAGGAGACAATACATATATGGGAATTGCTTTCCATTTTTGAAGGCATGACAGGTAAATATTTGGTAAAATAGGCTGGGACATGTTTGAAATGTACCATCCATATAGATTCTGTCGGCATTCGATAAATGTCTAATATTATCTGCTGTCGTAAATATAATGATTTTATCTTCTTCGTTACCTTGTTCTGCAAATAAAAATTGAGCTCCACTGTGGGACATGGTCCATTCACCCTCGAAATGAACTTGATTCCTGGATTTCGGAAGGGGAGGCAGACGTTGTCTTCGTATTCTGTACAGTGCAGATTTAATTGCGGGAAAGGTTGGCAAATGGGCTGCTAACTCTTCTTGGTTACCTTTAGAAGAAATTTCAATTATACTCTTTTGGTATAATAGAGGAACAGGATCAACGCTTTCTTTAACGTTCTTTTTTATTCTATCAAGACATTTGAGGGCTACCATTTCTGCTTCGTTATTAGGATGGTTGAGTTGATTTGCTCTTTTAGAAATAATTGATCCATTCAGAGTGATTAGTGCTCGACCACAACTTCGACTATTATAACATCTCCAAAAAATACGACCATTCCCGACCTCTCCTGTTTACAAGGTATCGAAAACCTCCATAGATCAGGGAACGAGCTCCGCGAATTGTAGAGATAAACTCCATAAATAATTATGATAAATAATAAATAAGCAGTCATTTATACTAACTATTGAACGATTTGTATTTGGAACTATACGTCAACAACGGATTCACTTAATTAATCTCAAACTATTCTTCGTCAATTTCAAAACCTGTTATTAATGAATAACTAATGCATCCGAAGAATAAGTAGGCGAAATGACACTAATCTGATATTAGTAGCCAAAATGGGAGTAGGCAAGATGGTAATATCCCCATGAAACTTTAGTAATATTATTTGTGATTCATTAACAAAGTTTTTCTAATCCAAATACATAGAAGTGAGATCACAAATTTTCACATAACTATTGCGCCCCTCTAAAGCCGCCACTGTCAGTAGGGAAGATAGTAGGAACCATCAAAGGTTGGAATGAAGGAGCAATTCCCATTCATGATCAATGAAATAATAATAACGTTTGATATATAAATGTGAAATTTTAGAATTGTCTTCTCTGAATCTCTTTTATATTCATGAGTGGAAACCTCAACTCGTTGGCGGGTGCCAAAAGTTACCCCTATATGCCAAAAATCAAATTTGGAATCCGTCCACTTTCTTAAATTAATTCGGAACATACAAACAAATATATACATAATAAATATATAAAGGTTTGTGTTTTAATAGTATAGATTAATGCATAAAAACGGTTGAAATGATTGGAAATAAATGTATAATTATGTTTGGTAATTACAGAAAACAGAACAATATTATTATAGGATTTAGGTAATTCTAATTTCAGGAGGGATCTAATTTGTATTTGGGGAGCAGGAGCCGGCGCGCCGCTCCAATTTTAACCGTGATCCTTTTAAATTAACTATTACGAATCCTTAAGGAAAATCCTTCGTTCCAATCCTAATTTATTTCAAAAAGAAGTACTCCCACCCATAGCCTACTCTATATATGATCTGACCTTTAATACATATAAAATATGAACCAATGATGAAGGAGAAGATTGTAGTATTTATCATACCACAATATTTAATTTCAAAAATAATAATCATAATCAACCACATTTATTAGAAATATTCTTGAAATATATACTACTATTGATCAGATTATATTCCAAACTCTTCTATTGACGTACTTAGTAACTATCTCATCCTTTTTTAATTTCGCTCTGGTATTTTATTAATACGTATTAGCTTCTATTCATGACTACTCTTGTTCTGTCCCCGGATGACCATGTTGCTGTTTTCAAGGTGCCTCAAAGACCACCAAACCTAAATCATGCCTGGACATGCGCTCTTCGTCGCGAGGATATTGGTGACCTGAAGGTGGTCTATGTATGTATCAACCATTTTCAGAAAGAAGACATAGACTACAATTTCAAAGTCCCTTAAGGAGATGGTACTTTTACTGAAGTACCGCGGGCGAAGCCAAAGCTGAATGAACGCGCTGTACCAAGTTTACTGCCTGGGTGCCAAGCGCATTATTCAACCAAACCTACATAACGGAATCGCTTGTTATACGACGATTCAAAAGAGGAAGACTTGATGAACCAAACACTACAACTCAGCTTGAGATCCGAGAGTCAAGAGAAAGAGAAGTTTGTGGTCAACTCTTACAGGACTTGAAAGATAAGTTAGCCTTGATTTATTTACCTAATATTTGGTTGTTGTGGTTTCCTTAATGAGAGCAACATAACGTTTGTTCTCGCTAAAATGGCTGAAAAAAATATCTCAGTTGATTTGTACCTTGAAATCATTGCTTATTTATCCACCTCAGCCTATTTTAATGGACAGTATGTCCCACGGCCGTAGCCACCAAAATCAAAGTGGTCAGGTTAATCTGACCAACCTGACCGAGTGGTGCCATATTGGGAAAATTCATCAACCAAAAGTAGTCAGGTTGAAACGTGACCAACCTGACGAGTGGCTACGGCCCTGCATCTGTTATGCAATTAGTGTCATCCGAGAAATTAAATCTGTTTTGCAGAAACTTGCTTTAAAATCCAACTCTAGTTCTTATTGTGATTATCCCCTTAAGTTCGGTTGTGCATCCTTTCAAGATGTACGTCAATTATTATTATATAATTCAGAAAGAACAAGTTTAGTCAAGTTAGCTCCGCATTTGACTATGAAGTCCTGTTTTTCCGTCTAGCATAGAGCTAGAGCGTCAAAGTGTCAACCTGGTTTTAAAAGTCGTTAACGAATCAACAATATCTTCGCTAACTATCCAGAACGAATTGCGTTATCCAGAATATAGAAATAATACTCCTGAATTTGTTGATACCCTTCTTACTGTTTGGAAATTATTCAACATTAATACACCATTTAAAGGAATAAGTTTGAACGATAATTTCTCTAGACCTTTTACTTTGAATGACGAGCGATTTCTATTTTTGACTCGTGTAGTTTTTTGGTTAGATGCTTGGTAAACTTTACCAGAAAAAATTGGCAAACTGAGTAAACAAACATACACCAGTTTTAGACATGCTTGTATTGCCTTACCACAAATTACCAACCATTTGACTAAATCTTGTGGTTTACTTATGTGTTGACTTCCTTTCTACCAGACGGATCTATGGAACACCATTTCGGTCTATACGTATGACGTCGGGTTCTAATTATCACATCTCAAATCCTTAAAACCGAGCGTCTATTTAAACTTTATATAGCATATTAAACATATTTACTGACCAATAAGACACTTCCTTTCAATCTATTCAGTTTTTTGTCAAGTCATTTTCTTCTCCGTATTCCACTACTGATGGTGAGTTCAATTTGGAGCCATTTCTTGATGAGATTAATGATCTATCAGCAATAGATTGTGGTTTACAGTTGCTTCAATAATTATCCATTATTGCAGGCTATACTGTCCATCAGTACCTGAAACAAACAAAACTGTGTCATGTCTGTCTACATATGCTAATAGTTGATAAAGAATTTCTCCTTGATTTAGAGCTGGACTCTCAGACTTAAATATCCATCTGAGCAAGTTTTGAATTCCATACTTGTTTTATGGAAGACCTTTATTGCCATCGAAAACAATAAAGAGCTGTTGGCGAAGATTGTAAGTGGACCTTCTAGAAAAATACTAGTTGAACTCATGTTGATGTACACTAACCGGCCAAAAGTATTTGAACAGCAATAATTTGAAAACAGACATTTGTGGTTATTCCAGTATAATAACATTAGTAGATGCAACAAAATGGCTATTTACATGATACGATATGTAAAGTAGTATTTGGAAGATAGTGATAATCGTGATCCAAGTATTTGGAAGTCTACTTGTATTAGCTGTGGTATGTTTAGTTGGAACATCTTATCGAAGCTCGTCTTTACCGCAGCGAATTGCTTTCTTGTAAACAAAGTTAAGAATGATAACTCGCTGGTTCTTTCAAAAAGTATAGAAAAGCGTAAATTAAAGAAATTCTCTTAATTATGTGTCAACTTATTGTATTTACCATGATTTGTATTACTCTGTTTATTATTATTTCTATTATGTAGTTAAGTGTGTCGTGTGTCACTGCTAGAGTCAGAGAGAAAGAAAGAGGAGAGAGGAAATAAAGCAAATAATTGTTTATTATTTTCTGTAGTATTAATATTTGAAATTGTACTGTATTTGTTTATTATTACTATTAAATTATGAAAATCCAATCACCGTTCTCATTACAGCTAATACTAATTACGGGCAGGGCTGAGCATCTGCGTCGTAACCCTCCCGGGTGCCCGGAAGGGTTGCCCCTATGCTACTTCATACTATACCCGGAGTTTACCCGGACATTTTCGGAATTTCCGGGCGGCCCGGTGGATTGGCCTTTGCATTTACGACGCCTATGGGGCTGAGTTATGTTTTCGACCTAGAGACGTATTAATAACTTAGTTCAATATACTGAACGTTAAATAATTAAAATTTGCCATCTTCTTGTGCATCCCTGGTACATCTACTGTCAGGCCATATATAGAGTAGGCTATGCCCCACCTAATAATTCAAAATTCAAAAGAATTTCTTAAATCAAGGTTAAGAAATTTAACAATTCTTAGGAAATCAAGTTTCGTGATAAAATCTATTAATCAAAATACTTATATGGAGCTGAGTTACCACCTAATAATTCAAAATTCAAAAGAATTTCTTAAATCAAGGTTAAGAAATTTAACAATTCTTAGGAAATCAAGTATCGTGATAAAATCTATTAATCAAAATACTTATATGGAGCTGAGTTACTGGTAACTGAAGTAGGTTTTTATTTATGTCTAAATTTCATTTCTGAGCTTATGGGTCTTTTAGAATTGAAACACCTCCTTATATGGCAGTTCAATTACCAGTAACTGAGCTCCATATAAGTAATCTGGCTATTAATTTGTGAAATCCATGTTGAATTGTATTTGATTTGGTAAAGTTCTTCGGTATCGGTCATTTCACGATAGCAAACTCGAGTGCACTCATTAATATTGACTATTAAGCAGGGTTTGTTAATTTGTGAAATAAATTCACAACAAATTAGACAAACTATATTATCTAGCTATTTATTAGCCATCATGGGTTGGTATATCGAGTTTCTAAGCAAGTCCTGCTAACCGGTTGTTGTGTTTCTAGACTCACTGCAACTCCTTCCGAATGGAACGTTCTCTATGGTCAAAGTGAGTTGCTAGATTCTTGTCACTCCTGCTGTTTCAGCCTGTTTGGATTGTGGGCCGCTGTGCAATGTATTATTCCTAGCTTACTAGGTTTTTCTGCACAGTTACGGAGGCCAGTGTTGCTGAATCCGGGCGGTGTGGTCATTGCGACCTGTCTAAATGGTCATCCGGTCGGGGGCTCTTTAATGAGCATCCCCTGGGATGCAATGGAGGGTTAAGTGGTTCGCCAGCCGTATGTAATTTTTTACCCACATGTTTCGGCCAGGGGGGCATGGGGTGCGGTGGCTGCACCGGAGCTCGTACTTTAGCGCCTAGCCTCCGTGTCTCCTTGGTTCTCCCACGTTTAATGTTCGTTTGTTTGTTTGTATTGGGAGATAGGTACTTTTCGGTCTTTGCACTCCTCAGGGAGCTCTGATATCCAGCCCTTGTACCCTTAGAACGGGATCAAATTATTATTAAGAAGTTTGCATAAATAATAGTCGGTAAACATATAGGATTTAATTTTAATTACGTTCTGAAGTAGTTAAAATCAACTCCATATACACTAATATATGAAGTTTGTTTACTCTGTATGACATGTAAAGAATTGTATCAGTTGCATGGCTGTAAATAAATCATTTTTTCCAACATCAAATCATTTTAAATATTCGATGTGATTTGATACCTTGATTGGGATGTTATAGAATTGTTTACTTATGATGTAAATGATGTTATTTGATATGAAGGACTTTAAAGGAATGAATGTGATCCTTCTAGAATGCTTGAACTGATACCAAGGGGCATAGGATTCTGATTGTATTTCCATTCTAGTATTTATTATTACGAATTTCAACACATGTAAGAATATTGTTGCAATCTGGAAGGGGCTTATTTACAAATTAGTATGAATGTTGACAAATTTTATCTCCAAGATGACTATTGTAGGTGGTCATTTGGTCAAAACAGTATATTATTAACATGTATAATAACACAGGCATTAAGCAATTAGTATGTATATATTTGATTCCTTAGAACTAAGTATCGTCAAATGGGGATATAATCGAAACTCCGAAATATCGAGCTCTTATACGTATATGACTTTTTTGGATCCAAATTTCCATCAAATCTTTACAGAAGTGAATGGATTAGCACCCTAAATAAATATACATTAAATCGAGTTTCTAGATTTCAGTCACTGATCTATTTAAGTAAGTTTACTTGATAGCAACAGATTTACAGATATATAGTTGCTAATAAGGGGGACGCTGCATTAGGTCGAATTATTGTGTTGGCATTAGGTCGAATTTCATGTGTTGGCATTAGGTCGAATTTAAAATGTATGCATTAGGTCGAATTAAAATGTATGCATTAGGTCGAATTTAATGTGTTGGCATTAGGTCGAATTTAATGTGTTGGCATTAGGTCGAATTCCATTGTTTACATTGAGTCGAATAATTGTTGTATGTAATAGGTTTCGTAGAAATGTCTTACTTTGTTACTTAATAATAACAATTTTGGTGTTTGATCAATAATAAAACAGTTCTTATTGTTCATTTATTATAAATTGCATGATGATTATATTATGTACATTATTGTTAACTTACGTCATGGACTATTCACTCGACCAATACAAACGTAATACTGGAAAAGTCTTCACCTCCTCTGATGGCTACAAATACTTCTGTCATAAATCTAAAGAAAATATTCTCTACTTAAGATGTGTACTTTTCAGAAAAGACTGCAAAGGAAGTGCGAAATTGGAAAAGGCTACGAATTTGATTTATCCTAAGTCAGAACATAATCATGGATTACAAGACTATAGTGCTGAAGTATATGCAATTAAAACAAAGTGCAAAACAATAGCTCAAACCTCGCAACACAACCTGAGACAAATATTCAACGATGTTACGAGATCAGATCCCTCAGCTTCTCAAGTCACATTTAAAGAATGTGAATCGTCAATGTTTCGGGCAAGGAAAATATTACAACCTATGATCCCACAGTCTGCTAGTGAATTTAGTGAAGTTCTACCCACAACAACCTTTGCAGTAAATCTTAAGGCTACTGTCATTGTAGATGGTCGGATAGCTGTCATTTTCTTTTCTGACAAATTATACGATCTGCTCGCAGATATTACCAATTACCAATTTGACGGTACATTCTACACCGTACCTAAACAATTTACCAATTGTGGACTCTTTTTCTTACAGTCGGGAGACATGCAATTCCAGCCATTCACTGCTTGCTGACTAATAAAGATGAGGGGTTATATGTGGCAGTTTTACAGAAGATACGAGAACTTGTACCTCAGCTAGAACCGGGTTGCGTAATGTCAGATTGGGAACATGCAGCTCGGAATGCTGTCAAGCGAGTTTATCCTGGAATCAGGATGAACGGGTGCTGGTTCCATTATACGCAAGCTATTTGGAGAAAAACTCAAAAGTGTGGTTTGGCTTCGACTTACCGAGGAAATTCCGAATGTGCATCATTCGTTAAGAAGATGATGGCAATTCCGTTTCTTCCAGCTGAATTGATTCTTCCAACATACTCCCTTCTTCAGATTCCAACATTGCAACAGAGTCAAATGGTAACAAGCAGTGGCTGACTAAAATTGGTCCAAAGAACTATCAATTTTTAACCTTGACAATGTAACAAACAATGCAGCAGAAAGCTACCATGCAAAATTAAAGTGCATCATAAAATCAAGCCATCCAAGAATTTGGAATTTCCTGACTGTCATTAACGAAATTATTGCTGACTATGATTGTGAAATGGCCCGGATACAGCAAGGAAAAGAGATAACGAGACCAAGCAAAAAGAAGAACATAATTAATAATGAACGTCGAAAGCGATGCAAAGAAAAACTGTTAAGTGGGAGTTACTCTCCCATACAATTTCTCGAAAGTATTAGTTGCTATATAGGCAATGCTTCTTCATTAGAAGACACAAATATTTCAGATGATTCTGATATACATGAGGAGCCTGAAACTTTCGGCAGTATTGATACAAATAAATGCGCAGTTTGTCTACAAACAAGGAGCACCACATGGCTATTCATGCCTTGCAAGCATGCAAATTTTTGCACACAGTGTAGCGACACAATTGAACAACTTCAACAGACTTGTCCAACGTGCAGAGGCATAATTGAAGCCAAATTTCAAATTTTTCTTAGATAAAATCTCATCACATTTTACAACACATACTAATATAACTTGATTTCATATTTCACATTAAACTTTCAATTCTCACATTTATTTAGAAATTAATCACTACTGAATAAGACAATTGAAATTCGACCTAATGCCAACACATGGAATTCGACCTAATGCCAACACATTAAATTCGACCTAATGCCAACACATTAAATTCGACCTAATGCATACATTTAATTCGACCTAATGCATACATTTTAAATTCGACCTAATGCCAACACATTAAATTCGACCTAATGCCAACACCATGATTCGACCTAATGCATGCGCCCCCTAATAGGCAATGTTGAAACCAATTAGTTCAATATTTGGGTTGATGCCGAATATCAGTATTTGGCATTTGGTGGAAACCAAATATATTCGGTTGCCCACTGAACAGATAGTACTTTTCAGTTGATCAGGTACATAATGAGGGGCAGAGGAAGCAATTTTTACTAGGCATGGCCAAATTAAACGTATCATCATAGCTAGCTACATCATGGTGGTACGCTTCGCTCACACTGAATTTCGAGATTAACAAGTTATCGGTTTTCATTATTATCAAGGTTGAAACAGCTCGAACCGAATATCAGTATTCATGAATAGTTGCCCTACCGAATACTGATAATGAGAATATTTGGATACGTCAACCAAATACGAATACTGTAGATATTCGGTTGGTAGAACGAATACGAATACCGATAATCTTTGGTTTCCCTAAACGAATACGAATACACGTAATTAGAATATTCGGATGGAAAATCTAATATGAATACTGATCATATTCGCTCGGGAGACCGAATACCGAATAAATATATTCGTTTAGGCAATCGAATACCGAATAATGATATCAGGTTGGCAACCGAATATCAACTATTCGCAAATAATATTCGGTTCAACCAAATATATCAGTATTCGGTTGCAACCTTGATTATTATACAGACTAATAATTAAATAATAATCTAATTAAAGTTGAAATAATGAATATGGTAGCTTAGCATTTTGTAGAATAATTTGAAACTGGTGATTAGAAATATATAATAGAAATCTGATAAAATGAATCTGACACCCTAATAACAAATCGTGGACATTTCGTCAAACGGACTTTTGGTACAATGAAGGACATTTCGTATAGTGGACATTTAGTCGAGAATTATTTTGTTGTATGTATTATAATATTAGGAAACACAATTTGGGTTGATATTTTTATTAAGTGAAATACCATAATTAGAATACCGTATTTCCCCGAATAAGCGCCCCGGCGCTTATTGTTTTCGTGGGCCAAAATTATCCTGATTTTTTTTGAAAAATCCAGAAAATTATATTTAGGTGGGTTCTAATAGTTCCACCAACAGTATACCCACTGAAGTTGCCAAAATCAATCGAATTACATTACAGTGATCTACTAATGTGCTTAAATTTTGTTATACCAATGTCATTTTTATTGACCCGGTGCTTATTCAAGCCCCCGGCGCTTATTCGGGGAAATACGGTATGTAATAATTAATAAATATATTGTAATAATAAATATTAGAAATGATTTAGAAGTTAAAATTATGTGCGATCCATTTCAGATAACTTATTGGTTCCCTATTTGCAAAATCAGATACGATCGTTATTATACTCTTGCTCCTGACAATGCTTTGTTTAGAATGAATCATTATCTCTCCAGATTCCAACTTTGTTAACATAGCTTCTAGTAGAGATTATTCCAGCTGTAAATATAGAAGCAATTTGGTGAAACTGGGATGTGCGCAACTAATACCCGATTGAAATCCATTGTGCCATCCTTCCACAGAGTTGTTTTTCCGAGCGACTTCTAAGTTCACCCTTGTGTATAATTCCAAAAGTTAAATTGGAAATGGTGCTTTTCTTCGAGTATATTAGGGCCAATCTTCTAATGTATGTATCCTCGAAATATTCCGAAATTTCGATTGCAAATGTTGGAAATTCTTCCATTTATAAATTTAAATAATGGAATTAAAGATACAAGTAAGGATGACAATAACTTAATGGTGTTGATTTAATACTGAAAGAATTTAAATTGAAATATAGCTGTTGACAAATACAAATCTAAGTGCTATCATAATAATACGGGAGTTTTACAGCAAGTTATATACCGTATGTCTGTGGTAGTATTATATTACATAATATTTAGACTAAATGTCCACTATACGAAATGTCCACCATAAGAGATGTCCATTATACCAAACGTCCGACATTGTCCGTTAGACGAAATGTCCGATTACCCCTAATAACGAAGTGAGTGTTAGACATGTACATCGGCTAGTATGCACATAGCTATGCTACTACAATACTATTTTATAATATATTTGGCTTAACGCTACCTACGACTTCTCATGACTGTGACGTCATGGGTAAAATCAATACCTTTGACGATGTCAATTCAATTAGTATATCAGTTCCTTTACCTTTCAGTGTAGTATATGCAAAGTAACTAACATCCTTGATTTCATTCTTACACTTGCCTATAATCAATGAAACATATATAGCGTTGCTATGTAATAAAAGCCATATATATCTCTACATAGTAGAAAATCACGAAACCATGAAACACTTGGTTTTACCTGTTTTGCCTAAAAACTGGATGCTGTCCCAAAATCTCAGATATAGGGACATTTTTTATATATACAGTAGTATCCGCTTAATCGGGACACCGGTTAATCGGTTTCTCCGCTTAATAGGGTCAAAATTTCACCGGATTTATGGGACGGAATTACAGTTTGGCTTAAAATATTTTCGGTTAATCGGATCAAAATGACCTGGTCCCGAGTGACCCAATTAAGCGGAGTCGACTGTATATATACGTATGTAGAAAGTCTTTTCACGACATATAAAGGGTAATTCGGAATTGGTTCGATTTTTTCAAAATAGGAAATAGTTCGAATTTTCATTTTTGTATTGTTGGACCATGGATTCAAGCCGGGATTTCTCATATCCATGGTGCAGCAACACGAAAAAATTCGAACAATTTCCGGTTTTGGTTTTTCGATATATATATATATATTTGTTTGTATGTTCCGAGTTGATTGAAGAAACTGGACAGTTTCCAAATTGTATTTTTGGCATATAGGGGTAACTTTGGTACACGCCAACAAGTTGAGGTTTCCACTCAAAATTTCTCACACCTCGACAAGTTATGACGTCATTGCCACATTTCGAGAACCCTGAAAATTCACTTAATCTTACCCTCTGAGATCGCACCCTCTGAGAGATAAATTTCTGAAAATTTAATAGAACATGCACATTGATGATGCGGACATGGTGGTAACACCAGATTGCATCTATGCTTACTCATTATCGCATGATGACGTCATCACTGAAATTTCTCATTGTTAATTTGACTATTTGGCCTTTTTTAGCTTTATAATCAACTAGCTCGCTATTTAAAAATTATAAATGCATTTCTGATGTAATACTTTTAGATTAACTGTACACTGCCGGAGTGATTATCAGAAAAATAGCATACCCTGTATTTCTTTGTATTTAATATTTAGAACCTATTAATTTGAAATCCAACAAATGCACAATAATATATCAATATGCTAGAATTTTTGAAAAAATTTACTTGAGGATTTCGACAAAAAGCGATTACACATACTTTCTCTTTAAATCGATATAACGCCGTAAACATGCATGTAATCCTTTGTTTCTCAACTTGAACAATGACTACTATCTTATTAGTTATCAGATTTCAAAAATTGAAGAAATCCGATTTACTAATTGAAAGTTACATGCATTTTAAAAAATCGACAAATTTGTTTTTGATGAACCATGGATTACGAAAGTTACATATATTTGAGTTATATCTATCACAACTCTGTATGAGTCAAACCAAATATACTAAATAGATATTATTTAGTAGAATATCTTATTTAGGGTATTTCTACGGTGAAATTATAACATTTAGAATTTACAAAAGCAAGTGGCAGGCAAGTGGAGCAGATCACTTTTATGCTACGTCATCATAACAATTTCTGAAAATTTTGATTTTTTAATGAAATCGATAGAGAGTACAAAGCAATTTCTAAATCCGAATTTTCTTGAAATTAGAATTATTTGATCGACCTGTTTTCTCCCTGTTACAACGTGTATCAGTTAGGCAGTCTACAGTTAATCAAGTGCATCACATTTATTCTCTCTATTTGTCCACTTTTCTATTGTCCACCTTAATTCGTTGTTCAATTATTACATACAGTATTATTAAGTTATACTCGTTTCCTTACACGGTTGTCAGGGGCGGTCTGTTCATGTGGTAGGCGTTTTGGAGTATCGGTGGAATTGCAGCGTGCATAGCTTATGGAATTATTTATCATTTATGACTATGCCAGTTACGTTTGTTGGATTTATGATAGTGTTATGTAGCGAAGAAACCCGTCGTCATTAGCTCACTAATTGGATGGGCTTCTTCGTACAATACGATAGCATCTTAGTTTACTGTCAGTATTTAGGATTAGTTACTAGATTATACTTAGTTTTGTAACTTATAATTAAACGTGTGTTGTGACTGTTATCATGTTATCAATGTGAGTAGTTAAGTACTAATTATTAAAGTGTTTGTAGTTTGGTGACGTTTGATTGGTCTCACCATCTTCAGTCTTTCTCAACTCCTTTCTTCCCCACACTTAGCTATAAATCCTTCCTCATAGTCATGGACATCGATTCGTGGCTCGGTGATCACCCAGAGGCCCCTCCTTCGGGCCCTGCATGTGGGTCCTCGCGGTCCTTGCCGGTGATTGCGAGCTCCTCGAGATGACTCCGGCTGATCGCGATCCGTTGGCGAACACTATGTCGGAAGCGAAGCAGATGATTGTCGGATCGACGACGATGGTTGGTTGCAACCCGCAGTCTTGCTGAAAGCGTCCTGCGCCGGGCGTGTGAATGGCGAAGGACGACGGCGGCAACCCTGCGTGGCGTTGTATTGTTATTATCGATAACAAGCCGAACAACCCCAGAGTGCAGTGTCGTTTCTTCGACAAGGTGTTCCTAGGCGGTTCGAGTAAGACTTTCTGCCACATGACCACGGGAGGGCAAGTCTCTAAGTGAAATCCGCATTCGAGTCGCAAGTTGGATTGTTGCGCACCAGGGGGAGTTTCAAAAGAATAAGAAGGAGGTCAACCGAAAGAAGATGGAGAACTACGCGGATACCCCGAATGTTGGCGACTTGAAGAAGTACATGAAGGCGTGCGATTTGATCTTGCAGGACGTTGGTGATCCAGATCACAGCAAGGTTTGGTCCCCGAAGTTTGACTGGATTCAAGAGGAAGTAAGGAAGTGGGACAAAATGGTATCGTACGTCCGCAACCATACGAAGTTGTTGGATATGTTTCGCGGATTCTCGGACTTGGAGTTGCTAAAGCATTGTGATACGCGGTTCGCGACGAAGTTCCTGTCGGGTGCCCGGCTGTGCCGTGTGAAGTCTCGCATGCAGCAGATGGTCACGAGTGACAAGTTCCAGACGTCGGTCGACTCCCTGAAGAAGCCGGGAGAGAGGGAGACGGCCAAGGTGTTCAAAGAGCAGGTTCTCGACGATGTTGGCTATTGGTACCGTTCATTGTTTATTATCGAGAAGTATGGATCAGTATTCGGCCTTTTGAAGGCTTGTGATATGGACGAGGCAACGCTCGGTGTCGTTTACGAGCTTATGGTGCATGCCGTGAGCACGATCGACGAGCTTCCCACATATGCTTGGTTCACCGAGCAGAGGAAGGAGGACGCGCTCGACCACGTCGAGTGGCGCTGGAGTTATCTTCATTGCCCGACGCATCGCGTTCTGCGCGTTCTGCGTCAATCCATTCTTCCACGAGGAAACTGTCAGTAACGATGCCGAGCTTATGAGCAATCTTGAAAGTTGCGCACTCAAAATGATGGCGTCGGAGGAGGAGTGCCTCACGCTAATGGAGCAGTTCGACCATTGGAAGGATGCCCAGATCACGGGACTCGCTAAGATTGCGTTGGAGAAGAAGCGAGTTCCCCCACACAAGTGGTGGAAGCAGTATGGGTCGAAGTGGCCTGTATTGCAGTCCTTTGCGTGCAGGATTCTAGCACAGATGTCCAGCGCCACGGCCTGCGAGAGAAATTAGTCCAGCTACGATTATATCTGGAGCAAGAAGCGCAATAGGCTAGATACAGTAGGTGCTGGGAACTATTGTAACTTATTTACTATTGTCGAAGTTTCGGTGGGGAAGTAGTAGGTGGGCAGTGAATTCAGTTTCATCGTATGATGGTAAGTATTATACGTTGGCCATTTGTTATACGCTCGAACGTATATATGATGTTTTATACGTATATAAGGCCCATTATACGCTCCCCGAACGTATAAGGTATAATCGTATAATGCATCTGAAAAATATAGGCGGTGATTTCAATACTGGCCCACTACGTAGTAGTGGCACATGTGAAAACAAAATAATCTAGGCAGTGAAATTAGAACTGAGCCACTAATATCAGGGAGGGGGCAGATTACTTTCAGATGATTACGATTATGATTACGAATACGATCTATAATTTTTAAGCGATTACGATTACTATAAACTTGTATATGATTACGATTATGAAAACAACCCAAATAGGTATACTAAATGCGGTCTGACTAAGTCTGATAAATTCTAATCTAAAAGTACTAACAATAAGGAAAAGTGTCAATTTCAATAAACTAAGTGTTACTGTATATATTATGATGGAATTCCAATCAATGTGACTGTTATTGAATAAAAGCACTTTCGCAGGTGCAATCCTACGAATTGATAATATATCCTTAATTTCAAAGATAAATAAGCAAATAAAATAGCATAATTACGATAACGATACGATTACACTATAATAGAATCATCTAATTACGATTACGATTATGATTACATCGAAATGTGTAATCGATTACGATTGTAATCGTATTCGGCCGTAACCCTGGCCATTACAAGTAATTTTTTTATAATGAACCTTAATTCTAATTTCAGGCTGAAGTTCCTTATTTTTTTGGCCAATTTCAGCCTCAAAGTTTCTTGGGCTCGAAATATTGCTTAGTAAGAAGGTACCTACGTATTCAATTACTTAATTAACTGATTATTAACATTTTAACATTGTTGTAACGTGTGTATTTAGCTTTTACATGTGTGCTAGTAACAGACAGCCAACACTTGGCAGTTTTGGATATATAAAACGCGTTAGCCACCGTGGGGTATGGAACGAAATCATTCTACCTGACATTTCAGAACAGCCCAATTTGGAATGTCCCCACTGTGATGAGAAATTCAAAAATCAACAAGGATTGACGTTTTACCTAAAATGTAAACACGGTAACATTTCAGAAAGTACCAGGGTTGGGTTCAAGTACATTTGAAAGTCCTTAAGTACAAGTACCACTACTTTTCAGATATTCAAGTACAATACAAGTACAAGTACAGGTAAACTTAAAGTACTTAAGTACAAGTACAAGTACAATGAAAAAATTACGAAAATACTTGAGTACAAGTACAAGTACTCCCAAGCTCTTATGATAAATCTCTCGTACTAATAGTAGAAATTGCTAAATACATAGTTTATATAGTATCATCCAAATCTATTTAATTGAAAATAGCAGTAGTCCTTGACACGAACACAATTCCTAATATACTAAGTATTAAGTAACACTACTTTATTTGAGATGGGATTTGAGGAACATCAATGATGTGTGTTGGAAATGTATTGAATGATAAAAAAGTCACGAGTAACAAGTACCAAGTACAAGTGCAAGTACTTCAGAAAAATGAGGAAAGTAATTAAGTACAAGTACAAGTACAACGGAAAAATGGTGAAAGTACTTAAGTACAAGTATAAGTACTCAAAAAATGTACTTAATTACAGAAGTACTTAAGTAAATTGCACTTGAACCCAACCCTGGAAAATACTAATGTCGAAATAAACAACGTCCCACTTACTATTAGTATAGCTGAAATCGAACATGTTTCGAACGTTGATTCAGAAGAACTACAGCTAGGAGTATCTGAAGCGCAATATATTTCAATTGAGCCACCTGCTAAAAGATCCCGTGATCAAGATAGTAGACGGCAGTATAATTCAGTGTTCAAAGCGAAAATTGTTTCAAATCTTCAAGCAGGGGTATCACCCAAGGTACTAGCTCAGAAACATACTATCAGCAAATCAATGTTATCTATGTGGCGCTTGAACAAGGGAAAGATAATGTTGGCGGCTTCAAATGACCACAATAAACTCTTGAAAATCAGACCTTCGACAAAATACGCGGAATTATATAGGGATCTAAGGAAGGTTTTCCTAGAAGCTCGTAGTAAAGGACACCGAGTTGATTTCAACTGGATATGGTCAAAAGCTAGAATTCTATACAGGCAGAAAACGAACGATCCAAATGCCATCGTAAGGAAGCATGTAATCGTGAACTTTATCAAACGAAATGATTTAAGATTACGCTCCCGCCAGAGAAATCGTAAATTAAGCAAGGAGAACTTTCGTCTCCCGATGCAACAATGGCATGCTACTACCAGAGAGTGGTTGATAAGGACAGGATGTGCAGACTCTTATAGCTCCAAATGGGGTAGGTATGCATCGGAGCAGCGATTTAATGTTGATCAATCTCCTTGTCCCTTTGTCATTAATACAAAGAAAACATATGAATTGTTAGAAAAGAAAAACCCAAACAATCGTGAACATAAAGTTTGGATATCCCAACCTGGAAGTGGCTTGGATAAACGTCAGTGCACTCTCCAAATCTGTTTTCGGCCAACTGGGAAGCTGCCTCGAGTTGCAATTATATTCAATGGAAAGGGAAAAAGGATAAGTGAGGATGAAAAAAATGCGTGGTACCCAGATGTTGATGTGTATTTTCAAGAAAACGCATGGGCAGATTCCGCATTTTCTGTCGAATGGGTAAAACGTAACCTCTCCCCCATAGTTCAACATAGTATTCATCGTTTTGTCTTATTTTGCGACAATTTATCTGCACAGGTATCTGACGAATTTACCAAATCTCTTTCAGATTTTAATGGCGTTTGCTGGTATGGATTACCCAATTCTCAGCCTGGAGTTCCTTATAAAGGTGTTCCTTATAAAAAAAAAGTGTATACTATAGTATTATCGGCACACTAATATTCCAATAATTAATCGTCAATGTAATTATACCGGTAGTATTGTAATATAGGTTGTAGGCTTATTTGTAATTTCTCATTGATTTAACTCGAATGTCTCATTTATTTCTGAGAGATAGTGAGAAGCATAGGCATCGTAAATGCAAAGGCCAATCCTTCCGGCCGCCCGGAAATTCCGGGTAATGTCCGGGTAAACTCCGGGTATAGTATTAGTAGCATAGGGGCAACCCTTCCGGGCCGCCCGGACATTTCCGGCCAGCCTGGCGGGTTACGACGCCTGTGGTGAGAAGTTCTTGTTTTCCACTTTTTGTGGCTGTGATTTTATTATTTATTTATTCTGAATCAATATAAGTTTTGTTTTAATTTGTTTATTAGTATTTATCATGGCATCAAAGTATTCAGACTTTTGGAGAAATAGTGGCATCCTATGTATTGGTCTATTATGTTTAGATCACAAGTATATACTACTATCATATGCTCATGAAGGATCTCAGTCAGATGCGATAAAATATTCGCGTTCGAGGGGTGGTAATGCTTCAACAAACTCGATCATATTAGCTCAACTTGGTTTCAAACAGGCTGAATTCTTTGGAAGTATTGGCGATAATGTGGATACAAAGTATTGTTTGTCCGAACTTACTAACTTTGATGTTTGCGTTGACAATTGTGTCAAACATTCAAGTTATGTATTACCAAATACATCTGCTCTGATCAATAAGCAAAATGGTACCAGAACTTTGATACACCATCGAGGTACCTTTCCTGAATTGACATTTAGTGAATTTTCAAAACTGGATTTATCTAGATATAAATTGATTCATTTTGAAGGCCGTCCAAACATCGAAGAATTAAAACGTATGATTTTACATTTGAAGAAATGGAACGAATTATCATCGGAAAGAATACTTATTTCTTTTGAAATGGAAAAAGCTAGAGACTTCAAAAATATTTCATCTCAAACTGATATTCTCTTTATCGGTATGTTTGTTGGGATAATTATTTCACCATTAATAGAAGTGAATTGCACAACTTATAATCCAAAATACACGATATTAAGGGGAAGTTGATGTAGCCGAACTATCAGACAAAGTTTCTTCCCAATTTTGTTGAAAAGATTTATGGGATTTAATTAAAGTCTAAGCGAGACAGTCAAAAATGCAATAAAAATTCACTTAATTAATTAAGGCTACCAAAAATAAATTAATTGTTTATCATCCAGATTTTTTCAGAAAATACGGACGGCGGACGGGATTATATATCCTTTTTGGTACAATTGCACTCTTTTGACAAAAACTGTCCGCTCGGACAGTTTTTGTCAAATTTAGCAAAAAAATGTTTTGACAAAAACTGTCCGCCCGGACAGTTTTTGTCAAATTTAGCAAAAAATGTTTGGCTACAAAAACTAAATACAATCCTGAATATCCGGATTTTTGATTATCCGGGAACCCTTGGTTGGTTGATTTATTACAATCTGTTTATCCTAAAAGTTAGATTTCTCACTTGTCATTTTCTAGTATACGTATTTACTGTATTATCACAGATTCGCTTTCTTGCGTAATATTCTTACAAATATAACTGGCAGGTATTATTATGGATCCTGTTACCCCATATTTTTGTTGCCGTACACTATTTCTTAAAAAAAAATGTTTCCCCGAACATTATTTTCTAGAGGATACTGTTCCCCACGACTATATTTCCCTTGGATATAAGCAATGTACTTTTATGTTCCATCTCTGAGGATACCCTAACGGAAGCAGGGCATTTTAACCGAGGGAATTAAAGAAGATTCCCTAGAGGAGGGGAACAGTAATCCCTAGGAAAATTGTTTGGAGAACAATTTTCAAGGGTAAACAGGATCTCCTCTGACAACGGCACTTAGGCCACTGTTAATGACAATAATGTTTCAGCTCCACAGGAAGTCTATCAGATGATGCGGGCGGGCGCCAACTCATCATTATCTCATTATTTGATGACGACATATAGTTAATAATTATATAAGCAAATATTCAATTTGTGAGTGCTTATTGATAAAAAATGCAATCGTTGGGTAATAATGCCTGTTATAGGTTCTGATTTTGTTGCTAGCTAATTATGGCTATTTTAGAGTGTGTCCTACCATAAAATTGGCAACGAACAGTGGGCTTACTTGAAATGTAGGTGTAATAATGGAAATAATGACAATAATGACAATATTCGTGCGGGAGTGAAATCTGACGCGGGCGGTGGAGCTGAAACAAGATTCCAACAAACAGTGGCCTTATCTTGACAGCATATTCCCAAGAATATTTTTGAACATCGCTTATTATTCTTTCATTATACAGTACACCCTCGCTAATCCGAACAGAGGTGTTCAGATTCAAAAATCTTCTGTTCCGATTAGTGGATTCGTTCGGATTAGTGAAGTAATGCATTTTCTATGAGAATCTCGATTATCCGAACCAAACTTGCACAAACCTTGTTAATCCGTACTAAACATCTAGTGTGCTCCTTAAAATACTTGCCTGAGGCTTATTTTTTATACTTCCATTGCAATTTACGATTTTTTCCCACATTTATTAGAATAATATTTTGGTTTCTCCTCTTCGGATTAGCGAGGGTTCGGATTAGCGGGGTTCGGATTTGCGAGGGTGTACTGTAGTCTATATCATTTACTCTACGTATTTTCTGCCTCTTATTAATTAACTATGCTTTTTAACAAGTTCTGTGTAAATAGATTTACTTAGTTTTGACGAGTGTTATCTTAGCAGCGGATTCGCAATATCACTTTTAGGCTAATAACTCAAAAAGTATAAGTTGCACATGAAAAGTGATCACATTATCGGGAAGAGAAAAGTTGGGACATTCCATACACCATCCCCAAATGCACAAATTCCTGAAGATGACTTAGCAATTTTCGCTCAAATTTTGACCTCGATTTTTCCATAAAAACTCAAAAACTATTCATTTTATCAAATTTTCCTTTTAACCACATATATATCTCACTTGGGACATCGTGTCATCTAAATTTCAAAGCAGAATATTCATTTTTGAAAAAAAATAGGAATAACATAAATTTCACTAAAATAAGCATTCAGTGAGCATTTGCATACTTATTACCACGACTGTACTTTACTTATTCATATTACTATACATTGTATAGTAAACTCTCTGTCAATAATTACTTTATACTATGTCCTTTGTTGATTATTCAAGAGTTCTCACTATATATATAATATAATATAAGGAACACCCCATTCTTCTATTAGATTTTTCAGCAACTTTATCACTTCTTTCAAAACACAACAATACTTTTACATTTTTCGTTTCTTTTACATCTTCACTTCTTTCACACTCACATCTTTTTCACCTGATTTGTTATTTCGCATTTATTTTCGGCTCAGTTCCTTGATTTTTCAAATTCGATACTTCCAATTCAAGTAAGTTTATCCATTTTATTACCAAACCGAAGGTAACTTAATAAATTGTTAATTGTATGGCTGGTAGTATCAGTATACATTATGTAACTCACATCTAATATATAATGAGTATATCAAACACCCAAGGGCCAAGACCCTCAAGGATTGGGGTACGGTGATCCCAAAGTTGGCCAGACCAATAAAAAGTTTCTTCCTCAGGCCCTGAATTAATAAAAGGCATAATATTCTTAAAATATTACTTATTATAATGATTATCGTTTTCATCTAGTAATGACTTCAATTGAGCAATTCGTGGAAGCTCTCCACAAACTCGGGTATGATGACTTCAAAGTTATACAAGATGCCTTAAACAAGGGAGACAGGCGTAAACCGAAATCTGTTTGGGGAAAGCTGTCAATTACCCTTTTCGGAAAGAACAAGGCTACTAAGCGTGATTCCCTCTGCGCCAAATGGAGATTGAATCGAGGAAATTTTCAATATCTCGTAAGGCAAATGATCAGTGCGCGCAAGTCGATCAGTCCTAATGATGTACCCCAATTGGCAGTAGAGCACATCACTACTCAGTTTGAAATCGCAAGTTCTTATGCTATTGATGTAGAGCTCAGTAAGATGATTAGTTGTAGTGAGTTTGATTTCAGTATGCCTAGTTTACAGCGAGACATAATGAATAATGTATTACTAACTTTATTGGCATCTGGTAGCGATGACTGCGAACTTAACGGTCTTATGTCTAAGTTGGCTTCTTCTCCTCCTCATACAGGGAAGACTGATAGCCATTTTTGGTTGTTCATAAACTGTGATAATAGTCTATGGTTAGATGCAGTAAAATATTTCAGCTTACAGTGTCCCTTTATTAGTGGTCAGTTCATGTTAGTGGATGACAAACTCAACGATCTGTCTAAAAAGTTTAGTTACTGTCCAATGGAGTCAATGCAATGGACTAGACTAATTAGGAGAAATTGTAACTTAGTGGAAGCATGGATTGTAGTTGAAACTATTAGTTGTAGGATATTAGAGTTATTTGGGAATTCCTATGTAGCGTTCACAGCCCAACAACTAGATTCGTTCATTGGCTTTATCCTATCTTGTCCAGAAAATTTAGATATTCTAAGGTCATTTCATGAATCTCTATCCCAAAAATGCATGATACTTCTTCTTGTTGTTCTACAGTTCACCAAGTCCCTGTATTGTCATCTACTGATGGCCCACAACCTGAGTTGAAATTATTAAGTCTCATTTCCCTGATTCCAATTTGTTAGTGGCATCAGTAGATGACAATACTTTGGGGAATGAAGTTATAGTTGAACACTCCATACTTAGGGAAGAAGTTTGTGGTGACTTTTTGATAAGTGGAATGGAATGGAAATGCATTACACAAATTCACGGAGACTCTTTAGTATTTTCTAAAGATTGGACAAATTTATTTACTTCAAAGATAGAGGAAAAATTTGTTTGCGTTCTTTCTTTTAAATACAAAAAGTTTAATAAACTTAATAGTAGAAACAAAACAGCTGTTTTTTAGAGCTAAAGCAGTGTGCAAGTTTCAAAATTGTTTTGAGTTTAGATTCGTAATAAAGAAAGATCCGTCAGAGTGTAAAATTGATGAAAATATTATTGTAGAGTATGTAGCTTGTGGAACCTTATCTGAACAGCATTCCGATAATACAACTGTGCACTCACGAAAATTATCACATTTGCATAGGTTAGAAGTTGCAAAAGATGTAGCAGATAAATCTGTAAATGCTTATTTCTATGATCAATTTGATTCCGTAGAGAACACAAATTTAGCTCTTAATTATGGCAACCTAAGTAAGATTAGAAGTGCTGCAGTTCTGCGAAAAGCGAAATTTGATTTGTCTAGTTTACAGAGATATTCTAATGGTAACTGGGCTGAGTTAATTAGCTTACAACAATATTATCGAAATAGTGTTATTGGCCTTCATGTTAGAGGTTACCAGGGTTGCCAACTTTTTTTAAGCCCAAAGCGTGATATTTTGTCCTTAATTTAAAAAAAGCGTGAGGAATATAGTATAAAGCGTGATATTTTGGCTGAAAAGCGTGATAAATTATTTTTCACTTCAGAAAGCAGTATAATAAGAGTTCATTTTGCCTCGCCCCTGAATTTTATGCTACCTATCTATTTTGATAAATAATACGAATAATTACTAAAAAAAATAACATGAGTAATTATCTATTGTAATGCAAAATAATAAAATCTACAAATTCAAGACTAATAGTACTAAAATAGTTCATACTAAGCTAGTGCTCCTCGTTGTATTCTTTAGTAACTTTTTGTGACCTTATAATCAAATCGCACTACGTTTTTGACAATTTTACCATTTTATAATAAAGCGTGAGATTTCGAATCTAAGCGTGAGAGCGGGAGATTTTAAAAAAAGCGTGAGATTCACGCCTAAAGCGTGAGAGTTGGCAACCCTGGAGGTTACATTCAGTCATTAACCCTCGGCTGGCTTGGGGTAAAAGGTATAAATAGAAAAACCCCACTTTCACTTTTACTTTCAATTGAAATTCAATTAACTTTCAGTTTCAATTTTACATTCCTAGCCAGACGAGGGTTAAGTCATAGTCCTTTTATTGTACATCTGTATACTTAAGATCAAATCAAAATATTGAAATTGTTTAAAGATACAAGGATTGTTCTTCACTTGGATGCCACAGGCTCAATTGTAAGGAAAATAGAACCCTCACTGAAGAAAATATTATATTACGCTCTTACTGTAAGACATCCTACCTACTCCACTAGTCCAGTTCCACTTGCAGAAATGATTAGCTCAGGCCACACTAGCGCTGAAATAAGTTATTTTTTGCACAAATGGTCGCTAGATGCAAAGAAAATACTGGGAGATCTAAACATTTCACAAATTGAAATAGACTTCAGTTGGGTTTTGATTCACAGTTCTGCAGTATTTTTCTCAAGTGTGATATAGAATCTTATCTTAATAAATGTTGGAATATGGTAAATATGAATTCTGATGTTCATAAAAGAGATTTCAAAGTAATTAGTCACTTATGTTCAGCACATTTAATGCACAGTATAGGATTTCATATAAATAAGAAATTTAAATTAAACAAAGATGCAAGAAAACAGTTTTTACATTGTATCGGATTTATAGTACGCTCTGTTGAAATTACAAGTATCAATAAGTTGTTCCAATCTTTATGCTATGTATTTATGAGTCGTTCTTTGAGTGCAGAGGTAAAGGCACATATTCATTTGTTAGAGACATGCATAAGTAATGAAAATGTAGATTTCTTAGAGACTAGTGAATATTTGGAGGAAGAATATATGGACGATAATAATCCCATTGAAAATAAAGATAGTAAAACATTCAGAGAAAAATCCCCTTTCGGCAAACATTTTGTAAATATTGCAAAAATTTGCAAAACTTGGATCGACAATAATCATGGAAGAAAGGAAGATCCAAATCCTTGTTATATTCCTGAACTTATAGAGTACTTGTTAACATATTACCAGGGACTTCTTTAATATAGGGACTGTAAACTTCGTTTTACGGTAAAATTAGCGTAGGCCTAAAACAGTATTGTTACTTATTGATATCCCGTAATCCGCTAATGCTAGACATAGGAAATGTATTATTGTCGTATAGGAAGTCATATTTTGGGAGTCCAACGGTCATATTGGTTTATCGAAAATATTTGTGGAATGTAAGTTATGCGATTTTCACACCCTTCCATATATGGTAATTTTGTTAAAATCTCGAGATTACTTAACTTTATCCATATGAAATGTATCATTTTCGTACAGGAAATCATATTTTGGGAGTCCAACGGTAATATTGGTTTATCGAAAATATTTGTGGAATGTAAGTTATACGATTCTCACACCTTTCCATATATGGTAATTTTGTTAAAATCTCGAGATTAGTTAGTTTTATACATATGAAATATATTATTGGCGAATGGGAAATGGGAATTCATATTTAGGGACTCAGTAGATCACATTGATTTACCTAAGGCGTTCCTCTTAGCCTATATTATTATTTTGGCACTCTCCACAGGAGGATTGCCCCGACCCTGTTTTGTAGTTTAGCTAATACTTACATATCAAATATCTGTCATTATGTTGTTTATTAAAAAACAACAAGGCTGGATTCGGTTAACCGGTTACCGTTGCTGACATCGGTTAACGATTAGAGATTTTATTAACCAGTTAACCGGTCTGTTGAATAACAGTAGAGTTATTGGGAAATTAATGTATAAAGTATTAATTTTTTTGAATTTTATCTGAATATGTAGTCCTAAATCCATTTCTCATCACCACTTAATACATTTTATTGGACAACATTGATTTAAATATAGATTTGAAAGAAACTTATCAAGATTTTTTAATAATGTAAGAATTAGCTAAACTACAAAACAGGGTCGGGGCAATCCTCCTGTGGAGAGTGTCAAAATAATAATATAGGCTAATGGGAACGCCTTAGGTAAATCAATGTGATCTACTGAGTCCCTAAATATGAATTCCCATTTCCCATTCGCCAATAATATATTTCATATGTATAAAACTAACTAATCTCGAGATTTTAACAAAATTACCATATATGGAAAGGTGTGAGAATCGTATAACTTACATTCCACAAATATTTTCGATAAACCAATATTACCGTTGGACTCCCAAAATATGATTTCCTGTACGAAAATGATACATTTCATATGGATAAAGTTAAGTAATCTCGAGATTTAAACAAAATTACCATATATGGAAGGGTGTGAAAATCGCATAACTTACATTCCACAAATATTTTCGATAAACCAATATGACCGTTGGACTCCCAAAATATGACTTCCTATACGACAATAATACATTTCCTATGTCTAGCATTAGCGGATTACGGGATATCAATAAGTAACAATACTGTTTTAGGCCTACGCTAATTTTACCGTAAAACGAAGTTTACAGTCCCTATATTAAAGAAGTCCCTGATATTACTTACCAATATTGCCTTTATGGAGTGGAATCGTAATAGGACTTACTAGTGTATCAGGTAAGAATAATAATAATAACATTTTTAGTAACGCCATTGTGGAGAATTGGATGCGTATTGTTAAGTTAAATATCTTGGAATCGAAAACTAATTTGAGGCCTGGAGATTTGATAAAATTGTTGTATCCGAGTATATTAAGTAGGCTATCAGCATTTCACTTTGCCTCTCATCCGCGAGCTAAGAAGATATTTAAAGGCCATAAACGAGTGAGAGATAATTTGGAAGAGCAATGTGTTGAAGAGTGGTCTAGGAAAAAGAAACTGTATTGTGGCTATTTACAACCAAAATCATATGAATTTCCGAAATTAAAGAAACCAAAGCTAAATATTAAAAGTAACGTAGTTGAAGAGTGGTCTAGGAAAAAGAAACTGTATTGTGGCTATTTACAACCAAAATCATATGAATTTCCGAAATTAAAGAAACCAAAGCTAAATATTAAAAGTAACGTAGTATGTAAAGTTATAAGTAAATTTGTCCCACGGAAATGTGAAAAGTTATCCAGGTTACGTACGCAAAGTGCATCACAGGTAACTCGAGTGGCCTCTATAATAACAGATGAAGAAATTGTTGAGACGGGGATAATACGGTATGTTCTGCCAAGCTTTCGTCCTCCAACTATTTACTGGCAGATATATACGTGTAAAAAGTGGAACTTTCAATTTCGCGAGGCGGTACCGTACTCTTATAATATTATTTTAGATAATGAGGAAAGTTTATTTAATTATGACCCAAATTCTACTAAAGATATAATAGGTGATGGAAATTGCTATTTCTCGACAATTTCTTATCTCATGACTGGCAGTCAAATTTTCCATGCAGAGTTTAGGGATATACTAATTGATAACATGCTAGGCAACCTGAGCATAAGTTGCAACAAATATTTAAGAACAAAATATGTATATACGCAAGGTAACTATCGAAATGTACAGGACTGGGTTAACAAAACTGGAATGAGGAAGAGTGGAAAATGGGCTACAGATCTTGAGGTTTGCGACTGCTTTGTTATTTAAAATTGACATCTGGCTATTCTTAGGTCCATCGGGAACACGTTGGGTTGGATTTTCAGGGAATGGATCCACTTTTGATGAATTAATCAAGGAACCAACCCCGAATGGCATTTATATACAGAATGTTGGAAATCATTATGAGCCCATTATTTCTGTGAAATTCGAAAATAATAATTAATTATTATTGGAATGTGGCAATCCTTCCTTCTATTATTCCCTCTTTTAACTACAATTAAATTATTTCTCTTTCTATTTTCTATCTTGCACTTTGGCGTTTTTAAAATGACGCGAAGGCGTTTCGCGTAGAAACGCATTTAGACTGCAACATAGTGACAAGCAGTGTTGGATCAAGTTCAATAATTTGAATTATTTTTTGTATATTATTGCATCAGATCATTTTCATAATGCTCACCAGATCGATCAATTCAATCATTTTCACTTATTCAAATCGTTCAACTCTTCCGTTTTTAGCATTCGAATCAATTTCAGATCATTCAAATAATTAATTTCCTATTAACCAACTCGATCAAATCAATTCAAAGTATTTTTCAGATCAAAATAAATTAACTCAACCTTGCCGGCCCGCCACTGACACCATAGTTTGTTGTAAGCGCATATCACATAGTGGCTGTGTTTAATAAAAGCGAGTAGGTCGAGGGTTAGCCTCCAGTTGAGTCCCTGGAATGGGACGAAACCTGCCGGATGACCGCTTAGGAAAGTAAACAAGTCTATTTTGGGGATTGAAGGAACATAAAGCATTCAGAGTCAGATAAAGTTACGCAAATTATTATATGGAAATGATATTTGAACCCTTATTGGAGTTGTTTAAAACACCGAACATTGTTAAAGTAAGCAGAATAATCATTGTGTACTGATATTTCATCCTAATTATTAATTTGTTTGTACTATTATGTAGAGCTAAGTGTGTTTAAACTGATTCATTAATAATGATTAAGTGATTATAATATATCAATCTATCAATCATATTATTTATGTTAAATGAAACTAAAAGGAGAAGGATGAGTTGTGTTTACTTGATGTAAGTATAATTACTCGGTGTAATTATGAAGTGCAAGTAGTGAATTCAATTCCTCAGAGGTGACTAGACAATTCGGTTCCTGTGAAAACAGTGACGCAAATCGAAGCAATGCGTTTCAAAGACATTTTCAATGCTGAATTGAACAAATATAGTGAAAATTATAATGTTGCTATTGAAGATTTGCGCTAAGGCCATTTAAAATTCAGTTTATAATCCTGATTTTTTTATAAAATACGGCGGGCGGAATTCTATTTTTATATAATATCTTTTCATTAATATACATCAAACATTATCTTAATTTAGTCAAACAAAGGAATTCTATTCTATGAGATAAGAAAATCACAAGGCAATGACAAATATATTAAATTAATGCTGTATAATACACCTGTTAACCTATTAAAATTTATACATGAGGAGTACTTTACAAGAATCTATAGCTAACATTTAGTCTGTACATATTCACGAGACAGTAATAAAATAAATTCGGATTGAAGGGGATAATATACAAGTAATTATTTTACATGGCCTAAAGTTCCAAGTAATTATTTTTATCCGTTTGTCTTAACAACTATGTTGCCAAATACACTAACCAGCCAAAAGTATTTGAACAATTGGTATTTCATCACAGACACAATAGTCGTCTAGTAACTTATTAACGACTGTTCAAACTACTCTGAAATGACTAAATATATCTTGATATAGTTATAAATTACAAAATATTTTGAATTCACGTCATTTTGGTCAATATCCATCAAGTGGAAAAAGTGTATCTGCCAAGTGCCACTTGTGGCACAAATGGCAATGTGGCTGTATTTCAATAGAAAATGAACATAATGATTTGAAATTATGCACCCAGAGTAATTCGACCATGTAGAATTCAAATCTGCAATCAGAACTTGTATATTTTCATTGCATCTTTATGATCAGAAATTATATATTTAATTAGCTAATTATATAGTTAATGAGTTTAACACCTCCATATAAATGTAAATTCAAAAATTTGGCTGTTTTATAATACTTTAAATATCGTATCATGTAAATAGCAGTGTTGATGAATCCATCAATGCTATTATGCTGCTAGAAGCTTGAATGTATAAATACAAATTATTGCTTTTCAAATACTTTTGGCCGGTCAGTGTAGAAAGAGCCTTATAATATAGATTGGGACAATTATTCTTACCTACTACTATATCTCTCTTACTTTGTTTAAGTCTACACAATTTTACATGCACATTATAGCAGTCACTATCGGTTTTCATCACTTTTTTAATACTCTTCCTTTCAAAGAAATGGTAGAAAAAACGGGTCCAAGAGTACTATTATCACCAATTACAAATTATATGGGAGAATAAATACATAAACTTTAAAGAGTTTACTATACAATGTATAGTAGTATTGAATAAGTAAAGTACAGTCGTGGTAATAAGTATGCAAATGCTCACTGAATGCTTATTTTAGTGAAATTTATGTTATTCCTATTTTTTTCAAAAATGAATATTCTGCTTTGAAATTTAGATGACACGATGTCCCAAGTGAGATATATATGTGGTTAAAAGGAAAATTTGATAAAATGAATAGTTTTTGAGTTTTTATGGAAAAATCGAGGTCAAAATTTGAGCGAAAATTGCTAAGTCATCTTCAGGAATTTGTGCATTTGGGGATGGTGTATGGAATGTCCCAACTTTTCTCTTCCCGATAATGTGATCACTTTTCATGTGCAACTTATACTTTTTGAGTTATTAGCCTAAAAGTGAGGTTTGCGAATCCGCTGCTGAATCCGCTGCTAAGATAACACTCGTTTAGTTCTGACGCTTCGTCAATCCAGATTTAAATGGACTCAACCGAATCTATACTATTAAAACACAAGCCTGGGTGGGTGTGTGCTATATTTGTTTGTATGTTACGAGTTGATTGAAGAAAGTGGACGGTTTCCAAATGTGATTTTTGGCATATAGGGGTAACTTTTGGCACCCGCCAACAAGTTGAGGTTTCCACTCAAAATTTCTCACACCTCGACAAGTTATGACGTCATTGTCACATTTAGAGAACCCTGAAAAGTCACTTAATCGCACATAATTCGCGCCCTCTAAGAGATAAAAATCTGAAAATTTAATAGAACATGTACATTAACGATGCGGATACGTTGGTCACACCAGATTGCCAATATGCTAACTCATTGTTGCATGATGACGTCATCACTAAAATTTCACATTGTTAAATTTGACTATTTAGCCCTATTTGCGCTTTATAATGAATGTTAGAGGTGTATAAACCACACATCAACCGCAAATCGGTTGGTGTGCGGTTGTGTTCTGCCGCGAAGCGACCTAGCAAGCGATGCGCGCTAGTATGATATTATTTTGAAATACCTCAAATCCAACTCATATCCTATATCTGCAACAAACAATGAGAAGAGAAAGATCCGATAGGAAACCTCTTCAAAACAGGTTAAAGGTACGCAGGGTAAAATGAATTAAATCAAAGGACAAAATCAATTAGGAAAAAATCAAAGCAATTAAAATCAAATTAAAATCAAATTAAAGAATCGATTCAAATATTCTGCGTACCATTAACCTTTTCGGCGTACCATTAACCTGTTTGGTGTACCATTGACCTTTTTGGCGTACCATTGACCTGTTTGGCGTACCATTAACCTCTTTGGCGTACCATTAACCTATCGGTGTACCATTAACCAGTTAGGGTACCATTAACCTCTTCAGTGTACCATTAACCTGTTTGGCGTGCCATTAACCTTTTCAGAGTAGTACCATTAACCTCTTCGGTGTACCATTAACCTCTTGGCGTACCATTAACCTCTTGGCGTACCATTGACCTCTTTGGCGTGCCATTAACCTTTTCAGAGTAGTACCATTAACCTCTTGGCGTACCATTAACCTGTTGGCGTACCATTAACCTCTTGGCGTACCATTAACATATTGGCGTACCATTGACCTCTTTGGCGTACCATTAACCTGTTAGGGTACCATTAACCTCTTCGGCGTACCATTAACCTGTTAGGGTACCATTAACCTGTTTGGCGTGCCATTAACCTTTTCAGAGTAGTACCATTAACCTCTTCGGCGTACCATTAACCTGTTAGGGTACCATTAACCTCTTCGGTGTACCATTAACTCTTCGGCGTACCATTAACCTGTAGGGTACCATTAACCTCTTCGGCGTACCTATTAACCTTGTTGGCGTACCTATTAACCTTGTTGGCGTACCTTAACCTATACAATTTGACATTAACTTGTTCAGTGTAATATTAACTAAGCATTCAGTGTAGCATTAACATCCTTGAGTTTTAATATTTGGGACTACTTATTTTTGCACAATTCTTAATTTAACTAGTCCATTCAAATTCCTATGCGTACACTTAACCTGTTCTGTCGTGGTTTACGCAGGCAATCTGCTAACTACCAGATTGTAGGAGATAAGATTTACACTGTAGCTGACATTAGTCAGTTATTGGTGATCCAAGCCAATCAGTTGGATGATATCTTAATAGAAGTACACGAAAACTCGGGACATCAGTGTACTAGATACACTTACAAACTTACGAAAGATTCGCTACTATTGGCCCAGTATGTATAAGGATATTGAAACTTATGTGAGTACATGCTTGAGATGCCAGAAGAATCAGCCTAGCCTCAAAGCTCCAATAGATCCTCTAAAACCATTGCCTATAATATCGAAAGTTTGGTATCGCGTTGGCATGGACTTAACGGGTCCACTTATTGAATATAATGGCTTCAAATACATTCTAACGATGATAGACCATTTTACCAGGTGGATTGAAACTCGCCCCTCCGCTCTAAAGAAGCCTCAGAGGTTGCCCGAGGTCTATACTCAATCTATTGTAGGCAGGGAGCTCCAGTCCAAATCATCAGTGATAATGGGACCGAATTCAAAAACAAATTATCAAAGGCTCTGCATGAAGTTTACGACTGTAAGCTCATCTTCTCGACACCTCGCCATCCTCAGACTAATGGATTAGTGGAATCTTCTCACAAGTCGGTCAAGCGATCTTTGGTTAAATCTTTAGATGAAAAACATGAAAATTGGTCTGATTTCCTTGAGGAAATTACATTTTCAATAAACATTAGACCGAGAATAAATACTTCTTTCTCTTCATTCGAGTTTATGCAGGGATCTCGCAAACCACGACTACCTATTCAGGCACAAAATCTTGCACATCAGTACCCAGAAAACTCATCATTAGACGAGCGGACTACAGAGGATCAGATTGACGAACTAGTCGATTTCATGCAAGAATCCCAACAATCTAATATAAACGTTGCCATCAAACATCTTACTCATTCTCAAACACTGATGAAACAGCAATATGACAAAAAGCTTAATAAAAAAACTATATCTAAACCTGAAAAGGGGGATGATGACTAATTGAAAATACTTACCAAAACCAAAAAGGTGGAAAACTCCAAGATCGATGGCTTGGTCCTTATCCCGTTGCTAAGGTGACCCAAAGTAATGTTCACGTCCTTCGAAATAAATCTACGCAGCGAGTCAAGAGTTCGAAGGTTAGATTGGTGAAAAGGCCCCTTGATCAACAAGAATCACCTCCTAGCAAGTACCAATGCTTGTCTAATGAAAATGGCGAGGATACTTTGACCAATTGTGACGATGGCCTGTTTATTCCGTCTTCTCAATTTCAAGGAATTGAGGAAACAACTTTTGAGACTAATGTAGTAAATAAAAACAAGAGAGGAAGTTTTAGAATTCCTCAATTTAATGAAGGATAGAACGATACATCTATACTATTAAAACACAAGCCAGGGTGTATATGTATATGTTGCAGTGTAAAAGCGAGTTTGGTGTGATTGCAATCACACCAATTGCCTAGTGTGATTGCAAGCACACTAGTGTACTTGCAATCACACCAACCTATTGGTGTAATTGCGAGTTCGATTTCAATTGATATATAGATTTTCGATTGAAGCTCAAAATGTAAACAAAATATCTATCTCCCACTATGAATTAATAATGATTACCTATGAATGAATCGAATAACGTAAATTCAACTGACCTGTATTGCTTTGATAGGTATCACATATGTTTTAGACACTTAAAATCGATTTTGTATATTTGGAATGTCTTAATTAATTAAAAGGTGAGGCTTTGACTCTGAAGCAACATCTATAAATAACGCTAGTAACTATTCAACTAAAAATTGCAGCTTTTGAAAGATGATCATTACGCTACCTCTGATACTGGCATTATTATTATTTACATCACCCACCAGTTGTCCATTTACGCTTCAAACTGTTGAATTATTGTCTATTCCTTCTTTGAGTACCTCAACTTTTTGCAAGACTTCGACTTTGGAATATAATTCCGAGAAAATAACTGTTGATTATTTATTTGTTGACTCGTATTCACATATATGGTTACATGATAGACATGATGCATTTATCTCATTCCAATACTATCCCCGTTCTCCAATGGCCCTTTTGTCTGCAAAACGTATCAAGAGACGGTATAATGTTTCAAACTACTCATTGCATTTTACACCGATTACACTATGGAATATATTGGCACTTCTAATAATCTTGATTGCGGGAGATATTGAACTCAACCCAGGCCCCCAGTCTAAGGAAGAATCATTTTTAAACTCTCTTAAATCACTACCCAGTTCGTTTAAGTCAGGATTATTCACTTCTGAAGTAATCCAGGAAAAATTTCTTATTCATTATCACCTAGGCCATCATTGAAAAAAGAGGCTGATAAATGGTCACGAATTAAGTCTAAATACTCTATTCGAACCTACCAATGTAGTATTATTCTATATCTCACAGAAACTTCAAAACGTTGTGCTAAACAAGTCATTCCAATTACAGAATTATTTGCTATCCTAAACAAATTTCACAAATTTGAAGATGATCACCCTGGAAGAACTAAACTGTATAAACGGATTTCTCAACAGTACCACGGGATAACTGAACAAGTGTGTGGTATATTCGTGAAATCGTGCGATGTATGTGTCCTTAAGAAGTCCAGAAAATCAGTTAAGCAACCAGTAGTCAAACCTATCTCATCCAATACTTTCGGTAGTCGTGGTCAGGTGGATTTAATTGACATGAGCAGCATGAATCTTACAGCTAACTTGTCCCCAGATGGGAAAACGCCATACAAATTCCTTTTAGTATACATATATAGACCACTTTACTAAAAAGATAAATCTTAAACATTGATGCGAAAGTCGGCCGAAGAGGTTTGTGAAGTCCTTCTTGACATATTTTGCGAACAAGGACCTCCGCATATACTTCACTCTGATAATGGCCGTGAATTTAGAAATGATCTCTTGTTTTCAACTCTTGCAAAAGAATGGCCGGGTGTAAAGATTGTTCATGGCAAGCCTCGCCACCCAGAGTGCCAGGGAGCAGTGGAACGGGTAAACAGAGACATCAAAGATGCACTCTTCACAAAGATGATTGATAATGAAAATGATCAATGTTGGATTAAATATCTAAGATGGATAAAACTTCATCACAATACCAGTTATCACACCACCATAAAAATGTCTCCCTATGAAGCAGTGTTTCACAGGAAACCAATATTTGGCCTAACCTATTACGGAGTTCCTGAAGATGATTGGAATAACATCCCACACGAAGACGACCTAGATAGCTACATAGATTATGTAAGTTCAAAATCATATCATTGTGTTTCCTGCTAGATGTTTGAATGTCTTTCTTTTAGATATCTACCCCTGTTACCACTGATACTGCTAATCCACATACTGTGCCTCATCAATTTGATTCACTAACTGAACATATTCCATCCCAGTCCTATCCCTCAGAGATCTTCAACAGTTTTGATCTCTATGATGCAGAAATATCTATGCCACCACCGGAGGGTACAATCGTCACAGAAAAAGTGCAAAGTCCTTATTTTACTGATCTTCTCAAAGGACATGAAAGGAGTTATGTCAGTCAAGTAGGCGTCAGTGCTGCATCCTCTTCAGATTCTATTGAAATCCCGCTTATCTGTATTGCATGCGGAAACGAAACCAGTGGGGCCCACAGATGTCCTAAGTGCAAAGGTTACATTCACGTATTTTGTGGAAGGTCTGAAGAAGAGGGATATGGATCTAAAATATGGTGCAAAGCATGCGATCTGAACACCAAAAATAAAGAGTGTAACGAAATGCGTGCTGGGATAAAACGGTCTCAAGAAAAATTCCATGAACGGATGCTCCGAGCCAGCGGGAAAAGATTCAAACCAGCCGAATTAGGCGATGCTGTTGTTTTACCAATTCCACATCCTGATAGATTGTGTGCAATCGGTCCTCGAAATATCTTAGGCAGTATCCATGACAAACAGGACGATATCTACACTATAGCAACATCTGAGGGTTTAATATCAGGTGGTTATTCGCGTAACCAATTTGAAATCCAATCTTCAAATTTAATTACTACCCCATTCACTTCTACAAGGATCATATCACAAACAGAGCTGATGCAAAATGCTTCCCTTGGTGCAGGAATTGGGGCATGTAAGTGTAAGAAATGCATCAACCGAAAATGTCCCTGTAGAAATTCTGATAAGAAGTGCTCTACAAAATGTCACAAAGGAAGGATGTGTTCAAACAAAGAACAATAGAGCCTTGTGGTTTGTAGCATTGTTAGTGACATAATATTATGCTTAGTTACGTATAAACATTAGAACTCGGATTTACAAAAGTGAAATTCTGATGACATACGATATTATATTGAATAATAAACTCATTTATCTTATTAAGAAATGTCTTTCAAGTTTGGTAGTCAAATGAACATTAGGGGACGTGATAATTCACAGATTGACAAGGGGGGCCGGGGGCATGGCGTCAAATTTTTAAGAAACCGCTGCCTTAAGACATTCCAAATATACAAAATCGATTTTAAGTGTCTAAAACATATGTGATACCTATCAAAGCAATACAGGTCAGTTGAATTTACGTTATTCGATTCATTAATAGGTAATCATTATTAATTCATAGTGGGAGATAGATATTTTGTTTACATTTCTGAGCTTCAATCGAAAATCTATATATCAATTGAAATCGAACTCGCAATTACACCAATAGGTTGGTGTGATTGCAAGTACACTAGTGTGCTTGCAATCACACTAGGCAATTGGTGTGATTGCAATCACACCAAACTCGCTTTTACACTGCAACATATATATATATATATATATATATCTTTGTTTGTATGTTACGAGTTGATTGAAGAAAGTGGACGGTTTCCAAATGAGATTTTTGGCATATAGGGGTAACTTTTGGCACCCGCCAACAAGTTGAAGTTTCCACTCAAAATTTCTCACACCTCGACAAGTTATGACGTCATTGTCACATTTCGAGAACCCTGAAAATTCACTTAATCACACTTAATTCCCGCCCTCTAAGAGATAGAAATCTGAAAAATTAATAGAACATGTACATTAATGATGCGGACACATTGGTCACACCAGATCGCCACTATGCTAACTCATTATCGCATGATGACGTAATCATTAAAATTTCACATTGTTAAATTTGACTATTTAAGCCTATTAACGCATTATAATCAATATTAGGAGTATATAAACCACACACCAACCGCGAAGCGTGTGGTGTGTTGTTGTGTTCTGCCGCGAAGCGACCAAGCAAGCGAAGCGCGCTAGTTCTATTAAAAATGAAACTCCACTGTCCGAACTCCATGGGCATTTACATATGAGGATAGACCTTCCGTTTCGACAACTATTCGATTGGAGAGAAGAGCATTTCCCTCAAAAGGAATTTCCAGAGATGCGATTGATGCATTTTGAGGCAGATATCTTATCTCAATGGTATTTAGAATGTGATTCTATCAAGATTCGTATTTACCAACACATTGAGGTAAATTATTAATATTCATCACATTGGCAACAAAAAAGCATGGATTACGCGACTAAAGTATTACAACCAGTTCTAAATGAATTGATTTTTCAAGTTCCTGAAATTGAAATTGACTTGACCCTACACAGAAATCCTCACGACATTTTATTGAGGACATCGATGGAATTGAATTAGTAAACACATGTTCAATCGACAATTTTATTACTTTGCTTAGTTTGCATCATGACACTATTTCTGAAGCTCTCGAACTCCTTCAGTGCTCCCCTAGCCTCCCCTTCCGGAATGCTTTATCATTGATAAAAACTCGCTGTTTTGATCAACTAAAGGTGTGGATTGCTCAAATGCTCGGAATGACAGTCTCCAATTATCAGTATAACTTCTTGGGTTATGAAGGACTAACTGTTCATCTTTTATGCAGGGATTTAGTCTTACCATACCAAATTTCTTTTTCAATGTTGGAATTGTTGTTACCAGTCCGAAAAGAATCTCACTATCACTTCACTAACTTCATTCAATTCCAATTGTCAACTTTCTATCAATGAGCATATTAACTCTAGTTTTAGTTGTTTAAAATGCCGAGATCCAGTTAAAAATATTGAACGGTTATCATTTGGCTTTAACAAGCTATCTCCCCTCATGATCTTTGAAGTAGGACATATTATAAAGGGAGTTCAGGTGGACGACATCAATTAAACAGTTCCAATACAACACAATGATCAAGTGGTAGAATATACCCTTCTGGGTTTTACAGTTCATTTTGGAATACATTTTTCTATGAGAGTTAGAAGGGAAGATAGTTGCTACTCTTATGATGGAATGGAACTATCGAAACTAAAAGTCTAGATAACAAAATGATAAACTTTTGTGGCCGCATTAATTGTATTATTTATGTAGTTAGTAAAATCACGAAAATGTAGGCTTGTGTGTTGTTATAATGTTCGATTGATTTTGAAATAAAAACGATCGAGTTTCTATGTTACGAGCCCTTCGGTCTTGGTCGCTTTGCGACGGATCGGTCCTATGCACCTCAAGTTAACGGCCGCTGTAGGCCTTACTTCTCACCCTTTCTACCATGGAAAATGGTAGAAAGGGACGCTATATATATCCCTTTATAATATTTCCATAGTTTTAACTTGTTTTTCATATTCTAAATTTATAAATGTGAAATTCGTGTTCAGCATATTTGTTTACATATAATACCCGTTGAAAGCTAACTTCTGGAACCAAGCATATCCGAGTGAGGCCCCTGTATGACACTTTAATGTTTGGCTAGATTTGACAAAAACTGTCCGGCCGGACGGTTTTTGTAGCCAAACATTTTTGCTAAATTTGACAAAAACTTTCCGGGCGGACAGTTTTTTTTTTTTTTTACAACACTATCTTACACGCCCCTACTTTTTTAATGATTGCCAAAATCACTGTATGCCACGTGATAGAACACGTCGAGACATGAAGATTGAGCTAAAGATCACTAAATCGGTCAAGAAACAAAAAGGTTAAATTTTTTTCTAGCTCATAAGCCAAACTCTATGGGAAAAACAGAAATCATCACTGAAGCCAAATATACTATAAAATAGTATTGTAGTAGCATAGTTATGTGCATACAAGCCAATTTACATGTATAACACTTCAATTCGTTATTAAGGTCTCAGATTCATTTTATCAGATTCCTATTCTAAATTTCAAATCTCCATTTTCAAATTATTCTACATAATGCTAAGCGACATGATTCATTATTTCAACTGATATTAGATTCTTATTTAATTATTCTTCTGTATTAGTGGTTCTCAAACTTTTTACAGCGCGGACCACTTCAGCAAATATTAGTGTCCCCGCGTACCACCATAATGACCAATACATATACAGTGCCGTAGCCACCAATTAAAAGTGGTCAGGTTAGACCGGGCTGGATACAGTACCAACAGGGCCAAGGGTTCAGGTTAACCTGTCCAACCAACTAAAAGTGGTCAGGTTGAAACCTGACCAACCTGACCAGTGGCTACGGCCCTGATATATCAGGGTTGGGTTCAATTATAATTTTAAATCACAATTACAATTACGCTATCCTTAGAATTTCAATTACAATTACAATTATAGGGATTTGTATTTTTCAATTACAATTACATTTACAATTATTTCAAAAACGTAATTAATTGTAATTGAATAAATTACAATTATAATAGAACTCAACCCTGATTTATATACTCCCCTGAAAACGACGTACAGCATAACGTGCTATAAAGTACTATTGCATTGTGTCTAATAACATTTCAATTTTGATATATTAAGTAAAATGAGATACCTCCTCGTACCACTAGAAGGAGCTCGCGTACCATCAGTGGTACGCGTACCACAGTTTTAGAACCACTGGTCTGTATATAATTGAAAACCGATAACTTGAGACGCGTACCGCCATGCTGTAGCTAGCTACGACGATGCGTTTAATTTAGGCATACCAAGTTTAAATTGCTTCCTATGCCCCTCATTATGTACCTGATCAACTGAAAAGTACTATCTGGTCAACCGAATATATCTGGTTGCCAACCAAATACCAAATACTGATATTCTGCTTCAACCCGAAGATTGAACTACAGTGTAACCTCGCTAACCGGGGCCTCGATAACCGGGGAGTGGGGAATTTTATTATTATTTCGTCGTTTAATATACAAATGACTCTCTCTAACCGGGGAATTCCCTAAGCGGGGAATGGGGAATGTGATCTGGTTACGACTTCGTATAATACTTTAAATCCTAACCTCGCTAAACGGGGAATTTATAACATAAGTCGATATGAATAGTATTATTACAGTGTCTTACTAATGGTACTTTACTTAATACAAACAATGCATTCTACTAGTTTCCCTAAATCTGAAAGTTTCTAGAACACAAATAAGCACACGGATAATTAGAATTTCCGAAAAAGTCTGTAATGCTTGCTTGCTTAAGTGTGTTAAAATATTAGTTTCAATAGAAAGTCAAGACCATAGGAAAATAAATAAATAGAGACACCCTCTAACCGGGGACTGGGGAATAACTTCAAAATCTGTAGTCCCAAATTCCCCGGTTAGCGAGGTTGCACTGTAATAGGTTTTAACATTGCTTATTAGCAACTTTTCTCATTATCAACTAATTTTCAGACACTGATCTATTTAAGAAAGTTCTCTTAGTGGCAAAACATTTACAGACTTATAGAAACTCGATTGAATGTATACAGTGGAGCCTCCCATAACGGACACTCCAAATAGCGGACAACCTCTAAATAACGGACAACCCTCGTGGCACGGATTTATTTATTTAGCATATGTCTAATAGAAAAGCAACCTCTAAATAGCGGACAACCTCTATATAACGGACAACGGTTCCGGTCCCAAGGTGTCCGTTGTTCACAGGCTCTACTGTATTTATTTATTTAAAGGTGCTTATCCATTAACTTCTGTTTAGATTTGATGGAAATTTTGTTCCAAAAAATGACAAATATGAGTGCTCCGTATTTCGGAATTTCGATTGTATCCCCATTTTGAAGAGTCTGAGTTCTAAAGAATTAAATATATACTAGTTGCTTATTGCTTAATGCCTGTTTTATAATACATGTTAATATTATACTGTTTTGACCAAAAACAGTATAATATTAACATGTTGGAGATCAAATTTGTCAACATTCATAATATTTTGTAAATAAGCTCCTCCCAGATTACTCAATATTCTTACATGTGTTGAAATTCCTATTAATAAATTCTAGAATGGAAATAAAATCAGAATCCTATGCGTCTTGGTATCAGTTAAAGCGTGTTGCCTGTTATGACAAATCCCCAAAGAGGTAGCCACACATTAGTTTGTTAATAAAATCAAATATTTTAAATTATTTGATTTTGGAAAAGAATCATTTATTTATAGCCATACAACTGATACAATTATTTATATGTCATACAGAGTAAACAAACTTCATGTAGTGTATATGGATTTGCTTTGACTACTCAGAGGATAATTAAAAATTAAATCCTATCTGTTTTACCGACTATTATTTCTGCAAACTTCTTGAGCCTAAATAGTGTGTTTCTAATTTATTCTCAAAGTAACAAATCCTGCTTAATAGTCAATATTAAAGAGTGTTCTATCGCGAAACGACAGACTCCGAAGAGCTTTACCAAATTATCTAGTACAATTAAACATGGATTTCACAAATTAATAGCATCTATCACGATTCTTGATTTCCTATGAATTCTTATAATTTCTTAACCAATGATTTAAAAAGAGATTCTTTTGAATCATGAATCATTACTTTGGATGGAGTCTTCTTTTTGAATTAAATTAAGATTGGTATGAGTGATTTTTCCTGAATGATTTGTAATAATTACCTTATTATAGGAAATTAACGCGCCATGAAATTAACGCGAATTTCTCCAAATCGCGTTAAGGATGCTTGACGCCAAATTATCCGGTATTTAACTTCAAAATTTTTAGTGTCGATTATTGTGAAATAACATGCAAAGATAACCTGGAATTCTGTTGGAAGTGCAAATTTTCAAAAATCTAGAATATTTTTGCTCAAAAGTGCATTATTAGTGACGTCATTTTTTATGACATCGGTGATTATGTGAACATTCCTCACATTTATCACCATTGATGGTTATTTATGTGCATTTTGATACTAATATCAGTTCATATATAACTAATATGTATCAACTGCACGGTGGAAAGCATATGGAGAATGTATACTTGAGGTTATGGGTTCGAATCTCTATGGTGACCATCTTTTTAATTTTTCTGGGATATAAAGCAATTCAATTGAAAGGTTCCACAAATATACATGGTGCATGTACATAGTAGTTCAAAACATTGCTGGAATGAACTTTCTGTTGAATTTCGAACAATTCTCACAGCCAATTACATCAAATTCCTTTTCCAGCTGGTGTCCCAAAATAAAGTGGACTTGCATAAATGGATAAATATCAAGTCATTTAGTTACGAACAATGACTGAATACATGTAAAGCTTATCGTACGAATACAAGCTTACATACTCCTTCCATACCGGGATGAACACCAATTGAAATGTATCTATTATTAGTGGGAATAACCTGGTAAACTTTGACCGCTTGTATCTCAAAACTCATTTTTTCGACCTTCTCGGGATTAGTTGAGGAAAAATATTTAGCGGAATGACTAAAAAAACTCAGATATACTTGTATACACTATTGTCAATAAAAATGACTAGCTTGGGAGCGATTGTACAAGAACTAAGTGTTCTTTGAACCAATTTGGTGTAAAATTGTCAAATTTTGACCGATTTTTGAGATAACAAGGGTCAAGCACCCACAGGATAGAAAGTAGGAACTCTACACTACCAAAGCTAGTCATTTTTTCATTCCTAGTTGTGGGGAATATGTACAAAACTTTTCAGAACTTGCGCCACAATATAACACTCTGGATAATGCCGAGAAGTTTTGATTCTATAGTATTACGGGTATGAGAAGCCAAAAAAAATATTTTCACCCTCCCTGACAAAAATATAATCCAAAAAATGATCTCAAGTGCTAAATATCTTAGTTAGGATAAAGGATCTTATGTTTATAGTGATTTACCATTGTTTGGACAAAACTATGGAAACTGCCCATTACAGCTAATGTTAACTCGCGTTCAGCATCCTTAATTTCATGGAGCGTTAATTTCCATGACCTTAATTTCCTGCTACGTATTTAGCAAAAGTATAATGGATGACAAACTTCCGAGCTATATATTTTCAGATGTGCAACTAGTTTGAAAGGATATAAAGTGTAACCTCCAGAAACGGGGTGCCAGGGACGCAAGTTTTTTTCCAGGCACCCCGTTTCTGAACAATATTTCGTTTCTGACACTTGTTGACCACTGTCAACAATCAGTCTTCATGAGAGTTAGACTTCATAGTTCCTTGATATAATTCGATATGTACTGTTAGAAGCTTATATTCATTGATAATTCGAGTTTGTATTGCATGTTATAGTGATTTTTAGTTTTAATGGGTTACAAAAGGGATGAGTATGTGTTTAATGGGATTCCGTTGGGAAACGTTTTTTGAAATATCGCACCTAAGAATGCAAAAAATTCCCCGTTTGTAGAGGTTGATTTGTGTGTGAATCAAATTTCGGCGAAAAAAGGATCACCCCGTTTCCCCGTTTCTACCTGATTCCCCGTTTGTGGAGGTTCATTTGTGTGGGACTAGGAATTTGTTTGATTTTTTTACCCCAGTTCCAGAGGTTCCCCGTTTCCACAGGCCCCGTTTCTGGAGGTTCCACTGTACCATGTCTATCAAGTAGATTGGAAGCCTATTTGGGCACAATAATAGTATTCATTCAGGAGATTAATAATCCTAAATTTTTTTATACAATTTATTCGCGTTAATTTCATGTATTTGAAAATGTTCAGCTCCAATTCGCGTTAATTTCATGGAGCGTTAATTTCCTTCGCGTTAATTACATGGCGCGTTAATTTCCTATAATAAGGTAATTTAAAAAAATAACGTTCATAATTTGGAGTGCCGCGCCGGCTCCTGCTCCCCAAATACAAACTAGCTTCCTCCTGAAATTCGAAGTACTTAGATCTTATAATAATATTGTTCTGTTTTCTGTTATTACCAAACAGAATTATACATATATTTGCAATCATTTCAATGGTTTTTATGCAGTAATGAAACATTATAATACAATTCAATCAGAAACCCTCTATCCAATTCGAAGCACTCAAAATTAGTAAATTGTAAGTTTTACAAATTACAATTGGAATGATTATTGTTAAACAATTGTTGGTTTCATAAAAGTGTCATACAAACCACAAGTGGTAAAGACCTTAGATAACTTAAATTCCAAAATGGCGTACAAATCACCACTTATATGAATATTAAAGAGTTTCAGAGAAGACAATTCTAAAATTGCACACTTACATATCACACTTAATTATTATTTCATTGATCATTAATGGCAATTGCTCCTTCATTCCAACCTTTGATGGTTCCTACTATCTTCCCTACTGATAATCAAATGACATTAAAGCAACTTTTTCGTGCTGTCACTATAGATGAAGATACCTGTATCACGTGGTTGCAGACAAATGGGCTTATAGCTAGAGGGATGCTATGTAAATGCGGTAGCATGATGCGTCCTTGTGCATTTGCGGGTATATCAGAAGGAAAGGGGTGGAGATGTCCGAAAAAAAACTGCAAAAAGTTCGCTTCACTAAGGATTGTTTCATTTTTCGAAGGTTCCAATGTACCATTACCCGAATTGGTAGAATTTCTCTATTTCTGGCAGATAATCTGCAAACAACGGCATTTTTACACAATAATCTTGGTTGGGGAGAGCATACAATCACTGATTGGAAGAACTTTATTCGTGACTTGTGTGTTGAAGTATTTTTAACTAATCCCAAACCAATTGGCGGACCTGGACATATTGTTGAAATAGATGAATCTAAATTCGGACACAGAAAATATTCCAGAGGTCGTTTACTCTCAGGTCAATGGGTATTTGGAGGGATTGATAGAGAAACACAGTAGGTTTTTATGATCCCTGTACTTGATCGGACGGCAGCAACTTTAGTCCCGATCATAGAACAGTATATTCTCCCTGGGACTACTATCTACTCTGATGAATGGGCGTCGTATAATTTAATTCCTGCTAGCACATTCCAACACTTAACCGTTAACCACAGCGTAAATTTTGTAAATCCCACCACTGGTGTACATACCCAAACTGTGGAAAGTACTTGGGGTCATACGAAAAAAAGGATGAGGAACTCCATGACTACAAACCCGGAACTATTGGACACATATCTGGCAGAAATATGTTGGAGAAAAAATATGTAGAAGCTACTTTCTCCAATTTAATTAAAGAGATAAGGGATCAATACCCAGTAGTATAATTATACTTTCTGTAATTTGTTATTTGTTAAATTCTATTTATTAAATTAAACAATTAATAATCTACCTTTCAGTGGCATCCATTTCCTAAATTGTTAATCGATTTACTAAAGTTCACCATACACGATGCAAATTTGTTACCTACAATCCGACGAATTTTTAGTAACGTGTTGCAATTAAATAGAACACAGCTCTTTCGCATACAAGTTGCATGCAACATTTCAAATAAGTCTTGGCATACACAGCACAATTTTTCTTGCATGCAACAGTTAAATCATTGGGATTTGTTTAAAACAAATGTTTCTATATGATTCCACCGCCCTCAACCTATAAACTCAAGGTCTTCTATAGTTAGGCTTTTAATCCCGGACTCTTTATAAAATCCCGGATTTCCCGGGATTCCGTTGATTTATGATCAAAGTTGTCTCCCAAGCATTAATTAAATTTGTTTAATTATGTGATTGTCTGATAGAATGAAAATAAAATATTTTTCATTTTAATTCATTTTAATTTATTTGACAATTAGTTTATTATTCTTTATTATACCTCACAATCTTGTAGTATACAAACAGTACTGTACTAAATCCTAATTTTTGGGTGTTGTAATTGTGTTTTGATATTCCATTGGATAATAATTTGCATTTTAAGGAGGTAGTAGATTGATTAAGTAAATATGTTCGTAGATTGCGAGGAAATATTAATTTAAGTTAAGTTTGAGAGAAACTAAGTTAAAGTTTAAGTAAGTTTTTGCAAGAGTAAGTTTTGGGATAAGTTTTGCGAAGCCCCCCCCCCCCTCCTGCCTAAATGTCTGCATGAAACACTGCTTACATAAAGTAATTCAAGACTTTGTTTAGTCTTTGTTTGGACTAAGTTTAAGTTCAAGAAATGTGTGAATAAGGTGGTTAATAGAATAAAAATAACAACAAATACTCCGTTTGTTCTAAATGTATTCAGCTTATTTAATTAGAATGTAGATGGAATTAACAACTCGAAAATTGCCATACTGTTGGTAATTTAGTTACCTGACTGGATTTATGGCTTAGTTAAAAGTAAGAGACATCAGGAAAAAGGATCGGGATTGAAAATATAAACTAACCAAGGCAATCATTTACATACTGCCCTCTCAATTACGAATCTATATCAGTTGAATAATGAATCATGTCGCTTAGCATTATGTAGAATAATTTGAAACGGGAGATTTCAAATTTAGAATAGGAATCTGATAAAATGAATCTCACCTTAATAACGAATTGGTGTTGGACATGTAAATTGGCTTGTATGCACATAACTATCTACTACAATACTATTTATAGTATATTTGCTTCAGTTGATTTCTGTTTTTCCATAGAGTTTGGCTTATGAGCTAGAAAAAATTTAACTTTTTTGTTTCTTGACCGATTTTAGTGATCTTTAGCTCAATCTTCATGTCTCGACGTGTTCTATCACGTGCAGGCCCGCGGAGACAAATTATGGCGCCCGGGGAAGACCTTATATGGGGCTCATGTATTTTCACTTGTATTTCAATGATGCTACCATAAATTTCAATTTCGTAGTAAACAGTATATTGAATAGGGGAAATATAATGCAATATCAACATAACTTTTGTCAATATAGTCAAAATCCGTTAATTTCACCATCGAGTGATTTCAGCACTCTGTCAAATTAGTGGAATTTCTAATTATCAGGACTTTGAATTAATGGATGATGTCATTAAATTTCGGAAATAATTCCTGTTCAATTAAATACATTTCTGTTCAATATCCTGTTTATTAATATAGTATTTTACATAATTTTGTCTGATGGGGTTTACTCACACTTCAATTTCAGTAAAAGTGTTAAATCTAATTCCATTGTTTCAACTTGTAATAATTATAATGATTTAACTTGTTAAATCCTACTCTAGTGATTCAACTTGCGATAATTATATTGATTCAACTTATAAATTCCAGCTGGCTTCTCTTTAATTGTAGCATTACTATACAATGGATTAAATTAAATTAATTTATATAAGGAATTTGTTGACTTTACTCAACTCACCGTGGATAACATTGCTAAAATATATAACTAATAATTTAATTTATTATCAATAAGTAATGAATGAATGGCATTAAACTAAAGATGGTTTATGATAGAACCGTTAAGATTTTACATTCCACAACAACGACAGATTAAGTGATTATATTTATTTCGGCGAGAATATTCTTTTTGCACAATTAATGTACTGACGTAATTTATTATAATTAATTCCTTTTGTATTTAACTTATAGAATTTTCCAATTGGATTATTGGGGTTATCGAGTGCGCTGAATTCAAATATGATAGTGAAATTCGATTTAAATTAATAATAAGTGCAAATAATTGAACTTTATTTATTTTGCTGTACATAATAATGGTGTTAAATTATTAATTTATTAATTAAATATTTATACTAATTAGGTAAATTTCATTAATCTCAGAGATGATACAAGATAGAAACAAATTTTCAATTTATCAATTGGTCCTTATGCTAGGTACCACCTATACAAGTGGGTCTTGACACCTTGAGGTGATGATGACATCGTCAAAAAAATGTATTTTTACAATTTTGTGGATTAAATAATTCGCATGGGTTGGTTGGAGTTGGGTGAATACCCAACACGCACTTTCAAAAATCACAGATTATATTCTACTGAAACTTGAATATCTCTCAAATGAAGTGAGCTAAATGGAAACTTCCACCACTCTAAGGGTCGTTGCATACTGAAACACCTTTCTGAAATAATTTAACACCTTCATAGTGATGATGACTAGGCTAAAAAAAATCCAAAATTGCAGCTATTGCCGACAGCATGTTCCTTTGGAGGCACTATCAATAAACCACCACCAAAATATAGTGCCACCAAAGGAACATGCGTCAGCACAGGCTGCAATTTTTTTATATGGCCTTATGTATGTAAGTGAAAAAAATCATTTTATAATGTATCAATTTACCAAATATTTAATATTTTTAGACATGTAATACTTTTTCAAACTGTCTTTTAGATTAACGATTCAACGTTCTAGGTGATAGCCCCTTCGTGAGGACCAGATATTCAAAAATTGTTTAAATAACGGTTGTACTTGTGCAAGTATACATCCACCAGTAAACCTCCCGAATATGAATTAATTTTCGATCCGAAATTTTTTAGGTGACGTATTCCCTCAGAAGAGGTTCAATGTGTCGTCATCTCTAGAAATTTACCTCCCCCTCTAGATAAAAGTGGATGGTGGTTACCCAGTGTTTTCTCAAAAATATAGACATTCAGACTAAATGGCAAATTTACTTCTTACCAAATGGTGCATCAAGCCAATTTTTAACCTTACTAATAGCTATGTTGACATTTATCTCATCACGAAATTCCTCACAAACCTTCACAAGGATAGGCCAGATAGAGATATAACTGTCCAAACAGTCTGTCAATATATTCCATCAGATTTCCAGCGGAATTACAAGTGATTTACCCCCAGCATGCTTGTATCTAGCTGCAGATAGATAGATATTTCTAATATATTAACTATCTGGACAACTTGCTCCTTTACCCCAGGAATCTGCACATCTTGTGCTAATAGATTTAATTTAACAAATGAGCAGAGCATCCACACTTCAAAACATCGTTAGGTTACATGTTTCGTAACTCTCTTCTCATTTTAGCTATATTCACTGCATTGTCACTGACAACTAAACGTACCTGACAATTAAAATTTCCTCGCAAGAAGTAATAGCATTTGCAGCAAGTTATACTAGAACTATGGCTATGTACCGAGGTGTCGATGGTAACCGTAAGAAATGTTTCTCCTTTATTAGTTGTATCACTGACACAAACGATAGGTTCATTGTGCTTCCAATGATAGGGTCACTGTCTTATTTTCCAAGGTTTTTTTGCATATAGCCAAGAGTAATCCTTGTATACTATCTAATAGTTAATTACCTACATCATGGCGATTAGGTGGTATTCACCCTGGACGAAGCATCTTTTATTAGTTTGATAGATATTCTGGGTGTTCATCAGCTACAAGAGGTGTGTTTGTTGCATAAATATAGCTTGCAATCTGGATCATTGGAGGATTTAGGGGGGGAACGTGCCCCCCCTTGAAAAGATTGCCAATAAATAGTTACAAAATGAGGTGATACAACCAAATAATATTTTTTGTAGACTAAGCAGCATCCAAGAAGGCTACAATTTAGTCTTTCTTAAAAATAATGATAATTAGAAAAGTTTATCTAAATATTTTATCTGAGTGTGGTAGTTTAATTGGCTGACCATCCCTTGCATCTCGTTTCTGCAAAGTTTACATCTTGCCTTACAGCCAGCAATTCCTTCAACCTCAAATCGAGCAAAGTATAACAAAATATTATCCTATTACATTCCTGCCATGCAAGATATTTACCGTATTATTCGAATAGTAGCCTAGGCGATTATGTTTTTAGGCCATTTTCTGACGAATACAATTTATTTAGTATTTTCGGTTGATAATCGTTTTTATTAGATAAAGAAATTTACTCAGGGTACCAGTGGTAAATTTGTATTTGATAATTTGTAGGGGGGGCTATTATTGGAGGTAGGCGATTATTCGAATAGGGGCTATTATTAGAAAGTACCAATCATCACCAAATCACACATATGCTTACTCATTGTCAAAATATTACCTCAACATGAGTTACATGACAATACAAAAAATACAGTTAAAAACTCGTTTATTTTTAAAAAAATTAGTAGTTTTCTCCTTCGCGAGGCAAGAAGTGCCGAGTGTAAAACACAACAACCGCAAAGCGGTTATTGTGTGGAGTGCGACACGTCGCGAACGAACGAGGAATCCTATTATAATCAATGTTAGAAGTAGAGTATGGAATCCGGGGGCCTTATTAACTAAAATTATTAAGTCTAATTCTTAGAATTTTGCTTAACTTAAAGTAAATTCTTAGAATCTATACTATTAAAACACAAGCCTGTATATGTGGGTGGGTGTATATATTTGTTTGTATGTTACGAGTTGATTGAAGAAAGTGGACCGTTTCCAAATGTGATTTTTGGCATATAGGGGTAACTTTTGGTACGCGCCAACAAATTGAAGTTTCCACTCAAAATTTCTCACACCTCCACAAGTTATGACGTCATTGTCACATTTCGAGAACTCTGAAAATTCACTTAATCGCACACAATTCGCGCCCTTTAAGAGAGAAAAACCTGAGAATTTAATAGAACATGTACATTAATGATGCAGACACGTTGGTCACACCAGATCGCCACTATGCTAACTCATTATCACATGACTTAATCATTAAAATTTCACATTGTTAAATTTGACTATTAGGCCTATTTACGCTATATAATCAATATTAGGAGTTTATAAACCACACACCAACCGCGAACACATTTCGAGAACGTTGGTGTGTGGTTGTGTTCTGCCGCGAAGCGACCTAGCAAGCGATGCGCGCTAGTTAGACTAATTCTTAGAATAATTCTTAGAATTTCCCAGCACTTAAGTCTAATTCTTAGAACTTATGAAAGTGGTATTTACTAAAATTATTAAGTCTAATTCTTAGAATTTTGCTTTAATTTAAGTACATTCTTAGAATTAGAATTAATTCTTAGAATAATTCTAAGAATTCGAACAATTCTAAGATAAGTATTAAGTGAGGTGAAGAAGACACTTAACTTAAAATTTAGTCTACTTTTCCATGAGGTTATATGAAATATGCATTTATTTACAAAGAAGCTCGTTAATTACTTAAGAGAATAAGTTTGATTATCATATCAACATGTTGAATAACCGCAGCATAGAACTAGTTGAACCTACATAACAACTATATTTAGATACTATTTCATGAGGTCACTCTAAATTGTATTATGACATCAATAAATGTATTTATGTAATTAGTATTTATCATATATTTTGAATGGTAAGTGTTGTATCTCAACTAAGACAATACAGTCAATATTATTTGAGTGACGTCCTGCAAAAATATACGTGATCTATGCTATGTTATCCATTTGCGTATATTATCATCTTTAGTTATAAGTATAAATATTAAGAATATGATAATTAATTATGATAATCGCATTATGACCACTGAAAAATCTAAAACTCGTTCAAAGAATTTACTCAGGAGGAGATTATGTCACTCGTGGATCTCATTCATGATCAAAAATCGAAATTGTTCTGCGCTCTAACATCAACTCTGACCGTCGGTGATAAGAACAAAATATGGGCAGAAATTTCAGGGAGCTGTCTGAATTACATGGGAATGTAAGAACAAGAGATGATATCATGAAAAAATGGTACAATACTCTAACAAAACATAAGCCTCGTATTGCAGATAAGTTAGCATCAGCAAGAAAAACTGGAGGAGGTCCTGCAGATGCTGATTTAAATGAAATTGAAGCTAAAATTAGTAGCATCAAAGGGAAGGAAGCTTTTGAAGGCATTCAATCGGGTATCAATCTCTCTCTTGAATCTCAGTGTGCAGATGATGAAACTGAAAGGATGGTGATGAGCCAATTCCCTTTGAAGAGATTGAGGAAATAAAGTTTTTCCAACCAGCCCCAAGGAAACGTCATCGTTTGGAAAATGATGAATTGGAATCGAACAAATGTGCAAATTTTAGAGAAAGAAGATAAGAAGTTGGAGATTTTGACTAACATCGATTTTAAGCTAGAACGACTTGAGGGTAAATTTGATCGACTTATCCAGATTATGCAAACATACAGCTGCGGATCAATCAAAGATAATTTCTCTTCTGATGGCTCAGACTATGCCCCCTCTTCCACATTTTCAGACATTGCCCCCTTCATTTCCTACTTCTAATTTGTCTTCATTGCCTCATTACTTTGCAAGTCAAGATTAGGAATCCTTAAAAGAATTATGTTACAAGTAAATTAGAGCCTAATTCATTAGTCTGTTCAGTTATTTAATTAAACTTCTTAAGATCTTATATCATGTGAAATAGTTTATAATTATATTTTCTCGAACTAAAATCCCATTATCTGAATGTTCAGTGTAGTCTGTTTCGGTGTGGGGTATGTCACTTTCCAAGTTTTCAATATCAATTTGAAGACTGCAATCAATACAAAAATTATGAAGTATCATGGAAGATAATATTAGGTTGCAAACCCTCTCTGGGCTATAACACAAACTGCCACCAGTCTTGTCCATTGACCTCCATCTGCTCTTCCATATTCCAAAGGTACATTCAATTGTCTTTCGAGTCTTCAGGAATGAACGGTTATACCTTCTTTCGCGAGGTGTAACAGGAGATAGCAACGGAGTCATTAAATTTTGGCGTAATGGATAACCACTATCGCCGATAAACCAACCATCAATAATTGGAATTTCTTTATTGGCGATCTTCTGATTGATTCCTGATTGCCTCCATATGAACGCGTCATGTGTGCTACCTGGCCACTTCACAACTACATCAATAAACTTGAAAACATCATCACATATCGCTTGGACGTTAATTGAATGATAACTTTTACGGTTAACATAAATTGCTTCGTTGGTGGTAGGTGCAACAATTGGGATGTGTGAGCCATCAATGCAACCTAATACTTTAGAAAACCCGAACTTTTCCATAAATCCATGCTGCATACTCATCTGTCTAGCAGGAGTTGGAAACTGTATATACTCTTTCGCAATTGAGCACAATGCATCTGTTATACCTCTAACACAGTTTGACACAGAAGGCTGGGAAATTCCATGAGTTGATGCAACCACAGTTTGAAAACTACCCGTACTAGAAACTGAAGAGTGACCGCTAATTGAGTTGTCACCGAAATTGAATGAGATCGGCTTGTAGATCGAGACATGAAGTCTCGATTTTATCATGCAATTCTAAGAACAATTCTCTTCTGATTCTATGACGAGCAATAAACTCTACATCTGGGTACGCATCAAGAGGGTTTAACCTGTCACGAAATATTCTCTGGCGACGTAAACTGCCTATTTCCATCTCCAAAAGAACAAAAAGCGAGGCCATGAGTTTATAGATTAATACACAAATGAGAAATGCAATGAATATCTTTTGGATTGGATGAGGCAATTTATTTCATTTGATATATGAACTATTAAGATTTAATATTCTATTATGTGCATATATTTATCGAAAAGTGATTAGAGTCGAATGACTTGGAATAAATTTTTTATTACAATCAATAGCAAGAATAAATCAAGTAGAATTAGCCAATTCTAAGAAATATTCTTATTTGATTTATCCAATTCTAAGAATAATTCTTAGAATTGGCTAATTCTAAGAATTAATCTTAGAATCCGTTAAGTATAGCCAAGTTAAGAATTCTTAATGAAGACTAAGAATATTACATGAATTCTTAGAATTATTCTTAGAAATACACTTAGAATTAAGTTAAGAATAATTCTTAGAATTTTAGTTAATAAGGCCCCGGATATTATCCGAATATTAATTCGATCACTATTATCCGATATTCGGATAATGATTAGTCGGATATCCGCCTGATATAATTAAGAAAGTTAAATGTGTGAATATTTTCTATGGAATCATGTGGTACCATTGATCCAATAATATTTTGATAAGATTAAACTACTTTCACAGTCATTGACGTGCTTCAATCGTCAGATAATAATTGTTTTTTTAAACACCTAATAGATGCTCAACATATGCATAGATACTAGATACTTATGGCAGCCACTTCATGGATATCGTTTAAAATTGACTTAAAATAAAAATGTTATGACGTTTAGAACTACCGTATAGCAATATATTTAAAGTAATTTAGAGTAATTTAAACAGCCGCCAACAAACTATAAGAAGCATATTTTGCTAGAATAGAATTCCTGTTTTTCAAATACTTTTGCGCTGGTCAGTGTATTACGAGACAAATAACTAACTGGGCTAATATTGCAACGTGCACTGCTAATAAACGGATATCCGAATCGCTAAATGATGAAATACTATCCGGCATTCGGATATTACGAATGAAGGATAATTCAAAACCCGTTAGAAATGTATAAACCTCACACCTCGCCAAGTTATAACGTCATTGTCACATTTTGAGAAGCATGAAAATTCACATAATCGCACATAATTCGTTCCCTCTAAGAGAAAAATACTGAAAATTTAATAGATTATGCACATTAATTAATAATTAGTCAGGTCGCTTAACATCGATTTCGGGAAACGCTGGACAAAAGCATCAAAGTTTTTATACGTTATCTATGTGACCCCGGCGTCCAATTTTTTCGCGGCCCCACGACGACGGATACATTTTCGATTTGTTTGAAAAATTTGTAAAATTGCGGCTCTCTACTAAATCGCCGGTATTACCCCGAACGGCAACTTTCCAAAATCAACTCTGGTCTACTTTTAGAGACCAGATTCGTTGCCCACATTAAATTCCCCGTCGTTTAAGGGGTCACTGGCCCATAGTTTATCACTAGCAACGAAATAATGTCTCAGGAATGTGACAACAATCCTTTCTCAAAATTTGTCTTAAACCTATCGAGTGACTCCTTGTTCGACTCCCAACAGCTATCTGAGTCTAGTTATAAACATAGTGACTCTCTAGATCGTTATTTGATGATGTTTACGACAATTTCCTTAGTTATCATTACCAGGGAATGAAAAGTTCACAAACGAAGTTATTGAACTTGAACTGAACGAACTGAACGTAGGGCTTTTAAGGGATTCACGGTGAACTAATGCCAACGGTTTCCGAACGGCAATTGACGAACTGGATTGAACGAACGGAATTGAACGACTGAACTGAATTAATCTAAATTATAAATATAGATCCATTAAATATAATAGGTGACTGCAAAAGTGCTAATTCCGGACATCCCTAGTGGACTCATGTCTCTTAGCTTAGATTCTAGCTTCTTAACTTGAACTTCAAAAACAGCTTGGAGGATGGAACAGTCTATCAAAAACGGAATAGTTCGACCCACGCTCTGTACACTGAACGAACTGAACTAAACGGATTGAACGAACGCGGGTTAGCCCGTGAACCAACTGGACGAACGCTGACGGAGCTGAAGTTAATAGGTGAAATTGAACGAACTGAACGTGCGTCAATTTGAGATGAATTGAATTGCGTCAATTCAGTCCGTTCGTGAACCTTTCATTCCCTGTATTCATTACAGTATATTCTCTCTAATAGTCCACCAGTGGGTAAAAGGACCCAGGTGGACTATTAGAGAACATGGACCATTAAAGAATTTAGCCTTAGTAACATCAAATATACATACAGTCAACTCCCGTTATAACCAAGTCGGATATAACGAAGTACCTGCTTATAACGGTGTCACTATGTTTATAGCTAGACTCAGATAGCTGTTGGGAGTCGAACAAGGGGTCACTCGGTAGGTTTAGGACTAATTTTGAGAAAGGAATGTCGTCACATTCCTGAGACATCATTGCGCTCCTAGGGATAAACTATGGGCAAGTGACACCTTAAACGACGGGTAATTTCATGTTGACAACGAATATGGTCTTTAAAAGTAGACCAGAGTTGGTTTTGGAAAGTTGCCGTTCGGGGTATTACCGGCGATTTAGTATAGAGCCGCAATTTTTCAAAGTCCAAGACAACATCGAAAATCTATCTGTTCGTCGTGGGGCCTCGAAAAATTTGGATCCCGGGGTCATAAAGATAACGTATAAAAAATTTGGTGCTTTTGTCCAGCGTTTCCCGAAATCGATGTTAAGCGACCTGACTAAATGCGGAGATGGTGCGAGCACCAGATTATCAATATGCTTACTCATTATCGCATGATGACGTAGTGACTTAGATTTGACTATTTCAAACTTATTTACGCTTTATAATCAATGTTGGAAGCAGTTCTCGACAAAATGAAATTTTGATGGTGGCTAATTAAGCCACCACCAGGGGCGCCGGAACTCATTTGTATCAGGGTGGGTATACTTCCCGATATACATAAAATTAAATATTTTTTCAATAAGACTAATAACGAGAATACACGTTTTTTGTTTATAAGGAATACCTTTATAAGGAACTCCAGGCTGAGATAGAATTCATTATTACATTTACGTACATATAATTTATTTCTAAATTTACTAAAATTATTTCTATAAGATTAATTCAATATTGTCAAATAGAAACGTTACAATGTTAATTAAGCCCAAAAAATTATGGAACTGATAAGGAACTTTGAGGCTGAAATTGACAAAATAAAAAGGGAACTTTAGCCTGAAATTTGAATTAGTGTTCGTTATACAAAAAACGCGTAACTAAAAGAAATTATATATAATCATTAATTAGAAACTTCCAGAGGGGTTATAGATAACATATACTTGTTATACATTCTGAATGTCTATGAACTTACAAAAATTTGGATACAAATTATGAACAAATCTAAAACAAAATTGGATCTTGGATAACAGCAATTACTTTGCTCAATTGAATAAAAATATTGATTGGAATATTGAGCATTAACAGGGTGGGTTAAACCTACCCTAAATAATTTAGGGTGGGTCCACACCCACCCTTCCACCCCACTTTCGGCGCCCCTGGCCACCACCACACTTTTTCTGGTGGCTAAAGAATGATTAATGGCCGGTTTAACAAACCACTGATGGCTTGACAAACTTATGATGCCGGAATAAGAACAATACTATTAATAACAAATAATGCAATGAACAATATAGTCAACACAACATCAAATAATTCCACAATTTTTGATGGATTAGTTAAGCCACCAAAGATAAAATTTGGTGGCCTAAAATGGATTTTTGGTGGCTAACGCCACCAAACCACCTAATATGTCGAGCACTGGTTGGAAGTATATATACCACACATTAACTGCGAAGCGGTTGATGTGTGTTGTTGTGTTCTGCCGCAAAACGCACTAGAAAGTAATAATATTAGTAAGTAGAAATTACTTCCCGGCATTTAAGAAAACAAGGCTGGATTTGGTTAACCGGTTAACCGTTGCTGACATCGGTTAACGGCTAGAGATTTTATTAACCAGTTAGCCGGTCTGTTGAATAACAGGAGAGTTATTGGGAAATTAATGTATATAGTTTTAAATTTTTTGAATTTTTTCAGAATATGTAGTCCTAACCCATTTCTCATCACCACTTAATAAAATTTATTGGACAACATTGATTTAATTTACCTAAAGCACGAAATGTATCAGTTAATATACTTATGCAGTTATACTTTATACAGCCGAGTCTTATTCTGTAGTATAATCAAATTTTTATAAAGGATTTATTGTATTGAGTAGGATGGGCGGTTAGTCGGTTAACCGGTTAACCTTGGCGAGAAATCGAATTGTAACCGTAGCCTCAGATCGGTTAGCCAACCCCACCTTTGAAGAAAACAAGCAGTTGAAATAATTTTAGATAATCGACACCACTCAGTTCTTTGGTAAGACAGTTTAATCTCAGATCCACTGAAATTTACAAAGTCCAAAAAGTAACATTAATGTAAGCGCTTTCTATCAGTTAGTTGACCTATCCTGCAATCACTGAAACTCCTCTTAAAATGGAATTAACAGACGTAGAACTTCGCATTACATGAATTAATCTGCTTGAATTCCAACCTTATCCTTGTCAAATCAAGTCGTAGAACACTGGGTTCAGGAAGTACCAAAGCAAGTCTTAATTAGGCGCATGGGTCATCACGACGGCACCAGAGTGTACTTAGCAAAGCAAATTCAATTCAAGAACTTAAGGAATTGCATATTTAAGAAATTTTATATTTATCACCTAAATCACTAGCAAACCTTTAGCTGAAAACAATAAAATAAATTTATTACTTGTAGGAAATCGATTCAATAATTGAAATTTGAAAGTTTGCAATTTTATATTCTTACCAGTGCGCTTCGCTTGCTAGGTCTCTTCGCGGCAGAACACAACCACATACCAACCGCTACGCGGTTGGTGTGTGGTTTATATACTCCTAATATTGATTACAAAGCGTAAATAGGCCTAAATCGGGTGTGTGCAACCTCTTTTAACCCTGGGCCGCATTGTGCTTCTCAGATCTGTCAATAATGTCACAAAATTCTAATAATTGTCACAAGGTCACATATGTGTTCCTAGTGTGAGATCTGTGATTCTTCAGGATTGCTTCGCGGGCCGCAGCACAGAGCGTTACGGGCCGCAGGTTGCACACCCCTAGCCTAAATAGTCAAATTTAACAATGTGAAATTTTAATGATTACGTCATCATGCGATAATGAGTATGCATATTGACAATCTGGTGTGACCAACGTGTGCGCATCATTAATGTCCATGTTCTATTAAATTTTCAGATTTTTATCTCTGAGGGCGGGAATTATGTGCGGTTATGTGAATTTTAAGGCTCTCGAAATGTGACAATGACGTCATAACTTGTCGAGGTGTGAGAATTTTGAGTGGAAACCTCAACTTGTTTGCGGGTGCCAAAAATCTCATTTGGAAACCGTCCACTTTATTCAATCAACTCGGAACATACAAACAAATATATATACTGCACACTTATATATATATATATATATCACCCAGCCTTGTGTTTTAATAGTATAGATTTAGTGTAAAATTTCGAGCAATTCTAGTTGTTTTAAAAGACATTATTTTAGGAACAAATTTCCTGACAACGCAGGAATGTGACAACATTCCATCCTCCATTTAGCTAATTCGTAATTTGAATGACCCATTATCTTCCTTTCAAAGTTAACCGAGTTCACTATGCATAGTCCGATGCTAATTGAAATAGGGAAAAATTATCGGTTCTGCTCAATTCCTAATATAGAGGGTTGGATTAGACAGGTTCTACTGTATCTGGATGTAGTGAAAACTCACCAATAATGTAAAATTAATTTCTGAAAAAATGGCATGATCAAAATAACTTCCAGCTTAGGGCTAAATTAGGCCCGTTCCAATCTCTTAGTTTATTATGCAATTTTATATAGTCAATGCTGTGTATTACTAGATATAACTGGAATTAGCTCTCAAACTGTAATATTTTGCATTCCACAGCAGTTTTAGTGAATGGCTTCAATTTATCATCAATGTAAATGACATTAACATAGGCTATACTACGTATTTATTCTAGTATACTTCTGTGGTTGTATAATAAGTGATTAAACAATGTAATATAGTTTTGCTGAATTAATTGCTATCGAGCCACGAATTTTAGAGTGATCCTATTGATTATTCTTCCCATTCTACAGTGATGACATAATGGAATATTTAATATTTCTAGCTTTGTAAGCATTTTTTGATATTGTTCAATCTATTTCTTACTTTCTATCAGCGATATAGGTAAAAGCTCTTCGTGACTCAGTAACTATCTACCGTATTTTATATTCAACTAGCGCGCTTCGCTTGCTAGGTCCTTTCGCGACAGAACAAAACCACACACCAACCGATTCGCGGTTGGTGTGTAGTTTATATACTTCTAACATTGATTACAAAGCGTAAATAGTCAAATTTAACAATGAGAAATTTAGTGATTACGTCATCATGTGATAATGAGTCAGCATCTTTGAAATCTGGTGTGACCTACGTGTCCGCATCATTAATGTGTATATTCTATTAAACTTTCAGATTTTTATCTCTTAGAGGGTGCGAATTGTGTGCGAATAAAGTATTTTTGTAGTCACCTACTCACTTGACCCAAATATTAACTGAGTTCAAGCTCATATTTTTCTAGAGTACTTACTAACTGAAGTAAAATGAATACATTTTAATTATTTGGGAATAGAATTTGTTACGTCTTATCCGAGTACGTATTAATTGAATCATTTATAATGGAATCAGATAGGAATAAAAAAACGGTAATTAGAGGTAAGTACGTATTATCCGAGATAACGTCTTAAACCGAGTAAATACTAAGCGAGTCCACTGTAATTGTATACCGTACTGTATCCTTTGAATAGTAGTCAATAATTGTTATGAAATGGTGACTGTACGTTTAAATTTGAAGGACACTCCGCACCTCCAAGCGAATTTTCATTCCCGTCTATAATGGTGTGGGCAGGGTACCTTGTGCTGAGACAGAAAATTTAACTAAGGCATTTTTTTTAATATTGGCCCAATACGTAGTAGTCGGCACTGTAAGTAGGCACTGTAACAGGTATCAAAATTATAATCTCAATGTAAACGTCTTAACCGAGTTATACCGTACTTTGTTGGCCGCTAGCGGTACCTATCAAATGTTGGTGATATTATTTTTGTTAGAAATCCCCAATTATACTTATCAACATAATATTCAATTTAAGTGAACAATATTTACTATGTGGTACAATTTAATTAAATAGTCATACTTTGATTTTTCTTAAGTAGAATTGGATTCCTTAAGGAGATAGGGTCATAGGTTTAACAAATATAACAAAATACTATATTTCTTTTATTAACCACTCCTAGCTATACTTTAACATGCTATCTATCCAAATCCGATGGAAAAAAATTATTCAGTCAATTTTTTGACATTTTGACGTCACTGAAGGTCAAAGAAAGGGGGATTGTGCAAATAAGGAGGTAGGATACTAAATTATTGGTAAATCCTGAAAAGTGATGGATTATTGTTTAAGCACTCCCAACTATACTTTGATATACTATCTATCCAATTCCGAAAGAAAATTTGATTAGTCTATTTATTTGACCTTTTTGATGTCCTTAATTGCATTGTTAGTGGGTTCCTTACGTCGTAATAATTTTCCTCGGGAAAAATTTCGGGTATTTTTGAATAATGCCTTCTAGATTTATATAGTTACACAACATACATCTATTTTATATATTTACCGTGTTTGAAAATTTCACTCAATGCTTATACTTTCTTGTTCTGAATCTAGCTTAACTGTATTTACAAGATATGCAATTTCATAAATCCGCTCTATGTATCCAAAATGAGCGATGTAGAATTAATTATTTATTTTATAGGTAAGGATTATGCGATTTCTTTGGGTTTCCAGGATATGCAATCAACTGTTTTGTTTCAGAGTGAGCTGATTCTGCATGGAGGCATTGTTATCTGTGCGTGGGGTACAGAAGGTGCTTGCGGAATTGTTAAAAATCAGGAAAAAATTGAGTATTCAGATATTGTATTAAGCGAATGTTGTCCTCCCGCTGGTGATGTTAAAGATACATTAGGTGCTGGCGATACCTTCGTAGCTGCTTGTTTATTTTCACTATTGAATTCAACTCGTTGTGAATGGAATAATAAGCTATTGAATAAAGTCCTACAATTTGGATGTAAAGTGGCTGGCTATAAGTGTGGAATTTTTGGATTTGAGTTAAATCAAGGAATCCTTGCTGAATTTAAGGAATTATTGGCATAAATAATTGAATATAGTATATTTATCCTTTATCATTCAATATCGCATAGTAAATTAAATTTATAGCTCTAACATTATTGTATCAACATTGTTCTCTAGATTATAAGATCATCGTAGGCACATATTCGGGTTGAGCATATACAGTAACAGTGGTGTAGCGTAATAACAAATAAAATTTTCACTAAATTTCCTTGCAAATAGGCAAACTTGCAATTAGAGTAACTGGATTAACCTTAAAATGTTCGCTTGGGGATTGTAAATAGCTAACACCACTTAACAACTAAAGTTTAATAATTAAAGAATTATCCCACTCCGTGACCTACGTTATATAAGGCCTATGCACCAACTTTGTGAAACTGGACCATGGATTAAAGCAGGGTTTCTTAACGTTATGCCTCGATACCCCATGGGGGTATCGAGATTCAGTTTAGGTGGTATCCAATCAGCTGGTAAAACTAAAATGTTCTATTTGCTAGGTATATTTTCAATTTTATTGAGCTTATATATTACCTTTTGAAGTCATTATACAGTAGCTTCAGTAATGGTCGCAAAGAAAAGAAAGTGGATGGACTCTTATGTCGAGTTTGGCTTTACCAGGGTAGTCAATGATGGTGTTGAGAGAGCCCAATGTATGACATGCCATACCATTCTCGGTAACGCCAGCCTAAAGCCATCTCTCCTAAAGACTCACCAAGAGCGGTCACATCCAGGACTCCAAGAAACGCTTCCTTCGCTTAAGATGAAAAGAGCACGTTATGATCAACGGGAACATTGCCAACTATGGCCGTTGTGCCGCTGCGACGTATCCTTCTTCATGCTTCTTATGAGGTGGCACTGCAGTGTGCGTACAACAAAGTCCCTCACACAATGGCCGAAAAACTGGTCAAACCTTGTGCCATCAAAATGGTTGAATTGGTTTTGGGAAAGGATGCTGCCACAAAACTTGCCAACGTACCGCTCCCAAACGATGTGATTAGTTCCAGGGTTATAGAAATGTCCTCTGATGTGCTGGATCAAGTCATTATGTTCATCAAGGCTAGTTCTTGTCGACTTAGCCTTCAATTGGACGAGAGTACCGATGTTGGAAATATGAGTCAGCTGATTATTTTCGTTCGATTTGTAAAAGCTGGATTGCTTGTGGATGAATTTTTATGTTGTCGATCACTACCTTAGAGAACAAGAGCTGTTGATATATTCGAAGTGGTTGATGCATTCTTTCAACACCACTCAATTTAGTGGAATATGGTTGGCTCCCTTTGCACTGATGGTGCTCCTGCGATGCTGGGACATCGATCTGGATTCACGGCATTGGTGAAGAAGAGAGCTCCTCACGTGACCACGTATCATTGCATCCTACATCGCCATGCACTTGCCACAAGTAATCTTCCTATTGTACTCAAGGCAGTTCTGGACACAGCTGTCAGAGCTGTGAATTTTATAAGAGGGAGTTCTTTGAACCACAGAATATTCAAAGCATTTTGCAATGAGATGGTACTGAACATCAGGTATTACTTTTCCATACCGAAGTTCGATGGCTCTCCAGAGGAAGGGTCCTAACGAGAGTGAGTGAACTACACGGAGAGATAGTAACATTTCTACGAGATCAGCAAAGTACTGTGGCTAAAGATCTCGCCGAGAAGTTTGAAGATAGTTACTTTCTGCTGAACCTCACGTATCTGGCCGACATCTTCGGTCATATGAATGAATTGAATATTTCAATGCAAGGAGCTGGATCAAACAAACTGGCAGCTGACGCGAAGGTTGAAGCATTTAAGAATAAGGTTTGTCTTTGGAAGCGACGGACACTTCGAGGAATTTTTGGCAGTTTTCCAACATTAGATGGCCGGTTGGTGATAATGAGCCAAGCGAAGCTCTAATTCAGTGCATTGCTGATCACTTGAAGTCTTTAGAAGAGAAGTTGAATCAATATTTTCCAGCAAGTCAGTGCATTCCAGCCTGGATTCAGCAGCCATTTTTAGCCGTGATGGATGACGACGATGATCTACACGAGGAGCTTATTGATATGAAGACCAACATCGGGGTGAAGGTTATATTTGAGAGCCTTCCCTTGGCAGATTTTTGGTGTAGTCAACTGGAAAGCTATCCAAACCTTGCCCAATCCGCCCTGCAAAACGTCTTGCCTTTTCCAACTACATATTTGTGCGAGGTAGGCTTCTCGACCTTGGTACAAATAAAGACCAAAGGACGAAATCGTTTGGGTGATGTTGACCATGATATGAGGCTAGCATTGAGCAAAACCAGTCCTCGAATAGACTTGTTGGTGGATTCAAAGAAGCAAGAAGAAAAGTCACATTAGGATAGATAGTCAGTGTAATTACTTGATTATTTGAAATAATAATTACGCCACATAATAATTTGTTTTGAATGATTAATTTTTGGGGGTATCGGGTGAGGCGCAGGAGTGCTTTGGTGGTATCGAGGTCTGAAAAGGTTAAGAAACACTGGATTAAAGGAAGGATATTGATAAATAGGTTAGTTATCATTATGTAAATAACTTGTAGTGATAGACCTCATAAATCTTCTATAACTATATAGGAACTTGGTATCAAGGTATACATAGCATCCTTCAGAATTGAGCTATGTCATCATTTGATTACGTAATCGCTATTTTTGGTGGATATTATCGTGTTTTATAGACCGCTTTTAACATAGTTAGACGCGTAATAAATGTTCAAAATTGAAACATGATAATGCCCATAACTAGCTAAATGAAATATATCGAAATTATAAATGGAATGTTTACACATTCCTCGGTTGCCAGGGAAATTTATATTTCCTAAAATGAGCCATAACTCAAAAGCTATCGATTTTATGTAAACTAGGCTAGTACTGATCTATCCGCAATAGGTAACTTCCTATTCATCGATAATACATTTTCTAGGCCTAACTTCAATAATTTTTGAGATAATGAGTGTATTACCTCATAAGGAATTAAGTGCTAATTATCTTATTATCTCAAAGATTATTGTAGTTAGGCATATATAATGTATTATCAATGAATAGGAAGTTACCTATTGCGGATAGATCAGTACCAGCCGAGTTTACACAAAATCGATAGTTTTTGAGTTATGGCTCATTTAGGAAATATACATTTCCCTGGAAACCGAGGAATGTGTTAACCCTCGGCTAGCTTGGGGTAAAAGGTATAAATAGAAAAACCCCACTTTCACTTTCAATTGAAATTCAATTAACTTTCAGTTTCAATTTTACATTCCTAGCCAGACGAGGGTTAACATTCCATTTATAATTTCGATATTTTTCATTTAACTAGTTATGGGCATCATCATGTTCCAATTTTGAACATTTATAACGCGTTTAACTATGTTAAAAGCGGGCTATAAAAACACGATAACACCCACCAAAAATAGCGATTACTTAATCAAATGATGACATAGCTCAATTCTGAAGGCACCATTTTCCTATATAGTTATAGAACATTTATGAGGTCTATCACTACTAGTTATTTAGATAACGATAAATAAACTATTTATCAATAGCCTTCCTTTAATCCATGGTCCAGTTTCATAAAGTTGGTGCATAGGCCTTATATAACGTAGGTCACGCCCACTCATATAACGTATAGCACGTATTTACGTATAATATAATGCGTTATTTTCACTGTGCCGACTATACTATAGCAATAATAGTATAGTGGCCCAGTTCTAATCTTAGTGCTGTTGTATGACGGTTTACTTACCATGACAGTTTACTTACCTCTATTAATATAACAATATTTAACCATGGATACTTTCTATCCATGACGGTTTACTTACCGTCTTTGCTATGGCTTCACACTTTATACTTCCTATTACACATCTACATTTATAAGGATTCACATCTCAAATTCTAATAATATATACTATCATAATTTGGCAATGCATCAACATAGCATTTAATAATTTCCATATTAGCTTAGATATTTTGGGCCATATGACATTTTCCAATTAAAATTTGAGATGTGAATCCTTATAAGTGCAGATGTGAAATAGGAAGTATAAAGTGTTAAGCCATAGCAAAGACGGTAAGTAAACTGTCATGGATAGAAAGTATCCATGGTTAATTATGGTTATAGTAATAGAGGTAAGTAAACTGTCATGGTAAGTAAACCGTCGACAACAGTGCTTTGGTATATTATTAGTTTATTACTGTGCCGACTATACTATAGTATAGTGGCTCAGTATTGAAATCACTGCCTTTATTATTACTGAGCCGAAAATACTATTGTATAGTGGCCCAGTTCTAATCTTAGTGCTTTGGTATATTATTACTGTGCCAACTATACCATAGTATAGTGGCCCAGTATTGAAATATCACTGCCTTGGTTTGTTTGAATTTTCTTTTATTCCGTATCCGCTCTACAGGCCAGAGTTAGATTGCCCCGGAGCTCAAATTTTTAGCATCGGTGTCCCATATGTTACAGATGTGCATCTCGATCCAAATCTTTGATAAACCATTTTTTTATACCACTTTGACACCTTTGAAAATTTGTCTGGTCCATAACTAAAAAAATGTTGTAATAAACCCGCCATTTTTATTTCACCATTGGATTCTCCATAAAATTTTGCTTCAGATTGGAGAAGAGGAAATTTAATATAGCGTTTAATTCATGCCATAAATGGGTGTTGAAATTTCTTTGTTTACTCACACTTCAGTTCAGTTAAAAGTGTTAAATCTAATTCTATTGTTTCAACTTGTAATAATTATATTGATTCAACTGTGAGATCGATTAGGCTTCTATTTTCTAATTGAAAATTAAGATTATTTTATTAGATATACCATAGCCTACATATGGCCTGACATTAACCTAGAAAACATGGACCTAGGATGAAGGATAAGATGGTAATATTTATCCAACCACAGTGTTTATTTTCTAAAATAATGATAAAAATCCAAAATTGCAGCCTGTGCCGACGCATGTTCATGTGGATGTGGTGGCACTATATTTTGCTGGTGGTTTATTGAAAGTGCCTCCAATGGAACATGCTGTCGACTCAGGCTGCAATTTTGGATTTTTTTCGCAATGTCACCAACGTCTAATAGTGTTTAGACTCATTTAACAAGTAGTTCGGGACAAAGGAACGAATGTTGAATTTGAAATTTATTTCCATGTTAAACCATCTTGAGTTTGATGCCATTCTTTTTATGTATTGATAAAACATTATGTTATTAGTTAATTAATTTAGCAATGTAACAAATTCCTTATATTATTATATTTTATTTAATATTGTATAGTAATATACTACAATTAAATAGAAGCCAGCTAGAATTTATAAGTAGATCAATATAATTATCGCGAGTTGAATCAATAGACTAAGATTTAACAGGTAAATCAATATAATTATTACAAGTTGAAACAAGAGAATTAGATTCAAAAGTTTTACTGAAATTGAAGTGTGAGTAAAGAAATAAATTTCAACTCCCATTTATGGCAGAAATTAAACCCATTATTGAATACTTTCTTCACCCATGAGACGCAGAATTTTATGGTGAATCTAATGGTGAAATAAAAATTTGGGGTTTAGTAAAGCATTTTTTGAGTTATCATAACTTATGGGCCAGACAAATTTTGAAAAGTGTCAAAAATGTTTCCAAAACGTGTTAATACAAAGTTATAGAGTTAACCCTCGTCTGGCTAGGAATGTAAAATTGAAACTGAAAGTTAATTGAATTGAAAGTGAAAGTGAAAGTGGGGTTTTTCTATTTATACCTTTTACCCCAAGCCAGCCAAGGGTTAATAATTATATAATGCCTAAATTCTGATAAAATCGAGTGATTATTTGAAAATCTATAGAAATTTTTTTTTTAGTCAATATCGCAAATTCTGTGGTATAATCCCTTGAACTAATGTAGTAAAGTTAAATTTGCACTACACGTTTTTAAAAAATAAGGAACCCTAATTCAAACTTGAGGCTGAAGTTCCCTATTTTTTGCCAATTTCAGCCTCAAAGTTCCTTATTGGTTCCTTATTTTCTTGGGCTCGAAATATTGCTTAGTAAGAAGGTACCTACGTATTCAATTACTTAATTAACTGATTATTAACATTTTAACATTGTTGTAACGTGTGTATTTAGCTTTTACATGTGTGCTAGTAACAGACAGCCAACACTTGGCAGTTTTGGATATATAAAACGCGTTAGCCACCGTGGGGTATGGAACGAAATCATTCTACCTGACATTTCAGAACAGCCCAAATTGGAATGTCCCCACTGTGATGAGAAATTCAAAAATCAACAAGGATTGACGTTTTACCTAAAATGTAAACACGGTAACATTTCAGAAAGTACTAATGTCGAAATAAACAACGTCCCACTTACTATTAGTATAGCTGAAATCGAACATGTTTCGAACGTTGATTCAGAAGAACTACAGCTAGGAGTATCTCACCGCAATATATTTCAATTGAGCCACCTGCTAAAAGATCCCGTGATCAAGATAGTAGACGGCAGTATAATTCAGTGTTCAAAGCGAAAATTGTTTCAAATCTTCAAGCAGGGGTATCACCCAAGGTACTAGCTCAGAAACATACTATCAGCAAATCAATGTTATCTATGTGGCGCTTGAACAAGGGAAAGATAATGTTGGCGGCTTCAAATGACCACAATAAACTCTTGAAAATCAGACCTTCGACAAAATACGCGGAATTATATAGGGATCTAAGGAAGGTTTTCCTAGAAGCTCGTAGTAAAAGGACACCGAGTTGATTTCAACTGGATATGGTCAAAAGCTAGAATTCTATACAGGCAGAAAACGAACGATCCAAATGCCATCGTAGGGAAGCATGTAATCGTGAACTTTATCAAACGAAATGATTTAAGATTACGCTCCCGCCAGAGAAATCGTAAATTAAGCAAGGAGAACTTTCGTCTCCCGATGCAACAATGGCATGCTACTACCAGAGAGTGGTTGATAAGGACAGGATGTGCAGACTCTTATAGCTCCAAATGGGGTAGGTATGCACCGGAGCAGCGATTTAATGTTGATCAATCTTCTTGTCCCTTTGTCATTAATACAAAGAAAACATATGAAATGTTAGAAAAGAAAAACCCAAACAATCGTGAACATAAAGTTTGGATATCCCAACCTGGAAGTTGTTTGGACAAACGTCAGTGCACTCTCCAAATCTGTTTTCGGCCAACTGGGAAGCAGCCTCGAGTTGCAATTATATTCAATGTAAAGGGAAAAAGGATAAGTAAGGATGAAAAAAATGCGTGGCACCCAGATGTTGATGTGTATTTTCAAGAAAACGCATGGGCAGATACCGCATTTTCTGTCGAATGGGTAAAACGTAGCCTCTCCCCCATAGTTCAACATAGTATTGATCGTTTTGTCTTATTTTGCGACAATTTATCAGCACAGGTATCTGACGAATTTACGAAATCTGTTTCAGATTTTAATGGCGTTTGCTGGTATGGATTACCTAATGCAACTGACATCTGGCAACCGGTAGATGCTGGATATGCTGAATTACTGAAAGTTTTCCTAAACCAAAAGCATCATGAGTGGCTTGACTCGGATGACAATGCCACCAAGTAGTATGAAAGCACGCAAATTTTAGCAGGAAAGAGCGGCGGATTTTGCTTACTCATTGGGTAGGTGAAGCATATAAAAATTTGATAAATTCGCAGTACGATTCATTCAGATTGCGGATATGGCAAAAGACTGGTTGTCTCATGACCGCTGATGGTACTGAGGATCACCTGGTGCAACCAGAAGGATTACCTGGCTACAATATTCCTCCTCCCTCTATGATTGAACCGGATCTGTGACTCCAGGCATGCAAAACCCAGAGCCAAATGAAAATGTAGATATTGAACACGAGAACGAATGTCTTCTAAATGATGATGATGATGATGATGAGCGTGAAGAATAGGGTTGCCAGATTTTCATAAGGCCAGACCCGGACAAAATTTTTTCTCTACACTATAAACCATATTTGTTGTTCCTAACATATCTACCGTACATCTAAGGCATATTGTTAACAATGTATCAAAATGCTAACTACTATACATTGTGTTATTTATGAAATTGCTTGTACTTATCACTTAATAGTTAATAGATTTATAAACGCAATCAATGTAAGAGCCTATTTAGAATAGATAAATTCTGAAACATAACATAACATAATATTAACTAGTAACTAAGGAATGATAACCTATAACATTAGGAAAATATGAATTATTGTGCATATTGCTTCATAATAGTGCTAACTTCTCCAAACCCGGACAAAATAGCTCCAAACCCGGACTGTCCGGGTCAAACCCGGACGTCTGGCAACCCTAGTGAAGAACTTGAGGAAAATATAGCTGATAGGATTTTTCACCATGAACTCGTTGTAAAACAAGTTATAGGGTTATATGAAAATGGGTGGTTTATTGGAAAGATCCAATATTTTAACAGTAGGCTTGATGAGTTTAAAGTAGTATTTGAAGATGATACAATTGATTATATATCAAAGAAAGATATAGACGATGTAGAATTATTCTTGATAAATTAATAAATGATACTATGATAGGTATATTATTTATGGTTTTATAATCTCAGGCTGGGCATTTCCTTAAGAGTTCCTTAATTTATTGCCAATTCTCAGCCTGGAGTTCCTTATAAAGGTGTTCCTTATTTTTTTTTAAAGTGTATAATAGAACTTGCGCCAAAGTATGGATTAGTATGGATTCACTATTACGCTATTTTAAACTATCAGTATCTAATTCAAATTTTCATTTTAGAGAATTGTGATAATACTATAATTTTTCCTACTAAAAAGTCATGTCTAAAAACGCAATATAAATTAGGGGTTATCGTGTATCGAAAATGCGGTATTCTATCACCTTATTAACCCAATAAGGCAATAACTCAGTGAAATGCTAGACATGTAAATTGGCTTGTATACACATAGCTATGTTACTACAATACTATTTTATAGTATATTTGGCTCCGGATGATGATTTTTTCGAGTCGATGCATACTATAAGAAGACAACTATTTTTAATCTCTAACAACCCCAGGAATGGTAAATAATGATTTTTTTAAATAAAATCAAAATCAAAATCAATTGATTTAAAGTTGATTTGTACTATTTGAAAAATGGTGAAAACCCATTTGAGGTTATACCAGCATAATAACATTAGTAGATGCTACAAAATTGCTATTAACATGAAACGATATGTAAAGTAAAATACAACAGCAAAAATTTCGAATTTACATTTTTATGGAGGCGTTAAACTCGTCAAATAAATAATTAGCTAATTAAATAATTCATCATTGATCATTAAGATGCAATGTTAATATATTAATTCTGATAGCGGATTTGAATTCCACATAGTTAAATTACTCAAAGTACATAATTTCAAATCAATCCGAATATTTTATAGTGTGATACAGCCACATATAGTAAGGTGTGAAATGCCCATATATGGAATTGGAGAAGCCTAACTTTGAAACTATTGAAATCATTGCTGTAAATGTATTATTTACTTATGGGAATTTGGGGGTGGCGAACTTTTTTCTCATTGATCTCTTATGTGATATCTCTTTTAGTTCAGAGGTTATAGGAATGTGTTAAATGCCCATCTATGGTAGTGATGTAATATTGACAATACAATTTTTTTAGTTCCTGAATTGAGGAAATGCAAATATATACGTAATACAACAAATTTGAGAAAATCAGAGCAAAAATATATTTTGACCTAATAAAAGATGTTAGGCCATATCAAATAAATAACTTGTTTATCATCTCCGTCCGTCCCAATTTTCCCCCCCCGTCCGGACATAATTTATTATTATTTTTAGAACATATCGAATATATATTAGCTATAAACTTGACAGAAATGCTCCTAATTTATTAATTTTTAATTTGTCTTTTATTAGGGCATTACTTAAATGGAAATAAAAAGATTAAAATTATATCCCGTCCGCCGTCCGTTTTTTTGAAAAAATCCGGATGATAAACAATTTATTTATTTTACCTGGCCATAGTTGACCAAAGATGTGAAAAAAATCCACAATATGTTAAATTTGAAATTTTTTCTTTTTCTTTCAGTTACTATTGCCAAAAAGTTTTTCAAAAGTTCTTACCTCAAATAGAATTTTCTACATGTGTAGCGCGTTAATCAATTCCGTTGCCTCACATTCTAGAACTTTCTGATGTTCCTCCAAACTTTCCTTTCCAAATTGTCTTCGTATTGATTATATTCTCCTTGAATTTCATAGATTCTGCTGTTCTGGTTGCGATCTTAAGAATATAATTTTAAATGATCCTGTCACTAGTTTCAGGGGCGTGCTGGGTTTGATGGCCCCATGCGGGATTCCATTCCGAAAGGATTCGCTGTGGGGCCCTAAGGCGGCCTTCAAAGGGGGCCCCCGAGCGGGAATCCCGCATTGATTGTATGGCCAGCAGGCCCCTAAATAGTTTTACCTTGAACTACGTAATATTAGGTCCTGCTGCTTTCTCAAAAAATGAACCATGTGTAGGTCACAAGGGTTACAACAATATTTGAGTTATTTAATATATATTTGTCTCGTTAACATGGTTAGCCCTTCCAATTGATAAAATACAAATTTTTCCCAAAAGATCATTTAATCTCTCAGTACTAATATAGAGAACATAAGCAGGGGTGGTGAATCTGCTGTTAACAGCCATTTTGGCTGTTTGCTGTTAATAGCTAAGAATTCGTCCCCAATTGGCCTTAAACCTTAACTACATTTAAGTCGCCTTCAAGTTCTTCACTGCATTAAGTCGCCTTCAAGTCTTAATTAACGCCAATTTAAGCTGTTAACAGCCAATGTGAGCTGCTAACACCCCTTTTTGAGCTGTTAACAGCCAATTCAAGCTGTTCAAATTCAATAATTGTTTCAATAAAATTAAGGAAAAGGGATAAGGAAAGAAAGTTATACGTACTCAAAAATGTTTAAATTCGAATTGTATATCGTATTTACATAACAGTGAAATTTGAAACTAAATGACTATATAATATTATTTCAATTATTGCATTGGTCAGCATCCAGGGTGGTAGCTAGAATTTTTGAACTGGGGGCGCACAACCGGCGCACAACATTAACTGATGGAGCATTTCTTATATTCTTTAATATATATTTTACATCCCGGGGCTCGTTCTTTTAGGCTCTGATGGATTTATCATTTCATATTATTTCACAATGTAATAATCGATATTCTTTGATTGCAAACATTGTTCCACAAATCACAAAATTAATTAGTGCTTGTGCTTCAAACACACCAATAGGCAATAGAGGCAATAAATATGAAATTATATCACTTAATATTTAATACCTCAAATGAAACTTGCAATGTTTCCAATATATTTATGGGAAAAAGATTCAAAGAAAAGTAATAGAAAAAGTTTAATAAGATGGCAATAACAATTTATCTTTCGATTATATCAGAAACTTATCTATTGAATTGTGATCGGAAATATACTTAAAATGAATTTTAAAAGTTCGAACTACATAATTTACTTATTGATTCTTTTCACAACTACGTACAATCTATTTTCTAGCAAGTACAATGTCTTCCTCCCCATCTGGCTCTTTCCCAGCAAACCCCAAAAGAAAAAGTTCCTTTGAACTGATGTTTGGGCAATCAAATCCTAGCCTTAAGAAACCTAAGCCCGAGAATGAAAATAAGACTGGTTCCAGTGAAAACTTGGATGATGATTATTTCGACTATGAAGACATTGAGACAAGTGATAATGCTCCAGGTCCAGCAGATTTATCTAAATGTCCAAAACATCCTCCGACCCAACCAGTTAAGCACCAGTACCCTGGAATTGAAATGCGGAAGAGAATGCGTCTTTTCAGAAGGACTACTACCAGGCTTTCCCGTGGATCGAATGGTCAGAGTCTACTAATCGAGTGTTCTGTTACTATTGCCGTCACTTTTGTAGAGATGCTGGTCCATTAGCCAAGAAGGCATTTACGCATGATGGTTATCAGAAGTATGACACAATAAGAGAGGCGTTGAAGAGTCATCAGATTAGCCAAGCACATACCACCGCGACTACCATGTACTCTGAATTCAAGTCTCGAGTTGGTACGGATGCGTCTATCGCTGCCTTACTGCAGAAGAATCGCAGTGATCAAGTAGCAGAAAATCGTAGCTATATCAAGAATCTTGCAGTAATTGTCCTTTACTTAGCGGGTCAAGGTTTAGCGTTTAGAGGTCACTGTGAATCCCAAATCGGGGTCGACAACAGTGGAAACTTGGTAAATAAGGGAAACTTTCTCGAGACGGTAGACTTGGTAACGAAGTTTGGGGAAACATTTAGGAGAAGGGTGAAAAATTCGCCTAAGAATGGATCATACTTGAGCAGTTTCACTCAAAATGAACTTCTTCAATGCGCAGCTGAACTTATCAGGTCGGATATTTCTGACGAGATTGAAAGAGCTGGTTACTACAGCTTGATGGCAGATGAGACTAATGACGTTAGCAAAGTTGAACAGATATCAATAATTGTACGGTATTTGAGCGGATTAGACCTCCGAGAGGACTTTTTAGGCTTTTTCCCTGCATTAAATGGCCTTACCGCTGTGGGTCTTGCAAACTCAATTCATAAAGTGCTAGTAGATGCCGGTATAAGTCTGGATAATATGGTAGGAATGTCTTTCGATGGAGCTGTTTACTTTCTAATTGCTCGTAAAATAAATCACCTATTGTCATGGAATAAACTAAACTTAGGTTTTCAAATACGCTGGAAACATCTAAAATACTTTTGAGAATGATTTCTCATCGGATTTAACCACTATGGACACTCATTTTATTATCAGCCTATGTGCATTAGAGTGGGTTCTTGATCGCATTCATATCTGTTCTGTGCAACTACAGTCGTCAACTGGAACAATGCGGACAGCTGTAGATGCAATTGATTCTCTAACGTATCAATGTGACCATCGCCCTATTCCACAAGCAGATGAACGTTTTGAAGAAGTTTGGGAACGAACCAACAGCACTAATTAAAGAAACTGCATTTCCTGCACCACAAAGGCTTGTTAGGAAAACCAGGAGGCAAAATCAAGCAGCAGGAGAAACGAATAAGAATTTTGAAGGTCCGAATGAGTGGAGGGATTATCTTTTCGATGATCTATTAACAGCTGTACGCGAGACACTACAGAAAAGGTTTTCCGACATAAATAAACAAATTATGATTTCTGTGGGCTGTTTATATCCTAATGGGGAGAAGTTCCTTGACCTTAAACTACTTCTTCCATTGGCCACCACATTCAAAGTAAATACAGAAGCACTTAAGCCACAAGTAGAAACCTGCAAGTTAATGCTCACGCGCATGATAGAGCTTGGAAATCCTGCAGCAGAAGGCATCTGTAGTCTTTTCGACTTCTATCGCTTCTTACTGCCACATAGAGATTCCCTATATTGCCTTTTCACACTGGTTTGCATTGCATGTACGCTACCGATATCAACGGCTGGTTGTGAAAGGAGTTTTAGCTGTTTGCGGCGCATAGAAACATGGCTTCGTGCCTCCATGAGCCATTCTCGGTTGTCAGATTGTGGGGTACTTGCTATGTCCAAAGATAGGAGGAAGGAAGAGACAGAAGAAGGTTTGGACAGGCTCGTGGAACGCTTTGCAGGTTTAGGGAAAAGAAGAACCAACTTTGAATTATAATGACATTAGACAGAATTTAGACTAGATTTTGTGTTCTCGTTCTATATTCGTAGTTACTACAGTTTCTAAACAACTTATTGATTAGCCTTCAATGTTTACAAAATATTCCCAATTCCAAGTGGGGGCGCCTCAAGGGGCGCATGAGAATAAAGTGGGGGCGCAATGGCGCCCCCAGGCGCCCCTTTGGCTACGCCCTTGTCAGCATCTAGCTGTTAACAGCTTCGATTTTCATTTGCTGTCAACAGCCAGTGGCTGTTTCCATCCCTGAAAATAAGTGAACACAAATATACAAATATATTAATTATAATTAGTTAATGAAATAGCGCATAAATATTCATGTTTTTGAACTTCTTTAATTACGTTTCTCTTCACCTCTTGATGTTATTAGAGAATTTACATTCATACTTTATTAGATAAAATGCAATTCATAGATATAAGTTGCTTTCGCAACACGTTCCAACCTAACGCTTTACATCCTGTTTAAGTCGATTAAATCAATAGTCGTTGGATGAGAATCTTACGAGAGGGTCCAGCTAATAGTGTTTGCATTAAGTCATCGTTTTGCTCGAGTTTTCCAGAATATTTTAAAAGAGAATTAATGACCTCGTGTATGCAGTCAAATTGTCATTTCTGATAACCTCATATAGAAACGTACTTGCTTTCTTTAGGCTCTTCGATTTGAAGAAATGTAGGTTCTGGTAATAAATGAAGACATGATTCACTTTTTGACTTATTGAAATAAGAATCTACTGCGTAGCCAGCGAAAAAAGCCAAACTTTGTAGATTTGAGAAATCATTTTCTAATTTTTTGATGTATTTTGATAGTATAGTAATAATTTCCATATATGCGTATGTATATTTGATCACGTCATTGTGGTTAAATCCGATGTGAAATCATTCTCAAAAGTATTTTAGATGTTTCTAGCGTATTTGAAAACCTAAATTTAGTATATTCCATATGACAATAGGCAATTCATTAAACGAGCAATTAGAAAGTAAACACTGGCCTGGAAATGAAATGAGCAAATACTTGACTTATCTAGCCGTATAATATAGTAGGCCATGCTTCAGCTAAACCCGAAGTTTCAATAAAATATTAGCAACACCACTTACACCAGAAACATAAGTACTTCGTGACATTTTTTCTCAATAAAAGTTATCAATCCATATATTAAAAGCATAATTGTTGTCTGCTTTTGTGTGTGTCAGTCTATAATTATTAGGGAAGACAATATGCTCTAGAAAAATACAAATTGGAATGGAAGGGTAATTTTAGACGTTCACAAGGATGAATTGGTCTTCTAAACGAAATATCGGCGCATAACCTCAACCGCTTATAAAAGCGCATAACCTCAACCTTCCAACGGGCAAAATTATTGATATAGTCAAACTAAATATGTACGGTACTCATTTTACTAATAATCACGTTTAATGTTAAAAATATGGACAATACACTTTCTGAAATGCGGGGAAATTCCAGTACGTGCACCCTTCGCAAAAGTGCCCGGATATGGGAGGTTTGAGTGTATTTGGGAAAACTCAGTAGTTTTTGTCCGAATCGCCCACAATTTTAGATGACAAGGCAGCATAAAATGAAGCACACGTATGATTCATGGGATTATAGCCTCACGTAGGAACTAATTTGGATTTTACTCTTATAATTTTGAATTAGTCGACACAAATTTGTCCCACTATACTATAGACTATATATTGTATTGTGTGTCTTCAAAATTTAACAATTTTCACTTTTATTCTGCGCCAAGTATTATCAAAAACGTACCTCCAACTGCTTCCTCGTTGATCAAATTGTGTTTTGGAGATTTAATCTTCACCTACATTTTTCCGAGATTGCATACTTTGATTAATCCAGTTTGGATTCCATCAGTTTACTTCTATTGGTGATTTATTTTTGCTTACGTCAATCACATAATTATGCACGATATTACTATCAAAGATAGTCAACGATTTACCTGCCTATATCTTCTGCATTGTAAATGACATATTGATCCAACAATTTATTGTCAGGAGGAAAATCTTGGTATTAAATAGCATTTTAATTAATAAGTTGAATTACCTTGACTCCCAAATTGCGACAAACTAATCTGAATTAAATTAAGTACGTGTAATTTACAATCCACAGGCTTAACTTAATTATTATTTGTGATTTTTTGATGTTGGTAAGGTCGCGAAGCGTCCGTTAATTGTGTTTTGTAGTCTAACACGAACAAAAAAGGACACGATGCGACCTAGACCGAAGAAGTGGTTTATATCAATACCAAATAATTCATAGTAACTATGGAAGAAAAAGTGTTATTTCATTGTTTCTGCTCATTAAATATGTAAAGTAGGGACTATCATTGGAAAAATCAAGGATATAAAAATAGGCCCAAAAATAATAACAGCCCTAAGCCCACAATACCCTAAATCCGGCACTGAATAGAGCCACCTCGGGACCAGGTTGTTTTGACCCGATTAAGCGGAGTAACCGATTAACCGAAAATATTGTAAGCCAAACTGTAATTCTGTCCTATAAACCCTGTAAAATTTGGACTCGATTATGCGGGAAACAGATTAACTGATGGCTCTATTAAGCGGAGTTGACTGTATATTTATGTGGTTACTGAGATTAGGATGTGTATTTTTAGTAGGGTATCTGAATGAAATATTCAGATTATATTTGTTCAGAAAATTATGATAGATTTAATTTTATGAATTCATATGAAAACAAAGTAAACCATCAGATAAATTCATGTTAATTTGGATAAATGAACGATTCGCCTAAATTAATTGATAATTTTGTTTCGATTGTTTGATAGTAATGATCTCCATTATTAATTGAGTTAATAGATGACTATTTCTCCTAGCATATAATTTGACATCATCAATAGTAACGGTGGTTCTTTTACCATGTTTTGAAAAATGTTCCATATCTGTTGCCATCAACAGGATTATTTGCAAGGAGATTTCCGTGAGGCCAGATAAAAATATCTTGCAAAAATGTGCTCCTTCTCCGGATCCAATATTAGTAGCTAATTCACCAATCCCGTAGAGTATAGTGGCTTTAAATCTTAATTTTCGATCATCCGATATTGTTGCATCGTTTGGTGAATTCATTTTAGGTAATTCAGCCATAAGTTAAGTCATTCACACAATAGCCATCAACGATCAATTAATTAAAAGAGACAACTATTCTAACATTAACAGGTAAATAATATTATAACGCTGGTGCAACATTCAGGGTGACCACCCTCCCGGTTTTTTTCCTTCTTTTCTCCCATCCTCTCGACCTCCCACCAAACTTTTCAAACTCCCGCTTTTTTGGAAATTGTTGCTACACTTAAATTTAATGATACATAATTAAATAAGATGCTTCTAGTTTGCTAAAATTAGTAATATTTTGCACTAAACAGTGGTTTAAAATCGGATTTAGTAAACTTTAGGTATCTATGTAAATCCTAGCGACACATAATGTATTATTTACATATGGGTTATCAATTACTTATGAATACACCACTAATTTTAAAAAGTTGGTGGGATTTATATTTTTGGAGTTATGACGTCATTGTCACCTTCGAGGATTTTCGAAAATCTGCAAAACCAAATGTTAACTCGCTAAAATATTATATATTTTTGTTTCAAAGTTGACATGAAGGTGGCTTTATTTATGTTATATGCTATGGCACTACTATTTTTGAATAAACTTCAACTCGTCTTGGGATGATTACATCATCATGATTATACAAAATTCATTATAAATTAATCCTGTAACCTTTGCCAAGATTGGCTAATTGTTATACGAAATACCTAATCCTACAATTTTTTAACCAAAGAGCACTATTTTAATATTTGTCTAAGTTAGTGTGTATATATTTGAATATCAGTGAATTCATCTATTCTAGATTTCTACTAAAAATCTTTTTCTAATCTGCATTGGTAGAAATTGTTTATGAAGAAATTAGATTCTCAATATTTGAGATTTGTTGACTTTCTATCTTGCATTTCATTCTCTCGGTATGCCCTGATTGACCACATCTTGCACAAAATAAATTCCTCCGATATGATACTAGTACAGGGTCGCTTTGTGATGATAGTCTCACCAAAATATCAATAATATTACTTTCAAAGTTGTACTTGTGCGATAAATTTTCTGTATTTTTGAAACTAACGAGCCCTTCGGTCTCGGTCGCTTTGCGACAGATCGGTGCTACGCGAGCTACGCACCTCAAGTTAACGGCCGCTGTGCGGCCTTATTCCTCACATTTTCTACCATGGAAATGGTAGATAGGGACTTTATGATTTTTATTTTTATTAATTTGTTTACCTATTTGTGTAAACAACAACAACAACAAATACTCATATTAGAATTTTATAAATGCGAAATTCGTGTTCAGCACACTTGTTTACCTATAATACCCGTTGGAAGCTAACTTCTAGGTTGATTTTGAATTTTCATTAATTTGTTTACCTATTTTGTGTAAACAACAACAACAAATATTAATGTTGCAGTCTAAGTGCAATTTTAGTTCAAGTGCACTTGGACTAGTCTAAGTGCACTTGAACTGGTGTAGTTAGTCTAAGTGGAATTGGACTAGTCCAAGTGTGAATATAATTTAACTTCTTACAAATGGGTAGCTAAAATTAGCTCGAGTTGTCCCATGTTTCAGAATGATGATATCAACTTTCAATTAAAAAATGTATTAATTTGACGTATGTTTATTGAGAAAGGGGTCTGACTGAATGGTGGAAAATGGTGGAAAACATCGGAGAGTGGTGGAAAATGGTGGAAAACTACTTGACTGAATGGTGGAAAATGGTGGAAAACGACTGAATGGTGGAAAATGACTGAATGGTGGAAAATGGTGGAAAAACGGGGGCTGACTGAATACAGTAGAACCTCTATAAGTGGGGAGCATGGGACGGCGAAAATTTCAATTGCCCCCCATTCCCCGGTTATAAAATTCAATTGGAAAAACATTATATATGCTATATTATACAAAGTATTCATATAACACACACATTAATGCACGTTATAGTTATTATTTGTATATTATGACAATTTAGTTAACTGCTGATCTACACTAGGTGATTTCTTCTAAAAACATCAGAGTAGATCAATCGAAAATATTTTTTCTGTAGAACTTTAGAGTCGATTTATTGGAAATATTGTATTATTTTATAAGAATCATGTTAGGATTTGTCCATTCCCCCCATTTATGGAGGTTGTTTTGTATGCAGATAAAAACTCCTTGAAATTTATGGTCCCCCATTCCCCACTTCCCCGCTTATAGAGGTTCATTTGTATGGATATATACGAATATGGTAAAAAAATTCCCCACTTATGGAGGTTCCCCATTTATAGAGACCCCACTTATAGAGGTTGCACTGTAGTGGAATCTAGTGGAATCTAGTGGAATTTGACTGAATAGTGGAATCGAGTGGAATTTGATTAAATTGTTAAACACTACGTATATGCTATAAGCTACGTGTGTATCATATTACGTTAATTTTCGCCCATGTAAAATTGTTTGCAATGATTGAACTAGTGTTGTGCATGAAGTGACACAATAGGATTTATTAGTTAGGCTTTGTTACCATGTTATTTAGACACATCTTATTAACATTATTTATCAACAATTCCTTATCAAATCCAGTTGGTATTCATTGGGCAGTTCAATAGAGATGATTAGTAAGAATACTAATATAGTATCATATTCCACCATTTTCCACCATTCAGTCAGACCCTTGAGAAAGTGATGATCGAAAATTATACATAGTAGTGTTAATTATGGTTATTGGGACAGTAATTATTAGCCATGCTTAAAACATCTAGGTGGTCTTATTAGTTATTAAGCTAAATAAATAAATACAATTACACTGACCGATCTAACTTATTTGTTATTTCATTGCTTCAACCCACTTGTTCATTACTTATTACCTTGTATCTACTTTCCTAACTTATGGATCATAAATCTGATTTTTTGGAAGATATTAATAAGCTAACCCTCAAATATAACTCACAAATTTTTACTGAACAAGATATCAACGATAAAATTCTTAGTTTGCGTACACCACCACTATTGAAGAATACCCCTGAACATTATGCATGGATCCGTTTGAATGCTCGTTTTACTATTGTTCAATATCAATCTTCGCACATTCTATATTTAAGAGCGAAGGATACCGGATCAAATAAACGTGTAATTGCTATAGAGGACATGTATGAAACATTAAAGCGAATCCATATTGAAATGAATCACTGCGGACGTGACGGACTCTATTCACGAATATCCCAACAGTTTTACGGCATAACTAAACATATATGTCAAATCTTTGTTTCATACTGTGAACTATGCCAACTGAAAAAAGCTAAAAAACCGCTAAAGTCTTTGGTCGTTAAGCCTATTGATTCTTCTTCTTACTTGTCCCGTGGTCAAGTGGATTTAGTTGATTTTTCAACAACTTTTCCTGAGGAAAATCAGCCATACAAATCGCTGCTTGTCTATCAGGATCATTTTACCAAGTTTGTGAGAATGCAAGCTCTTAAAACCAAGACAGAAGAAGTAGCGAAGGTTTTGATGGACATATTTTGGGACATGGGTGCACCCACCATATTGCAGTCTGATAACGGTAGAGAATTTAAAAATGAAATATTACTCAATATATTGAATCGGTACTGGTCTTCTTCCGAAATTATACATGGGAAACCTCGACATCCTCAAACTCAAGGCTCGGTGGAGAGTGCAAACAAAGACATCAAGAGACACTTTACGGCTTTACTCTATGAACGGCAATCAACTTGCTGGGTTAAGCATTTAAAAGAAGTACAATATAAAAAAAATAGCAGTTACCATAGTGGATTAGGAATGTCTCCATTTCAAGCAGTTTTCAACACTAAACCTCCCATAAGCCTTTCCCACCAGGGCATTCCAGATGAAGTAGCCAGTAGTATTGTGACAGAAGGGGACTATGAACAAGTAGTAAATGAGATAAATCAAATAAATCCTCAAGCTTTAACTCCTCCCCTTCATATACCATCATACTCACTAGAAACATCTGAGCTAGATATTAACAACAATTTATTTCAGTCAAATTATACAGACACTTATCTAGAAGACATCTCTCAGCCTGCTTATCCTTCCAACCTGCTCGTGTTTACAGATAATTCATCTACATATGAGCCTTACAGTTCAAAATTTCCTCCAGTTACTACTAGTTGCCCAGATATTGATAACTTTATCAACAGTACAGTACACGAGATTCAAACGACCGCTTCTAGAAGTACTGTTTGTCCAGTTTGCCAGCTAGAAACATCAGGAGCTCATTCATGTCTAGATTGCTTTAGCTATGTTCACATTATTTGCGGTCGTAATATTGGAGAGGAAGGATTTGGGAGTTGCATTCTGTGTAATATATGCGATTTGAAGAGAAAGCAAAATGATGCTGAATCAATGAGGCTTGAATTAAAAAGAAAACAACAACAGCAACATCAGCGTATGCTAAAATCTAGTATAAATAGACTACCCCCTGCCGATATTGGAGACAGTGTCTCAATGCCAATCTCATCGCCAGATATCATGACAACATTAGGTAGCAAGAATTTGTTAGGTATCAATTCGGATAAACAAGAAGATTTGTACACTATCTCGACCAGACAAGGGACAATAGAATCTCTTTATACAAGGAATCAATTTGAAGTCTGCCCAAAGAATATATTACGAATAGATGAAGTACCTGCAAACACAATATCTCAATGCAGTGCAATGCGAAACGCTTCACTCTTCTCAACTCAATATTGTAACTGCAAAAGTTGCAAAAACTCCAGGTGTCCTTGTCGAAGATCTCAAAAACATTGTCATTCGAAATGTCATAAAGGACGAGCATGTCAAATAAACTATAAGTAATTAACTTAGGAATTGAATAGCGATAAGAATAGTTAGCTATTAATTTGTTCAGTATTTATTCTTTGGACATGATTTAATAAAATATTAGCGAAAGATTCTCCAAAAACTATCCGTTGCTTCGCAACGGATAATTCAACCGCTACGCGGTCTCGCATTTTTCAATAGACAATAAATATTAACTTTTTATTTACCTCTTTTTGTCAACAACAACAACAACTACAACAACAATAAATATTCATAATCTAAAATTTTAATTGCGAAATTCGAAATCAGCATATTTGTTCACCTAGAACAGCGATTTTCAACCGTGGACCCCCTCCCATTGAACCACTGATCTAGAAGTATTATTATATCATTTGGAAGTTAGTCTTTATCTCAAATATTAATGCGGTTTCTTTTAAACAAACAAACACACAACAATCGAATTTAAATAATATAGATATATATCATATACCTAGGAATAGTACGGATTACCGTATTTTTGAGTCTCTGGTAGAAATGATTTGTTATATAATTTCGTTATGAGAGTACTCGTCATATTCGTGTTCAAATGAAATTTATAATGTATAAAATCCTAACATAATACAGTATATTAAGATTTATAGATAGGACATGTAATATACTGTTTGGACTGGATTTAGGGAGTACCCTTAGACTTTGAGATTATAAGCAAACAGTGGTTTCCGTTAACTGTTTTAAAATATAAATATATATAAAGGTTACTACCAATAAATGTGTGATATTGTTCTTTTTGATATTAAATGCTGATTCATTTGGCTGTTTTAGGAGTTTATTTTTTGAGTTTTTAAAGACTTTTCCCGGATGATATATTTTTGAATGTTAATTAAAACCCAGTTTTGCCCTACTATCAATCTATCATGTGACACACTTCTCCAACTAATTCAGGACCCCAAAATTCTTAAATATTCAAATATATAATGACCTCGAGCTAATTTTAGCTACCCATTTGTAAGAAGTTAAATTATATTCACACTTGGACTAGTCCAATTCCACTTAGACTAACTACACCAGTTCAAGTGCACTTAGACTAGTCCAAGTGCACTTGAACTAAAATTGCACTTAGACTGCAACATTAATATGAGAAATTTATAAACGCGAAATTCGTGTTCGGCATATGTACTTGTTTACCTATAATACCCGTTGGAAGCTAACTTCTAGGTTGATTTTGAATTTTCATTAATTTGTTTACCTTTTTGTGTCAACAACAACAACAAATATTAATATTATAAATTTTTAAACGCGAAATTCGTGTTCAGCATACTTGTTTACCTATTATAACATTTGTTACCAATTATAACATTTGACAGTTAGTTTATATCCCATATATTAATGCGGTTTCTATCCCCCCGTAACTTTTAACACAATCCGGACAAACACACACAAACACAAACACAACAATCGAGATTTAATAATATAGATTTGCTACAGGATTCTGTCCCTTCTTCAGTAAGTGATTTCAACCGTATCCTGAATTAGAGTCTCGAATAAGTTCCTCTGAGTGTGCAGGAAGCTTGTGTAAGGTAGGCGTCATGCTCGCCCATGGAAAGGAATCCAGCACTAAAAGATATGTTTCTTTACACAGTTTTCGCAAATCTGCGGTGTTTATTAATTGGCTAGAATTAAAAATCCTTAAAATCGCAGAAAGTTGAGTATGTACTTTTGATAATGCAGAACTGTTTTCGACAGCTATCAATGATAAAACACATTCGATGAAATTTGTATCTTCTAAAAACGCCCTTCTTGCAACATTTCCCGTCGAGGTTGTTCCACCACTTGTGCCTGGTATATCAACTTTCAATCCGGTCTTTTCTTGCACTATTCTCTGAACAATCTTCATTGAATATTTGATATATGTGGTAGTGGTTGACCATTTCAACTTTCCAATATGCAAATGGTATACTAAAAGATTGAACCTCCTAAAATACACGTTTAAGAGTGAAGTGGAGAAGCAGCAATGAATTTACCTTAGAAATAGGCTGGTGAGTTAAATTATATCGGTCTTTAGATGGAAGTGAAAATAATCCCTATATATCTTAAAACTCTCCAAATAACTGAATCGCATCAGTAATTGTTCTGTTTATTGGGAAGCCGTCTTACGAAATTCTAAAGTAAAATTCTAATAATATTTCCTGTTTGACACACTTTTGTCACCTCGAGTATAGGAATATAAAGTTCTATAATCTTTTTCAAAAGCCTATATCTCAAAAGTTACATTTTCGAACTTTGGTAGGATGTATGTATATTTGTCAATATAGCAGGTAGAAACAAAAACTCAAGGGTTTTGAGATGCTTTCGTAGGACGACATCCTGTCAATTTTTGGATATTTTCTATTTGAAATACTTCAAGAAATATTTCAAATTTATGTTGAAAAATTTCAATATATGATTGGCTTCACCCAAATGTCCTGAAAATACATAAAAAATATGTTTTCCACAATCGTTGGATGAACAGCGTATATATATTCAAGATAAACATTATAATTAACTGTTAAACTCCCTAAAGTTCATCATTGGTTAAAAATCAATTACAGAAATACTTGATTTGAGAAAATTATTATTTTCTATGCTACTTTGAATTGCCAATATTAAAGCTTTTTTGAATACATCTCGCTTTTGCGAATCCGAAACTGTAAAGAGGTTTCAATTGGGGAAAAATTGTTGAAAATTCATGAGAAGTATTCCCAACCTTAAGGAAAGCATGGATGGTATACAATTTATATCCCACGAGCGCCGAATCGAAGGTACCATTACAAAAGCAGCTGGGATACCTAGTTAACAATTGGAAATTTTCCTGGGTGCCGAGCACATTCAAATCCAATTCTGGGTTGTTTAGGCAAGGAAAATAAATTATTTTTTTGATTTTTTGGGGAAATTTAAATCATTGATTTGAATGAACATAACTCAAATTGTATAATAGGTATTCAATTTCGAATTTAGCAGTAAGTATACTTTGTAATATTACGTCGAAATAACTACGATTGTAATAGGTTTCACAATTTTCAAATAGTAAAATCAACTTTAAATCAATTGATTTTGATTTTGATTTTATTTAAAAAAAAAATTATTCACCATTCCTGGGGTTGTTAGAGATTAAAAATAGTTGTCTTTTTATAGTATGCATCGACTCGAAAAAATCATCATCCGGAGCCAAATATACTATAAAATAGTATTGTAGTAACATAGCTATGTGTATACAAGCCAATTTACATGTCTAGCATTTCACTGAGTTATTGCCTTATTGGGTTAATAAGGTGATAGAATACCGCATTTTCGATACACGATAACCCCTAATTTATATTGCGTTTTTAGACATGACTTTTTAGTAGGAAAAATTATAGTATTATCACAATTCTCTAAAATGAAAATTTGAATTAGATACTGATAGTTTAAAATAGCGTAATAGTGAATCCATACTAATCCATACTTTGGCGCAAGTTCTATTATACACTTTAAAAAAAAATAAGGAACACCTTTATAAGGAACTCCAGGCTGAGAATTGGCAATAAATTAAGGAACTCTTAAGGAAATGCCCAGCCTGAGATTATAAAACCATAAATAATATACCTATCATAGTATCATTTATTAATTTATCAAGAATAATTCTACATCGTCTATATCTTTCTTTGATATATAATCAATTGTATCATCTTCAAATACTACTTTAAACTCATCAAGCCTACTGTTAAAATATTGGATCTTTCCAATAAACCACCCATTTTCATATAACCCTATAACTTGTTTTACAACGAGTTCATGGTGAAAAATCCTATCAGCTATATTTTCCTCAAGTTCTTCACTAGGGTTGCCAGACGTCCGGGTTTGACCCGGACAGTCCGGGTTTAGAGTCATTTGTCCGGGGTCCGGGTTTGGAGCTATTTTGTCCGGGTTTGGAGAAGTTAGCACTATTATGAAGCAATATGCACAATAATTCATATTTTCCTAATGTTATAGGTTATCATTCCTTAGTTACTAGTTAATATTATGTTATGTTATGTTTCAGAATTTATCTATTCTAAATAGGCTCTTACATTGATTGCGTTTATAAATCTATTAACTATTAAGTGATAAGTACAAGCAATTTCATAAATAACACAATGTATAGTAGTTAGCATTTTGATACATTGTTAACAATATGCCTTAGATGTACGGTAGATATGTTAGGAACAACAAATATGGTTTATAGTGTAGAGAAAATTTTTTGTCCGGGTCTGGCCTTATGAAAATCTGGCAACCCTATTCTTCACGCTCATCATCATCATCATCATCATTTAGAAGACATTCGTTCTCGTGTTCAATATCTACATTTTCATTTGGCTCTGGGTTTTGCATGCCTGGAGTCACAGATCCGGTTCAATCATAGAGGGAGGAGGAATATTGTAGCCAGGTAATCCTTCTGGTTGCACCAGGTGATCCTCAGTACCATCAGCGGTCATGAGACAACCAGTCTTTTGCCATATCCGCAATCTGAATGAATCGTACTGCGAATTTATCAAATTTTTATATGCTTCACCTACCCAATGAGTAAGCAAAATCCGCCGCTCTTTCCTGCTAAAATTTGCGTGCTTTCATACTACTTGGTGGCATTGTCATCCGAGTCAAGCCACTCATGATGCTTTTGGTTTAGGAAAACTTTCAGTAATTCAGCATATCCAGCATCTACCGGTTGCCAGATGTCAGTTGCATTAGGTAATCCATACCAGCAAACGCCATTAAAATCTGAAACAGATTTCGTAAATTCGTCAGATACCTGTGCTGATAAATTGTCGCAAAATAAGACAAAACGATCAATACTATGTTGAACTATGGGGGAGAGGCTACGTTTTACCCATTCGACAGAAAATGCGGTATCTGCCCATGCGTTTTCTTGAAAATACACATCAACATCTGGGTGCCACGCATTTTTTTCATCCTTACTTATCCTTTTTCCCTTTACATTGAATATAATTGCAACTCGAGGCTGCTTCCCAGTTGGCCGAAAACAGATTTGGAGAGTGCACTGACGTTTGTCCAAACAACTTCCAGGTTGGGATATCCAAACTTTATGTTCACGATTGTTTGGGTTTTTCTTTTCTAACATTTCATATGTTTTCTTTGTATTAATGACAAAGGGACAAGAAGATTGATCAACATTAAATCGCTGCTCCGGTGCATACCTACCCCATTTGGAGCTATAAGAGTCTGCACATCCTGTCCTTATCAACCACTCTCTGGTAGTAGCATGCCATTGTTGCATCGGGAGACGAAAGTTCTCCTTGCTTAATTTACGATTTCTCTGGCGGGAGCGTAATCTTAAATCATTTCGTTTGATAAAGTTCACGATTACATGCTTCCCTACGATGGCATTTGGATCGTTCGTTTTCTGCCTGTATAGAATTCTAGCTTTTGACCATATCCAGTTGAAATCAACTCGGTGTCCTTTACTACGAGCTTCTAGGAAAACCTTCCTTAGATCCCTATATAATCCCGCGTATTTTGTCGAAGGTCTGATTTTCAAGAGTTTATTGTGGTCATTTGAAGCCGCCAACATTATCTTTCCCTTGTTCAAGCGCCACATAGATAACATTGATTTGCTGATAGTATGTTTCTGAGCTAGTACCTTGGGTGATACCCCTGCTTGAAGATTTGAAACAATTTTCGCTTTGAACACTGAATTATACTGCCGTCTACTATCTTGATCACGGGATCTTTTAGCAGGTGGCTCAATTGAAATATATTGCGCTTCAGATACTCCTAGCTGTCGTTCTTCTGAATCAACGTTCGAAACATGTTCGATTTCAGCTATACTAATAGTAAGTGGGACGTTGTTTATTTCGACATTAGTACTTTCTGAAATGTTACCGTGTTTACATTTTAGGTAAAACGTCAATCCTTGTTGATTTTTGAATTTCTCATCACAGTGGGGACATTCCAATTTGGGCTGTTCTGAAATGTCAGGTAGAATGATTTCGTTCCATACCCCACGGTGGCTAACGCGTTTTATATATCCAAAACTGCCAAGTGTTGGCTGTCTGTTACTAGCACACATGTAAAAGCTAAATACACACGTTACAACAATGTTAAAATGTTAATAATCAGTTAATTAAGTAATTGAATACGTAGGTACCTTCTTACTAAGCAATATTTCGAGCCCAAGAAAATAAGGAACCAATAAGGAACTTTGAGGCTGAAATTGGCAAAAAATAGGGAACTTCAGCCTCAAGTCTGAATTAGGGTTCCTTATCTTTTTTAACGTGTAATTGTCTTACAGTAGAACCCAGCTTATCGGGGCATGCGCGAATCGGGGCAGTCGGTTGGGAATTTGGTTTTTCCCATTAAAAATAACCCCGCGTATCGGGGCGCCATTCACTTACCTGGGCACTCCACCGAAGAATATTTTTTTGAGTAACATGCTTTTACTTTTGAGCAGCTTAGTATTCTTTGTATTGGCCGCTAAGCGTCACCCACTCACGCTAGAGACTCGTGCTGAGTTATTCGGGGGAGTTTTTCAAAAAAAAAATCCTTGAATATCATAGATTTGTGACTGCTAGTGTAGGAAAAGTATAATGTGAAATTGTAATGTGTAGTACTGCTTAAATATCAGCCTTAACTCTAGGTTTTGACTATATGTTAATGATCTGTTGTGTAGGTGTTAACTTAATTGTTTTAACCAAACATATTGGAGTTCTCTTAGAATCCCGCATATCGGGGCACTCCCTCGTATCGGGGCGCTGAGCGCTTGGACGGAGGTGCCCCGATACGCGGGTTTCCACTGTATTCATTTACAACAAATAAACAATCAAATCCTTTCTTATTTTGACATGAATCCAATGAATATGACGAAATCCACCACTCTCTTCCTGTGAAACCTTTACTCGATTAAGCGGAGAAATCTATTAACTGGTGGCTCTATAAAGCGAGTCGACTACGTTTAATCGACAGATTTGACACCAATACCTATCTTATATTCAACGGATATTTCCATATTACAGTAGAATCTCGTTAGTACGAACACGGTTAATACCATTTCGCGGATAAGACGACAAACAGTTCCACAGAATCAAGTCTCTACAAGCTACAATGGGTTTTACTCCGATTAATATGAACTCTGAATAAAACTAACAAAATTTTATCGTCCGTTGGTGCTCGTATTAACGCGGTTCTACTGTATATAGGCATGCATGTAAAGATATTATCCATGTTTTAAAATAAATCAATACTGTGTATTGCAGGTTTTTTTTAAAGGTTGAGACCTTGGTGTAGCTCAGCAGCGGCCGTGGTGTAACTCAACACTGCAGCGTCCGCTGCCGACCCGAATCGTGGTGTAACTCCAAAACATTTTGTTGCAAAATTTACACCAAGATCGGCCTTAAAAACCCTGGTGCATTCTATTTCCTGAAAATAGTGGATCTTATACTATAAGAAAACATATTGTAAAAGTCTGCGCCGATTGGGGACTACATCCTCCAGGTGAATGGCTCGATACGCCCCTGCCATCCGAGTTACCCAGTGATCATCGATTATTAATAGTTGCAGTTATAAACTCTTGTAAGTCGTTAGTTATTAAATAGGAGTTAAATTGGAGGCTTTGCGACGGATCTGTACTAAGCACCTCAAGTTTAGTGCCGTTATGGGGCCTTACTCCTCACTAAACAATTGATGATAGAGTTAGTAAACATCAATTCCTCCCATTTCCATACTTTTAACTTGTTTAGCTATAATACCCGTGAAGTAAAATTCTAGGGTGATTTTGAATATTCATTAAGTTGTTACCTTTTTGTAAACAACAACAATAATATTCATATTAAAATTAAAAAATGCGAAATTTGAATTCAGCATACGTACTTGTTTACCTATTATAACATTTGGCGACAATGAACACATTTTTTGGACGCTCAAAGAATCTTCAATTCGAATAACACCGGTTGATACCAATTTGTTATCATGAACGTGCAAATATACTAGTGCAAAATAGCCGAAATAGAAAACACGAAAAGTGATTACCGTATTACCCTGAATAAGCGCCCCGGCGCTTATTGTTTTCGTGGTCCTAAATTAAGCTGAAATTTTTGTGAAAAATCCAGAATATAATATTTATGTCGGTTCTAATGGTTTCCACCAATAGTATACCTACCGAAGTTGTCAAAATAAATGGAAATACATCACAGTGATCAACTAATGTGTATGAATTTTATCATACCAATGTCATTTTTATTGACCCGGCGCTTATTCAGCCCCCGGCGCTTATTTGGGGAAATACGGTATTTGATTTATACAGTACTAACTGACTTTACATTATATTGAGATACATATAAATTTACTAATTGCTTAAAAAAATTAGTACCTACTAAGCCGAAGTACGTACTAACCGAGTTATATTGTAGTACATATATGTATACAAAATCAAATTAACTATGTCAATTGAAGTTTAATAAATGTTTAATGCTGATATTCGTAATCAGCATAAGATTTCCAGTCATTATAGGGGTCACATGATCATGTTTGTGAGGGTATGCTGGAAATGGTTCGAAAAACCAAAACTGGAAATTGTTCGAAAAACCAAAACCGGAAATTGTTCGAATTTTTTAGTGTTGCTGCACCATGGATATGAGAAAATCCCGGCTTGAATCCATGGTCCAATAATACAAAATGAAATTCGAACTATTTCCTTTTTTGTTCGAACTATTTCCTATTTTGAAAAATTCGAACCATTTCCGCATTACCGTTTGTGAGGGAGGACATTCCTTGACAACACTGGAATGTGACACATTCCATTCTCAAATATTGTTTCTACCCTATCGAGTGACCCCTCTTTCTTCATCGCACAGTCATTAGAGAATAATTATGAGCATATAAACACTCTACGAGGTCATTAAACAAGTAATCGCGAGAGCGGGCCTTTGTCCGACACTTTCAGAAAATTTTTGGCCGCCATCTTGAAAATATTAAAATTTCGTGATGCCTCCATATCCATATCTTTTTATAATATATGTATCTATGTCTATGCCAATTTTCATGCTTGTATCAAAAATTGAACAATTTTATTGCTATGCTGCCCTACTACAGTAAGTTTTTTTTCTAATGTTCGATTGATTCTTTCTATTATATTTTTATCCTCTCTGAAATTAGTGCTCCTCTAAAGAAGGATGATAAAATCATCTATACCAACATGCCCAAAACAAAGAAGCAAACTAAACATCTTGGCATCACGGTGTCATAAGTTCCAGAAAGCCATGTTACAGAAGGACAAAAACATTCCAATCTATATCACAAACATTACTTCGAACTAGTCCCAAGAATACTAAGAAGAAAGTAAGCCTCGATACTAGCATAGGAATCAACACCTCACGGGTATTTTCATTGTGATTGAGTTGTTATTTAAAAGATAAATAGTGTTTATGTTAGAATATTCCATTTTTAACATGTACCAGAATCTCTTCAGATTTTCTACCGAATCTAGTATATGTCAACACCTTAATAACTTAAAAGTAAGGTTCCATTCTCACCTCTACAGTCTAATTCATTGAGTGTCATCTTTATTGAGACTCATTGTTATTTTTGCTTTACACCTTCAATTGACGTTAATCCAGAATATTTGTAACATCCAGTAATATTTTTCTGACAATGTTGTCATTTGTAGGAAATCCTAAAGCAGAATAATACGTGGCAGACCTTCATGACTCCTCTACATGAAGAGTTGCACAACAAGTTACACAAAGCACACGACTACACTCCCAACACGATGTTATTCGAGTATTTGGATGGTGGAAAAGAAGAGGAAGTCGTAAGCTAACAATGGTTGATACGATAACTACAAATTATCATTTTATCCATTTATTGTAGAAGAGAGATATTATGGAGATTATACTCGGATGCAGAGATGGATCCACCGGGGGGTTCAGGGTGGTTGCTAGTAAACTATACTTTAATAACTTTTAATATTAGATAACTTAATTAATCAACTGGTTATTCACTTAAAAAATGAAACGTATGGGAAACCAAGTAACACTGTATAACTTCCAACCTAAACGAGACATAAACAAACCAATTGGGGGAGAAGACTTATATCCTACACACATACATGCTGAACAACATGTATTGGATGACAGTATGCTGGAGATTAGCAAGCCTGCTAACGATATCACACATGGTAAGTTTTTATTTTCATTTTAATAAATACTGAGCAAATTTAAAATTTCATTTTTATAATATCTGACATTTAGTCTCTTTTATTTCTGCCAGGCGGCGGACAGATCTTAGTGCCATGTGCAAACTGCACAAAGGAGTAGGCTCCGGCAAAGTTGGTAATGCAATTATCCCACTAATAATTTATCAATATCTTATATTTTGATTATTTTCTATAAATCGTAATATTAATTTATCGAAAAGCAACGAGAAAGCCCTACCATTCCCTATTGCGAGTATACGCCCCTACTGCAAATATATTTAGCTAATTATATAATCTTGCATACTGGAAGCGTATTATTTCAAAATTGTACACACTTCGCAGAAGCGGATACAGGGATGTCCAGGAGGCCTGGGCTCCCCTTTCGAAACTAAATTGACTAAAATTTATTTGGCCTGAAATTGACAAAATATATACGGAACTTCAGCCTCAAAATTAAATTAGAACTCATTCAAAGAAATTTCCGTTCATAACACTTTCTGAGTGTAAATATGTTAAAAAATCTGGGGACACCAGAACCCCTTAGAAGTTGCTCGCTTTGGCACCCACTTTTTTAACATTTCTGGACACGCTAGTGTTTCGTACAATATATTTTGTCATAATAAACAACTATTTATGCAAGATTGCTATTAAGCTATTATTTAATTAACGATAATAATTGGTGAATAGTGATAATAACCCTAACTTTGACTTCTATTTCAACAGATATAAACACAGACTGTTCTCTGCATCAAGACATTGGTTGTAAGAAAGACGGACCCGCCCAACCAATAACCCTCTTCCCGGCTAAATTTGATTGTAACTTTCGAAAAACAATCCGGTTCCAGGGATCGTGGTATACTAAACACCCATGGATCACTTACAGAGAATCCCAAGACAAAGTATTTTGTTATCCATGGATACATTTCAGCATCACAAAGGTACACGACAGGTTTACTAAAGAACGATTTCATAATTGGCAACTTGCAGTTGGAGATAAAAAAAAACAAGGGCCTATACAATCATGCTATTGGTCAGCTCACATTATAGCGATGATGAAATTGGAAAACTACAAGTCTAACCCTGTCGACATCCAGGAAATACTTTATCCTAATCGTCGCATACAGGTGGAGCAAAACAGAAGCTATTTTTAGAAAATAGTCAGCTATATCAGGTGGTTTTGTCTTCAGGAAGTGGCTTTTCGAGGTGAAGAGGAACACGATGCCGGGTCAGTGTATCGAGGAAACCTCAGAGAACTTGAATTCGAATTCGAGCTGCATCCCGAATTCCTAGTGCAGAGGAAATATGTTAAAGAGCAGTATTCGATTTACACTGATTATCTCAGTAAGACGGTCTATCAATAATTTATCTCAATAATGGCTTGTACCGATTAGAAAAACTATTGCAAGAGAGATTGCTCAAGCTAAATTCTACACTTTAATAATGGACGAAGCTAATGATGTAAGCGGCTATGAACAGCTTAGTCTATGCTTACGATATTGCTCAGGATCAGTTCCAGCTGAAAGATTCATGGGCCTCATGCGTCTTTCAGATGGTTCGTTTAATGCATGTGCTATAGTCCGTGAAGCTAGAGTTCTGATTCAATTGCTGTCTGGTTTTGGGTGTACACTAGTTGGGTTAGCAGCTGATGGTGCTTCTGCTATGTCCGGTCAATTGGCTGGAGTACAAGCACTACTTAAGCATGAACATCCGTGGCTTATCTACGTGCACTGTGCTGCACATAGGCTTAATTTGGTTTTAGTAAAGGCTCTCAAAGATTTGTGTCCAAGCATGAACAATGTAGTGGACAAACACCACTCACTATTCAATTCAGCGAAAACGAATGACAGTTTTGAAGCTGAGCAAAAGACCTTAAAGGTAAAGGTGCTAAAGCTTCCATTACGATCAGAAACTAGATGGTCCTCCATGATCTATGTATTTGCTCCTCCCTATAAACCGATCATGCTCACTCTTATCAAAAGGACAGAGGATGATGACAACGCAGCTGTAACTGCTGGTGGTCTTTACCATAAGATTGTATGTGGTAAGTTCATAATTGATTGCGTCGTATTGAAGAAAGTCTTTGCAACTATTGACAACCTGAGTGAATATTTACAGGTCCATCAATTGAGTGGCATCATACTTCACACGATATTGAGGCATGTAAGCTAATGATTAGTCAGTTTGGAAACGAAACTGCAGTTGCTGAAATGTTGGAAGAGGCAGAAGAAATCAGTGCTGATTGCTGTATTCCCCTAAATATGAGCTCACCAGTTAACATGACCAGAAGTTCAACTGAACACGTTGATTACTTGAGCTATATAGAATCATTTTCAACTAAGGTTAGCCAGAATGTCTTAGCTGAATTAGAATTACGATTTCCTGATACAGGTATGGAGCTGCTTAAAGGCCTAGATGGCCTAGATAGCAATTCACAAAAGTATTTAAACTGGGAAACACTTAGAAAATTTATCGCTCATTATGGTTACGTATAGATGTCAATGAGATGTTACTTAAGTCAGAATTAGCCAAGTATCATATATTTGCAAATTCTGGAATAGGGATAGTAACAATGGATCCGTCTTTCTATCCCAATCTGATGAACCTCTTCAATTTAAAGAGAAGCTTGCCTGTATCATCTGCAGAAGCAGAGAGAAGTTTCTCTACAATGAAACGGGTGAAAACAAACCGTCTTGAGGAAACACGATTATCAGACCTCTTCCTCATTGCTTCTGAAAATGAATTAACCAAAGGTCTCAACATTAATAGCATAATCGACATCTTCAATCACACAGAAAGAAGGGTACCTCTCTAATTATTTCTTAGTTTACAACTTTACAGGGATAAATGCTTAGTTTATTTATCGTTAGATGTTGACGCATTATTATTGTTGGTTAATGGATAATTTAATTAATTAATTATTCATTTATAGTTATGCATTAATTGAATAGATTTATTTGACGTAAATTAAATATATTTAAACTTTCTTGAAAGCTGCTTTCCAATGCAGTTCTTAAAAATGAACTGCCAAAAACTGGCACAGTTGATCCGCGGGCGCTTCCCATTGCGTCCACAATTCTAAGGCCCAACCCTGGGAATTGAACCCCACCAGATATTTTGTGCTGGATCCATCCCTGCACAGTGGGCTATTATGGTGCATTAGCAAAAATTACAATATTATATGTATTGCAATTTGAATGCATAATTGCTAACATAATATATTCGTTTTACTATATTTCAAATTTGAACTTGATCAGCCTACTTGTTCAACTATACCCCCTATTTATACAAGACATTTTTTCGGTCATTAATTCATGTTTGAAAGCTTAGTTTTAGTGATACATTTTGAATTCAAGAATATCTATATCTATGCTACCTATTGTGTTTATCTTAAATTCCTTTTGAGTATTCAAAACCTTCTGAATTCAAATAAAGCATTCATTTTGATCTGTTTGTTACGGGTAACTAGATATTAATTATTTATTTTGGGCATTTATTAATATATTAATTAGCGATTTGTAGATGTTTACGCTTACCGCATTTGTGCATATCAACGCATATCAATCCAATTTACTAATATGTATACCTTTGAAACGTTGTGAAACCCAAATTAAATCGAGAGCCCCCGCTTCGTGGCGCAACCTGAAGAATCTACATAAATTCCATTCTAACCTTTTGGTTGCTATGACTGTAAAACCGTAAAATGCAGTAATTTACACTAGATAGAAGCGATATTTATTAGATGGATAATTAAATAATGTATTTATTAGATAAAACGCTGCTTTTATTCTGTGAATATTGTGCATTATCTTCTGAAAATGGCTCCTAAATTATTTATTCCCAAAACACGTCTGGACTTGGCTAAAAATTTGAGTGGTAGTTAATTTAGATGAAAATTTATCGTTAGATAAATACTCTGATAGTTAATCAACCCCACCCTTGCACACTTAGATATATAGATTTGTGTTTCAATGGTATTTATGCATATAAGAAATCCACAAAAGTAATATGCGTCATTTTTACCATATATGGTAAATATGATGACTCATCATGCCCTGGAAACCTAATGCAAAATAGAAAATTCGATGTGGCGAGAAGAACCGCAATGGTCGACTTACTATACAGTAATAAAACATTCTATAGTCCTATCTCATAAGATTAACGCGTAAAACCCTATTACTAGAAATTGGCAATAATATCCCACTGTGCATGCCTGCTCGGATGGACAACAGATCTCTACTCCAGCTATACAGATACCCAACGTGCTAGATAGTTACTGTGACAGACATGGGGTCAAGCCTTTCAAAAGGGCTTAAGTCCAAGCCCATCCCTTATCAGAAGGGCTTAAGCCCAAGCCCTTTTCTAAGCTCTATTTGAAAAGGGCTTAAGTCCAAACTCAAGTCCTTAATAAAGGGCTTAAGCCCGGACTTAAGTCCTTTTACTCTAATTATTTAGAAATCCATACCGTATTTTATTGAATAGTGCCTTGGAAAAGGGCTTGAAAAGGCTTGAAGCTCATCTATAAAGGGCTTAAGTCCAAGTCCGGACTTAAGCCCTTTTATTGAAGGAAGACTTAAGTTCGGATTTAAGCCCTCTCAAAATTGGGCTTAAGCCCTTGGGGCTTGGCCCCATGCCTGCTAGATACACACACAAAGTAGTGTATTTCGTGGTAAGTTAAAATAGTCTAACAATACACTCGTACAACTCAATTCAGTTAAATTAATATATTTGTTCAGTCTAAACGTGTCTTCGAAAGCAGGCTATAACATTAAAATTTTTCTTATCTTATATATTAAATCACAATGATTTTTTGTTTTAGTTTGTTTGTTTGTTCAGAATTGATTGAGGAACTGGTAAGAGATACAGACTTGAAATTGGGCAGGGGGTAGGAAATACTGTATCTAGAAATAATTTCTAATACAGGGTTGCCAACCCTCCCGCTTTGTGCCTTTTTTTCTCCCATCCTCCCGACCTCCCGCCAAACTTATAAAACTCCCGCTTTTTGTAAATTGTTTATATATTTATATTTTATGAAAATTTAGTAAAACAACGGGATTTGTTTAAATTATTCAAGTAAATTAGTCATCCTTCGAGCAACAAGTTTTTTTAGTTTTCGTTTATTTTCAAGTTTTTTTAGTTGTAGTTTTTAGTTTTAGTTTTTTTTTTAGTACCAAGTTTTTTTCCTAATTGTAGATATCAAAACATACTAAATAATCATATAATATCGTTCTATTCATGATATTTTTTTTAAAATAGCACATATTTTGAGTCTCCCGCTTTTTCATCTTCTACCTCAAATATTCATATCTTCCCTCCCTAAAGGTGACAAAACCTTTAGCCTATTAAATTCGAGGGTTTTCCAGTATGGATTAGCAGCTAGCATTCAATTCGTATAAAAGGATTTTTGTGTCTCTATCAATTGTTAAGTGTGCATTATAGAATGCCAATATGATACTGTGATTTAATTGGCTTAAAAAATAAGCACAAATAATAATGTCCAATATATTTGACCAATGAATATTACACTACACTTTACTAATATTAATTCTATTATAAATAGTAGTTTCCTCTTGTAGGAATCTTTCTTACTTTCTTTTTCATTTACACTTCCAACTCTAACAAAAACCCGAACAAGCTTCATTATGCCTCAATGCAATTCATGTTTTACTAAAAACGATGCATTGAGAATGGAAATTTAGAGGACTAATGAAACATTGGAAGCTAAACAAGCCAGGCTTGAGAAGCAAAAAGAGTATCATCTGCCAAATTTTGTAAAACAGAGTGGTGAAGAACGAGCTTCCAAGAGGCAGCCGTTATCATGCCCGGAGACGGGTATTCGGAAGGCGTAGCCAGCAGAGACATTGTGCTACATGCACTTACAGGGGGTTTACAGCGTATAACCGAGTGCAATTGCGCGTATGATTATTTGCATTATGTACTTTTGTCCCCCTCAGGAGATAATGGCTGGCATCTGAAAATCCCTCACAGCAGAGGGAAAGGAGATGTGACTGCATTGGAGTATTACTCTTCCCGTCTGATGGTGAGAAGTGATTTGAGCTATCTACACATGTTAAAATATTAGAGTAGATCTATACAGTGGCCTTGCTGATGCTATTTATGCTGGCGATTCTAATCCTAGAGATTTGGGACGTAAAGTGATTTGCCTTCCACCTTCACCTCGACAAATGTTTGAGTTATACCAGGACAGTATGTCTATAGTCAGGAAATATGGTAGCCAGACTTATTCATTACATTTACTTGCAATCCTAAATTGGAGGAGATATCCTCTGCTCTTATAGGAAACCAAAGAGCGACCGATCGTCCTGATTTAATTGTTAGAGTGTTTAAGATTAAATTGAAAGAATTACTTAATGATTTCTGAAACAAACACGTATTAGGTAAATCGTTGGCGCATGTTTATACAATAGAATTCCAAAAACGTGCCTCCCCCATCACACATTTTGTAATTTTATGTCAAAGCAATAAACCTCGAGAACCATCAGATTATGACAAAATTGTATGTGCGGAAATTTCCGACTCAATCCATAATCCCAGGCTTCACGATATTGTTATGCGTTGTATGATGTATAGTCCGTGTGGCTCTATAAGGAGGAACGCTCCTTGCATGCGAGATCCAAAAGCTTTTGCTAAATGTACTACAACAGGCAACGATAGCAATCCTATATACCAACGTCGTGATAACAAACGAACTGTACAAGTAAATCTATATTGTTAATTCTCGATTGTTGTGTATTTGTGTGTTTGTCCGGATTGTATTAAAGTGATGGGGGACTAGAAACCGCATATATAATTGAGATATAGACTAAATTCCAAATGTTATAATAGGTAAACAAGTATGCTGAACACGAATTTTGCGTTTAAAAATTATAATCTGAATATTTGTTGTAGTTGTTTACACAAATATGTAAACAGATTTATGAAAATTGAAAAATCGACCTAGAAGTTAGCTTTCAACGGATATTATAGGTAAACAAGTATGCTGAACACGAATTTTGCGTTTAAAAATTATAATCTGAATATTTGTTGTAGTTTCTTTACACAAATAGGTAAACAGATTTATGAAAATTGAAAAATCGACCTAGAAGTTAGCTTTCAACGGGTATTATAGGTAAACAAGCATGCTGAACACGAATTTCGCGTTTATAAATTTATAATATTAATATTTGTTGTTGTTGTTTACACAAAATAGGTAAATAAATTAATGAAAATTCAAAATCAACCTAGAAGTAAGCTTTCAACGGGAATTATAGGTAAACAAGTATGCTGATTCGAATTTCGCATTTATAATATGAATATTTGTTGTTGTTGTTTACACAAATAGGTATACAAATTAATGAAATTCAAACTCAACCTAGAATTTAGCTTCAACGGGTATTATAGTTAAATAGTTATGCTGAACACGAATTTCGAATTTCTAAATTTATAATATTAATATTTGTTGTGTTGTTTACAGAAATAGGTAAACAATTAATGAAAATTCAAATTCAATCCAGGAGTTTGCTTTTAACGGGTGATATAAGTATATAACTATGACAAATATTACTAACTATGTAATCAATTGTTTAGTGAGGAGTAAGGCCGCATAGCGGCCGTTAACTTGAGGATGCGTAGCACCGATCTGTCGCAAAACGACCGAGACCGAAGGGCTCGTGGTATTGAATTAGACAATCGTTCGGTTGTTCCATACAATCCTTATTTACTTCTGAAATATAATGCACATATTAATTTTGAGATTTGCAGTACAGTTAGTGCAGTTAAATATCTATACAAATACGTGTCAAGGGTCATGATAGAGCCATTGTAGAGTTCCATACTGCCGACTGTAGTGAAAGTAGTAAGACTAAGAACGTAGATTAAATTGCAAACCATCTAGAAGCTCGATATGTTTCTGAACTGAAGCTTGCTATCGACTCTTTGCATTTGATCTCCACGCAAATTTTCCACATGTGATGAGACTAGCTTTGCATCTAGAAAATCAGCAGCCTGTAGTATTTGCTGAAAGTGCTTCTATAGAAGATGTCCTCAGTAGGAAGAGACACACTACTCTTACTGGGTGGTTTGTTGCTATTCAAAAATTTGCGAGTGCAAGGGATCTTACTTATACAAATTTTCCCGATCAATTTGTGTGGGATAAGACAGATCGTGAATGGAAGGAGTGGGTTAAAGGGCATGGCACCGTGATAGGCCGTGTCTATTCAGCTCATCCAGGTGACGGTGACCGTTATTTCTTAAGAATGCTTCTTAATCATGTCACGGGCTGTACAAGTTTTCAGGAAATCCGCACTCTCTCTGATGGCATCGTGTATGATACCTTTAAGGAAGCAGCCCGTAGGCGAGGCCTTTTGGAGGATGATCAGGAATCTGATGACTGCTTGACAGCAGTTGCCATAAGTGAAGTACTAGCACAGCTATGCCAGCTGTTTGTGACTATTATTTTGTTCAACGAGCCATCTGAACCACTAGCTTTGTGGAATAAGCATAAAGTCTCCCTGTCTGAGGACTATTTATTTAAAGCTAGAGTATTAGCTCCCAATCTCGAATTGAACGAGTACTTGACTAACAAGGCATTAAGAGGTATTCATATCGACTAGAACAACAGGGTAAATCACTATCAGATTTTCCTGGAATGCCACTTCCGTACTCTTGGCAAGAGACCCTATGACCAATGTAGCATCATTCGATATGAAATGGATTATAATGTCACTGAACAATTAACTGTTGCTGAGGAAAATATCCGGGGGCTTAACCCTGATCAAACTGACGTGTTTGAATGCATAATGGAGGCTATCAATGATTCAATGATTGCCCAGAGAGCATTATTATTGATGGACCCGGAGGTACTGGCAAAAACTTTCTGTACAACACGATATTAGCTAAAGTCCGATCACAGGATCGGATCGCACTAGCGATGGCTTCTTCTGGAAATCTGGGATAGCAGCTCTTCTGCTGCAAGGCGGGAGGAATTCATTCTAGGCTAAAGATTCCAATTCCTGTGAATGAGTTATCCGTGTGTAGCATTTCTAACTAAACAGAGTGCCCTAGCTAAACTAATACAATCTGCCAAGTTATTAGTATGGAATGAAGGCATACTGCTGAGTGTATAGATCGGGATTTGAGAGACCTTTGTTCGTGTGACCGACCTTTTGGTGGAAAGGTTATCGTATTTGGAGGTGACTTTCGTAAAATTCTACCAGTAATTAGGCACGGAACTAGATCAGAAGTTGTATCTGCCTGTCTAAATATGTCACCACTTTGGCGTTGTGTTAAAGTGATGAAGTTAGCGATCAACATGCGTCTTCATCGATTCTTCTCAGGATTTTGTTGAAGTGACCGAATTCTCAGACTTTTTGCTAAGAGTAGGTGATGGCACTTAACCTCAAAACGAAGATAATATGGTTCATATAAATGAGAAATTTACAGTACGTGGTGAAACTTTCGCAGACTTGGCCACAACTATCTACTCTGATATTACGGAAAATTTTCAAAATCGTGATTATATCAATTCCCGCATAATTATGTGTCCTAACTCCTAAAACGACACAACAGATCAAATCAATGAGTTTGTGATGAATACAATACCCGGTGAGCTAAAGTATTATTGAGTGCGGATTCTGTAGATTCTAATCAGGCTGCCATGTATCCAATTGAGTTTTTAAATTCCATTATGCTTGCTAGCTTACCTCCGCATCGCCTCTACCTTAAGAAATACGCCTCAGTAATACTTTTGCGTAGTATAGATCCCACTCAAGGGATGTGTAATGGCTCTCGCTTAACAATTATTGAAATGTCAAGCAATGTTATTGATGCTGAAATTGCAACTGGCACATATCGTGGTAAACGAGTGTTCACTCCTCGCATAGTGATGATACCTTCTGAGACAGACTTCCCGTTTGTTCTCAGGCGAAAACAATTCCCAATTCGTCCTGCATTTTGTATTACTATTAACAAAGGATCAGGGGTCAGGGCCAGAGTCTTAATTCAGTTTGTATATTTTTACCTACTCCGGAGGCTATATTTAGTCATGGACAATTATATGTTGCTCTTAGCAGAGTCCAGAATTCTCGCGGCTTGAAAGTATTGGTATGTGGAGGAACTTACTCTGCTTCTGGTGGAGTTTCGGTACAGAATGTAGTTTATAAGGATGTATTTCAAAATCACCTGGGAAACATTTCTCCCTCCAACCAAAACTCTGGATATTGTTCCCAAATGGATTTGGCATTCGAGAATGCATTTTCTGATTCTGAGCCAGACTCGGTTCCAGGTCATACTTAAAAAGAGGGAAGTTGCCTATATCGCAAGTTCGACAAACTGAATTGATAGAATCTCTAACAGGTTCTGTTAACCAATTTTCCCTACTCATGCGTAACCATATAGCAATGCATCTTGATATGTAAATACAACCAATATTATCTATCCGAAATAATGGAATGGTTATTGTTGATAGCACTTTAAAAGATTACTACGCATCGCTTGAAGCAAGGCTATCACATTTGTTTGGTCACAATTTTGAATTATGCCCGGTAACTGGAGATGATAATTGTCTTTACCGATCCTTAGCGGCAATTATTTTTGGTTCAGAGACAATATATGAACATTTAAAATTAAAATTACAATTGATTCGTCAATTTCGAAACAGCCCTCTACACTGTTATAATGTAATGAAAATGTTACATTATAGCTGTGAAGAGGATTTGAACAATCATTTAGACGTCATAAGCAACCCAAATGAATGAGGTACTGATGTAGTATTAGCTATATTGGGTTCTCTAGCAGAGATAGATGTATTAGTTATCAATGCTACTCACACTAATCCTAATATGTGGAGAGTAGACACTATCTATGCTCATGACACATTGTCATCTACAACACAGAGTAATCCTGTGTTCAGCGGCCAGAAACTTGGTGTAGCGCTGCACCGACTACACAATGTCGAAGAACTCTATCACTTAGATCCATTTTATTATAAGTAGCTCCTAGGAATATATGTCGGCTACACTTTAAGAACTCTCTCGGAGTATTGCTTCGGCATGCTACTCCAAGATCTTTTAGCTAATTCTTTATAGATAGATATTTCAGTCAATGCATCGTCATGAATATGGACTTCAGCCAACATTGGACAGAAGTTGGGAATAGTCTAACAAAGACTAATTATTTCAGGTAGTGAACATTTTGATCCTATTTACCTAATAGTTCAACATTGTGTATACGTATTTAGAGGAGAGCTTGACAGTTTCCCTCTATGATATTATTATTTTATACTTTGTCTGTGATTTACACCACTTACTAATGATAGCTCTTACGAGAGTGAATGAATGCTTTCGGGTATTGTCTCTGTTACGTGTAATTCCTGAGTAATTGCATTCTAAAAGATTCTATTTTGAGCTTCTACTTCTTTCCATGATGTATGTATAAATCTATACGTGTATATCCATTTCATTATTTTTATACACTAACCTGTTTATTTGTTTCTATATTTTATTTTGAGAAAACTCACACCTCACAAAGCGAAAAACACCCCATTATACCCACCTCTACCGCTGAATATCTCCAAATCAACAGAAATATACGTAGCAGCAGCAAACAAGATCACTATAAGAAAGAGGTAACATAGGAATGTAATGTTGTTTCTATTTCGTTAACCTGCCCAATAAAATAATACTCTGTTAATTTGGCGTTTTGAAACATTATTTCATTGGCTACCGAAGTAGTCATAAGCAAATTTAAATTGTCCAATCAAATAATACACCAGTATATTTATCCCATTGGCCCATTATTTCATCGGCTCCGGTAATAGTCATAAGCAAAAAATTCTATAAATAGTTAAAGCAAGTTTTAAACCAATAATGCAAAATACTATCGTTAGAATTGAAAATTTAAACATTGGTAATGCCAAATCAGATCCCACACAATCCTCTTCAGATCCCAAACAATCCTCTCAAGATTCTAAACAATCCTCTCCAGATCCCAAACAATCTCAATAGCATTTAGAAAGCTCAGAGGCCTAAAAAATCCAGAGAGAAAAAGAAGAGGAAATGCGGAAATTGCTCTGCAATTTAAAAAGTTAAAATTATTGGAAAATATTATTGAAGTAAGTTCCCTTTTAATCAATTCTATATTGAATAATACAAATATCGTGCTTAATACTAATCACATTAGAATCCAGAGGCACTGAATCTGTTGAAAAATAACAAATTAACTATCAAATTAACTATCAACTTATAATTTGGTGAGTTTTCCATTCTTTAATTATATCTACATATTTTGAATCAATTTATTTTAATCTACCTCTTCTAGATTCTCACAATCAATTTACTTATAACCATCCATATCAAGCCAGTATTTATTCTATATTCTTAAATCACAATGATATGTTTGATTATTTTGTTCGAAGTGGGACGAGCCACTATGCCTCTAGATAAATATTGTAAGTGCTACCTATAAATACTGTATTAAAATACAACCAGCATATACTTTGAAAGGAATATGTTTGCTATACAAGCGAGGGCCGCAGGCCCGAGTGCAAGTTGTAAGGACGCGCGTAGCACGGACGAGCAGCTTGTATTAATTAAATTGTAATCTAATTAATAGTTTAGAGAATGCAGTATCTAAACCACAATGTTATGGGAATCATTTCACGACGCTGTTCCGCTCCGTAATCCATACGAAACACCGATGGACCCAAGGATCAATGTGAGAGCAGAAAATTGGCAGCGTAGTAAAGTGATATGTTGGGGATACAATTTGAATCAGTTTGTAGACAACCATATAATAGCGTTGGGAAGTTACTTAGCGTTTTGAACCTGGGAAACGGCACATATCGAAGGAGATGGTAATTGTATATTTCGATGCATATCTAAATTAATTACTGGGAGTGAAAACAGCCACCTACAGCTTCGTTCTATCATCTCTCGCTTTATTGCCAGTGAAGTAACAAGGAAACTATTTTCAAAACCAAACAAATGACACCGTGTAAATACCTTACCACACAAGTACTTATGAATCGTGAATACTTAGGGAACAGATGTGGAAATTTGTGCTGCTTCTGCTATTCTTGATGCCGATGTCTACGTTGCCAATAACTTCTACACAACGAAAGAGTAAGTAATTCGCGAGGTGCGTTGGAGTTTGCACAGGGCCACAGATAACCCTACAGCCATCCTTTATATGTATCCAAAACTACTTCTACCACTATCAACCGGTCGTATCAATGCTGAACACGATTTACAAGACTTATGAAACTATTTCAGATGATGTCCAAACGATTGAATAACAGCTCACAACACTCTTTCGAAAGCAATCAAAGGCAAGGTACATCGAACTTTGTGGGGACCTCTGCTCGAGGTTATTCAGACAACGCAATCCCAATCATGGCTAGAACAGATAATGGAAACCTGACCTTCAACGGCATATCCCCAGTGGCAAAGACGAGCTGTTATCTACGATCTATGATGCAAAAAACTGACGGCTAGTATGTAGGTAAATTATCTGTGGAATCAAGTGAGTTAACATTTTTAACTATCTACTCATTGGTATGGGATGAGGCTCCAATGTCACATAAGCATGTCGCTGAGTACATGCAGCGGCGTAGGAACATTATTGTGCTTGGGGGGACGAAAAATCATCAACAATATTACTACCGTCTCTTTTTGCTAAATATTCTTCGAAATTTTAATTTTCTTAAGGCTAACAAGAAATAGGATTGAAGATATGCTTTTTGCATTAATTTAATCCAACACACAAAAGACAAATGTAAATTGGAAATGACCAAAAAAATGAAATCTTCTTTTATTTGCCATCATAAATTGTTTGGCAATTCCAAAGCAAACAATATATCCAAATGTATATTATGGGATCAACAATTTTTGTATATTTAACGATTAACAAGTCAATTGTTTCATTGACAAGACTATTAAGTCAACTTTAAACATCATTAACGGACTAATTAACTTCCGTTACATTGTTTAAAGCCCTTCTATATTTTGCAAGGCTCGTCAATGCTGAAGTGAAGATAAAAGCCATCGAGTTTAAAATTGTTTCTTATACTAGTGTACAGCAGTGCTCGATGTATTAGGTGGTTTGGTGGCGTAGCCACCAGAAACTTTCAAAAGCCACCAAATTTAGCCTTTGTTGGATTATGTGACTTTTATGTATATTATACTTTTCGTTGCATTATTTGGTATTAATATTAGTGTTGTTTCAAGGCATCAGAAGTTTGTTAAGGATAAATGATTTGTCAAAACGACTGTTGTTTATTCTTTAGCCCCCGTTAAAAGTGAGGTGGTAGCTTAATTAGACGCCATCAAAATTTTAGTTTGTCGTGCACTGGTATACAATCGACTCCGATTAATAGAGCCACCGGTTAATAGATTTAAATGCTTAATGGGATAAAAATTTCACAGAATTGATAGGACGGAATTACAGTTTAACTTTATTTCGTTTAAATGATCTATCCGCTTATTCGGGTCAAATAACCTGATTCCGACGTGACTCTATTAAGCGGAGTTGACTATATATCAAAGTAGTGCTAGCAGAAATTTTAGCTTAAAAAGACTAATTAAAGGGTCACTTTATAGTTTTAGCATTTTTGCAATTTTTAGAGCTAAAAAGCTGATTTTGTTGTTGTTCGTATAATTTAAATTAACGTTAACGATTTATCGTTAACTTCGTTATAAGCACTTCGTTATATACGACTTGGTTAGGAGTTGACTGTATAGTAAATTAATTGGGGGGGCCGGCCCCCAATGTTGGATGTTGGGGCGGAGGAGGGGGCATGCCCCCGCCCACCCCCCTTTCCTACGGCCCTGAGTACATGGATCGCATATTGAAAGAGCTGTGCTCTCCATACCAATCAAATCCTACAAGTTTTTAAACAGGCAACTAGAGGTGAATTTGTGTCGGCCTGATGAATAGATCACCTCTTTGGCGTCATGTTAAGGTAATGCAATTGACTATTAACATGCACCCGGTGATATTATGTTCGCAGGAATCTCTTGAGATCAATTAATTTTTCTGACTTTCTATTGAGGGTAGGAACAGGCACTAAACCCGAGGATGAGTTTCAAATGATTCACATAGAGAAGAGATTTGTATTTCCGGAGATCATGTTTCTAGCTTGGTTATAATTTGAAGCGAAGTGTATTCCCAGTCCTTCCTGCTTTCTGCATGACTATAAACAAGGTCCAGGGTCAGAGTATAGATACTGTCGGCATATTCTTACCCTGTCCTGAAGCCATATTCAGCCATGGTCAACTTTATATGGCTCTGAGCCGAGTTCAGAATCCTAGAGGTATTAAGATCATGGTCTGTGGAGGAAAGGTATCTGTCGGCAGTGGAGTGTTGGTTAAAAATTCTAACTCGGATAGAAAACCTTTGTAATCCTGTCCGGATCTGATTACTTCATTTTCGCAGGATTCGCCGATCTATTCCTCTCACGGAATACCTGTCTTCTCGTCTCTTAGGCGAGGCTTGATGGGTGATCATAATGAGAAAGACAGAGAGTAAAGTGTCTAAGATATAGGAGTTCAGTCATAGTGATGTTATCGTATTCTTTCAATCGATGACATTTCTAATGGTTCAACTGTTATTCTCATATGTGAGGTTTTTAGGTTTCCTAGAGAAGTATTAGACGATTCGGGTAACTCTTCGGTAAAATTCGACTCAATTTAGCCCAATCAATTGGGGTAGATACCGGGGAGATACAGTCGAAACCGGTTTATTCTAACCAATTCTTTGCATGTAAATAAACTAAGGATAAAATCGATATTTAGAATAAACCGATTAAAAATAAAAAAAATTTGAATTCTTACACATTTTGATTAAATAGTTAGTTAGAAAAACTGATTAGTTAGAAAAAACCGGTGTTAGAACAAAACCGGTTTCTACTGTATTACCGCATCGTGAAGATCTCTCAATACGTGGAACATCCTTGCGTTATTATACATCATTAACCACAAAACTGTTTGATAAATTTGGAAATAAATTCAATTTATGTCCAGTTTATGGTGATTATAACTGTTTATACCGAGCTCTATCTAATATAATTTTAAAACGAGAGGTCGCTTCAGAAGTTAATCTACATCATTATTTTAATGTTATGGGTAGATCAGGCATATACAGCCAACAGGACCTCCATTGTTCTTATGATCGAATCATATCTCCAAATCAGTCGGTACTATGTTACTAACACTGAGTTGAATATGATTGGGCTTTAGCTGGGATACACGTGGTGTCAATTGACGCAACTAATGTTGACCCAAACAATTGGAGTATCCATCCTGTTTATATTCATGAACATTTGGTGGTTCAGTTAGAATGTAGTGCAATCTATGATAGTCAAAAATTTGAGAAATTTACCACAGGATTGACAATAAAGTTGGCATGAAGCACTTTAATCCATTTAACCAGTTACTCGATAGATCTAGTAAATATACATTCACAAACCAAAAGTATTTGTACCTATCAATAATTTGTGCAACAATTGGCACATGGCGGAAATATGATGCAAACTTCGTTTGTGTCATCAAACTAGTCAGAAATAAAGTAATTTCAAGTTTGTTTACTAGTTTGTTATACTAAATATTTGGGGCCATCTTAGTCGACATTCCCAAAGTAGCCTGCCTATTTCACTACAAATTTGAGAGTGACTGCAAGCTGACAACTAATTATAGGAATGTTTAGAAAATTCACAGCAAGACTAATTCTGACATGTACAATTCAGTCTTTCATAAATCGAAAGACTCTATATGGTAAGCAGAAAATAATATTTGATAAGCTCATTATCTAGTTAATTTGGTTAATACCTCAAAAAAACATAAAATACAAATATTAATTTTAAAAAAATAACCCTGATCATAGCAATCTATTTACTAAGGCAATGATAGTCCATTGAAAATATGGACGATGGACAGCGATGTATAGCTAATTTCAAAATATATTTCCGTGGCTATTTTAACTTTGTCTATGATTTGATTTATATATTTATACTCAATTCACACCCTCCTACCTCATAACATTACTTAAGAACATTTTTGACGAATATTAAATTTCGCATTATTGAGTAGCTGGATTTTAAATCTAAAACTGATCGTATATCCCCTATAAATATGAGCGAATGAATGTTCTAATAAGTTTATATCATCTTCAGCTACCACTATTATATTTGCTGATGTAAATAGTCCTGGTTAGTGTGCTATTATCTGATTACATACACACTTATTATCAAAGAAACGTGTAATAGGTGTCACATTATAACCACCCATAATTATTGTTTACAAAATTGATTATAAGTTAACGAAATTATAAATAAATTATGAATCTATTACAACTTCAACAATATCGATAATACTTGTATTCTCTATTACTATTAATCATCGTTTCATCGACTTTTAGTCATTGTCTCACTTTTATCATAGTTATACGATTTTCTTTTCAACATGACATGTGTGGTGCCAGGTTGTAAATCTAATTATCATTCTGAGTGTGGATTTACTTCTGTTTTCTCTTTCCCTACTGATGAGGATATTCGTGAGAAATGGTTCCGGGCTATACCTAGGCCGAGAGAAGATTACGAGACGCACAAACAGTTGAAGGTAAGATTAACTTTTAAATTTACTACTAGGGTATATTTCTATAAGGTGAAATTTATAAATCCCATATTTTTGTCAACCTAAATATTTGTTCTCCCCACCAAAACAATGAATATTTACACTTTAGAAAGAGTTCGGATAATCGAAGTTGCACTGTCATAGGATTATCAATATAAGAATTCATTGACACTGCTGTAGTTTCCTATGACTTCCGAATTCTTTACTTCAACACTTTCTTTGTTTCGAACTACAACTTGATACTCGTTTATTTTTAGAACTTAATTAATTAAATTTATAAATTTTAATAATATAATATAGTATTACTACGATCATCAAACAATATGATCGAAATATTTATAGTTTATAATTTATTCTTTATCTAAAGGTTTGTATTATCCATTTCAAGAATGAGGACATAGAGAGAAACTACATATGAATTTTTTGATGGTACTAAAATGGTGGAAGTACCCAGGAAAAAGATGAGTTTGAACAAATATGCAGTCCCAAGTATTTTCCCAAATTGTCCAGAATACCTGACAGATATAACTGTAAAACCCCAAAGACTTTCTAGTGCTGATAAGGAAGAGAAGATGATGCAATCGGCGTATAAAGAAAGTATTATTGACAACAAAGAAAATAATGCTAAGTTTTTTGTTGCTACTCTTGATTGTATGATTAGTAAATTGAGCCAAATTGAACTCACTAACGGTTGGCTTTGCCACATACCTAACCCATCTACAATCCTTTTCCTAAAAATTCATTTTTATGGTGAAATAACTACAATAGATCGCTCCATAATTATAGATCAAAACTTAATTTGTAAGGCTTTATATAAAGAGACACATAAAATTCAACTATCTTATAATGTACTGAATGATATGAGGTTATTGGAAAAAATCATTCAAGAAGTTGAGATATTTGAAATGGCCCAAATAAAAAGCGTCAGTTCTTCAGTCAACCCTGTTAATACACATGTTGAGAATGCAATAATGGAAATTTCTAGTGCTATCAATAAATTAGAGCCCAGTAATAATTCCCTTACTGAGTACGAAACCGGGAATACAGATTCTATGCGAATTCGTCTAAATTTTTTGTTAGATCAGCTCAAATACTTAATCCTTGATAAATATTCTCGTCGTTTTAGCATTCTTACTCAGGTTTTTTGTTTAAAACTTCAAGGAATTTCACCAGCCTCCTATCGTCTTATTCAGTCCTATAATTGTTTAATTCTTCCACATGAGCGTAACTTATTAAGAATTAGAAACAGCATCGGCTTACAGAGTGAGTATACAAAAATCATCAAAGAAATTGCAACCACTTTTAAACACCTAGAGCGACATGTCATCCTTCAAATGGATGAAGTACATATTCGTAGCGATGCAGCATATAAGGGAGGAAGAGTAATCGGGTCAATTGATAACCCTGAAGATCCACCCACGACAGTTTTTTCAATAATGATTTCAAGTTTAGCCGCTAGGTTTTCCACAATTGTACGGTTAATCCCTTTGGGCTCTTCTTCAGCAGAAAAATTATATCCAATTATCAAGTCAACTATTTATGATATCGAAGCTTGCGATCTGTTTGTTGAAGCTCTCTGTACAGATAATTACCCACTAAACGTTCGTTTTCACACATTGTTCTCCGCTGATAATACACTTGTGCCAAAAGTAACGCACCCATGCAACCCAGAAAGAAGTATAATTTTGTTTTTTGATATCGTTCATATCATTAAATGCATCCGTAATAACTGGTTAAATCTCAAGGATTATGAAAGGACATTTATTTTTCCGAAATTCGAAGAGTGTCTATTGGAAGGAGAAAAGTGTATCAATTCTATTAAATCTAATAAAACTCTTTTATCTCAGTCTCCACAGCCAACATTTCAACTAAGCATTTCACTTCCAAGACACTTTATCCAGAACTGTGTTACGCACCTTTCCAAGATATTCGAAATTTATTCACATCTGATAAGTGTAATATCTTGAAAAGAGCGCCAAGATTAACAGCTAAAGCGTGCTGGCCATCCACATTAGAAAGACAAAATGTTAACTTTGCGTTAAAAATCTTTCATGAAACAACATCCGCTGGGCTTTTATCTTGGAAAATGGAGAATAACATCGTAAACATTAATCAAACGGTCGAATTTCTTAATCTAATAAATCAGGTTTGGAAAACATTCAATGTCAATTGGGTAGGAAAAGATATTCGGTTCAATGATGATTATTTAGCTCCTATTTATCCAGGTGATTTCCGTTTGCAATTTTTAAGAAATGTTGTCTCTTGGTTGGATAGCTGGATACATCAGCCATTTGCACATGGGAAGTTAACACCACAAACTTTTACAAGCTTTCGACATACCTGTGAAGCATTACCAATGCTTGTTAACCGACTTACTCAGCACTGTGGATACCAGTATCTTCTAACTTCAAGAATCCAAAATGATGCGTTAGAACACCACTTTGGTCTGTATAGGCAAATGTCTGGGTCTCATTATCAGATATCATTTACTCAAATTTTAGAAAGTGAACGTAGACTTCAGCTTTCTAACATTTTAAAGGTGTTTGCTATTAAATGCCAAGTTACTTCAGACGAAAAACCAGTCTCTCTAAAAGAATATATTAGCCAATTTAGTGACAACAATGATGTTGAAGAACAACTTGATTTTGAAATAGAACTCTATATAGATAAATTGAATGAAATTTCTCGTCCAGAAATTGATGTTGGCCAAATTGATTGTCTCGTATATATTGCAGGCTATGCAGTATTCTCTTATCTTAAAAAATCTAATGGTTGTCCATATTGTCAAGATTTCTTAACGACAGACAAATCACTTGAAGTAAACAATGATGTAGGTTCTCAATATACGTTGATAGATTTAGTGGATAGAGGCTCTCTCAAATATCCGTCTCGTTGTGTAGTAGATTGTGTCTGTATCCTGTATGAAATTTTTATCAAGATTGATAACTGTAGTACTTTGAACAAAGAGTTTTATTTGGGACAATGTCGAACCAAGTTGGTACAACTTTCTATTAAAATGATTACAGATAAATATAGTGATATGTGGAATGATTGGTGTCGGTGTAATGTTTGGAACTGCGATATCCTAAAGAAGTTATGCGTAACATGGTCTAACTGCATCCTATCAAAGCGAGTCCAGAATTATAATAATGTGGTTCTGAAGAGAGATAATACCAAACTGAAAAGATACAATTAACTTTTAAACCATTCCTTTATATAATTCAACCTCGAAAGTTCAGTCCAAGAGTTTAGATAATGGCGAGATACTTAGTAGACAATTCCCGGAGTCTCTAATATTATAGTTGTTTCTTCAGTCCAGTAGTTTGTTTACAAGTCCAATCCAGGAGTATTCATACTTACTTGTATTTCTTTGTTATGTATTCACGTGTACCTAATTATGAATGTACTAGTTGCTGCAAATGCTCATTAAAATATCAATTCTCTACTAATATATATCTAGAACATAGCTCAGATTTGCTTAAGGTGTAGCACATCTTTAGTTGAACTAGAATAGAAAGTATTTATAACTGGAGTGTATGCGTTATAAATTTAGTATTTTTGAAAATTAGCTATACATCGCTGTCCATGGTCCATATTTTCAATGGACTATCATTGCCTTAGTATATAGATTGCTATGCCCTGATATAGGAATATCTCGTAATATCTTTACCAAATTCAGTGTCTACTTCTATTGAAATGTTGATGATTCAATGATGAATGTACAAAAGAAACGTGGAAATTATTGATCGGTAAGAATACTTTTGAGTTTTTGGTAGGTGATTGTATTCTGTGTACTGCATTACTTTGCAGTACATCCCAATTATTGGTTTGTGAATCAATATGTGCAATAATTCCTGATACTGGATGGCAGTTTGCTTTAAATATGCTCCCGTGTCTTTCCAAGTGTGAATTTGGTTATGGTTGTATTGATGATTCTGTATTAGCCAGTCGAGATATAGATCATCGGTATCCTGTGATCAGAAATATATGCAGATCTGACTTTTACTTTGATGTTATTTATTTAGTAGTTTGTTGAGGCCTCAGACCTGCAATTTAAAAGTAAATTATATCTGTTACTTGTAGTCCAACTAGTCTATTCTATTAGCTATTATTCAAAACAAAGTTTGACTCTCTAGCTCATATAGTTTCCAAGTTACAGCAAGGTATGTGAATATGGAACTAAATGACGTGTCATTATTATTTAATAAGCACATATATCTCAGTGGTTAGGATATATGCCTGTCATTCAGTTGATCATGCGTTCGAATCCCTGATCTGCATATATTTTTCTTTTCTTGTTGCATTATCAACTGATTATTTGGCTATATCATATTCAAATAAATTTTCATTTATATTTAGTAAATACTTGCTTTATCCCAGCTAACGTAGACGAGATGAAATACCTTCTTTTTGAGGATATATTGGCTGAAATCTTAACAAAACTTCAAACATAATTATCTCAAAACAAGGAAATTATGATTTCTGCGGATTTTAATTAGAAATCTATGAATCCTAAAAGCCTGAAATTCATAAGGAATATTTTACATGTCATTTGCAATAAATGCAAGCATTTTCAGTATCAACAAATAACTTCATCATATGATCAGGACAGTGGAGGTGGGAAAAGTACAAATTTGGTACGTTTTAGACGTGTAATCACGAATATCCACGCTGTTGAGAAATTAGCATTCTAATACAACCTCACACAGGTTGCATTTTTAAGTCTAGTTACTTTCTATATACACAAGAGTTTTTGGAACTTGCGGTTATACACTAACCGGCCAAAAGTATTTGAACAGCAATAATTTGTATTCAGACATTTGAGGCTATAACAGCATAATAACATTAGTAGATTCTACAAAATGGCTATTTACATGAAAGATATGTAAATATTATAAAACAGCAAAATCTTCGAATTTACATTTTTATGGAGGAGTTAAACACATAAAATTTATAATTAGGTAATTAAATAATTAATTTGTGATCATTAAGACATTGAACAATATTATTAGGCCTACTATGGTACTATTTTAAATAGGAAAATGTTGGATGGTCGAATACTTTTGTCCGGGTACAGTATGTTTAGTTTAATGTATTATCTGTACACTTCCAAAGAAATCGAATCTAGCTCTCATACTTTTCTTAATATAGAATTGTTTGTGAAACTGGAACTATCATAGGCGTCGGAAATGGGCCCTCCGGCCCTTAGGGCCGCCCGGCCCGAAAGCTCCGGGGCCGGCCCAATCGATTCTGGGGCTGCTACATTCAAGGCATCACTAACACAACTATGGGCCGGGTAGACCCTTCGGGCTGCCCGGCCCATTCCGGGTGGCCGGGTGGGTCCGACGCCTATGGGAACTATTATATATTTGTATTACGATTAATGCAAGTCAGAGAATTGCTCAGTCATTTCCAAAGTTCAGCAATATGGCTTGATATCAAGTTAGATAAACTGCTAGGAATACTTGCATACACTTTCATCTATGGAGACAAAGCTTTTTGGTGATGATATCAACTTTCAATTCGAGGCGAAAACGATGATTTTGAAGATTTTTTAAGGTTAAATTACCCCAGGTGAATGAAATTTCTTGTATTAAGTTATGCTGAATCAAAAAAAAAAAGTAATAAATTTAACAATAATTGAGAATTTTCTATTCACTTTAATTTCCAGGAAAATTGGGTAGTTATCAATGTGATGTTAGTGCCAATATAGTTAGTACTAACTAGCTACCTTTACGTAATAGAGCCTTTTATTTTATATCGTGTTTACTTTCAACACTGTCGGAATGGTAAGTTTGGAATTTCACACCTTTTTGAAAAATTCCAGAAAGTCGTTGGTGTAGTATTGAAAGTAAACATGATAGTATCGATTAAAACGCTCTATTACGTTAAGGCAGCGAGAAATTAAAGTGATTAAAAGTTCCTGGAAATTAAAATGAGTAGAAAATTCTCAATTAATGTTAAATAAAAATAACACGTCATTTAGTTCCAGATTTACATACCTTGCTGTAACTTGGAATCTATATGAGCTAGAGAGTCAAACTTTGATGAATAATAGCTAATAGAATAGGCTAGTGGGAATACAAGTAACAGATATAATTTTGCTTTTCAATTGCAGAAGGTCAATCGCCTTGACATGATTCAGTGCCATATTCGAATATTGAGGGTCGCACTCTATGGCCCATTCTACTTCGGTAGTTTGTGCTTAGATCTTTTGCTGATCTTCCCCTACTATGGTAAGTTTGTTTATCAGGTTGCTACATGTTGAAATTGTAGTGGCGTACCAATCGGAGTACACTTGGAATAGATTCTGCACTATCTCTTAGTGCATAGTCTGACGGTTTGAATTTGCTGGATTCAACTTTCTGAAGGAATTGTAGAGATTATCAAAGTGCAGAATGTAATTTTTCTGCCACATAAATTTGGTTCACCACTTCGGGGAAAGGTACAGAGTGTGTCCCAAGTAAACTCCTTTAGCAGCTATAGGAGAACCCTGATGGTAAGAACACATAATGACACTAAAGCTTGTCGTTTCTATTCGTATTTTTTGCTTTTGGACAATTGATATTTTGCCTATTAATACACTATATTGTTTTATGCAAATAGCATTCCACAAAATAAACGCCGGAGGGAGGGGTAAGGGAAGGTAGAGGGACCCAATAGCCCGGCGGGCTATTCCGGGATTACCCAGGATACTCGCAGGTCTAACATAGGCAGCACTTCTGATTGTAGTTTAGATACACTTATTCAAGTGTTATAAAGTTTGTTTATAGGCTGAGATAAATAAAGTATTTTATGTGCTCTATCGCTTAATGGAAGTAAAGAACGAAGTGCAATTTCGGTGTCACTGTTTGGACACTTTTTGACGCAAAATCAATTCATCAATATTAAAAGAAACAGCCGGAAACTTCCTTAAATTCATGCATTTATCAATTTGGGTGTTTATTGAGAGTCATTGGACCAAAAAAATTCTTGATTTAGAGCTCTTAAATGAATGTAAATGAACGAAGTGCAATTTCAAGGGCACGGTCTGGACACTTTTGACGAAAATATAATTTTTAAATCAAAAGAAACAGCCGGAAACATCCTTAAGGTTAAATTACGGCAGATTCTTGCCAAAATAGACATTAATTTCGTTTCAAAGTTAGGTTTTAATTTCCACATATATGATGGAAGACATTATAGCTATATCAAAACTGAAAACGAAACCGAATTATCTTCTATAATTTCGATTTTATGGGGCGTGCAGTTTTATGGTAATACAAAAGTCCCATAAGGGGATTTCTTCAGACTCAGCCTAATAAGTGTGTGGTTTGCAAGATCATTATTAGCTAAATACATATTGTGCTATATATCACATAGATCATCGTTATGGGCGGTTGGTGGCCGGTTTAGAATTTTGATTTGACCTAAATAAAATAATTGCAATCTTTTGAACTCAAAAAATGATTAAAAAGGTCATTTTTTAATGCGATGTTTGAAAAAATAAATTCGGAGTCATAATTCAAAAATGTAAACAGACTACCAACTCCGTTCGCTTATAATCTTTTCAATATTAATTCTGATAACAAACATTGATGGCCGGATTGCCAAAATATCGCGACCACCACTTTTGGAAATCGCCCTATGGGAGATTTGTATTTGCCAAATTTTGAAACCGACAAAAAATAAAAAGTATAATAGATAGAGACATTCTTTTTGATTTATTGCTTTGTATCGTATAGGGATCTATTTCTCACAATTACTTATTAATACAAGACATTTCATTCACCAGGGGTAATTTAATTAAGCCATCTGCTAATAAGTTTAATTGCACAACTTGCTTTAATTAAGAACATATGTTTCATATAAACAAAATATTTGTAAGAGAGGCGTGCTGATTAATTACAGTCAACTACTTTTAATTAATTGCAGTAAATATTGCTGTTAATTTACAATAAAATATTTCGTATTAATAAATATATGGATAGACAGACGAAATTAAAATAACTGATTGGATGAATGAACTAGAGCCGAGCGATAAGACACGAACGTGAACACGACACGAATTCGTGTTCGTGTCGTGTTAGGTCAAAGTTTTCGTGTTCGTTTCGTGTTGTGTTCAAAGTTCATGTCTCGTGTCGTGGTCGTGTCGTGTTGGGCAAAGATTTTCGTGTTCGTGTTCGTGTCGTTTTCGTGTTCAAAGTTCAAAGTTCATGTATCGTGTCGTGTTCGTGTCGTGTTCGGTTAAAGTTTCATGGGGGTTTTGTTATTAATATTATACAATACTTGTGGTATACAAGTTATTGTATAATATTCGTATGTTATGATCTTAATTCATTATATTAATTCATTAATTTTTCCAACTTTGTATTTCGTGTTAATATTCGTGTTTCTTGTTGGCGTTCATGTTTCATGTTGGCGTTCGTGTTTCGTGTTGACGTTCGTGTTTCGTGTTGACGTTCGTGTTTCGTGTTCGTGTTTCGTGTTTGGTGTTCGTGTCGTGACATATTGGTGTGTGGAATTCGTGTTCGTGTCACATGTTTCGTGTTCGTGTTAGTCTTAAAGACAAATTTGAATACGACGCTCACCTCTAGAATATACTTCCTCTTGACCAATTAAATCACAGTCTCAGATAGGGATTATATAATGCACACTTAACAATTGATAGAGACACTAATATCCTTTTATACGAATTGAATGCTAGCTGCTAATCCATACTGGAAAACCTTCGAATTTAATTGTCTAAAGGTTTTGTCACCTTTAGGGAGGGAAGATGTGAATATTTTTCTTAGATATTAGAACTTGTGTCTAGATACAGTATTCCCTACCCCCCTGCCAAATTTAAAGTAAATTCCTCAATCAATTTTGGACAAACAAAGAAACAAAAAAATCATTGTGATTTAACACTGTAAATATTCAAGTGTTTCTTATGAAACACATATCACTTACAAACAACTAACATAATAATAACATTCATTATCAAGCAGTATAGTAGTAGGCTTATGTAATGTGTTATTATACTATCATATACTATAGTGTAATTACAATATGGAGAAGATGGCTGATTTTTGTAAATAATTGATATTAAAATAGAAAGAACATCCTTAGGAGAATACAACCTCTATATTTTCAATAGCTAATTCGAATTATTAAAGAGTCACTGGACCAGAACACAAATTTCGATATAACTGACGAACAAAGGCGAAATAGAGAAATCGGGCTTCGAGGTGATCATCTCCGGGAAATTATATATCTCCTGTCCAAATTTGAAATCTCTATCACCAATGGTCTAGTCAGGCCATCGCGTACGGCCGGAAGTCCGAAAGAGGTAAATTTAGAACTATGCATCTTAGAGTATCATGGCCGGCGGAAGCAGTTATATGGTCAGGCCATGGCTTGACCGACCAACTAGTGACGTAAGAGTGGTAAGGCTATTGGCCTGGCTACTTTACAAAAGTGGTCCGGCCATGGCCTGAACGCTTCCGCCGCCCCTGAGTATAAACTATAGTAGGACCCTACTACATAACGTTTTTACTAGAAGAAGCACACTAAAAAGAACGGTAGACGGAATTTTCGTCTGAGGAAATTTCTTATCCAGAAATTTGGTATCGGAAATTTTGTCTCGTGGAATATTCGTATCCAGAATTTTTGCAGGGCTATGGCTTCATTTAGGAGATGGCTCTTGCCATCCCTTGTATTTCTTGAAACCTTGTCATTCTTCAATCCTCGCCATCACTTATTCCTGAAAACCATAATTTTGCCATCACTTGACTTGAGTCAATGTCTATATGAAACCCTGTTTTGTCTTCGGAATATATTAAAATAGCTCGGGACTCAGCGATAACTTACTAATGTAAAAATCTGGCCGATATATTAGGGATCCCTTTTATATATACCTAACAATCCATAAATATACATTTATTAATGATTCAAAATTTAGTAACGGTCGTGAATAATTGACATTTCAGGGAAATTGCTTTCTGTTATACGAATTTTTTTGCATATAATTATACCTTTGTTATATTTTTTAATATTCAATCTAATTTTTGTGGAAAAACTCTAGGATCACCGATATTACGTCATTTAACACCTCCTTATATGGTCAACAATGATTTTATTTTGAGTAATATTGAAAATACTGGGTAATATGTGAATAAATTCTAGTATTTTTTGTTTTAAATTAAGGGAATCCTTATATAGAGCTGAGCTTTGTAGAGTTCAGATTTTATCCCATACTAAAAGCCCAGGCTTACTTTCTAAAGGTCAATTTCGAACTCTGGAAAAAAACTGACCTTTCTCAGATAATGAATACACATAGTGAAAAACTGAACTCTACAAAGCTCAGCTCTATATAAGTAATTTCTTAAATTAATATGTTTTACAATATTATTTTTTGTTTTTTAAATTAATATGTTTTACACGCTTTTCTATGGTACTACATTTTCATTAGAACAAAGCCACCATATACGTACAATAATGATATGTAATCGGAAACCACTTATGAATTTACTACTAGGCAACCAAAATACAAAAATGATATGTAATCGGTAACCACTTATTTATTTAAAACTAGGCAACCTCAAAAGAATAATGATGTACCATAGCATTCTATACATAAGGCAATGAAACTGACTCAAATTTCTGGACCATGGATGAACTAGTATAGTCAACTAAATATACGCAATGCAATTATTCTTCGAAATAAGTAATCCAGGGTGCTTCTACTTATGTAATTGTTTTATATAAAGGTGGTCATGTACAAGACGCATATTTTTGATGTACCACTTAGTCGAAATGACGTCACCGTATTGTCTAATAGACAAAATATGCCAAAACTTTGCAAAGTTTTGGCATATTTTGAACACATGTAAAATGTTCAATTTCGCTTTTTCAAACAAATTGCTGTGACTAACCCATCTAGGAGTTATTTTACATAAAATATCTCTGAATCAATTATGGAATGTTACCAAATTTCTCTGTTGCCTTGGAAACGTGAATTCAATGATTGAGGTAATATCTCGAGTAGGAATATAGTTACAGCTTAGTCAATGGATCCAATCGATAGGGGCAAGTCCTTAACTTCCTAATCAATGATAATACATTTCGATGCTCTATCTCCAACCAATTTTGCGCAAATGTGTATAACCATTAAAATGTATATTCCAATAATCACAATTCTGCGTTCAAAGTTTTGGCATATTTTGTCTATTAGACAATACGGTGACGTCATCTAGACCAAGTGGTACCTCAAAAATATGCGTCTTGTACATGACCACCTTTATATAAAACAATTACATAAGTAGAAGCACCCTGAATTACTTTATTTCGAAGAATAATTGCATTGCATATATTTAGTTGACTATACTAGTTCATCCATGGTCCAGAAATTTGAGTCCGTTTCATTGCCTTATGTATAGAATGCTATGGATGTACCTTATTATAGGAAATTAACGCGCCATGAAATTACCGCGAATTTCTCCAAATCGCGTTAAATTCCTTCGCGATAATTTCATGGAGCGTTTATTTCCATGACCTTAATTTCCTGATATTTAGCAAAATTATACAATGGATGGACAAACTTCCGAGCTACATATTTTCAGATGTGCAACTAGGTTGAAAGGTTATACCATGTCCATAGGCGTCGGAAATGGGCCCGCCGGGCCTTTGGGCCGCCCGGCAAGAAGGCTCCGGGGCCGCTACATTCACGGCCGGGTAGCCCCTTGGGGCCACCCGGCCCATGCCGGGTGGCCGGGTGGGTCCGACGCCTATGACCATGTCTACAAGTAGATTAAATACAATAAATAGTATTTAATCAGGACGAGTGTGAAGTTAGCAAAAGATTCAAACGAGCACACTTCAAACGCCAATTTGACCCACTTATACATGCTCAATTGACTTGATCTTTGTTTTGCTTGAAAGAGGGGATAAAATGGATTAGGAATATCCCATATTTACACAAAAAGGTGTGAAAAATTTTCAAAAAGTTTGTTTAGAAAATTGACAATTTTTCCTACTTAAATTGTCAATTTTCCTACTTATTCACTTACAATTGTAAATCTAAGACCTTCAGAATCTATAGATGCCATTCGATACAATTTGAAATAGTAAAATAGTTAATTCATATTAGACAACATTTAATAAGAATAATAACTAATAATGGTAATAGAGACTAATAATATGCATAGAACTGTAGAAACTATACAAATCCCCACTAAGTACCTACAGTGGAACCTCTATAAGTGGGGAGCATGGGACGGGGAAAATTTCAATTGCCCCCCATTCCCCGGTTATAAAATTCAATTGGAAAAACATTATATATGCTATATTATACAAAGTATTCATATAACACACACATTAATGCACGTTATAGTTATTATTTGTATATTATGACAATTTAGTTAACTGCTGATCTACACTAGGTGATTTCTTCTAAAAACATCAGAGTAGATCAATCGAAAATATTTTTTCTGTAGAACTTTAGAATCGATTTATTGGAAATATTGTATTATTTTATAAGAATCATGTTAGGATTTGTCCATTCCCCCCATTTATGGAGGTTGTTTTGTATGCAGATAAAAACTCCTTGAAATTTATGGTCCCCCATTCCCCACTTCCCCGCTTATAGAGGTTCATTTGTATGGATATATACGAATATGGTAAAAAAAAATTCCCCACTTATGGAGGTTCCCCATTTATAGAGACCCCACTTATAGAGGTTGCACTGTATTATATAATTTAGATGCTAGAGTAAGTATTAACTGTTTTTACTGTGCCGACTATACTATAGTATAGTGGCCCAGTTCTAAACTTAGTGCTTTGTTTAGTTATTAGTCCGTATTCTCTATACAGAACAGAGTTTAATTAACTAAGAGCCCAAATTTTCAGGATAAGTGTCTCATGGGTTACAGATGTGCACCTGGGGTCACGATTTTTGATAACATTTTTTTGGACACATTTTTACACCTGTTTAATATTAGAAAAGGAACAATAAATAGTACCCGAATATTCAATTTATATGCATTCGATAGATAATTAAATTCTACACCTTTTCACAGTGCACGAATTTTCAAATTGCGCTTCGTTTGTCCCACAATTGACTTGCAAATTTCCTTTGTTTACTAACACTTCAGTTCAATTGAAGGTGTTAAATCTAATTCTATTGTTTCACCTTGCGATAATTCTAGTGATTCAAGATCGAGTAGGTTTCTATTTTATAATTGAAAACTAAGATTCTACATTCCATAACAACGACAGATTATGTGATTATATTTATTTCTGCTTAGAATATTATTGCACAATGGATACATGACAAATTTAATTCTAATTTATTCGCTCTGTGTTTAATTAACCCTCGTCTGGCTAGGAATGTAAAATTGAAACTGAAAGTTAATTGAATTTCAATTGAAAGTGAAAGTGGGGTTTTTCTATTTATACCTTTTACCCCAAGCCAGAAGAGGGTTAACTTATAGAGATGGTTCCAAATAGATTAGTGGGGTTATCGAGTGCGCTGAATTCAAATATGATAGTGAAATTCAATTTAGATTAATAATTATTGCAAATAATTGAATTGAATTTATTTTGATGTACATAATATTGGTGTTAAATTATTAATAGATTAATTAATATTATACTAATTATCTAAATTTCATTAATATCAGAAATGATATAAGATGGAAACAAACTTTCAATTTATCAATTGGTCCTTATGGCACGTAGCACCTATACAAGTGGGTCTTGACACCTTGAGGTGATGATTACATCGTTAAAAAAATATCTTTTTTACAATTTTGTGAATTCTATATTGAAAATGGGTTGGTTGGTGTTGGGTGATGACCAAACACAGACATAAAAAATGCTGAGTCTTCACCTTTAATATTCTACTCAAACTTGAATATCTCTAGAATGAAGTGAGCTAAATGGAAACTTCCACCAGTCTAAGGGTCGATGCCTTCTGAAACACCTTTCTGAAATAATTTAACACCTTCATAGTGATGATGAAATGGCGAAAAAAAAATCCAAAATTGCAGCATGTGCCGACAGCATGTTCCTTAGGAGGCACTGTTGCATGGGAAATTGACTCCCCCTTCATATGAACCATGGATACTGTATAGGGGAGTCATTTTCCCAGGGAAGTCATTTCCCCATATAAGATCCGTGGAAATATGACTCCCCCAATTGATTTCAGGATCGTCATCACATTGTATACTTACCTTATCTAACACATATTACACTATTATTTCTTTGATAAGTATGCAGTAATGTGTAAAATGAAAATGACTTGATCAAAGGCAAGAGGCATAGTAAGTATTATCACTACTAATCTTGATAATAATTATTTAGATTATTACTTCTGTCTATGTTATTACTTCTTATATTTATTGCCCACTATGATAAAAGCAATCTAGTAGCGTTTCTCTATACAATTTGAATAATTCAATGGATCCTGTTGAATACCAAGAAATATGTGATTTTTTACTTCACAAAATATACCCCGAACATTCTGTTCACAACAAAGGGTTGAAGAGAAATTTTAGAAGCTCCACTCAATCCACATGGTTCAGAAGTTGAAGATGAAATTCTAAATAATTTGAAGCCTAAACTTATGCAAGCACTAAAAGAGAAATCATATTTATCTGAATTACATAAAGTACTTGATGAAAAATCAAAGTGCACTCGGTTTATAGATATTATCGCACTCCATCCAAGTACTTCAGTACACTATTCAGTCAAAGAAAAAGTCGCCTGCTTAGTTTCAGAATGGTATAATGAATATCTCGATACCCAGCTTATAGAAATCAACGATACGCACAAACGAGGCTACCCATTAACAGTCCTACTGCCGGTAGTCCTAGAGTGCATTTCTAATTCAGAAATAGTCGCCATTAAGTCTGATAATGAAGAAACGAGTGATCATGAGTTAATCACAAATCCAGATGCATTTCAAGGATGCAGTTATAGTTTCAATTCCGACATGGAAAACTTATGTCCTAAGTGGAAAGGTGAATACAATAATATATTGCACCTAAATACCTGCTCTATTGACAATATAATTTCATTGATTAGTTTATACCGAGAAATGATAGAGAAAGCAGGAAAAATCACAGGAATTTCGCTAAATCCGGAATCCCAACATATTATCTCACTAATACATCGTTGCCAGTTTGACGAACTTCGTGACTACATCGCCAGATTAGCTAGCATTTTGGTGACCTATGACATAATTGTGCCAAAATATGATTTTTTTGGGTCCGAATCAAGAATTATCAATATCCTACGGGAATTAGATATTTCTAATGATCTCTATTCTGTTATACTTCAATACTACAGTTGTTGTACAACTTTCACCACTGTAACACAGATAGGAAGTATTAGCTTTGTTGCTTCTACTTTACAAGAATCCATTAATAATAAGATGAGACCTAAGAAATGTAACAAATGTCAGTCAGCTGGATCAAATTTAGAAATACTCTCAGGAGCTTTCAATGCTATACCTTCCGTATTAATTGTGGAACTTGGTCATCTTACTGAAACTAGCTGTACACTTCAACCCAACGATATAGATGAATTGATATATATTCCTGATAGTACTAGAAGTCTCGCTTACAAACTAGCCGGATTCACGTTATCTTTGGGCAATCACTTCTACATGATAGTGAATCTGAATGACATTTGGTACAAATATGACGACATGTTTTTACCTAACTAAAAGAATATTCAAAGCACACAAGTTTAGGAAAGTTGAACTCAGTACTTTACGTTTTACATGAAAAACTAATTCTCTAGTATGCATTTTTTAACTAATTTTGGGAAATGAAACTTCGAGTCAACAGTTACTAATAGTCTTAGTTAGAATATAAGAAGTAACAACATAGACAGAAGTAATAATCTAAATAATTATTATCAAGATTAGTAGTGATAATACTTACTATGCCTCTTGCCTTTGATCAAGTCATTTTCATTTTACACATTACTGCATACTTATCAAAGAAATAATAGTGTAATATGTGTTAGATAAGGTAAGTATACAATGTGATGACGATCCTGAAATCAATTGGGGGGAGGCATATTTCCACGGATCTTATATGGGGAAATGACTCCCCTAGGAAAATGACTCCCCTATACAGTATCCATGGTTCATATGAAGGGGGAGTCAATTTCCCATGCAACAGCACTATCAATAAACAACCAACAAAATATAGTGCCACCAAAGGAACATGCGTCGGCACAGGCTGCAATTTTGGATTTTTTATTACTCCTAGAATGAGTTCATAATGATTTCCCGTGTAATGTATGTATATACTCCCTAAATAGTTAGATGTTGGTGAGTGTATCACTTCACCTATACTTTTCCCTGATCCTGAGAATATTTCCCATTTGTTTCCAACTGAATAGACCCAAATATCAGTTCGGAAAATTAAGGCCGCGGAAACAATTCAGTATCAGGGCCCGTATTCACTAAGAAGTTAAGTAGTAGGTACTTAAGTCGTATTCACTAAGATTTAAGTGTGTACTTAAGTACATACTTAAGTACAAAACTTAAGTAACCTACTAAGTTGACTTAACTTATAAGAATTTCTTTTATTGACTCTTTAGACGTTGGTGTTTAATTAGAACATTGTATTAGATTTCTACTATTACTTGATTTACTTTAGGGGATGTTTATGATTCTATTTTCAACATTTATTACTATTGGTGTTGTTTTCTAAAGTTTCTGTTTTTTCTCAAGCACACAAATCACAGTAACTTCATTGAGAATATTCTTTTTAAAGTTAAAAGAATACAGCAAGCTATTACAAATAGCATTCCATACACTAATATGCTATGCTATTATATATAATTGAATAAATATAATTCAATTTCGTACTTAAGTACTTACTTAGTTAAGTATGTACTTAAGTACAACAATATTTCTTAGTGAATACGACTTAAGTATGTACTTAACTAACTACGTACTTAGTACTTAAGTACTAAGTAATCTTAGTGATAACGGGCCCAGTTCTCTTTTCATTCTTATTTTATTTACGTAATCTATGGTACTTCTGAAACCACTGACTGTGACTGGATACTTGTTATTAATATAATTATAGCAGACATCCCCATACTTCCCTACCATATTATTGACTATTATATTGAGTACTGTCGCTTGGTCATCAACACTGCCAGTTATCCAATATCATAATGATGAAAATAGACAATTCCCATTTCCTGCAATTGTTTGATACCTGCAAGGACTACATTTTTGTAAATTAATATTTTTGTTATCATTGATTGAAATATATTCTTTACCATACCATATTGAGCTTAAGATCTTTACACATGTTACTTTGCCATAATGGTGTAACAGGATTAAATGGAGGTAGTATGCTTAGTCAATTGAAATTTCAGCTAAATCACAATCCGATATAATATTGACATTTTGGATAGGTAGTTTGAAAGAAGAAATATCACTTCGATCTTCCTTGTAAAGTACATTAGCTTGGTGAATTCAAACTAGGTGTTCTTTTATTTAGATTGGACATTAATGAATTATTGCAATGTTGCAGAGTATTTTCTAGTTGGTCTTTTACAAACCTTTTAGTCAAGTTGCTACAATGTCGTTTTGTGGGAAATTGTCCAAATGCTTTCTTAATTTTATTTGTCTGAGGGTATATATAACTAGAATTGCATTTCTTTCGTTTAGACCATTTTTCATAACAAGGTTCCTCTTCACGGATAACTTGTGATAACTACCTCTTCTTAGGTACAGAATTTTTCGATATAGCCTCAAAGCCAAATCTAAATGCCGCAACTGGCTCTTGAATATTTGGATATATTTGTCGAATAAAATCTGCAGCTTTAATATTTAATTTGCCATCAAAAACACTGTATTTAACATTCCTGAACCAATTTTCAACAGATGCATTACTATCTGTAGGATGATTATCAGGTTTTATATTATTAAGAATTAGCCCACTCCACAAAGGAACTAATGGCATGTAATAAGTGAGGAATGTTTTAAGATATTAGGATTAAAACAGGTATTATAATTTAATTTGGTTTTGAGAGATTTTTCATAATTCTGTATGTGATTAATACATTCATTCCACATAGAACTAAAATGTCGACCAAATAGCGATTTTTCTTATATGTTTTAGCATTTTCATTGGATTCGTTTTCTTTATCAATGTCCTCTACATCCGAATCAAAGGAATACTCCCCCTGTATTAATGATTCTAGGACAATCAAATGTTCACTCACTGAAGGAATAATAAATTCACTAGCTAACACATAGCATAATGAGGTGAACAAAGTATCAAGTTTTGAAATTTGTTTACACGAAATCATTGATCCAAAACATACAGTATCAATGATTTTAATTTCTTGTCAACCTTGAATTTCTTAGCTATTTGATGAGAAAATCTATGCATAATGTGTGCTGAACAAATATAAAGGACTGGTTCAAATTAAGTTCTTCTTTGTTGACGATAATACCACAGTGGGAATTTTCAGGGGTGTAAGTGGAAATAGGAAAACTATGCTAGATAGACTCTAATGAAGTATTATTGACATATAGGTTATCGGTAGCTGCAAACTGAATGGAATTATCAAAAATGATGTACGTATTCACCTAAACGTAGTTCTAGACAATTCATGTTAATTCTATCATAAATTATACTTTAGGTTTGTTAACAAATTTTTTATTGTTCACCCATGATTATTGATTATATTTCTTGAACAAGGTATAATTTTACCTGGATACGATATTTCCCATCACCTTGAAGGAGGGGACTAAGCAAGGATTTATTGTCCGAATCGTGTATTTTCCGTTGCCACACCCCATAATCAATTTATACTGAGATGTTATTAACTTATTATGATATCTAATATATCTAATTAATCCATGTATATCAGAATATTCAAAAGAGAAGTCATTCTCAAGAACAGTGTTCTCAAAATCTGAAATGAAGCATTGGTAACTTTATAGAAATTCCAATTGTCAAAATCTAATACTTTGAATAGTCATAACAACCAAAATATTTCTTAGATCGGAATGAAATTATGCATTGCTAGGTTATTTGATATTCTGAATTCAGTGGTAAGCACGAATTCAAGTTTCAAGAGAATCATAATTTTATCCTAAATTCCCAATGTGAATACACGTTTAAAAAAAAATAAGGAACACCTTTAATTAGGCTAATCAATATCAGCAAAAAATTATGGTCTCAGCTTATCCATTGTTTTACTGTAGAACACTTATACATAGTATATAATGAAACAACCATTGAAATTTCCATTTTACAAATACTTTTTTGAAAATGGATTTTTTAAATTTCGTAATGTTAAATTCCTATACCCTAGAGGGTTTGCGCCAACATTCCCACAGAAGTGTATATGCAAGATATCAAGTTGAATGTTATTCTATCGTATAGTTCATGAATAGATCTGTGATTTGTCGGGTTGTATAAGCTCTATCAAATTTAGAAGTATTTTTTTTTTTTTCGAGTTAATACCTTATTTGTAAATCTTCGTTACTAGGCAAATATTGTGGAGGTTTAATAATAAAAACGGGACGAACTTGTTCCGTTTTACAAGTTTCTGGACGATTTTTATTATTCGCTGGAACAGAAACATTTAGTTTAGGGTGGTTTGTAACAGCCTCAAAATGCTTGTTGACACAATCCAGGATTTTAGAAACATTCTTCACCCACTTGAGATAAATCTTCTTCCTCAACAATGGACGATTTCGGCCATTAACCGCATTACTAATTTTGCCCCAAATAGAGTTAGGATGTGAGTCAGTTTGATTAAGAAGTTCCATTGCGTACTTGAGAGAGAAAATGTATTTTCAATGATAAATTGAAGTACCCATTGTAAATCGGGCGGTAAATCTAAAAGTGTGTAAGCAGTAGATATAACTACATTATATATAAAGATTTGAAAAAAAACCATTCGTCGGAGTAGATTATATACTAAGTACCCTTGTTTTTTCGAATAATCTTATATATTAATCGCAATGGTTTTTTTATTAATCGCATTGGTTTTTTTATTTCAAATAGCAAAAAAACGTATCGTAGGGCGAGGGGATGCATAATTTTCACTAATTTTCGTTACATATCACAATATTTAATTACAATTAGCATAGCATTTGAAAAGGTATTTGCTTTTGAATATAAGCGAGGGCCGCAGACTTGAGTGCAAGTTTGTCAGAACGCGCGTAGCGCAGAGGAGCAGCTTGTCATTACGAACTGCAAACGCAATTATTCCGAAAGTTATGGACTGGCTGCTAAGTTAATATTCGCTTTGAATATTAACTCCTAACTAAAATCCCTAAGAAATCGAGTAATGTTAATTAATTAAAATACTCATAGTAAAGAGTGGAAATTGTATCATATTTAAATGAAACAAAGTACTTACCGAAGACGTTGAATGGTATTCCATATTAATGTTGAGGTACTTCCATTTGAATATCGAAAACTAGTTCTTAATCAAAGTATACTATGTTCTGTTTTATATTAAAGAACATTTACCTGTAGATAATAATACACATCTATCAAAAACTGAAGTGAGAATTGTGGATTAACAAATAACACTCATGGATCATCATTACAGGCCTGGGGTAATAGTAATATGTAATAGTAATTGTATTAGTAACGATTACATTTTAGAAGTAATAGTAAAAGTAATAAGTAATAGTGTTTCAAATAGGATGTAATAGTAATAGTAATAGTAATTGAACCTATTGTAATAGGAATTATCTATTACAATTCTACAACTTCGGACTGGCTTATTTGATTTTTCGTGAAGAAATAGGAAGTTGTTAAAATAAATTTAAGGCAAGATGATTATCGATTTGAATTTGTCATTATATTGAAATTAGTTGTTTTCTTAGGTTAGATAATATGTTTTTGTTTGTGTGGGATAATCAATTAAAATAATAAACTTCAGACATTCTGAATCATAGCAGAGTCTTAGTAAATGTCTAGTAATTTGTAATAGTAATAGTAATAGTAATAGTAATATATTACATATTCTAATAATGTAATTGTAATAGTAATAGTAATAGGAAGAAATATAAGTAATAGTAATAGTAATATATTACATTTTAGAGTAATTGACCCCAGGCCTGCATCATCAGGATTTGCAATCCCGGGATCCCTATACATTTTCTCCCGGGATTCGAGACCAATCCCGGGATTCAATAAAGTACTAGGAATCCTGATCAATTTGTAGTTGTTAAGTGCTAACCACGTTCCATTAATGCAAATCCTTTGATTTAATTAGTAGATGTGTGAACTTAAACACGATGCTCAACAAGAATTATCATATTATATGATTCCAAGTGTTTACTACTAATTATTCTCTTTCATTATTTACACTTTTATCACTATTACACTCATTATACAGCATTAAAGTAACGTTTAGATCTATTAAGTTATGCTACTTAAAAGTTGATTTCATTATACTAGCTTTTCCATACTATATTACGTGAAATGTTTAATCCCGGGATCCCGGGATTGAGTATCGGGTCAATCCCGAATCCCGGGATTGGAAAATATGCCCCGGGATTGCAAACACTAATCATCATCAAGGTTGGGCCGATTACGATTACAATCTTCATCAATTTTAATCGATCACACATTTAGCTATTTTCCTAATCGTAATCGTAATCATAATCACCTGAAAAGTAATCGACCCTAAAGCTGACAATCATGTCTTTACGTCAACGTTATATAGACAATCCCTAAATTATTAACACATTAATCATCTAATAGTGATGAAGAATTAATTAATCAACAATTGACTATCAAAATTTACGGAAAAGTCAAATAATGTAGAACTTTAAATTATCAGAGGTAGTTGGAAATATTGATCCATTCATGACATTTTGAGATCTATAATTCACTGTTACATAAATTTCTAGGCTCAAACCAAAAATTGCCAATTTTCTAAACAAACTTTTGAAAGAATTGAAAATTTTATGTGAAATTTACAAGTGCAAATTTCACAAAAATATGGGATATTCCTAATCCACTTTATCCCCTCTTTAAAGCAAAACTAAGATCAAGTCAATTGAGCATGTATAAGTGGGTCAAATTGGCGTTTGAATTGTGCTCGTTTTAATCTTTTGCTAACTTCACACTCGTTTAATCAGGAGATTAATATTCCTGAAATTTTTTCTAAAATTTATTCGCATTAATTTCATGTATTTGAAAATGTTCAGCTCCAATTCGCGTTAATTTCATGGCGCGTTAATTTCCTATAATAATGTAATCGGAGAGCACATATAAATTTAGAACAAGCAACGACTATAGAGTAATGATATGTGAAACCACTTGAATATCAATTTACACAAACAGAGTGGTTTTATAATACGGCAGCTTAGGTATAAAAAGTTTGAGATAATCAGAAAGAAAATAAAACTATATTTTCACCTTTATCTGATCCTTGTCGCTAAATATCTCCTCATCCGATGATGAATATCACTCTCCACCGCAATACCGGTCTGCACCACTACCGATGCAAGCATACCCTCTCCATTCAAGTCAGAGGAATCATCAATAGATTTCGAGACTGGCAGTGACAGTGAAACACCATTAACACCGGGAAATCCTCTTTCACCTTAAGGGGATGAGTATTCCTTCCTCGGTGTATCATCTCAGACTTCGGAGGCCGGAGAATTTGCAACTCCTCGGCAGAGAAAGAAGCGCTACAGTAAGCGACGTGCGCTTAACCTAAAAAAGTATCTATTCGGGACAACCGGGACAACAGAAACCCGCCACATACTTCGTCTAAACGGGCTAAGTCCTCCCGCCCTACATCTTATTTCTTCAGCCACATCCAATTCCCACCTGTTCAAGAATCTTATAGTGTCAAGATCGCTGAAGGTGGCGAATTAGCAGAGACACAACTCGTTCCACGTGGGAACCAAATCTTTAATCTGGAAAAACTTTCCAATGTATTCACACTCCTTTTGTGTCCAGATAAATATTGCCCAGGCAGGCCAAAGCTTACATCAGCACACTTCCAAAGACGGGTTACAGAGAACTTTTTGCTGAAATGTTATGTCTGCCATACACTTATCGCGGACTTCCCAGCTTCACTCCCAATTGGTGCATCTCCAGATATCTGCATTAATAACCCGATTGCTCGCATTGGACAGAGCGAGATTAACGCGGGGGCTCTCATCGCCGTACATTGCACTGCATCAAGCTGGGAAGACTTCCGTCTTAAATGTATCCTGGATCATGATGTTCCTTCTAACAAAATGCCCAAACATTATCTGGTTAAATTTGTCGACGCCTCCAAGTCAGTAATTGAACGTTCAACGGACATCTCTGGACAAAAGGTCTACACGAACTCAGAACCTTCAGCAATGCTTCTCCCAGGAACACGTGAATGCATTGTTAGTTTCGATGCTTCATGGCATCGACGCGGCCACTTCTCAAATCAAGGCTTCGCGGCTGCAATTGATTCGGAAACCGGGAAAGTACTAGATTAGTATGCTCTCTATGACCATTTTTGTTATTTGTGCTCTAAGTGGGACGGGGAACGGCAATCGCAGAATCCCGATGATTTACCGATTTTTTGGGAGAGACACAGGCTCAATTGCACCGCGAATTACAAGGGTAGTTCACAAGCAATGGAAACCACAGCAGCATTGGATATTTGGAAACGTTCCGAGTGTAAAGTACTTATTGACGTCAAGGAAAAGCGTATTGCACATCTATACGCACTCGTTTTTGTGCAAAATAGGGGCAAAGTATCTGAAACTATTCGTCACGCGCTCAATATTCTCCTCGAACACACCAGGGAGCAACACGACAACTGTCCTGTAGGCGAGTCTTCATGGTGTTACTACCAGAAACAGGTAGCTCGTTGTCTCAAGGACGATACTTTACCAGCGCCATACACCCGAATCTCCTTATTTGATACCAAATGAGTATAAGCGAGCAAGAGAGTTCTTTGACATCTTTGCGTACCTTCAATTCTGTGGCTCTATCACACTCGGAAAGACCCAGAATTACATCGAGTCACTTCACTCAATGATATGTCATCACTCTTCGAAAGCGAAGCGAGTATGTGCAGAAGTCCCTAATTGCCAGCACTGCGATGGCAGTCCTGTGCTTCAACGATGGATCCAGGGGCGAGGCCAGCCCTAACTTTGGGAGGGGGCTTTAGCCCTTGGACCTTATTCCTCTTAGAAAGAAACATTTAGACCTACAACCTAAATAATAATTTCCCACAATGGTGTTATATTTATACTTTGTAAATTTGAAACAAAATAGTACTGTAATTTGGTTTTAATTAATTATGTTAATCTTGAACTAAATCTAGGCCAGATTTGATGTCTAAAGTAAAGACACTATATCTACCTATACATATATTGTAATCCCAGTAGTTTAGTGGAGAGCTATAATATAATTTTACGTTGATTGCCCTCAGATAGAAATGTTGTTTACGCTTGACGTAATATCGGGATAGATGAAAAATCCAAAATTGCAGCCTGTGCCGACGCATGTTCCTTTGGTGGCACAATATTTGTTGGTTGTTTATTGATAGTGCCTCCAAAGGAACATGCTGTCGGCACAGGCTGCAATTTTGGATTTTTTTTTCGCCATTTCATCATCACTATGAAGGTGTTAAATTATTTCAGAAAGGTGTTTCAGAAGGCATCGACCCTTAGACTGGTGGAAGTTTCCATTTAGCTCACTTCATTCTAGAGATATTCAAGTTTGAGTAGAATATAAAAGGTGAAGACTCAGCATTTTTTATGTCTGTGTTTGGTCATCACCCAACACCAACCAACCCATTTTAAATATAGAATTCACAAAATTGTAAAAACACATTTTTTAACGATCTCATCATCACCTCAAGGTGTCAAGAGACTCAAGACCCACTTGTATGGGTGGCACGTGCCATAAGGACCAATTGATAAATTGAAAGTTTGTTTCCATCTTATATCATTTCTGAGATTAATGAAATTTAGATAATTAGTACAATATTCAATTAATCTATTAATAATTTAACACCAATATTATGTACATCAAAATAAATTAAGTTCAATTATTTGCAATAATTATTAATCTAAATTGAATTTCATTATCATATTTGAACTCAGCGCACTCGATAACCCCACTAATCTATTTGGAACCATCTCTATAAGTTAAACACAGAGCGAATTAATTATAATTAAGTTAATTAACTTCGTCATGTATCCATTGTGCAAGAATATTCTAAGCAGAAATAAATATAATCACATAATCTGTCGTTGTTATGGAATGTAGAACCTTAGTTTTCAATTATAAAATAGAAGCCTACTCGATCTCACAAGTTGAATCACTAGAATTATCGCAAGGTGAAACAATAGAATTAGATTTAACACTTTCAATTGAACTGAAGTGTTAGTAAACAAAGGAAACTTGCAACTCAATTATGGCACAAACGAAACCCAATTTAAAAATTCGTGCACTGTGAAAAGGTGTGGAATTTAATTCTCTATCGAATGCATATAAATTAAATATACGCGCACTATTTATTGTTCTTTTTCTAATATTAAACAGGTGCAAAAATGTAGCCAAAAATTTGTAATAAAAAATCGTGACCCCAGGTGCACATCTGTAACCCATGAGACACATATCGTGAAAATTTGGGCTCTTAGTTTACAAAACTCTGTTCTGTGGACGATCTACGGACTGATAAACATAATGATAATAATCGGTAACCAAAGCACTAAGACAAATACTGGGCCACTATACTATAGTATAGTCGGCACAGTAATAACTAACCAAAGCACTAAGATTAGAACTGGGCCACTATACTATAGTATAGTCGGCACAGTAATAATAAAATCCAAAATTGCAGCCTGTGCCGACGCATGTTCCTTTGGTGGCACTATATTTTGTTGGTGGTTTATTGATAGTGCCTCCAAAGGAACATGCTGTCGGGGCAGGCTGCAATTTTGGATTTTTTTTCGCCAAGTCATCAACGCCCAAGGTGTGAAGAACCATTTGCCAATCGGTCCGAGTCACAAGGAACAGTAGATAAATTTGAAGTTTGTTTCTATCATAAACCACCTTGAGTTTACTGCCATTCATTCATTATGTATTGATAATATATTATATTATTGGTTATTTATTTTAGCAATGTTATCCACGGTGATTTGTGTAAAGTCAATAAATTCCTTATATTATTAGATTTTCTTTAATCCATTGTATAGTAATACTACAATTAAATAGAAGCCAGCTGGAATTTATAAGTTGAATCAATATAATTATCGCGAGTTGAATCAATAGAGTAAGATTTAACAAGTTAAATCAATATAATTGCTACAAGTTGAAACAATAGAATTAGATTTAACAGTTTTACAGAAATTGAAGTGTGAGTAAACAAAATAAATTTTCAACTCAATTGTGGCACAAACCAAGCCCAATTTGAAAATTCGTGCACTGTGAAAAGGTGTAGAATTTAATTCTCCATCCAAATATGCAAATTTTATCAAGCTCACTATTAATTATTTAATGTTATGAGGTTTAATTAGATTAAATAGGTGTTAAAGTTATTTGATCACTAATCGTAACCCCAGGTGCAAATTAGACGGTCACTTCGAAGGTACATGCCAAGTTTCAGCCCTCAATGTATCATGGCGTGGTCAGGGCACCGTCTACGGAGAAAAAATAATAATAATAATAATAAAAATAAAAAAATCCAAAATTGCAGCTGTGCCGACGCATGTTCCTTTGGTGGCACTATATTTTGGTGGTAGTTTATTGATAGTGCCTCCAAAGGAACATGCTGTCGGCACAAGCTGCAATTTTGGATTTTTTTCCGCCATGTCATCATCACTATGAAGGTGTTAAATTATTTCAAAAAGGTGTTACAGAAGGCATAGACCCTTAGAGTGGTGGAAGTTTCCATTTAGTTCACTTCATTTTAGAGATATTCAAGTATGAGTAGAATATAATAGCTGATGACTCAGCATTTTTTATGTCTGTGTTTGGTCATCACCCAACATCAACTAACCCATTTTAAATATCGAATTAACAAAATTGTAAAAACACATTTTTTTGACGATGTCATCATCACCTCAAGGTGTCAATACCCATTTGTAGAGGTGTTACGTGGCATAAGGATCAATTGATAAATTGGAAGTTTGTTTCTATCTTATTTAATTTCTGAGATTTATGATATTTAATTAATTAGTATAAATAATAATTAATATTATTTATAATTTAACACCAATTTCAATGTCAACTTACAATTATTAAATTAAATTATTTTGTCATGAATAATTAATTAATTATTTGGTTATCAAATTTCAATTCCGCACACTCGATAACCCCTAATAAACATATTGGAAGCATCTATACAAGTCATATATCATGTTATCATGTTATCAATTGTAATTAGAATAATTTCGGATCAAATGGAATATACGTATACCTTGCGCAATAAGTAAATTTCCTGGTATTTGCAAACCACCTTAATTCATTATCAACCAATAATTTAACATCAATTAAGATGTATTACTTGAATTCACCTTTCACAAATACCCCCATATATAAGATAATTACAGAATACTGCTTTAAATCTATGGAGAATTTCAATTCGGTCCCTCAAGGGCTGCTGATAAAAATCAGTGGGTGCACTTGGGACACACCTCAGTACCTTTTCCCCGAAATTAACCCATAAATTACTAATTGCACCATGATCCCTGTTACATAAGCCATATGAAACAGTTACATGTATTAATTAGCAAAGTATTATTAAACCTGATTGTACTCATAATGACAAACAATTATAGTATGAACTCCAGGAAAATTTGGAATCTCATAAAGCTATGAAATAGCATAATCCATTATTTGTCAAGAAATTCTATATAAGAAAATAAACGCCAATAGCTAAAATACTATTAAATCATGTAGATTGCATCATAGTGGTTCGCACCACTTCCACAATGATTAATGGAATGAAATAGAACTATTAATGACTTTCCTTGATAGATAGGATCATTGGGTATACCTAGATTATTTGCATTATATACATCAGTAATCACCCATTTAGACGGGTCTGTATCAGGAGCATTAATATAACTTACATTAATGCGGGCTAAAATGCCTAACATAATAAGTTCATTCACAGTTCCCCAAGAGTAATTACGCTTCATATTACTCAAGTGTTGCTGAATAGTAACTGCATTATAGCCTTGGTGGCCACAGAAAGCAGCAACATAAGGACTTTGTTCAAATGTTTCTATTAGAGAACCACGGATATTATGATGCTCACTTTCATCACCGAAAATAATGTGAGACAATGTTCTAAAGAAACAATTCCCATCACTTATTACAGGAACTATCCTGAAATTAAACCGATCTCTTATATTTGTACGCATAAAATCGTAATAACTAGTAGCAGAGACTCTAGACCCAGTATAGTTAGTCGGTCTTAAAGGTATTCTCTGTAGATTAATGCATGCTGCTAATGACTGTCTCATCGAAAATGTGAATGAATTAACATTGTCATATGTATTTACGGGAGACAGCACAGGAGTAGGGATGTGTACATGACTAACAATTACATCCTGAATATCCTTGGTTGTATTATCATTTGATATTTGGTCAATATCAATAATATCATGTTGACTAGTAGCATGTGATATAATTGGTTGATTATCCACATTACTACAGTCACTAACAACACTTCCAAGAGAAATCAACATTGGTTTATGATCACTAAAGTATGATTCATAAAAACCAGATGAACAGATCAAGTTTTTAGTGAATACACAATCCAGCTGAGATCCATAGTTAGTGGATACTCCAGACAAAGATTGCATCATCCCTTTATTTGAAAAATACTTTACCAGGGTATCTCTCTCAAGAGATCACGCAAATAAATCTATATTGAAGTCCCCAGTAACTATCAAGGAATCAGAGTTATCAATTTTACATAGAACCTGATCAAGTTCCGAGTAAAATTCCTTCATTAGGGATTGTGGTGATCGGTATATAGACATTACCACGACAGGTTTATCGATAATCATGGGATCATAGAACTGGAGAATCAATATCTCGATCCTAGCGCCATTATGACAGCCTGAGTGTGCAACTAAAAACTTACACATCGCTGGATTTCGGGAGTATATTTGTGTACCAGAACCAGGAAGTCTAGCACTACCATCAATTCTACCAATGAGAGTATGACCAGGGATATTAAAGTTATCAGTGGCCAAAGTCATTGTCTCCTGCAAGATTAACACTTGGGATTGTACTATGAATTGATTTACGGTCAAATCTTCCCAGTGTTTGTTCAATGAACGAACATTGTGTACATAGATATCTGGACTAGTTAGTGGAATAGACCAGATAATAGCACACTGTTCTCTTAACCGCTTAAGTTCTAAGTGGACAGGATCTTTTTCAAATAACTTATTAGTTAGTTTTAGATTACCCACTATAAACAGACCAGAGGCAGATTTAGCCCTACTGAGCGCGGTGTATAACGCATTACGTAGCATACGTACTTCTATATGGACTACAACACAATCGTAAGTATCGCCTTGACTCTCATGAATTGTAAGAGCTTCGGCTACTATGAAAGGAAACTGCTTCCTAACAATCTTATAGGAACTCACACCTTTCCCTCTCTGGAAACGTCGTGTTTCCAATCCAATAGGAGTCCAGTTCCTTGGAATTGCATTATCTCTAAGATAACGATGGTGAGACTTTGCTCGTTTATCCTTTCCTACTGTTGGATCGTCAAACTCCATCCAGAGAATGCAGGGAACTCGTTCCAGAGAATCGCTCTAGGTACCATAAACTATTTTCTTCAAGAGGCCAGTAGCTCCATTAATCAGACCATCTTGTATGTCGTTATTCACTGTCATGAGGTATCTAGCGCCCAGCTTCAAGAAGAGCTCATAGGGTAGTCCCTGGGTGTCACACACCTTTAGGTGTTTAATAAGGTTACTCAGCTTGTCAGTTATACCTCCAGCATTGTCTCCTACTAAAGAATCAATAGCTATAAATCTAAAACCTTCAGTGGTTAATGCATTGAGAACAATCTCGTTATGAACATTAACACTGGCGTTTGTACTAAACAGATGGATAGATCTGATGGGAAGATTCTCATAAGAATCTTTCGTAATATTCTACTGGTAAAAAGATTTGTGTCATCCTCAGTTAAACAACAGTTAGCAAAATTGTTCAATGCTAATGCAAACTTCTGATCATCTTTTTGTCTCATTATTTCCGTCAGTTCTATATATGAGAATTTTTCCCAAAGGTACGGACCAACCAGCCCGTCGTAATTATTGGCACTGGAGACTGAAATTTGAAATACATAGCTATCCATAACCGGACGTAACTGATGGAAATCTCCAACACAGATGATGGAGACACCACCAAAGTCCAGTGAATTGTCCATAATCGCTTTCAATCGCTTATTAACCTGAGACAAAAAATTTACTACCAACCATGGATATTTCATCTATTATGATAACTTTTAAATAGCTTAGCTTACTTCTTAATGTGTTACAAACATCAGAAGATAAGTTGGGCATTTCGCCGTTAAACTCCGTTACAGGTAAAGCAAATGCAGAATGTAGTGTCATACCACTGATATTAAAAGCAGCTTTACCTGTAGGAGCTGTTAGCAGTACCTTAATAGCATCAGGCTTAGTGCCAGGTAGTGAATTCATAAATCTTACCAAACTTTCGTATAAGACTCGTACCACCGTACTCTTACCAAAACCAGCACCTCCTCCTATATAGAGATACATAGGTGGCTGCTTGATAGTCTTAAAGCAGTGCAGAGTGTGGAGGAATACAGTACGCTGAACCTTGTTCAAGCTGCGACACATCTCAAGGAATACTTCCTCAGTATTCATGTTAGGAATTGTGAAGAATCCCCCTACAGATTTAGTTCCGGGGTCACTATTGGGATCTACAGTCCAGGGATTGTCGTTCCCTGGATTGTCTACCTGGAAGTCAGTATCCTCAATAACCACTGCACCCTCATTGTTCATTATTTCCTCAATAGCAATCCCATCAAAGTTGAGCTCATCAGGGTCCAAGTCCTCGAGGATATTAATAGCCGCGTCAATTGAGGATTGGTCTCTACTTTCAAATAATTCCCTATTCTGAGTAATCAGATTAAGATGGGTAGCATACATAGACTTAAAGTCAATATTGTCAGTATCACTACTGTCAGTTCTCCATGGTACAAAAAGCATTAACTGTTCTCTATAAAAGTTAACTTCGTCCTGTATAATACTATACCTTCTAAATCGAATAATTTTAGCTTTACGACGAAGTCTCATAAAACCTGTATCTTTGAGAGAGAATAGTCTCGGATTATCGACCAGGGAAGCTGCCTCGTCTTCCATATTTTCCTCATCAAAGTCGGGTATAATTTTACATATTCGCTTACTAGATTGGAATTCATACCAAGCGGCAAACTCTGCTAGGCATGTTTCCTCTAACTCATCAGGTCGTTGCATGTAGTGCTCAATTAGACCTGACAGAAGTATATCTACAGAATCCTGTTCCATACCCATTAGAACGGGTTTGGACTTGAGTATCCTAACCCGTTTATTAGCAGGATTGGTGTTAATATACACATTTGCTCTACTGCACTTAGAGAGAGGGAGACTGAGGAGATGGTAAGAAACCTCCTGAGCTGATACCTCGCTACAGCTCTGAAATTTGTATGCAATTCCCCTCAGTCTCTCCTTAATAGTGGCATTTCCTGCTTTCAGATGCATCAAGGCATCTCTCAACAACTTAGACATCCCACGTTGGGACTTTCCGATATACGAAATAACATAAACAGCACAAGCATATGGATGCAATATGTATTGGAGATCCATATTAGCTTTCCAGAGATGCAATATAGTCTTATTATGAGCATTGATTCGTATCTCATTCAAATTTCGTTTCAGAAATATAGTAGATCTATTTATACAAGATCTCAATGCAGTTATGTATTGCTCTTCGGTAACATAGAGTTCATTAAAGAAATCCTGTATCGTTATACTACCTAATTCAGTATCGCTCTTATCATAGGTGTCAATTAGAGTATATATTTTCTTAGCAGTCTCCTTAAGAGCTGCATTAGCTGCTATCTCCTCTGTGGTAGCCGTACTGGCATCAAACTCCAATGGTTCTAGAATTTTAGTTGATACCATTGGAGGGTACGGAATACCAAACCTACAGCGCCGAAACGACTTTTTCTTATAACACGTATTTGTGTGCTTATGTCGCTGTAACTTAATATCATTCTCAGTTATTATACTAGTCTCATCTGGCAATTTAACTGAGATAGTACGATCAATAAATTATATTACTTCAGGTAACGAATTGTGGCCATACTTAGGGGCTTCTTGTACCCAAAGTAACGAATGCACATGTGGTGAACCTCTTTGTTGAAATTCTATTCTCAAATAGTAATCAGTCAATTTACCAAGGGGACTAACCTCTGATCGAAGCACCTTAAATAGCTCCTTGGAGCGGTGATCAAAGTACCTAGCACAAGTGACAGGATCTCTCCTTATCAGATCTGCTCTCTCGCTCCACTGGAACTCCAGAACCTCTTCAACAGACAGCTTAACGTCATCTAGGATCTGTTTCAGTATCCTGAGTAGCTCTAGCCATTTAGTCTCAGCAGCAGACAGAGTTAGAAAGAACGTGGGACATCCCAGCTGTCTTATCGTAGACATCAGCTCTCTCTGTTTCTGCTGCCAGAATGCAGGGGTAGACCGGACTTGTTTCAAGAACTTAAAAGCCTCATCGTCCTCAAACCATTCTCTCCAGATTCTCGTCATTGAGAACATCAGACACAGTTATAGCCTGTCCGTCTGTAGACTTTGTTTTTCTCAGACAAATACTGATAGCACTGTTAAGACTAGCTGTCTCTACCAGTTTGTATTTGAGAAATAGAAGGGGATGTTAGTGCTACATCTCCGATCATATCTAGTGAATTGTTTTGTAGTTATTAAGTAAGATAGTAATTACAAGAAATATATAATTTGACCATGGATACACATCTGAATTAGGCTAAAAATCCTTGGTTTAGTATAACAATTAAAATAATATTAGTAATTTAATAGTAAAGATTTAGAAATAAGTATTGAGTATAACTAACCTCAAGATGTCAGACTTTGATTTCTTGAGGATAGACAAGTCCTCAGGTAAGTCTCTGCATTGACCAGCAAACACACAAGGGTAAGCTAGTTCCTCTATAAACTTATCCTGTGAGAAGTACAGAGGCTTCCTCCCTTCTCCAGGAGCCAATTTCATTAGCAGGTTCTCATTAGACAGCAGCAGTGTGTCTAGAGAACCAGGGTTAATGGGGAGATCATCCTTGGTCTCATCCCAATCATCAATCTCCTTCAACAACTCAAGGATATCGAAGAGTTCCTCGATACCAGGAACAGTCTCAGAACTCTGTTCCTCTTCATCTACAACTATATCACAAGGCTCGTCATTCGGGTTAACAATAAAATTAACATTACCAGAACAGTTTGTGGAACAGAGTTAACCCAATCCTCTGAAACTACTACTTTCTCTAGCTTGAAGAGCTCAGTGGTAGAGAGATAGAGAGCTGCTTCTAACACTACATTCGGTCTTATCGTTTCGTATAAATAGGGTTTCGCGAACGATAACTTACGAAACAATTGTAATTGAATAGTTTGGGACTGTAGGAACGTCCTAGGTAACCGATTAACAGTCTTATCTACGTCTATGGGAACATTAACAACCATGCCATGCAGTCCGTGCTGTCTCTCCCTGCCTATAGATCTAATGTTCATGAACTCGTGTCTGGGAGATACCAGTCTCTGTTCAATCACAGTCAGACCAGTTAGCTCAGGAGGGATCTCGGGGAAAGACAAGCCACGGCACAACGCTATCATAGGGACTCTGCCATCTTTGATGTTAATGAAACAGTTCTTACATACATACTCAATGTTAAGTGTCTCATAGAGAAAAACCTAAAGGAGTATAACAGATAATAATAATGTAATAGGATAACGCGCATATTATATTTGAGTGTGTCTTTGATTAATTAATTATCTCTAAAATTAAATAATATTTTAGTAAAGAAATTATTTAAATATATAAAGTATAAGAATATAATTACCTGTTTGACGAAATCAGAGTTGGAAAGATTCGTTGAAACAAGTTTCTCTCTCTTAAGAATAACAACTGTTTTCCTGAAATGGAGACAACCACAACAAGAACAAACATACGTTGGACCTTGAGATATCTGGGAGAAATAACTTTGATTAACAGAGTTAACCTCCTCTCTATTAGTTCTATACTTCTCCAGAACATTTTTGTTGTGCTTTTCACGCTTTTCAGGATCCTTCAACCTCTCGGCCACAGCGTCATTATGCACTGCACGCTTTTCAGGATCCTTCAACCTCTCGGCCACAGCGTCATTATGCACAGCACGCTTTTCAGGATCCTTCAACCTCTCGGCCACAGCGTCATTATGCACAGCACGCTTTTCAAGATCCTTCAACCTCTCGGCCACAGCGTCATTATGCACAGCACGCTTTTCAGGATCCTTCAATCTCTCTGCTACAGCGATATTATGCTCAGCACGCACATTAGGATCCTTCAATCTCTCTGCTACAGCGATATTATGCTCAGCACGCACATTAGGATCCTTCAATCTCTCTGCTACAGCGATATTATGCTCAGCACGCACATTAGGATCCTTCAATCTCTCTGCTACAGCGATATTATGCTCAGCACGCTTCTCAGGATCCTTCAATCTCTCAGTCATAGCGTCTAGCTGCTGTTTATTATGCTCAGCACGCTTCTCAGGATCCTTCAATCTCTTTGTAATGTCTCGTAATTGATTTTCTTTGTGCTTAGATATAAAATCGGGATCATCACAATCCTCATTGAAACGCTCAAGACGAGCCTCATTCTCAGTTTTACAAAACTCTGAGTCATCAGTTCGTCTCTTCTTGATAGCAGCTCGATTTCTATCTTTTCTAGCCCTGTATCCTTTTCTCTTCCGAGACTTAGGGGTAGAGATTCCCTTCTCAGGAGTCATTGGTACATCAGAATACTGGCTAGACAAATCGAGGTCGTTTAAAGGTACAACTTGAGACGATATCGGAGTCTGTTGTACCGTTTGAGAGGAGGGGAATATAAACACATCTGGTTGGGAAGATTCATCTATCTCCATAGAACAAATTTCCTCCTCCGTTGTTGAACCAGGCCCAGGATTTATTTCAATCCCACTGATTATCAATAAGGCGCTGATGGTGTCAGCCTGTAGGCGGGTAGACATGCGAAACAATATGTCGAAACATAGACAATACTTTTTGACTATACACTGGGATAGTGGGGACTTAGCACGCCCACCCCAGCCACTTATTCTTGCTCTATAGAGCTCGATTGATATCATATCTAATTAGCAAGTTAAAGTATAAAGCGAAATATAAAATAGATTTACAGTAAATACAGCAGTGAAAAAGAAAGTTTAATTAACTATATTATCATATTATTTTGTATTAATTAAAATTAAAATTGATTTAAAAATACCGGTAGTAATTAATTAAACTTAATTAATACACATAAGTTCTAGCAGGAACAGTAAATATTGAGAACGAATTGTGAGAAAGAAAAAGAAAGTGTATTAATAAATAGAATAGGAAAAACATTACCTTCAAAAATAGAAGTTTACGACAATGATTCAAAAGAATAAAGGTAAAAAAGAATAAGTAAAGGTCAAATAATGAGAAAGATAGAAATTATTAAATTTATACTTTTTGAAGAAACCTGTAAGTATAGATGTTCAATAAATATAATTATCGCAAGTTGAAACAATAGATATGATTTAACAATTTGAATCAATATAATTATTACAAGTTATTAAATCTATTTCCATTGTTTCAACTTGTAATAATTATAATGATTTAACTTGTTAAATCTTTCACTATTGTTTCAACTTGGTACAATTATATTGATTTAACTTGTGAATTCGAGCTGGCTTCTATTTTATTGTTTTAACAGTTTTACTGAAACAGAAGTGTGAGTAAACAAAGAAATTTAAGCCCCCATTTGTGGCAGAAATTAAACCCCTTATTGAAAGATTTCTTCTCCCATCAGACGCAAAATTTTACGGTGAATCAAAATATGAAATAAAATTTGCGGGTTTAGTAAAAGATTTTTTGAGTTATGGACCAGACAAATTTTGAAAGGTGTTAAAGATGTGTCAAAAATTTGTTAATCAAAAATCGTAACCCCAGGTGCAAATTAGACGGTCCCATCGCACCTACATGCCAAGTTTCAGCCCATCAACTATAAAGCTCAGGCCAGGACACCGTCAACGGAGAAAAAAAAAATCCAAAATTGCAGCCTGTGCCGACGCATGTTCCTTTGGTGGCACTATATTTTGTTGGTGGTTTATTGATAGTGCCTCCAATGGAACATGCTGTCGGCACAGGCTGCAATTTTGGATTTTTTTTCGCCATGTCATCATCACTATGAAGGTGTTAAACTATTTCAGAAAAGTGATTCAAAAGGCAACGACCCTTAGTGAGTTGGAAGTTTCGTTTTAGCTCACTTCATTTGAGAGATATTCAAGTTTCAGTAGAATATAATATGTGCTGAGTCAGTATTTTTTAGGTGCCGTTTGGGTATTCACCCAACTCCTACCAACCCATGCGAATTATTTAATTCACAAAATTGTAAAAATACATTTTTTTGACGATGTCATAATCACCTCAAGGTGTCAAGACCCACTTGTATAGGTGGTACCTGGCATAAGGACCAATTGATAAATTGAAAGTTTGTTTCTATCTTGTATCATCTCTGAGATTAATGAAATTTAGCTAATTAGTATAAATATTTAATTAATTTATTAATTATTTAACACCATTATTATATACAGCAAAATAAATTAAGTTCAATTATTTGCAATTATTATTAATTTAAATTGAATTTCACTATAATATTTGAATTCCACGCACTCGATAACCCCAATAATCTATTTGGAACCATCTCTATACGGTAAACACAGAGCGAATTAATTAGAATTAAATATGTCAGTACATTAATTGTGCAAGAATATTCTCGCCGAAATAAATATAATCACTTAATCTGTCGTTGTTGTGGTATGTAAAATCTTAACGGTTCTATCATAAACCATCTTTAGTTTAATGCCATTCATTCATTACTTATTGATAATAAATTAAATTATTAGATATTTATTTTAGCAATGTTATCCACGGTGATTTGAGTTTAGTCAACAAATTCCTTATATTATTATATTTTATTTAATCCATTGTATAGTAATACTACAATTAAATAGAAGCCAGCTGGAATTTATAAGTTGAATCAATATATTTATCTCAAGTTGAAACAATAGAGTAAGATTTAACAAGTTAAATCAATATAATTATTACAAGTTGAAACAATAGAATTAGATTTAACACTTTTACTGAAATTGAAGTGTGAGTAAACAAAGAAATTTCAAACCCCATTTATGGCAGAAATTAAACATATTTTCAAAATATTCTTCTCCCATCAGACGCAGAATTTTATGGTGAATCCAAATGTGAAATAAAATTTGGGGGTTTAGTAAAACATATTTTGAGTTATGGACCAGACAAATTTTGAAAGGTGTTAAAGATGTGTCAAAAATTCGTTAATCAAAATCGTAACCCCAGGTGCAAATTAGACGGTCCATACGCACCTACATGCCAAGTTTCAGCCCTCCATGTATTTAGGTGTGGCCAGGGCACCTGCTACGGAGAAAAAATAAAAATAAAAATCCAAAATTGCAGCTGTGCCGACGCATGTTCCTTTGGTGGCACTATATTTTGGTGGTGGTTTATTGATAGTGCCTCCAATGGAACATGCTGTCGGCACAGGCTGCAATTTTGGATTTTTTTTCGCCATGTCATCATCACTATGAAGGTGTTAAACTATTCAGAAAAGTGATTCAAAAGGCAACGACCCTTAGTGAGTTGGAAGTTTCGTTTTAGCTCACTTCATTTGAGAGATATTCAAGTTTCAGTAGAATATAATATGTGCTGAGTCAGCATTTCTTAAAGTGCGTGTTGGGTGTTCACCCAACTCCAACCAATCCATGTGAATTATTTAATTCACAAAATTGTAAAAATACATTTTTTTGACGATGTCATCATCACCTTAAGGTGTCAAGATCCACTTGTATAGGTGGTACGTGCCATAAGGACCAATTGATAAATTTAAAGTTTGTTTCTATCTTATATCATTTCTGAGATTAATGAAATTTAGATAATTTGTTAAATATTTAATTAATCTATTAATAATTTAACACCAATATTATGTACATCAAAATATATTAAGTTCAATCTTTTGCAATAATTATTCACTTAAATTGAATTTCACTATCATATTTGAATTCAGCGCACTCGATAATCCCAATAATCTATTTGGAAGTTGGAACCATTTCTATACATTAAACACAGAGCTAATTAATTAGAATTAAATATGTCATGTATCCATTGTGCAAGAATATTCTATGCAGAAGTAAATATAATACATAATCTGTCGTTGTTGTGGAATGTAAAATCTTAGTTTTCAAATAGAAAATAGAAGCCTACTCGATTTCACAAGTGGAATCAATATAATTATCGCAAGTTTAAACAATAGTGTAAGATTTAACAAGTTTAATCAATATAATTATTACAAGTTGAAACAATGGAATTAGATTTAACAGTTTACTGAAATTGAAGTGTGAGTAAACAAATAAATTTCAACCCCCATTTATGGCAGAAATTAAACCCATTACTAAAAATTTCTTTACCCATCAGACGCAGAATTTGAAGATGAATCCAAAGAAGAAATAAAAATTGGGGGTTTAGTATAACATTCTTTGAGTTATGGACCAGACAAATTTTGAAAGGTGTTAAACATGTGTCCAAAATTTGTTAATCAAAAATCGTAACCCCAGGTGCACATCTGTAACCCATGAGACACCTGTCCTGCAAATTTGGGTTGTTAGTTAATCAAACTCTGTTCTGTGGATGAGCTACGGAAGAATAAAAAAAATCCAAAATTGCAGCCTGTGCCGACGCATGATCCTTTGGTGGCACTATATTTTGTTGTTGGTTTATTGATAGTGCCTCCAAAGGAACATGCTGTCGGCACAGGCTGCAATTTTGGATTTTTTTTTTCGCCATGTCATCATCACTATGAAGGTGTTAAATTATTTCAGAAAGGTGTTTCAGAAGGCAACGACCCTTAGAGTGGCGGAAGTTTCCATTTAGTTCACTTCATTTTAGAGATATTCAAGTTTGAGTAGAATATAATAGCTGATGACTCAGCATTTTTTATGTGAGTGTTGGGTCTTCACCCAACTTCAAATAACCCATTTTAAATATCGAATTCACAAAATTGTAAAAATACATTTTTTGACGATGTCATCATCACCTCAAGGGGTCAAGACTCACTTGTATAGGTGGTACGTGGCATAAGGACCAATTGATAAATTGAAAGTTTGTTTCTATCTTGTATCATCTCTGAGATTAATGAAATTTAGCTAATTAGTATAAATATTTAATTAATAAATTAATAATTTAACATCATTATTATGTACAGCAAAATAAATAAAGTTCAATTATTTGCACTTATTATTAATTTAAATCGAATTTCACTATCATATTTGAATTCAGCGCACTCGATAACCCCAATAATCCAATTGGAACCGTCTATAAGTTAAATACAAAAGGAATTAATTATAATAAATTACGTCAGTACATTAATTGTGCAAGAATATTCTCGCGAAATAAATATAATCACTTTATCTGTCGTTGTTGTGGAATGTAAAATGTTAACGGTTCTATCATAAACCATCTTTATAATAATGCCATTCATTACTTATTGATAATAAATTAAATTATTAGTTATTTATTTTAGCAATGTTATCCACGGTGAGTTGAGTAAAGTCAACAAATTCCTTATATAAATTAATTTAATTTAATCCATTGTATAGTAATGCTAGTATTAAATAGAAGCCAGCTGGAATTTATAAGTTAAATCAATATAATTATCGCAAGTTGAATCACTAGAGTAGGATTTAAAAAGTTAAATCAATATAATTATTACAAGTTGAAACAATAGAATTAGATTTAACACTTTACTGAAATTGAAGTGTGAGTAAACAAAGAAATTTCAACCCCCATTTATGGCAGAAATTGACCCCTTTATTGGAAAATTTATTCTCCCATCAGACGCAGAATTTTATGGCGAATCCAAATATGAAATAAAATTTGGGGGTTTAGTAAAACATATTTTGAGTTATGGACCAGACAAATTTTTAAAGGTGTTAAAGATGTGTCAAAAATTTGTTGACGAAAAATCGTAACCCCAGGTGCAAATTAGACGGTCCCATCGCACCTACATGCCAAGTTTCAGCCCATCAACAATTAAGCTCTGGCCAGGGCACCGTCTACGGAGAAAAAGAAATCCAAAATTGCAGCCTGTGCCGACGCATGTTCCTTTGGTGGCACTATATTTTTGTGTTGCTTATTGATAGTGCCTCCAAAGGAACATGCTGTCGGCGCAGGCTGCAATTTTGGATTTTTTTTCGCCAAGAAATCAACGTCCAAGGTGTGAAGAAGCATTTGTTATTTGGTCCGAGTCACAAGGAACGGTAGATAAATTTGAAGTTTGTTTCTATCATAAACCATCTAGAGTTTAATGCCATTCATTCATTATGTATTGATAATAAATTATATTATTAGTTAATTATTTCAGCAATGTTATCCACGGTTGGTTGAGTTGAGTCAACAAATTCCTTATATTATTTTATTTTATTTAATCCATTGTATAGTAATACTAGAATTAAATAGAAGCCAGCTGGAATTTATAAGCTAAATCAATATAATTATGTCAAGTTGAATCAATAGAGTAAGATTTAACAAGTTAAATCAATATAATTATTACAAGTTGAAACAATGGAATTAGATTTCACAGTTTTACTGAAATTGAAGTGTGAGTAAACAAAGAAGTTTAAAGCCCCATTTATGGCAGAAATTAAAGCCTTTATGCGAAACTTTCTTGTCCCATCAGACGCAGAATTTTATGGCGAGTCCAAATGTGAAATAAAATTTGGGGGTTTAGTAAAATATTTTTTGAGTTATGGACCAGACAAATTTTGAAAGGTGTTAAAGATGTGTCAAAAATTTGTTAATCAAAAATCGTAACCCCAGGTGCAAATTAGACGGTCCCATCGCACCTACATGCCAAGTTTCAGCCCATCAACTATAAAGCTCAGGCCAGGGCACCGTCTACGGAGAAAAAAAAAAAATAATAATAATAATAATATTATTAAAGGCAGTAAGATTAGAACTGGGCCACTATACTATAGTATAGTCGGCACAGTAAAAATAATAAAAATAATAAAGGCAGTGATTCCAATACTGGGCCACTATACTATAGTATAGTCGGCACAGTAAAAATAAAGGCAGTGATTCTAATACTGGGCCACTATACTATAGTATAGTCGGCACAGTAATAATAAAGGGAGTGATTCCAATACTGGGCCACTATACTATAGTATAGTCGGCACAGTAAAAATGTCGACCACCTTGTCCAAATCAATTCCTTGTGACAATATATTTTCTATGTTCAGTAGAGCCAAACCAGAAAGTCTCTCCTCGCTAGTTGAACTCCTAAGGAAAGTGCGGAGATTGCGTAGAGATGAAAATGAACGTTCTGAGCTAACGTTGGCAATTGGTAGCGTCAGAACAAGTAGGAAGATTCGTAGTAAACTAGGAAACCAGTAGTAGGTGGCTGTAGAATTTTCATAATACTCAATATTGAATCAGATTTTTGGGGAGTTGCATTAATTATGTTCCAGTGATGTGCTCCGTTACTAGTAACGGAGTAACGGTAACGGAAAAAAGTACGGTAACGGGCGTCGCGGGGTAACGGTAACGGAAAAAAGTAACGGTAACGGACATCCTTTACTTTTGACTAGTTAGCATTATCTTTAATCAGTTACTCTTACCATTACTTTACCGTAACACAGTAACCGTTTATACATTAAAAACTTATTCCATTGCCATTACGACGTTATTTAAAATCAGTTACCGTTACATTAAGGTAAACTGTACTGAATAAAGGTAAACGGACAAACTTAACAAAAGTAACGGAGTATACGGTAACGGAGTAAAGGTAACGGGAGATATAAAGTAACGGTAACGGAGTAACGGAAGATTTAGTAACGGACCATATCACTGTTATGTTCATGCATACTTCTATTTCTGATAAAAAAAGAACATTTATTGATACAATAAGAATCTGCAAAAATTTAAGAGCTTTCAATCAAGAAAAACCATTTTTTGGTGCAATGACTGACAACAAACTCCCAAATTAACAAATTCGGAATTTAAGGATTTTCCAGGCTGTTTTATACAGGCTAGAAAATATTTATCATCAAACGGTCCAGACAGTACCCCTGATTTTGCACTTCGTTCATTTACATTCATTAAGAGGTGTAAATCAAGAAAAACCATTTTTTGGGGTGCAGTGACTCAAAAAATTCCTAATTTTACAAATTCGTGGTTTAAGGAGGTTGCGTCTGTTTCTTTGGATGTTAAAAATTATACATCGACAAAAGTATCAGACAGTGCGACTGAAATTGCACATCGTTCATTTAGATTCATTTAAGAAAAAACATTTTTTGCAATAACTGACAACAAACTCCAAAATTAAGAAATTTGGAATTTAAGGATTTTCCCGGCTGTTTTATACAGATTAGAAATTATATATATTCAAACGTGTCCAGACAATTCTTTGGTGCAATGACTGAAAAATACTCCCAAATTAACAAATTCGGGATTTAAAGACTTTCCCGGCTGTTTTCTTTCATCCTAAAAATTAATCGTTAGAAGTGTATAGAGAGTATCTCTAGAAATGCACTTCGTTCATTTACATTCATTTAAGAGCTTTCAATCAAGAAAAACAATTTTTGGTGTAATGATTGACAACAAACTCCCAAATTGATAAATTCGGAATTTAAGAACTTAAAAACCATTTTTTATTGCAATAACTGTCAAAAAACTCCCAAATTGATAAATGGGTGGTTTAAGGATGTTGCCGGCTGTTTTCTTTCATGCAAATAAATATATTTCGTTAGTTGATTGTTACACTTGTTAGCAGGGGCGTCGCGGCCATACAACATATCGGGTGTCGACCGAAATTTTAGGGTGGCGCCCCCCAATAGTCGCCATAATACAGCTTAGGGCGCGCCCAACCCTGTGGACTCAGGGGGCGCCTCTAACCCGGTGGACTCTGGGTAGGTTTCCAACCCTCCCGGAATAAGACCGATTTTCCCGGACAACAGCAAATCCAATCCGGGAGATTTTGATATTAGAAATGTTATCATTATATTGTTGATGTCAAAATTCAGGGATTTTGAACTGAGGTCGATTCTTATTAAGAACAATTGTGTGGGTTGTTTGGTACATAAACTAATCACTTGCCTACTTACCTATAACTCGTTTGACAGTTCATTTATTTGATATATGTACCTACTAATACCGTAATGCTCTGAATAAGCGCTTATTTGGAATACATGCCGAGGGATGGTGTACAATCATCCTCCCGGAAAACAACTGAGTCGAGTTGGTAACCCTAACTTGGGGGCGCCCTGACCCGGTGGACTCAGGGGCGCCGCGCCGCCCCTGCTTGTTAGTGAACCATAGTTAATTAAAAGTGTACTGAGAGTACCCCTAGAATTGCACTTCGTTCATTTAAATTCATTAAGAGCTTAAGATCAAGAAAAAACATTTTTTGGTCTAATGACTGTCAAAAAACTCCCAAATTGATAAATTCGTTGTTTAAGGACGTTGCCAGCTGTTACTTTTGATGCTATAAATGATATATCGTCAAAGGTGTCCAAACTGTACCTGAAATTCCAACTTGTTCATTTACATTCATTTAAATTAAATTCAGCAAATTTTATGTTATTTAATACGTCCTCATCTTCAGAAATTTAGGGGCTACTTTTACCCCCTGCATTCGCCTCTGGATGGATCGCTCGCATACGCTTCCTTGTTGAATGAGATTTGGATCACTGTCAGCCACAACACCCTCCAGTTCCTCGCTCGACGCGATAAAGGAGGCAGATGGCCACGCAAATTGCCGCAGCTGAATCTTCTCGGAGGCGTCGGGACAAAGGAGCCGTCTACCAGTCAGACCGTTTTTGGTTCTGAAGTCCCACTTTCTGATAACGACTAGGATGCAGAATGCCCAGTCTGTAATGAAAGAAATTGTCCCCTACCTCCAAAAAGGAAAAAGGAGCACCGGCTTGCATGTCATAAATGTGAAACATGGATTCATTGGTCCTGTGCCGGGATAAAGTCCAAGAAAGGTCTTCTAAAATATTATTTATGTACCAATTGTCAAAGTAATGGATTTAGTTGTGATTATTGCATAGACTCCTTTAGATAAGGACTGGAACGTCGCGATCTCGGGTTTAACTTGAGTCTGAGAGGCTCCAATTTTATAAATTGAAAAAGGATTATATTTCCGGTTTCCAAATGTGATTTTTGGTATATAGGGGTAACTTTTGGCACCCGTCAACAATTTGAGGTTTTCACTCAAAATTTCTCACACCACGACAAGTTATGACGTCATTGTCACATTTCGTAAAGCCCGAAAAGTCACTTAATCGCACATAATTCGCGCACTCTAAGAGAAAAATATGAAAATTTAATAGAACATGCTTTAATATTTTTTGAGTTTATGAGCTCATACCATATACCGAATACTAGTTAATTATCTCATTAAATCAAAAAGTATTAAAGTTAGGCATATGAAATGTACTATTTATTAATAGGAAGTCAACTATAGCGGACAGATTAGCACTAGTCTAGTTTACATAACATTTATAGTTTTGGAGTTATGGCTCATTTTAGGAATATACATTTGCCTGACAACCGAGGAATGTGTCAACATTCCATTTATAATTTCGATATATTTTATTTAACTAGATCTGGGCATCACTATGTACCAATGTTGAACATTTGTAAAGCGTTTAACTGTGTTAAAAGCAGGCTTTACTCTAAAAACATGATAATTCGCGGGAAAATTGACGATTACACAATCAGATGAGTGAAAGTTTGATGTTTCACAACTGTTGGATTCTATTTATAAATTGATATTTAATTACATAGCAACGTAAAGGCGGATATGATATTCTTATTCCTTTGACATTTATGCTAGTATATAAATATACGAAGAGAGAGTCGTAAGCAAATTCTCTGAAAATTTTCTGTGTACTCTCAATGATGTTGAACAATAATCGGACACAATTATTTTGCCTATTTAGTGTGAAAAATATCGGTGAGCAGTCGTGAGCAGATGTTTTTAATTTTTATTATGATAGCTAATTGGTTTAACTTTAATTTGGTATATTTTATCGGACCGCACCAAGCCGCCCCGAGGCCCTTCTGCCCAATTTTCTAGAAGTCAATAATAAATTTCTTAAAATGTTTAAAATATAAAAATTCAAAATTGATCAAATTTTAACATTGTTAGACTGTTGATATTATAGAATGAATAACAAAGAGGCTTTTAAACTTTTAAACTCTAAACCATCAATCAGAGCTGCTTCTGAGGAATTACTACACATATTCCAACAGCCGGATAGCGAATTTCATTTCATTACTCGAAATTTTCGCGATCTCAAATCGGGAAGAGAGAGCTTTGTAAAGAAAAGTAATTTATGCACCTGGGAGGAGTTGATGTTTTACTCTCCTAGAGTTAAACAAGATGCGGAGAAAATACCTTCAGCTGACAATGGAATCTTTACCGTTGACTTATCAGCAGAAATACGAAAGGACTTATCAAAGTTAACCTTCAAGGGATTGAGAACTAGATTAGCGCCAGTATTGCAACTAATCCGTCAAATAGCTGAGAAAGAGGATTTTAGTGCCAAAACCATAGCCGCTCAAGCGCTTCAACTTATTTCTAACGAGACTAAGGATGTAAGCACGGCAAACTTCTGCAAGGAAATCATTTCAAAGGGGACATTTGCAGATAAATCGAAAATTATGTCCATAGATAAATCAACGTTCTTGCTTGATCTTCTCGAAATTGGTAAGCAAAAATATACATCTTTTCGGTTAATTTGTAAATCAGAGGACATAATATTTCCATCTTATTCTAAACTTGCTGAATATCGTAAGGATGCCGTTCTAGTTAACGAGTTAACCTATGTAAACAATGTCCATAATGTTACTATCGGGATCTCACTATCTTATAGAAGGATTTTATTCCAGAGTTTATTACGTCTATTTCAAACATTACCTCCGATCCTTGATTTTGAATTCCCTTTATCAGTAAAATTGCTGACGGCCTCGATGGTTCTGGTTGTCATCAGATTTATAATCATTACCAACTCAATCCAACCCCAAGTTCGAAATTATTTATCTTATTCGCATTCAAAATTTTATCCATACACAACTCGAGTAACATGCAAATATGGAAAAACTACTCACCTAATTCTTCATTTGGCGTAAGACCAGTTGTATTATTGGCCCAGAAAGAATGTTATGAGAACGTTAAATTCATTATGACTAATTTCATTAATCCAGAAGTATCAGTCATTGAGCAAGAAGGAATAAAGTTTCCTAAAGGTGTTGTTCGTGTTAAAATCAGCCGTAGTATGCTCGATGGGAAAATGTCTGGTATTCTAAGCGGAGCTGGTGGCGCATCGTGTCAGTTATGTACTGCACATAAACACGAATTAAAAGATCTAGAATTAGTCAGGGCCGGATTCCCTATTAATAGGCACATAGCAGATGCAAAAGAACTGTTCAATTACGTGGATGCGGATGAATATTTATCACTTCCTCATGCTGATAGGTTAGGTATCACTCATGAACAACTATCCGATATAAACATACTGTCGGCGTCGCCTTTACATAGCTATACTTGTGTCTTCCATTGGTTCATGCTCCTTGTTTATCATTTAAAGACTGGAAGGAGAGTATGGTCGCCTACTTCAAAACCAATCGAAACAGCGAAAAAGTTTTGTTCTGAATTTCTCTTTGAAAAAACTGGCCTTCGAATAGATGAGCCAACACCTCAAGGCGGTACTACTTCAACAGGGAATATTTCTAGGCAATGTTTTTCCAATAAAAATGATTTTATCACATGGGTATCCTGTCTAATTCCGGCAGACGTTAGAGAGCAGATTGCAATCATTCAAATGAATCTATCAGTTATCTTACGAGTTTTTAACAGTAGCCAGGAGGTAGAAACAGAAAAAATGGATGTCCTTTGCAAACAGACTTACGAGCTAATTTTAACAACCTTCCCATGGGCAAGTATTACCCCTTCATTGCATAAGGTTTTAGCTCATTCCACAGAATTAATCCGTGATTGCAATGACGGTTATGGACTGAAAGAATATTCAGAAGAGGCTGTAGAAGCTTGTAATAAGCTAATAAGGCGCTATCGTGAACACCTTTCAAGAAAGAATTCATTTTCCTTAAACATCAGAGATGTTTTTATTAGACTTCTTAGTCAGAGTGACCCTCTCTTTTCAAGTTACCGTAGAGTTTTAGTGTGCAAACGTTGCGGATAAATAGGGCATATCAGGAAGGAGAAGTGCAAAGGAGATAAAGTGGCTTCACTGGATCAGGAAAAACTTTTGGATTCATTGCTCTTCAAATAAATTCCTTAGTTTAGTATCTATGATATTAATAATAAAAATTTGAAAGTTAATATTGAATCGTGAAAGCATGAAGTAGTATGTCTTAAATAGAGTGAAAATAATATGCATTGCATTCGAAGTATTTAGGAACACATTATAGAGCTAAATAGATATTTTTGTAAATATGTGATGTCACGATGACGTATTAAATCAAAAAATTGAAGCGGTACATAAAATTAAGTGATGTAAATTGAATGTAGAGGGTTGATAACCCATACGCAAATAATACATTTGATAGGTCTGTCTGCCTCGCAAATGCCTATTTCCCCTGAATAGCCATAATAACCCACTGTGTAGCGACCCCTGTATTTTTTCGGGGGATTGAATAATAATATATAAGAGAAAGTACCTGTAAATTTTGAATGAATTATGATTGTATTTTATCTCGGAAAATTGCGCTCAAAGTATGAAAAGAGAAAACAAAAAAAAAAGAGATTTACACCACTTTAAAAATACTTATTTATCTGGTATATAGGGAATATTCGAGAATTTAATGGCATTGAGGTAAACTTCCGTGTCTCCTCTAACGAATGATACCAAAATAAATTAGATTCAGTTGATATTGGATAGGAATTGACACTTTGAACTAATCATACTGAGTTGACTTTTCAAATTTCGACTTTCACGCATTTTCCCAACTTCAAGTTTGAATTTTTATAACTCAAAACTTTCTTGCGAAATTTTAAATAAAATTTAAATCACATAACCTCCATTACTCCAAAGCAATTACAAATTTTCAGAATTGTAAACAAATTTTGAGATAGTGATTTTTTATGAAATACCAACCCTGAATTGTATGATAAAAATAACTAACTGAAATTTAATTAAAAAAAAAATCATATTACAGTAAACCTCCGTATCTCCTCTCTCGAAAGATAGTAAATTTATTCAAATCTGATAACTAAAAGTGAGTCAAATATGTGACTGAAGTGACCCTGGTCGAATACTAAGTCAACTTCACACTCATTCATGCTGTTCGGTATTCGTTACAACTGTATTAATTTTGAATTAATGCAAATTCCATAAGGATTATATATGTAAAAGAGTACATCACTAATAACATCACATTCAATATAGCACGCTATCAATTTAATACGTTTTGTTCATTATGCAGCTAAGTGGATACTGCAATATTGACCTATTTAATTTGACCTTTATTATATCACGACTCACACAAATAGATCACAACATCCTAATATTAATTGATAATATCTAATTACTATTTTCGGTTTCAGCGGCGATAACCTAAATAAATTGTTTTAATCAAGGATACATTTGGGAGGAAAACTATATAAACGCAACGACAGTTTTGCAATTAGTATCAAATAAGTCAATAATGAATATCTTTCCAGTTAGCAATTCCGTATACACTTTTCTTCAAAGAGAAATATATCAGTGAAGTGATTTGTAAAAAGGAAATTAGTCATTAGAATCTGATTTTGATGACTCAGTTAAATTCTGTGGAAGATTGCTGTTTTTATTAAAATATGATCTGTAAGATTGTGATGAAGGAATGTTCATAGATGCATTAAATTCTTTAGGAGAGAAACAAGCAAATTCAGAAGTTACATCAATTGGTAACCGATTGCTTTCTCTAGCGATTTTCTGTTCTATTAGATAAAAAGTATATTCATCGAATAATAAGCGAATTAAATGAAAAGAGCCAAAACTTGTAGATGATCGTAATGTCAAATCACGAATTATCATGGAACTATAAAAAGACCACTTGAGTAAGAATTGTCTCGAATACTCAATTAAGTCCAGGGAAGAACTAGCGTTCTGAATACAATTAGAGACTACATTTTCAAGCCATTTCCCCCAGTTTTCTAGGGAAGGACGTTTAACTAATGTTTGCTTAAATTCTTTTTCTAACTTTGAAACTAGAAATACGTCACACTGACAAATCCATGAAGCTTGTTCTTGAATGCTTACGAAATTAACCTTTTGAATATCATCGTACATTTCAGTCGTATTCCGTGGATTCTGTAACACTGTCCTTGCTGCATGTGCTAAATGGTTCAAAGATGTATACCTACGAAGAATCTGTGAAAAAGATAAAATAGTTGCCAATTTAGAATTCAAGAATTTTATAGGGTAATCATAAATACATTCTAAGAGCAAGATATCCAAAGATTTTGCAAATTGTCTAACTTCCTGAGTAATTGCAGTTGGTATTGGTTTAAGAACATCAGGTATCAGTGTAGAAATAATAGATTGGTATAATATTTGGTCACATTTTCTTGACCACACTAAAATCTTTTCATGTGAACATATTTTAAGAATAATGTCATTTTTATAAAGATTGGATTGATTCAATGATGTATTCTCACAGTTATTGGCAAAAAAGGTATTCATTGTACTAATTGGGCAATCTTCTTTCTGTGATTTGGGTCTTTCTAACTTAGTAGATTCTAAATTTTGTTGATCAACATTAATGATTTCGTCAGTATCATCTTGATTGAGAAATATACTTGCCGACCTAGAAGATTACATAAATAAGCAAATACTCAATATTGAGCGGTAGGATACTAAAATCCATTACATTGTGAGTGTATGAAACAACGGATCTTTAAAAATACGAAAGTCTAGTCCGAGGCATTGTATTAAATCAAATACACCGGAAATCACATAGATTATGGTATTATATATACGATGTTATCCAGCCAAAGCATTTGAACAATAGGAATTCAAAGCAAACACAATAATGATGATGTAACAAATTAATAGCTCTTTTATTTACTCTGAAATGACTATAAATATATTACCATAGTTATAAATTAAAAATATTATGATTTAATGTCATTTTAACCAATATCCATTAAGTGGCCTAAGTGTCTTTCCACGTCTCAGTAGAAAATAATCATGATGAGACCGCGGAATTTGACTAAAGCAATTTAAGGAATTTGACCACACATTGATGTTTCAATTAGAGCAGTACCGGATTAGAGATTTTCTACTCCGGCCGGATCCGGATATCCGGTATTCAATTACGGTATCCGGTTATCCGGTCGGATATCCGGTTAAATATTTATTTAACAAATGATACCATAATATCACATCTAGAACAAGTTTTGCTTATTCTTAATTAATTTGTACATATTGATGGACTAAGCTTCTGTTTATTTAGTGAGGATTCTAAAAGAATTTGAGTGATTCCACAATGGATACAGTATATGGATATGCATTCATTCGCATTCACCTTTGATTTATAAGATCTTTGCAATAACAAATTTAGTTTTCAATTCCCATTTATCTTTTGTTATCGCTTTTCCTATCAGCTTGAAAGGCAATTTCTTTTTATCAATCCCAGCACGAGTTAAATTTGGGCATTTTTCTCAACATCTATGAACGATTCTTCGAGAGCACTCTGTAATGAATGTGATGCCAATATATCACGTGGTTAAAATCCGAAAACATATAGCACGTCAGTGACGTCACCACTGTGGAATCACATAAAACATTCACATCCAGAAATTAACAAAAAACAATATAGGAAAATCATCTTGTAGAAATTCACAACAAGAAGATCATAATATTAAAACTCCCAATATTTTTCAATCAACTAGTTCTGCTTTTAAACATTCTCTAATTTCTCCTCTAAGAATAAATATACAAGAAAACCTGTACCAGACATAGAACGTAGAAAAAATGGACAATTAATGATCTTAGAGCAATGACAATTCACTATAAAATAGAGAGATAAGTTATTCTTTAATTAATATACAAATACAATTGAGTCCGTTATTCGGGCGGATAGTTGTTCATATCCGGTAACTGGCCGGATACCGGATTAGAACCGGATATCCGGTACAGCCCTAGTTTTAATCGCTAACAAAGGGATACATTATATTTAGTAATGTACAATTATAATAGGATATACTTACTATTGAAGTAATATTTCTTAAATATTAAACATTTTTGTACAATCTCATTATAACGTAATGGAAGTAACTTTGGTTTAAATAAATTAAAAATGTTCTAGTAATTATCAGGCAAGTTTTTTCTACACTAAAGTGAGAGCTTCTAAACAATAACTAATGTAAGATGTCCGATTCTGGGTGTCCAGAATATGCTAAAATAGGTAACTTTTCAAACTTTATAATACCTACATCACATATGGTCATGCGAGGTAGAGGAGGCACATTAACTCTCTGAATTTTATTTACGAAATAAAATCAAGCGGGTAGCAGAAAGTTCTTCTGAAAGACTGCATGAAGTTTCAATGAAACTTGTCTTGAAGATCCTTTTGAAAAATGGCAATATTTCAGCAATTGACAGGCAAGTGCAAAAGAAGGCGTCCATTTCCACATCTCCCTAACGGCGGATCCTGGGGGGGGAATTGCCCCCCCCCCCCCCACCAGTATTTAAACATTAGAATAACTGAAATTAATTAGTGAAAAAATAATATAATTTATTGGAAATTCTAATAGAATGAACACGTATTAGCTAGCAAGGACAAATTGTAGTTTAGTATGTGTACTGTGTAGTATTCTATAATGGAATCAAAAAGTAGCTCTGATAAGTTCAATTTTGCTTCCACAGATTTTTTGGAAATATTGTTTTGTTAAGAAATAGATTTTCCTGAAATAGCGCTGCGACTCACGGATTCAAATTTACAGAATGTTATGTAATTGATATTATCAATTTCATTATTCGATATTGTGAACAAATCAAATTAAATAATTCTCGAATGCTCTGAACAGCCCCCTGAAACAAATCCTAGATAAGGCCCGGATTGTTAACTTTAAAGAGTATATCAAATGTTAAAGCCTGTATTCCCTTCAGTCAATCTGATCCTCCATACTAATATTATTTGTTTCAGAGAACGAATTATACCCATAGAAGTCAGAATAATATTATTCCTTCCGTGTAAGTTAGAATTTCTCCCATTTACTAATTATATATCTGCTAGATAAGATAATCTGCCAACAATTTACAAAATTCATTCGTACCTGCTAACGCAGGAGTAGGAAAATGGCAGCCCGTGAAACGATATTCTTCGCCCGCCGAAAATAGGCTAGATGTTCCAAAAATATTTACTATGTAAAGAAGCATTACGCAGAAAAATATTTGCCTAGAGTCTGTTCGTCATCCTTTCGGCATAGCCACGGGCAGGGATAGATCCAGCACAAAATATCTGGGGGGTGCAATGCCCTGGGTTGGGCCTTAGAATTGTGGACGCCGTGTGAAGCGTCCTCGGGACTCGGGTCAACTGTGGCTTTGGACGTTATTTGTTAAGAACTGCATTTGAAAGAGAAATTTGAAGAAAGTTGAAATATATTTAATATACGTCAAAGAAATCTATTCTAAATTCATACATAACTATAAATTAATAATAAATTAATTAAACTAACAATTAACCAACAATCACAATGAATCAACAGTTAACGATTAGTTAACAATTTTTCCTGACATTTGATATACAACATTCCAAAGTATTCACAAAAAAGATAAGGAAGATAACTCTGATTTCGCTCAACCAACCTCGGAATTTGTGCCAGTACCTATATATAATTTTGGATTATATTATAATATTCTTGCGAGCCATTTTTGGGAGGGTGCAACTCCCCTGAACCCCCGGTGGATCCATCCCTGACCACAGGAACTGCGGCCTCTTGGTAACCTCCGACCACTTCTGGAAATCTTGAGGACAATAATGCCAACAATTTGGAAGGTCTTAGTCTTGGCCTATGAAAAAGGGTTGATCTTCCACAGCAAACCACTCAACTGGTTGAATCTCCATCCCAACAGTAGAGTCTTCTCAAAGAACAGGAATTTGTACTACGTATCGAGGGTAATTGTTGACAGGGGGGCGCTGTACTAAAAAGTTTGAGAAACACTGATATAATAGGTACCTTTAAGGAGTAATTTTGAATTTTGGTTTTAACATCTCGCTTCCACACAAACGAAAACCTCCTGATATCCGAAATATTGAATGGCTCGCAGCCATATATCGCAGGGATGAAAAAAAAAATTAAAATCAAAATCAAAATCAAATGGATTAATGTTGATTTTACTAATTGAAAAGGTCGAAACCTTTTTAAGTAGTAGCCAAATAAGAATCGACTAACTTTTATAATGTTTGAGTTATGTAACTTATGTTCATTTAAATTCATTAATGAAATTTTTAAAGAAATAATGAATTTAAATCGTCCGGGAGGGCCGTTATCTATAGTATTATTAAAACACAAAGAGAGAGATATATATATAGTATTTGTATATTCCGAATTGGTTTGAAATCTGATTTCGCATATAGGGGCAATTGTTGGCCCCAGACAACAAGTTGAGGTTTCCACACAAATTTCACAATCCTCGACAATCCTCGACGTCAGTGTCACATTTGAGAAGCGTGAAAATTCACTTAATCGCACATACGCAGCCTCTAATAGATAAAAAGCCGAAAATGTTATAGAATATGGATATTAATGATGCGGACATGTTGGTTACACCAGATTATCAATATGCTTACTCATTACCGCATGATAACGTAATCACTAAATTTAACATGGTTAAATTTGAGTATTTTAGGCCTATTTACGCTATACAATAAATATTATGCGTAAACACATACCAACCGCGAAGTGGTTGGTGTGTGGTTGTGTTCTTCCGGAAAGCGACCTAGCAAGCGAAGCGCGCTAGTAGTTTAAATAGTGGTAGAGTAGCCGGATCATGGACACTGGTCGGTATATTTGTTATACTTGTAGAATCTGGCACAGATCATTCATCAGGCAACAGAACGACTGAGAAATCTTAGAAACAAAAGTAGCAAATAAATTTGGTATACATAGTACGAACCCTTCAGTCTCGGTCTCTTCAGGTTGACGGACGCATTGAGGACTTATTCCTCACTAGCCAATGATTCTATAAGTAGTAAATAATTGATATATTTGTATACATCCTTAACTACTATTTTCCATACTTGAAATTGTTAAGCTATAAGACCCGATATAAATTATAAATGCGAAAATTCAGCATACATATTTACCTATTTAACATTTGGAAGTTAATTTATATCTCAATTATGAATGCGGTTTCTATTCCTCCATCATTGTAATACCATCCGGACAAACAAACAAACACAGACAATCGAGTTTTATTAATAGAGAGCAAAATAAATAGAGGTGCTTCGAAATTACTGTTAGGGTAGAATAAAGCAAAAAATAAATATTGCAAACACTTTTGTAAAATCTGAAAAGTATATACATGTAAATAGTGATGCGGCATGTTGGTTAACAGAATATCAAATATACTAACTCACTATTATAATAAGACGTAGAATTTAAAAAAATTGGTAATTTGACTATTCTATGCATATTTACTTGATAATTAACATTAGAAGAAATGAATCACATCAAAACCCCTATTGTGTGGTTGTGCTCGGGTGCACTGCAACCCCGAAGGTGGAATTAGGGAAAAATTTAATGATTGAATTTTAAAATTTTTAAATTTGATCTATTCTGTTTCTGCATAACTAAAATTCAACTAGATTTCATATTTCAAACAGAAATATTCCTATTTATTCAAACTACAAGAATTTGAATCCTAGACTAAATAAACATCCGAAATCATGATTTAATCCAAAAGGATTATGAGGGATCTCATTTACATAAAGAGATTTCCAGCGTTAAACATATGTAAATAAAATACTTTATATCCAAACAAGTTGAAATTTGTATCTTCACGTACACAGTGGTCAAACCAGGAGAAAAATTCGAAATTTTGAAAATACTTATTTTGGGTATTTTTAGCTTAATAAAATTCTGCATAGTTGTAAACCTAGAAAAATGCATTGATTTTGAAAATTGAGTGTGGTTACATTCCGATAAAACTCGACTGAAGTCATGACAATGATATTGAGTTACAGTGTAAAATGACGTCTATCAAATTCCATTGACTATTCCAATCTCCAGGTTACTTTCTATAAATAGTGAATGCAAAGTGTAAACATATTTAGAATGCATTTTTTCTCCTTTATTCGATATTAATAATTTCTTGCAGATTTATTTGCTTATTAAACCTATTATGAGCTGTTTAAATTTTCAGATCAGTTGTATTAATTTAACTAATTTTCAGGTAATCTGAGAGCAAAATCTCAAATTGAAGTGGATTGAGAAGCTTAATACCAACATAAATTATTAGTTATATATCTATTCTAGTAATTAAAATATATTTATACCCGCAGGTACCCGCAAACAATCTTAAAAATAGGCTTAGAGTAAGCCCAATCGCCTAAAATTTCACTTATATTTGGCAAGATTTAATTTTATGGTTTGTTTATAAATGTACATTATGAATATAAATTCAAGACTCATGGACAATGACAAAGTGTACACCTTTTTGAAAGAGAATGATTCTGAAAACCTTAGTTCCTTGACTCGTAAGATCATGGCACAATGTTCTGTTCAAGACTAGCGTCTCCTCTGCAGAGTAATTATGTTTCATTCTTACAGAGGAAGAACATATAACTTAAACATAAGCAAAAATCTATAATCTAACGAATGATGAGCTATTCTTGAGGTTAATTAGAGAATAATTAATGGAATATCTTTATAGTTGAATATAAATACAACACTATGTATATCTCTATAACTTGGCAGCATTAAAAATTAACTCAACCGAATTTTAGAAATTAATATTAATAATATATAAAGTGATTACGTCATAACTCGAAAAATTGAAGTAATACACAGTTTTTTAGGTAATCATTGGATTTCTCGTGGTTGATTTACTATTCAACAATAATAGGTTTAGAATGACTTTTATAGCGATTTCTCCTGATTTGCCATTTTAGACCACTGTGACGTATTCGGTGTTAAATCAGAACCCGAGTCTTCTAATTCATCAGATATTTCAACGTCATCGGGCAAATTGTGCTGTCAATCTTCTGATCGATAGACTCGAACATCAGAGAAACAGTTTGATGCAAAGGAACTTTATATTAGAAGCCTATCCCAATGATAACTAACAAACTAACATAACTCCAATATTCTACACCTTAAAAATTTAGCATTTTGTAAAATTAACATTTCCTATCCAAGCGAATAGTTTTCTCCGAGCGCAACGAGCGATTAAAAATCTAAAATTACAGCTGTACCGACAGCATGTTCCTTAGAAGGCAGTATATTTTGTACGTGGGTGAATGTAAGTACCTTCAAAAGAAATGCTGTCGGTATAGCTGTAATATTATATATTTTTGCCATGTCGTCATCACTATAAAGGTCTTAAACTAAGTCAGAAAGGTGTATCGGAAGCTAATGATGTTTCCTAGTAGACCAAGTAATTTCAGAGTTATTTTAGTTTGAGCATAAATATTGCCAGTGAAGAGTCCAAATTTTTATGTACATGTCGAATGGTTCCTTCTTCCTAGACACCGAATAATACTTTGTAAATCGCGAATTCCCTAAATAGTAAACATGTTTTCGACGATGTCATTGTCAACTCAAGGTTTTAAGATCAATATGTTAATCTATACCTGGCATAATGACCAATTGGTAAATTGGAAGTTAGTTTCGATCTTGAATCATCTCTGAGAATAATGATATTTGCTAATTAGCATAAATAATAATAAACATATGAAGAATTTAAATGTACAGCTAAATGATTAAGTTAGATTATTTGAATATTTGTTAATATAAATTGAATTCAGAGCACTCGATAACCCCAATAAACAAATTTGAACGCGTCTCTATATATTAAATACAAACCAAATTAATTAGAATCAAATACATTAGTGTACTAATTGTGCAAAAATATTCTTGCAAAGGAAAAATATTTAAATTATTTGTCCTTGCAATGGAATATATAATAGGAGTTTTCAATAAGAAAATAGAGCTACATGATCTCTCAAGTTGAATCAATAGAATTAAAACAATTTGAAACTATAAAATTACATTTAACACTCTTCTGAACAGATTGACAGAAGTGTTAGTAAACAAAGGAATTAGCAACTCAATGTGGCACAAACGAAGACCAATAATCAAATTCGTGCACTTTGAAAAGGTGTAGAATGAATTCTCTATCGAACGCATATAGAATGAAAACTAGGCATTAATTATATATATTAATCCTGTTGTGACATTAAAATGTGTCAAACTAATTTAATTTAAAGTGGTGACCCCAGGTGCATATCTGTAACCCAAAACACATTTATCCAGAAAATTTGGACAGAACAAAGTTTAGTAAAAAAACTTTGTTCTGTGGAGAGTAAAAGGAATAAAATAATAATAATAATAATACATACGTAAACCAAAGTAATAAGATTTTAACTGAGAAATTAGGGGGGTGGGGGACCCAAGAGTATATCTAGGTGCCAGCTGACCAACGGTTAAAGGAGACAAAGTGTTTGCAGTAAGATTCGATTTAGGTGCCGGCGTGACACATAATTTAGGAGCCAGGCGTCGGGCCAGATTTGCTGGCCCATAAGTTACTTGATAAATACCTATTTGGGCCCCGTTTTTTCCTCCATATAATAGTGCCGTATATTTAATGTTATTTAATGTTAATTAATGTTAGCGCTTTATGATATTTAATGTTGTCGCTTTATTTAATGTTATTTTAATGTTACGAATTATGTATTATGAGCATTAAATAGGGTGCCATAGAATTTTACCTCAATTATCAAGTGCCGGGCCAGAAAATACTGTATAAATCCTTGGAACGGGGTCAGGATTTCATCCAGGAAAAAATCTCCCTTTCCTAGATTTTGTTAGAGCTCGTTCAGTTTTTATTTTGTACGCCTAGATTAGTCATCTTGTATTCAGTCTATGGGAGCATCACTCGATATTGAATGCCAAGTTCGATTTTTGTACAGCCAGATAAAAATCCTCCCAAAGTACGCTCCTTTAGGCCCGCCCATTACTCCGGGATAACATCCTGACCTGGGTAACCAGGGATTTTGGCCAGGTTACAATATATAACTCAAATAAGTTGAAAGGTATGCGAAATGCGTTGACATATACGTGGAGGAAGATAGACCCAAAATGGCAAATAATACTGGATTTTGGTAAGCGACCGATTCTTAGCTAATGGGCAAGCAACTATTCGGTTGCAACCTTGGTTTTTATACATATGAAATTTATTATTGGCGAATGGGAAATGGGAATTCATATTTAGGGACTCAGTAGATCACATTGATTTACCTAAGGCGTTCCCCTTAGCCTATATTATTATTTTGGCACTCTCCACAGGAGGATTGCTCCGACCCTGTTTTGTAGTTTAGCTAATACTTACATATCAGATATCTGTCATTATGTTGTTTATTAAAAAAACAACAAGGCTGGATTCGGTTAACTGGTTAACGTTGCTGACATCGGTTAACGATTAGAGATTTTATTAACCAGTTAGCCGGTCTGTTGAATAACAGTAGAGTTATTGGGAAATTAATGTATAAAGTATTACATTTTTTTGAATTTTATCAGAATATGTAGTCCTAAATCCATTTCTCATCACCACTTAATACATTTTATTGGACAACATAGATTTAAATATAGATTTGAAACAAACTTATCAAGATTTTTTAATAAACAACATAATGACAGATATCTGATAGGTAAGAATAGGCTAAACTACAAAACAGGGTCGGGGCAATCTTCCTGTGGAGAGTGCCAAAATAATATTATAGGCTAATGGGAACCCCTTAGGTAAATCAATGTGATCTACTGAGTCCCAAATATGAATTCCCATTTCCCATTCGCCAATAATAAATTTCATATGTATAAAACTAACTAATCTCGAGATTTTAACAATATTACCATATATGGAAGGGTGTGTAAATCGCATAACTTACATTCCACAAATATTTTAGATAAACCAATATGACCGTTGGACTCCCAAAATATGATTTCCTGTACGAAAATGATACATTTCATATGTATAAAGTTAAGTAATCTCGAGATTTTAACAATATTACCATATATGGAAGGGTGTGAAAATCGCATAACTTACATTCCACAAATATTTTCGATAAACCAATATTACCGTTGGACTCCCAAAATATGACTTCCTATACGACAATAATACATTTCCTGTGTCTAGCATTAGCGGATTACGGGATATCAATAAGTAACAATACTGTTTTAGGCCTACGCTAATTTTACCGTAAAACGAAGTTTACAGTCCCTATATTAAAGAAGTCCCTGATTGTATTAACCAATTACCTTTTTGGGGGCCTCTTCCTTTTCCTCATACAGCCGCCCTATCCTCTCCATTCATACAGTGGTAACCGCACCGCATTCAATCGGCCCCCATGTTTTTATTAATCGTATGTGTGTAACGACATAACAGAATGAGCATCGCATTGATGCGCCCTGATAATGCAGTTCCCTGTACAAAAAACTCTCAAAGGAAACTAGGTTAATACACAATGTATTACTCAAACTATGAAATTAAACTGTATTACAGTAAACTCAAGTTGGCTATAAATCGGCTTATAATGAAGTTCAATGGTACGGGCATCCTTATATTCGACTATACTAGAGTCAAAGAAATCGATAAAATGAAATTATATGGAGGCGAAGATATTTATTTTGGACATAATCTGAAGTTGTTCCATAAGTCTTGTAATTCGTGATCAGTATTGATACGACAGGTAGATAGTGATAGAAGTAGATTTGGATGTAAAGGATGGCTGTAGGGTTATCTGTGGCTCTGTATAAACTCCAACGCACCTCGCGAATTATTGAGTCTTTCGTTCTGTAGACGTTATTGGCAACGTAGACATCGACATCAAGAATAGCAGAAGCAGCATAAATTTCCACATCTGTTCCCCAAACGGATTCACGATTCATAAGTACTTATGTGGTAAGGTATTTACACGGTGTCATTTGTTTGGTTTTGAAAATACCATCCTAGTTTCCTTGTTACTTCACTGGCAATAAAGCGAGAGATGATAGAACGAAGCTGTAGGTAGCTGTTTTCACTCCCAGTAATTAATTTCGATATGCATCGAAATATACAATTACCATCTCCTTCAATATGTTCCGCTTCGCAAGGTTCAAACAGCTAAGTGACTTCCCAACGCTAATATATGATTGTCTACAAACTGATTCAAATTATATCCCCAACATATCACATTTACTACGCTGCCAATTTTCTGCTCTCACATTGATCCTTGGGTCCATCGGTGTTTCATATGGATTACGGAGCGGAACTGCGTCGTGAAATGATTCCCATAACATTGTGTTTTAGATACTGCATTCCCTAAATATTAATTAAGAAAAATTATAATGTTATAGCCTGCTTTCGAAGAAACGTATAGACTGAACAAATATATTAATTTAACTGAATTGAGTTGTTGAGTGTATTGTTAGATTATTTTAACTAACCACGAAATACACTACTTTGTGTGTGTATCTAGCACGTTGGGTATCTGTATAGCTGGAGTAGAGATCTGTTGTCCATCCGAGTATAATCTCCATAATATCTCTCTTCTACAATAAATGGATAAAACGATAATTTGTAGTTATCGTATCAACCATTGTTAACTCACGACTTCCTCGTCTTTTTCCACCATTCAAATACTCGAATAACATCGTGTTTGGAGTGTAGTCGTGTGCTTTGTGTAACTTGCTGTGTAGCTCTTCATGTAGAGGAGTCATGAACGTCTGCCCACGTATATTCTGCATTAAGATTTCCTACAAATGACAACATTGTAAGAATATTATTATTGGATGTAACAAATATTCGGATTGACGTCAATTGAAGGTGTAAAGCGAAAATAACAATGAGGTCAATAAAGATGACACTCAATGAATTAGATTGTAGAGGTGAGAACGGAACCTTACTTTTAAGTTATTAAGGTGTTGAAATATAGATTCCGTAGAAAATCCGAAAAGATTCTGGTACTTTAAATATCTGTTAAATACAATAAATAAATACAATAAATAAATATAAATAACAATACTCTAATGTTAGTGCATAAAATTAGATAACAGAAGAATCTAACAAACAGTATTACATAATACTACTCACACTGCTCATGAACTCTTTCCACTGGTCGTGCTGGATAATATCAGGTGTCCCATATATAGAGGTAAATATCCTTCAGATTCTGAAAAACTTCTTGTGAAGTCTTTGTCATGAGAGGGCGTACTGCAAAATATTTGCTCAGGTAGCATACAGTAACTATAATGTGTTTATAGCCGTCTTCACTCTCAGGGAGGTCGCATATAAGGTCCATTCCTACGTGTTTCCACGTTTAAAAAGGTGGTGTTATTGGTTGGAGTTTATTTTGCAGTTGAGGTGGCAAGCCCGAAGTCATCTGACATATATGGCAAGTATTTACCTTGATAATATAAGAAAGCCATTACTATTGTATGATTTAAATACGACTTTGATAAATAAGTAAATAAATAGACATACAACACTTCAAAACACACAACTTGACACAAGAACACCATCCGGCAAAAGTAATTGAACAACAATATTTTGTATACATACATTCAAGCTTGTAGCAGCATAATAACATTTATAAATGCTGAAACGATATATTAAGCAATTAAAATAGACGAATTAAGATTTTAGATTTGAATACCACATGCTCGAATTACTCTAGGTGAGTAGTTTCCAATCATTAGGAATTTGCGATTATTTCCACTGAGATACAGCCACATTTCCTTTTGTGCCACTTGTCCCACAAGTGGCCCGTGACATAGACACAGATGCCACTTCATGGATATTGGACAAACATAACTTAAAATCCAAATGTCATGCTATTTATAAATATAACAAGATATATAAAGTCATTTGAGCGTACTTTGAGCAAGCTTTAATAAGCAAACGAGAAGTGTATTGCATCAGGAACAAGATTTCTGTTGTTCAAATAATTTTGTTGGATTAGTATACATTTAGTTTCAATGCATCATACCCTTTAAAATGATACAAAATTAAAATAGCACATTTGAATAATAATAATATGAAATTTCTATTGAAACGAGATAGGTAGGTATATTTTACAAGCTACGAAAGAGTACAAATTAGGTATAAAGTCTGAAGTCAGTCGCGTGGCATGCAGGCCTGGGGTCAATTACTCTAAAATGTAATATATTACTATTACTATTACTTATATTTCTTCCTATTACTATTACTATTACAATTACATAATAATATTATAAATATGTAATATATTACTATTACTATTACTTTTAATATTACTATTACAAATTACTAGACATTTACTAAGACTCTGCTATGATTCAGAATGTCGGAAGTTTGTTATTTTAATTGATTATCCCACACAAAAAAACATATTATCTAACCTAAGCAAACAACTAATTTTAATAAAACAACTAATTTCAATAAATTGACAAATTCAAAATGATAATCATCTTGCCTTAAATTTATTTTAATAACTTCCAAATTTCTTCACGAAAAATCAAATAAGTCAGTCCGAAGTTATAGAATTGGTAATAGATAATTCCTATTACAATAGGTTCTATTACTATTACATCCTACGTATTTGAAACACTATTACTTATTACTTACTATTACTTCTAAAATGTAATCGTTACTAATACAATTACTATTACATATTACTATTACCCCAGGCCTGTTAGCATGACTCTAAAAGTTGGCCCGGCCAAAATACAGACGTGGTCCGGCCAAAGCTGGACTCTTCTCTATAATAATGTCACTGTAAATTAAAAGTGATCCAGCCATGACCGGACCACGTGCTACCTAGGAACATAGGCGTCGTTGCAGGGGGGGCGGGGGGGGCCTGCCCCCCCAGGAAAAATGTCGGGGGGGCAGCATAGGTCTCGCCCCCCGCCGATTTCGCATACCTGCCAACCTATTTGAGTCATGTCCCTGTACAGGGCTCCAATTTTCCCCTGTACATTGGCCAAAATCCATGCACACTTCCCAAAAATCTCTCGCTCGCTGCGCTCGCTCGTCCAAGGAATTACTATTCACTTACATTGCTAAATTAGTACTTGGAAAGGAGAAAGCATTGAATTATATATTGTACAGGGAATCCCTGAACGCTTGAATATATATATAAACCAGTTGTGCCTTTATGTGGTCAATGCAGAATGCATGGCAGAATATACTATCATAACTGTAGGCATTTTTAGGCATTATTTGACACATAATTAGTAAATTAAAAATCCCTGTACGCCTGTACTGAACCGCCAAAATGTTTAAATCCCTGTACTGTACAGGGAATCCCTGTAGGTTTGGGAAGTATGATTTCGTCCCCTCAGCTGGCGTTTCTGTTGAAAATTAGTTGAAACAGTGGAGGAAAACAGCTTTTTAATTTGCCAAAAATTTCAAGTTGCATAGTAAAGCTTTCTCAGTAAATTTACATCCCACTTACGTTATTTATTTACTATTTATACGTGATTTTTGCGTATTAATTGCAAAATAAAATAAATGTCTTTTAATTGTTCTCTGGCTGCCCCCCCCCAGATTTTCAGAAAATTGGAAAGTTCGACGCCTATGCCTAGGAAAGTATACCGGATAATTAAACTCACATATTCTTTAACGTCTTGGGAAAGGCTTGCCCATGTGTATCTCTGCTGAACTGAATGTAGGGTAGTATTATTCCGGGATGACCGACTTCGTCATGGAACTTCTATAAATGCTGTCCAACTCAGACTGCAATGTAACTGCCAAATCTGTCTCTGTGCCTTCCACTTTTACTCTCTAAAGGGAGAATTCAATTAAACCATGGGATATTAATTAATGGTCTAGGCCTTTAGGGGATTATAAGGAAGTCAATACTACCTTGAAAAGTCTGCTGGAGTCTCGAATAGAAAGGAAGACAAACTTCTTTTGAAGTTCCATTTTGTCTGACGTGAAGCTTGAGATGCTTCAGGATATTTTTCTTCTCGAAGAGAGTGGAAGATTTCGTCATATGCATTTGCATTCATCTCAAAATAAGAATAGAATTGATTGTTTGTTTGTTGTAAATGAAGATGTAAAGTTTATTAGACAACTTATGAATACAATTAAGTTTCTTATTAAGTAAATTAAATAATAGCATACTAACTTAAATTCATCATAAAAAGTAAAATAAGCCAAAAATTCCTTTTATAGAGTCTCAAAATATCACTGTATAATTTCTAATATTACATCCATGGTTTGCTAATACTAGTATGTCTCAAAATCTCATGCAACAACGTCTTGGGAAACTAAGGCAAAGTGTGACATAAAGCGTTTATGTCGCAATAAAATGTTGAAAAGAAAAACACGCCCTAATCCCTAAGTTCGTGCAGCTGATAATGCCTCCAATAGAAATACTCAGAAAGGAGACGCCTTGATCCTGAAGTTCGCGCAGCTGACATGTCTCAGATAGGGAGCAACATAAGCGCATGCGAAAACAAAAACTATTGGAAAAGGCGAATCACTGTAATATCGATGATCTAGAATCAGTTGATATATTAGTTGAACCACATAGTTGCGGTGGAAAGAAAACAAAGTGCAGAGAGTGTGGAGCCCTTATGTGAATAGGAGAAAAAAGTCTACTTCTTCAATAAAAGCGTCCAAATTTTGACTTTGTAGTCTCTCAGGGAAGATTAAATTATCAGAACTTCCAATTCCACCATCCCCCCTTCGAGAGCTTCTGACAAATAATGATGCAGTAACAAAGAAATTCCGAAAGAATATAAGAACATACAATTCGGGACTGGCTATGGCAACAATCAAGGCAGACCAGGACATACTACCATCTGGAATTCAAAGTTATCGAATTCATGGGGCTGTTTATCGTATGATAGGACCAATAAGACCAGAAGAAGGGAGAAACCCAAAAGTCTTCAGACGTATTTCATTGACCCGGATCAACAAACTACTATACGCATGCTATGAATACCTGAACAAGTACGACATACTGTAGATGTAACATGTCTTCGAGATCTAGAGAATATGCTGAGGAACTATAACCCATATGTTCAATCGTTTCTATCAGTTAATGAGATGGTGGAATTTGGTGTCATAAATCCACATGAAGTACGAATAGGATTGCATGCCGACCATAAACCGGCTAACGAACATCAAGGAAGGTACAATTCACCGTCAACTTCAAACTCTGAAATCGCTATCATCATTCCTGGGGTGAGAGATAAAATAGGTAGTCGACTAGTCATATTGAATCATCGAGATTACCTTACAAATCCGATGCAGATTCGACATATGGGCTGGTTCATTCGGATGAAACCCACCGAAGTTATGATCCCCTTCAATATCCTCTTCTTTTTCGAACAGGACAAGATGGTTGGCACATTGGAATCCCGCACCATGGTTCTGGACGGCGAACGGTTTCCACAATGGAATTTTACTGCCACAGGTTAATGCAACGATACAATACGAGTTACTCGCACTCGAGTGGACGACTTCTTCAGCAATATATGGTAGATTAATATGCGAAAGTTGAGCAAGCTCGCATTAATTGGGTTAAGATAAATCAGGCAACAATCAGATCTGCATTCTATCAATATTTAGTCGATGCGATCGCCGCTGGTGATGGTTCAAGAGCAGGTCGAATGATTATCTTACCCTCTTCATTCCATTGTGGTCCGAGACATATGCATATGTCATATCAAGATGCGATGTCGATTGTACGAAAATATGGTAAACCACCCTTTTCATAACCTTCACATGCAATCCACGATGGAATGAGATAGCTTTGGAGTTAAAGCCAGGACAGACTGCACAGGATCGGCCAGATTTGATTTCGAGAGTATTTAACCTCAAGAAAAAACCGCTACTTAAAGATATTCTTGATGAAATGATAATCGGACATGTACAAGCACACGTACATACGATTGAATTCCAAAAGCGTGGCCTCCCTCACTGTCACATGTTATTTATCCTTGCCAATCATAATAATATATGGCAAGACGTGGATAATGTCATCTGCGCAGAGCTTCCGGGTCCAGGTTCGTCCCTCGACAATATGGCATAGTGAAGAGGTGTATGATACACGGCCCTTGCGGCGTTAATTTGAACCCGGGTTCACCATGCATTTGCGATGATCACAGTTGTAGAAAAGGTTTCCAAAAGATTTCTGTATACAAACAACTATAGGAGAAGATAGCTATCCTACTTATCGACGGAGATCTCCTGCAAATGGTGGATATACGCCCTTGCTACAATACATCGAGAGGGATAATTAGTGGAAGTAGCGGTAGACAACCGTTTCGTCGTTCCTTATAACCAGAACATTAAAGCAGCGGGCTCCCTTTTGAAATATTATTAATCAAATAACAAATTACATAAATAATTCGTTTAATATTAATTTGATTGGAAATTTGAGTTAATTTTATCAATTTACTAAATCGTTACCTTACACGTACAATTACATTATATAAACTAGGGCACCTATAATTAGGTGTGTAATAGGGATGAGACGGATACGAATTTTTCCACATCCGTAAACACGGATGTGCATGCGGATGCCAATTTTTAACTCCGCGGATTCGGATGCGGAGTTTTCATCTTTACTTCCGCGAATGCGGATGCGGATGCGGATGCGGATGCGGATGCGGATGCGGATGCGGATGCGGATGCGGATGCGGATGCGGATGCGGATGCGGATGCGGATGCGGATGCGGATGCGGAGGCGGATGCGGATGCGGATGCGGATGCGGATGCGGATGCGGAGCTCAAACCTATTGGCTTTCATTTTGCAATATTTTATTTAGTACTATTACTATACAGTAGACTCTAGTAATATGAAACAGGGATTAGGCGAACAAAGTTTAATTCCCACACAAATACACGCAAATGAATGCACAGCAGACTATTAGGGAGTATGAACTGTGTAAGTAGTAAGCATATCTGGCCTTTCTAAGAGTCCACCTGTAGACAATTTAGACATCAACTGAAGTAGACTATAAGAGAAATGGACTTAGAGAATGGATTAGAGAAGAACAATATTACATACAAAAACTGTGCAATTAAACTAGTAAGGAATAACAAAATTATGTTAGACAATTAAGGGAGTGGACTATTAGATAAGTGGAGAAGTGGACTATTAGAGAGAACAGACTGTAATTGGGATGGGACGGATGGGAAATATAAACTCCGCGGATGCAGATGTAAGGCGGATGCGAGATTTTTAAACTCCGCGGATTCGGATGTAAAGGCGGAGTTGATAAATCATGCGGAGCACGGCTGATACGGATGCGGATGCGGAGCTCTGTCCCATCCCTAGTGCGTAATATTCATAGATGGTGTAATAATATAAGTTTCATGAGGTTTCCGCAGTTTTTAAGCGAAAATAAGAGTTAGTTAACTAGAGAAATACCTTTGTTTATTCAACACATTTTGGTATATAAGAAATGAAGGAGCACACTCGAGTGCGCTCCTATTTTTTCGGAGGAGCGAAAACAGGAGCGCCGCTCCATTTTATGATTAGGAGCGCGGAGCGATAGAGCGCTCCATAAAATGAGGAGCGATTAATGGTCTGCTTATAACCCTTGGCTAACAACTAAGTATTACGCCCATATTAATGTTGAAAGTGCTCTTCGATAAAGTCAGTTAAGTACCTTTACAAGTACATATTCAAAGGGGCAACTGTTAGCTTCAAACAAAACGAATGTGAAAATGAAAATAGTGGGATCAGAGAGACCAATGAGCCAGCTGAGTATCTAGACGCAAGGTATGTCGGTGCAACGGAAGCTTCATGGCGTCTTAACCATTTTGAAATGCATGGAAGATCGCCAGCTGTCAAAGCTCTTTCCATCCATCTGAAAGACCAACAGACAGTGAACTTTGAAGAAGGGGAAGCTGACCATGCGGCCCAAGAAGCAAAATATACCACACTAACCGCATACTTCAAGAAGCTACAAGAAGACTCCAAAGCCGCTGATATTCTACATTGCAACTTCCCAGAACATTACACATGGGCTGACAAAGGACGAAAATGGAAAAGTCGACACTGATACTCGAAACAGATCGGACGCGTATACACTATCCATCCAGGTCAAGGTGAAGTGTACTATTTACGCATTCTTCTGCACCACGTCACAGGTGCAACTTCTTTTGAAGCAATTCGGACGGTGGATGGTCATGAATGCGATACTGACAAAGAGCATGCGTAAGAAGAAATCTCCTCGCCGATGACTCTGAATGGGAACGTTGCATGAGTGAGCAGATATTCTGGAATTTACAGATAAACTTCGGCGACTCTTTGCAACAATTCTACTCTTTTGCGAACCTTCAGAACCATCTGTTCTTTTTGTAGCTCATAATGATGAGATGGCAGCGGACTGTAAACGTCGTGCAGCAGATGCCAATACCAACCATGTAGAGGACATCGCACTAAACTCTCTTTTGTAGATATCGAACGTATCCTCCATGGACACAATAAAAGATTGTCGGACTTCGGAATTCAGGAACAAGATTTGAATCTAGGTCATGTAGACACAAGTACAGTTGGAAACAGAAACATTTATCAAGAAATGGTCGATGTTGCAGTTTCTTCATTGACTCCTGATCAACGAATCGTTTTCGAAGCCATTAAAGTAAAGATTGATTCTGGAGAAGGAGGACTATTGCTTCTTAACGCGCCAGGGGGAACAGGAAATACTTTTTTCTTCAATCTTCTGCTATCGTATGTACGAGCGAAAGGAGATGTGGCTGAAGGTGTAGTAAGCTCAGGTATCACGGAAATCATCTTATGGAAGGTAGAACAGCTCATTCGACCCTGAAATTATCAATACCCGTATCCTCAGATTCGGTTTGTAATTTTGGACCATTGGATCCTACAGGTCAAATAATCAAATCTGCGAAAGTAATTTTAGGGATGAAGCGCCAATGACGAGTAGACGAAATCTTGAAGCATTCGATCGTACTGCACAATATATTATGAACAATGATCAGATTTTTGGCGGAAAGTTGATGTTATTAGGTGGCGACATCAGACAGATTTTGCCTGTGGTTCGACGAGGACGACGACCGGACATTGTCAATGAGTGGCTGTCAAGATCTCATTTATGGGCCCATTGTACTCAATTCTATCTCACAACAAATATGCGATGTTCAACAAGCAGTTCGAACTGGATAAATCGAGGAAAGTGATCGACTGGTAGACAGATCTGAGCTGATTACTAGTTTGTAATTACGATTACGATTACAACTAAAGGAATTGTTGTAATCAATTACAATCGATTACGATTGTAATCGTAATCAACCCCAAGCCTAGGTTGGGGCTGATTACTAGTGGTGATTACGATTACGATTACGATTACAGGAAATGTTGTAATCGTAATCAGCCCCAAGCCTGCTGATAGAATATGCTGTTTGGCCCTTGAAATTAGGAGAGGGTAAGATTGATATTGTTTAGGATAAAGGGCCAGATGTTATACAGTTTCCATCAAGTATGTTTATGAAAAGAGACCACCTCACAAGCACTTATCCAATTTGTCTATGGAGGACTTGAACCACCTGAAAATCATAGTAACCCAGATTGGCTGGCTACCCGAGGCATTCTCAGTCCCACTAATGCATGCATTGACGACATGAACAAACAGGTCCTTCAAATATTGCCTGGGAATGCTGAGGTCTAGAAAAGCGTGGATAATGTAGCCAGTGATACGGAAACCACTTTATATCCTCAGGACTCTCTAAATTCCTTAAACATAATTGGATTGCCCCCGCATGAGTTACACGTCAAAGAGAACACTCCGGTAATGCTTCTACGCAACATCGATACAAAGAATGGACATTGTAACGGACACGTTATTTAGTAAGACGGATGTACAGAAGTACTACCATCATTGAAGCTGATATACTAACAGGCAAATACAAAGGCAATACACTGATGATTCCCAGAATTATGATGACTCCGTCAGATAATGAATTTCCATTCATTCTGAAACGGAGACAATTTCCCATAAGGATAGCGTTCTGCATGACAATTAACTAATGCCAAGGCCAGACAGCTTTATGTTGCAGCGTCAAGAGTAGGTGATCCGGACAACATTCGATTTGTAATTGAACAAAACGATTATAAGGATACAGCAAAGCGTAAACGACATCCAAGGAAAGCTAATGGAAAATACACCCGAAATTTAGTAAACAAAGAAGTTTTGTAGGTGGGCTTGCTATAATGACTGATATATATAAATTATCAGTAATCTGTACATAGCCACCTCTTAGTATGTATTCCCGCCATATAATATCCTTATCAAATGTATCATGAAAATTTTCCATACTACGTGAGTTGACTAGTATAATATGATTATAAATATGTAAATCGAATTAATTAAGTAAATAATTTTGACTAATAACTTCTAAAAAGGAATCATTATTGCAATTTCGTATTTTAATCAAAGCTTTAAATGAATTATTTAAAAACTAAATATTAATCAATCAGCTTTTCCGATGAACTAGGAAATACCGACGAAATAAGAAGAGGTTCTAGAAGCTTGAAACTGGTCAAAAGAGATGGGATAATCTTTCAATAAATGCTCATTTGTATCTAACAGCACAGACATTCACTAAGGCTCCTGACCAACTTGGTGATGTAACTTTTCGTAAAATTAGAAAGTATAAATAGTATAGTTAAGATGTCCACAGTTGCAGTTTGTAATTTCCTAATCATAGACAGGATACTAATAATAAAGAGTTAGTTGCAAAGTCATTATTTCTGGATATAGACAATTAATTAATTTTTAAATGCGAATTATATTTGGAAATGAAAAATTGGTAGCTTGAGTAAATGCAACCATAAGATTCAACGATTGCGTCAATGGATTCCTAGGAATTGGTTTCCTATATAACATCATACATTTTATATGGGAAAATGTTACAGAAATGTCTACTTTCACCAAAGATTCTATTTGGCCAACTAAGTCCTGCGAAGCGACATATCAAGCGAAGCTCGTAGGATATATAAATATAGCCTTGTCTTTTAATAGTAAATAAATAAAGGCGTTATGCAAAGTTGCACAGTGGCTTAAGCCTAAAATTTAGGAATTTTTTGAGTTCCTATTTACATTAGTAAATGATTTTAAATCAATCTTGAATGTTTCAGTAATGCTCTGTGAAAATTGTAAGTCAATCGAACGCCTATAGGCTGTAGAAACATATTATCAAAGTCAAGCAAATCAAATATTTCATTTTGCGGTTTAGACGAATTCAAAATAGCTGATATTTTGATGTCTATAAATACTATTCAAAGCGATTTATATAGCTAAATTTAGTCTTCCTTATACAATTAAAGTATGCTGAATTTGAATTTGAAGACCACTTGTGAGTGAATGAATTATTTTTAATAGAATTTTTCTTTGAAGTTCCAAAGTACAAAAAAGGTAAATGATTTCACACTAAAAATTTCAAAGTGAGCGATAAACAAAAAGTCAGAGAAAGTCAATACCATATTAATACATAGTCATAATCAATGTCTCTAGTATTGTCTTAGAAAATATTTGCCCCCGAAACATTGCGTAACATCAAAAATATATCCACATTCCATTCTCTGTTTTGGTATCTATGGAATTCCATTAACTCGTCTTGTTGTTATGTAATTTAATATTCAGTGAATTCATTGCATATCAACCACTTTAGTGTGTTTCTATTTGAAAACCATATAACATTGTTAGATATACATATTGAATATATCAATTTAGTACATTTTACATTTGGATATTGAAGTTTCTTTTTCATAATCAATCAATGGCTGAATGTCCAACACTTCCCAAGTCCCGGCTTGATTTAGCAAGACTGCTGAAGAACAATGATTATAACATCCATCAAACACTCTCTCACTTGGAGGATTCTCTTGATCTAGACATAGAAAGAAGAGATTATTTGCATGCAATGCTCCGCAGAATTCGTGACACTGTCAAAAGAGCAAATAAAGTCTGGATAGTTGTGAGGGAGAGTGGTGGAACTCAGAACTCTCCTTGCTACCTAAACAGAAGAAGACCCGAATTTCCCTTCTGGGTGATCTTGAAATTGATAGTTCCTCTATACAGAAGAATTTAAGTGACATTTCCTTGAAGAAGATGCGATCACGCTTGTCACGCGTCTTAGATTCTATTAAATTACTTTCGGAAATAGAAAATACATCAGAGATAAACTTCCCTTGCATTACAGCTCCTAATAAATGAGGAAGATTCTAGCGAAACTCGGAAAGTTTCCAAAGCCAATGTCTATGACAATTTCCACGGTCAATTCGGGAATGTTCCGAGGGAGGAGCTTGATCTTAACAAGTCTTTATTCCTTCTAGATTTACTCGAAATAGGAAAGAGGAAGTACACACGGTTTCGTCAACATTTGTTATCTAGCGATTTCAAACTCCCAGCATACCATAAATTAGCTGAGCATAGAAATTGCATAGTACTACGCTCAATCATTCAACCCTACCCAAGTCTATAGCTCCAATCGGTGTAAAAGTACCTTACGCTCAGTATGTTCGTCATACCTTTTTGAGGATACTAACCACCATTGCACCTCCTTTCACTGAGGTTTCGAATTGCAGATAGCTTAGATGGTTCTGGGAGTCATGTTATTTATAATCAACTATGTACAAATACAGAAACAAAAAATTTCATACTTTACTGCTTCAAACCAATAGCGATCTCTTCTTGTTCCGGAAGAGAATTGTGGAAAAATCTTAGTCCCAATTCACCTTATTATCAAAGACCGATTTTTCTTTGTGCTGCCAAAGAAAATGAAGCTAATATTCGTCAATTCATGGTAGATTTAATCAATCCGGATACAGAGTTGATGAAAAATGAAGGATTCGATCTCTCCAATCAGGAGCATGTACATATTGACATCATGCGTGCAATGTTTGATGGCAAAATGGCTGCGATTTTATAAAGTGCAGGGGGGGCTAACTGCCAGTTATGTACAGCTACTCACGAAGAACTTAAGGATCGAGAGTTAATCATTCAAGGATTCCCAATTAATAGACATATATCTGACGGAATTGAATTGTTTGGAGAACTTGAAGGTAGTACTGAATCTTTTTTAAATCTTCCCTCAAAAGAAATATACAATATCACACATGAGCCCTTATCCACCATAAATATCATCCCCGCATCTCCTCTACACTCTTACACCTGCATTTTCAGGTGGTTTATGCTCTTAGTTTACCATTTAAATGTTGGTAAATTAAAATGGTCACCTTCTTCTGCAAGTATCAAATCATCAATGATATTCGTACGCATAGGCGTAGAGTAATCAATTATTTTACCAAAAGCTGACGGGGCACTCGAAATTTTAAAATACGTCTCTGATTTTATCTATATTTTATATTCATAGTAGTTTTTTCTTTAGATTATATACTATTTGATCTAGATTGTTATTTATTCGTCAAATTAGCATTGTTTTCTATTGATCAAGATTTGGAATCTTGGAAGAATAGATTGTTATTAGAAATTTGGTCGTGATTCTGTGTTTGAAAATATGTTTTCGTTCTTAAACAATGGCCAAAATTTTGAATAGCGGGGTGGTAGTAATTCCAAAATCAATTAATACTATGTTAATAAGTGGTTGAACGATAATATAAAAAGTAATAGCAATATCGGGATGATCGTTATTCTGAGGTGGTCGTTAAGCGGGATTCCACAATTGGTACAGTAAATTATTGATAAAATATCTGGAAAGTATAGTTATTCTTGATTGAAATAGTCATGATTTCATACTCTGTACATATATATTTTCCGGAATCTTTAACAGAAAGCTGACGGGGCGAAGAGGCCTCCGCCCCGTAATGCATACGGGCTGACGGGGCGTGCCCCGGCCGCCCCTTCATACTCTACGCCTATGTTCGTACGGACATTAATCCAAGAAAAAACAGGATTGCGGATTGATCAGCCAGACCCGCATGGTGGAACTACATCGACTGGGAGTGTCGCTAGGAGGGCTTTTTCTGATGAGTCTGGATTTAAGGACTGTGTGTTGTCAGTTGTTGGAGCTGAATTTAGAGGATCACTTTCTCTCGTGCACGCACAACTATCTGCAATTCTCAGAATCATAAACTCTGACAGGAAAATCCTTACTAACCAACTTGGAATTATTTGTACTAATACATATCTGTTGATTTTAGACTCCTTTAGTTGGGCAAGCATCACACCTACGTTGCATAAAGTATTAGCGCATTCTGAAGAACTCTTGAGAGACATAAACTCAGGGTATGGTTTGAAATGTCTTTCAGAGGAAGGTTCAGAAGCTTGCAACAAATTGATACGAAGATATAGGGAAAATCTGGCAAGAAAAACTAGTTTCGAGGACAATATTGTCGATATATTCGTTAGGTTGGCATCTGAAAGTGACCCTGTACTCGTTGAATATCGTTCAAAGCTTTTCTGTGAAGTATGTGGAGAACATGGCCACACCAGAAGAGCGAAATGCTGCAAGAGTGAGAGTGTTGATATCTTGGAGTCAACAACAATAGACAGTATTGTTAATAAGCTAATTATTTCAAATCAACAATGTTAGCTACTTATTAATTAAAAACTAAAAAATATTTGATAGATAAATTGGAATCAACAAATATATGTATTACATTACAAGAGGAGTCAATGGAATTCCATCGATACCAAAACAGAGAATGGAATGTGGATATATTTTTGATGTTGCGCAATGTTTCGGGGGCTAATATTTTCTAAGACAATACTAGAGACATTGATTATGACTAAGTATTAATATGGTATTGACTTTCTCTGACTTTTTGTTTATCGCTCACTTTGAAATTTTTAGTGTGAAATCATTAACCTTTTTTGTACTTTGGAACTTCAAAGAAAAATTCTATCAAAAATAATTCATTCACTCACAAGTGGTCTTCAAATTCAAATTCAGCATACTTTAATTGTATAAGGAAGACTAAATTTAGCTATATAAATCGCTTTGAATAGTATTTATAGACATCAAAATATCAGCTATTTTGAATTCGTCTAAACCGCAAAATGAAATATTTGATTTGCTTGACTTTGATAATATGTTTCTACAGCCTATAGGCGTTCGATTGACTTACAATTTTCACAGAGCATTACTGAAACATTCAAGATTGATTTGAAATCATTTACTAATGTAAATAGGAACTCAAAAAATTCCTATATTTTTAGGCTTAAGCCACTGTGAGTTGAATAATAATATATTTTGTGACCTAGTGTGACATAAGGAGAAGATAGATAAGTTTGGAGAAGTTTGCGTTAGCAACGTTTGAACTACCAAATTTGATCTTGTAAATATTGTTTATTCCTTAAATATGTCACTAGTAGGCGAAATGTAGTTAACCGAGTTTACCAAAAAATTTCGAGAAAATTACAAAGTTAAAGAGTGTAGTGAGGGGTAGGTTAAAATTGCAAATAATAAATAAAGTGAGTTATGTCCTGATTCGATTAAAAATATTGGATTACAGTTACTTACCATACACTATAGTAGTCACTTTTATAAATATTTATTATTTCCTACAATGAAGGACCAAATGCAAATAAAATAACGAAGGTTTAAAGTCAATTCAGGGATAAATTAAGAAGTACAAAAAATTGTGCCGAATAAGGAGCTTCCCGTGGGCACAAATTTTCATGCAGTGGTTAAAAAAGGTTTTGGTTGATAGCTAGATTACTAGGGGGACAAATTACTTGATCAAAACAGACTTATATTATAGAATATTAACATAAATTACAAATGGTCTAAGTTGACTAATTTATGAATTATTCATGAATTACTCAAAATTTATTTCCATAATTTCGGTGGTGTCCACTATTATTTTGGATATAATTAGCAATTGTATTATTTTGAAATCCTGAAATGGGTCAAATATTACTAATATCGCTTGTATTAAATGTTCCACAAATGATTGTGAGCGCAATGAATAATGAATAATTCTTGTCATTTTCAATGAATTAGTCAACTTAGCAAATGGTATATGACAATTTAGAAAGTTTGACTCATGCTTTTGGCTTAAATGCAAACTTTAGGATGCGGGACTAATCGTCGAATTGGAAATTATATCAAAATAAATATAATGACATAAAATGATACAAAATACCTATATAATCGTTTCATTGAGGTAATTGTTTCAACAATTATTTGTGGCTGTAAAATATCAGAACAAGTAAGATTTTCTTTGCGACCATTAAGTTCAGGACCTTTCCAAAAATTAAACCAAACAGACTTAACAGCAGGAAAATTAAAGCTACATATTAGTTCAAATAGTGCTTCACAATGCCTTCTGTAAAAATATTCAAATTCAAAAAAATCTTGCAATAAAAGACCATTGTTTTCAGAAGAGACTATTTCGCTTGCCTAAAAGAATAATTAAATGATTCGTAAACGTACACACTGTGGAACCATGGGGTAATAGGTCAAATGCAAAAATTCGATTCTACACTCACTTACCAAATTATTCGAACCGATCAATAAATTTCACTTTCATTTTGTACAATAATCATCATTTCAATAGAAGTACAAATAAATTGGGTTTACGATATAATTAGACTCATAAATTGGTTAGCAAATTAGAATTATACCAAGTTTACAAATTTTTGTAATTTATAATATTGAGGTGTAACCAAATTAACTAGAAAATGAGTTGATCAAATATGTTTCTGTTTCCAAACAAAGTGTTCTGAATTATGAAATCATGAATGTAGTTTTGAATTCTCATGTCAGAATTACTCTTGCTGAGAATTTACGAAGCATTTCTACAAATAATTGTTAACTTACCTGGGTCACAAGTAGAACATGGCCGGAATATGCAGGCCACTATGAAAATGTCAAGTAAAGATGACCCAAACTATTAGTGTAACAAGTAGAGTTGGAATTTAATCCGGGCTAAATAGATTTAGCCCGGGCCAGTGGGTTAAACCCGTGCTAAATGGGGATTTATTAAATAGGTCTAAAGTGAACACGTAGGTTTTAATTAATAGAGATTAGTTCATTCATCCATACATTCAATCGATAATAACTCATAACTAAGATTAATATTAGTCAAATCTAACTCAATAGCTATGTGGAATAAATCTACTCAAAAATACTATTACTAGTCGAAATCGATTGTACACCTCAATTCACGATGACAAGTGTTCTCTCGATTGGATTGGATTGGCAACCCTGAGTAAAATGCAAGAAAATGAAATGTGGTCATTGCTTGGGTAAAGCGATAATTGATTTTTTCCTGATAAAGATATAATAAATCATTAATAATTAGCTTTAACCAACAATGACAGGCGTCAGCGAAACTTGTTATCTGCTTGAAGATTATTTAGGGCGTTAGAAATCGGTTGTAAATGATCTTGCAGTTATTTTGACAGGTTCGAGAGGCCAGTGTTGATCAAAATACTTACTTGTCGCGTATCGATAACATCCTTATGTTGGGCAATGATCGTTAAATAAAATGGCATATTCTTGTTGAAGATCGAAATACACTCTAACATACTATTCCATCTTGTTGCGTCTGGAATTTGTGGTTTAACTGCACCTTGTTCCGAAAAATTAGGAAAGGAGAGCACCTGGAGTATGATGATTTCGGAAGAATTTATTATATCAACAATTGGGTTTAAATCTGTAGAGGAGTGACATCTTGTCCCAAAGATTTAGCAGATTCGATGAGCACCATAGATAATTAGGGAATTATCCACTTCGCACAACTTGTGACGAATTACTTCCATTTTCCTTTCGTTATCAGTTACATCTCCTACCGTGAGACATTCGAATTTAGTTTCAGCATCCGCAATAGCTTTCAGGAACAATTCCGCATAGAATGAAGCAGTCTTTGTGTTTGCACTTGTATCTACTGCATTAAGAAAATGTTTTAGAACCAGGGTGGATAGAAGTTAGAACTACCGATAATTGGATAATTTGTGGACATCACTCCAGCCATCTTGAATTCATGTAACTTCCTTACCTCTTATCTGTTGACAAATATATTTATTTATTGGCACATGTACGTTATTAATAAGATTTCCAGCTAATTCTTTCCTGTTTGGAGGAGAATAACCTAGTCGGAGAAGAGTTACCATGGCTTTGAATTCCTTGTGTTCAACTATATTGAATGGGATATTAAATGCATAAAATAACCTAGTTATCTGAAGGTCTAATTTAGTAGCTGCTTGCAGAATCAGTATAATACAAAAAGATGATATGTGGGTGACATATCTTAGGACGCTTAGCTGGTATTGTTAGTGGCTGTGGCAAGCTTTCTGCTATCAAATCATGTTGCTGTTCTGGATGAGCACTATAACTTATAGCTGGGCAACATTTCCTGTGATTCCGTAGTCGCTCTATCTTATGACTGACTAAAGAATTGCAATTAATTCACTTCATTTTTGAACCATCCATTTTTAGAAAAAAAGCTCCGAATGGGGTCACTGGGCCTGCCAAGTAAACTAGCCATTGTATATCAGGGGGGGGTCAATCGACAGATACTTGACCCATAGCCAGGTGGTGGGTCCCATTTAAAAAAATAATATTTCATGAAGTACCTGGTACTTCATGGAGGGTAGGAAGCAATATTATTGCGAAATATTGCAGCAAATTATCAAGAATTTACACTAAGGGTAATTTTTTCTAAATCTTATCACACCTAAAGGTGAGAATTGCAGATTAATTAAAATTGTAAATTTTTATAAAAAACTGTGTTTTGGGTAAAAATGCTTATAGGAGGACTTCAGGGACCAGATGTAATTAACTTCGTATCAATTTATGCTAATCTGACACAGGTGACAACTTCAGAGTGTCACTTGTGGCGAATACTTCGTATCAATTTATGCTAATCTGACACAGGTGACAACTTCAGAGTGTCACTTGTGGCGAATACTCGTTAAGTACTTGGTACTTCGTGAGGAGGGTGGGTGGGTATGCCCTAAAATATATTTTTCCATGAAGTCACCTATGGGTTAGTATTCTTAAGATTGATCCCCCCCCCCCCCCCCCTGTGTATATAACATATGTGGATTAGAATAAATGTAGTATGAATTTAAATAGAAGTCTTATTTTTAGTAAGATTACACAGAGTGGAACCATGGGGTAAATAGGTAAAGCTTTGACATAGCCAAATGCTAATATAAATGCGTAAATTCAATTCGATAATGTTGAACGAATAGAAAAATGTATTGTCGTTTGCCTGGTTAAATATATCATGCCTACACAAAGTCTCAAAGTTGTGAATGAAATTAGAAAATTCAACTTGTGAAAAACCACAAATATCTATTATTAGCCTAGATTGCACCTTTAAATTATGCTTGATTATTTGGTAATTCAAAGCATATAGGTGTATATTTATACATTATTCGATATATTTTAACTAGTTTTCAAACCGAACAACGGTGTGTATATATTTTATTAATTTTTCGTGGTATTTAAAAAATAAACCTGCATTGTGACAAGTATTACAACACACCCATCTTATAGTGTAAACAATTGCGAGCATAATATTTTGCCTTTTTATATTTTCTACTTTACTAAGTTTAAATTCAAATTACTTCTACGCCCACCCAAAGGCGCCCAAATAAATTTTTGAGAGAGATAAAGTAAAAGTCGGCCAAAATATCGGACGGATTGAAATCTTAATTGACTAAATACCCTTCTAGTTGTTAACGAATAATGATTTAAAATCAAATAATTGATTTGCTTGAATAATCACTATTATAATCTGCACTAATTTCACAATATGAATGAATTTGTTTCTAATTAAGACGCATATGATACGTAGCTAACAACAGAGGTATCACTCTATCTGTACAAACTATAATTAAAATTAGTCTACATATTGAGTCCGCTTATTGTGCAATAGCGATCCTGTACTGATAGAAAATCGTTTTGAAGCTACAAAAATATATAAAGACCATACAAATGGAAACAAATCACATTGTACAATAATACACTTATGCTAAGCATGGCCTACTTAATATACGGCTATATATGTCGCCGAGAAGGCCATAAAACAAAGAGGCCAGTTTCTAATTTTCAAAATGGAGAATTGATCTTTATTCGAATAATTAGCAATGATAGAGCTGAAAAGTGTATTATAACTATATAGGAATATGGTATCCAGGTATACATAGCACCCTCCAGAATTGTGATATGTCATCATCTGATGACGTTATGGTTATTTTGGTTTCGAATTATCTTGTTTTTCTAGCATACTTTTAACATAGTTAAACGCGTTATAAATGTTTAAAATTGGAACATGGGTCTACCCAGAAGTAGTAGAATAAAATATATCGAAATTATAAATGAATGTTGACACATTCCTCGGTTGCCATGGAAAATGTAGATTTCCTAAAATGTGCCATAACTCAAAAACTATGAATGTTATCTAAACTAGACTGGTACTGATCTGTCCAGAATAGATAACTTCCTATTCATCAATAATACATTTTATATGCCTAACTTCAATAATTTTTGAGATAATGAGATAATTAACACTTAATTCATTATTATGTAATGACTCATTATATATAGCCGTATATTAAGTAGGCCATGTGCTAAGCTATCAATAATGTATAGCCAATTCAAAAAATTTAGTAACTGACATATTTTGTATTAATTAACCTGTTAAACAATTTGAGTGTAGTTGTTATCGTCGGAATTTCATAGTTAGACTTAGATATTTATCGAGATTGGCTTTATTAATTCCGATTTATTCCAAAAACAAAAGTGCAAGAGGTGTTGAACTGGTAAAAAATATTAGAACAAATACGTTACAAAGGGGAGTACACCCAGAAGTAATAAGAGATATTTCTGAAAATATAATCAAAAAAATTTCATAATATATCAAAGAAGTACTTGCAGTCAACTATAGAAGAAAGTACAAGTAAATAAAAACCAATATTAGAAAATAAAAAAATTAAACACAACCAAGAGGTAGAGAACAAAAATTCAAACCAATTTCAGTATCTAAGTGAATTCGCTTTGGTACAATTCGTGAACTACGTAATATAAGGACTGGAAACGACAAATAAAAACTGGACCATGGATAGGTTGGAAGGGTAAACTAATTTAAATTTAAATTCGATAGAAAAAGTAAATATAGGACATCAAGTCCTTATAATGTTTATTTCGCGAATATTGAACTACAGAAAAAGTAATGCAATGGACAAAACATGATTACATTTGTCAAATACTAGTACAGTAATTATTATTAATATAATTAACTGGAGACTCGAGCATTATTCACGTAGATTTGAATTTCTTGAATTTACGTGTACGTGTATCTTTCTTTATCGATGCTATATGAGAATTCACATTTCTAGTTTTATTGGCTAATATGCAATTAGCGCATATGTTAAGAATCTTGTGTAATATCCTCCAACCTAAAATGTTGCAATGAGCGCAGTTAGATCTCCAGTGTTCACTCTGTTCATTCACTAGCACTCTTTCAGCTAACTGAATTAATATTGTACGCGAAGGGGAGGTGTAAAATTGCGTTTTCAATATCTCATCATCATCAATTTTCATGAAAATTTTCCATAAGACCACTATGGAGTCAACTACAAGATCTGAGGGCCACTTCAGAGAACCACGATCAACATACTTTATCAAGTCAAATTTAACAGCATCACTTAAATCTATATCTTTGTTCTCAGTAAGAGATACAAGACAGTGTTGGCATTTTGAAGTTTTAATGTAAGAATAAACAGCGTAACCTCCAATAAAGACAATAGATTGGAGAATAGGAATTTCAAGTTTGATAGAGTTCAGATCATGTAACGCACCAAGATATTGATCATAACAAATCTTATTGCATTCATCTGGTGCTAGAGTAAAAGACTGAATACATCTTCTAAGGGATAGTTCACTCTTGTTTTGTTGTTGTGAAAACATTTTAAGAATATTCGATATGTTCATACGCCGTTGACTTTCTAATATTTGGGAATAAGTAACATGGTATTGAGCTCCGCTCATCATTCGGTATAATCCGAATTGGTGTTCTATTGGATCATTTTGAAGCCTGGAAGTAAGAACATATTTTAACTTGCAATTTTGAATCAGATGAGAAACTATTAGTGGCAGAGTAATACAAGAATGGCGCAAACTTACGAAAGTTTGAGCACTAAGTTTACCATTCTTGCCATTTGATAAATTCCATCTCTCAATCTAATTAGAGATTAAGTTAAGAAAACCGAAACGCCAATCGTCTTCCGTAAGTGGCGCAGAATATTTATCATTCAAGTGAACATGTTTAAGGGGAGTATTCACATTAAAGATCTTCCATATCTTACCAATAATATCCACGAAATTCGGAGTATCGTTTTTAAACCTTGAGCGTGAATCGTTCTGTATTTTAAGAGCTGCACAAGTTGAATCATTGAAAACGCGGAGTGCTAGATTAACATTCTGGCGTTCAAAGCTAGTTGGCCAACATGCCTTAGAATTCAGTCTGTGGGCTTGTTTAACGATCGAGTGTTCTTCAGACTTGTACAGTAAACGAATATCCTCAAACATAGCCTCATTCGATTTACTAGTATCGTAAATTGAAGGAAATAAGAGCATGTCTGGATATTTGAACGTATGATCATAATCCTTCAAGTTTAGCCAATTGTTTCTGATAGATTTTAATGTGTACGAAATCAAATAGAATATACAATTTTCGGTCGGAGGACACAGGATGTGGAACTGCAGAAGTTAATGTCATTTGGTCAGAAGAAAAGAGTTTGAATAAACGAACATTGAGTGAATAGTTATCTGTAACAAGTAATTCAACAAATAGGTTGCATTTTTCGATATCCAATATCACAGATTTAACTATCGGATAAAGTTCCTCCGCAGTAGAAAAATTTGAGGGGAAAAGCCTCACAACTTGTGACCATTTTTTTGATAAACTAGACACCATCAGAGCAAAAACTTTTTTAGTTGGAGTTGTAGGATCTATCTCTCCGATTATTCTTCCACCTAAATAACAGACAATATATAAAGTGTCTAAGTAGATACATAGTCAAATTGTATTATATGTACATACGTATGCTCGCATTACCTTGGTACGAGATATCTGATGCAACGTGAATTTCGTCCATGTTGAGTACAAGATGCCGTTCCCTCTCTAAAAAATCAGCAGTTAGGTTTTTAAGCAAATTAGTGTATTCATTTTCCAATCCAATACTCGATGATAGAATACGAAGAGACTTTGTTGTCGGTAGGAATAGGCAATCTAATGACTGTAGAAATTTGTAGTAGGCTGGTGAGATTAGGTGCGCTTTTAATGCAATAGTCTAGAATTGAAACTATAATTAATATTGACCTAATTATTATAAATGATGTCAAAATTAACATGTTTAGAGAAATGCTAACCTGTGTAACAATGTTATACCGCCGTTGTTTTATGGGAACAAGCGAGTTTTCGAGCTGACAAATAATAAATTGCAAACTGGGCAAGTGAGGTATGCTTAGAGATTTCATACTATTTTCATTCATTTGATCTGTATCTTGTAGAATAGAAACTGCTGAAGATAATTTCTGTGACGCTTCCTTGATATTCACCAGAACAGAATCTGATTGAAATATATCCGAATCTGGATGAAAGTTAATAATATAATCAATAAGAGTCTCAATCTGTCGTAAGTCGTTTATTTTATCCAGTGGCAAAGGTACCTGTTGCTCAAAACTATTAGCTAAGACAGTTAAATCTGAATTAATTGCAAGAGTGGATTCAACTCTGACGAACTGATCGAACGATTGCAGCCTGGGTATATGTAACGTATTAGAAGAATACCAAATGACCCAATCCTGCTTTAGTTTCAAGGTGGATAATTTTTGTCTGAGATCTTCAAAACTATCTAAGGAGTAAAGAAATTTTTCATGCTTTTCTTCAATTAAACTATACTTGAGACTTTTAGCAAAGTGTGCTTCTTCCTTTGATTCTCGGCTATAACGCTTACAAGTAGCAGAATTGGAGGTAAAATAAGATGGACAACCTTGAAAAATTACAGGAACAGCATTGAGACGATAAGTAGGTCTTTCACGTGGTACTTCAGAGTAAGTACCATCAGCTTGTAAGACTCTGTCTACTCGTATTAGGTCCTCATCTCGAAAATGGTGAATACAGATGAATATGTTATCCAACTGTAAGTCTTCTGTTCCTGTTCTATGTAAAGCTCGGCTCCAATCGTGAACTAATTCAGGTGGGCCTTTAGGTAATCGAAAGACAGTGGCTTTCGGATGACCTTTGTAATTGGTCTTGCATCCAAAAACAGAACAAGTATTAGGCATGAAATGCTATTGCTAGTGCTAGGTTTTTAGAAAAGATAAAATAATTAATAGTATAGTTCGGCACAGTAAAGTAACGAGGAAAAGGGTAGGGGCTCACATAGGAAAGATTCGAACAATCCATTTAAGGTTGCTTATTAAGACGAAAATAATAATATTATGCAACCATAAGGTAAAATTCAATAATAGCTACACTACTTTGGCCAATTATGAGGAAATAATAGCGGAGAGGGATACCCTTCTAACCTATCCATGGTCCAGTTTTTATTTGTCGTTTCCAGTCCTTATATTACGTAGTTCACGTACAATTATAGAATCTTACACCCCAACTTTTTAAATGATTACAACTCGTGTTATCCTCGTGTTGGGACTAGTAGAAAGAAATGAGCCAAAGAGAATCAAAATCGGTCAGTTTTGTCTGAATTTCCGTCAATTTCGTTTGTATGCCAAAGTCAATGGGGAAATGTTGTTACATTTAAAGAAGCCAAATAAGCAATGAAAATATTTTCGTCCGATTTGTATTCTGCAGACTTATTACCTTTTTGAACTAAATACAATCTTAACATATTCTTATATTTGTTACATAACAACTGAAGTTCTTACACAACAACAGTGATTCACTGTACGTATGTATATTGCGATGGCAGCAATAGATTGAAAATGAATTGCTTTGGAATGCACTGTATTGTACGGATCACAATACAATATCATTAACGGTATTCCCCGGATGAAATCTGCTTTTTCTATGGCTACAATCCAGAGCTTAGGCATAATTTTCACTAATTCCCAAAATATGAAGAAAAAATTGAGTAACTGGATTTAGGAAATTGATTGAAGCCTTTGTTCTAATTGAAGTATTGAGATATTTTTAAAATTACGTTTTAGAGCTTCATAGGGGGTAACATAGTTTCAATTAGTATGGACTCATAATCAATGTATTTTACTAACTTCAGTAATGCCTATACAACTAGTTTAGAGTCTAATGAAAATTGTTAGATAGCTCACCAATCAATTCAGATATCTGACTGGGTTTTTATTTTTATTTTACCAAATTTACCTGAAATACCATGGATATATTCTCTAATCCAACTTTAAACAAGCACCGCCGGGTGTAAAATTTGAAATTTAGGATTCGTAGTGACAAATCAATTCAAAAACACTATAAGAATATGTGTGAACATTTTCAGAACTCTAAGTACTCTATTGTGGTCCCAGTGATGTCCCCCGTCTACGTCACTATGGTCAGCAATTATATTCTGAGAAAGAAGCTTGCAAAGTTTATCATTATTATTATTTCCGAAACTTTGGGGATTTTATCCCCATTAGTTTTCGGATACTCGTTAAAATGGATCATTGAAATAACTGGAAAGTTAGAGCTAAGCTCTAATTTCAATCTTATGGTGACATCAAAGCAGGGGTTTATCTAGGTGCCTGGTCAAAAATTTCGTGATTTTCGATTTATTTAAGTGCCGGGTTGGCACTTAATTAGGTGCCGGGTGTATGGTCTGGTCCAGAAATGATTGGATAAACAACAGTTTGTGCACCGTAGCAGTTTACCTCCTTAAAATAGTGCCGCATCATTGTATTATATTGATTTTGTATTATAACTAATACCTCTAGGGTGCCGGATAATCTCTACCTCCATAATAAGGTGCCAGCCACGAAAATCCTAGATAAACCCCTGCATCAAAGAAATGACACCATCATATATGGGCATTTACTTTGCAGGAATGTTACCTGTAGGCTAATAGTCTCATTTGTTCTTCCAATGAATTAATTATCGGATATTGATGTGATTAGTTGGTTAGAGCTATGCTCTAGAGTTTATGCTTTAGGAGATTTAAATTTGCCACATCATCAAAAATGGGCACATTACATCTTTTTACATGCCAATATATGGTCATTTGAAAAATGTGCGTGATAGGGTCATGAAATGTATTATGGACGGATAGGAAGTCTGGAATTTCGAGTATTTTGAACAGGTATCTTTTGATTCTAGCACCTCGGGTGTCTGAGAAAAAATTAACAAGAAAACGTACCCTCGAATGGGATTATATGCCAAAAAGTTTCAAGTTGTCACTCTATAGAACTATTTTTTCTGATCAATTGTGGATTATTTTTGTCAGACAAAACATTGAAAAAGTTATGTTGACTCCAGTCTTTCGAATATTGGAGAATAAACTACGGACAATCGACGGAAACGGTGAAACCAATCGGTCGCTAAACAAATAGGTCATATCTCTGAAAATAACCATGGAAAAAGTCAAAACTGTGTGCAAACTATATATATTGTCCGTCTCTACTGTTTGGCTAAAGAAAAAAAATTCAGGATAATTTTTTTTCTTACATAATCGGCAAATTTTCATGCAGGGAATAACATTAAATGTTTAATTACAAACTCCAGCACATGTCATCTTGACATATTTCTAGTTGAGTTAGAAAAAAGCTAACGATATTTTTAGACTCTACGTAGTCGATATCCTGCCTGTACTGAAGCAACTTTATGCGTACCATAACTTAAATTCCAATTACTCCATAATCGCCATTTTGCCACACTCATATGTAATAATTCTTAATATTTTTAATATTGGTCAATAATAATCAAATAATTATCACTCTATATTTTATGCTAAATAGTAAAATAGATCATGTATAATAATAATAATAATTTACACAGAATATGTATTTCTATTAAACATAATCAAAAATTGTCCCTAAAGGCCCTACAAATGATGATTCATAATCAATATTCCCAATCTTTAACTCGAGGCTGCACCCTATGTATGACACTGCAATGCTGCTTTACCTTATGTTAACATTGTTCATGGAAACAAGAATAAAGTTAATATACCTAGGAGGCTAATAAAAAAATAAAAAAATAGAAAATGAGGCTAATATGAATTGACATATATTGATAGCTTTCTATAAGTGAATTATTGTATAATGTGTCTTGGACGCAGTTTGTAGGGTACATTATAGCTTTGAAACGATCTTTACCAGAACAGGGTCGCTATTACACAATATACGGACTAATTTCAATTAGAGTTTGTACAGATATAGTAATAGTTCCGTCGTTAGCTATTTAAGTATAATATGTGTCATTATTAGAAACAAATTCACTCATAATGTCAAATATGAAGAGCTAGTACAGATTACAATAATTATTCAATCAAAATCAATTACAGTGGAACACAGCGTATCGGGGCACCTCCGTCCAAACGCTCAGCGTCCCGTTACGAGGGAGTGCCCCGAAATGCGGGATTCTAAGAGAACTCCAATATGTTTCGTTTAAACAATTAAGTTAGCACCTACACAACGAATCAAACACATATAGTCAAAACCTAGAGTTAAGGCTGATATACATGTATAAGCAGTATGTTTTGAAATACCAAAGAATCAAGCATAATTAAATTGAGTCACGTACGCTAACAATAGCTATTTGTGGTTTTTCAGATATTTAATTTTCCAATGTTATGCATAAATTTGAGACATTGTGTAAGCATGAATATCTAGCCAGGCAAATGATAATAACATTTTTCTAATCATTCAATATTGTAGATTCAAATGTATGTATTTAATCCACCATTTAACTATGTCAAAATTTGACCTATTACCCCATGGTTCCACACTGTGTCCAGTATACAATTTGATTTTCAATGATAACATAATACTTAATTAAATACAGGTTACTATTTCATTAAACAAATTCAACAAATTGTAACTTCTTGGATGCAACTATCCATGGCCTACTTAATATACGGCCGTGTATGTCACCGAGAAGGCCAAAAAAATAGAAGGCCAGTTTATAAATTTAATTCTAAGCTAAACTATGCCTCCTATTCTTATTATTTGGGTTGTATATGGGGTAATCAACCATTGCGAGTCTAATGGAACAACTTTTGAGAATATCAGATTTGTGGTTAAGCTGTTTAGGCGCCATTTAATGATGACACCACAAATATACTATATATACAATTCGAGTCTAAAAGAACTACGAGAAAATGAAGATATTTTGCTAATATGCTTAGTATACATTTCCGAATATATAATGAGACTGATTATATATAAACCAGCAATTATATAAGTTTTATGGACGAAAATAGTAAGTTGTAACTCGGATACTACTTGTATTTTAGCATGTGGTTGCTTTATAAATTCTAGAATTTTCAGAATTTCGCCATTTCGTGATTTAGTAGCCTTGGGAGTGTGAAATAAGTCCCTATTTTAGTATTCCTGTTATAAAATTATCAGAAAAGTAAGAAGAAAATGAAATTTATGATATTAAAAAAAAAATTCATTTTACCATAAATTGTTACCGTCACCATGAAATGGCGCCTAAACAGCTTAACCACAAATCTGAGATTCTCAAAAGTGGTTTTAACGGACTCGCAATGGTTGATTACCCGATATACAACCAAAATAATAACAATAGGAGGCATAGTTTATCCTAGAATGAAAATTAGAAACTGGCCTTCTATTTTTTGGCCTTCTCGGTGACATACACGGCCGTATATTAAGTAGGCCATGAACTATCTAAATTTATATGCTGATTATCCAATTGTTGGAGCAAAATTTGATATTTCTGTTGTTCTACCTTACTAACATACTGAATTACTCTCATGAGTAAGTCTCATGACTTAAATACTGTTGAAAATATCTTGATATTTTCAACAGTATTTAATGTCCAGTAGAAACAGCATAAATAACAAAAAACATTCTGATACAGCCCAGACTATGATCACCAAATATTTCTCTCGTACACCCAACTGGATTAATTGGGGTGCCCACATTTAACGAGACCTAATGTCAGATTTTTCGTTTCGGCAGTAATTGTCATACTCTCATTATATACATATAGACAGTACCCTCGCTAATCCAAAGAGGGGTGTTCTGTTTCAAATTGGTATGTTCCTATCAAGAAGTAATATATATCCTAAAGACATCTACAAATCTAAAATTACAGTTGTGAGACAGCATCATAGGCGTCGTAACCCGCCCGGGTGCCCGGAAATGTCCGGGCGGCCCGGAAGGGTTGCCCCTATGCTACTAATACTATACCCGGAGTTTACCCGGAATTTCCGGGCGGCCCTAAGGAGTGACCTTTGCATTTACGACGCCTATGGACAGCATGTTCCTTTGGAAGCACAAGTTGTTTGATAGTGTATCTAGAAGTAATTGATGTTGGCAAGGCCTGGGGTCAATAACTTTAAAATGTAATATATTCCTATTACTATTACTTATATTTATTACTATTACTAACACTATTACAATTACATTATTAGAATATGCAATATATTACTATACTATTACTTTACTTTTACTATTACAAATTACTAGACATTTAATAAGACTCTGCTATGATTCAGAATGTCTGAAGTTTATTATTTTAATTGATTATCCCACACAAACAAAACATATTATCTAACCTAAGCAAACAAATAATTTCAATAAAACAACTAATTCAAAAAGTGACAAATCCAAAACGATAATAATCTTGCCTTAATTTAATTTTAACAACTTCCTATTTCTTCACGAAAAATAAAATAAGCCAGTCCGAAGTTGTAGAATTGTAATAGATATTTCATATTACAATAGGTTGTATTACTATTACTATTACTATTACATCCTATTTGAAACACTATTACTTATTATTATTACTATTACTTCTAAAATGTAATCGTTACTAATACAATTACTATTACATATTACTATTACCCCAGGCCTGGTTGGCAAAGGTATAATTTTTTTTTCCCATGTCACCATAACTTTAAAACCAATTCAGAAAGGTGTTTCGGAATGCAACGACCCTAGGAGTGGTAGAAGTTTGGATTTAGCATACTTAAATTTCCAGAGATATCCTAGTTTCAGTATAAATATAATCGGCTAGGAGTCAACATTTTTTCTGTGAATATTGGGTGTTCACCCAGATGACTAGCCAACACATTCGACTCATTTGTAGAGGTGTCACGTGACATAATGTCCTATTCATAAATAGGCAACTATCCTGTATCATCTCTGAGATTAATGAAATTTAGCAAATTAGTATAAGTAAATTATCAATATTATTAATAATTTTACACCATTTTGAATGTCAGCCTACATTTATTAAGTTTAATTATATTTTATAAATATGTAATTTAAAATGAATTTGACTACATAATTTGGATTTAGAACACTAGATAATTCCTAAAACATTTAAAAGCGTCTCTATATGTTAAATACAGATTGAATTAATTTGAATAAAATAGCTTATTTATTAATAGTGCAAGAGTATCCTCGCAGAAGGAAAATACTCCCAATGTAGTAATGTAGCATCTAGTTTTCAATAAGAAAATAGAAGCCTACATGATCTCTGAAGTTGAATCAAAATAATTATAACAAGTCGAAAGAATAGAACTATATTTAACACTTATTTGAACAGATTGAACAGAAGTGTTAGTAAACAAAGGAAATTAGCAACTCAAAATGGCACAAACGAAGCCCAATTTGCAAATTCGTGCACAGTGAAAAGGTGTAGAATTGAATTATCTATCGAACGCATATAGAATTAATATTGCGCACTAATTATTAATCCTGTTGTGACATGAAAATGGGTCCAACATAATAAAGTGGTGATCCCAAGTGCACATCTTTAATTAATCCAAAACAGACATATGCCCTGAAAATTTGGGCTCTTAAACACTAAAACTCTGTTCTGTGGAGAGTATATGGATTAATAATAATAAAATAATAGTATACCAAGGTAGTATGATTAGAACTGGGCCACTATACTATAGTATAGTCGGCACAGTATATATAAAGAACACTTTAATAATCCAAGCAAAGTTATCCAAAGCAAAGTTATCCAAACCTTTTCAATCGGCACAAACATTTAGTAGTGTTTCATATAGAGCATAGCAAGCATCCGTCCAGGGGTACTAGGGGATATGCCCCCCTTGAATGTTTGTTAAAATTTAAGGGGATTTGAGAGTGAATTTGGAATCGTCTTAAAAATTTTACGTATGAAGAGGTTCAGTACGTATGCTACACAGTAAAGTATCAATAAACCATCACATTCATTCGACAGTTTCAGGAGGCCAAGTTGAATTGACCTAGCATTGTAATGTAATAACCTTTCAACTGCGTCCCTTGATAATATTTATTGCTACTTGACCAGCTTTCTAGAAAGGCATCAGCTCAGAAGAGTTGTCTGCAAATAGTTGGTTAGGAATATACATTGATTTTGAGCTAGTGTTAGAAATCCCCATAACGACACAAACTAGTCACCCATAGGATATTAAAAATCAATATCTATAAATACTGCACTTGTAAAACACAATCCTTTATGTCACTTAGTTGGCAAGTGAAAGTGAAAGCGAAAGCGAAGGTGAAAGTGGATTTTTACGATTTATACCTTGAACTCTAGGGCATCCGCGTGAGAGCAAGAAATCTGTTGATCAAGTTACTGGCGATTGGTAGAATGTCGTAATTCGTCGGACTACACTCACTGCAGCAATAAATAAATCCCAACAATAGTTTCTTCCTGACAATGTTTCCTTCGCCTCCTAAGTAAACTTGAGCCCAACATTGAAATGAGGAAACAGCTTGATGGATTACAAATGAATTAAAGAAAATTGGCTTGGTGATACTGGAATCTTGAGTTCTATCCGTCAATTGGCAATTTAGAACAAAATTAAATAATTTGAAAACTTTGCATTTTTGTTGTATACCTTATTATAGGAAATTAACGCGCCATGAAATTAACGCGAATTTCTCCAAATCGCGTTAATTTCCATGACCTTAATTTCCTGCTATTTAGCAAAAATTATACAATGGATGGACAAACTTCCGAGCTACATATTTTCGGATGTGCAACTAGCTTGAAAGGATATAAAATGTCTATCAAGTAGATTGAATTCCTATTTGGGCACAAATTCCGCACAATAATAGTATTAAAACAGGAGATTAATAATCCTGAAATTTTTTTATAAAATTTATTCGCGTTAATTTCATGTATTTGAAAATGTTAAATAATAATAATAATAATACAGATTCAGTACAGAAAGACTGTTCTCAGTTCCTATTACAGAAATAACAGAGTGTGATTGAAAAAATAGATACATACAACATAGAATATTTGAAAAAATAATAATAATAAAACCACAAGAAACAAAACAAAAAAACACAGATTAGGTTTTTCAAGTAATGGCGTAAGCATGCTTGAAAAGATATGTTTTAAGTTTGTTTTTGAAGGAATCAATGAATGAGGGAGATCTAATTTCATAGGTTAGTGATTCCAGAGCACTGGGACTGATTTTGAGATAGCTCTGTCGCCATATGCACTATATGTCCTTGGAACGGCCAGGAGGAGTAAATCACTCGAGCGTAAATATCGATTTGGAGAGTAGGCAACAACTATGTCTAATAGATAACTAGGCGATTGACCATTTATTACTTTGAAAGCTATAAGTAAGATTTTGCATGCTAGTCTATGATCCAATATTTTCAAAATATAATTCAAATCTTACTCTGCCCTCTCAAAAGTAATTGTACTCCAAAATCACTCCAATGAAATAGTACTAAAGTATTTTATTATTAACGTGTTATAGTTACAAATATATGGGATATTGCAATTCAGATTCACTGTATGCAACCGCACCATTTTAGAAAATTTAAACTTTCATTACCTGTTGATTAGGTTAAATATTAGCAAATAATGTCACCACGTGCCACTCGTTCCCACCTTATCACAGTGGCTTAACACATGGAAATAGGAAAAATATTTGTGGTTATCAAAATACTTCTAAATGGTATTAAATTAAAGTTAGATAGTATACTAACATTCATATGAAATTTCAATTGATTTTAACACAAACTACGCCGATAAATATATTTTTGAATTATATCATATGTATGGTTCCATTTGTGGTTTTCAGAATTCTAAAAATACAACATATTTCATTTCACTCTGAATTACATTCTATAAGGAATCGTGGTTACTTTGTATTCAAATAAATACAAAATGAGTATGCTAAATAGATATTTCTATACTGATTTATTGTTACACTGATGCATTTTAGTTTTAACAGGGGGTAAAAGCTCCTATGTCCAAAATAGTTCAAAATTATTAAAATTGAAATCTCAGGTAAGCGGAAAGAAAATTTTCATCAAACAACAACGAGAAACTTTGACAGATTATTGATTAATGTTGTAAGAATTAATTATGGAAATCTCAGCTCCCGAAACAGTGCGCAACTTTGAATATTTTAGCGAATTCCATTGTCACTTTGTGTTGCTATGAAAATTCGAAAACTAATTATTCGCTACTATTCAGTAGTATATCTTATTGGTTACGCAAATGCATGGCAAATATTGTATAATAAGAACAACTGAGCACTTAAAGGACAATTTCATCAATCAGCGAAACTCGCTATGAACTCATACTGGATTTTTGAAATTGAAGGAAGTTAGTTTTGTACAATTCGGAGGTGATTTAGTTCTGATGCGCCAGAGACTGCTATTCTATAAAAATTTATCAAAGTGTTCTATGAGTTCTAATACACATTATAATTACTTTTAGTAAACATATACAACCTTTACATGAGTGTATAAATCCTTTTATTCCTTGGGAACTGGACTTTTCTGAAATCTTCCACATGTTCAAGATATATGAGCAATAATCATGGGTGAATATTAAAAGATTGTTAACAAACCAAAATTTTTGTATTTCATTGATTTACAATAAATCTCCCATAACTAAACTTAAGAGACTGCATACATCATTTTTGATGATGCCATTCGATTCCCAGCTATCAATAACCTATATGTCAATAATACTTCACTTTTGAGTACCTGCAACCCAAATGCCTATTTCCTATAAACTGCAGTTTTAAGCCACTGTGCTTATACCATAGTGGTAATAGGAAATGATATAAATTGTGCCGAAATAAGATAATTTTCAACCTAATTAATATATGATTGAGTTGAAAGCTTCTACAATTTATAAGTCGCAAGCGCAGAACACGAATCTGAATCAAAATTGAATCGTCCCATATATTTCGAATGCAATACACTTTAATAATCAAAATAAATACTATAGTACTATTTTGAATTAAAATTGTCAAGGAGTACGAAGAGAAGGAGTACGATCGAGAGGGGAGCGTAAAGAAATTGTTGGCCCAGTATTTACAATTTTTGAATAAAGAGAAAACAAAATTAGGAGAGAAAGTTATTATTTTATATGATAGATAACAGATAAAAATAATGCTAATATAAATTCGTTGTGACAGTGAAATTTAGCATGGTAGGGGACGGGAGGGGTCGCTGGAATTTGTCCTAAATAAAACTCAACTTTGGAATTTGACCAAAAAAAGTACTGGAATTTGTCCAAAATCAGTTTTTAAGTTTGTGCTAAAAAAGTACTGGAACTTGTCCTAAGAGTTATAATCAAGTTTGGAATTCGACATAAAATTGAAACTAAGGTTTCTTATAGTTGATAAAAGTGACAGCTCATACAGGGAATGAAAGGTTCACGAACGAACTTATTGAACTTGAACTTGAACTGAACGAACTGAACTCAGGGCTTTTAAGTCATTCACGGTGAACGAACTGAACGAACGCCAACGGTTTCCGAACGGCAATTGAAAGAACTGAACGAACTGAATTGAACGAATTGAACGAACTGAACTGTATAAAGATAAATTTTAAATATAGATCCATTATATATAATAGGTAACTGTAAAAGTGCTAATTCCGGATAGGGATGGGACGGATGCGAATTTTTCCACATCCGCGAATACGGATGTGCATGCGGATGCCAAATTTTTAACTCCGCGGATTCGGAGTTTTCATCGTTACATCCGCGAATGCGGATGCGGAGCTCAAACCTATTGGCTTTCATTTTTACAATATTTTATTTAGTACTATTACTATACAGTGGACTCTAGTAATATGAAACAGGGATTAGGCGAACAAAGTTTAATTCCCACACAAATACATGCAAATGAATGCACAGCGGACTATTAGAGTATGAACTGTGTAAGTAGTAAGCATATCTGGCCTTTCTAAGAGTCCGTCTGTAGACAATTTAGACATCAACTGAAGTAGAATATAAGAGAAATGGACTTAGAGAATGGATAATTAGCGAAGAACAATATTACATTTAAAAACTGTCCAATTAAACTAGTAATGAATAACAAAATTATGTTAGACAATTAAGGGAGTGGACTATTAGATAAGTGGAGAAGTGGACTATTAGAGAGAACAGACTGTAATTGGGAGGGGACGGATGTAAAGGCGGAATTGATAAATCATGCGGAGCTCCGCTGATACGGATGCGGATGTGGAGCTCTGTCCCATCCCTAATTCCGGACATCATTAGTGAACTCATGTCTCTTAGCTTAGATTCTAGCTCTTAACCTGAACTTCAGTAACTGCTTGGAGGATCGAACAGTCTATCATAAACGGATAAGTTCGACCCACTCATCGTACACTGAACGAACTGACTAAACGAATTGAACGGAATGAACGAACAGAACAACTGAACGTACTTATTTGAACGGATTGAACGTACACTGGTTAGCCCGTGAACGAACGCTGGTGGAGCTGAAGTTAGGAGGTGAACCTGAACGAACTGAACGTGCGTCAATTTACGATGAACTAAATTGCGTCAATTCAGTCCGTTCATGAACCTTTCATTCCCTGAGCTCATAACATCCGTGACCGTGACGTATTTAAGTGATGACAAATTCTTAATATTTACACTGAACTAGTCTCTCACAGATTTCATGCAATATTCTTTGGTTGAGGCATGGCCTACTATATAATACGGCTGGATAAGTCAAGTATTTGCCATTTTATTTCCAGGCCAGTGTATACTTTCTAATTGCTCGTAAAATAAATTACCTATTGTCATGGAATAAAGTAACTTAGATTTTCAAATACGCTGGAAACATCTAAAATACTTTTGAGAATGATTTCTCATCGGATTTAACCACAATGACGTAATCAAATATACATACCCATATGCGTATTTGAAAACCTAAGTTCAGTTTATTCCATGACAATAGGTAATTTATTTTACGAGCAATTAGAAAGTAAACACTGGCCTGGAAATAAAATGGAAAATACTTGACTTGTCTAGCCGTATTATATAGTAGGCCATGGTTGAGGGTAAGAAACTAAATTCCAACAAATATGAATGTGAGGGTTTTCGTTAAGGTCAAATTACCCCATATAGATTTTCTACCCGTATTTATCTGTAATTGTGAGAAATAGATCCCCATACGATACAAAGCTATAACAAAAAAAGAAGATGTCTCTATCTATTATACTTTTAATTTTTTGTTGGTTTCAAAATTTGGCTAATACAAAACTCCCAAAGGGGGATTTCCAAAAGTGGTGGTCATTAATATGCGAAATTTTGGCAATGTGGCAATCTATATTTATATTCAGAATCAATATTTAAAGATTATAATCGTACGGAGTTGGTAGACGGTTTACATTTTTGAATTATGACTCCGAAATTTTTATCAAATATCGCATAAAAAGATCATCTTTTAATCATTTTACGTTCAAATGGTCGTAATTTTATTTATTTTTTTCAAATCAAAATTCTAAACGGCCACCACCGGCCATAACGATGATATATGTGATATATCAAGGAGAATAGGACTTTAGCAAAAAATTATCTTGAAATCCACACACCTATGAGGTGAAGTATGAACAAATCTCCATATGGGACTTTTGTATTAGCATAAAATTGCACGCCCCATAGAATCGAGGTTATACAAGATAATTTGATTTCGTTTTCAGTTTGGATCTAGCTATAATGTCTTCTATTATATATGTGAAAATGAAACACATAACTTCAAAACGAAATCTTTGTGTTTTCTTAAAAGAATCTGCAGTAATTTAACGGTAAGTGAAGTATCGAGAATGTGAAACTAAAATTTTCTGAAATGTGCATTATTTAGAACAGATTCATGCTTATTTATCTATTGGGAAATCGACAAAATTACCAATCTACTTGAAGTTACTCGTGTCCATAATCACGATTCTAATTCTCATAAATCCAAGAAAAATATAGATTAGTAATGCTATTAATCGAAAAGCTGAAATATTCACGGGTAATCTTTGAGAATTATTTGATGAAACTTGTCGCGGTATTGATGGCGCATCATCAGTGACCTTTAGAAGTCTCGAAAGCAGCATGTTTAAAAGGAGGAAAATTCGACAACCAAGAATACCACTATCTGGTCAAGAATTTGATGCACTCATACAAGGAGACACGATACTCAACAATTAATCTACAAACCATACTTCTATTAGATCAGATTGCAATGATTTTTGGATTTTTCGCATGCTTGAGAATCTGAAGGAATCAACAAAAACCAGTATGATGCGACATTCAAAGTTGTCCCCAAAATATTTTTTCAACTTTTTACGATTTTCATAAGCATCGATCGACATGACCTCCCTGCCTTGCATATTTTGATGACCAACAAGAGTGAAAAACTATACAACGCTGTATTATTATCAGTTCGGCAGTTAATACCAGCATTTAATCCCACCTTTGCAATTGGGGATTTTTAACTAGCTCCCAAAAATTCCTTTACGAAGATATTTCCTTCTATTACGATAATTGGATGTTGGTTCCACTATACCAAAGCAATTTATGACGAACTTTAAAAACTTGGTTTATCAAAGTTGCATAGAAAAAATCAAAATTTTCGGATGTGGATTCGCAAGTTAATGGGGCTTCCTTTGCTTCCAGAAGAAGAAATACTCCCTGCATTTCTTTCACTAAAACATGGATAAATGATCATCATAACTTATCGGTTTTCTATTACGAAAATGCAACAAACAATGGAGCAGAGTCATACCACAATCATTAAATCTAAACATAAGACACGCCACCCAAATATTTGGAATTTCATGGCATATCTAAAGAACATAATTTCGGATATTAATTTAGAACTGCAGCGTTTGAAGGCAGGCCATGGTACTACTAGAGCATCTAACTCGGTGACAAAAGCAAAAACAGAACGAAGAAAGGGAAGTAAAGACAGATTATTGAATGGCTTTCTAAGTGCGAACGAACATCTGATTGCGATATCTTTAACAATCGGTCGTGAAGACTACAATCTCGGACAATTTTACCACAAATAGTATAAGATATATTAGATGATACAGATGAAGATGAGGATAACTCAGAACATTGTCATGTTTGCTTATTCCCTGGGAATCAAATTTGCACGTTGTGCATTTCGCCTGTTGAAGATGAAGGCTGCTTGCCCTATTTGCAGGGTAATCATAAAGGGGGTAGTGAAAATATTTCAATAAATCCAAAACGGAATATATTATTCTATTAAAATCATCCTAAATGTATTAGCTCAATTCTGTAAGTTATTATTATTACTATTATTAGCGCGCTTCGCTTGCTAGGTCGCTTCGCGACAGAACACAACCACACACTAACCGCGAAGCGGTTGGTGTGTGGTTTATATACTCCTAATATTGATTATAAAGTGTAAAATTGGCCTAAAAAGTAGAATTTAACAATGTGAAATTTTTATGATTACGTCATCATGCGATAATGAGTTAGCATATTGGCAATCTTGTGTGACCAACGTGTCCGCATCATTAATGTGCATATTCTATTAAATTTTCAAATTTTTATCTCTTAGAGGCCGCGAATTATGTGCGATTAAGAGAATTTTCAGGATTTTCGAAATGTGTCAATGACGTCATAACTTGTCGAGGTGTGAGGAACTTTGAGTGGAAACCTCAACTTGTTGACGGGTGCAAAAAGTTACCCCTATATGCCAAAAATCACATTTGGAAACCGTCCACTATGTTCAATCAACTCGGAACATACAAACAAATATATACACACACATATACACACACCCAGCCTTGTGTTTTAATAGTATAGGTTATTATTATTATCAATACTATTATTATTAGTTTAGTATTTATTGATATTTTCACATTGCACTCAAATATCACCCCAAATGACAAATTCAAGTACTTTTTAGGACAGATTCAAATTCTTTTTTAGGACAAACTTAAAAACTGATTTAGGATAAATTCCAGTGCTTAGATACTTAGGACAAATTCCATATTTGGGATTTCTTTAGGACAAATTCCGGATTCGTTATAGGACAAATTCCGATTGCAGAAATAAGGACAAATTCCAATATTCAGTTAGGACATATTCCGGTTTCTCGACGGGAGATCTAAATTATAGTCATATCACAAATACTAAATTATGAAAAATATCTTTCTTATTTATAGTATATTGTAAACGGATTAAACTAAATATGTGTTAACTAGCACGTTTCGCTGACTAGGTCGCTAGCAGCAGAACACAACTTCTAACATGAATTATATAGTGAATAGTCAAATTAACAATGTGAAATTTTTATGAATACGTCAACATGCGATTATGAGTAAGCATATTGGCAATCTGGTGTGACTACTAAAAAATGAATATATTATATTATATAATTTATCTATTAGAGGGTGCGAATGATGTGCGATTAAGTAACTTTTCATAAAACTCAAAATGTAAATGATGTCATAATTTGCCTAGGTGTGCGAAATTTCGGTTGGAAACCCAAACTTGGTATCAGGTGACAAAAGTTTGCCCTATATGCCATAAATCAGATTTGGAAACAGCTCGAAACATACAATCGCAATAATTAATACAATTCTTATTGGAATTATAATTAATTATGTATTATTTAATATAATTAATTGGCATCATTATATATAGTCAATGTAGTGGATTCTTTGTTTTTATTCTTCATTTCACCTTGACTAATTAGATTAAATTGTTGTTATGCATCCTAAACGGAAGTAGGGATTCAGGGTGGGGACAGATTCAAAACTGAATCTAACCGGAAGCGTTGGGAGCGAGCCAACGAGAATCCATAGCAGACACGAAGAGAACTTCTTTCTGCTATAAGTTCACTCTCCGATAGTCGGAGAGTGAACCCTAACGAAGAGAGAATACCAGTGGGTCTCTTTAGGCTATCAGACTGAAGAGGAAACGAATTTTCCGCGTCGATAAGAAGAGAATACTGTCGTACTATTTAGGCTCTCAGACTGTGGAAGAAACTGCTGCGCGCCTCGAAAAGAAGAGAGATACCAGTCGGCCTTTTAGAGTCTCAGACTGAAGGGAAAATTGTTGTGCTCGATAAGAAAAGGGAATACCAGTCGGCTATTTAAGTTCTCAGAATGACGAGTTAACTGCTGCGCCTCGATATGAAGAGGTAATAAGCTAACATGCTAAGAGCAGGAGAGACATTTGAGCAGCATGCGAGTATTTGGAGGAAAGTGTTGATTTATATGCTTTTCACTCTAATCTAAATATGCCTTGAGTTTATGTAGGTCACGATCAGTCTGTGAAATTGCTGATAACTTTAAGTTTCAGTTCGTTCAGTTTCAGTTGGCAGAATGACATATTCCGGCAGTTTTTGTGATGCGAAATTTTGGGAGAGTGAGCACTAGATTAACTCCAGAATTTCTACTCTGATGTGGGCAGGCCAAGGTTGTTCTTCCCACAGTGGTCAAACCAGGGCCCGTAGATTACTTAGTACCTAAGTACTAAGTATATACTTAAGTACTAATCACGTACTTAGTTAAGTACATACTTAAGTCGTATTCACTAAGAAATATTGTTGTACTTAAGTACATACTTAACTAAGTACGTACTTAAGTACGAAATTGAATTATATTTATTCAATTATATTTAATAGCATAGCATATTAGTGTATGGTATGCTATTGTAATAGCTTGCTGTATTCTTTCAACTTAAAAAAATATTATCAATGAAGTTTCTGTGATTTGTGTGCTTGAGAAAAAACAGAAATTTTAGAAAACAACAACCAATAGTAATAAATGTTGAAAATAGAATCATAAACTTCCCCTAAAGTAAAGCAAGTACTACTAGAAATCTAATACACTGTTCTAATTAAACACCACGTCTAAAGAGTCAATAAAAGAAAATTCTTATAAGTTAAGTCAACTTAGTAGGTTACTCGAGTTTTGTACTTAAGTATGTACTTAAGTATACACTTAAATCTTAGTGAATAACAATCTTAGTGAATATTACTTTAGTACAGTCTACTCCGCGTAATTGGGACACTTTTGTTCCAGGCATCTTGTCCCAATTAAGAGATCCCAATTAACCGGAAATATTCTGTAAAGTAGTGATCTACCCACGATTTACAACAATTTTAGTTTTAAACATGTTACAACGATTCCTCCAATGCTCGCGAACAGTTGATTGGACTCAAACTCATAATATTACCCTTAATATTCTGTGGACCGTTTTAACTATGCCAGAACCAAAGTTCATAATTCCTGGAGAATTTAGAATTATGGAATTCAATAATAAAATCGGCCCCATTTGGATATTTTGTCATTCCTTTTTCAGATCAATATTAATTTTCTATTAAGCGAGCACAATTTTGAAACCAATTTGTTGAGTTTGTCCCAATTAAGCGGAGTTTGAAACCAATTTGTTGAGTTTGTCCCAATTAAGCGGAGTACACTGTACATACTTAGTACTTAAGTACTAAGTACGTACTTAACTTCTTAGTGAATACGGGCCCAGGAGAAAAATTCGAAATTTTGACATCACTTGTTTTGGGTAATTTTAGCTTGATAAAATTCTGCATAGTTGTAAACCTAGAAAAATGTATTGATTTTCTAATTGAGTGTGGTTACATTCTGATAACACTCGACTGAAGTTATGACTATGATATTGAGCTACAGTGTAAAATGACGTCTATCAAAATACCATTGACTATTACTATCTCCAGGTTACTTTTTCTAAATAGTGAATGCAGTGTAAACATATTTAGAATGCATTTTTTCTCCTTTATTCGATATTAATAATTTCTTGCAGATTTATTTGCTTATTAAACCTATTATGAGCTGTTCAAATTTTCCAATCAGTTGTATTAATTTAACTAATTTTCAGGTAATCTGAGAGCAAAATCTGAAATTGAAGTGAATTGAGAAGCGTAATACCAACATAAATTATTAGTTATATATCTATTCTAGTAATTAAAAATATATTTATACCCGCAGGTACCCGAAAACAATCTTAAAATAAACTAGGAGTAAGCCCAATCACCTAAAATCTCACTTATATTTGACAAGATTTAATTAAATGGTTTGTTTATAAATGTTACATTATGAATAGAAATTACAAGACACATGGACAATGACAAAGTGTAAACCTTTTTGAAAGAGAATGATTCTGAAAACATTAGTTCCTCGACTCGTGAGTTCATGGCACAATGTTATGTTCAAGACGAGTATTTTGACCATTACCGAATGAAATTGGTGGCGTTACTAAGAGAGAGAGAAGTATGCAGAAAAAGACAAACACTCGAAGCTTGGAAACTTGGCTGCTTCGGCCCATCTATTGCACATACATGCACAGTAACTGCTACTTCTTCAGATCTAGGAGAAAAGCATAGTTCTCGATTGAAGGCCTTGATTGAATGTTCTGTAAATCATCAGAGAAACAGAATGTCAAGTCTCCTGGACTGTGTTCGAGATTATGCCGAAATTGACAAGTAACTGCCTTAGCTTTTGCAGCTTATTTCAAACGACTAGAAAGATTATACGGCGTCAAATTTTTGCAAAGAAATAGTCGAAATTGGTACTTTTGGCTCCTCTAGTCGTGAGCTAAGTAAATCTAATTGCTCAATTCTTCTCGATTTCTTATCTTTATGGAGGAGAAAGTATACCAAATTTCGACGCTTCTTGAAATCGGAGAATGTAATTATATCATCCTATAATAAGCTTTGCCTCTTCCATTCAAAGGTTAATTTATTAAACGAACTCCAAATTGTGACCAAATTAAACCATCCTATAGGAAAAAATTGAAATGATCGTAAATTTTTTCAGAACAACTGGAGATATTAAAATGCTATAAAATAAAACTTGTCTATAAAGTTGACACAGCGCGACAGATGATGTTCTTAAGGTTCGAAGTTGTGATATTGCAGAAAATGCTTTTCCAAAAATAGCGATAGCTACAATGAAAATATAGGTTAAATACTGAGCTATTCTTTTATATCTGCAACATTCCTGCAAAGGATACTAATTATATAGCCTTGAAATCTTTCAATAACATGCTGTCTTTACATTTCATACTATAATCTTATCAAATAATAATTGTGGTATTTCAATCAATAAGTTCCAATTGAAATTAGCTTTCGTTAAGACGAGTTTGATTTCCTATTATTCCAAGAAGCTGTATTGTTTCGAGAAAATTTAAATACAACCTCAGATATTAGACAATTCTCTATCAGATAGACTACGTTTGGATATTTTATAAGATGGTAAATATTTCCTAGTTCCACTGTGCCCCTTGTTCACAGGGTGTGTTCCACTGTGTGCCCCTTGTTTCCAGGGTGTGTTCCACTGTGCCCCTTGTTCTGCGAATGCACAAAGGTAGGTTGTGGTAAATGGACCAGTACGGACCAAACCCCAAGCCCTTTTGAAAAAGAGTCGGGTAAACTTACAGAACACAATAGAAATAAATCAATATAGTCGAGTAATCAGAATTTAACTTGTAGATTATAGCTATATTAAAAAAATGCTCAATATTCACTCCACTCCTTGTCCCGTGCACCCCCGAGAAGTGTCCCGTGCACCCCCAAGGGGTTCATGCACCCCAGGTTGGGAACCTTTGAGTTAGACCTTGGAAACAATTGTCAAAGAGTTTGCTCCGTATTGATAAGTCAGAAATAAATACTCTATCTGATAAAGGAATTAAAGGATAGATCGGATTTTGATCAATATTTGGACAACAACCGGAAGCGCTTTCATTGTCCCCATAGCTATTCCGTCGAAAATGATCATTTCTGGTTCATGTTTACACTGGGGACAGGGGAAATGTGAATAATGGTAGATATCCACCATTCCTAAAAAAGAATTCAAAGCATAGTGCAATCAATATGTGATATTTGAAAGTGTTCTTTCTTCCCAGGCCATCCTTCTAAGTTTCTTGTTTTTGGTTCAAATGAGCAAGTACATAGTTAAATATATTGATAATAAATTATTTAAATTATTGTATATATATATATATAAACCAACCAACCTCAAACGGCCATACAAAAAGGTTCTGGACATTGTCAATAGCTCACTATAGTAAGTAGTAGAGTAAACTTAATGGACGAAGTGGCGGTTGTATATATTGAGTAATAAATCGCTTTGTCCTTAAAAAACAGCTAGGAAATTACAGGGACCATTGCATCTTGATTCTTGAAGTATAAATTAGATTAGATTCACAAATTAATATTTGCACATATGCATTATAAAATATTTACAATATATTATTTACGTACCTTTATGACAGTTTATGTTCATAGATTTCGATAACATCATTTTCTGAACATATGATTATCCCAGTATTTTTCCGCTTGAATTTGTCTTCATCGTGGTATTTGTAAAAATAGCTACAGGTAGATTGATTCCTTGACAAAGCTGATTGTTATAAGTCGAGACAAGTTTGTCATCCAAGATTAACGGTTTTTTAAGGTGGAAATAGTTTAGTAATCAATTCCTTTAGGATATCCAATTGATTCGGAATATCCAATTTTATCGATAATGAGTTGTAGTTTAGATTGTCTCTTGCACTTAGAATGACATGAACTACAAATCAAAATGCCACTATTAATATAAAAGTTGTGAAATCTTTTGTCTTCAATTAGGAAGATGTTGCGGAAATTAGGAGTATAATACGTTACTTTATTAAAATTATAGGTTCACAAAATAGCAAGCAAATATTTTGGGAAGATTAGTGAAAGGCTTCGAGGTGGAGAGAGTTACTACCTATACATGAAGTGCAAAGACGAGACTCAAAATTGATCACGATACCTATATTGTTCAGCACAACCCTTCCTATAAGAGACATTTCAAAAAGTATGGGATAAACGGAACAAAATAAGAATATCAATAAATTCGTAGTTATATATTAAGTTACAACTCACAGTGGTCTAAATTGGGATATGGTAAAGAACAGGCTTTTCTAAGCATCTTATATATATATGTATAATGTACTAGTAGCATATGGGTTATAGTTTGCGATCCCAAAAAATTGTACGGCTTCCATTTTCAAATTATGACATGATCAAAAATTTAATATTTATAATAAATTTTGTTTTGATACTAGTTGTTGATTAGAATAACTAACGCAATCTAGAAATACGCCCATACACTAAATATAACAATAAAAACACTGTGAAGTTGGATTAGTATTCGACCAGGCTCACTTTGGTCAGATATCTGACTCACTTATAGTTATCAGATTTTAATAAATTTAGTGTCATTCGAAAGAGGAGAAACCGTGGTTTTCCGTGATAGAATTTATTTCCAAAAAAATTAACTTTCAGTTGGTTATTTTAATCATACAAAGCCGCACTGGTATCTCATCAAAAATAACTATTTCTAAATTTGATCACATTTCTGAAAAATGGGATTATACATTGAGAGATGGAGTTTTATGTGATTAAAATATTATTCCAAATTCCCAAAAAAAGTATTATAAACATTCAAACTTGAAATTGGGAAAATGAGTGGAAGTCGAAATTTGAAAAGTCAATTTAGTATGATTAGTTCAAAGTGTCAATTCCTATCAAATATCAAACTGAATATAATTTATTTTGGTATCATTCGTTAGACGAGACACGAAGATTTACCTCAATGTTATTAGTTCTCGAATATTCCCTTAATAACAGACAAATAAGTCTTTAGAAAATGGCGTAAATCTCTGTTTTTATTGTGTTCTCTTTTCAAACTTTGAACTCAATTTTCCGAGATCAAATATAATCAGAATCGATTCAAACTTTACAGGTACTTTCTCTGATATATTAAAAAACTTTCGCCCGAAAAAAAACTTTACTATTTAAATAGAGAAGGTAGCTGTATAATTGTTTGTTTATTGCTAGGAAACATAAGAATCGAAAAATTTTGCGCTATAAGAGCCCGAAACTATTTTATTCTTCTTTGCTTCTATCGATGTAATTAAAAGGATCACCATGGTTGTGATCCTTTTAATTAAATGGATAGAAGTGAACTCGCGTTAAAACGAAGTCCAGGACTTGTACTTCGGTTTAACGGGAGTCACTTCTAAACCTGGATAACATTCCGCAAAGGACAATTAATCACTAATTAATAAAGGGAATCCTTTGGTTATCTAATTGTATAGTTTTGCAAACACTTCGAAGGAACATATTATAAAAAACTAGAATTACCTGGGATATTATCTGTTATGGAATTTGTAGAATCTGTCAATTGTAAATATAAATATTAACACAACTTCTTCTGTCCCCGGTATGTAAGTGGTTAGAATGCCGGTAGCTTATATCCCATGGTAGCGACTTCTACTAAATCTAAATCATTAATTGTTTCAAACTACACTTGCACGAAAATACCACACAAACTGTAGCAACATCGACAGGATTTTCTTCACAAATAGCAGCTACCTCCTTGTTTGTTGAACGTTACTTAAATTTTCTACATTAAAACTTTACTAGACTTGAAATTGGTAAATATCGTACAAACTTTATCAAAAGGTGGTTTAGTATAACTAAATTTACTCTTCTTACATCTAGAATCTAGACCACTCCTCTTCATTCTCCACGCGTAATCTCATCTTAACTTTAAACACTTTATGAGCCAGTGGGATAAAGCAAATTTAAACGACGTGATTCTATCGTCTATATTATTATAAACTGTTCTAATGAAATCAGCAGCTCGTATCCCGGTATCTGAATTAAATATGCTGTTTTAACAATCTGAACCAATTCTAAACAATCGCATTACTGTCTGTTGCATTCTCGGACGAATTAACTGTACATAAAATTATCCCCCACCACAACGGTAATAATGGCATATAATACGTGAGAAGAAATTCAACTATCTGGGGATTATAATATACACTGGGATCAAGTTGCGAATTATTTTCGAATTCAGTTATTGAGACTAAAGTACTATGATAAATAATGACAAAATGTCTGCCAATTTATCTCTGTAAGTTACAGCATTACTCTCAACTTCAGTCTCATCCTCCAATTCATTGGGGGCATCATTACTAACGTTAATCTCCGCCTTACACATTCGTATAGTAGGTTTAATTAGTGCAATAAACACTAGTTTGCTTCTTACTACACAAAATATAACAAAGTAACCCGAAAAGTTGATAAATTTCATCCATTTGTCTACAATTAACTATACGACCAAATAATTGCAATATTATTCTTTTTAAATCCTCTTCTAATTTTAATTTCTTATTTAAATTATAAATAATTATGTGTATCCTATGAGCCGAGCAGAGATGGAGGACTGTTATAATACCATCACTATGTTCTTATTATTAGCAATAAATTCACAACAATATCGGAGATAATTTAAGATATAAAATTTGTTAAAGGCTAAACATGTACTGTGTATCATAGCCCAACTAAATCTATCTCAACTTTCTTAATTTTTAACACCATTGTGTTAAATAATTTTACGCTCAAACACCATTTATTCAGGAAGTGTGAGATCTAAGCGGTGCTATGATCGCTAGTAATAATTTCAGCTAATGGGATGGGACTGGTGGATAACTCCGGGTGTTGTATTGTAAGGGCATAGTAATATATTTTCTTAGAACAGGAAGAGGGTTTTGAAATAAGAGAACCAGTCGCAACTAAATTCAAGACAATATCTTTACTATTCATTAGTTTTATAATTTTCAGCTGCTAATAAGAATACATATTAATAATGAAAGCATCCTGTACAAAATACTGAATAAAGGGGATTCTGAAAGTAGATAACGGAAATACTGCTGGGTTGCTGTTAAGTCTTCCATATATAAATTAGAAAAACGCTCCTTAGATTTCAATTCAGCTTTAACTTTCCGCAAACAATCTTGTGATTCAAGAGAAATAAAATTACCAAACAGAGACCATGATTACTTGAATTATTAAATTGTTCAAAATAAATTTTACCAAACGAATTATTCAACAATAAATCTCCAATTTACTACGCTCACTGCAAGATAGATGTTGACTATGTGCAGCGGTGGATCTAGAGAGGGGGTGCGGGGGGTGCCCACACCCCCATAAATGTAATCCTATTCGAAAATCTCATCCTATTTTGGATTGTTGTCCTAATTTTGAACACTTGGCCGATAATATTTAATGAAAAAGAACGATCCAAAATTTATGTGCCATCTGTCCATCTGTGTGTTGAAGTGACAAATAACCTTCTGAGTAAATCTGACAAGTGTGTCATAATCGAACAAATTTAGTGCATCATCAATATAGAAGTCATAAGACCGACAATTTTCAAACTAACAATACGCTCTAGCTCTGAAGAAAGGACTATTACCCTTGTGACTATCAGGTTTCTTCAACCAATAATTTACAAACTTCAAAACACACATTGGAGCTAAATCTTAAAAATTTTCAGCAAAAGATTTAGTCCTGTCGTATGACAGTTTTGCTAGGGAAAATTCCAAAAATACTCAAGTTTTTTAAAAATTTCCAAATATACTCAACAATACTCAACTAATTTGTAAATATACTCAAGTTTTTCCAAATATACTCAAGTTTCACCGGATTATTCCCAATATACTCAAGTTTTACCGGATTATTCCAAATATACTCAAGTTTTATTGGATTATTCCAAATATACTCAAGTTTTATTTGATTATTCCGAATATACTCAAGTTTTATTGGATTACTGAAACTAGTATGGAAATCCCAACCACAAAAAATATTTATTAGTACAATCTGCTCGTCTGCTCTACGCGCGTCCTTACAACTTGTACTCGGGCCTACGGCACTCGCTTGTATTTAAAGCATCTCCTTTTCAAATTAAATGTCGTTCTTGATGAGTGGCCCCTAGCCGTCTATTTATATCCGTTCATCCTAGCTACAGGTTTCTATAAGGACAGATTAAATAATTTGGATATTTATGCAAATTTGAACAGATAATTTTCTAGATATATAAGCTTGTCCGTGTATAATAATATACCAACTCCAAATATAGTATAATTAAATATCACTAAGAAACTGTACCAGTGGACCCCTAACATTGGGATGTGGAGAAGTTATTGTATTGATTGATAATAATTTGATATCAAATAACACAATGGAATGTTATAAATGTATGGCTAGACAGACAGAACACAAATAACTGATTAAATGCCTGAACTTCCTCTCGATCAATTAGATTACTTTCTCAGTATTCCATAATGCACACTTAACATTTGACAGACACTAAAGCACTGGATTATACTAATTGAAATGCAAGCTGCTAATCCATACTGGAACAACCCTCGAATTTAATTGGCTAAAGGTTTTGACACCTTTTGTGATGGAAGATTTGAATATCTTTTTAGATATTGAACTTGTTTGTACATACAATACTAGTATTCCCCACCCCACTGCCAAATTTTAGGTCTGTAGCTTTTACCAGTTCCTCAATCAATTCTGAACAAACACACAAACAAACAAACACAAAAACATTGTGATTTAATATATGTAAGATAGACTAAATATAGCCTTTCTAAACTTGAGTAGATCTGTGAATTTACTGAAAAGTTGAGTAGATTTGGAATTTATTGAAAAAACTTGAGCAGAATTGGAATTATTCTGAAAAACTTGAGTAGATTTGGAATTATTTTGAAAAACTTGAGTAGATTCGGAAAGATCTAGTTTTATATTTGAGTATCAGTAAAAGTTGAGTATATTTGGAAATTTTTAAAAAACTTGAGTATTTTTGGAATTTTCCCGTTTTGCTATCATGACAGACTTACTACCTCTATTACTAGTACCATGAATCATAGCCTACTCTATATAAGGCCAAACAGTAACCTTGAATTTATGGACTAGGGATGCACTAATAGATGGTAATATTTAACCAACCACAATATTTTAACCCATATTTCTATTTATAATGACCACATTTTTTTGTTACAAATACCCCACTAAATAATAAGTTTAAATTTTTATTGATTATTAGCCTCTCTTTTTATTTATTTTGTCATTTTCTTGTCCACTTACAAAACCTATTGACCTCAAACTATTAGATTCATTTACATTATGCCCAGCAGTTGCTCAGGCCCGGAGGGTGTATCACTTTTGCATACATTCATTTGCGCACAGTGTTTTAATTTGGCAGTTGCGAGTAATACATTTGCGTACAACATTCAATTTATCATTTTGTGCACAACTATAATTCTATTGGTAAATTTAATTAATGATATAACTGTATATTAGTAAATGCATTTAATTAAATATGGAGTTGGTAACAAAAATAACAGTCTAACACACAACTTATAGTAGATTTTGAATGAAACTCCACGCAGGTAAAATAGTGTCGGTCTGTGTGCGAAAGAATTTACCAAGTTTATTGACGATTTTTCGTTCTGAAAAGGATTTTTTTGTCTTTTTGGGATCTTCTCCACAAATATATCTCACATATTACAGTTCTACATTAGCTTGTTCAGTTTTCAAAGCCTTAATGAATTTCCATATTGTGGGGTGGTGACAACCACATGTATTTAAATATCCACGGTGCCATGCCTCGACCAAATTAGTAGTCCAAGGTAATCCTTGAGGTACAAGATGCAAAATATTCCAAAGATCAACGGGGAATAGAGGAGGATTTCTACCGCCACTTAGATTCATCAGCCCTATGCATGTTTCCTCGAAATACTTACAAAGGGGATAAGCATTTTCGGGAAATATCGTAACAAGATGATCAAACGACCATCCAACAAGTTCAGGTGGTACAAACGCGAGTGCTGGTAACATTCTCATTGTTACGGCAAATTCCGGATTGTTTTGGTATTGTTGCTGGAGGCCTAAGGACTGTATCTTTCGAAACACAGCCTGGGACAGGTGAAAGAAGCACGCTTTTACTTGAGTTAGTGGCCAAATTGATTTAAAATAATTAATAACCGCCTGTTCGAAATCGACAAAGAGAAAGTTAGGTTGAGAATTTGGACAAGCTTCGTTAATAACTTTCCACATTTTAGTGTAGGTAGTGGCTTTCTTATTGGGAAGCAATGCGTAATACAAGGAAGTAAGTGTCCATTAGCAAAGGGATTCGGACCTCCAGCAAGACAATGAATAGTGTAGAGCTGGGTAAATAGAGTAGGCACTGTTTTAAACGTCCCATCAGCCAGCCAGATACTTGATATTGCTAGGAAATTTTGAACATATTGACATTGATAAATGCAGCTCCATTCTGCTTCCTTTCAAAATGTACGCCTTCTCTACAATTCTGAACGATACAGTTTAGCAAAACTAGCCCCTCACTTGCTGTAAAAGCTTGTTTTCCATCTAGTTTAGAAAGGCAAAATGTCAAATTGGTTTTGAAGGTTGTTAGCGAACTTACACTATCTGCTCTTGAAATCCAAAATGAAAGTCGTTGTCCGGAGTATCGTAATAATACATCTAGTTTCGTAAGTATCCTTCTTACTCTTTGGAAAATATTCAATATCAATACGCCGTTCAAAGGGACCCGTTTAAATGATAGCCTCTCAAGACCGTTGATGTTAAACGATGAAAGATTTTCATTTTTTGACACGTATAGTATTTTGGCTAGATGCTTGGCAGGATTTACCTGACAAAATGGGTAAATTGGGTAAGCAAACGTATACTAGTTTTAGACACGCCTGTACTGCCCTACCACTTATAACTAACCATCTAACTGAAAATTGTGGCTTTTCTTATGTATTATCATCCTTTTTGCAACTGACCCGTTGGAACACCATTTTGGACTCTACCGTATGATGTCGGGTTCGAATTACCATATTTCTTACCTTCAGATTCTTGAAACCGAGCGTCGTCTTAAACTTTCTAGTATATTAAACATGTTTGCATACCAACAAGACGTTTTCCAAACGATTCATACATTTGTAAGTCTTTTTCTACCCCCTTTGATACATCTAGTGATTATGGAATAGCTGTAATGCCTTTTCTTGATGAATTTGGCGATCTATCTTCCATTGAATGCTCTCAACAAATGCTTCAGTCATTAGCTTTTATCGCAGGTTATACGGTCCATAAGTTCTTAAAAAGATCTCCGGAATGCCATGTGTGCACTGATACTTTAACTTATGATAAAGAATTTGTTTTTGATGTTGAATCACATACTGAGTTTAAGCTCTTACAATTAACAGATCGTGGCGGACTTAAGTATCAGTCCGAGCCTGTTCTTACTTCAGTTATAACTTTATGGAAGAGAATGATTGCAATAGAAAATAATAATCAGCTGTTGACTTTGCTTGTAGGCGGTCCCTCTAGAAGTATATTAGTAGAACTCACCTTGATATAGTACATGGAAAATGATGATGATATTGCTATCTGGAAATCAAATTGTATTAATTGTGATGTGTACAGTTGGAGTATTTTGAGCAAGTTAATCTTTACTGCTGCTAATTGTTTTCTTGACAATAAAATAAAAACTACAACTCCTCTGTCCTTCAAATAGGTATCGATAAACGTAAATTGAAAAAATTCTCATGAATTATTGTTTACCATTACATAATATTTATTGTTGTTAGCACTTAATTTGTTTATATTTATATCTTAGATTTCGCGCTATCAAGTATACTTAATTGTCAAGTGATGTGAATTTGAGAGAGAGAGAAAGAGAGAGAGGAGTTCCAAGGCATGCTGTGTTTCGTATATGTCTTGTGTATTACAGTAGTTTAAATGTTAGTATTTGGTATGTAGGTTGACTTATTATCATTAAAATATATCAATTCCAAATAAATGTATGGGTTTATTCTTCACGGATATACTGGGTTGGGAAATATCTGATTTGAGATGCACTTAAGTGCTTTTATGTTCACTCCCATAAGATTATTCTATTCCTAAAGTCCATCTATTACCACATCCATGGTACATCTACTGTTAGGCCTTATATAGAGTAGGCTATGCATGAATGTTCTCTATCCATGACAGATTTACTACATTTGATCATGACTTGAGTTCTCATCACACAACTCTTAGTTCTACTTTAACTATTACTATGTACTTTTAATGGTTTCTTTTTTCTTCTACTTGACTAAATACAAACAGTATGTAGTAATCATACACTAACCAGTCAAAAGTGTTTGGACAATAGGGATTTTCATTCACACACAATACTCGTCTGGTAACTTATTAACTGCTATCTAAACTATTCTGAAATGACTTTAAATATCTTATTATAGATACCGTATTTATTCGAATAGTAGCCTAGGCGATTATTGTTTTTTAGGCCATTTTCTGACCAATAACTTTTGTGACTTTTCGAGAATATCACATGTTGATACAATTTATTTAGTATAGTCGGTTGATAATCGTATTGCGATTAATATTAGATAAAGAAATTTACTCAGGGTAACGGTAGCAAATTTATATTTGCAAATTTTGGGGGGCTATTATTGGAGGTAGGCGATTATTCGAATAGGGGCTACTATTAGAGTATATACGGTATACCTTACAAAATATTGCGATTTCAATTAAATTTAGAAGATATCCACGAAGTGGCACAAGTGTTTCTGCCACGTGCCACTTGTGGCATAAGTGGCACAAAAGGAAATGTTGCTGTATCACAGTAGAAATATTCGGATTGATTTGAATAATGCTCTTAGAGTGATTTAACCATGTGGAATTCAAATCCGCTATGAGAATTAATATATTAACATTGCATCTTAATGATCAATAATGAATTATTTAATTAGCTAATTATATATTTAATGAGTTTAACGCCTCAATAAAAATGTAAATTCGAAAATTTTGCTGTTTTATTATATCGTTTCATGTTAATAGCCATTTTGTAGCATCTACTAATGTTATTATGATGGTATAACCTCAAATGTATGAATACATGTTATTGCTGTTCTAATACTTTTGGCCGGTAAGTGTATATAGGAAATGGTAATTCATTTATATTATTTATTCTACTCATCAATTTTACATAAAGTACACAAATTATAGTCTTGATTCAAGAAATCACATACAATAATTAATATTTCCGAATATTCAAAGCTTGTGAATTTTCTCTCCCATGTAATTTTTCCGAATTTTAAAATGCGTGCCTCTGGTCAAGTTATTGACATGATACAGATACATAGTCGTACCATAACTTTATTTACACAGACAGCTTCAGTGATGCAATTATTATTGAGTAGAGCGATACAGTTTTTGACAGCTAATATATCCTCAGATTTCCCAATATGTTATGTATTGTTAAATCAATTAAAAGGTCCAATCTCCGATGTTAGAATAATTATTTATTTGCAATACCGTTCACAATGCTATGCATATTAATTAACCTAGCGAATAATGAATACGGGGAAGGCGGATGTGGAAATGTCAATTATATAGATGATTGAGCGAGTCAAATTCAATAAAAAAATTTAATGATACAAGTAATATTTCCTATATTTTAATACTGTTTGTATTTAGTCAAGTAGAAGAAAGAAAGAATCCATTAAAAGCGCATAGTAATAGTGTAACTACAAATAAGAGTTGCGTTGATGAGACTCAAGTAATGATCAAAGGGTAGTAATTCTGTCATGCAAGGTAGTAAATCTGTAATGGATAGAGAACATCCATAGTACTAGTAATAAGGTAGTAAGTCTGTCATGGTAGTAAACTGTCATACAACAGTCGAATTACTAACCAACGAAGTTTTAAAAGTAGAATTGATAATACAAATATTATCCCACTCACTCATGTCGAGATAAAACTCACCACAGTCACTACTAGTCGTGTACTTAGAACTTCAATATCAGAACTTTAGATCGCCATTTGTGTTACAAAATTGTCAGTTTAAATATCAGGGACATCGTGAGATCGAGGAAGTGGAAGTTCACAAAATTCACTATTCAACTCTAACACTAAATCAGTACACATACTTTCTAAGCACTTAACACCATCAGCATTGTACTCATCTCTTAACACCTTTACACAAGTATTAAAAAGACTCAAGTCATCTCCACTTAAAAAAACATATTTCTGACAAAATCATTTGATACAAGAAACTACATTCAAGCTGTACTTCAGACAACCACAAAACCACTAAAGGAGTACATTCCACAAAACTTTTACAATAAGTACTTACTATCGATCGTGGGAATAAAATCAAAACACTCATCAAAAGAGCAAGTTTCCTCGAATTACAAAAAACCAGAAAGATTTTGTGGACAAGTTAATCCATAAATCATAGCACCGTCTATCCATAGCTGACATTGAGTTGTATTGAACATGTAATACACATCGTGACCATCACTATTTAGAGAACTAAGATTTGTAGTCTGAGAATCTCTATTCAACCGGTCATAAATAGCTTGGTCGGAGGCAGAAGATGCCGACACAAAAAGAAGTTCATAGTCAAATACAGTCAACATCCGGTAACTCGAATGCCGTTAACTCGAACATTCGTTATCTCGAACGAATTTTCATTTCCCCTTAGTCAACATCCGGTAACTCGAAAGCCCGTTAACTCGAACATTCGTTATCTCGAACGGATTTTTCATTCCCCTGAGGGCACGAGTTACCGGATGTTGACTGTACATTCAATTCAATTTTAAATTAAATTTTTTCTTAAATTTTTCTTTCGCATGATGATAAAAATCAAAACAAGCGGGTACACCTGAACTCACTACCTTAAGAACTGTGGAAGTTACCAATGATGCTCTGCTCTGAATAGTTAAGTTACTAAGACTATAACTCACGTGAAATTGTTCCTCAGAACAAGGGGCACAGTGGAACACACCCTGGAACTAGGAAATATTTACCATCTTATAAAATATCCAAACGTAGTCTATCTGATAGAGAATTGTCTAATATCTGAGGTTGTATTTAAATTTTCTCGAAACAATACAGCTTCTTGGAATAATAGGAAATCAAACTCGTCTTAACGAAAACTAATTTCAATTGGAACTTATTGATTGAAATACCACAATTATTATTTGATAAGATTATAGTATGAAATGTAAAGACAGCATGTTATTGAAAGATTTCAAGGCTATATAATTAGTATCCTTTGCAGGAATGTTGCAGATATAAAAGAATAGCTCAGTATTTAACCTATATTTTCATTGTAGCTATCGCTATTTTTGGAAAAGCATTTTCTGCAATATCACAACTTCGAACCTTAAGAACATCATCTGTCGCGCTGTGTCAACTTTATAGACAAGTTTTATTTTATAGCATTTTAATATCTCCAGTTGTTCTGAAAAAATTTACGATCATTTCAATTTAATTTCCTGACCTAAATTGTCCAAATTTCGCTTGTCAAAATATAATATAAAATATTGTGGTTCTTTAATATTAGTAATTTAATCATAATAAATTGGGTTCAATTATTGATTTTAAAGTACTTTAATTCATACAAGCTCGTTTCGCTTGCTTGGTCGCTTAGCGTTAGAACACAACCACATACCAACCGCTTCGAAGTTGGTGTGTGCTTTACATATTTCTACCATTGATTATAAAGCGTAAATAGGACTAAATAGTAAATTTAACAATGTGTAATTTTAGTGATTACGTGCTTATGCGACAATGAGCAAGCATATTGGCAATCTGGTGTAACCAACTTGTCCGCATCATTAATGTACATGTTCTATTAGATTTTATATTCTTATCTCTTAGAAGGCGCGAATTATTGTGAGATTAAGTGAATTTTCAGGGCTCTCGAAATGTGACAATGACGTCATAAATTACACACCTGAAACGATAGGATAATTGTGATTACTCCAAATGATTCCTTGGGGTCGATTTCCCACAGGTCAATAATATAGTTTACAATGTTGTCTGCAATCTAAATGCCTAGTTCCAGGTTTGGGATGTTTCGTGCCACTGTGAGGGTGACATATTAAAGACTTAACTTCGATCAAAGCATCCCTCACACGAGTGTTATGTTAGCGGCGGATTCGCAGACCTCACGTTTATGCTAATAACGCAAAAAGTTTACAGCTAAGTGAAAAAATTTCACATCAGCGGAAATGAAAGTTGTGACAACCCATATATCATCCCAAAATGCCAAAATTCTTCAAGAAGACTTAGCAATTTAGTTCAAATTAAGACCTCGGTTTTTCCATAATAACTCAAAAACTATTCATTATATCAAATTTCCATTTAATCACATGTATATCTCACCTATGACAACCTGTCTTGTAAATTTCAAAACAAAATATTCATTTTTGAAAAAATTATTAACATAAATTTCACTAAAATCGTTTACAATGATGATATGCATACCTATTCAATATCCATAATGTAGAATATGTTGTCAAAAACGTGCAATACCATTTGATATAATTATTATGTCCTTTGTGTATAATTCGATGATTTCTCACTATAAATGATACACTGCCTTTCTTCTACTTGATTTTCTTCAAATTTATCCATTTTTTTTTAACACACGCTTTAACTTTTTTTTTCAAGCATCTTTTTGACTTTACATCATATTTCTCATCTCCTTTTTCTTCTATTTCATTTTCTGCTGTCTTCTTTATTTCTCCAAGTCAATTCTTCCTATTTAAGTGAGTTTATTCATTTTATTTGGTTAGATAGTTTTTGATTGATTAATATTACCACGGCAGGCCAAGACCGGACCGATATTTACTACTAAATTTGAAGGATCAGATCTAAAATTAAATTTACAATAACGTGGACCACAAGGTTTGGATGCCCAAAGCAGGCAGAAGGAAATTCCGCCGGCCTAGAATACTAATATAATTATATAAGGCTATATAAAATAATTAACTTGTATATCATTCTCGTCCGTCCAAATTTTTACGCACGTCTGGATATATTTTAGAAATTACTTATATAGAGCTCAGCTCTAGTAGAGTTCAGTTTTTCAGTATGTGTTCAGGCACTGAGAAAGGTCAGTTTTCCCAAGCTTTGAAATTGACCTTTAGAAAGTAAGCCTGGGCTCTTGGTATTGGAAAAAATCTGAACTCTACTAGAGCGGAGCTCTATATAAGCATTCTCTATATTTTATTATTATTTTATGAAGGTAAACGTACAGATATTAGCAATAAACTTGTGTAAAGTACTTCTAATGTATGATTTTTAATTAGTCTTGTATTTTAGGGAGTATTTAATTATTTGGGCATTGTCATTTTATTTTCTAATAAAACAAAATATGTATATTTATTGTTTGGCATAGGATAATGTCATTTGAATATTAATGGTAATAAAAATAAAAATAAAATCCCGTCCGCCGTCCGCCATTCGTGTTTTCTGAAAAAATCCGGATGATAAACAATTAATTTATTCTACCTGGCCTAATATTACTATATGCAGTCGATACCAACGGACGATAAAAATTTGTTCGCTTTATACGGAGTTCGTATTAACCCGAGTAATACCCATTCAATCGCCATTGTAGGGACTTTTTTGTGGAACTGTTCTTCTTATCCGGAAATTCGTATTAATTAACCGTGTTCGTACTAACGAGGTTCTACTGTAGTAGTATATATGTATTGATAAATAATAATTATCATTATTTCATCTAGTAATGACTCAAAGAGCAATTCGTCGATGCTCTCCAGAAACTCGGCTATGATAGCTTCGATACCGTAAGAGATGCTTTGAACAAAGACGCAAACATAAGACAAAATCTTTCAGGGGAAATTATCAATTACTCTTTTTGAAAAAACAAGGCTACTTACAAGGCGCGATTCTCTCAGCTCTAAATGGAGAATGAATAGAGGTAACTTTCAGTATCTCGTAAAGCAAATGATCAGTACGCGTAAGTCTATCATTCCCATTGATGTATCCCAATTGGCAGTAGAGCATATCAGTACTCAGTTAATATCTGCTAGCCCATATCCTGACACTGTAGAGCTCAGTGAAATGAGTTTGAAGGAGTTCGATTTAAGTTTTACAAGTTTACAGAGAGACGCAACGAATAACAGTTTGCTAGGTTTATTGGCATCTGGTTGCGATGACCAACTTTACGTTCTGATGTTTAAGATAGCTTCTTCTCCTCCCCAAACAGGGAGGAATGATAGCCATTTTGGTCATTCATAATCTGTAATAATAGTATATGGTTAGATGCACTAAAAGATTTCAGCTTAGAGTGTCCGCTTGTTAGTGGAGAGTTCATGCTAGTGGATGGCAAACTCCACGACCAGTCGTTTAGTTGCTTGGAGTCAATGCAATGGATTCGACTAATCAGGAGAAATTGTAACTTAGTGGATGCACGGATTTTGGTTGAAAACATTAGTTGTGAGATATTAGAGCTATTCGGGAATTCATATAGTATAGCTATCACAGCCCAACAACTAGATTTATTCACTAGCTTTGTTCTATCTTGTCGATAAAGTTCAGATACTTTAAGCTCATTTCATGAATCACTGTGCCTAAAATTGCATCATACCTCTTCTTCTTCAGATCAACAAGTCCCGATATTGTCATCTAGCGATGACCCGCAACCTGAAATTGATATTACCTCCAATATCCCTGAGTCCAAATTGCTAGTGCCATCACTAGATGACAGTACTCTGGGTAATGAAGTAATAGTTTAACAATCCGTGTTTAGTGAGGAAGTATGCGGTAAATTTTTAATAAGTGGAATAGAATGGAAAAGTATTACACCAATTAATGGATACTCTGAAGTATGTTATAAAGATTGGACCAATTTATTTAGTTCAAAAATCGAGAGAAATTTTGTGTGTGTTCGTTCTTTTCAATACAAAAAGATTAATAAACTTAGTAGTAGAAAACAAAATAGCTGTTTTTTTAAAGCTAAAGCAGAGTGTAAGTTTAAAGATTGTTTCGAATTTACATTTGTAATAAAGAAAGAGTCGTTGGAGTGTAAAATTGGTGATAATATTAATGTGGAGTATGCAGTTTATGGAACCTTATCTGAACAGCATTTCGATAATACAACTGTGCACTCACGAAATTTATCACATTCGCATAGGTTAGAATTAGCTAGAGGGCTAGCAGATACATCTGTAAATGCCTATTTATATGATTAATTGGATTATGTAGAGAACACAAACTTAGCACTTAATTATGGTAACCTAAATAAGGCTAGGAGTTCTGCAGTTCTGCGAAAAGCTAAATTTGATTTGTCTAATTTCAGAGGTATTCTAATGATAACTGGACTGAGTTAATTAGCTTACAACAGTATTATAGAAATAGTGTTATTGGTCTTCATGTTAGTGGTTACATACAGTCATTAAGTCATAATCCTTTTATTGTACATATGTACACTGAAGATCAAATAAAAAATATTGAAATTGTTTAAAGATACAACAATTGTTCTTCACTTAGATGCGACAGGATCAATTGTTAGGAAAATAGAACCCTCACTAAAGAAAGTATTCTATTACGCTCTTACTGTAAGATATCCTACTTACTCCACTAGTCCAATTCCACTAGCAGAAATGATTAGTTCAGGACACAACAGTGCTGAAATAAGTTATTTTTTGCACAAATGATCCCTCGATGCAAAGAAAATACTGGGCGATCTAAACGACGATCTATGATTCTATGTGATAAAAAGGAAAATTTGATATAATGAATAGTACTTGAGTTATTATGGAAAAACCGAGGTCTATTTTGAACTAAATTTGCTAAGTAATCTTAAGGAATTTTGGCATTTGGGACTATATATGGGTTGTCAGAACTTTAATCTTTCCGATGATGTGAAAATTTTCACTTACAGCGTAAACCTTTTGCGTTATTAGCATAAACGTGAGGTCTGCGAATCCGCCGCAAAGATAACACTCGTCCCACATCAGGGTTCTTACGTAATAATAATTATTTATCCACTTCAAGTACAAGCTATGTCTCTTATCAGGCTTGTTACGCAAGGAGACTTTCTTACAGATGGAACCCCAAATGGAACTGGACGAACTGTAGCTTGCAGACAGGGACTGGAAAAAAATGTTTGAACGATAGTGTTAGGGAGAGGAGTGCGTCGACAAAAGATATGATCTCAGCTGGTAGTCCTAAAAAAATAACAAAAAGGTAATTCTTATTACATATATCAGTAATAATTACCTCGTTCGTGATGACTATCTTGAGTTGGGGTAATAGGCCCAGGATTGATCTCGATGCCGCCAATGACGAGTAGAATGGCTACAATACATGCCATAACAGCCGAGATGACCGAAACAGATGAATCAGTTTGGTCTGTTAAATGATGATGATGATGAGTATCATTGCATCTGCGGCTGAAATGCAATCCGATGCGAGCACGCCACAATTCAATATAAATCAATGAGAGAGAACTAAAGTTCAAGAAATAATTGTAGAAGAATCAAGGAAAAGTTTTAAAGAATGATGAAGATTAAAAAGCAATGAATGTCAAATTATAAATCTCCTCCTAGCCTTAGTCGAGGCATAGATATTCTAAGAATAGCCTAAATGCGCGCAACAACTAAATTTGTAAGTGGAAATAACGATTGTGTGACGCAAATTAGACTTGTGAGAAGATACCCTTTATGGCTATAGGTGCATAAAGATGTATACTGAGCTAACTAAAGTATGAATATTGACAATTTAATTATTTAGCTATTGCTATCCAAGATATTTAAAAATTCTGAAAGAAATTACTAGCGACCCTGTTTTTTTTCGGGCGAATGAAATATAATATACCAGAGAAAGTATCTGTAAAGTTTGAATCGATTCTGATTATATTTGATCTCGGAAAATTGAGTTCAAAGTTTGAAAAGTGAACACAATAAAAACAGAGATTTAGGCCATTTTCTAAAGACTGATTTGTCTGTTATCAAGGGAAAATTCGAGAACTAATAACATTGAGGTAAACCTCCATGTCTCCTCTAATGAATGATACCAAAATAAATTATATTCAGTTTGATATTGGATAGGAATTGACACTTTGAACTAATCATACTAAGTTGACTCTTCAAATTTCGACTTCCACGGATTTTCACAACTTCAAGTTTGAATGTTTATAACACCAAATTATTTTGGGAATTTTGAAATAATATTTTAATCACATAAACCTCCATCTCTAAAAAGTATAATGCCATTTTTCAGAAATGTTATCAAATTTAGAAATAGCGATTTTTTGATGAGATACCAGTGCGGCTTTGTATGATTAAAATAACCAACTAAAGTTAATTTTTTGAAAATAAATTATATCACTGAAAACCACCATGTTATTTGTTTTTTCAGCCAACTTTCTGTAACTTGAAAGTATAGGGTCACTTTAGCTTACAAGACGAAGAAAATATCTTTGATATTGTCTTGAAAATTATACTTCCTTGAAAGTCTCTCCCTATACCTCCTAACATATTTGTTCAGCGATTCAATGCTTTCTTCTGAAAATAATTTCAACCATATCCGTTGCTATGTACAGCAATTAGTTCGACTGAATGTGCTAGCAGCTTATGCAAAGACGGTGTGAAGCTGACCCAGGGAAATTCTTTCAGTATACCCTCCCCTACCAAAAGTATTCGTACACCCAAAAATTTCCTATGGAAATAGTACTATATAACTCTAATATTTATCGCTAATGTATACAAATTCTAAGAAATGTCGCCACTTTGGTTTCCGAATCGTATTCTACACCACCGAATTGACCATTGTAGAAGCTTTCAACTCAATTACATATTTATTAGTTTGAAAATTATCATCCGGTGTCACCATGTACCACTTCTTCCATTTGTCCCCATGGTACAAGATGGGAATAAGTGGTACATGGTGGCATAGGATGATAATTTTCAACCTAATCAGTAGCTAATAGAGTTCAAACCTTCTTTAAATGTATATTTCGAATGCGTAGATTACGAATATGAAATCTAAATTGCAATATTACATGTATTTAGTGTACAACAAACATTATTATTGACACACTATATTACTAACTTCTAAGGGAATGCTTATGGAGTACGAATACTTTTGGTAGGGGAGTGTATACTGATAAGTTTCTTTACAAAAATTATCAAGTTTAAGGGTGTCGAGTTTTGAGCTGCTATTATACAAGCTCAAGATAACAGAAAGATTTTTCTGAATTAAAGCCATTGAAGATTTGTCCTCTGGTAACAAAGAAGAAGTTGCCCATCTTATGAAATCCTTTTCATTATGAAACAGGATCGCGCTACATTTCCAGTGGAACAAGTTCCAACATCACATGAAGGGAGGAAAAATATGTATACCAGTTTTCTCCAATAATAGAGTGCGGATTCATTTCATAGACTGGTGTATCTTTGCAGATGTAGGAGACCACTTTCTTTGTCCTGCATCTAAGCGATAGTCTTAGGGTCTGTATTCTCCCTATCAGCAAGAAAAGAAACGTGATCTAATAATACAGATAAATGTGTTCTAACTGATTGAAATGTGAGTTCTGAAATTGGTTTCCTACTGTTACTTGAAAGAGATTCTACAAATGAAATAGAATTCAACATTTCACAATCAGATTTACGTTTTTTGGAAGGGTTACTAGCTGCGGGATGATAGAAAGACATCTCTTCCCATGTGGTTAGGTCATTATTTCGGACAAATTCTCTACGAACACCTACCAAATCCTTAAATTTCTTGTTCAGGAGTGTCATGGCCTACTTAATATACGGCCGTGTATGTCACCGAGAAGGCCAAAAAAATAGAAGGCCAGTTTATAAATTTAATTCTAAGCTAAACTATGCCTCCTATTCTTATTATTTAGGTTGTATATGGGGTAATCAACCATTGCGAGTCTAATGGAACCACTTTTGAGAATATCAGATTTGTGGTTAAGCTGTTTAGGCGCCATTTAATGATGACACCACAAATATACTAAATATACAATTCGAGTCTAAAAGAACTACGAGAAAATGAAGATATTTTGCTAATATGCTTAGTATACATTTCCGAATATATAATGAGAATGATTATATATAAACCAGCAATTATATAAGTTTTATGGACGAAAATAGTAAGTTGTAACTCGGATACTACTTGTATTTTAGCATGTGGTTGCTTTATAAATTCTAGAATTTTCAGAATTTCGCCATTTCGTGATTTAGTAGCCTTGGGAGTGTGAAATAAGTCCCTATTTTAGTATTCCTGTTATAAAATTATCAGAAAAGTAAGAAGAAAATGAAATTTATGATATTTAAAAAAATTTCATTTTACCATAAATTGTTACCGTCACCATGAAATGGCGCCTAAACAGCTTAACCACAAATCTGAGATTCTCAAAAGTGGTTTTAACGGACTCGCAATGGTTGAATACCCGTTATACAACCAAAATAATAACAATAGGAGGCATAGTTTATCCTAGAATGAAAATTAGAAACTGGCCTTCTATTTTTTTGGCCTTCTCGGTGACATACACGGGCGTATATTAAGTAGGCCATGAGAGTGTGTATTCAGATTCGGGTAAATCAAACAATTCTAGGATATTTCGAGTTGCTTTACGACAATTATCTTCGGAATTTTGAAGAAAAACTCTAGCTTCCTGATCATTCATAATATGAAATAAATGATAAATAGAATGGTGTACTTTAGTTACAAGCAAGATCTAAGTTTGAAATGTAAACAAATTCTGAATGAAATATATAAATACGTATATTTGGAAGATTACTGAATTCATATGATTGCGTATTATAATATTGATTACTGCATAACAACAATTTGTAGCTATCGCTAGGCAACGCATGCACCATATAGCAATTTACTAAATTAATCACCAATTAATGTGCCAAATCATTGTATACACATGTTTTATATTAGTAATGAATATCAACTGTATTTCTAAGCTTGATCCTAATAAAAAGTGACAACCAAAAATGAGTGATAATATGGGGTACACAACGAAAATCGGTGACACCCAATATGATATTTGAAAATAATACTTTCGTCATCTTTCGTCACTCTGAAATGGTATTATTTTCATATTAGGATATCCAATGAATCATTTCGTAATAAAAAGCTTTTGGTCCAGGATAGTCCAATATAACATTCTGATATTTAGAATACGCAATCATCATATTTTATCTTCTGAGAATCCTTACGAATGAATACGTATAATTACAAAGCTAATTTTAACACACGAACCTGGAAAGAACTAGAAATGAAATTCAGAATTAGATGAGTCAATTCAAATGAAATGGAGTTCATAAGATCCAGTTATAATTGAAATTCAGATGATTTTATCTTGACTCATTTTTTGAGAATTATTTTAGAAATCTTGTTATCATTTTACAGCCACACTCGAATTGCTAGTGTATTACAACCAATCATAATATTAACAATAAAGTTCTGAATTATTGGGGTTTCAATATTGCTCTTCACGATTTTGGAATCAATTCATAGATTTGAGAGGATCATAAAAATTCCTATTCAGCCATATATTCCCACTGTGCGAAGGCTAGTCTGGAAATATTTTAGTAGCTGCAAAGAAACACTCAACAGAGACTTTCTTGTATGAGATGTCCTCGAAAATCCGGATGCAGTGAAGATTTGACGGATAGTTTGCTAGGTTTTGCTTCCCAAGGAAATTCGGAGGTCCACCACTCATTATTTAATTGGTCGAAGCATTTCTTAGATTACTTTAAATTAGAGTGATATATTCTCAAATCTGAAGTAACCGAGTCTGTCAATTCTTCTTCAATATTTAAAAGAGTAATTACTACTTCATTGACTGCTCAAGGGATATTGAATTCATTCTCCTGCAAAATGTACGCAAAATCACGACGGTTCCGTGGAAAACATCAGCTTCAGCCATTGGTAAATTGGTAATTGTATGTTACAGAATTAGAATAATGAAAAAATAAATGTTAATTAAAAAGATGTGTTGCCATTTACATATAATATACATAGTAGATAGTGGTTTGAAACATAATGCAACAAACCAAATGTATTGAGAGTTGCATAGCACAAAAAATAGAGAATGGAATTTGAATATAAATTCTGTGTTGCGCATCGAAGCGCATCTAAATATTCTAACATGTTGCATATGTTCCATAAAATAATAATAATAAATATAATATATACACTAGAATGGCCGAAGGAAATTTCTAGGCTATAGAATGCTATGTTCTAGCTGGTACTTACAAATTTGAAAATCATTTGATATTGATCATTTTAGTCTCTAAGCTCCAAAGAAAAAATTTGAGAAGTTAACACACATTTGGATCAATTTGACAAATTAATAGATTGAATGTGTTAAATTTAGAATGTGTAAAGAGTAGATACATTGCGAAACAAAATCCTAGCAAATTGAATTCTTGATATTGTAATCCGCAATTAAGGAATTTTGATAAATATATTCTTTCAACTACAGAAGCAAGTTTTAGCTATGGGTACTCAATCAAGCTAATATTTGAAATACTTTGCAATTACCAGGCCTGGGGTAATAGTAATATGTAATAGTAATTGTATTAGTAACGATTACATTTTAGAAGTTTAAGTAATAGTCTTTCAAAAAGGATGTAATAGTAATAGTAATAGAAATATAACCTATTTTAATAGGAATTATCTATTACAATTCTATAACTTCGAAATGGCTTATTTGATTTTTCGTGAAGAAATAGGAAGTTGTTAAAATTAAATTAAGGCAAGATGATTATCGTTTTGAATTTGTCACTTTATAGAAATTAGTTGTTTGCTTAAGTTAGATAATATGTTTTTTTGTGTGGGATAACCAATTCAAATAATAAACTTCAGACATTCTGAATAATAGCAAAGTCTTAGTAAATGTCTAGTAATTTGTAATAGTAATATTAAAAGTAATAGAAAAAGTAATAATAAAAGTAATAGTAATAGTAATATATTACATATTATAATAATGTAATTGTAATAATAATAGTACAGTAATAGGAAGAAATATAAGTAATAGTAATATAATACATTTTAGAGTAATTGACCCCAGGCCTGGGAATTACACAATTAATAATTAAACAATTTCCACAATTCGAAATATTCAACAATTCCGTGCCCCAAACCAGCTGTGATACTGATGATATATATTTAGCAAAAAATTAAGACACCAATCTAGTAAAAGTGTACCATGTGAGAGATCGAAATTAGTTTTAATTGCGTAATCACTGCCATTCAGTTGACATACTCGAGACTACTTCTCTAATTAATTCAGACTCATTAAAGTAATTTCTTAATGATTAAAATTGTCTAGAAAAATATCATACTTATCAACAACACAACGTGATAAACTATAATTAAATGAGTTGTACCTGAAGTTGTCCTAACCTTAATCTGAGATTATAACTAGCGGGCTTCGCTTGCTAGGTCGCATCGCGGCAGAACACAACCACATACACCAATCGCTTGCGGTTGGTGTGTGGTTTATAAACTTCTAACGTTGATTATAAAAAGTGAATCGGCATAAAGTAAAAATTTAATAGATGTGAAATATTTGATGACGTCATCATGCGATTAGTAAGCATATTAGCAATCTGGTATTACCAACGTGTCAACATCAGTAATCTAAATATTCTATTAAATATTCAGATTTTAATCCAATAAAGGGCGGGAATTATGTGCGATTAAGTGAATTTTCATGCTTCTCGAAATGTGACAATGACGTCATAACATGTCGAGGTGTGAGAAATTTTTAATTGAAATCTCAACTCGTTGGCGGGATCCAAAAGTTACCCCCATTGCCAAAAATCACATTTGGAAACCGTCCAGTTTCTTCAATCAACTCGGAACAAACAAACAAATATATACATATATAATGCACACATACAGGCAGGGGCGCCGAACTTTTTTAAAAGTCCAAAACTGAGGGGGGGCTCGAAACATTTAATAAAACATTATAGAAGTTTTAATAACAACAATGATCATCGATGCTAAGACTAAAATTATGCACTGTATTTTTCTTCAAATAATAACCGGGAACATCATTGATTTTCCGAGGATATTGATCATTCATAGGATACAGCTATAAATGCTAAATACTGTGAGATATAAACGCTGAAAAATTCATAAAATAATAAAATGATATACATATTAACAAATCAGCATACGCAAGTTTTGAATTAAAAAAGTTCACAAAATGGTAATTTGCCAATTTGCTTTTTTTCCCTAAAAATTTTCCAGGGAGTTTTGGGTTAATTGTCAAAGTTAGGTGCTCCTCCAGCAGGGTAACCAGATGACTACTTTAACAGAAGGACACGTTTAAAATTAAAGAGATCGCAGGTTGAGAACCCCACTATAGTAGAACATTTGAGAATAAAGGTTTTTGTACAAGGACAAGGGGTAGTATAATTTAATAATTCTGAGTATGGTTGAACAACAAAGTTATTTAGATAGGTAGAGGAGTGGATTATTAGACTGAACAGACTGTAAACAATATTTTTAAAGATACAAAAGGAGAAGTACTGTCCTTCGAAAAATAGGACATTTGGTCACCCTGCTCGTCAGGTCCTTTGGCCAAAACCCTACACCCCCTGGCCCCTCAACAGCCCCCCCCCCTAGCCCCTCCGGGTTTGACACGAGGGGGGGCTCGGGCCCCCCGGGCCCCCCTGCCCCCCCCCGGGTTCGGCGCCAATGCATACAGGTTTGTGTTATAATAGTATAGATAGACCAAATATAGCGGCAATAATATTGTTTCAAACCACTAATGGTAATTCTCTTAAATCAATTCCTCTCCCAAAGTGGAAAATTTTGGGCACTTCAATTTTAGTTCCATTTGGGCTTGACGAAAATTAACAACCTTTTCTTTATAACAAGTGACAAAACTATTGAAAAAATATAGCTTCATTTGGGACGAAATTACAGTATGTTCTCACTAATGAAATAGGATACAACACATATTGAAATTTTGAAATTTTTGAAATTTACAATACAAGTATAGTAAAGGAATATAATCACCTCAAGTGGAGGAAAAAATGACAATCCATTTTGCAATGACACCTCTACATCATGTAGATAAATTTCTTGCCAATGTTGGGTTAGAGAATCACTTATTTCAGGATATGTGTCAAAATTAGAGTAGGTCTCTTGTGGTTGATTTGAAAATCCTTGCACAACATCATTGTTCTCTTCATTAGAATAAAATTGAGGATTTAATTCTTGATTATCAACGTCACTAGTATATGAACTAGATTTTGCATACAAGATGAGATCTGAATTTTGGCGTAGCTAATACAAGCATTTATAAAAATTTTGAACACTATAGATGAGTAAATCAAAATTATGTAGTAAATCCAGAACACGGCTATGCAATACATTTATAATTAAACTAATGAGTTATGAAAACAATATATGTGCTAGAAAAGCGTCCTTGTACAAAGTAGTGTCAGGGTTGGAATCATTATCTTTTTCACTTGTAATTGCCATTACACTTACAATGCTCGTGGAAAAATAATTAAAACTCCACATTAATTAAAATTATAATTGAGTAGTCAAAATTCAAACAATAGAACTTTTGAAAAATAAAAAAATTATCTCTACATTAAAAGCACAATTGTAGTCTGTGTGTTTGTCCAGAATAAATAGGAAATACCATATGCTCTAGAAATCTGCATGCAGGGGCAGGGGCAGTGTCAGGATTTGGCTGCCCTGGGTAAGGGAGCTGCTTTTAGTATAAACCCGGGGAAATCCCGTGTAATTATACTAACAACTCGCCTGGGGCCCCGGGTATAATGTTTTAATCCGGGGCTTTTGCCCCGGGAGCTCCCCCCTGTGACCGCCACTATGCAGGAAAATGTTGAACGCTGACAACGTTTATTAGTTTTCCAACGGAATAACGGGGACATGACGTTTTGCTCATGTTTGGGAATAATTCTTTCGCTTTTTATTCGATTCGCCCATAATTTAGATGATTAGTGAACATAAATGAGACATATGTAAATTATTTACGAGATTATGACGTCATTTAAGAACTAATTGGGATTCGGCTCTTACAATTTTGATTCAGACGACATAAAGTTTTGTCACATTATAAAATATATTGTATACAGGTAGCATGTCTCTTAAAAATTTTATGATTTTTTAATCTGTGCCAGATATTAACAAAAATGTAACTTCCTACTTCTGCCTCATTGCACATATTGAGGTTTGGTGATTTAATCTTCACCTACTTTATTTCCGAAATTGCATACTTTGATTAAACCAGTTTGGCTTTCATCAGTTTAGTTATACAGTGGATGCCGTTATAAGCACATCGTCGGGAACTGCACTTAATGTGCTTATAACCGAGATGTTCTTATAACCGACATAAATTATGCAGGGTATATGGCAACCGTTTCACAACATTGTGTGCTTATATCCCATACGTTCTTATAACCGGTGTGCTTTTATCCGACATCTACTGTACCAGTTAATGGTGATATTTTTTAGCTTTTTTATTTTTTATTAGTAGGGACATATCAATCTACAGTGCAACTTCGATTATCCGGAACCATTGGGACCGAACGAAAATGTCCGTATAAGCTAAAGTCCGGATAATCGAGGTCATTTTATATATAATAGTATAGGATTGGGATTTGGACCCATGTCCGGATAATCGAAGAGTCCGGATAATCAAAGTCCGGATAATCGAGGTTGCACTGTATATACTAAGGCAATGGCACTCTAGTGAATTACTGGACGATGGATGGCAATTACAATGGAATTATTATATATAATAACTAAAAATTGTAAGATGATTTTAGTATTTATGGTGAATTTATCCACTTCATGCCACTTATAACTTATTTTTGGAATAACTGCGAAACTATAAACTTGATTTTAAGGGATATTTACTCTATTAATCTAGCGGTAACAATTGTTTGAATTCATCGCCTAAAGAACAATTAAAATTAATTTAAATCATATTCACGTTCAAAAAATACAAGTACTGCTGGTATATAGAAGTTATAAACACTTGAGTACAAGGATTTATCCAGGAGCGCGAGACGCTCCTTTTGGAGCATGATTTTTGGAAAATTTGAACTTAGTAGCGCGAAAAAATTGGCATATACCCCTATACAGTAACATTATTTTGTGATTTAGGCGTATGGAAATTGGATCAGACCAGGATTATGAGCGTATTTACAAATGGCTGTATAATACACTGCTTGAGTAGATGATAAATAACTACATTCTACCCAATAAACGTAAGAGTAGTGAGAGTACGAATTTCAGCAACCACATAATAATCACCCATAATTATTACACTAAAAATGTTTACGATATTCAATAATGCTTTTAATTATATTTTTACCTCTAAACTTCATTATGTTTTCACTCATCCTAATTTCAACATGACTTGCCTCGTACCAGGTTGCAAGTCAAACTATTCCGATAAAGATGAATATGCACATGTTTTCCCTTTTCCCACTGATGTTGAACTCGTGAGAAGTGGTTCCGAGCAAAACCTAGGCAGAGAGAAGACTACGAGATGAACAAACGATTGAAGGTGCTTTGTTATAATATGTTACTTAGATATTGTATTCTTTGTCTTATATTTTCAGAGTCTGTACACACCATTTCCATGAAGAAGACATAGAAAGAACCATTCAATACTTTAATAGAATGGAGATGATTGAGATGGCCAGGAAGAAAGTGGCTCCGAAGAAGTGTGCAGTCCCTAGCATCTTTCCAAATTGTCCTAGCTATCTGACAGATGCTGCTGATAGATATCAAAGACCATCTTTAAATCTTTAGAAAAAAATAATCATTTAATAACTACAGAGTAGGCCATGTATGCTAAAAACTTCGAATTGCAGCTTTTTCAAAGTCCATCAGCATCTCTGATGGATAGGCGTGGACAAAGAAGTTGTACCTGTTGCCACATTCTTCTGTATGCAACCAGAGATTTATTGGGTAATAAAACAAAGACACTTGGCAATAAATAGCCATCTTTCATCATATATGGACCTGCACGAAGTGCATGAAGTGAAGAGGAAAGGGGCCGTCTTAAAAGTGCTATCTGCCAACTACACTCTGGAGTGAATTAATATTTCCAAGTTCCTCTTCGCGAAAATGAGTATTCACGGAGTCACTGGACCCGAGAATCATATAAGAGAAAAGGTTCACCTTTAGATGTACAATTATACTCTTCTGGTATAATAAGTTGCTCGAGAGTGTCAGGTTGCACTGGAGCAGTTAGAACTCTCTGATGCTGTATTGTACATTTAAGCTGTACGGTTTAGGTAGCTTAGCACTTCGATTCTTCTGCAATAAGGCAGCGATAGACGCATCCGTACTAGAACTCTGCGAGCGGGGCGGGAATAAATGCGGGTAGCGGGACCCGTAATTCGCGGGTTCTTGGGGTCAAATGATCAGAATATTGTGGGGCAGGTGCGGGTCATGGATTCTTCTTGCGGCGCGGGTGCGGATCAGAAATTCTTCCTGGACATTGTTGCGGATTAGCGCTGGAAAGGACGCAGTGCCCCTCTATTGTAACAATATATATTCCCTCTATAGTTCCTAAACAAACTTAATTAATGGTCAATACAGTAGATGTCGGATAAAAGCACACCGGTTATAAGAACGTATGGGATATAAGCACACAATGTTGGGAAACGGTTGCCATATACCCTGCATAATTTATGTCGGTTATAAGAACATCTCGGTTATAAGCACATTAAGTGCAGTTCCCGATGATGTGCTTATAACCGGCATCCACTGTATTATCTTAAGATTGCAGAAATGTTACGATCGAAAGAATTGTACAGCAAAATTATTCTGTAATCCCATATAATAAACTCGGAATTCGCTTTCAAATATCCGCCCAAAAGTATTGCCGTATTCCTTCTTCCTAAAGGCTGGAGATAGTTTTGTGCCGGCAATGTGCATTTTACCCTCTATTATATAATCCTAGAGAGAATACAGGTTAGCGCGGGTTATTGTGAGATAGGTGCGGGTTCATTTTATTATAGCACAGGGTCTCGCGGGGCGGGTCGGGTCAATCACCAAAATATGTTGGGAGGGTGAGGGACCCGCGCAGAGTCTAATCCGTATCAACTCGAGACTTGAATTCAGAGGACATATTGGCCGCGGTGGTGTGACTTGGCTAATCTGGTCAGTCTTCAACGCCTCTGTTACTGTGTCATACATCTGATAAATGACTTATTGGCTAATGGACCAATATCTCTACAAAAGTGACGGTAATACAGGTAAACCTCCCAAAGCGGCACCCATCGGGAGAATGATTTTGTGCCGCTTCTCGGAGGTTGCCGCTACTCGGAGGTGCCGCTTTGGGAGGTTTACCTGTAGTAACAGAACACTCGATTAGAGAACTCTGACCATTCGATCCACGGGAAGGCCTGGTAGTATTCTGAAATTTCAATTCCAGGGCAATGGTGCTTAATTAATTAACTGGTTGGGTCGGAGGTTGTTTTGTACATTTAGACAAATCTGCTCGACATGGAGCATTATCACTTGTCCCAATGTCTTGATAGTAGAAATAATCATCAACCAGGTTTTCACTGGAGCAAGTCTTCATTTCATTCTGGGGGTTAGGTTTCTTAGGACAATTAGCGTTTGTCCAATAAACAGTTGAAAGGGATTTTTCTTTTGGGGTTTGCTGGGCAAGAGAAGGAAGACATTGTAATTACTAAAAAATAAAATGTACGTAGTTGTAATAAAATCAATGTGTAATTATGTAGTTCGTACTTTTAAAATTGAGTGTAAGCTTATTTCTGATCACAATTCAATAGATATGTATCTAATAAATATAGTATTATTGATACGGTATAGATATATAACACATTTATAATTTCAGAAATTAAATATTTAAGTGATATAATTTCACAATTATTGCCAATATTACCTGTTGGTATGAAGCTCGAATATATTTTGTGACAGGGTTTGATACAGAAATCTTTAATGGGGGGGGGGGAATCCCAGCCCCTCCCCCCTCTGTATCACACCCTATGTGATATGTGGATATGTGGAACAATATTTGCAATCAAAGAATAATCATTATCACACTTCTGAAATTATCTGAAGTGATAAATCCAACAGAGCCTAAAGGAACGAGCACCGGGATGTAAAAGAGATGTTAAACAATATTAGGAAATGCGCCCTCAGTTATGTTGTGCGCCGGTTGTGTGCCCCCAGTTCAAAAACTCAAGCCAAGCGCCTGGGAGCAAATATTTTAAAATTTAAAGGTGTCCCAAAAAATAGGGAGGATGGAGTTGTAACAGTAAATTTCACAAGGATATGGCCTGTTTAACTATTCTATGGCTGCTACTAGCCTACTACTGTATTTATCAGTCAATTATCCGATTCAGTCAACCTATAATCCGATTGGGTCAACCAATCATCCGATTCAGTCAACCAATCATCCCATAGGGTCAACCAATCATCCGATTGGGTCAACCAATCATCCGATTGGGTCAACTAATTATCCGATTCATCCAATGAATATGAATACAGTTGTTTTTCAATTTGGTATACGGTTGGTGTATTTATATAAGCAGGTAAATATAAATATGAGGCACAAACAAATAATTTCCTTAATAACTTTCAAGATACAAACTTAGATACTTCAAAAATGAACACAACATTGGAACTTGAGAATCTGTTGGAAGTAACAGTGTAGCTCCAAAAGGAGGCAAGACAATTACAAACGATGTGAGCAGGAGATTAATTGATGCCCACGAAGCAGGCCTGACCTACAAGCAAATGTCCCAACTATTTGGTGTACAAGTAGATACTGCATATAGGATTTGTAGTTTGAGAAAGTATCAAGTGAAGAATAGAGGTGGCTCTAGAGGAAAGAAATTAAATGATACACATGTTCATTTTTAATTGAAAAAGGTTGAATCCCGTCAAGACATCACGCTCAACGAATTGAAAGAACAACTGGATTTAAAAGGAGTACAGGTTTCAGTGAGCATGATAGCCAGTTGTATTGAAGGGAAATTAATCACAATGAAAAAATTGGAACAAATTCCAATAAATAGAAATTGCGACCAAGTGAAGGCATCAAGAAGGGAACACCCAACATGATTGATGTCCCAGCATTAGATGGGTGCTCGATTTTGTTATGTTGATGAGTGCGGGTTTGGACTCTACACATCAAGAACAACATGTAGAGCTGTAAAAGGATTGCCAGCTAAGAATATAACAGGGAACCAACGCACACCACATATTACGATGCTTTGTGCAGTATCTCCAAACGTGGGACTGATTCATCACACCATCATCGTTAGAGGAGCTAAACAATCCCACTTCGATCAATTCATTCAAGAATTGTTCGTTTGCGATTTTGGACAAACGTTAGTTGAGCATCAAGCCCTACACTAAATACATGGAATATTGCAATTTAGATTTCATATTCGTAATCTACGCATTCGAAATATACATTTAAAGAAGCTTTGAACTCTATTACCTACTGATTAGGTTGAAAATTATCATCCTATGCCACCATGTACCACTTATTCCCATCTTGTACCATGGAGACAAATGGAAGAAGTGGTACATGGTGGCACCGGATGATAATTTTCAAACTAGTAAAAATGTAATTGAGTTGAAAGCTTCTACAATGGTCAATTCGGTGGTGTAGAATACGATTCGGAAACCAAAGTGGCGACATCTCATAGAATTTGTATACATTAGCGATAAATATTAGAGTTATATAGTACTATTTCCATAGGAAATTTTTGGGTGTACGAATACTTTTGGTAGGGGAGGGTATATGCATATTTCTCAATTTAGAAACAATTGTAACAGTTTCATTGACATATATCGCATGTTTTTGTAAATATTGAATATAATACTTCATCAGATAAACATTTTGAACTTAATGAATAGGATGATCTTTCTCATACATAATAAATTAAGTATAACTTCTCAATTCAAATATTGTAAAATAGAATAAAAAGTAGTGCTACAGTAAAAGAAGCCATAAATAATGAATTCCATTGCCGGCGCCACGTATTATGAGGTGTGGCAGTAATGGGTGTCCACTGTATAGTCTAGTGGGTGTCAGTGTACAAGCACCGCTTCATTTCCTTGAGGCAGTGGGTGTCCGGACACCCAGGACACCCCCGGAAACGCCGGCACTGAATTCCATAATATTTTATAAGAATTTACATCTCAAGAATAATTATTCCGGTAAGAGTTATTGACAACCTGATCAGATGCATTTCAGATTTGATAAATGTAAAAACATTCAGGTCAGGGCCCCAGTCCATCACAGTGGAATTTAGGTGGAAATAGGATAAAATTATCATTCTCTTGAAACTTGAATTCGTGGTTACCACTGAATTCAGAATATCAAATAACGTAATAATGCATAATTTCGTTCTGATCTAAGAAATATTTTGGTTGCTATCACAGCGAACCCCAACCTTTTTCAACCGTGGACCCCCTTTAACAAATACCAAACACCTCCCATTGCCCGTAATACAAATTTAGAGCTCTTGTCGACCCCCTACTTTCATCCGTTGACTCAATTTCAGAACCGCTACCCTATCAGATGTTTGTTAAGAGAAGAGTTCCTCTGACGAATTCTACTGCAAATAAAAGTTTAACTCCTAATCTCATTACTTTATAAGAGAGATTTGTTTAATGTTACACTTAGCTCATTGTGTCTGGTATATTTATTTAATGAATTAATTAACTATGTAGTGTTAGTTCAAATCTTGACTAACTACTATTAGGGATTTAATTAATATCAGAAGGGGAACAATTAATAAGAAAAACTTAAGAAATATGCATCAACAATGTAACCTGACTGTAAACAATGAAATTTTTTATTATACCTAATGTATTAGGTATATTATCGAAATACTATATACCGTGACCTACGTTATAATAAGGCCTATTCACTGGACTTTGGATTTGTACCATGGATATTTTCTAGGCCATTGATATTTCAATATAATAAAAAAGTTTATTTGTAATAATGTCAATATTAATAGAATAGAAGAATCATTGAATAGTTATATCATTAGCAATAAATAAAATACATTTTAATAAGTGAAATTGAATTTGATAAAATAGAGATTATGTAATTCTGGAATGTAATCTATGTAGAAAGGTGGATAAAGAAAAGACTTAGTTAGATTTCAATTTCTTTAACTTTCTAGTATGTCTTTCTTATCTGCTTGTAGGGCAATTCAAGTTTTTAACTTTATTAGAAAGGATGCAGTTAGAAGTAGAAGTTAGCAGTTTGGCTAACTTATTCCATCTGAGTATACCACAATCTTTACATACTCCTCTCCAGAACTCTGCATATTCGTTTTCTATTATGGTAGTTGACAAGCTCACTAATATACTTATTGAAGGTCCAGTCATAAAATTATCCATTAAGGTTAGGTTGTTCTCGATAGACGAAATAACTTTCCACACTGTGACAATAGCTTCGATGACTGAGTTGCTAGGCCATTTGAGTAAACCACGATCGATAATTTGAATAAGTTTATATTTCGAGTCAGATGGTTCCTCAAATTCCATATCCTTTATTTCTGTGAGGAGGGAGAGACAGGTTGTGCACTTACTAGAATGCTTGTAATACACGTGTACGGCATACCCTGCTATAAAAGATAATGTCTGAAGAATTGACGGATGTAATCCAATTTCTGAATAATCTTGGATAGTTATCATATAGCTGTCAAGATTTAAATTAGAAATAGACTCGGTGTAACAAGAGGGTGAACATGTGTATAAAAATTCTATCAACGATGTTTTATCCTTGTCACTTTTTCTTGAAAATAATTTAAGAATACTCGATAACTTCAATCTACGTTCTGTTTCCAATATCTGACAAAAGCTTACATGGTATTGAGCACCTGACATCATTCTGTAGATCCCAAAATGATGTTCAAGCGGGTCGTTTTGCAAAAATGAGGAAAGAACATATAAGAAACCGCAATTTTGGGTAAGATGGTTTACAATCAAAGATAGTGCAATACAAGAATGGCGCAAACTTGAAAATGTTTGGGAGCTGAGTTTTCCATTTTTTGAAGGAAGAGAATTCCAACATTCAACCCATTTAATAACACGTTCGAGAAAACAGAATCTAGGATCATTGGAAGATATCGGCTTAGAAAAATCATCCTTTAATAGAATACCTTTTTTGGGAGTATTGATGTTGAAAATTTTCCATACTTTACATATAGTAGAGATAAAGTCTGCAGTTTGAGAGTTGGTTGAGATTTGTCGTGATAGATGCACAAGGTTTAAAGCAGCAGCTGTGGAATCATCAAATATTCTTAACGCCAAATTAACATTTTGCCGTTCAAAGGTTGAGGGCCAGCAAGATTTAGAAGTCAATTTTGGGGCTAATTTGGCAACTGAGTGTTGGTCGTCTTTATATAAGAGTCGAACATCTTCAAGGATTGCACTGTTCGTAATAGAAAAGTCCTCAAAGTTAGGATAGATAAATGTTTCATTGTAGTCTAGTCCTTCTGGTTTAGCCAGTTGTTACGCACAGACTTGATAATATGAACAAAATCAAATAACAAAAACAGAGGTCGGTTGGGATCATTTGGATGGGGAACAATAGGGTCCAAGGCATGCGTTGGCGAAAATAATTTAAAAATATTTACATTCATTGGATAGCTATCCGTACATAGGACTTGGACGAAAACTCCACATGACTCAAAATCTTCAATGACAGATTTAATGGTAGGGAGGAGTTTGGTAGCTGAGGAGTTCGTACAAGGAAGTAAGCGAACAATCGTTGACCATTTTCTAGACAAACTAGAGACAATGAAAGCGAAAACTGTTTTAGCAGGGTTATTAGGATTCACTGAAGTCCCCAATATTCGACAACCTTTATATGTAAAAGTTGACATAACATGAATTTCGTCCATTTGAATTATAACATTACGTTCCCAATTATTGAATTATTTAGTAGATTGTTTGAGATAGTGGATAAACTCAATATCCAAACCAAAATTGGAGTACAGGCGATTAAATGTGGAATGATGTGGAAGAGAGAGACAGTCCAGGGATTGTAGAAATTTATAACCAATTGGTGATATAAGTTGACATTTAAGGGCAACAATAAGAGTTTCAATATCATACTTACGAGTATGTTTGGATATTAATGAATTTTCCAATTGACATAGGATGAATTGAAGATGTAGTAAATATACATGTAGCTGATCAGTCGAATCGTTATCTGGTGAAGCAGTGAGTAACTCAATAGCGCGCGTCGTATGTGTCTGGTTGCTTCATTAACATGGTGTTGGAACGAAGCGTTAGCGAGTTCTAGAAATATATCTGGAGACTTGGCGGTGGTAGATGATTGATCAAGTTCTTCCAATAAATATCAATGTGCGGTATGTCGTTGATAGTAGGTAAGGATAGCAAAAAGCCTTGAGCATCACTACATCCAATAGTGTGTAGTGGATCAGTTATTGTTAACGAACAAGCAATAAAAATACTGTTTTTCATGATACAGGGCTTGATGAAATGTAGACTTGGAGCATCGGTGGACCAACTAGACCACTGTTTAGGCAAATCGAATGGTTTTCGTCTAGACACCAATTGCAGTGTGGTTACTTTATATTGTTCTTCTTCAACCCGAAATTCTCCTAAACTCTGTACAACAGCTATAAAGCAGTGTTCCGCAACCTTTTTCAATCTCGAGGCCAATTTTCTATAGCCCACAGCTGTGCCGGCCACAAAGAAATTCGAAAAAATTCCCTAGTGTATCACTTATTTTGGTGGTTAGTAGTATACTAGTATACTAAATGTTTTATTTTTCAAAAAGGTGGTACATATAATATAATGATAGTTTATTAATTAAATGTCAACGCCCAAATTGGTAGACTAGGCTCTGAATAGTGACGAAATATTTCATGTAAATTCAAAGGCTTGTCACTGAAATTTTGGTAACCTTGAAAATTGGTCCATCTGAGTAATGTTAATTTAGTTACTCAATAATTAATTATGCTGAATCAACTTGATGGAATATAAGATTTGGGAGACTCAAGATCTGATACAAGACGTATACCAGTAGTAAAATGTATGTAACTCGAAAATTGATCCCTCAAAGGTTTTCGGTGGAAAAATGGTCCTAGGAACATTTTAATATGCAATATTGCATGGACTTTAAATCCATAAGATATTCTATAAAACAATTATTGTCTGAAATTCTGCCGGCCGCAAAAAGTTATTTGCCGGCCGCATGCGGCCGGCAAATGAGGGGTTGCGGAACACTGCTATAAAGAATAGCTTATCATCTCGGGCTGAACGGTCTAATCGCTGTGGTTTAGAATGTGAAGATGAAGAAAAGTAACTGGGACAGTTAGGGAGAACCCTGGGGATTCCGTTTTACGTAATTTGGGAATAGTACGCTGAATTTATAAAACGGATCCATCCAGTTGAGGTATTGAAAAATTGGTCTCGATGTTTTGCGGAAGAAAATGTTTCGCACATACATAAATGTTCTTCAGATCTTCAATACCTTCTCTGGAGAGTGCTCGTAACCACTGATTGACCAAGTCTCGTGGACAAGTCGGAACTTTAAAATCTGGAGTATAAGATTCTCCTGCATAGTTGCTTCGGCATCCTGGTGCAGAACACTTGTTGGGCATCACGTTATAAGCCAATAAAAAGTATCAAACAATAATCTAAACTCATAAAATATAAAAAATATAATTAATTAAATTAATCAATTGAATGGGGGAGAGAATATATGTTATGAGAATAATAATATTCCCTAGCCACAGCCTATGCCAGCACAAAGGGAACATTTAACATCACGATTTAACTAATTAGAATATTATATTATATTATATATAGCTATTGTATGATGCTAATTACCATTTAGGCAAATTTTCAAGATTATGGGTGATTAATAAAATGGCCTTCGAAAATATCCATGGTACTATTCCAAAGTCCAGTGAATAGGCCTTATTATAACGTAGGTCAAGTATATACTAACTCGTTTAACCAATACATGGTCCAAAAAACATGAGTGCCATTGCCTTAGTATTAGAAAGCTACGCCTCATTAAATAGAGCTGATACGTAATGCTTGTATTAAATTACGCTTAATATTGATTTAGAAACATTTCTTCTAACTAAATATCCTTCAAATAATAAAAAGTATAGTGAAAGGTATATACGCACGACAGTGTTACCATGGGCGTAAACTTCATCAAAATACCCATGGTGCCACGACACTTAGTTTATCTCCTAGTTGTATATTTTTATGGAGAACTATTCATTTTGTGTTTTTGAGGCTTAATTAACAAATTAATTAGCTCGCCATCTGCTAAATTAAGTTTGTGGGGTTAATTTCGGTTTGAAAATGCCAGGGTGCAAGACACCTTTGGAACCATGGCATCACAGCCGTCAGGGTGCCAGGCACCCGCCGCACACCCCAAGTTTACGCCCCTGACTGTTACACATACAATACACATACATAATATAATTGGGACGAAAACTTATAATTACTTGCCAAACGGAATTAGATTCAAAATCTCATTAATCGAAGATTATTTAAGTGCCAAGGTCACATATTGGATTAACCAAATTGCACACATTTTAACGTCTCAATAATTATGCATGAATCAAAATATCTATTAAACCTATAAATTATTAGGCTCATAAAAATTATTTTTGTGCATGCATATTCATGGAGATAAAATTAGCTCGGGAGTAAATTTATAGGATTTGTGATAAATTTGCTGTGGCAACACGAAATATGTCTAATAGCTGTCAAGTGTAAATTGAACAAAAATAATCACTACCTTAATACCATAATAATGATACTTAGATTGTCCACGGTGTCCTAATCTTCGCGTCCGAATTGTAGGAAACACACTTTTAAGCAACTTTCCATACGAAGCAGCATTGATCGGTTCAATTCTCTCATGCTGACAATGACGATAATAAAAATAATACATGGTAAATCTGGGAATACTAGAATCCATATTTTCACGCGTTTCAAAATTAGTCATCAACCACGAAACTGTCTTCTTATGAATTTTCCAAGAGATTGGTACAGAAACATCGGGAATAATATTCATTGTAATAAAATACGAACTAATTACCATAAAGGAATCGTGTAGGAATTGTTAAAAGCCAATAAATACAGTTGTCTAAAGTGTTTGAAATGTTTAATCGGCTATGTCTCGTTAACCCGCTGATAACCACTTGTGACCCACATGCCCATATATGGGCATAAAGTGGTTTAGTTCCATTTCCGTGACCCATCGGTGGTAAACGTCGTGTTAAGTCCATGGTGAGACCAAGATTAAAATCCAAAATTGCAGCCTGTGCCGACGCATGTTCCTTTGGTGGCAATATATTTTGTTGGTTGTTTATTGATAGTGCCTCCAAAGGAACATGCTGACGGTACAGGCTGCAATTTTGGATTTTTTTTAGCCAAGTCATCAACGACCCAAGGTGTCAAAGAGGCGCATGCATTTGTCCGAATTTTGAGGGATATTTTGATTGATTTTTGTAAGTTCTGCACATGTCCGAATTAATTTTTGTAAGTTTTGCACATGTCCGAATTGATTTTTGTAAGTTCTGCACATGTCCGAATTGATTTTTGTAAGTTCTGCACATGTCCGAATTGATTTTTGTAAGTTCTACACATGTCCAAATTGATTTTTGTAAGTTCTGTACATGTCCGAACTGATTTTTGTAAGTTCTGCACATGTCCGAATTGATTTTTGTAAGTTTTGCACATGTCCGAACTGATTTTTGTAAGTTCTGCACATGTCCGAATTGATTTTTGTAAGTTAAATATCGAATAAACCTTACTACTAGTGGTTCTCAAACTGTGGTACGCGAGCCCCTTCTAGTGGTACGGGGAGGTACCTAATTTGACGTAAATAAATCAAAATTTTAATATAATACCTTCTCACTGATTAGGACTGTAGGTAACCATGTCGATGTAGGCCAACAAATTTACGTACATCAGTGTATTCAACCTAAATATCGGTCATACAGTAGAAACCGTTTTTCTAACCAATTATTTTCAGGTAACTATAGTTAGACTAAACCGATAGTTAGCATACCTGCCAACTGTACATTGACTTTAACCATTTTGGCTGTTCTGTACAGGCGTCCAGGGATTTTAGTTGGGTCAAAATTACTGATTGTGAGTGTAATAATTAATACATCCAAAATGTCTACACCCTCAAAGTGTAGCAGTATGTTGTATAAATTAACAGTTCCAATTGAAGCGTACAAGGATTCTCTGTACAATCTATATAATTCAATGTTTTCTCCTTCAGAAAGTTATTTGAATTATGTCAACAAAAATAATTATAAATTTAAATAACATGATAGTATATCTTGATATGCATTCTGCATTAACCACATGAATGGAATGACTTGGTTAGTGTAATTTATCCTAGCATAAATGTGCAAAGATTCCCTAGATAAGTGAGCGAGAAAAAATCTGAGGATTTCCAGGGATTTTGGCCAATGTGTAGGGGAAGATTGGAGGAATATGACTCAAATATGTTGGCAGGTATGAGTTAGAATAGAACGAAGTTAAATAAAACGATATTTAGAAAAAAACAATGGTAATACTAGTCAAGTTGGAATTATTACACCACAAAGTTATCATCAACGATAAGTTAGAATAACCCGAGTTCGAAAAAAACGATAGTAATTAATTATAATAACGAATTAAATAATAAGTTCAGTTAAATTCGTCGGAAAAAAAAGATAGTTTGAATACTGTTAGAAAAATCCCGTTGCAACTGTATTCTATGAATTGGATTATACCTAAATACTGGTTATTTACAAGTGTTTTTGATATGGTTATTATTCGGGTGTGTATTTAACTATCGGTTATTATGGTGGTACGCGGAGACCCTAATAATTGCTGAAGTGGTACGCGCTGTAAAAAGAATGAGAACCACTGCCTTACTATATCTAATAGCTTTAATAATAGCCTTCATAAATAGAATTTACTCATATTAAATCAATATTAACCGAGTGCCGTTACACATTCCTTGAGTCGGGTCAAGACTACGCAATAAAATTATAGAAGCGTAAACCTTAAGGTACAGTCGGTGAGGAGGCAAACCATTTGGTGTAATAGAATTTAGGAACTCAGTGGGTACATACCTGCCTGCTCCTCACCTACCGAGTCTGCGCTTAATAACGTGCTCGCTTCCCCAGGTATCAGGTCCATAACGTATTGATTTATAAACTCAGTGGTATCATTCTTAGGACACATCAAACTACGGCGAGAAATATAATCTGGATTATTATAGTTAACTTTAATATCGCCGTAAGTAGCAGCTACCAAATCAGAAACTGGCTCGCCTGCTATTACGAATCTGTGGGCTACGTGAATCATATGACTCTCATCCTCGGGCTCAGTGCATTCTCCAATTCTCAAAAGGAATTTGGAGAAGTCACTAACTTGGGATGCATCACCAGAAGATAAATTACGGAGTCGCATGTTTATAGAGAGTTTAATAATCTTAACATGACTCCAGAGAGGCGATCTATTCAGACAGGCTGACACAACATCAGCTTCGGTCCCATGTCTGATTACAGGCAGTATTTGACGGAAATCACCTCCAAACACAATAACTTTGCCACCGAATGGGATATCGCATGAACAGAGATCTCTCAATGTACGGTCGATACACTCTGCAGCATGTCTATGTGTCATAGGAGCCTCGTCCCAAACAAACAGTTTGGTGCGCTGAATTAACCTAGCTAAGGCGCTCTGTTTGGAAATACTGCAGAAAGAGATTTCATTCAAATGGATAGGGACCTTCATCCTAGAGTGAACAGTCCTACCACCCTGTAAGAGCAGAGCTGCTATACCGGATGAAGCCATGGCTAATGCTATATTACCCTGTGAACGGACCGTGGATAACAGCGTGTTATAAAGGAACTTTTTTCCGGTCCCTCCAGGTCCATCGATAAAGAATGCATTAGAGTACGAATTAGTATCGTTAACAGCTGCAATTATAATGTTATAAATACTTAACTGGTCAGCATTAAGTAGAGGCAAGTTTTGACTCACTATATCATTCTGTTCACTAACAATATAATCAAGCTCATCCATAATGATACGCGACTCCTCATACGGATTACTCACATTAGTAGGGATCGGCATTCCTGGGTAGTCAGCTAAGGACTTTCCATGTTTCTGCAGTCGGTACTCAAGATCAAGCAATACACTATTTAAGATATGCTCGTCGAGTTCCACATTAGGAAATACAGTTCTAGCACGACACAGGAAGTCCTCAGCGAAAGAGGACTTGTACTTATTCCAGAGAGCGAGCGGAATAGATGGCTCAACAAACAGGAGAATAGTCACGAATAGCTGACGCAACTGTGCAGGCATAGAACAGGTAGCTGCCTCTGCCAAACACTGATCAACTTCCTGATCATCCTCCAGCAGACCTCGTCTCAGACATGCCTCCTTATAGGTGTCACAGACGGTGCCATCAGGGAGAGTACGGACGTCCTGAAAGCTCGTGCAACCTGTGACATGGTTCAGCAGTATCCTTAGGTAATAACGGGTCCCTCCCCTGGATGAGCTGAGTACATACGGGCTATCACTTTACCATGCTAACTCTAAGTTTCCATTCACGCTTATTTTTGTCCCACACAAACATGTCAGCGAAATTCGTGTAAGTGAGTTCTAGCCCTTCAGGGAATTTCTTATTCGCTTCGAACCAAGCAGTTAGTGTGGGATGCTTCTGTCCGCTCAGAACATCTCCAATGTCCGCGTCCGCAGAGAAGACCACATACTGCTCATTCTCAAGATGGAGAGCTAGCCTGACCACTTTGGGGAATTTACCATGAAGGTCAAAGGCGAATATACGGTAGCAAGCTTCCGTGGCAGAGACGTATCGACCTTCTACGTGATTAGCGACCTCGTCCTTACGCTTAGGTACGCTAGTATTCGCATTTTCGCCTGAACTGAACTCTACAATGGCTCTATCGTGACCCTTGTACACATATTTGAAGAGATACTTAACAGCAGTAACTATGGTACAAAGCTCTAAATTAATGTGCGCATTGTACTTCAACAGCAAATTAGGATTGTGTGCGACTACCCACCGATTGTCAAGAAGAGCCTTGCCTACTCGCACACTACGGCCATTATCCCTGCGGCGGTAATTAAGGTACCCATCATTAGCAGTACTGGTCACGCAGATCGCTGTAGAGATCACTCCTGATCTGCCTCTGGTTGAACTTTATGTAGTTTAGTCTCTGCTGCTCTATCTTAGCGTACATATCAACCAGGTACTGATGGAACAGTCTCCCGAACACGTGCAGATAGATCAGGCTGCTCCGGACCATCAGTCTGTAGGAGTAGTACTCCATCGGAGTGACGCAGCCCTTTCCTCTGCTGTGAGGGAATTTAAGGCGCCAGCCATCCTCACCTAAGAGAAGCAATATAATAATGCACACTAATACATAATGTCAATCAATCAGCAGTACTTACCTCGAGGGAATAGGAGCACATAATGCAGAGGATCGTAGGCGCGGTGGGTCTCGGTAATGCGCTGCAAGCAGGCCTAGGGTAATAGTAATATGTAATAGTAATTGTATTAGTAACGATTACATTTTAGAAGTAATAGTAATAGTAATAAGTAATAGTGTTTCAAATAGGATGTAATAGTAATAGTAATAGTAATTGAACCTATTGTAATAGGAATTATCTATTACAATTCTACAACTTCGGACTGGCTTATTTGATTTTTCGTGAAGAAATAGGAAGTTGTTAAAATAAATTTAAGGCAAGATGATTATCGATTTGAATTCGTCATTATATTGAAATTAGTTGTTTTATTGAAATTAGTTGTTTTCTTAGGTTAGATAATATGTTTTTGTTTGTGTGGGATAATCAATTAAAATAATAAACTTCAGACATTCTGAATCATAGCAGAGTCTTAGTAAATGTCTAGTAATTTGTAATAGTAATAGTAATAGTAATAGTAATAGTAATATATTACATATTCTAATAATGTAATTGTAATAGTAATAGTAATAGGAAGAAATATAAGTAATAGTAATAGTAATATATTACATTTTAGAGTAATTGACCCCAGGCCTGGCTGCAAGTTCCCACTCCGCGCGTGCAGGACAATGTCTCTGCTGGCTTCCAGCTCGTTATATCCGTCTCCAGGCATGATAACGGCGATCTCAGGTGCAGGGGGCGTTGTACCGACGGGGATCAGAGGCCCCGTCAGATCTAATCGTCATCCTCACGTCTGCACCTCCATGCTCTCGCATAACGTCTATTTCCTGTCTGAAGAATGAGACATACGGATTGACCTCGTGCAGCATAGCCTGTAGACACGGGAGCTCGGGTAGGGCAGCCCCTCCCAGAGCCTGCTGGCGATACTCCGCTTCAGCCTTAGGGGTACCGTCATGGATATATATCTGAGCAAATGCCGGGGCCTGTCCCTCTCTCGGCATGAGCTGTCCAATGTAGTGGTGTACAGTCCCGTGAATACGGAATGTGACACTCCTCTCTTAGCATTGGCGAGCTGCTTATCCAGGTTAACTCCGAGCGAGGCGAAGGCAAGAGCAGAGTTGTACGCTCGGATGTTATCTCTGAAAGCTCTCCCTCTGGTGTCACCCGCTGTCAGCTGGTGATCAAGCAGGTCAGGCGGCGTAGCTAAAGAGGGAAGAACAACCTTGGCCTGCCCACAACAGAGTGGAAACTTAGGAAGTAATCTGGTGCTAGTTGAAAGTTTTTCACTTCCCCAGAATTTCGCTTCACAAAAAGTGCAGGAAAAGTCATACTGCCAACTGAAAACTCAGCGCTAAAGTTATCAGTAACCTCACAGGCAGATTGTGACCGAGTTAATTCAAGGCCTACTTAGAAATGAGGGAATTAGCATATAACTCAACCCTTTCCTGCATACGCTCAGCATGCTGCTCTGCTGTCTCTCCTGCTTCAGCGTGGTAGCATATTCCCTCTTCTAATCGAGGCGCGCAGCAGTTTGCCCGTCAGTCTGAGACTATAAATAGACCGACTGGTGTTCCCTCTGATTATCGAGGCGCGGAGCAGTTTGCACGTCAGTCTGAGACTCTAAATAGGCTGACTGGTGTTCCCTCCGATTATCGAGGCGCGCAGCAGTTTGCTCGTCAGTCTGAGACTCTAAGTAGGTTGACTGGTATTCCCTCTGATTATCGAGGCGCTTAGCAGTTTGCCCGTCAGTCTGGACTCTAAATAGGTTGACTGATATTCCCTCTGATTATCGCGGCGCTTAGCAGTCTCCTCGTCAGTCTGAGACTCTAAATAGGCCGAAAGGTGTTCCCTCTTCTTATCGAGGCGCGCAGCAGTCTCCTCGTCAGCCTGAGACTCTAAATAGACCGACTGGTATTCCCTCTTCTTATCGAGGCGCGAAGCAGTCTCCCCGTCAGTCTGAAACTCTAAGTAGACCGACTGGTGTTCCCTCTTCGTTAGGAGGCGAGCAGTACGTTCACTCTCCGACTCTCCATCTCGTCTAGAAGACTGAAGTTGTCTTTGCGTATCGAGACGGAGTCGGGTCTGCTCTGGAGTCTCGTTAGCTCGCTCCCAGCGCTTCCGTTCAGCTTCAGTTTTGAACTTCTTCCCCCCCTGAATCCCAGTCTTCCGTTTAGGAGGCATAATAATAATTGAATCTAATTCGTCAATGTAAAGAAAAAGAAATGTATGTTCTGAAAAAAAGTAAGTATTTATAGTCAGGCATACTAAAAGAAATACATGCAATGTGTTACAGGCACAAATGATTGGTTAAATTAATTTATTTTCAATCAATCAAATTGCAGCCTCAAAAAATATTCCTATTATGCACAATCTATTTATACTAATTGATGAAATCTGCTAATCCATTAGTGCTGCGAACTGAAACTGAATTAAAACTGTAACTGAATCACAACTGAAATAGTTTTAGCGATTTTTCTAAACTGTAACTGTAACTGTAACTGAAATGTACTCGTTTATAAACCTGTAACTGTAACTGTAACTGAAGTGTATTTTTCTACAACTGAAATTAAAACTGGAATGAATTTCTTCAAATTCAATTCCGGTTTGCAGCACTAGTCAGGCGGCACAAATGAAATTAGAAAAAATGAAACTAGATTATGTTGTCTGCAGACCTTGGAACCTAGATAAAGCGATTACGATTATTTATTGCATAGAGTATAATAAGGATTGGTAATAATTAACTAAGGTTTAGTCGTAAAATAGGTGAGAGTTGTGAATACCAAACTAAGTACGAAATCGTACTTGACTGTGGTAAAAATTGTAACTGAAATGAAAACTGTAACTGATTAAAACTGTAACTGAAATGAAAACTGTAACTGATTAAAACTGTAACTGAAATGAAAACTGTAACTGATTAAAACTGTAACTGAATTAAAACTGTAACTGAATTAAGACTGTAACTGAAATGAAAACTGTAACTGTAATTGAATGAAAACTGTAACTGAAATGAAACTAAAACTGTAACTGTAACTGTAACTGTAACTGAATTGAATGAAATTTAATTCCAGTTCGCAGCACTATAATCCATACTAACAAACCCTCGAATTTAATTGGCTAACATATTTTGTCACCTTCAAATCTGAATATTTCTCTTCAAAAACCAATAGATCGTTGTCGCAGTACAAAATTACCCCTATATACAAATTTTCAGCTTTCCTGGACTCGTAGTCTTTCCAATCAATTCTGGACAAACACACACACACACACACAAACAAACAAACAAACAAACAAACAAACACACAACAATTCCACTTTTAATATATAGATAGATATTCATTAGTTTACACTTGGTAACTGTGAACGCTTTAGCATTTAAAACTTTCTGACTTTTCAACTCATTGGGTGGTCCTTTCACATCTCTATTTTGAATCTCAGAAACCCGTTGACCAATAAAAATTTTTGTGTGCAAAATGCTCGAAATACCCGGTTTCCTATCCCTCCATAATACATTTCATGACACTAACTCGCACAATCTTTCCAAATGACCATATATGGGCATAGAATGTGCCCATTTTGGATGATTTATCATATTAATTTCTCGAGAACTATAAACTCCAGAGCTTAGCACTAAATTTCCAATCACATCCATGTAATATTTCAAACCCATTAGATTAACAAGTGAAACCATTTTCGAAAAGATTGCTATCCTATAAATTCCCGTTTACGCTCATAATAGTGTGAAAAGTAATTTAAAAATATATTATATCAAATATACATTTGGTTCAGGTTTTCTCAAATTTGGTCCTAATTGTTTGAAACCAAGACTAAACTAATGAGGACATATGTAATTCGGAATGATTTTTCAAACTAACCTCTAGCAGACAAACCTTCAGAATTCTATAGCTTTGAAGTTCGACTTGGACCGCAAAATTATCATAATTCGTTCAATAATGCAAAATTGGCTCTCTAAATGTAACTTCAAAGTGCTATAACTCCCAAAGTTTGTATGCTACTGATTAGTTTGAAAAATCATCCCGAATTACATATGTCCTCGTTAGTTTAGACTTGGTTTCAAACTATTTGGACCAAATTTGAGAAAAGCTGAACCAAATGTACATTTATTTTAATTGAAAATTGACCTTTTCATGTTGATACACACATTCCTCAGCACTAAACTGGTAGTAACAGCAAAAGTAGGGCTCAGATTCACTTGAAATTTTCAATGTATCTATACTTCACTGGGTACTATACGAAAACAGTCTCATCTCAATTACCAAATTAACCAAAGAGGGGACCTAAGAACTCAATCGATATTTGTAAGAGTTAAATAGAAGCAATAGTGTATTCATTGTATTACATACGTGTATTATGTTTTGCAAGTTTACATATTATCTCAGGGAGTGGACCTACATTTGGCACTTTGATGATACAAATTTTCAAAATTCAGAATTTGAAGTAATTGACGAAATCAGGACTATTTTTGGCGAAAATATTTGCTTCGCCATCCCCGTGTGTAGTCCCCTGAACAGATGGGTTACAAAAAATAGATTCACTCCAAAGAATAATATACATATTAACACTCTTTCAAGTATAGTCAAACTTATTCAACCAAATTTGAACAAAGTTTTGACCCGAACAACACAACATTCTGCTAAGAATGTTGGAAATGTCAATTCGAGCACCAGAGCCTATCATTGTGAAGGCTATTATCCAAGCTAAAGAGATACTACTGTATTTCTAGGTCAATTAACCGATTGGTGAACCAATTATCCGATTGGGTTAACCAATTATCCGATCGGAATTACTTTTGATTTTCATTGGTTTATCTATTTAGGATACTAGGTTGATTAGTATAAAACAAACTAATACGAAATAAGTATATTACTAAATATTCAAATATTCAATATAAATTATGGCTTCGAGTTCATACGATGCAGGACAACACTCTGCCACGTCATCTACGGTTGCTATTTTACGAGGTGGGAGAGCAATTTAAAATGAATTACGGCTAAGACTTATCGATGCCCATCAGTCGGGAGTAACCTATAAATAGATGATCAGATTGTATGGCGTTAAGAAGAATAACGCTTACAGAATTTGTACACCAGACAATATTCTACCTAGCTTTGGGGTGGTCCAAGAGGAAAAGAGTTGGACGATGATTCGATAAGTCTTCTCTTAATTTCCATTGAAGCCCGTCCCGATATCACTCTTGGCGAGATGAGAATTAAACTACTTCTCGAATGAGGGATAACTGTTTCGATATCTACGATCGCTCGGTGTCTTGAAGGATGCTTAATTACAGTAAAAAAACTTGAATTACTTCCAAGTGTACGTAATTCACCTGCTAACAAAGAATGTAGAATAACTCATTCTCTATGGTTGCAAGAACAGCATGAAATCGGAGCAAGATTCTGTTACGTTGACGAGTGTGGATTTGGCTTATATACCGCTCGGAATCGTGGTCGATCAATGCAAGGATTGCCAGCTCGAAGGGTTGCTGACAATCAACGAACTCCCCATGTCACTCTGATATGTGCTATCTGTCCAGGTGTTGGACTCGTCCATTCAAAGATCCTATTCGGAGGTGCTAAACAAACACATTTTGATCAATTTAGAAGTGAATTATTCCATTCTCATTTGGTTTGGCATTGGAACCAAGTAGCTCAGTTGACACGGCATTTATCGTACTTGACAACGCTCAGTGCTCAAGGACCAATTATACCAATAGAGCCAAACTATGGTAAGTGCAAGGAGAGATAAATTATTGCAATTATGTCCAAATGCTTTGGCTTAAATTACTCCAGAAACTTGCATGAATTCGTTCTACCATGTATTGACAGCAACAATTCCGAGAGCGATCCGCCTTGAAAATCTATAGGAGCTAGATTTTTCCAATATATATATCCAATAAATCACTTTATCCTATATTAATTAACTGTATTCATTACCACTACTATATCAAAATATCACTATAATTGTTGATTGCTTGAATCGGATAATTGGTTGCCCGAATAGGATAATTGACCGAGAAATACAGTATTGACGTTAGAGAGACTGTTTCCATTGGGACTAGATATTGCAGAGCAGACAGACACAGAGCACTTTGATTACAAATTTTATCAATACCATGGCGTCATTCTATTTGGTATAGCACGATGAGAATTAATCTATTTTTAAATATAAGCTTACTCGATCTCACAAGTTGAATCAATAAAATTATCACAAGTTGAAACAATAGAATTAGTTCTAACACTTTCAATTGAACTGAAGTATTAGTAAGAAGGAAACTAGTAACTCAATTCATAGTGGGCAAACCAGTGGAAATAGCGTATTTTTCATGCAACCTTATTCGTGAAATTGATATATTATCTATTTCTAAGATACCTAAGAATCAAAGAAATGTAATTACTTTTAGCACATTCCAATTGGTAGTGAATGTTTTTATGATATTTTATGCTAAAATCTATCAATCAGCACTTCAAGTTAGGAATTCATTCATGCTTTTAAAATTTCTGTAAGATAATTTAATTCGGTTCGGATGAAATTTAGGAGCTAGATATCTTCCACAATTGACAACTATGCTACTAAGAACGAGCTACAGTTCTTAAGGGTATTTGCACCTGTGATGGTTTAACTCAGCATCCATCTACCTTCTTTAAATTGAATGCAATATCATATTATCCTGGAATATGATATACTTCTTTAAATATTTTTCCCAAGTTAAGATTTAATATAAACATTCATGGGTGAATAATAAAGGATTGTTACTAAACCAAAAATATAACTAATTAAAACAATACATTTGATCGTCCAAAACTACTGTTTTGAGATTGCATACATCATTTTTGATTATGCGATTCGGTTTGCAGCTACCAATAACCTATAGGTCAATAATACTTCATTTATGGCTAACTGCTACCAAAATGTCTATTTCCCCTAATCTGCCCTTTTTGCCCACTGTGCAATTATGGCACAATTGCCGCACAAACGAAGTCCATTTTGAAAATTCGTGCACTGCGAAAAGGTATATACGTAATTCAAATCTCTAGCGAATACATATAAATTCAAAATTCGGCATTATTTATTGTACTTTAAACAGGTGTAAAAATTTGTCCAGAAAAATATAATCAAAATCGTGACCCCAGCACATTTGTACACATGAGACACCGATCCTGAAAATTTCGGTTCTTAGTTAATGAAACTCTGTTCTGTGGAGGAAATGCGGGTCGATTTTGAAAGGTCAGTCAAAAATTCAGTTATCAAAGTGGGGGTCTATTATTGTAAGGGGTGAACAAACTTTGTGACCCAAATCAATTCTGTTATGTTCACTCTACTAGCTATATGCATACTTATCTAACAGTGTAGTATAGTACCTGATTAATACGTAAATGAGAAATAGCTATAACAATACAATAGTTTAATAACACGTTTAGTATTAACGATATTTACAAATTTCCATATCATTAATGTAGTCTACGAGTATAATAGCTGATTTGTTTGCTTAACAATTTGCAATCATTAATACTATATTCCTCCCATCTTCGCAATTATCTCATAATATATGTGGTGAGGTCATATTTCCTAATCTCCAAAGTAATTGAGTAAGCGACTTTCACATTGAGGTCGAGTGCAACTTTTCCTATGAGTTCACTTTGTTTCTCAGTCTTAAGGGTAGATGCTGTCGTTTTCGTAGGAGTCGAAATGTCGAATTAATGAAGCTATAATCTGAATCAATAGTTAACTGTAGTTGTGAATCAATTGGAACTATGTCGTCAGATGACCAATCTAGAAGTGAACCATCCATTCGAATATTGGTCTTGGTCTCATCTTGTAATGGTTGACTTTTCGGTTACATTGTCTAACAATCTATATAATGATTAGGTGAACTCATTGTTCCTGTAGTAATTGCGATCTGTTCGAATAAGCGATTGGTAGAGATTCTGAATGCCATTTCCCTCTAGTCTAACAAGTGGTTGTAATTGATTAACATGACCACTTTAACTCTACCATCTGTGGTTTAATTAAAACATCCACTGGGCCTTTAACCTGAGCCACTAACCATCCTCCCTTCCATCGGTCATCAAGTTTCTTAGAAACTCCAGAATGTTGAAGGAAAAACATACACTGTCTGTCACTGTAAACTTCAGTGAATTCCTCCAGCTTGTGTGTGCATCATAATATTCTATTTGTCATCGCTGTGCCTGTAGAAATTTCCTACGCCATTTTCCATCAGTTTCTTTCCCAAGAATTGTTTTTCTGCTTTATGATAGGTGGGTCTCGCGATACATTATTTGGAAAGAATACCAGTACTGTAATGTAAGGGAGGAGAGGGGGGGTTGCTAGCAACCCCTTAGCTCTCCATTAATAATATCCAAGTAGAGAGAAATTGAAGAAAAATGAAAAATACTTTTCTCAATGGACCCACTGGGCGGGGGATTATAGCGCCCCGCCAGACTACCAGCTGAGTAATTGCTACGCCCTTCCAAAAACCCTGGATCAGCGGCTGTCACATAATATCGGAGCACTTGAAGGACCGTCCTATTGCTCCTTTCTATTAGAGAATTTCCCAGAGGATGATAAGGAGTAGTGTGAGTTACCGTCCTTGGTCGGAAAGGAGGAATTCAGGGATACCGAATCTAGCAAAGAAGTCCACCAATTTTTCGTAATGGTCTCAGCCTTCTGATTGGGCATTGGAATGCATTCCAGCCATTTTGTAAACTCGTCCTCGACTACTAAATACATCCGTGACTTTTGGAATAACAGGAACTTCAAGAATGTCACTTTAACTAATTGAATCGTTCTCCCAATTGGAGTATAGAGTAATGTGGCTCGACAATCGCATTCACGTTGCCGTCGAAATACTGCATTGAATCTCGTGTATGTGACTCAAAATGTGTAATGACTGGCTTTTCCTCCTTCAAGCTCCGCCTCAATGCCATGTAGAGATTTTGTGATGTGGTTACATCGTGCTTCAGGACGAATATTTAAATTTGATTATATTGAACAAATTTATCAATTCGAAGAGGCTTTTAATAGTACAGGAATACCATTTTCAACTAAGTCCATATAATTTGTCGCCACGTTGTACCTTTTATCCAGAAATACCTTCCTCCAGGAAAGGGTCTTGGATGTGTTTCAGAACAAGCAGATAATCCTCTCAATTACGCTTTATGTAGGTCTGGAATAGATACAAATGCAATCAAGATTTTGAAAGTTATCCAAAATGCATCTATAACGCAATTTCACCAACAACTCCATATGTTAGTCTAATTAATATGCAATTTACGTACTTGAGATGAAAAATAAACCAGTAATACATGCGAAAACGGTTTATCTAACTCGGTTTATTCTAACTTATCGGTTTATTCTAACTATTAGTAATGCAATCTTTTTGTAAGAAATTCCAATTATACTGTATTTTTCATCGGTTCTTTCTAACTATCGGTTTTTTCTTACTATTTTTATCTGAAAAGAAATGTTTAGAAAAAACCGGTTTGAACTGTATGTTAATTTTATGTTAATTATGATAACAAAAATAAAAATTCGATAAATATTTGACACCAAATTATGAAATCACACTAGAAAAAAATTATGTGATGGAAATATTTTATTCAAAACAAATTAAAAAAGTACATGAAGTGCTCTTTCTAACCTGTAAATTTCGTAGGGTCCGTTTTTTTTGACCGAGATTATGATTTCAGAGGCCCGTGGCCAGCCATGCATGATATATAACATATCAATCCTCAGCCCCCAGACACAGATAGCACACCATCACAATCCAGTGTCTCATCGTACCTAAACCATGGTATTTCTGCAAGCCAAGCCTTATTGAAAGTACCAACGCAGTGTTTTCCTTTGGATGCATGATTTGAATTCACATCAAGTACGACTTGATCAACCGGTGGTGGAGGTGCAATATATTCAGTTAATATAAATTAACTGAATATATTGCACATCCACATTCAATAAGGCTTGGCTTGCAGAAATACCATGGTTTACGTTACGATGAGACAAGGAATTTGTGCTGGTGTTCTATCTGTGTCTGGGGTCTGAGGATTGATATGTCACCAGCAAATGAGAATAAAGACAGGGTTGCCAAGAGCAGTTTTGTTACTGGCCGGAATAATTGGCATGGAGGTAAGTCGAAGCTTCAGAGGCATACTAGAGCTGATTCTGGTTCACAGCACAATCTGCATCACTACTTGGTGAGTGCCAAGGCTGCACACGAGAACCAACTAATGATCAAGGCCCAGGGCCCGTATTCACTAAGAAGTTAAGTACGTACTTAGTACTTAAGTACTAAATATGTACTTAAGTCGTATTCACTAAGATTTAAGTGTGTACCTAAGTACATTTTTAGTACAAAACTTTAGTAACATACTAAGTTAACTTAACTTATAAGAATTCACTTTTATTGACTCTTTAGACGTTGGTGTTTAATTAGAACATTGTATTATATTTATAGTAGTACTTGCTTTACTTTAGGGGAAGTTTATGATTCTATTTTCAACATTTATTACTATTGGTTGTTGTTTTCTAAAAGTTCTGTTTTTCTCAAGCACACAAATCACAGGAACTTCATTGAGAATATTCTTTTTAAAGTTAAAAGAATACAGCAAGCTATTACAATAGCATACCATACACTAATATGCTATGCTATTAAATATAATTAAATAAATATAATTCAATTTCGTACTTAAGTACGTACTTAGTGAATACGACTTAAGTATGTACATAACCAAGTAAGTACTTAGTACTTAGTACCAAGTAATCTTAGTGAATACGGGCCCTGGTCAGCAGACTGAAGAAGCAGGATATGGAAAGGAACAGGGTTGGTTTGGATGCCGTTATTTCTAGTATACAACACTTGCCAAGACAAGGCATGCCGCTACGCGGTCACGGTGAAGAAAAAGTTATCTAAAGTTTCAATGAGAAGTAAATGCTAATTTTATGGTTCTGGATACAAATTAATGTCTATACTAATGCAGAATGAATTTCCCAGGATGTTGGGTGACGATGTCCTGGATATAATTGTAAAGATAAAAAGTCAGGTTGGTTTCTTGCATCTTGAATGGCACTCAAGACGTCGCAACCCTCGAGCAAGTTTACATCTGTATGAGGTACGTCGACGAGGCAGATCTCAGTGTATGGGAAGAATTGGTAGGATTTCATGACATAAATGGAACCACAGCTGTGGCCAGACAACTTTCACTTTGTCGTAACATTAATGCCCAGGGAGATCCAAATTTGGCCGGATCACTTTTGAGAGCCGACCTATGCAGCTGTAAATGTATTAATAAACTGAAGATTTAAGATATACGTTAGTTACAATTAGTTTAATAAAAAATGATTTGGGAGAATCAACTCATTTTCTTGAATGAGTTGAATGAGTTGGTGAAGGAAATTTGAATGAGTTGGCAGACAAAAAATGAGTTGTTTTGCCAACTCAAAATGAGTTGATACAACCCTGCCGGAGGCCCTTTGAATTTGTCGCTATAAAGAAGTTTGCCCAAACTTTCCAGAGCGGCATGGGAGCTTAAATCGCGAGATATTTCCTAAAGTATCAGAATCAGGCATAAAACTTAACTAGCCAGAGGTTGGTCACGGAATCTTAATTTTTGACCCCACTATCCCTAGAGACATGAAAACAAGGCTCAAAGATATGTACGAGAACTTCAGCGATTTGAAGTTTATTTTGGGGTATGTACGTATACTAAATGGCATCTTTGGCCAAGTTAACCCAGTCCATAATGTAATCCAATCTGACTCAATGCCACTGGGAGAGTGTTCAAATATGATCGTTGCACTGACAGCTGCACTGAAAACAGACGGAGACTCTATGGATCATAGGCGTAGAGTTATTAATTATTTTACCAAAAGCTGACGGGGCGTGATTCTGTGTTTGAAAATAATTTTTCGCCGAGTTTTGAATAGCGGGGTGGTCGTAATTCCAAAATCAATTAATACTAACGTTAATAAGTGGTTGATCGAGAAATATAAAAAGTAGTAGCAATATCGGGATGATCGATATTCTGAGGTGGTCGTTAAGCGGGATTCCACAATTGGTATACTCGTAAAGTAAATTATTGATAAAATATCCGGAAAGTATAATTATTCTTGATTGAAATAGTCGTGATTTCATACTCTGTATATATATATATATAAAATTTCCGGAATTTTTAACAGAAAGGACGGGGCGAAGAGGCCTCCGCCCTGTAATGCATACGGGCTGACGGGGCGTGCCCCGGCCGCCCCGTCATACTCTACGCCTATGCTATGGATACCTTCACTCTATTCATGGCTAACTGAAAGAAGACAGGAATCGCGAAAATAGTGAAGAGAGAAAACCGGGTTGACTGGAAATTGATGATGTTGTCATTGAAAAATAGTATCATAGTAATTGGAAATATATGTCTTACTCTCTAGCAATGTCGATGACAAAGTGTTTTCAAGGTTAGGCGATTGACATTGCCAGATATTTCTTGAATATTTTGTTAAATTTTAAAGAAGGTACTGAATTCCCCAATATGAGCTCCCTCATGGAGCTGTATACTACATATATCAATTGGGAGTTTTTGAAGATGGAGATGGTTCAATGGAAGCGAGTTAGACTATTATCCAACTTGGTCCAAGATACGACTAGTTTGAAGTACCTTCACCAGTATCTTAGAGAGAATTCAGATCATCGTGTCGTGTGACCTAATTTGGTATAATTCCTGAAGCTCTACATTCTTCTAATTCGGACGTCATGTTCTGCCGAACGGGGATTTAGCTGCCTAAGAAGTATCAAGGCATATCTTCGCAGCACTATTGGTGCAGACATATTAAATCCATGCGCTTTATGCAACATAAAAATAAATAATGGGCAGCGTGACATCGGTGCAATCACTGAAGAAAGGATAGGAAGGAGTAAGGCCAGGCGCGATGCTAGTGGGGGGTAGGGGGCAGCCGCCCCTTTAAGTTAATCCTGTCCCCCCGAAGGGGGGCATGATTTTAGGGTATTCTCAAGTTAGAATCATATCGGATAACTCAGGCTAATTCCTAGACTCATGCCAAGAAGCTGGAAAGTGACCCATTACCCTGGACACATTACTAGAGGCTCGAATGTCTAAAAATTCACCTCGTTCGATTTTTACGAAAAACATACATACTGTTATGTATATATCGAATAGTAGCCCCCTCCTCTCGAATAATCGCCCCCACAAAGTAGCAAAAAAATGTATTACCACTGCCATAGTAAACACATACTTCGATTATATTCCCTAACACGATTATTAACCAACTTTAATAAATAAATTGTGACATGTGTGGCGAAAACAACAATAATCGCCGATAAAATACGCTAATTGAAATACTTTCTATCACTAAATACATATCTTAGTCACTTTCAGAAGTGATATACTGAGTTTGTGGAGTCCAGTGGACTAAATACGTATCTGAACGGGTGGACCATGGGTAAATCCACAACGGTGGGAGGTATAAATTGGGTGTGGCTTTGTGCACTCGCATCATTACCGTTTCACCATTTACCGTTTACATGCAAACTTTCAGATATATACCATTTGTATGAACTGTGTCTAACCAGTTTTTTCAGATTCTTAAGAATTCCAAATTATTTTCCTAAAGATAACGGGATTCCTTGGATTTTCATTGCCAAATACAGACAACTCCCGTTACAACCAAGTCGGTTATAACGAAGTATCTGAATATAACGAAGTCATTTAAATCCCATATAGCCTATAAGCTATTAATTTTACTCCGGTTATAACGAATTCTGCTTATAACGAACTGCGGTTATAACGAAATCCGTATATAATGATTTCCGTTTATAACTAAATTCAAATTGTAATAGGCTCTTTTTAAATCGAACTCTGCATTAACGAACTCCAGTCTCCAGTTATATAACAAACTCCGCGTGTAACGAAATGAAACTACGGTTCCGAGCACTTCGTTATAGCGGGAGATGATTGTACCTGGAAATGAACATTCTATAGTTCCTCTTGAACTATTTAGTTATTTTCTTCCAGAATAACATTATTTCTATATAAATACAAGCCCATTTATTAACGGAAAAAAGCAAATATAATTTCAAAAAAATCCCTGTTATATTAAATGAATTCCCTTAATCCCTATATAGTTTGTAAGTATGACAAGTTCATCGCAGCTCCATTGTTTTCTGATAAATTCTGACACATGGAAATGCTGCCCCCTGAACAATTGGTTGCCCCCCCCCAAGTTCGGAAATCTGGCGCCGCGCATGAGTAGGGCCATGATGAAAGTTTTGTAATGAGTAAGGATAGTCTGAGAAAATAATAGAACCTAAGCAGGAACACATACTATCTGGTAGCATTTATTACTCATTGCAAAGTATAAAAAAATTGTAATCAAATTAAGAGCTACAATAGCAATATCTAAACAAACGATTACTTTACTTTATCGCATAAAATTGAGATAACTTCAGTCAAAAATACTTAGCCATAGGTTTAAAATATGCTAAAAAATTCGGTGGGACAGCCCTCCCCGTCCGAACCGATTTTAGGATTCTGTTAAAAGCCCCTGGTCACTAGATAACATTCACATATCAATTTCAATAGTTCGAAAGGTAATGTCTGTATCTTAAAGGTTTAACTGTAAATTTATAGTGTTGGAAGTTGCACACCCTATCCGACCTAATGGAATCCATTAAAAAAGGATGTGCAAAATTTGATTAGGTTAGGCGTAAATAAGCATCTTAGAATTAAGACGCCTATAGGTAAGTGACTAAAATATATGAAAAACTGATGTAAATATATGGAAAAATTAAGAATATAATAGCCATTTATTTATAATTACGGGATTTTAGAACAGAAAGAATGTTCACAGGATGTATTAAAAAGATCTGAGGGTCAACAGACATAGGCAATGGAAGAGCATTCTTCATGTAATAATCAATTAAATCAACAACATTATCAAAAATATTGAAAGAACGAAGGTCTAAACTATATTTTGTGGGATTGCTTAGAATAAATATACCAAAGGTTTTCACATTCTTACCAGCTCTAACAGTAAGCAAAATATTTCCTGGTCTAGATTGACTAGTACGAACAATGAAATCACCCTCGTTCAAGAGTACTTCACAGGCAGCGTCACTAGTCAAAAAATCACAAAACCAAACTTGCTTAGTGAGGGGAATTGATCTATCAATAAAACAACTTGGTTTTTGAAAAGATTTATCATTAAAATATGTATTGCACTGTGATATTAGTTGATTTGAGTCAACTTTAGCAATATTAGAATCAATTGTATGTTTTGACATACGAAAGCAGTCATTATAAGAAACAAGTATGGGATTCTTTAAATAAACTCCACTATAGTATGTATGATGCAAAAGTAGGTGTTGTACGAGATCATTTAGGTCGTCGAATTCACCAGCAATAAGGTCAGTTGATATTGTTCCTTCCTCCGTGGTGTTTGCGTAAATGCATTGTATTTCTTCTTTGAAAACAAAACTAAGTATATAGTGAGATTCAGCTTCCCAAACCAAAAAATCACCATCATTTTTAAGGCAGCTTTGTACATATTGCTTGGTTACAGACCCATGCATCCAGGTATTCGAATTATTCTGATATAAATCAACAATTCTGGATCTTTTAGGCAAACTTCTCCGCGTTTGGAAATGAATACCTCTCTCAATCCGCACATATGTATTATGAGTTGGGATTATATGAGAATTGTTGAGATAATAGTCAATTAATTCTCCTACACACGAAAAGATTGGCTCATTCTTAATGTTGACACCTGAATGGGATATTAAAAGTGGGATTTGGAATAAGAGATCACGGTATAGTATAGAGAGAACTAAGTGACCTAAACTACAAGGAGAAAAGCTTAGACGAACAAGAAAATCGCCCTCACACTCCAGCATTTGTTCTGATTCGTCACGTGTTAATGCTCCATGAAACCATTCAAATTCCATAAGAGAATCATAAACTATGTTAAAAGAAGCAGAATCATCAAAGTGAGGTGCATTATCCTCAAAAATGTAAGAAGTTTCATCAGGGAAAGGGGTAGAGCCCGCCACGTTTTCCGTCACTGGTAGTTCTTGAATTTGAATCGAATCAATGAGTTGGTCATCTAGCTGAACACTCAGCTTGAGGTCAGATATTTTTGACTCTGTAACAATAGAATGGTATACATGCTTAAGAATGCAGCTTATATCATTAGAAGATCGTACCTTTGCCGGTATCCGAGATTTTGAAAGAGAGAGCTCAGCAGTAAACTTGGAAACAAAAGTATCCTGAATAGAGGGCCCACGCTTCTCAGCAGCGCCAACAGCATGAACTATTTGCATCGTTAGACAAAAGGGTGATTTACAAAATGGAAGAGACTGAGATTTTATACCAAAAAAGGTTTTTACACTTGCAGGACGAAATAGTTTGTAAGTGTTCACAATAATTATTTTAGGGATTTTGGACCATGCTGTTAACGGATCTACAAGATCATTAAATATAGTCTGATAATCAACACCAAAACCATCTTCAAATATTAAACTCTTTCCATCCTGGTAACCACTAAATATGAACAAAATACAGGGATATTGTTTCCGAGTAATAGAATAATTTAGTTTCTTAAGTAGTAACTGAAATTGGTCATATTTAGCACCAAATAGAGAAACAACGAAAAATCCGACCTCCTTCAATGTAAGGTTGAGATTCCTCTCATCAAATACAGATCCTTTAATCTGAGGGAACTTCACGTTTTTATCAACATATGAATTTACAATCAGGATAGCGTATCCAGTATATTCTTTAAAAGGAAGTATCGAAGCCGTTGTTAATTTAGAAAAAGTTTTAGCTAAGTATAATGTGTTATAATATAAAACTAGAGCTTAGCCGACAAGTTGTACCTGTTGAAGCACGAAAATTTAGTGGTTGATTGATTGATAGTAGTCATAGTACCCCAAGTTAAAAAGCTGTTTCGCACAGCTGTAATTTTAGATATCTTCGTCATGTATTCATACATGGCCTACTTAATATACGCTATATATGTCGCCGAGAAGGCCATTAAACAGATAGCACAGTTTCTAATATTAATTCTAGGTAAAACTATGTCTCCTACTGTTATTATTTGAGTTGTATATGGGGCAATCAAACATTGAGAGTCCAATGGAACCACTATTGAGAATCTCAGATTTGTGGTTAAGCTGTTTAGGCGCCATATAATGCTGACACCACAATATACTATATATACAATTCGAGTCTAATAGAACTAAGAGAAAATAAAGATATTTTGCTAATATACTTAGTGTACATTTTTAGAATAAATAATGAAATGAATATATATTACCCAGCAATTATATCTGTTATATGGACGAAAATAGTAAGTTGTAACTCGGATACTACTTGTATTTTTAGCACGTGGTTGCTTTATAATTTTAGCAGCCTTTGGAGTGTGAAATATCTCTCTCTATTTTGTATTCCTGTACTAAAATTACTAGAAAGTAGGAAGAAAATGAAATAAATGATATTTGAATTTTTGTCATTTCACCATAAATTGTTACCTTCACCATGAAATGGGGCATAAACAGCTTAACCACAAATCTGAGATTCTCCATTGGACTCACGAGGATTGATTACCCCATATACAATGCAAATAATAACAATAGAAGGCGTAGTTGAGCTTAGAATGAAATTCATGAACTAGTCTTCTATTTTTTGGCCTTCTCGGTGCATACACGGCCGTATATTAAGTAGGATTTAATAGTAATAGCGCGCTTCGCTTGCTAGGTCGCTTCCCTGCAGAACACAACCACACATCAACCGCTTCGCGGTTGATGTGTAGTTATACACTTCTAACATTGATGTACATGTTCTATTAAATTTTCTGATTTTATCACTTAGAGGGCGCGAATTATGTCATATTGATGAATTAATTAATTAATTAATTAATTAATAAGTTTTAAATTAATTAAGTATTTTCAGGTTCTCGAAATGTGACAATTACGTCAAAACATGGAAGGTATGAGAAATTTTGAGTGGAAACCTTAACTTGGTGGCGGGTGCCAAAAGTGACACCTATATACCAAAAATCACATTTGGAAACCGTCCAGTTTCTCCAATCAACTCGGAACATACAAACAAATATATACACACACCCAGGTTTGTGTTTTAATAGTATAGATTAAAACACAAACCTTTGATGACACGGACAAGTTCGAGTCTTGAAAGAAAATTCACAGCTACCATGGAATTATGACGTAATTGTCACATTTTGAAAAAGCAAATCAACCTATTGCTTCTAACTCACACTCCATGAGAGATAGAAACGTGAAAATCTAATACAAGAATAACAGTACTAATATATGCCCCAACCAGAATAACGTCATGATTTTAAATAATTTGAAAAATATTTGTATTCTAAATAATTGAAGTTTTATCCTTCTCGAGGCACAAGTGCCGAGTGTAATACACAAATCCACGAACTGGTTGCTGTGTGGGTTGCACCACGTCGTGAAGCGACCGAGCAACCGTATCGCGCTAGTTTGTTATAAATAGTAATTTAAAATGAATTTGATTACATTATTTGAATTCAGGACCCGTGTCACTGAGATTACTTAGTACTTAAGTACTAAGTATATACTTAAGTACTAAGTACGTACTTAGTTAAGTACATACTTAAGTCGTATTCACTAAGAAATATTGTTGTACTTAAGTACATACGTAAGTAAGTACGTCTTAAGGACGAAATTGAATTATATTTAATCAATTATATTTAATAGCATAGCATATTAGTGTATGGAATGCTATTGTAATAGCTTGCTGTATTCTTTTAACTTTAAAAAGAATATTCTCAATGAAGTTCCTGTGATTTGTGTGCTTGAGAAAAAACAGAAACTTTAGAAAACAACACCAATGGTAATAAATGTTGAAAATAGAATCATAAACTTCCCCCATAGAAAAGCAAGAACTACTAGAAATCTATTACAATGTTCTAATTAAACACCAACGTCTAAAGAGTCAATAAAAGTAATTCTTATAAGTTAAGTTAACTTAGTAGGTTACTAAAGTTTTGTGCTAAATATGTACTTAGGTACACACTTAAATCTTAGTGAATACGACTTAAGTACTAAGTACGTACTTAACTTCCAAGTGAATACGGGCCCAGCACACTCGGTAATCGCTATAAACAAATTGGAAGCGTCTCTGTTTCATAATTACAGACTGAATGAATTAGAAATAAATACGTCAGTATAATAGAGTATCCTTGGAGAAGGAAATAAACTCATAATCTGTAGTTGTTAAGGAATGTAAATCTTAGTTTTCAATTAGAAAATAGAAGCCTAACCGATCTCACAGGTTGAATCAATATTATAATAACGCATTGAAACAATAAAATTAGATTTAACACTTTAATTGAACTGAAGTGTTAGTAACAAAGGAAATTTGAAACTCAATTGTGGCACAAACTAAGTACAATTTGAAAATTCGTGCACTGTGAAAAGGTGCAAAATTTAATTCTCCAACGCAGGGGTCCCCAACCTTTCTCAGTCGAGGGCCGCAACTCAAATAAACTAAAATTTCAACAGCATATAAATTTCAATTTTTATTGTAACCTAGCATTAAATCTTTAAATCGAACGTTCCGTGCTATTGCAGTTGCAGGAGTATATTGATAAGTACAACTTAGAAAACGTTTTTCAGTCTGCTTATAGGAAATATCACTCAACAGAGACTGCTCTGATCCGTGTACAAAATGACATACTTCGTGCAGTTAATGCCAAAAGAGAGGTTGTTATAGACTTATAGTATTACTCGACTTGTCTGCTGCCTTCGATACCATAAACCACACAATATTACTTGATCGCTTAGAGAATACTTTTGGTGTAGGTACTGTTGCTCTTAATTGGATCAGTTCATATTTATCTGATCGTCAACAAAGGTTGTTACTGTAAAGTTACCTCACAATACAAGCCCTTATTATGCTGAGTACCACAGGGTTCAGTAATCGGACCAAAGCTCTTCACGCTGTATATTGGACCTCTGAGTTTGCTCATAAAAGAACATAAAGTTGATGCGATGAAGTACGCTGATGATACACAATTATATGTTAGTTTCAACTCGTCTACTAGAGCAGACACACTGATATCCCTTAAATCTTGCATAGCTGACATACGCTCCTGGTTGATAAAAAATAAACTGATGTTAAATTAAAAAAAAACTGAAGTTCTTCACATAACTTCTCGTTACCTAAAAACTGAGCCACTTCCACCTATTCAGATTGGTCTCTCTATCATTAGTCCAGCCCTTACAGTGCGTGATCTCGGAGTAGTCTACGATAGCCACTTAGTAATGTCATCTCATGTTACTAAAGTTAGTTGTGCTGCAAATAATGCTTTGAGGACTATTGGGCAATTACGTAGATTTCTAGACCGTAAAACTACAGAGCGTCTTGTCCATGCGTTCATTTCTTCACGTATTGACTGTTGTAACAGTTTACTATACGGGTTACCAATTTCAGAGATTGGTAAACTCCAACTTGTTCAGAATGCGGCAGCTCGCATGGTTGTCGGAGCATCTAGATGGGACAGCATACAACCTATTCTTCGGAAACTACATTGGCTACCAGTTAATAAACGTATTTTGTTCAAACTCCTCCATATAGTCTATAAGTCTCTCAGTGGACTTGCACCTGCATACATAGATGATCTACTGATACCCTATATTCCAACAAGGACATTAAGATCAAGCACACTCAGGCTCCTTGCAATACCTTCTGGAGCATGTGGTTGCTCAGGGTATGGTGACCGGGCTTTTTCTATTGCTGCACCCAGAGAATGGAACAAATTGCCTGAATCTTTGAGAAGAGCTCAAAGTGTAGAAACTTTTAAGACTCAGCTAAAAACGTATCTTTTCAAAGTATAAACGCTGTTCACGTTTTAACCCAATTCCTAAACATATACTTACTTCTGCACTGTTTCTTGTACATTGTATATATTATTTGAACTGTTTGTATGTATTGTTATTGTAAATCGCCCTGAGGTTGTTTCAACGTGGGGCGTTTACATAAATTAAAATTATTATTATATTATTATTATTATTATTTTTCCAATATTAAACAGTGTAAAAATGTGTCCAAAAAATTTAATCAAAAATCGTGACCACAGGTGCACCCATGAGACACCTATCCTGAAATTTTGAGCTCGTAGATGATAAAACTCTTATGTGGAGAAGATACGGATAAATAATAACAATAATAATAACTAACCAAGTCAGTCATTTCAATACTGTCCACTATACTAAAGTATAGTGGCACAGTAAAAATTGGTACCGAGAAAAAGTGTTCATTTTTTGGAGTTGTTCATTTATTGAAGATGTTCACTTTTGGAGGTTTACTGTAGATCAAACGTCACGGTGAAAGTTATGCATTCCCATGAGTTTCATGGACGCGGATAACTTTAGTTAATTTGCATAAATGATGAAAATCTACGCTACGAATATAAAACCAAGAATTAGTTAGTTAAAACACAGTTAGTTTGGTCCAAATAATAATCACTGAATAACAGTGGGTTGGTCAACAGTTGTGAGGTCACGGTTATGATCGGTCTTCACACTACGGTTAACCAGTTAAACGCCACTGAAAGTTAAAACAAAATATATAGATATTTTCTCACATAATATGTAAATTGTAGTACCGAAAAAGTATTTTTTAATCCAACTACACTATAAGTATAATAAATTGAAAGTTTATCACTGCACTTTACTTATACCTGTGTTGTCATCAGATATATCGTGTGACAATGGTTAATAAGTGTAAAAATATCATATTCTGAACAAAATGCGTATGATTCACACTTTTACCCAAAATTGTGATCTTATAATGCTAATATTAACATACCGTTTAAATGATCAACAAAATCCGTAACAGTTAACCGGCATTAGCGGCGGCTAACTGGTTAACCGAATCCAGGCTTGCAATAAAAAATAGAGTAAATTATTAGATGGGGACAAAGAACGAATCCTGGACGCTTGGCAGGAGTTAAGTTGTTTGGCACATCTATGAATAAAAGTACATTTTTCAAATTGGTATTAGGATGCTGATAATTCCTATTTCGAGGTGAAATTTAAAAATAGGAAACAAAAGACGTTGTAAACTATGTATACATTCTAATAGAGGGGACCAAAATAAGTAAACTAGTAGTGTATATCCATGATTTCACACAAATAGTTAATAATTAATAATGTCAACGGTACTAATTTGAAAAAATGAATTTAAAGTTAATTAAAAGGTACATCCACGAATAGCTTGTCCTATTGACATAAAGAAACCGAAAGTAAATGCTGTTTGACCAATAGTTCTGCCCAATCCGTATAGAAGATCTCTCCCATTGAGTCTCAGCCTGACTGCTCCAAAAGTGCCGAAGATAACACCAATGCCTGCGCCTACGGCCATACCCATTAAGAAACCAGTCTTCACTTGTTGAAAACAGCTTTGCTTTTGATACATTTAGGTATAAATACTAAGATGAGAAGTATTGAATAAAAGCGGTCAGCAGTAATATAATATAATTTGGTATTCACGTAATAGCAAGTGTCATTCTCCAAATGCTCGCTTGGGTCTGAGAATAAATTATTAATAGAACAATATCAATAATTGCTAATAAAGCAATTGTTATTAGGCAAACACCACTCTAATCGTTTCTACATACAAGGTATTATCATTGAGATGCGGGAGTACGACAATTCGCAACACCGACAACTGGCAACGCGACAACTCGCAACACCGACAACTCGCAACGCGACAACTCGCAACACCGACAACTCGCAACAAATCTGATTGGACAATTATTGAACTCGTACAATGTTGGAACAAATGTAGTTTAGGAACAATAGATGTGTATCCCATACACCTCTATTGTTCCCATAAGAAAAATCCCATTTGTTGTCACAGGAATTCTCGTAGTATAAATAGATCTTGTTATTTACAACGTATATTATTAACAGTACAATTTTTGCATTCTTTACACTATGGCAGAACTTCCGAGTGAATATTTCACTTTAACCCGGTCTCAGAGAGGAGCAATGAAACTAGTTTATGGGAAGCAGAGGAAAATTGGAGAGATGACGCATTGGCTGTGTGAACAAAGAGGCTTTTGCAAGGCGATTATGCATACCAAAGGCGCAGAGATTATTAAACGGATGAATGTTCATCTCCATGCACCAGATGGAAAGACAGCTATTTGCTGTGAAGTGAAGGCTAGAATAAAGAGAAAAGCTATAGACTCGCAAGATAGCTCCCATCAGATAATAGGCGAAAGTCTTCAAACTATATCGGAGGGTGTTGCTGCTATGTTACCGAAGCTCGATAGCCTCAAGCGCTCCATACAACGTCAGCGAGTGCGCCATCTAGCAGCTCCAGTACAACCAGCTACTTTGGAGCACCTCAATCTCCCGGAAGAATACAAGAAAACTTCTAATGGCGAACAATTCCTCCTCTACGATTCAGGTTCAGACACGCAGAGGATTCTCATCTTTGGTACACAAAGGAACCTGGAGATGTTGAAGTTATCCAGGATTGGTTAGCTGATGGGACGTTTAAGACAGCTCCTTCACTATTCACCCAAGTATACGTAATTCGTGCTTTGCGTGGAGGCCCTGATCTAATGAAGTATGGCCATCTATTGCCAAGTCTCTTTGTACTCCTACCAAACAAGACAGAGGCTGTGTATTCCAAAATGTGGGAACAAATCCAGCTTCTTTGTCCCCAAGCCGATCCTGCTGAAATGTTGATGGATTTTGAGAAGGCTGCGATTAACAGTTTCGAGCGCAGATGGCCCACTTGTATTGTGAAAGGTTGCTTCTTCCACCTCGCACAAAATCTATGGCGCAAGGTACAAGCAGCTGGAATGCAAGTCACATATTCCCAGGACGAAGAATTAGCTATCCGTATCAGAATGATACCAGCTCTGGCATTTGCTGCTCCTCATGAAGTACCTGCTCTATTTGCTGAAGTGGCTGGTCAGCTCCCTACGCCTGAGACAGACGATTTTATACAGTACTTCGAGAGGACCTATATCGGACGTACACTCCCAGGTGGTGCATTTCAGCAAGCACTGTTCCCTATCAGCATGTGGAACCATCACTTTGATACGGCATATGGCATACCTAGGACAACGAATGCGGTGGAAGCATGGCATCGCAGCTTCAATGCGACTGTTGGGTGCCATGGTAATGCGGAAATGGTTCGATTTTTTCAAAATAGGAAATAGTTCGAACAAAAAAGGAAATAGTTCGAATTTCATTTTGTATTGTTGGACCATGGATTCAAGCCGGGATTTTCTCATATCCATGGTGCAACAACACAAAAAAATTCGAACAATTTCCGGTTTTGGTTTTTCGAACAATTTCCGGTTTTAGTTTTTCGAACCATTTCCAGCATACCGGGTGCCATCACCCGAATATTTGGAAGTTTATTACTGCGTTGAAGTGTGAACAAGGTCTGGTTGAGATAAGGCAAGTCAAGTATATAGCTGGTGATCAGCCATATAAGCGGAAAGCTGCGCAAGCAATGAAAAAGCCTTGAGGGAATTAGTTGGGAGCTATCTACACCGTCCCAGGGTTGAATTCTTAAGGGGTGTAGCACATCATTTCAAAATGGGAAGTGACTAAACAAAATACACTGTTATAATGCATTCATTATTATTTAAATTTTATATTAAAAGTTATTATGACTGTGCAAATATTACAGTTCCTAAACTACATTTGTTCCAACATTGTACGAGTTCATTAATTGTCCAATCAGATTTGTTGCGAGTTGTCGCGTTGCGAGTTGTCGGTGTTGCGAGTTGTCGCGTTGCCAGTTGTCGGTGTTGCGAATTGTCGTGTTGCGAATTGTCGTGATGCGAGTTGTCGTACTCCCCATTGAGATTCTCAAAAATATTAATATATAAAAACACGATTATTCTTTGATTGTTTGTTTCTGTTTTGTCCAGAATTAATAAGAAAATCATAAGTTTGCATTTAAGGGTAATTTAATTAACACGCTAACAACGATCTATGAGAAAGCAAATTTTGGTACAATAGCACTATCTTACATGGCCTACTTTTTCAATGATGGCCAAAATCACTGTATGCACGTGATAGAACACGTCGAGACATGAAGATTAAGGGAAAGATCGCTAAAATTAGTCAAGAAACAAAAGTTAAATTTTTTCTAGCTCATAAGCCAAACTCTATGGGAAAAATTGAAATCATCACTGAAGCCAATTATACCATAAAATAGTATTGTAGTAGCATAGCTATGTACATACAAGCCAATTACGTGTCTAACATTTCGCTTCGTTATTAGGGTGTCAGATTCATTTTATCAGATTCCTATTCGAAATATCAAACCTCCTATTTCAAATTATTCTACAAAATGCAAAGCTACAATATTCATTATTTCAACTATTATGAGATTCTTAATTGGAGTGGGTCAGAATTCAAATGACTGACTTGGGTAGTTTATATTTTATGGCTGTATCCTCTCCTCCGAACAAAATTTCATTAACTAAGAGTCAAAATTTCAGGATATGTCTCATGGGTTACAGATGTCACCTGTATTTCAATCCCGATCCTTTTTCCTGATGTCTCTTACTTTTAAATAAATCCCATAAATCCAGTCAGTCTTAATAAATTTACCAACAGTATGGCAATTTTCGAGTTGTTAATTCCTTTAGATTCTAATTTAAACAAGCTGAATATACATTTAGAATCAAACCAAGTTATTTGTAGTTATTTTTATTATCTATTAACCAGGAGCCTTATTCACTATCATTTCTTAAACTTAATTAAACTTAAACTAAGTCTAAACAAAGTTTTGAATTAGTTTATGCTATGTTTATTCAACTTGGCAAAACTTATCTGCAAACTTAAGAAAACTTAAACTTAATTTCCCTTAAATTTAACTTAAATTATTATTTCCTCGGAATCTACGAACATTTTACTAGATCAATCTATTACCTTCCTTAAATGCAAATTATATTCCAATTAAATATCAAAACACGATTCCACCATCCAAAAATCAGGATATAGTACAGTAGTGTTTGTATACTACAAGAATGTGAGGTAAATAAATGAATTAATAAAATAATTGTCAAATAAAAGATATTAAAATGAAAAAAAAACATATTAAAATGAAAAAATCAGTTAAGTCTGGAAGAACTAGACTTAAATTTCTTCTATCGCACATTTAATCTACCTTGATTGATATTAGACTTCAAATAAACTTTAAATATTTCTTCTTTGTTCCTAATAATTTGACATTAATTGCGCTCAAAAATAAAATAAAGAAATATATATTTTAAATGATAAATAATAAATAAGCACTTGCCATAACTAAATTATACATTAGTTTTGTATTTAATTAGGATAATGCTCTATTCTAATCATATTTACCTTAACTTTATTTTTAAATTCGGTCTTAAGATCGATCTTAAGTTCGATCTTCATTCTTAGTGAATACACGTAGCTCTAAGTCGGTCTGAAGATTGACCTTAGTACTTCTTAGTGAATACGGCCGCAAACTTAGTTTGCTTCGTGAATACTGACTTAATTTCAGACTAGGTTTATGCTTAGTTTAAGCACAAACTAAGTTTAAGAAGTTTAAAGAATAAGGCCCCAGATTATTTAAAGTGATCGTGATGGATCAAAAATCCATTTCGAAAGTATGATAAGTAAAATTAGCACTTACAACTTTCTCCTGTTAATCAGCCTAGTACATGTAAACAGCAATAAAAGTGATGCATATTTGCTGATTTGAAATAAATAAGGACTAGTACGCGAAAAGCGGACATCTCTCTACAATGGACAAAATCATTGCCCCCAACGTGTCGGTTATTCGCAGACTTCACTGTATTCGGTAAGTAATCATATGAATTTATAGTAACTAAAGAATGAGTAGAACAAAGAACGTTTATAAATATTTACTGTAAATAAGTGAATAATATCGATCCCAAATGTTCTATATCCAGCTATCATTAAATAGAATATACTGTACATACACCATTCGAGTGAATTAACTGTTTGCATGTAAGAAAAATTGTCCTGTGTATGTCAAGACTTATTTGAAATGTTGCATGCAACTTGTATGCAAATAGAGCTGTGTTCTATTTAAATGCAACGCGTTACTTAATAATTCATTGGATTGTAGGTAACAAATTTGAATCGTGTATGGTGAACTTTATCTAATCGATTAATAATTTAGGAAATGGATGCCACTGCATCGTAGATTATCAATTGTTTAATAATAAATTACAGGAAGCAAATTACAGGAAGTACAATTAACAACTGGGTATTGATCGCTTATTTCTTTAATTAATTTGGAGAAAGTAGCTTCTACATTTATTTTTCTCCAACATATTTCTGCCAAATAGGTGTCCAATAGTTCCGAGTTAGTAGTCATTGAATTCCTCATCCTTTTTTCGCTTGACCCTGAGTACATTCCACAGTTTGGGTATGTAATCCAGTGGTGGGATTTACAAAATCTAAGCTGTGGTTAAAGGTTAAGTGTTGGAATGTGCTAGCAGGAATTAAATTATACAAGGCCCATTCATCAGAGTAGATACTCAAGCAGACATGGGGTCAATCCTTTTCAAAAGGGCTTAATTCCAAGCCCATCCCTTATGGGAAGGGCTTAAGCCCAAGCCCTTATGGGAAGGGCTTAAGCCCAAGCCCTTTTCTAAGCCCTTTTTGAAAAGGGCTTAAGTCCAAACTCAAGTCCATAATAAAGGGCTAAAGTCCTTTTACTCTAATTATTTAGAAATCCATACCGTATTATATTGAATAAGTGCCTTGAAAAAGGGCTTGAAAAGGATTGAAGCTCACTATAAAGGGATTAAGTCCAAGTCCGGACTTTAGCCCTTTTATTAAAGGAGGATTTAAGTCCGGATTTAAGCCATCTCAAAAATGGGCTTAAGGCCTTTGAGGCTTGGCCCCATGCCTGTACTATATAGTAGTCCCAGGGAGAATATACTGTTGTATGATCGGGAGTCCCAGGGTTGGAAATAAATCATTTATTTTTTTCTCAAATCAAATCATTTAGATTAAAATTATATCAAATCATTTCAAATCAAATCAAATGAAATATCTGAAATTTCAAATCAAATCAAATCAAATATTTGAAATATTTGAAACTTTCAAATCATTTCCGAATCACTGTCAAAACGTTTAAAAATTTTGAAAATGATCTTATATATTTGAAATTGAATTGAAAATGACGCGAAATTATATTAAAGCGATTTGGAAACGATTTGAAAATGATTTAAAGAATATGATTTGAAAATTATCTAAAATGATTTGAAAAATGATTCGAAAATGATTTGAAATAATTTCAAATCAAATCATTTGAGAATTCAAATATCTTCAAATCAAATCAAATCAAATCATTTGAGGATTCAAATAATTTCAAATCAAATCAAATCAAATCATTTGAGAATTCAAATTCTTTTAAATCAAATCAAATCAAATCAAATATTTGAAATATTTGATCAGATTTACAACACTGAGATTCGGGACTCAAGTTTTGCTGTCCGATCAAGTACAGGGATCATAAAAACCTCCTTTGTCTCTCTATCAATCCCTCCAAATATCCATTGACCAGAAAGTAATCGACCTCAGGAATATTTTCTGTGACCGAATTTTGATTCATCTATTTCAACAATATGTCCAGGTCCGTCAATTGGTTAGGGAATACTAGTTAAAATACTTCAACACACAAGTCACGAATAAAGTTCTTCAATCAGTGAATGTATGTTCTCCCCAACCAAGATTCTTGTGTAAAAATGCCGTTGTTTGCAGATTATCAGCCCAGAAATAGAGAAATTCTACCAATTCGGGTAATGGTACATTGGAACCTTCGAAAAATGAACCAATTCTCAGTGACGCGAACTTTTTGCAGTTTTTCCCGTACATCACCTATTTCCTTCTGATATACATGCAAATGCTCCAGGACGGATCATGCTACCCTATTTACATAGCATCCCTCTAGCTAAAAGCCGATTTGTCTCCAACCACATGATACAGGTATCTTCGTCTATAGTGACAGCACGAAAAAGTTGTTTTAATGTCATTTCATTATCAGTCGGGAAGATAGTAGGAACAATAAAAGGTTGGAATGAAGGAGCAATTGCCATTAATGATCAATGAAAGAATAATTACGTGTGATATGTAAATGTTCAAATTTAGAATTGTCGTCTCTGGAACTTATTTATATTCATATAAGTGGTGATTTGTATGTAATTTTGGAATTTAAGTTATCTAAGGTCTTTACCACTTGTAGTTTGCATGACACTTTTATGAAACCAACAATTGTTTAACAATAATCATTCCAATTGTAATTTGTAAAACTTACAACTGACTAATTTAGAGTGCTTCCAATTGGATTGAGGGTTTCTGATTGAATTTTATCATAATGATTCATTACTGCATAAAAACCATTGGAATGATTGCAATTATATGTATAATTCTGTTTGGTAATAACAGAAAACATAACAATATTATCATAGGATCTACTTCCTCCGAATTTCAGGGGACCTACTTTGTATTTGGGCAGCAGGAGCCGACGCGGCTCTCCAATTTTTGAACTTTATTCTTTTTTATTAATTATTACAAATCTTCAGGGCCCGTATTCACTAAGATTACTTAGTACTTAAGTACTAAGTATATACTTAAGTACTAAGTACGTACTTAGTTAAGTACATACTTAAGTCGTATTCACTAAAAAATATTGTTGTACTTAAGTACATACTTAACTAAGTACGCGCACAGTGGGCAAACCAGGGGAAATAGAGTTATTTGTTAACACCCTTGGATTACGAACTTTTTTATTTTTTCAGATTCACCATTGTTTCAAACCTAGAAATACTAATTTTCGAAGTCATATACTAGCGGGGTAACGAATAATATGAATTGGAATGACTGATCTAAATATATTTTCTATCAATAATTCTGTTGTGATATTACGATCGTAATCAAACTTGTACGATTTCTACCCATATGATGATTCATACTATCAATATGTAATTTATATCAAGACTCAAGACTGTAACTTCTTGATGTCATTGCTATAAATACAATTTCATTGTGGAATTGAAGCTAAATTTACAATATCTTATGGAAGTATTTATGGATTTAGGACGGAAATTTATATGCCATTTTGGTTCAAAAACATTAGGTGCTCGGTCGTGGTCACATATTCTAATGCTTTTAAATGTTACATAGACATATTAGCAAAACATTTATATTAGTTTTGCATCCGCCCAAACCCGCCCCGGAATGATTTTTTTCAATTTACCATTGTCCCCTCAGAAAATTCATATAATGTAAATTGAATTTGTCCACTAATTATCCAATTAATTTAGTTTTTTTCTTCCATTATCTGATAGTGATAATGAATAACAAAGCAGTTTATGATATATTAAAGTCAAATCTCTCAATCAGCATACCAAGTTAGAAATTCATCCATGCTTTTGAATTTCAGTAAATAATTTTATGAGATCCGGAAGAAATTTAGGAGCTAGCAATGTTCCATATTATACAACTATGCTACCTAAAACTATCTAGGGTTTCCTAAGAGTAATTGCACCTGCGATAGTTACACTCAGCATCCATCTACCTGAGATATAGAATACCTAGGGATAAGACTAAGATTTCAATTATTTTACCCAAGTTTAAGATGTATTATCAATAATCATGGGTGATTAATATATGATTGTTACAGAGCCAAAAATTTAATAAATCATGAATTTACCATTGATCGTCCAAAACTACTGTTAGGAGACTACATATATCATTTTTGATATTGCCATTCGGTTTGCAGCTACCGATAACCTATATGTCAATAATACTTCATTAGAGTCTATCTAGCATAGTTTTCCTACTCCCCCTTACACCCTTGAAAATGCCCACTGTGGTACGTACTTAAGTACGAAATTTAATTATATTTATTAAATTTTATTTAATAGCATAGCATATTAGTGTATGGAATGCTATTGTAATAGCTTGTTGTATTCTTTTAACTTTAAAAAGAATATTCTCAATGAAGTTCCTGTGATTTGAGTGCTTGAGAAAAACAGAACTTTTAGAAAATAACAACCAATAGTAATAAATGTTGAAAATAGAATCATAAACTTCCCCTAAAGTAAAGCAAGTGCTACTAGAAATCTATTACAATGTTCTAATTAAACACGAACGTTAAAGAGTCGATAAAAGTAATTCTTATAAGTTAAGTTAACTTAGTATGTTACTTAAGTTTTGTACTTAAGTATGTACTTAAGTACACACTTAAATCTTAGTGAATACCAATCTTAGTGAATACGACTTAGTACATACTAGTACTTAAGTACTAAGTACGTACTTAACTTCTTAGTGAATACGGGCCCAGGAAAATACATCATTGCCAATCGTAATTTATTTCAAAAAGAAGTACTCCAACCTAATGATTCATGATTCAAAAGAATATCTTAAATCAAAGTTAATAAATAATTAATCTTAGGAAATCAAGAATCCTGATAGAAGCTATTAATTTATGAAATCCATGTTAATTGTAGTTAATTTGGTGAAAGCACTTCAGTCTCGGTAGTTTGGCGACAGCACACTCATTAATATTGAAGCAGGATTTGTTAATTTGTGAATAAATTCACAACAAATTAGTCTTAGACTATTTAGGCTCAAGAAGTTTGCAGAAATAATAGTCGGTAAAAACAGATAGATTTAACTTTTTAATTATCCTCTTAAGTAGTTAAAAGCGAACTCAATATACACTATATTAAGATGGTATACTCTGTACGACCAGGGGTGGTGAATCTGCTGTTAACAGCAATTTTGGCTGTTTGCTGTTAACAGCTAAGAATTCGTCCCCAATTGGCATTCAACCTTAACTGCATTTAAGTCGCCTTTAAGCTGTTAACAGCCAATGTGAGCTGTTAACAGTCAATTCTAGCTATTAACAGCCAAATCAAGCTGTTCTAATTCAACAATTGCATCAGTAAAAATTATTGAAAATGGGCAATCAAAGAAAGTTATACTCAAAAATGTTTAGATTCGAATTGCATATCGTATTTACATAACAGTGAAAATGAAACTAAATGATTATATAATAATATGTGAATTATTATTGCAATGGTCAGCATCTAGCTGTTAACAGCTTCGATTTTCATTTGCTGTTAACAGCCACTGGCTGTTTCCATCCCTGTCTATGACATGTAAAGAATTGTATCAATTGATGGCTGTAAATATATTATTTTTTTCCAAAATCAAATCAAATCAAATCATTTGAAATATTTGATTTGATTTAATACCCTGATTGAAATGGTATAGAATTGTTTACTAATTATTTAAATGGTGTTATTTGATATGAAGAAGTTTTAATTAATTAATGTGAACCTTCTAGAATTTTCTAGAATCCGCCAACGCTTCTCATATTATATAAGTATTTCTAGACGAACTAATGTGTGGCTACCTCTTTGGGGATAACAGACAACACTGCTTGAACTGATACCAAGGCGCATAGGATTTTGATTGTATTTCCATTATGGTATTTATTAATGGGAAAGTAACACAAGTAAGAATATTGTTGTAATCTGGAAGGATGCTTATTTACAAAATAGTATGAATGTTGACAAATTTGAGCTCCAAGATTAATATTGTAGGTGGTCATTTGGTCAAAACAGTATAATTAAATATTAACATGTAATATAAAACAGGCATTAAGCAACTAGTATATATTGATTCTTTCGAACTAAGTATCGTCAAAATGGGGATATAATCGAAAATCCGAAATACGGAGCTCTCACATTTGACATTCTTTGGATCCAAATTTCCATCAAATCTTTACGGAAGTGAATGGATAAGCACCGGTAAATAATATACATTCAAATTCAATCGAGTTTCTATAAATCTGTAAATCTGTTGAGGTTAAGATAACTTTCTTAAATAGATCAGTGACTGAAATCTAGTTGCCAATGAGAAAGGTTGTTAATATGCAATGTTGAAACCAATTAATTCAATATTCGGGTTGATGCCGAACATCAGTATATAGTATTTGGTTGGCAACCAAATATATTCGGTTGACCAGAAAATACTTTTCAGTTGATGAGGTACATGATGAGGGGCAGAGGAGGGAATTTAAACTTGGAAATTAAACGCATCGTCATAGCTAGCTACATCATGGCGGTACGCGGTCGCTCAACACTGAATTCATAGATTGACAAGTTATCGGTTTTCATTATTATACAGACTAATAATTAAATAAAAATCCAAAATTGCAGCTGTGCCGACGCATGTTCCTTTGGTGGCACTATATTTTGGTGGTGGTTTATTTATAGTGCCTCCAAAGGGACATGCTGTCGGCATAGCTGCAATTTTGGATTTTTTTTCGCCTTGTCATCATCACCATGAAGGTGTTAAATTATTTCAGAAAGGTGTTTCAAAAGGCAACGACCCTTAGTGAGTTGGAAGTTTCGTTTTAGCTCACTTCATTTCAAAGATATTCAAGTTTCAATAGAATATATTAAGTGATGAGTCAGCATTTTTTATGTGCGTATTGGGTGATCGCCCAACACTATCCAACCCATTAGAAATATAGAATTCACAAAATTGTAAAACACATTTTTTTGACGATGTCATCAACACCTCAAGGTATCAAGACCCATTTGTAGAGGTGTCACGTGGCATAAGGATCAATTGATAAATTAGAAGTTTGTTTCTATCTTGTATCATCTCTGAGATTTATGTTATTTAATTAATTATTATATATAATAATTAATATTATTTATAATATGACACCAATTTCAATGTCAACTTACAATTATTAAGTTAAATTATTTTGTCATAAATAATTAATTAATTAATTCGGCTATCAAATTGCAATTCCGCACACTCGATAACCCCTAATAAACAAATTGGAAGCATCTATATTAGTCATATACTGACTGAATTAATTATAAATAATTACGTCAGTATATTCATAGGGCAACAGTATTCCTGCAGTAAATATAATCAGATAATCTGTAGTTGTTAAGGAATGTAAAATCTTTGTTTTCAATTAGAAAATAGAAGCATACTCGATCTCACAAGTTGAATCAATATAATAATGAGTTGAAACAATAGAATTAGATTTAACACTTTCAATTGAACTGAAGTGTTAGTAAACAAAGGAAACTTGCAACTCAATTGTGGCACAAACGTAACCCAATTTAAAAATTCGTGCACTGTGAAAAGGTGTAGAATTTAATTCTCTATCGAATTCATATAAATTAAATATTCGCGCACTATTTATTGTTCTTTTTCTAATATTAAACAGGTGCAAAAATGTGTCAAAAAAATTGAATAAAAAATCTTAACCCCAGGTGCACATCTGTAACCCATGAGACACCTATCCTGAAAATTTGGGCTCTTAGTTAATTAAACTCTGTTCTGTGGAGAGAATACGGACCAATAATAACCAAGGCAGTAAGATTAGAATTGGGCCACTATACTATAGTATAGTCGGCACAGAAATAATCTAATACCAGTTGGAATAGTGAATATTGTAGCTTAGCATTTTGCAGAACAATTGAAACTGGAGATTTGAAATTTAGAATAGGAATCTGATAAAAATGAATCTGACACCCTAATAACGAAGCGAAGTGTTAGACATGTAAATTGGCTTATATGCACATAGCTATGCTACTACAATACTATTTATAGTATATTTGGCTTAGTGATGATTTCAATTTTTCCCATAGAGTTTGGCTTATGAGCTGGAAAAATTTAACTTTTTTGTTTCTTTACCGATTTAAGTGATCTTTAGACGAGTCCGAATCTACTCAATACGAGTACTCAGAAATTCTAGAAGGTTCATAATAATTAATTAAAACTGCTTCCTATCAAATAACATCATTTACATGATTAATAAACAATTCCATACCATCTCAATCAGGGTTTAAAATCAAATAAAATATTTCAAATGATTTGATTTGATTTAATTTTAGAAAAAATGCTAAACTGATACAATTGTGTACATGACACACAGAGTGAACAAACTGCATGTAGTGTATATGCGAGTTGCTTTTAACTACTTCAGAGGATAATAGATAATTTAAATCCTAATCTGTTTTACAGACTAATAATTATTGAGCTTAAAATAGTCTCTGAGTCTAATTTGTTGTGAATTTATTTAACAACTTAACAAATCCTGCTTCATAGTCAATATTAAAGAGTGTTGTCGCGAAACGACCGAGACCGAAGAGCTTATACCAAATTAACTACAATTGAACATGTTTTCACAAATTATTAGCTTTTATCACTACAGGTAAACCTCCCAAAGCGGCACTCATCGGGAGAATGATTTTGTGCCGCTTCTCGGAGGTTGCCGCTTTGGGAGGTTGCTCGTAAGGTAAAACTCCCAAAGCGGCACCCATCGGGAGAATGATTTTGTGCCGCTACTCGGAGCTGCCGCTTTGGGAGGTTTACCTGTATTCTTGATTTCCTAAGAATTGTTAAAATTTCTTAACCTTGATATTAAGTGATTCTCTTGAATCATAAATCAATAGATGGGAGGACTTCTTGTTGAAATAAATTTGGATGGCATGAATGATATTTCCTGAAGGATTTGTAATAACTAGCGCGCTTCGCTTGCTAGGTCGCTTCGCGACCTAGCAAGCGAAGCGCCGTTATACTATGAAGGTTATGAAGGTTAGGAAGAAGGTTATGAAGGTTAGGAAGCGCCGTTATACTATGAAGGTTATGAAGGTTAGGAAGAAGGTTATGAAGGTTAGGAAGCGCCGTTATACTATGAAGGTTAGGAGAAAATTGTCACAAGATGGACTTGTACCAAAAGACCCAATTTCAAAGCTACTGTTTCTCAATCGGTAATACATTCATACCTGGTGAGTATAGCTATATATAACATTAAAATTTAATCTCAATCTTTATGTTAATTAGTATCCTTTAAAATCTTATTAGGTCCAATATCGCATTCTCTTCTTCCCTCTGCCGGTATTTTTGGTAAGCACTAAAATACGCGTAGATATTAATATTAAGGCCAGTTCCCAGATATTTTACTCCAGCACAGGCTATTGTTAATGATGTTTTTATTGACCTAGTATACCCCAGATTGTAGACATTTAATATTTGCAACTGGAATATGCTTGATCTACTCACACGTGCTAAGTGTTGGTATCTTGATACAACTTTTAAGGTAGTCTAACAACCGTTTGTTCATTTGTTTTCAATTCATGCTTTCATAAGGCATGGTCCGGTATGCAAACAAACTCCACTTGTATTCGTTCTCATGTCAAGTCGTCGAAACTAGTGATTATAATTTGGTTTTAAATCAAGTTTACGATATTTTACCCAACACCCCAGTGGTCACACCAGGGGTTTATGTAGGATTTTCGTGGCTGGCACTTTATTATGGAGGCATAAATTTTCCGGCACCCTAAAGGTATTAGCTATAATACATAATCAGTATAATTAAATGGTGCGGCACTATTTTAAGGAGGTAAATTGCTACGGTGCACAAACAGTTGTTTATCCAAGCATTTCTGGACCAGAAAATCTGGCCATACACACCCGGCACCTAAATCGAATCGAAATTCACTCACTTTTTCACCAAAACTGATGCCTGGCCGGCACTTAAAAGTGCCGGCCAGGCACCTAGATAAACCCCTGGGTCACACGAATGCTACTGTATTTCGAACTAGCGTTTTGGGTTTCAATTCCATCTATTTTCCCAGAAGCATGTTTAAAGGGTTGCGTATTCCATTGGGTACAGGCAGTTTGGAGGAAAATACAAGAAACTAGAATTGTGCTTGCTTACAGGTAAATCCAATTGTTATTTAGAATTATTTTTTTGGAAAGTTTATTTAATAGTCGCTCGTATCATACCTTAGAGAAGATGATTCAACTCGTAAATACCTTAAACGATTGATGGCGCTACCGTATTTGCTATCTGAACATATAGTTGAAATGTTAAAGCGATTGCGTAAAAAAGCTGAAACTCACTCACTAATGTCACTAACAAACTATATATATATAACATGGATTGCTAACAGCATTTGGACGCCAAATTCTTGGAATGTTTATAATCAATTAATCAGAACAAATTATGATGTTGAAGGGTGTCACTCCAAGCTTAACAGAGCTGCAGCTAGGAAAGAATAACTTGCAATTTATTTACAAGTGGAACTACTGTCAAAAGAGGAAATAAATAAATATATTCACTCTATTACCTGTTTGAGTTTCATTCGTCACTATTCAAATAATTTTAATCAAGAAAAAGCTAGTCGACCTACAAGTCAAACTTGTCCACATGGGGAGAAGTTGCCTCGACGCCAGAGAAGCCGTTTTCGGTGGAATCAATATAGGATCTGTAGTGCTTGGGACATAGGCGCCGAAAGTGGGGGAGTCAGGGGGTGTTACACCCTCCTCTTTTTTGTCAGGGAGGGTTTCACCCCCCCTGGCTGAGGAAACAGTCAGGGAGGGTATACCCCTCATGGTCAGGGGGGGAAGGGGTATATTAGATATATTCTTTAATGGGCCCCAGTAAAAATTGAAGGAGGGCAACATAAAAAATACAATGTTCAATATAATTTAAGACAATGAAACGTATAATTCGTACGTATAATTCATTCAAAACAAATCGATATCTGGGTGTCTCGCAGTCCGTTTTTTTCTGCGGGACATGCCCCCTTACACCCAAAAGGACACTCCACGCCCCCCCTCAACTTTAACCTCATACTTGTAAAATTTTGCGTCCATGCACCATAGGAATCGTTATTTTGACCTTTAACATTAAATGTAAAGTTATACCCCCCCTGGCGCTCGAGAGTTTCTGCGCCTATGGCTTGGGAAGACTACAGAGCAACTCCAATGACACTGAGGGATTCCAAAGTATTGCTAGACAGATGTGCCCATCTAATTGGACCCACAGAATAGATGTATTGAAAAAATTATATGTATTGAAAAGTTATTCTACGCATTTATGTACTTCTTATTATACGCATTTATGTACTGCTTATTATACGCACTTATGTACTTCTATTCTAAGCATTTATGTACTTCTATTCTAAGCATTTATGTACTTCTTATTCTACACACTTATTACACTTATTTACTCATTATTTTTAATTGTACAAGTTAAGAGCCAATAATGGGATAGTATAAATTGTGAGATTATTGAGGCAGGTTGACGAAAAAAAGGACAAGTTGGTATTTGGTACAAGATAAAATAGGTACGAGTCGACCAAAAAAATTGGTACAAGTTGGTTTTTGGGACGAGTTGACTGGCCCCCAGCCACAATATTCATTATTTAAACTGTTATTAAATTCTAAATTGTAGTGGGCCAGAATTCAATGACTGCCTTAGTTAGTTCATATTTTATGTCCGTATCCTCTCCACCGAACAAATTTTCATTAACTAAGAGCCCAAATTTCAGGATATGTGTGTCTCATGGGTTACAGAAATCTCCCTGTGTTTTCGATCCCGATCCTCTTTTTCTGATGAGTATTACTTTACTAAATCCGATAAATCCAGCCAGGCTTAATTAAATGGCTAACAGTATGGCAATTTTCGAGTTGTTAATTCCATTTACAGTATAATTACAAAGATGAATATACATTTATAATCAAACCAAGTTATTTGTTAATATTTTTATTATCTATTAACCAGGGGCCTTATTCACTAACATTAAACTAAGTCCAAACTACGTCTAAACAAAGTCTTGAATTAGTTTATGCTTCTCAAAACTTATCCCAAACTTACTTTTTGCATATACTTAATGAAAATTAAACTGAGTTTTCTTTCAAATAAACTTAAATTATTTCCTAGCAATCTACGAACATATTTACTTGATATATCTGTTATCCTATCTAAACGGAATTTATTATTCAAAGAAATATCAAAACACGATTCCTCCACCCAAATTATGATATAGTACAGTACGTAGTGTTTGTATAATACAAAGAATGTGAGGTATAATACATGAATAAATAAAATAATTGTCAAATATAGTGGGGTCAAAAATTAAGGTTCCGAAACCAACCTCTGGCTAGTTAAGTTTATGCCTGATTCTGATACTTTAGGATATAACTCGCGATTTAAGCTCCCATGCCGCTCTGGAAAGTTTGGGCAAACTTTTTTATAGCGACAAATTCAAAGGGCCACCGGCAATCATTTTGAAAAATTAAAGCCCCTCTCTGAACATTTCATAAATTGAGATTAGAGTATTTTTGAACAGTATGCAATAAGTAGTAGCTGCACTGAAAATTTCAACTCAATCGGGACTATACTTTTAATGTAATAACCTTTTGAAGATTCTTACGTCATTTGTCACCATGGGAGGTCCCTTCTTTAAACTATTTTTTTAAGGGATTTGAAGCATATCTCATCCTATATACATGCGATAACCTTTTAACTCGCTATGTAGTATGTCTCCATGTAAATCTCGGTAATAGAACTAAATTTACCACTTTGACTATACAAAAATTAAAAATCCAGTCATTTGACGTCAAAAGTGTGATAATTATATATATAAAGTGGCCGAATAAAACGATTATGGGTCAATTTCTTTGCTTCGTCACCCCCATGTGAGATCTCGAGAAGAGTCAAAGTGGTAAATTTGGGTCTATTACCGAGATTTACATGAGACATACTACATAGCGAGTTAAAAGGTTATTGCATGTATATAGGATGAGAGATGCTTCAAATCCCTTAAAAAAATAGTTTAAAGAAGGGACCTCCCATGGTGACAAATGACGTAAGAATCTTCAAAAGGTTATTACATTAAAAGTATAGTCCCGATTGAGTTGAAATTTTCAGTGCAGCTACTACTTATTTCATACTGTTCAAAAATACTCTAATCTCAATTTATGAAATGTTCAGAGAGGGGCCTTAATTTTTCAAAATGATTGCCGGAGGCCCTTTGAATTTGTCGCTATAAAAAAGTTTGCCCAAACTTTCCAGAGCAGCATGGGAGCTTAAATCGCGAGTTATATCCTAAAGTATCAGAATCAGGCATAAACTTAACTAGCCAGAGGTTGGTCACGGAACCTTAATTTTTGACCCCACTAATACAAGCATATTAAAATGAAAAAATCCAAATTGCAGCTGTGCCGACGCATGTTCCTTTGGAGGCACTCTATTTTGGTGGTTGGTTAATTGATAGAGCCTCCAAAGGAAAATGCAGGCTACACAGCTGCAATTTTTGAATTTTTCGACATGAAATCATCACTATAAAGGTGTTAAACCATTTCAGAAAGGTGTTTCGGAATGTAACGACCCTTAGTGAGTTGGAAGTTTCGTTTTAGTTCACTTCATTTCAGAGATATTCAAGTTTCACTATAATATAACGAGCGATGAGTCAGCATTTTTTATGTGCGTGTTGGCATAAGGAGCAATTGCTAAATTCTAAGTTTGTTTCTATCTCTGAGATTTATGATATTTAATTAATTAGTATTTATAATTATTAAATTATTAATAATTTAATACCAATTTCAATGTCAACTTATATTATTTAAGTTTAAATAGTAATAAATTTAATTTGGCTATTTTAAATTCAATTCCGCCCGCTCGATAACCCCTAATGAACAAATTGCAAACTTCTATAAAAGTCAAATAAATACTGAATTAATTATAATTAATTACGTTAGTATATTAATAGTACAAGTGTATTCTTGCAGAATGAATATATTCACTTATTCCAGTGGTTCCCAACCTTTTTTAACTCGTGAACCCCCTGATACCCGAAAATTTGGTTGTGCACCCCCAGGACAGGGGTTTATCTAGGTGCCAGGCCGGCACTTTTAGGTGCCGGCCAGGCATCAGTTGTGATCAAAAAGTGCGTAATTTTCGATTTGATTTAGGTGCCGGGTTGGCATTTAATTAGGTGCCGGGTGTATGGCCAGATTTTCTGCTCCAGAAATCATTGGATACACAACAGTTTGTGAACCGTAGCAGTTTACCTCCTTAAAACAGTGGCGCATCATTGTATTATATTGATTTTGTATTATGGCCAGAGGGGCCAGATGGATCAAAATCATAATCCAAATCCATTCAGTAATCCATTTTCCACAGGAATATAGATCCAAATCCAATCCATATCCATATGGAATACTGATATCAAATCCATGTCCAATCCATTAATCCATGAGATCCATGAGATCCATGAAATCCATCAGATCCATCAGATCCATGAAATCCATAAGATCCATGAAATCCACAGATCCATAAAATCCATGAAATCCATCAGATCCATGAAATCAATCCATCAGATCCATGAAATCCATAAGATCCATGAAATCCATAAGATCAGTCAAATCCAGTATGTATAAACTTTAATTATTATTATGTAATGCGATATCCTTGTTTCAATTTTCTAATTGATTTCTTCTCACTTTACTTGTTAGAATTATTTTCAATAGAATCTAGTATCACACATACGTTCTGGTACAATGTGTTACTAGTTTACGAAATGGATTTTCTATTATGTTGTAGATTTGAATAGGCGTATTGATTATATCGAATTTGATTCGTGTATTCTGTTAGTTCAATTGATAATAACCGTTGAAATAAATCATAAATTACCACCTGTGCCTCCGTCAGTACCATGCAGGCACTATAATCGCCCAACATAGATACTGATAGTGCCTGCAATGGTACTGACGGAGGCACAGGGGATAATTTATGATTTATTATATCTAAATTCAATGTAAAGTGTCATTCAATATCTCTTTCAAAGTCCGAAAAATTCCAAGAATGGCTTGCTCTATATCTACAAAAGATCCTACATTAATGTCAACGAAAACAGACGTTTTAGCTTGGGTAAAGAGAGAGGAATATTCCACTGTGGAGACATCCTCTAAAGCTCCATGCTGGGTATTATTACGCCTAATCCATATCCCTGATTATCTTGTCGAATGTCAGTTGGTCATGGACAACAAACGAATAGTAGTTGGATATGCAATCTGCATTGCATGTAGTGAAATATTCGCGACCAAGATAACGAAAGAAAACAAATTGATGGCATCGGGAACAACTCCACTAAACCACCATGTAGAAAGATGTGTCAAGACTCAAGGTTCAAAGTTGAACGATGCCCGCCTGAATTTCCAAAATTAGATGTTAAAATTAGTAAGGAGGACCAAATTTTAATCAAAGAAAGTCAGAGTGCACTAGTTTCAGGTGGAATTTTGCCTCTTAGTTTATGCGACAAGGAGGTATTTCGAAATTTTTCCCAAGTAATGTTACAAATTGGATCTAAGTATAAAAACCCCGAAGCAAGTAAAGTCCTCTTTGGTAAAACAGCTGTTAGAGAAAATATCCTCTTAAAACTTGAACGCTGTAAAAGCCTCATTAAAGAAGCAGTTCGATGTGCTAGAGATTCCTTCTCAGTTGTAACTGATATGACAACAGATCAAGTGACCCAAAGATCATGGACCGATCTCACCTTCATCTGGGTAGAAAATTTCAAAATCCGACGAGGACAACACGCATGCAGACACTGGGAGGGAGGGCGACATACAGCAGAAAACATTAGATCTTTTATAAATGAAGAATTCGAAAATATTGGCATTGATGACATTTCGCAAGTGCAAATAGTTACCGATTCAGGCAGAAATATTGTCGCTGCCGTGTATGACATGCGCAGTAATCGCTGTGCGGCTCACAGACTCCATACAGTCCTAAGTGATGCATGGGAATATGCAAAAGAACACAACAACGAAATCCTAAATCTGGATCTCTTCTGCCGCAAGCTTGTAACATTTGTAAAAGCATCCAGCAACATACAGGAACACCTTCCAACGCGATTGAAACACGGGGGTAAGACACGGCCTTGGCGTTCACTATACCAAATGTTTCATTCAATATACATCTCATATGATGCTCTAGGAGTGGTTTTGCATCAGAAGCGTGAATTGGTTAGGTTGCAATCGATTTATAAACATTTACTGAACGAGGTTTTGAATTTGTTACAGATAATGTGTCCATTATGGGACAAACTAGAGACAGGTGACAAGCCCTCACTACAAAATTGCCTTGTAGTAGGGCATATTTTGATGAGGAAATTTTCACGAAGAACACAAGGACAAGGGGAGATTGTACACCCAGGAATTGAACTATTCAAATCCAATTTCATCGCAGTGTTGGACACTAAATTCTTTAGATCATTGAACTTCACACATTCTATAGCGATTTTACTTGGCATCACATTGAGGGATTTCACTTTCCTCGAAGATGAGACAAATCGACGCAAACAAGTAGCGCAAACGGAAGGTAAGCTGTATTTGAATTACGTTTATTAATTATATTTTTGCATTCATTTTCATATTGCATAAATAGACGATCTCGTAAATGTTGCCTGCGAATATGTCTACAAACATGCTGTTGATCTGATACATCCCAAACAGACCAGACTACCCAAGATTGTACAGTGGATAAAGACATCAACCCTTCCCCTCTTAAGAGATACTGCCCTGAAGACCCTTTTTCTGAGTTTAGAAGTTATGAAGTTCGGAGTGAGAACACCCAACTTCTGCTAGATAACCCTGATGAGTTAGTTCGAAAAGAAATTGCTAAATACAGAGAGATGGCAAGCAGTGCTCGACAAAATGAAATTTTGATGGTGGCTAATTAAGCCACCACTCACTTTTTCTGGTGGCTAAAGAATAAACAACGGCCGATTTAACAAACCACTGATGACTTAACAAAGTTCTAATGCCGTAAAACAACACTCATATCAATAACAAATAATGCAACGATAAAGATAATCTACACCACGTCTAATAATCCACAATTGATGGTAGATTAGTTAAGCCACCAAAGGCAATATTTGGTTGCTTAAATAAGATTTTTGGTGGCTAACGCCACCAAACCACCTAATTTGTCGAGCACTGATGGCAAGCCCCCAAGTCGGCAGCGATTTTAATCCATTAGAATGGTGGGGTCAGCATAGACAGACTCTACCTATACTGGCTGGTGTATCATGCGGTATCTTCTCAATACCTGCTACCTCAAGTGAGTCGGAACGCCACTTCTCGTTACACAAATCGATACTCACCGCAAGGAGGGCAACATTGAGCCCCAAAGCTACTGAAGCCCTTGTAGTTGTCTCAGCCAATATGGCCTCTGGCCTTATTTAGTATTATTTATTCCATTGCTCATTAGAGTCATGACTCCTGAACTCTAGGGCCCATAGTATTGCCTAATTCAGTATTGTCTAATTCACGGCCTATATTTTATGATGTGTCACTTGTTTAGTAATTTAGTTCTGGGCTCCGTCCAAATTCCAGTCTAGTAAGTGAATTATGGAAAAAATATTTTATGGATTTTATGGATTTCATGGATCTGATGGATCTGATGGATTTCATGGATCTGATGGATCTTATGGATTTCATGGATTTCATGGATCTGAGGGATTTCATGGATCTGACGGATCTGAGGGATTTCATGGATTTCATGGATCTGAGGGATTTCATGGATCTCATGGATCTGATGGATTTCATAGATCTCATGGATTTCATGGATCTGATGGATCTGATGGATTCCATGGATCTGATGGATCTGATGGATTCCATGGATCTGATGGATCTGATGGATCAGATGGATCTCATGGATTTCATGGATTTCATGGATTTCCTTGGAATTTGGAGAATCCAAATCCATCCGATATCCATGAGTTTGGGATTTGTCAATCCAAATCCATCCAAAATCCATGGATTGTGGATTTGATGGATCATAAATCCATGAAATCCATAATCCATAATCCATCCAGATTATGGCTAATACCTCTAGGGTGCCGGAAAAATTCTACCTCCATAATAAAGTGCCAGCGGGAAGTCGGAATTTGTCCTAACCAGCTTTTGAATTTGTCCTAAATTCTGAGTTCGGAATTTGTCCTAAGCCCAATGTCTGAATTTGTCCTAAAATCAATCCGATCTCGGGATTTGTCCTAAATCTAAATTCTGAATTTGTCCTAAAGAAATTCCGAGCTCGGAATTTGTCCTAAATCTAAATTCTGAATTTGTCCTAAATTAAATCCAATTTTCGGCTGATATTGGTGGTCCTACGTCTGATATTGGTATCAATATGTAACAATTATTGTTTCACGAGTTTCGAAACAAGAATAAATAATTACTACAAACCGACTTAAAACAATAGATGTTATTAGTTATCGGCTCCAGATAACAATAGATGTTATTAGATAACAAACAAGTGATTTAGTTAACAGTTATTACGGGACAAAGGAACGATTGTTGAATTTGAAGTATATTTCTATCTTGAACCATCTTTAGTTTAATGCCATTCATTCATTATGTATTGGCATAGCCTACTCTATATATGGTCTGACATTAACCTAGAAAATATGGACCAAGGATGAAGGAGAAGATGGTAATATTTATCCAAACACAATATTTAATTTCAAAAATAATAATAATAATCAACCATATTTATTAGAAATATTCTTGAAATATATACAACTATTAATCAGATTTTATTCCAAACTCTTCTATTGACGTACTATCTCATCCTTTTAAAAATTTCGCTCTGGTATTTTATTTATATTAGCTTCTATTCATGACTGACTCTTGTTCTGTCCCCGGATGACCATGTTCCTGTTTTCAAGATGCCTCGAAGTCCACCAACCCTGAATCACGCCTGGACATGCGCTCTTCGTCGCGAGGATATTGGTGACCTAAAGGTGGTCTATGTATGTATAAACCATTTTCGAAAAGACAACATAGACTACACTTTCAAAGTCCCAGAAGGAGATGGTACTTTACTGAAGTACCGCGGGCGAAGGCAAAGCTGAAGGAAGGCGCTGTACCAAGTTTACTGCCTTTATAATCAATATTAGGAGCTAAATAATATTAGGAGCTAAATAGATTGATGCTACAGTATATCCATATATACTAGCACGCTTCGCGGCAGAACCCAACCACACACCAACCGCTTCGCGGTTGTTGTGTGGTTTATATACTTCTAACAATGATTATAAAGCGTAAATCGGCCTAAATAGTCAAATTTAACAAAGTGAAATTTTAGTGATTACGTCATCATGCGATAATGAGTAAGCATATTGGCAATCTGGTGTGACGAACCTGTCCGCATCATTAATGTCCATGTTCTATTAAAGTTTCAGATTTTTATCTCTTAGAGGGCGCGAATTATATGCAATTAAGTGAATTTTCAGGGTTCTCGAAATGTGACAATGACGTCATAACTTGTCGAGGTGTGAGAAATTTTGAGTGGAAACCTCAACTTGTTGTCGGGTGCCAAAAGTTACCCCTATATGCCAAAATCACATTTGGCAACCGGAAACCTAATGGTTTTCAATTTTTAAATTGGAGCCTCTCAACCGCCAGTTTTTTTTCAACACTTTGCGAGTTTCCCGTCCGGGTATTCTAGAAGTCCGTGACAGAGTATATCCGTCCCCATTGCTGCAATTAGTGACATCCAAGATATTGAATCTGTTTTGCAGGAACTTGCTTTAACATTCAACTCTAGTTCTTATTGTGATTATTCCCTTAAGTTCGGTTGTGCATCCTTTCAAGATGTCCGTCAATTATATAATTCAGAAAGAACAAGTTAGTCAAGTTAGCTCCTTTTTTGACTATGAAGTCCTGTTTCCGTCTAGCCTTGAGCGTCAAAATGTAAACTGGTTTTGAAAGTCGTTAACGAATTAACAATATCTGCGCTAACTATCCAGAACTATCTTGCGTTATCCAGAATATAGAAATAATACTCCTGAGTTTGTTGATACCCTTCTTACTGTTTGGAAATTATTCAACGTTAATACACCATTAAAGGAATACATTTGAACGATAATTTCTCTAGACCTTTGACTTTGAATGACGAGCGATTTCTATTTTTGACTCGTGTAGTTTTTGGTTAGATGCTTGGCAAACTTTACCAGAAAAAATTGGCAAACTGAGTAAACGAATATACACCAGTTTTAGACATGCTTGTATTGCCTTACAACAAATTACCAACGAATTGACTAATCTTGTGGCTTTGCATATGTATTGTCCTCCTTTCTACAGACGGATCCCTTGGATTACCATTTCGGTCTACACCGTTTGAGTTCTAATTATCACATCTATCTTCAAATCCTTGAAACTGATATATCAACAAGTGATTGTGGTTCACAGTTGCTTCAATCATTACCCTTTATTGCAGGCTTTTCTGTCCATCAGTACCTGAAACAAACAAAACCATGTCATGTCTGTCTACATATGCTAACAGTTGATAAGAATTTCTACTTGATTTAGACCTGAACTCTTAGTATAAACTTCTGCAGCTAACGGACCTTGGCAGACTTAAATATCCATCTGAGCCAGTTTTGAATTCCATACTTGTTTTATGGAAGACCTTTAGTGGCATCGAAAACAACAAACACCTGTTGGTGAAACTTGTAAGTGGACCTTCTAGAAAATATTAGTTGAACTTTCGTTGATATATTTGGAAGATAGTGATAATCGTGAATCTCATACATGGGTTCAAGTCCGGACTGGAATTAAGATTTATATTTAAAATCCCAACCCATTCTGAATGGGAATGGGACTTAAGCCCTGAATCCCGAAATTGAAAGACTGCGACTAGGAATTAAGTCCTATCCTAGGGAATGGGAATGGGACTCAAGTCCTGGAATCCCGCATTTGAAATACTGGGGCTGGGAATTAAGTCCTATCCTAGGGAATGGGAATGGTACTCAAATCCTGGAATCCCGGATTTGAAAGACTGTGACTTGGAATTAAGTCCTATCCTAGGGAATGGGAATGGGACTTAAGCTCTGAATTCCAGGATTTGAAAGACTGTGACTGGGAATTAAGTCCTATACTAGGGAGTGGGAATGGGACTTAAGTCCGGAATTGACGAAATGAAAGACTGCGACTGGGAATTAAATCAGAAATCCCATTCAGATTGGGAATTCAGGGAATTAAATTGGAATTGAACCCATGTATGCGTGATCCCAGTATTTGGAAGTCTACTTGTATTAGCTGTGATGTGTTTAGTTGGAACATCTTATCGAAGCTAGTCTCTACCGCAGCGAATTGCTTTCTTGCAAACAAAGTTAATAATTATAACTCGCTGGTTCTTTCAAAAAGTATAGAAAATCGTAAATTAAAGAAATTCTATTAATCAAAAATCGTAACCCCAGGGGCAAATTAGACGGCCCATCCGCACCTAAATGCCAAGTTTCAGCCCATCAACTATAAAGCTCTGGCCAGGGCACCGTCTACGGAGAAAATATAAAAATCCAAAATTGCAGCACTATATTTTGTTGGTTTTTTATTGATAGTGCCTCCAAAGGAACATGCTGTCGGCACAGGCTGCAATTTGGAAATTTTTTCCGCCCAGTCATCAGCGCCTCAAGGTGTCAAGAACCATTTGTTAATTGGTCCGAGTCACAAGGAACGGTAGATAAATTTGAAGTTTGTTTCTACCATAAACCATCTTGAGTTTAATGCCATTCATTCATTATGTATTGATAATAAATTATATTATTAGTTATTTATTTAGCAATGTTATCCACGGTTGAGTTGAATTAAGTCAACAAATTCCTTATTTAATTTAATTTGTTTTAATTCATTAAATAGTAATACTACAATTAAAAAGAAGCCAGCTGCAATTTATAAGTTAAATCAATTTAAATATCTCAAGTTGAAACAATAGAGTAGGATTTAACAAGTTAAATCAATATAATTATTACAAGTTGAAACAATGGAATTAGATTTCACAGTTTTACTAAAATTGAAGTGTGAGTAAACAAAGAAATTTCAACCCCCATTTATGGCAGAAATTAAACCCTTTATTGAAAATTTCTTCTCCCATCAGACGCAGAATTTTATGGTGAATCCCAATGTGAAATAAAATTTGGGGGTTTAGTAAAAACATCACAGTGGCTTCAAATTACATTTTAGTGGAAATAGGCATTTTGGTAGCAGACAACTACTCATGAAGTATTAATTACATATAGGTTATAGATAGCTGCAAATTGAATGGCATCATTAAAAATGATGTATCTAGTCTAATAAATGGAATTCCGGAGATTCACATACAATTTCATCAAATATTCTATTTTGGTTTGTTAACCGTACACTGCCTAACGGGGGAGTTGCATTTGTTAGAATTTTGAAGTTGTCATTTGTTAGAATTTACTTAACTGTCACTTGTTAGAATCGGTTTTTCAGTTTACTGTCACTTGTTAGAATGGTTTTTCAGTTTACTGTCACTTGTTAGAATGGTTTTTCAGGTTACTGTCACTTGTTAGAATCGGTTTTTCAGTTTACTGTCACTTGTTAGAATGGTTTTCAGGTTACTGTCACTTGTTAGAATGTTTTCAGTTTACTGTCACATGTTAGAATGTTTTTTCAGTTTACTGTCACTTGTTAGAATGGTTTTTCAGGTTACTGTCACTTGTTAGAATGTTTTTTCAGTTTACTGTCACTTGTTAGAATGTTTTTTCAGTTTACTGTCACTTGTTAGAATGTTTTTTCAGGTTACTGTCACTTGTTAGAATGTTTTTTCAGGTTACTGTCACTTGTTAGAATGTTTTTTCAGGTTACTGTCACTTGTTAGAATGGTTTTTCAGTTTACTGTCACTTGTTAGAATAATTAGTTTTTCATTTTAAGATTGGTAAATATTTAAGGATTCTCAATTATTTTTTTCTTTAGTCAGAATCCATTTAAATCACCCCATTTCTGAAATCTGATTCTTTATTAATAACGAATACTGTTTATGACTGCCACTTCACGTATGAAATGTATACACGAACTACCAAATAGTAGTATATATTCACTAACTTTACCTGTTACAAATATTATTATCATGGAGTACACATCAAATGAATACAAGCGGAGCGTTGGAAGAGTTTTTACAACTCAAGATGGTAATAAATATATCAAATCCAAAATTAAGGGGAATTTTATGTACCTTCGATGTGTGTTATTTAGGGGTGGGTGTAAGGGTTCAAGTAAACCATGAAACCAATTTAATCATACCTTTGAATTCGCATAATCATAATGTCGAAAAGTATCAAACAGAAGTTTATCTATTAAAAACAAAATGCAAAACTATGGCCAGGAATTCCCAAACAAGCCTTAGAAGAGATTTTGATAATGTTACAAGAAATGATCCTTGTGCATGTGATATCTCCTTCAGAGAATGCGAGTAGGGTTTGGAATTATCCGTAATTCGCAAATATCCGGATACCGGATACTCTTTCATTTAGCTATCCGGATATCCGGATATCCGTTTATTAGCATTGCACGTTGTAATATTTAGCACAGTTGGTTATTTGTCTCAATATATATAAATAATTCCGTGAACATGATGTTTATGATAAGGCATCTAAATAATACTGTATGTAGAAATGGAATATATTAAGAACTAAATCAATGTACTCTAAGTCTCTAACTAACAATCTAATTCTTTAGCTTCCTAAAGTAACTTTTCAGAAAACATATGCTATCTAAGGTATCATCACCCAGCCTAGATCTAATTTTGGTTATAAACAAGCCAACAGTGCAAAGGGTTCTCTCAGATTCGACGCTTGTTGGAGGTATCGATTCTAGAGCTTCTAAGAGTAATGTGAAATGTTTTGACTTTGTGCCAGTCTTTAAAAAAGGTCTTTATCATTCTTTATAATATGATGTAGATTTGTTTGGATCGGAATATTAAATCTAGCTGTTGTCGATCGATAAATAGCATTTTCCAGTTCACCTAGAATGATTTCAGTTACTTGCATGCGATTTGATTATGTTATTTCGCCAATTTCAAAGGAAGTCTCTTGTTCAACCTGGATTTCATCTGAACTTTCTCCATTATTAAATGTTTCACAATCAACAAGCACTGCTAGAAAATAATCTCACTAGTAATCTTTATCTGTTTTCTTACTTACTGTTTCTATATTCTCGTTGAAACTAACTTGGTGCATAAAACGGCAATGATTTCGCATTGCACTGGTACATCCTCCTTTACAACAAATTGAGGCATTGCAAATGTTGCATTTCGCTAGATCGCCCTCTCGCAGAAAATGATCCCAAACTTCTGATTTCTTCCCCATGTTAATCACATTAACTATTTCGGAAAATTATAACTATTAATTAGCTACTCCAATGTACACCAATAGAAACATCTATGCATATGTCGAAAGTGTTTACTGTTTAATAAAAAACAATTATTATCTGACGATTGAAGCAATTCAATGACAGTGCAAGTAGATTAATTAATCGTATCAAAATATTATTGGATTAATGATTACCACATGATTCCATTGAAAATATTTAATTTGAAACTCAAGAGTAAAATACATATAAGCTTCTTAATTAAATCATGCGGATATCCGACTAATCATTATCCGGGTATCGGATAATTGTGATCGCTTTAACATCCGGATAATATCCGGTTATTACTATCCGGATTCCAAACTCTAAATGCGAGTCATCCCTCTATCGAGCGAGACGAAAGTTACAACCGAAAATTCCGCTTTCTGCTCCCGAGTTTGTTGCTATGCTGCCAACAACAACATTGGGGAAATACTACAAGTATAGCGTGACGAGAAGTGAGCAAACAGGTGTAATCTTTTATTCAGAGCAGATGCAGACATTTTTGGATGAAGTGACCAATATTCAATTTGATGGTACATTCTTTACCGTTCCAACTCAATTCTCTCAGCTCTGGACCATATTTGTATCTGTGGGAAGACATACTCTGCCAGCTGTTCATTGTTTAATGACATCAAAGAGCCAGGAGCTATATCAAGCAGTATTGGAGAGTATTTGTACTAATATTCCTCAATTCCGGCCATTAGCGAGTATGTCAGATTGGGAACCAGCAGCAAGAAATGCTTTTAAGTTGGTGTTCCCTCAAGCGAGAATTTACGGATGCTGGTTTCACTACACCCAGAGAATTTGGGCTAATTCACAACAATTTGGACTTATACAAAGTTTTGGAGATAATCCAGAAGTAAAAGCTTACATAAAACAACTAATGGCAATCCCGTTTTTGCCAGCTCCCCTAATTATTCCCACTTTCAATTTCCTTCTAATGCCAGTTATACAAAATACTGAAAAATTAAAGCTCGAAAAACTAAAAAATTATTTCAAAAAACGTTGGATAAATCAAATAACTCCTGAAGAACTTTCTATTTATGAAATCAGCATCGCTACAAATAATGGAGCAGAAAGCTATCATTCTAAACTCAAATCAATAGTAAGAACTAACCATCCAAGGATATGGACGTTTATGGAAACTCTGATGAAATAATACAGGATACAGACAATGATATAGGACGTTTACGCATAGGCAGATAAATCAGTAGACCACGAAAAAAACAGGATATTAATAATGAGGAACGTAGGAATACTTGCAAACAGAAGTTGTCTTGTGGAGATTACAAGCCAATGGAATTCTTGAAAGCGATTAGCTATACAATTGGCAACATTAAATCGCAAGAATTTATTTCTTCAAGTGAATCAGAATATTCCGACGAAGAAAATGTTGAGCCAACTGGAGAAAATAATAAATGTATTATTTGTCTTGCGCCTCGTACAGAAACATGGATCTCCATGCCCTATAGACATGCCAATTGCTGTACAGAATGTAGCCACACAATTGAGGAGCTAGGACACCCTTGTCCTGTGTGCCGTACTATAATCGAAAGCCGCTTTCAAATATTTACTAGTTGACAACATTTAATTATGTTATGATCTTTCCAGATTTATATTTATTACATCTTGATTTATATTTATTATATCTTCATTTATCCTTGCATTACGTTCTTCCAGATATATCATTAAAGCTATCGTTTATCTTTACTAATCTAATAGTTAAATATTTAATGAAATATAATATCCCGAATGTTTAATCATAAAAATATTGTGTGATTAGTATCAAGAAATAACTGTTGAAAATTGAAATTACATGTATTCTAAATTTTTAACTTGAGACAGTAACCTGAAAAACCATTCTAACAAGTGACAGTAAACTGAAAAAACATTCTAACAAGTGACAGTAAACTGAAAAAACATCTAACAAGTGACAGTAACCTGAAAAACCATTCTAACAAGTGACAGTAAACTGAAAAAACATTCTAACAAGTGACAGTAAACTGAAAAAACATTCTAACAAGTGACAGTAACCTTAAAAACCATTCTAACAAGTGACAGTAAACTGAAAAACCGATTCCAACAAGTGACAGTAACCTGAAAAACCATTCTAACAAGTGACAGTAAACTGAAAAACCATTCTAACAAGTGACAGTAAACTGAAAAACGATTCCAACAAGTGACAGTCAAGTAAATTCTAACAAATGACAACTTCAAAATTCTAACAAATGCATGCACCTCTGCCTAACTGTTACAACGTGTATCAAGAGCACTGATAAGTTTATAGATAGTCAATAATGCATAAAATCGATGTATTTTCGAAAATATTTGAACATTCTGTGTTCTTCCACTATTTTTTGTAGTGCTTAGGATATCTGAGAAAAATTTTTGAAATTGTTTTGGACCATGGATGAGCTTCTTCACTCTGATCCATGGTCCAATTTTTGAAATTTTCATAACTATAAGAATGCAGTACAAAACGTTGGTAGGGAATCAACATACATATAGTTCATTGTCAATATAATGCACAAAGAATTTGTATAATACGGAATCTTTTGGGGCAGTTATTTGGATATTTTATTTCATTCTCATCCATGGTCCAACAATTATAATATCTAATATCAATCGACCTAAATAACAATTTACTTTGGGTACATACCGATATTTTCAGAATGATTATTATATTATATATATACAGATAAACAGATTATCCGTCTCTGCTATTGTATATTTTGAAAATCTATCTATAGTCTTCAATTTAGAATAATTGACAAGTTCTTGCGTCGAACGAATACTACACCCCAAGTTATTAGGAGCCCAATGACAGTATTCCGTGCGTTTAACTCGACTCTCTTGTTTCTCTACCGTCACCCAGCTGTTAGTTCTCAACTAAATTGTATCTGACGCTTCTTCCTGTCTTACACCTTATCACGGGAGACCAATGACAGTATTCCTTGCGTATTTTTGGTTCATCAAGTCTTCCTCTTTTGCATCGTATGACAAGCGATTCCGTTTGTTAGGTTAGGATGAGTAACACGCTGGGCAGCGAGGCAGTAAACTTGGTTTAGCTTTGGCTTCGCCCGCGGTACTTCAGTCAAAGTACCATCTCCTTTTGGGACCTTGAAAGTGTAGTCTATGTCTTCTTTCTGAAAATGGTTGATACATACATACATAGGCCACCTTCAGGTCACCAATATCCTCGCGACGAAGAGCGCATGTCCAGGCATGATTCAGGGTTGGTGGACTTTGAGGCATCTTGAAAACAAGAACATGGTCTCCGGGTTGTAGTTGCTCTTGCATCCGGGGACAGAACAAGAGTTAGGCATGAATAGAAGCTAGTATGAATAAAATACCAGAGCGAAATTAAAAAAAGATGAGATAGTACGTCAATATAAGAGTTTGGAATAAAATATTATCAATACATAGTTGTATATATTTCAAGAATATTTCTAATAAATGTGGTTGATTATTATTATTATTTTTGAAATTAAATATTGTGGTTTGATAAATATTACCATCTTCTCCTTCATCCTTGTTCCATATTTTCTAGATTACTGTCAGGCCATATATAGAGTAGGCTATGCTTTGACTTTTTCTAATTGATTTTATCCTTTGATTTAATTCATTTTTCCCTGCGTACCTTCAACGTGTTTTGAAGAGGTTTCCTCCTAGAATATTCTTGCACAATGGATACACTGACATATTTAATTCTAATTAATTCGCTCTATGTTTAACTTATAGAAACGGTTCCAATTTGATTATTGGGGTTATCAGGGGCGCTGAATTAAAATATTAGTGAAATTCAACTTGGATTAATAATTATTGCAAATAATTGAACTTAATTTATTTTGCTGTTCATAATAATGGTGTTAAGTTTAATAATTAATTAATTAATTCAATATTTATACTAATTAGCTAGATTTTATTAATCTCAGAAATGATAGCAGATAGAAACAAACTTTCAATTGATCAATTGATCCTTATGCCACATAGCACCTATACAAGTGGGCTTGACACCTTGAGGTGATGATGACATCGTCAAAAAAATGTGTTTTTACAATTTGGTGAATTAGATATTTCGAACGGATTGGTTTGTGTAGGGTGAAGACCCAACACACACACATAAAAAATGCTGACTCATCACCTATTACATTGAATGAAACTTGAATAACTCTGAAATGAAGTGAGCTAAAACGAAACTTCCAACTCACTAAGGGTCGTTGCCTTATGAAACACCTTTCAGAAATAATTTAACACCTTCATAGTGATGATATGGCGAAAAAAAATCCAAAATTGCATCTGTGCCGACAGCATGTTCCATTGGAGGCACTATCAATAAACCACCACCAAAATATAGTGCCACGAAAGGAACATGCGTCGGCACACCTGCAATTTTGGATTTTTAACTTCGCTCTGGTATTTTATTAATATTAGCTTCTATTCATGTCTAACTCGTGTTCTGTCCCGGATACAAGAGCAACTACAACCCAGATGACCATGTTCCTGTTTTCAAGATTCCTCAAAGTCTACTAACCATGAATCATGCCTGGACATGCTCTTCGTCGCGAGGATATTGGAGACCTGAAGGTGGTCTATGTATGTATCAACCATTTTAAGAAAGAAGACATAGACTACACTTTCAAAGTCCCAAAAGGAGATGGTACTTTGACTGAAGTACCGCGGGCGAAGCCAAAGCAGAAGGAAGGCGTTGTACCAAGTTTACTGCCTCGCTGCCCAGCGTAATATTCAACCAAACTTACCAAACGGAATCGCTTGTCATACGATGCAAAAGAGGAAAACTTGATGAACCAAAACTACAACTCCTCTTGAGATCCGCGAGTCGAGAGAAAGAGAAGTTTGTGGTCAACTCTCTACAGGACTTGAAAGATAAGTTATCCTTGATTTCTCTACCTAAACTTTACCAGAAAAAATTGGCAAACTGAGTAAACAAACATACACAAGATTTAGACATGTTTGTATTGCCTTACCACAAATAACCAACTCCATCTTGTGGCTTTACTCATGTGTTGTCGTCCTTTCTACAGACGGATCCCTTGGAACACCATTTCGGTCTATACCGTATAATATCGTGTTCTAATTATCACATCTATCTTCAAATCCTTGAAACCGAGTGTCGACTTTAACTTTCTAGCATATTAAACATATTTACTTACCAATAAGACACTTCCTTTCAATATATTCAGTCATTTGTCAAGAATTTTCTTCTCCGTATTCCACTACTCATGGTCAATTCAATTTGGAGCCATTTCTTAATGAGATTAATGATATATCAACAATTGATTGTGGTTCACAGTTGCTTCAATATCATTAGCCTTTATTGTAGGCTATTCTGTCCATCAGTACCTGAAACAAACCAGGGCTTTTCATGAGTCAGTGACTCGAGTCACCGAGTCAATTGACTCGTGACAAAATTCAGTGACTCGAGTCACCGAGTCAATTGACTCGTGACAAAATACAGTGACTCGAGTCACCGAGTCTGACTCGATGACTCGTGGTGACTCGCGAGTCATCAAGTCAATCAGATAATATCTTTTGAGTTTCATGGGTTTTTCAGATTCTGAATATAATCAGATTAGTAAAAGATTATTCAGGTAATACTCAATCTCCAATTGCTTAATCTTACCAATGTACACATCAATAATTCGCGATTCCTGAACTCGATGGTTCGCGAATCCTGACTCGATGACTCGCGAGTCCTGACTCGAGTCACCGAGTCAATTGACTCGTGACAAAATTTGGTGACTCGAGTCACCGAGTTTGACTCGATGACTCGTGGTGATTCGCGAGTCATCGTGTCAATCAAATGACTCGTGAAAATACCCTGAAACAAACAAAACCGTGTCATGTCTGTCTTGATTTAGTCCTGGGCTCTCAGTATAAATTTCTGCAGCTAACGGACTGTGGCAGACTTAAATATCCATCTGGGCCTGTTTTTATTCCATACTTGTTTTATGGAAGATCTTTAGTGCCATCGAAAACAATAAAGAGCTGTTGGCGAAGCTTGTTAGTGGAGCTTCTAGGAAAATACTAGTTGAACTCACGTTGGTGTCATACCTGCCAACCTATTTGAGTCATATCCCTGTACAGGGCTCCAATTTTCCCCTGTACATTGGCCAAAATCCCTGTACACCTACCAAAAAAGTTTCTCGCTTGTCCAGGGAATAAATGTACACTTACATAACAAAATTATCACTTTGGAAAGGAGAAAGCATTGAATTATATACTGTACAGGGAATCCCTGGACGCTGAATAAATATATAAACCTGTTGTGCCTTTATATTGTCAATGTAGAATGCATGGCAGATTCTTCTATGATCACTCTAGGCATTATTAGGCATTATTTTACTCCTTTAGTAAATTAAAAATCCCTGTACCCTTTTACAAAACAGCCAAATGGTTAAAATCCCTGACTGTACAGGGAATCCCTGTGCGGTTGGCAGGTATGTGATGTATTTGGAAGATAGTGATAATCGTGATCCAAGTATTCGGAAGTCTACTTGTATTAGCTGTCGTGCGTTTAGTTGGAACATCTTATCGAAGCTCGTCTTTACCACAGCGAATTGCTTTCTTAATGGTTCAATATACTGAACATAAAAAAATTAAATTTGCCATCTTCTTGTACATCCCTGGTACATCTACAGTCAGGCCATATATAGAGTAAGCTATGGATATACGTAGATTTAAATATTCAAAAGTTCTCGAAATTGCAGACATTTTTCTTTAGAATTCAAAGAATTTCATGACGATTAGTCCATCAGATTTTGTAAATTTGTTGTAAAGCTTAATCCACCCATGGTTAAGGGGGTAAATAATCTTAACTAACTTACATCTATATGAGTATAAGTGTATAAAAAAACTTGGTACTCGTATCTTGACTAATTCTAGCAAAAAATCCAGTTATTTACTTTGTACTTATATATCATAAAATCGAAACATAAAAACAATTTCCAAAAAAGCGGGAGTTTGAAAATTTTGGCGGGAGGTCGTGGGCAAATGTGAATAAATCGGTAGAGTTGGCGACCCTAGATTAGGCCCTAATTTATGTTGGACTAAGGCCAAAGCAGCATCTTATAGTTTTTTTAAACCTAAAACATATTTGTTGTAATAAGTCCTGTTGTATAGAATTTTGAGACATTATACAGTGCAACCTCTATAAGTGGGGTCTCTATAAATGGGGAACCTCCATAAGTGGGGAATTTTTTTACCATATTCGTATATATCCATACAAATGAACCTCTATAAGCGGGGAAGTGGGGAATGGGGGACCATAAATTTCAAGGAGTTTTTATCTCCATACAAAACAACCTCCATAAATGGGGGGAATGGACAAATCCTAACATGATTCTTATAAAATAATACAATATTTCCAATAAATCGACTCAAAAGTTCTACAGAAAAAATATTTTCGATTGATCTACTCTGATGTTTTTAGAAGAAATCACCTAGTGTAGATCAGCAGTTAACTAAATTGTCATAATATACAAATAAGAACTAGAACGTGCATTAATGTGTGTGTTATATAAATATTTTGTATAATATAGCATATATAATGTTTTTCCAATTGAATTTTATAACCGGGGAATGGGGGGCAATTGAAATTTTCCCCGTCCCAGCTCCCCCACTTATAGAGGTTCCACTGTATTAGATACTGGTAAACCATCTCATTTTAATTCGTTCTTTATAACTTAGCAAATACTTTCAGTAATATATTGAGCATATACAATTCATATATACAGTTCAACATTATTCTTCTCAATAACTAAATTTTCTTCATTTTAATTTATATTTCTATATCTTTTTTGCCATTAGACCTTTTAATTTATCAATTATATTATTTAGATCAGGGTTTTTTTTTAAGGCCGATCTTGGTGTAAAATTTGCACCAAGATCTTTTGGAATTTTATCACGATTCGGGTCGGCAGCGGCCTCTGCAGTGTAGAATTACACCACGATTAAGGGTCGGCCGCGGCCGATACAGTGTTGAGTTCCACCAAGGCCGCGCTGAGTTGCACCAAGGTCTCAACCTTAAAAAAAACCCTGATTTAGATAATATTTCTTTCTGCCCCAGGCATCTTCCAATTTATTGTAATTTACTATCCCAACGATCTGAACATGTCTACTGTTAACACGACCCAATTGGATTAAAATAAATGTTGATTACTAAACCCAACCCCAAACTAAATATAACTACATAGTATATCCTATATCCTTGTAGTACATATACTATATATTAAAAGGTTTGCAATACGAAATCAGTGGAAATATATTACAAAATACACTATATTTATCATACAATTTACAAAAGCATATACAAATTAATGGCTAGACAGAAGAATAATTAGTTGCCTATAAATATACACAGCTTAGACTGAACCCATAATATAGATTGGGGATATTGCTTGCTTTGGAATTGCCAATCAATTTGTGGTGCAAAAGAAAGATTTAATTTTTTCGTCATTTCTAATTTAAATTTTCTTTTTTGTGTGTTGGATTAAATAACTGCAAAAAGCATATAATAAATCTTATTTCTTGAGCCTTAAGGAAAATTAAAATTCGAAGAATATTTAGCAAAAAGAGACGATAGTAATATTGTTGATGATTTTGCATCCCCCCCGAGTACAATAATGTTCCTACGCCGCTGGTATTATCAGCTAGGATATAGCGGTACTGGGTATAGTGTAGCTATTGTATTGTATGTGTTCAACACTTTTTTGTATATTTAACAATCAGTGGCTTATAAGTCGATTCTTCAAAGCTGGGCACTAAATCGTTAATTATCAAAGTTAAATTTTTCATTAACTATCTAACTTTTAAGTTAACTTTAAACATCACTAACGAACTAATTAACTTCAGTTATAAGACCGGTAAAGCCCTCTATATTTGGCAAGGCTCTTCAATGCTGAAGTGAAAACCATCTAACCATCGAAAAACCATCGAGTTTAATTTTTTTTCTTATACTACTGCATTTATCGGTCAATTATCCGATTCGGGCAACCAATTAGCCGATCGGAATTACTTTTGATTTTCATTGGTTTATCTATTTAGGATACTAGGTTGATTAGTATAAAACAAACTAATACGAAATAAATATATTACTAAATATTCAAATATTCAATATAAATTATGGCTTCGAGTTCATACGATGCAGGACAACACTCTGCCACGTCATCTACGGTTGCTATTTTACGAGGTGGGAGAGCAATTCAAAATGAATTACGGCTAAGACTTATCGATGCCCATCAGTCGGGAGTAACCTATAAATAGATGATCAGATTGTATGGCGTTAAGAAGGATAACGTTTACAGAATTTGTACATAGCACCAGACAATATTCTACCTAGCTTTGCGGTGGTCCAAGAGGAAAAAAGTTGGACGAGGATTCGATGAGTCTTCTCTTAATTTCCATTGAAGCCCGTCCCGATATCACTCTTGGCGAGATGAGAATTAAACTACTTCTCGAACGAGGGATAACTGTTTCGATATCTACGATCGCTCGGTGTTTTGAAGGATGCTTAATTACAGTAAAAAACTTGAATTACTTCCAAGTGTACGTAATTCACCTGTTAACAAAGAATGTAGAATAACTCATTCTCTATGGTTGCAAGAACAGCATGAAATCGGAGCAAGAATCTGTTACGTTGACGAGTGTGGATTTGGCTTATATATACCGCTCGGAATCGTGGTCGATCAATGCAAGGATTGCCAGCTCGAAGGGTTGCTGACAATCAACGAACTCCCCATGTCACTCTGATATGTGCTATCTGTCCAGGTGTTGGACTCGTCCATTCAAAGATCCTATTCGGAGGTGCTAAACAAACACATTTTGATCAATTTATATGTGAATTATTCCATCTCTCGTTTGGTGCGGCATTGGAACCAATACTATTTAAGATATTATTTAAGATACTATTTAAGATGTATCAACTTTCAATTCAATGTTATAGCGATGACTTGGCAGAATTTTCTGAAAGTCATCAGATTTTCCAAAATTCTGCCAAGTCATCGCTATAACATCGAATTGAAAGTTGATATCATCTTAAAATAGTTTTTGCTCCCAAGAACAAATCTATTGAAGTATTGCACATAGTCAAGCTCGAGTCAACTGACTCGAGTCACCGAGTTATATGACTCGTGACAAAATTCAGTGACTCGAGTCACCGAGTCTGTTCGATGAGTCGTGGTGACTCGCGAGTAATCGAGTCAATCAAATTACGCGTGAAAAGCCCTGGTTATAAGCAGGTACTTCGTTATATCTAACTTGGGTATAATGAGAGTTAACTATAGTATTGGGGGGCCACGGCCCACCCTTTCCTACGCCCATGGATAATACTCTCCTAATCCTAAGCTGGTGGTAAATCCCTGAAAGCAGGCACTCTCATATAGCGCAACTATTGTAGTTACATAATATTAAACTATATAAACTAGACACACACAGCAGTACCACTATTACCTAGCTGATAATATGATGAAGTTGGTTTAGTATTCGACCAGGGTCACTTCAGTCAGATCACCTTTAGTTATCAGATTTGAATATATTTAATATCTATCGAGAGAAGATATACGGAGGTTTACTGTAAAATGATTTATATTTTTTCAAAAATTTCAGTTGGTTATTTTTATCATACAATGCAGGGTTGGTATTTCATAAAAATCACTTTCTCAAAAATTGTAATCATACTTCGGAGAGAAGGAGGTTTAGGATGTTTAATTTTTATTTAAAATTTCCCAAATTTTGGAGTTATAAATATTCAAACTTGAAGTTGGGAAAAAGAGTGGAAGTCTAATTTTAAAAAGTCCACTGGGTAGAATTAGTTCAAAGTGTCAATTACTATTCAATATCAAACTGAATCTAATTATTTGGTATCATTCGTTGGAGGAGACACGGAGGTTTACCTCAATGCCATTAGATTTTCGAATAATCCCTATACACTCACCTATCAAAAGCATTCGTACAACCAAAAATCTCCTATGGAAATAGTACTATAGAACTCTAATATTTAACACTAATGTATAAAGATACTATGAGGTGTCGCCACACTGGTTTCAGAATCGTTTTGTACGGCACCGAATTGACCATGGTACAAGCTTTCAACTAAATTACATATTGATTAGTTTGAAAATTATCATCGGTGTCACCATGTACCACTTCTTCCAATTGTCCCCATGCTACAAGTAGGGAACAAGTGGCACATGGTGCATTCGATGATATTTTTCAAACTAATCAGTAGATAATAGAGTTTTATATTTCGAATGCGTAGATTACGAATATGAAATCTAAATTGCGGTATCCCATAGATTTCCTGTACAATGCACATTATTATAGACTCCCTATTATACTATCTTCTATGGGAATGTTGATGGAGTACGAATACTTTTGTTAGGGGAGTGTATAACAGACAAATAAGTATTTTTTAAATGGCGTAAATCTCTGTTTCTATTGTTTTATCTTTTCAAACTATAAACTCAATTTTCCGATATAAAATTGAATCAGAATCGATTCAAATTTTACAGTACATGCTCTGATATATTACAATTGAATCCTCCGGAAAAAAACAGCGGTCGCCAGTCATTTCTTTCAGAAATTCTTTCTTGGAAAAAACATTAAGGAAGTTGCCAGCTGTTTCTTTTCATGCTAGTAATTATTTATCGTCAAAAGTGTCCAGAAAGTATCTCTGAAATTGTAATTCTTTAATTTACATTCATTTACGATGTTTAAATAATGAATAACCATTTTTTGTTTCAATGACCGTCATAAAACTCCCAAATTAACAAATTCGGAGTTTACGGACTTTCCCGTTGTTTTTTTTCATGGAAAATTGTTTTTCTTAAAATATTTACTAACAGTATCCCTGAAATTGCACTTCATTAATCTACATTCATTTTTATGAGGTTTAAATCAAGAAAACCATTTTTTGGTGCAATGCCTGTCAAAAAACTCCCATATTGATAAATTCGTGTTTAAGGAAGTTCCCGGCTGTTTCTTTGATGCTAATAATTATTTATCGTCAAAAGTGTGTAGACAGGACCCCTGAAATGCACTTCGTTCATTTACATTCATTTAAGAGATTTAAATAAAGAAAATAGTTTTTTGGTGCAATGTAGGTAAAAAAACACCCAAATTTACAAATTCGTGGCATAAGGACTTTGCCAGCTGTTCTTTTGATGTTAACCCTCGGCTGGCTTGGGGTAAAAGGTATAAATAGAAAAACCCCACTTTCACTTTCACTTTCAATTGAAATTCAATTAACTTTCAGTTTCAATTTTACATTCCTAGCCAGACGAGGGTTAAGTAGTATGGACCGCCCCCCAGCTTAAATTTCTAGTCGGGCACGCCCCCCTCGCCCAGTGCTCCCTCTAAGCTTTTTCGGCGGTAAATTGCCGAAATATGATGGCCCGGAGGTGCCACCGCCGATTTACAAAAGAAATTCGGCCACCGCCGGATTTTTAGAGGGCCAAAGAAGTTCAAAACCACAGTACTGAGAATATATATTTAGAATTATTAACCACAGTATCGAAAAAAAATAAAGAATATAGTATGTAGAGTTTGTGTTTGTATGAGTCTCGTATGTAGATTATGGGTCATCTGAGTTTGTTGACCACCCGTCAGACAGATCATCTTCTGGATCTTCAGGCTCATTGTCTCCCAGTCGGCACCCTTGCCCCTTAGTGGTTCATCGTCTGCGTCGCTGTTCTCAGATACAAGGGACCTATCAGAGATGTCCTCCTCGTCGGAACTAGGCACAAAGTATTCGTCGCAGCTATCGTTATCTTCGAGGTCTGCATCCTTGGTGAGTGCGTTGGCTACTCTCGCACGTTTGATAGCCGATTCAGCAGTCAGCTTTCGCCTTCTGTCCTTTTCCGACCACCACATCTCGAAGGCTTGTTCCAGCTCCTCACCAGAGCAAATATCCTTAGAGCGAGAGAGCAAACGAACCGCCATGAGACGGTCCAGTTGTGGTATGGCGAGGCATGCCCTATACTTGCTCTTAATCCTGTTCTGACAGGAGAACGCTCACTCTGCTCCTGCCGACGAAGCCGGCACACAGCCAACTACGTCTACCAGCAGAGAAAAGTGTTTGCCAACACCCGCCTCCGACGCAGCCTTCTTGATACACGAGACTCTTTCTCTACGCGCATATGTTTCTGTCAGTCGAAAGTCTCTATACAAAGATTTTCTCTCCGCTTTGCTCCCTTTGCCAAGAAGAGGCTTACAGGTCTTCACCAGATTGGAGATGGCACTCTTGACATCATGCTTTGGTAACTTTGAACCTTTGATGCGGAGCTGCAGGAACTCAAAGGGCTTGAAAATCTTTGCCGATTCTAGCGGTAGACGCTTGCGGAGGTGTTCGAGGAAAACCTTCCGGAGTTGCTTTCCGGCATCACTTAGTCCGTCTAGAAACTCTAGGCGATTCCCTGTCTTCTCGATCAATGTGAAGCACCGCCATACAGTAAGTCCCTCCAACTGTGTCTGCAGACTGAGAACAGACACTATCCTCAGGATGCGGCGAAGGTCACCGAAGAGAACGCCTCTCTCCCTAAAGAATGTAATTACTAACTTCCTTCCGCAGTGTCCCGCAGGTAATAGTTCGACTCAATGAAGCTTAGAACCTGGTCCATGCAGTCAGAGAGTACAGAAATACAGCGATAGCGACCGATCCACCGTGTTTCGATGAGAGATGTTGGTAGACGAGCCTCCTTTCCCCAGACGTCACAGAGCGCCTTGTACTCTCCGCACCTCGAGCTGCTTCTGGAGAAGAAGCTGTAGGATGCCCGACAAAGTGCGTCTACCTCATGGAGAAAGACCTTGCAACGCGGATCTTTATAGATATCATCGGCAGCCAGTGCCAGTCTATGGGATGTGCAGTGGACTTGGTAAAGAACTTTTTATCTGCGTTCACCCCTCTTGCCTTCGCGACTTCTTCAGAAAAGTGCTTCACCATTCCGTTGTGCACACCTACCATTCGCCATCTGACCCCACACCGACGCAGTTGGCTACGGACAAGCCATGCTTGGCCAGCAGAGAGTAAGTAGCTGCCGCGATAGCTTGACCAGTGCCATTATTGAGCTCCACAAGTCCAAGGAACTGTGAACCATACTTCAGAGTGTTCACTAGGCAGCACAGAGTCTTGGTCATAGATATGTCCGTCGACTCATCCAGAATGACACTATAGGAATCCCCATCACGAACTCCCTCGAGAGACTTTGTTCTAATGACGTCTGAAAGGAACTGGAGGTGGATGCTGCCATAGTTCTTGCCGCGCCAGTTCTCAGACGGAGATGACTTTGACTGGGACACAAGGTCACCAAACTTGAGAATAGGAGTACGCTTCGCGAGTGCCATCTCCTGATTGCAAATGAGACTCAGAGCTCCGAATTGTAGAATCACCCCGTTCTTCACCTCCTCCTTGATATTCTTCCGGGTCTCACACTTTTTCATAGCAATGTCCTCCAGTGTACGCTTCATGGTTGGTTGTGACCTCGTTGCACCCTGTCCTTTACAAGCCCTCTGGTGGTCAGTCAGATTTGACCTCTTTATCCCTTTATATACTCTCCACCTCCCGAATGTCGCAATGGCCTGCTTGTAATCTGCACAAAGCTTGCAGCGGTACAATTTTGTATCCACATCAGTTTGGAACTCGAGCCAGAGGAAGTCCTTAGGATACTTGTCCATATGAATAAGATCACTAATCTTCAATATGTTTAAATATTTAGTGCATATGCATGGATATAACTATGTGTAAGATATGTTTAACGATTTTGACTGGCCGAATTATGTAGCCAAATTAAAAGCCACCGCCGAATATCTGGCGGAATTAGCCGCCAGATAACGGCCTTGCCATTTCTTAGAGGGAGCACTGCCCTCGCCCCCCCCGAATTCTACGGCTATGCTCATCTCATGCACATAAATAGTTATAATTTAAATAAGAAATTCAAATTAGAAAAGGCTTTAAAAAGAATATTATCATAGGCGCCGATTTTTGTAGGAGTGAGTTATTTACTGGGGGGGGACAACTTTTGGGACAATTTTTCGACCTTGGCCGGCTAAGGTTGAAGGTTGATTAGAAAGGTCAATTCGTTCCAAGATCGAGCGACTTGAGCATTCGGAGGCCAATGATGATGCTACTATTGGTTTAAACAAATACAGTACATTTTCAACCTTATGGCCAGGCCTGGGGTAATAGTAATATGTAATAGTAATTGTATTAGTAACGATTACATTTTAGAAGTAATAGAATAGTAATAAGTAATAGTGTTTCAAATAGGATGTAATAGTAATAGTAATAGTAATCGAACCTATTGTAATATGAATTATCTATTACAATTCTATAACTTCGGCCTGCCTTAGTTGATTTTCGTGAAGAAATAGGAAGTTCTTAAAATAAATTTAAGGCAAGAAGATTATCGTTTTGAATTTGTCACATTATTGAAATTAGTTATTTGCTTAGGTTAGATAATATGTTTTGTTTGTGCGAGATATACTTCAGACTTTCTGAATCATAGCAAGTTCTTAGTAAATGTTTATTAATCTGTAATAATAGTAATAGTAAAAGTATTAGTAATATTAAAAGTAATAATAATAGTAATAATAATAGTTATAGTTATATATTACATATACAGTCGAAATCGGGGTTTTTTTACCACGGGTTTTTTTGCCTCCGGGTTATTTTGCCTCTTTGCTTCTCCTTGTTTCTTCATAACCTCATAGCACTGTATAATGTTAATACGTTTTTTTTGCGTATCGGGTTAATTTGCCTCTTTTTCCATGCAATTAGGGTGGCAAAAAACCCCGATTTTGACTGTAAGAATAGTGTAATTGTAATAGTAATAATAATAGGAAGAAATATATATATGTAATATTAATAGATTACATTTTAGAGTGATTGACCCCAAGCCTGCTTATGGCATGGGTATGCCTTCACTCAACAGGATGCTACCACATCAACGACCTGGGGGATCTTGACTCTCCAAAGCCCACCATGATAGGTACATTTAAACGTATGGTAGTATATATAATCATATATACAATCTTAGTTTCCAAATTGAAAATAGAAGCTATTCGATGTCACTTTGTGAGATCGAGTAGCTTCTATTATAAATTCCATAACAATTATAGATGATGTTAATATATTTTCTTTAGCACGAATATAATTGCACAATTTATATACTGTGCGTATTGAATTTTAATAAATTTAGTTTATATTCCCCCCAGTGGACCCCCCAGTAGCCCCCCCCCCCACCCTTCCGACCTGACGGGTCCGGGGCCCCCAGAACCCCAACATCGAATCCTATGGATAATATTGCATGTTTTGCTTTTAAGGTTAATTATAGAAAAAATGAATGAAATTAATCAACTTTTAGGGTTACTTTTTTACATTTTAAGTAGTAATAAGCAAACTAGTGTTTATTGCAATAAATTACACCAACTAGAAGAATGTGTAAGGCGGAGATTAACGTTAGTAATGATGCCCCCAATGAATTGGAGGATGAGACTGAAGTTGAGAGTAATGCTGTAACTTACAGAGATAAATTGGCAGACATTTTGTCATTATTTATCATAGTACTTTAGTCTCAATAACTGAATTCGAAAATAATTCGCAACTTGATCCCAGTGTATATTATAATCCCCTGATAGTTGAATTTCTTCTCACGTATTAGATGCCATTATTACCTTTGTGGAGTGGGATAATTTTATGTACAGTTAATTCGTTAGAGAATGCAACAGATAGTAATGCAATTGTTGAGAATTGGTCCAGAATTGATAAACACAGCATATTTAATTCAGATACCGGGATACGAGCTGCTGATTTCATTAGAACAGTTTAGAATAATATATACGATAGGATCGCGGCGTTTAAATTTGCTTTACCGACTGGCTCATTAAGTGTTTCAAATTAAGAAGAGAACACGCGTGGAGAATGAAGAGGAGTGGTCTAGATGTAAGAAGAGTAAATTTAGTTATACTAAACCACTGTTAATAAAGTTAGTACGATATTTACAAATTTCAAGTCTAGTAAAGGTTTTAATGTTGAAAATTTAAGTAAACGTTCAACAAATAGGGTGGGTAGCTGCATATGTCAAGAAATTCCAGTCGATGTTCTTACAGTTTGTGATGCTATTTTGCGTGCAAGTTAAGTTGGAATAATTAGTGATTTATATTTAGTAGAAATGGCTACCATGGAATATAAGTTACTGGCATTCCAACCACTTACATATCGGGGACAGAAGAAGTTATGTGAAGATTTACATTTAGAGTTGTCGGACAAATTCCATAAGAGATAATATCCCAGTTAATTCTAATATAAAAGAATATGTTCCTTCAAAGTGTTTGCGAATTCCTGGAGATGGAAATTGTTTTATTTGCATCATTATCATACTGGTTGACAGGAAAAATTGATGTTTTTAATTTAGTACAGTTTAAAGTTGTAGATAATATGGTTGGTAGGCTGAAGGATGCATGCAATAAGTTATTACCAGTAAATTTCCGAAGAGTGTTATAACTATCGTAACGTGGCGGACTATGTAGTGAAATCAAATATGAGGAGGAATTCTACGTGGGCTACTGATGTAGAGTTATTTGCTACGGTCACATTACTACATACGGATATTAGGTATTAGTTCATACATGGGTGACAAGTGGGTGGTATTCTCAGGTAGAGGGGTTAAACTAGTTGATACTTTGGAATTCCCCAAGGAAATAATGCAGGCTTTATCTATATTAACCATAATGGAGTACATTATGAACCTATATTACGGGTGGATTAAATATCTACGAGGTAATCAATGAATTCATTGATTACCTCGTAGATATTATTTAATTAATAACTATAGTATAATTAGATAATTAAAGAAAATTTCCTTTATTAATAAATAATTAATTGTTGTATGCAAAATATTATCCAGGGTAGGAATTACTCCTTGGTATATAGAGTTAACTCCCGTTATAACTAAGTTCAACTACTTGGACTTCGTTATAACGGGAATTCACTTTTATCGATGTAATTCAAAGGATCACTTCTAAGTGATCAATTTAATTCCATCGATAGAAGGATAGAGAATAAAAGAATTTCGGGCTTGATAGTGCAAAAGATTGAGATTTGATTTTGCAGGGAATTAACTAACATTATACAGCCACTATCTCTGCATTTATATTGGCCAACATTTATAGTTGTAAGCTATATTCTTAAAATAATTATGTGGTGATTTAGATATTTGTGTAAAGTTTACCCCCTAGTTCTTAAAAGAAGGCAAATACGTATATTTCTGGATAAGTAAGATTTATTGGATTAGTTGGATAAGTAAGATTTATTGGATAAGTAAGATCAATCCAATAGGCCAGGGGTCGGCAATCCTAGGAGTGGCACGCGAAGTGTTTTCCATGGCACGCCAAGTGATTCACCAAACATTTTCCGTGGTGACCATATTATGTTTTCTCTAAAAATAAATTATGTTTGGCCCGCAAGGTCATAAATATGTTGACATTATAGGTAAACTGGCACACATCATTCAAAAGGTTGCCGGTCCCTGCAATAGGCTATTGAAGTTAAATATGTCTACTTTATATTAAAAACACTAAAAAAAACCCAGAAAACTGGACACGATATTTCCCATCACCTTGAAGGAGGGGGACTAAGCCAGAATTTATTGTCCGAATCGTATATTTTCCGTTAGCCACATTCCATAATCAATTTATACTCAACTGTTATTTTGATATCTAATATATATAATTAAACCATGTACAGGGGCGGCGCCAGCACAGCCCCATTGGGGGGGCGAAAGGGGGGCGGACCAATGCACTGGAGGGTCAAACCCAATAGTTGTAAACATTCCAAAATTCACATTCAAACCAAAATCGATATTTTTAATGACAAACTTGGTTAAATAATCTGTCCTATAATAGTGTACGGTGGTGCAAAACGGCTAATTATGAACTCCCTGTCCAGGGCATTTAGCATTTCCGCATTAACATTAAGTACTCCTATAACAGACAAGCGAGTTCCCGCCCCCCCACAGGGGGGGCGGATCAAAAGCCAGGGGGGGCGACCGCCCCCCCCGCGCGCCGCCACTGACCATATATATCAGAATATTCAAAAGAGAAGTCATTCTCAAGAACAGTAATCTCAAAATCTGCATTGAAGCATTGGTAACTTTCTATAACCGCAAAATAGAAATTCCAATTGTCAAAAATCTAATACTTTGAATAGTCATAACAACCAAAATATTTCTTAGATCAGAATGAAAGGTTATTTGATATTCTGAATTCAGTGGTAACCACGAATTCAAGTTTCAAGAGAATAATAATTTTACCCTATTTCCCCCTAAATTCCCACTGTGCTCAAGTTTTTCAAAATAATTCCAATTCTATCAAGTTTTTGTCAATAAATTCCAAATCTACTCAACTTTTCGATTAATTCACAGATCTACTCAATTATAGAAAGGCTATATTTGGTCTATCTCATAGAATATTAAATCAAAATGTTTTTGTGTTTGTTTGTTCAGAATTGATGGAGGAATTGGTAAAAGCTATATACTTGAAATTTTGCAGGGGGGTAGGGAATACTGTATGTACCAACAAGTTCTAATATCTAAAAAATATTCACATCTACCATTACAAAGTTGTCAAAACATTGAGCCAAGTAAATTCGAGGGTTGTTCCTGTATGGCAGTGGTTTTAAACCGTTTTTGTACTACGGAACCCTAAATGTTGTGGCAGCACGCGGAACCCTACACATGTAATTCCACTTCGAATATATTTATAACAAATTTAATTACATTTATTTATTGGCTAATATTGTCAAGTACAGTTTCAATGTGAGATCTGTGATTGTTTACTTTTGCATATTTCTTTAATTCGTGGTCCGATAGTCAATAAGTTGCTAAATATTGTATTTCCGATTAACTATATTGAGTCTCTGATGTATTTACATCGATTAGCCAATAATTCCGCGGAACCCCGGTTGATAACCACTGCTGTATGGATCAGCAGCTAGCATTCAATTAGTATTAGTATAATTGGATGCTTTAGTGTCTGTCAAATGTTAAGTGTGCATTATAGAATACTGAGAGTGACCAACGTTGGGTCAAACTCAATTATTCGAATTATTTTTTTAAAATTTGGAACAGATCACTTTTGAAATGGTTACCAGATCCTTCAGTTCAATCATTTTATACTTCTTCCACTCAATCAAATCTTTATTGAACCTTCATCAAATCAATCAATTCAATGTGGATTGAATTAAATAATTAATTTCAAATCAATTCAAGTCTAGTCATTTAAGTATTGGTGTGTATTTCAACACTTTCAGGGCCGTAGTTCGTATCCCAACTATCAGGCCCGGCCTTAGGCCAAGGCGACCTGGGCAGGGACCTTGGACCCCGTAGTAGTTGGGCACCACACTTCACTGTACATTTCATGATATGGGATCAAGTACACTATGGTATTCTAGGGTATAGGGCCCCGCAAACTGTCTAGCTGGCCTTGTGCCGAGGGCCTCGCAAACTGCACAAACTGTAAGGCAGGCCCTGCCAACTATATAAGTGTCTATTATCCGGATTCCAGGTATATTCGGGCAGCTGTAGATAATTTCTTTGAAGTCTTTGGACCCCCAGGACTTTTCTGGGGCCTGGGCGGGTTACGTAGCCTGTGACTGTAATAATCAGTCTAAGGATTAATAATCAGTCTAAGGATCAATTTGATTGAGTTTTTAAACATATCTTTTTGATAGGAACAAATAACAGTATTATCACAATTCTCTAAAATGAAGATTTGAATTAGATATTGATAGTTTAAAATAGCGTAATAGTGAATCCATACTAGTCAATGGAAATTCTAGCAATTTTCTCTGTTTGGCGCAAGTTCTAATTTAGTGCCAATTTACCTCTACTCTATTAGAACAAGGGATTTCGCCACACAGAATTTTCGATTTCGATTTAATATTTTTTCTATAGATTTTCAAATAATCACTCGATTTTATCAGAATTTTGGCATTATATATAATTAATAACTCTATAAATTTGTATTAAAGTTCAAAATCGACACAGCGAAATATTAACTACGACTGACAAGGATAATTTTTTAGGGATACTTTCTTTCTCATCGACTAAATACTTTTTGAGATATGCGAGTTATACAAAGGTAACTATCCGGAAATTCTTGCGGATTTTTTTGTACGAAATAACGGTGATTTTGACCTTTGGTGACGTATAAAAGGTCAAAGAAATGTCTGAATCAAAATTTTTCTTTGGATTTGGGAGGCTAGCATATAAAAGTATTGCTAGGAGTGGTTCATCTAAGAAATATAGTATTTTGTTATATTTGTTAAACCTACGATCTTATCTCCATAATACAAACTTTAGAAATTCGAGTAAATTTTGAACGTTCCTGCGTGTTCGTATTAACTATGTTCTACTGTAACAATTTGAGTGGTCAGACAGAATATGGAGGAACTGCCGGCTCAGATAAATCAAATCAATTCTATTCAATTCTATTTAAATCAATTCAATTAATTTCAAATTAATTCAGATAAATTTCAGATCATTCAAATCATCAAAAAAAAAACTCAAGTTCCAAACAGTAATTCAATCAATTCATTCATTTTCTATAAACAAACTCAATCAATTCAATTCAAAAAATTCAGTTCAAAATGATTTGACTTAGTCCTGCGATCAGTGGCAGTGAGAGACTTTAATCTAATTGGTTGAGAGGAAGTTCAGGCATCTAATCAGTTACTTGTGTTCCGTCTGTCTAGCCATACATTTCTAACATTCCATTGTGTTATTGAAATCAAATTATTATCAATCAAGACAATAACTTTTCCATATCCCAAAGTTAGGGATCCACTGTTGCAGTTTCTTTTTTAATATTTAATTAATTATTTGAAGTGGGAAATATTGAAAAAATCGATCATTATCATTACTTTATATCAGTTCTAAAATACGCTATACCTTCTACCGTCATAAATATGTTCAACATTTTTTAATTTCTAACATTTGCGGTTGAAACGTTTTGGCGGCATTTAAAAGTAATGTGGCAATATACTAAATATAGAATCCGAGGCAGAAGTGCGATTGGGCCACAATAAGTGACCATGGATGCAGTGATATGTTCCGTTACTCAGTAACGGAGTAACGGTAACGTTATCGCAAAAAGTAACGGTAACATATCCGTTACTTTTAACTTGTTACCGTTATCTTTAATCAGTTACTCTTACCACTGTTATCGTTATTACGTTAAACTTATTTCATTGCCATTACACCGTTACTTTTAATCAGTTACCGTTATATTAAGGTAACGGTAACTAATTAAAGGTAAAGGATTAACCGAACAAAAGTAACAGAGTAACGGTAACGGGATAAATAAAGTAACGGTAACGGGAGTAATAAAAAACGGTAACAGAGTAACGGAATATTTAGTAAATAAGCACATCATTGCATGGAAGGAGTGATCCATCACCCATATGACGCATTAATTATTATCTTACCCATTATATATTAACTATTTGACGCAAATGTATGAGTATTATAAGTATTTAATTAGCACACTCATGAAATCAAGTTGTTTCTATAGCTTTCTAGCAGCATATGCACAGCATCTATCCCAGTGCTGCCAAGTCTCCGTAAATTTACGTAGACTACGTAAATATACCCCTATCTACGTGTCTACGTATGAAGACATTTCTACGTATTTCTAGCGAAATATATTTTTTAAGACTTCACATATAACTGCGTTTTGTTTTTACTAGTGAACCACCATATCATTATTTATGTTTTATAATATGTTAAATAATATCATAGTGATGAATTATTCCAATCGCAGAATAGTCTTGATTCAAAACAGTTGCACAATTAAAAATTAGTTAAATTAAATCTTACTTTGATAGTTTGATACATACTATTAGTGAGTATATCATATTGTTTACAAGCGCGAAAGCGTCCATATATCTACCTTTATAAATGATTATTCGTACAAAATAGTTAGTTTATATGATTTGAAAAAGCAAATTAAGAACTATAGGGTCGCAGAGGTAATTTTAGCATGCTCCGTAAAATTTTTTGTTTCTCCGTAAATTTTATAGTCTATCTCCAGGAATTTATCTGAACTCACTTGGCAGCACTGATCTATCCTCTCTGACATATTGCGTTACGTTGAGATGTTATGATATTGCTGCAGTAATTAATAGATTATGGCAGGAATGATTACCATCTACATTAATGACTCTCACTTTGTAGTATTATTAACTTGAGAACTATCACAACTTCTATTTGAGGTGTGCTAAATTAATTAATACACTCAGGTTCTTACATTATGAACATTCAAGGGACCAAAAATTGTGTTCGTAAAAGAGAGACTTCTTAAGACATTTATTGATTCATACTCATCCAGGGGCGGTCGCAGGATCTGGCCAGCCCGGGGCAAAAGAGCAGGTTTAGATTAAATCCGGGGCATGCTCCATGTAATTATACTACCAATTGGGCTGTAATCCGGGGCAAAATATTTTAACCCGGGGCATTTGCCCCGGATGCCCCCCCCTGGGACCGCCACTGTACTCATCCTTTGATACGAATAATGGCGATGAAATTGATGTCCAACTAGTCTGGGGTGAAATTGATGATCTAACTTCCATTGAACGTAGTTTACAGACTCTTCAGTCATTAGCTTTTATTGCTGGTTATGCAGCACATAAATATATTTAAAAAACTCAGCCATGTCATGTTTGCATTGATCTTTTGACCATTGACAAAGACTTTATCTTGATGAAGATTCACAACCCGAGTTCAGGCTTTTGCAATTAACTGACCGTGGTGGCCTAAAGTATCCATCTGAGTTTATCCTCGAATCTATAGTAACTTTATGGAAGAAGTTAATTGCAATTGAAAGCAAAGACAACTTGTTGGCGATATTGATGTAAGGATCATCCAGAAAAATTATTGTGGAAGTAACCTTGATATTCTTAGAAGAGACGGATGCGATTGCTAAATCGAGTTGCATTTCTTGTGGTGTCTCTATTTTGACTATCCTAAAAAATCTTATTTTCATTTGCGCCAACTGTATACTAGCTAACAAGGTAAAAATTATAACTCCGCTGTTGCATCTAAAGGAATAGAAAAGCGAAAACTGAAGAAGTTCTCACATTAATGAAATACACCAGAAGGCTACTCTTCTATTATTATTATTGTTATTATTATTGTTATTTGAACCCACATTATTCTTTATGTATGTTTATCATTGTTGTTAAGTGAGCATGAAGACCCATTAGAGAAAATCTATTAATTTCTAGAATTATTTATTATAACAGATTAATTTCTAAATGAAGTTGAAAACATTGAACCGTGTTATCACTTTTTCATCGTACACTACTTCATCCATGGTACATTTGATGGTAGGCCTTTTATAGAGTAGGCTATGGAATGGCATTATTTTCAAATGTGGTTTTATTACGGTAGAAACAAACTTCCAATTTATCAATCGTTCCTTGTGGCTCGTGACCACTTGACAAATGGGTGTTGACGACACGATTAAAAAATCTCAACTGTCAATCATCCAAAACCAAAATATTTTGCTTCCAAAGGAACGTGCTGTCAGCACAGTTGTATTTTGGGATATTATGTGTAGATCCTGCCCTGGGTACACCATACTAGTTGAGGTTTGAAAATTGGCACGAAAGTGCGGAATTACCGTCTAATTTGCACCTTTTTGATCAAACAATTTATACCCTATTTAAATTAATTATAGCTCATACCCATAGCCTACTATATACAGGCCATTTCACTGATTTGGACCAGGGATAAGATAAAGGCGGGTTTATTTTTATAACTGTAACCAATTACCTGATTAATACTAGACTCGTTATATCAACTACACATATCAAAGTATTATATATGGTTCATAGTTGTCTCCCAACATAAATTCAAGCTCAAGTATATTATTACATGCAAACTAGATAATAGAATTATGAAAACTAAGCAAATGTTTAGAGGAATTTCTTAGGAGTTTCTTTGGGGCAGGTAGTAGGAACATTATGGTTTTTTGCCTTGTTGCTGTTAAGTAACAATTGGCTACTGTTGTTAAAATATAAAGTAATAAATTGATTTTCCTTCTGTACTAAGCAATCTATACACTCATCAACGAAGTCTTCGCACTTTTCACTATCGAGTTTCGTAGAGGGAATTGCTTGAATCCGATTGAAAACATAATTGTAAACACTTTCCAAGGTGTAAACACCACATTTAGCACGTAATTGGAAGGGCCATTTTAAGCTGCCACGATCAAAAGGGCCATTTTAAGCTGCCACGATCAAAAAGGCCAATCAAAGCAAAAGTTAAAATCCGGGTCTTCAATTTCCATTTTCAGGAAGTACTGAACAACAATCGAGGTACAAATCTGAGATTTTAGACAATTTCTTTAATAAGAAAGGCAGCATATCCTCCGATAAAAGCTAGAGGTTTGTCTTGTGAATGAATTCAGGGGAAAAACTTCCAAAGAGTGCCCACATACACAAATGTGTGAAATCAAAATTCTCAGGATGGCTGCGATAAAGATCATCTTCATGGGTTTCGAAGCTGCCGATAAATTCCATAAACGAATCTCTATCTTTATGGACATAATCTTTCCTATTATACAACTGGAGAATATTAGACGGTTTAAGTGCCCTCCAATTTTCCAGGACTTGACTAAGCAATACATTGTAGTTTTACATCTGTTTGTATAATCCAAAATGGTGTTCAATAAGATCAATTTGTATAAACGATGACAATACTTAATAGGTATTTCCACATTCGCCGGTCAATATTTTAAAAGTTTAGGCAGTGCAATACTTGAATGGTGAAAACTCGTGAAGGTTTGAACTGTTAATTTCCTCATGAACTGGCAAGCTTCCCCAGACTCTAACCAACGAACTAGAGTAGACATTCAATTAAATCTGACATCATTATGTATATGTGGCAAGAATCTAAATCCTTGAGACAACTCCCTTCCAAGAGTTGATTAATCAATCAATGTCCATATTTATCGGTTTTCAAACATACAGCTGATTGAGATATTCGCAAGGGTTCCACAATTATAACACTTTAACTTGAAGAAACTGTCAATAGTAATAATCTTTTGGACTGAAATCACTACAGTATTTGATGTCAGATTGACAATATAAATGTGGCATCAAGGTGCCAAAAATCCATTCTTGGGGATCTTAATGTGAGATGATTTAGTAATTATGTCATCTAGTTTAGAGACAGTGAATTTTCTCTGTTCTTCTTCGTACAAGTCAACACTGTTTCATTGCCTATAATATACAATAACATACAACATGTTAAAATACAAAACTTTTATATTTAGCACAACTTGACATACTCGTACTCGGATCTGTAAATCATGCTCCTTTTTGTCTCTATCAAGCCGCTGATACTTGATAGTGTGATCAATAATACGATCAGGGCCACCAGGAAGGTATTTAGGTACTGCGCCTTTCTTCAATGTAGCTTTTATTGGTCGCATCTTCGTTTGGCCATCATGTTAAGATAAGTTTGTGTGTCAATGATATCATCAGAATCAAAGTGTTTTGCACAAACGAAAATGTTTTTCAGTGTGTGAAGATCTAGCATATAATTACATAATTACGTATGATTAATTAAAGAGCATCCTTATATGTAGACGATCTACAGATTAGTTATTTCTTAATTAAAGTATGTAAGTGATGTTAAGCTTAAAGTAAAACTGGTAAAGTAATTAATTAAGCTTGTCCAACTAGTAAAGATATACTCACCATCTCTATGCAGAAAACGTTTTCATTTATCATTTATGTCTTGCGGCCCAGAAGGAATGTGAAATCACCACTATGATCACTATAGTATCCATAGCACATCTGGGAGCAGAACAAGAGTTGGGCATGAGTCCAGGATATAAATAAACAAGGAGCTAGCATTATAAAGGCAAAGTATGATTGAATTAAAGAGAAATTGTAATTAGAATAGCTAATATTTACATATACGAAGCTCGTTAACTATATTTCTAGGTATACCTACCTATTTCTAAACCAGATTAGCATTTAGTTTTAATCAAAATATTTATATTTACATTATGGGTATTTAGAAAATCCCCTCCCCGGTACAATTGCACAATCTTACACCCCCCTACTTTTTCAAAGATGGTCAAAATCACTGTATGCCACGTGATAGAACCCGTCGAGACATGAAGATTGAGATGAAGATCACTAAAATCGGTTAAGAAATAAAAAAGTTAAATTTTTTTTTAGCTCATAAGCCAAACTTTATGGGAAAAATTGAAATCATCACTGAAGCCAAATATACTATAAAATAGTATTGTAGTAGCATAGTTATGTGCATACAAGCCAATTTACATACATGTCTAACACTTCACTTCGTTATTAGGGTGTCAGATTCATTTTATCAGATTCCTATTCTAAATTTCAAATCTCCAGTTTCAAATTATTCTACAAAATGTTAAGCTACATTTAAGGCTGGATTCGGTTAACCGTTGCTGACATCGGTTAACGGTTAGAGATTTTATTAACCAGTTAGCCGGTCTGTTGAATAACAGCAGAGTTATTGGGAAATTAATGCATAAAGTATTAAAATTTTTGAATTTTATCAGATAATGTAGTCCTAAATCCATTTTTCATCACCACTTAATTAAATTTTATTGGACAACATTGATTTATATTTACCTAAAGCACGAAATTTATCAGTTAATATAATTATGCAGTTATACTTTATACACCTGAGTCTTATTCTGAGTATAATCAAATTTTTATAAAGGATTTATTGTATTGAGTAGGATGGGCGGTTAACCGGTTAACCGTGGCCAGAAATCGAATTGTAACCGTTGCCTCAGATCGGTTAGCCAACCCCACCCTTGCTACATTATTCATTATTTCAACTGTTATTAGATTATTATTTAATTATATTATTCGTCTGTATAATAATAAAAACCTATAACTTGAGACGCGTACCGCCATGCTGTAGCTAGCTACGACGATACGTTTAATTTAGGCATACCAAGTTTAAATTGCTTCCTCTGCCCCTCATTATGTACCTGATCAACTGAAAAGTACTTTCTGGTCAACCGAATATATCTGGTTGCCAACCAAATCCCAAATACTGATATTCTGCATCAACCCGAATATTGTACTAATTGGTTTCAACATTGCTTATTAGCAACTTTTTTCATTGGCAGCTAGATTTCAGTCACTAATCTATTTAATAAAGTTCTTTTAATAGGAACAGATTTACAGATTTATAGAAATTCGATTGAATGTATATTTACACCATGTTCTTTTGAGGTTAAAATCGTAATCCCTGGTGCACATCTGTAACCCATGAGACACCTATCCTGAAATTTGTCTCTTACTTAATAAAACTCCGTTTTTGTGGAGAGGGTGCGGAGGAATAATAATAACAATAAAATCCAAATGCAGCTGTGCCGACAGCATGTTCCTTTGGAGGCGCTATCTTTGTGAGGCTGTTGATTGAGAAGGTTGGTTACATTTTTGGACACATTTTCTGGACACATTTTCACTCCTGTTTAATGTTAAAACAGGAATAATATTTAGTGCTGAATATACAATTTAAATGCATTATATATGAGAATTTAATTCTACACCTTTTACACTATACGAATTTTCAAGTTGGACTTCGTTTGTGCCACAATTGTTATTAATTACTAACACTTCTGTTGAATTGAAAGTGATAAATCTTATTTTATATTGTTTCAACTTGTGATAACCTTGCATACCGAAATGTCCGCGTACCGAATAGTCGTATGACTCATATCCCAAATATTTTCGCCTAATTCATTTTAAATTTCAATTTATTCCAAACTAGCGCATTTCGCTTACTAGGTCACTTCGCGGCAGAACACAACCACCAGAGTTTGGGCCGATTACTTTCAGTCAGGGCCGGAGGAAGCTCGTGAGAGGTGGGGCGGCCTTGTATTATGATTATAATTGTTAGGATCGCAGAGTCAAAAACACCCCCGGGAAATTTCAGAGTACCACAAAATCACAGAAAAAGTGGGGCGGCCCAGGCAGCTCCAACCGCCCCTATTCCGCCGACCCAGCTTTCAGATGATTACGATTACGATCTATAATTTTTAAGCGATTACGATTACGATTACTAGAAACTTGTATATACGATTATGAAACCAACCCAAAATGTATACTAAATGCGGTCTGGCAAAGTCTGATAAATTCGAATCTAAAAGTACTATTAACAACAAGGAAAAGTGTCAATTTCAATAAAATTACAGTGGAACTCGCTTAGTACGTACTCGGCTTAATACGTACTCTCGTATAACGTACTGTTCTCTAAAAACCGATTTTTCCTCCTATCTGATCCAATATAAATGATTCGGTTAATACGTACTTCGGATAGAACGTACAAATTTCTATTCCCAAGTAAATAAACTGTATGTAGTTAAATTCAGTTAGTACATACTCTAGAAAACTATCAGCAGAACTCAGGTATTATTTGGTTTAAGTGAGAGGTGACAACTAAAATACTTTAATCATATCGTTAAGTATGTTATACACTTGTATATAGGGTGACCAGATGGCTTTGACAGAAAACCTGGACATTTTCCATTTTTTGGCCAAAAAAACTGGACATTCCTGGACACGTAAATCCAAAACCTGGACAAAAACCTGGACAAATCTAAAACCGCGATAAATCTCATATTATGAGCGTAGGAGTGCTAAAATTGTATATTCCATACTCTGATATATAAGAGTATATAATTTCATGTTAAAATTGTTCACTCAAATTCACGATAAGCTATTGTTTATACTCTATTCTACTTTAGTAATATAGAAAATACACCGGTTTATAGGCACTCTCGTTAATATCTAAATCAGGGGACTATCAAAATTTGTCTGTATTACCTTCCAATTCGTATTACCGTGAGCTTATTCCATATTATTTATAGCCCAATTACTACAATATTTCTTGCTTTTCCATTTATTTATAGAAAAAAACACTCCAATGTGTAATAAGCAGGGTTGCCGTGGGTATGAGAAATTTTTTTAGCCTATGGGAATTTCCCCATGTGGGAATCCTGTGGGAACGGGATGGGAATGGGAATTAAAATTCCCTTCCCACGGCAACTCTGTACTAATAAGGTTCGAAAAAGTACAAATAACTAAAAAGTAAAAACAATACAGAAAATAAGTTAATAGGCATGCATTGGGCCGAGCCAGGCAGGCCCATGCGCCCACTTTTTGGAGATTGGGAAAATAATATTTTGATATCACTCCAGGAATTATAATACGAAAAATAATGAACAATTAGACATGCAAGATGTAATTTTTAGAATACTAAGGTTCCATATAAAATGACTAGCCTCTACAAAATTATCGATAACCGAATATACCGCAATCACAGCAATTAGAATCATTACATAAAGGAATATAAGACAAGAATTAGCATATTACTTATATAAAATGACTGGGTGGACAAAAAAAGGACAAAAATTGGACAGATTCCAAATTTTGGGGAAAAAACTGGACAAAACTGGACAAATCACAAACCTGGACAATTTCTAAATTTTGCACAAAAAACTGGACAATGGTCACCCTACTTGTATACCATACATCGATTCACATCATTGAACAAGTAATTATTTCGACTTGTGGATTATGCATACGGATAAGACGTACCTCGGTTAGTATGTACTTTTCCTTGTCTCCCAAGGTGGTACGTCTTAACCGAGTTCAACTGTATCTGTACTGTATTTATTATGATGGAATTCAAATTAATCTGACTGTTATTGAATAAAGCACTTTCGCAGGTGCAATCCTACGAATTGATGATATATATCCTTAATTTCAAAGATAAATACGCTAATAAAATAGCATGATTACGATTACGATACGATTACACTCTAATAGAATTATCTGAATACAATTACGATTACGATTACAGCGAAATGTGCAATCGATTACGATTGTAATCGTAATCGGCCCCAACCCTGACAACCACACACCAACCGCTTCGCGGTTGATGGTGGTTTATACACTTCTAACATTGATTATAAAGCGTAAATAGGCCTAAATAGTAAAATTTAACAATGTGTAATTTTAATGATTACGTCATCATGCGATAATGAGTAAGCATATTCGTGATCTGGTGAGACCATCGGGCCCTCATCATTAATGTACACGTTCTATTAAATTTTCAGATTTTTATGTACGATTAAGTGAAATTTCTTGAATCTCGAAATGTTCCAATGACGTCATAAATTGTCGAGGTGTGAGAAATTTTGAGTGGAAACCTCAACTTGTTGGCGGGTGCCAAACGTTACCCCTATATGCCAAAAATCACATTTGGAAACCGTCCAGTTTCTTCAATCAACTCGGAACATACGAACAAATATATACACACACATACAGGTTTGTGTTTTAATAGAACAGATGTTGCAGTGTATATGCACTATTGGTGTACATGCATGTACACTGCTGTATAAGCACTTTGTGAACTATATTGGCTACAAGTATATATACACCAGTGTATACGCACTTTTGCTTATTTTTAATGTCAATGGGTGCTTATAAATTTTAATTAAGTATTGTGAATTCCTGTGTATCTATCTAGTTATGATTCAGTCGAAACAGGTTTTTCTAATCCCAGTTTTTTTTAACTATAACGTGTCTATAGTACTAACAATTCATAATCATTAATCTCGTGCCTACAATACTCTTAAGTAATCTACTACACAGAATTACAGATGTTCTACTGAATTAACATTTCTAAGTAACTACTATGAATCTCGTTATAGTTCTCCCTTCGGAGAAAGATCTTTAAGAAATCACTGAGAAAATGAATAACTCACGGTATCTGCAAAACGAGTTAGAAGAGGATACACAGTCTCCTACGGGTAGCTATCTAAGTGAAACGCATGAAATTAATGACTTGACAGAGACAGACTTTCAGGATAAATTATTCTGTAGCACACCAATTCAAAGCAGAATAGTTTATAATAAAAATCCAAGTGACAATGAAACATATAACCGATCCCAAAGAGAGAGTGGCTTCCTGAACATTTGAGGAATGCAGTATATGATCACAAGAAAAAGACATACATAGAAAATTAGCAAGCTCGATGTCGAGCTTATTTGGAGAATTTTGGCTGTTGTTATACTGAACTGTCCATTCTATATTTCTCTGAACGTGATCTTGCAGTCTGTTTACATGTACTCACGTGTTCTTCCGTCAGTATTTTTGATTCTGACATCCACAGGCCCTATGACTGTCTCAATTTTCCAACCCGTTTCCCATCTGTCACTAAATTTTCTAGAAACTCCCCTAAATGGAATAGAAAGCAATACCTGATCTCCTGGTATAAACTTACAAAGCCGTGATGAATTCGATCGTCCATCATAATACTTTTTTTAATGTTCCTGAGCTTTAACCATTTCTCCTTCCACAAAATCTCTTGATTCTGCCAATTTTCCGCGTAGAAATCTTTCATAAGAGCTCGGATTATAACCAATTTGTTCTTCTCCTAAAAATTTTGATGGAGGATCTCGACCATATAATAGCTGAAATGGAGTAACCCCCGTACTAGAGTGCTTAGTCGTTCGATAAGCAAAAAGAACAATAGGTAGATATTCTTCCCAGTCACAGCTTCTCCCAACATAGCACCTTAACATTTGTAATATCGTCCTATTACCCCTTTCCACTAAACTGTTCCCTTGTGGATGGTAGGATGTCGTGTTTTGTTTTTTAAATCCTAATGCTTTGCACACATCCTGTAGCATAGTGGACTCAAAATTGCGTCCCTGATCTGAATGTAAAATCTTTGGGGTTCCCAATCTTGAAAATAATTCTATTAAAAGTGTAGATATTGTAGTCGCCCTTTGATCTTTCATCGGAAAACACTCCAACCATTTTGAAAATGCATCTTCTACTACCCTTATTACTTTGGAACCTCCAACATATCCACTTGAACCATTTGCATTGTTCTTCCAATTGGTGTATTCAACATAGGAGCTTTGACCGGTAATGGAAGCTTGGCCTTTTGACATTGATCACACGATCTTACATACTGCTCGATATCCATAGCCATTCCCACCTAATATTCAAGGGTTTTTAATCTGCTTAAGGATCTTTCCATTCCTTGATGCCCCGCATTGTCGTGAGCTTTGATAATTCCTCAGTTGACATGGGCGCCGAATGGGGGGGTGCTAAGGGGGCTTGCCCCCTTGGCTCACAGGGCGTGGTGGGCAGCCCCCTTGGGTTTTGGATATATTTTGTAAATATTTGTCTTAATAATATAATTATATTTGTTGCACATAGCAATAATTTCAAAGAGACCTGATAGCAGCTACTTTCTAGAAGGAAACCCCGAGAATTTCAAAAAGCAGTGCACAATAAGCCTTTTTATTAATACGTCGCAAGAACCGATGATTGGACCAGTGGTAGATGAATAAGCTGTAACCCCACCAATGAGTCTGGTTCATGATCCTCCCAATCTGTCGGTGCCACAAATCTTTAACTCTCCGGATGGCTACATGGAGGATGACGGTTTCAAAGGTCCATACAAAAAGGATGGTCCAGACGGTAAAGGTCGCAGTTTTCAGGGATCCTGGAAGAATGACTTCCAATGGCTCTACTACGACAAGACAAAGGATAGTTCCTTTTGCCGCTGGTGCAATTGGGGCTTGAAGAAAGAAAAATGCTTCCTGAGTTCCTGAGACTAAGAGAGACATACGAAAAGCAGAGGCTCATAGGGATGGGCTGGAACGATTACAGGAAGGGTAGGGAGGATCTGAGGAAGCATGAAAATAGCGAGATCCAAAGGCATACACTTGAAGTACGTTATTGATGCCACGTGCGACTCTATGTCCAAGCTTATCAACTCCAAAGCTCAACAGCAGCGTCTGAAAAGACGCGCTGCACTAGACACTATCTTTGCTGGGCTAAGGTGGCTGGGACAACGTGGTCTTGCTATCAGGGGACACGAACACGACGAGGGAAATTTCAATTTTCAAGTCCCGGATGGAGTTCGTCAGCCAATATCACCCCAACCTCAGGGAACACGTGGAAAGTGAGATAAGAGCTAAGCATATGGGTTGGGAGATTCAAAATGAAATTCTGAAAATGCTTTCCGAAGGTGCAATGAGAGAACTTATCAAGCAAGTCCAGGACGCTAAGCAATTCGCGATTATAATTGATGAAGTCTGCGATAAAGGATGGGTGAGCAACTCTCCACTACTTGAGGTGGATAGCTGGAATTTGTCCGAAAAAGGTTCCGGAATTTGTCCTAACTTCGCAATTGGAATTTGTCCTAAATATTCTGGAATTTGTCCGAAATGTGAAAACTGAATTTGTCCTAAATGTGAAAACTGGAATTTGTCCTAAATGTCAAATTGGAATGTAAATAACGATTGAAATTTAATGATTACTAGCAAAGAAACATAATAAATGTGAAATTTAAGAGAGCAAATAAAACAAATACATTGAAAGAATGATTATTTGTTTGGATTATAACTTAGAAGTAAATATTTTGAAATATCTACTGGAAAACTTTCAAAATACCTTTTACTTTTTCCCTACAAATCGGACATATTACTTCCATGTCAATTATGCGTTCTGCACATGCCTGACAAAAGCCTCCGTGAACACAGTCTTCATGTAGGAGTGCAAAGTTCTCTTCTCTTCCTAACAAGCATATATGGCATATATTCCCTTCTTGATTTGTATGTGCAGATATACTTTCAGAATTACTCGTATCTTCATCTTCTGCAATTTCTGATTGGAGATTTGCGCGCCCCATTGTGGTTGCGATACCACTTAGATATTCCATTTTATTTATAGAACAGTTAATAATTTTTCAGTGTATTTATTCCTGCTAATACGTTTAGCTTTGGTGGTGCAATTAGCCCTCTCCTTGTTTCCAAATCTTGAATTAATCTCTGTAACTCGGTGTCATTGTCTGATATTATGTTATCTAAGTACAGTCGAAATCGGATTATTTTGTCCAATTCTTTGCATGGATAATTCGACAAAATAATCCGATAAGACAAATAAACCCGATAATTCGTAATGGTAAATCAAATTTTCCTCGAATATTAGGACAAAATAATCCGATAAGACAAAATAATCCGATAAGACAAAATAATCCGATGACAAAATAATCCGATTTCGACTGTATGCTATAAACTTCCAGACATTAGGATGAGGCGTTTTAATAATCGATTTTAAAGTTTTATGATACGATTCTGCTCCGTTATTAGTTGCATCTTGATAAATAAACACTGATATATGCTCGTATGCAATTAACCATGTACGATGGAAATACTTCCGAAACTTTGAAATCAACTCTCTTTCAGCTTCATTTATACCAATTGATGGTATCTCTAAAGAATAATAAACAGATGCAATTTCCTCTTCTGGAAGGAAAGGCAAAGCCATTATTTTGCGGATCCACATTGAAAAGTCATGATTTCGCATGTACAATTTAGATAGACCAAGCTTCTGGACATTTTCATAAATTGCTTTAGTAAAATGAAACCAACATCCAATTATGGTTATTGAAGGAAAAACTGCTGTCATTGCATTCCTTGGTGCTTGCTCAAAATCTCCCTTTGCGAATGTTGGATTTAATTCAGGTATCAATCGCCGAATAGTTAGCAATACAGCCGTGTAAAGTCTTGCAGTTTTTCTAGTCATCAAAACATGCAAAGCCGGAAGAGTATGACCTCTAACATTAATAAAAATTGTAAATAGCTGGAAAATAGTCTCGGAACAACTTTGAATGTTGCATCAAACTGAATAGTTGATGAATTACTTAGATTATTCATCATCGTACTTGATCCCCAAATAACTGCTACTCCATCCATAGTAATTACCGTTTTCAAATGATTTGTGAAACTAAGTGATCCTTGCAAGAGGGAATCGAATTCTAAAGCAGAGGAGGGCATATTGGGATGCAAAACCTTCTCCTCTTGAACATACTGCTCTCTAAAGATTTGAAAGTAACTGAAGACGCTTCATTTAGTCCTCGGCAGGTATCATTAAATACTTCTCGGAGATTAGCTGATGATACTTCAGCTTTCCTTTTAATAGTATTGCTAACGATAATCTTTTCAGATCTGTGCATCGCAGCATCGTGGTTATGTTGGGCGTTTAATTCGAGAAGATTTGCTGTTTGTCAATTTTGCAGTGCAAGCACAAGAGTTGCTTCGAAATAATGCACACTTGGTGTAAATGGAATTGCCGTATTCTCCGGACTTTACATAGCGAAAACCTCGACATTCGTAACTGATACAATTATTGAATTGGCTGTTAACAGCATAAATTTGGCTGTTAACAGCTAGAATTGGCTGTTAACAGCATAAATTGGCGTTAATTAACAACTTAATGGCGACTTAAATGCAGTTAAGGTTAATGGCAATTGGGGACGAATTCTTAGCTGTTAACAGCAAACAGCCAAAATGGCTGTTACCCCTGGAACCTGTGCTATAAACAGACAGACAGACAGACATCAATCCTCGCTTAGTAAATAAATTGAGAGGCACTGCACTACCTATTAGTCTATTATATACTCATAACAAGAATATACACAAGTTAATGGAGTCACACACACGCATAGGCGCCGAAAGTGGGGGGGTCAGGGGGGGTTACACCCTCCCTGGTTTTTGTCAGGGAGGGTTTCACCCCCCCTGGCTGAGGAAAGAGTCAGGAAGGGTATACCCCTCCTGGTTGGTCAGGCAGGGAATATTAGACATTTTCTTTATTGTTAAAGTAGAAAACATACACGTAAACCCATAGAAAAATTATAATTCCATAAGGAGTCCTTCTAAATACATTGGATTATTAATATATGTATACAATTATGCCCGTAAACATAATGATTTTCAGCCACCATAGCAGTGGCGAAACAGGGGGATGCGCTAGGGGGGGCGCGTTCCCCCCCCCCCGTAAATTGAAGGGAGGCAACATTATTGGTACGGGGTTACCGTTCCCTCTGGATAAAAAATACAATATTCAATATAATTTAGCACAATAAAATATACGTATAATTCATTCAAAACAAATTGATATCAGGGTATCTCGCAGTCCATTTTTTTATGGGGGGCTTGCCCCCAGAACCCCCCAAGAATTGCTCGCAACACTCGCTCCGCGCCCCCCAACTTTAATCTTATACTTGTAAACTTTGCGACAATGCGCCATAGGAATCGTTTTTTTGACCTTTCACATTTAAATGTAAAGTTACACCCCCCCTGGCGCTGGAGAGTTTCGGCGCCTATGCACACACGACATACTTGTGAGCCACGTTCAACTCGCAAACCATTGTATGAAGACCCCTGCTAAATGCGTACTATAGTAGATTTTCAAATAATTCTTAGTAAATTCAATTAACTGTCGATTTTCTAAAATAATATTAAAAATCAACCCGGACCAAATATTTCTGATATATTTGGTCCGCCCGGACCGAAAAACAGCCCGGACCAAAAACATCTGAAATATTTAGTCCGGCCGGACATTTTGCAAACCCGGACCAAAAATGTCTGAAATATTCGGTCCGGGAAATTTTATGTCCGGCCGGACCAAATATTTCTGATATATTTGGTCCGGCCGGACCAAATTTACCCCGGACGGAATATTTCGTGACACACCCCATATTAGTTAGTGTTTGGTAAGAAACAAATACCACAAGAAATCATAATAGCTAATATTCAATAATCAACAAACACATATCGGTTTTCAATATTTAGGACAAATTCCCAATTTTGATATTTAGGACAAATTCCAATTATATTTAGGACAAATTCAGGTTTCCCCTTGAGGTGGGTTGACAAGGAATACGAGGTTCAAGAGAAGTGGATGGCATTCATTGCGCTGGACAAAAGCGATGCTGAGATTATATATACAATGATCAAGCAGTCTTTGCTGGCGTACGGCCTAACTTTTGAGAACTGTCGTGGCCAAGCGAGCGATGGAGCGAGTGTCAAGCGCGGAAGAAAGAATGGAGTGTCTACAAGGATCCTTAGGGACTACCCCTTTTCCATCTATAGTTACTGCAGCGGCCATGGTCCATCACTCATTTGCCAAGACGCCGTTTCGAGCCACCCTGACCTGAAGAAGACCCAATAATATATTAGGGATATCGTGGCCTATATTCAGTACTCTCTCCGACGCAGGGGCGAGTTCAAGGCTCTTGTGCTTGACCAGGGTGAAGTGGAGATACTGCTAGCTGAAGAGGAAGGACGTCCAGCCGTTCCTCAGCCAAAGGCAAACCTCAGACCCATATGTGTTACTCGCTGGGTCCTAAGGGCTCTGGCCATGGACTCTTTCTGTGCCAGTTACTCGAAAATTCTGGATTACATGTCGAGATTGAAGGCGGTACCGTGAATGGTACCTCCTCTAAGAATAAGGACGTTGCTGTGGGCTACGTGAAAACTCTTCATAAGTTCAAGACATATTTCTGCGCGAGGCTGTTACAACGTCTCTACAATATCGTTGGTCCCGTAAACGCAGAAATTCAAGGTCGTAAATGTTCGGTAGGTGGCGTGCGCGACAAGATCATGAAACTTATGGGCGCGCGCGCACAGTGGGGCAACATGGCTGAATAAACAATTTTTTTACCATTTTAAATTGTTAAATGATTGCGATATTCGAAATCAGAACTATTGAAAACCTAGGAATCCGAAATTTAATTAATCTAACACCAGTGGTTATGAAATAGTTGGTGGTTGAAAGGATGGTTTCTATTTTTGTATCTAAAATATTCAACATATTTTTATTATATTAGTGACATTTACGTCATCCTCATATGAAAACTACGAATCATACGTATTGGAATGTTGTTTGTGAGTGATCTACTATCTACTTGTTGCATTTATAAAAACATTTTGAATTATTCCGTTGAAAATTATAAACTCATCAGAATTCGTAAAGCTTGTTTCACTAATACATTACAAACGGTGACACTACACTTTTAACTGTCGAAACTTATACTGATCACTGCTGATCAAAGAAGTTGGTGATATGTGAAGCCAAATATTGATATATATTTAAATTTAGTAATAATTTCAGGGTGACCAAAGATGACCAAAATATCCTTTTGGTCTCCAGTTTACGCTAAAATAGTCCCCTAATGCATTGTAGTAAAAATGTAAATTTATTACCAATCAATATTGTAGATGTAATATTTATTTGAACTTTCTGAGATATCAAACAAGAGATATGGAATGCAATTAATTTGTTTCATAGAGATATTAGTGACTTAAAACAATGTAGTAATATTGGTCATAAATAATATAATATGCAAGAAATTTTCAAAAGTCTAATCATTTAATCTAAAATGAACAATCAAGAAGTAAGAAATATTCTCCAAAAGGCGGAAAATAACTGTCGTAAAGCAACCAGCGAGATGCTGGTCCTATTTGATTTACCAGAATCTCAATTTTCAATGATGAATTTGAAATTTCAGGAATTAACCACTATCCGTAGAGAGTTTGTCCGACATAATGATCTGGATAATTGGGAAATTTTGCCTTTCTATGAACATGGGGCATGTAAACCTTCAGGAAAGATGAGATCTGATGGAACAGATAAACTGACTGATACAATTTCATTTGTTGAACCTCTCTCTAATACAAACAGGAAATCTATTTCAGCAGTTACTCTGCAAACAATAAGAACACGGCTTATGGTACTACTCGATCATATCACTTTTCTCGCTGAGAGAGAAAATACTGACTCCAGAACAATTGCAGCTTTAGCAATCCAGTGTATCAGCAATGATAATTATGACAGAGATGCAGCCAAATTATGTCCCGATGTTGCTGCGAGAACTGCACCCAATCAAGTTAACAAGTTCCCATTAGAAAAAGCCTCCTTTATGTTAGATCTCTTGGAAATTGGGAAAAGGAAATACATTGACCTCCGTCGTATCTGCAAGTCAGAAGATATTCATTTTCCTGGTTACAAGAAGATTGTAGCATACCGAAATGAAATTTGTTCAGCACAGGAAATCTCTGTCTTAAATAATGAACAAGGAAATTCCATAGGAGTGAATATTCCATACTCTACTTTAGTACATAAAACAACAGAAAGAATAGTACAGTTGATTCCTTCTTGCATAGAATCTCATTACCCTTTAACTCTCACGATAGCTGATGGTTTCGATGGCTCAGGGAGTCATCGACTTTACAACCAGTTTCCTACAAACCCAAGCCTCTCAACGAAATCTCTCATATAATTTGACTTCAAAGCTTTATCCCTAATCGATAAATCTGGTAAGGAAATTTGGTCAAATCCATGCCCTAACTCACCTTTTGTGACGAGGCCAGTTGCATTAGTATCTCAAAAAGAAAATTACGAAAATGTCGATTATCTCATGAAAACATTAATTAATCCTAAAACTAGTTTATTAGAATCTAATGGCTTAGAACTACGTGAAGGGCATGTAAACGTGATTGTAAAGAGGACTCTGTTCGATGGCAAAATGTCCGCTATACTAAGTGGGGCTGGAGGTGCTGTATGTCAACTATGCACAGCTAATCGCGATCAACTTAAAGATATCGAGTTTGTTAATATGGCTTCCCCATCAATAGGCATGTAAAAGATGCAATTGACATTTTCAGTGATGTCAATCCGGAAGAATTTCTCAAGCTACCTTCTGAGATGAGATTCGGTTTAACTGTATCCCCACTACACAGTTATCTATGTGTGTTTAGGTGGTTTATGCTTTTAATTTATCACTTAGATGCTAATCTCAAGAAATGGGCTCCTATATCTCCAAAAATAAAAAGATCTGTGGATAAAAAGCGCACTTTGTTGTTGGAGAAAACAGGATTTCATATCGATCTTCTTTCCTGTGATGGAGGGACAAGTACAACTGGGAACATAGCACGATCCTGTTTTCTAAATGGAAAGGAATTCATCAAGTGGGCAACTTCTACATTATTGCACGAAGATAAGTCGTCAATATCTCTAATCAGAAGAAATCTCTCTGTTATCTTAAGACTCTATAACAGTAGTTCAAAACTTGACACATTTAAACTCAACAGTTTTTGTAAAGAAACTTCTATTCGTGTTAACAACATTCCCATGGGCCAGCATCACGCCATCTATACACAAGTTATTGGCTCATACTGTGGAACTTGTAGCAGATTATAATAATGGATGTGGAATGAAAATATTGTCAGAGGAATGCATTGAATCTTTAAATAAATACGTTAGAAGGTTCCGAGAGAAGCTATCCAGAAAATTCACGTTTGAAGATATAACATTAAAGATGTATTCATTCGTATTTTATGTCAAAGTGATCCAGTTCTGGCAAGTTATAGGATGTTCACAGAAAAAAACGAAAGAAATATTTGTAAATTAAGTGAAGAAGATTTCCTTGTTAACTCGTTTATATTAGAATAGGGTGTTCATTAAATTGAGGTGAATCAAATTATCAAAATAGCTTTACATGTACTAGCATCATTATAAACAATGGAAATGATAAATCGAAATAGTAATTAACAATAGGTAGGTACATTATTGTAGTAACATCATATATTTTTTTTGCAAATCACGATGACGTGACAACAATTGATAGGGAATCCTAAGAAAAAATCTGAACATACCAAACGATTTCACATAGTATAAAACCCATATGTAAATAATACATTTGATAGGTCTAACTTTAACCCAAACACCTATTCAGCCATTATTGCCATTTTGCCCCACTGTGGGGCGTATTGGCCGCTATGGGTAATGAGGAACAGGGTTTCGCTTTCTACGAGGAGGTCAAGTCACAGGCAATGGACATACGTCTGGAACAGCCAATGAGCAGTCGTACGCAGTGCCTAGCAAGATGGGTTGTCCGCGGGGCCCGCGGCGAATTGGAAATAGAGCAAGGTGCCATCGACAATGTCCACGCGAAGATATACGCTACCATATTTGAAGCCGCTGCTGATGGAATCGCCCAAAGGTATTGTAATCAAATATTTAAGAAAGATTTTTTGTACTATATAGTATATATCCAACTTTGTATTGTTTTTTAGGTATCCTACTGAGGATCTTAAGCTTCTAGTCCAACTGGAGGAGGTCATCTGTGATTCGACATCTGAGTTCGTCGGTATCATCTGCGAGAGGTACTCTTCCGACCTGAATGGTATCACTCAGGAGGTGCTTCGCTCACATATCAAGGGAACTAACGAAGTTATCAAGCCAAAGTTAGACGAACAGACGAAGACCACTTTCACTACAGAGGAATGTCGGGTGATTCTCAAGGAAAATGATGTGCTCAAAGCAGCTTGCATTGGCATGGATGTTTTAGTAAGAGAGTATTTTACCGTTCCGGCCACCAGCTGTGAGGCAGAGAGGTCGTTTTCCTCTCTGAGGATAATCAAAACATGGCTGAGAACTTCAATGACTCAACGACGGATGAATCACAGTGCGACTTTGAAGATAAACAGTGATTATGTCGAATTGCTGGATATGCGCGAGGAGGTGAACGAATTCGTCGAGAAGAACAGCATGCGAAAAGTGATGTATGCGAAAACGCTAAAATTGTGTGAGAACTTAAATTATTTGACTTAAGTTTGTTTTCAATAGTGATTTGCCTACTTTTGACCCTGCCCCCTCATGGATTTATATAGTTCGGCGCCTATGTTGACCAATTTCTATTACCATTGTTGCTTCATCCAAAAGATTAATTTAGTTTCTGGAAGCAGTAACTAGACCAGGGGTCGGCAACCCCCGGCCCGCGGGACAGATCTGGCCCGCGAGGCGAAATTATCCGGCCCGCTGCTCTCTATAAACATGCCCATCATAAGCTCCGATTCGTTCATTCAAATAAATCCAAATATAGTACACCCTCGCTATCCTGAAGAAGGTGTTCCGATTCAAAAAAATTCTGTTCCGATTTGTGAATTCGTATGGAATAGTTAAGTATACGATTATATAGGCCTCTATAAATGAGATCCTGATAATCCAAACCAAACAAGTCCAATGCTTTAAATCCAAACTAAACATTTAACATGGTACGTTGGATGCCGGTAATAAGCACATCGTCGGGGACTGCACTTAATGTGCTTATAACTGGCATGTTCTTATAACCGACATAAATTATATAGGATAAATGGCACAGTTTTCCAACATAGTGTTATTATATCCGATATGTTTAACCGGTGGGCTGATATCCGACTTCTAATGTACTTGTGACGAACGAACTCTTACAACTGTATAAGAAGTAAACTTTAATTTCGGTAGAAGTACAATTGAGAATACTAACTAATTACATAATATTAACACACGTTTATTAGGGAGTGACTATTGCTATTGTGGTTGCATGGAAATGCCTACAAGTTATATAATCCATGACATCACCTCCCTCCTAACAAAACTATTACGACCAGTAGGCAGGAGCACCAAATCTCTCGGGTTCTTTTCGAATCCTAGACGAACGCCTCAATCCGCTTAATGACGGATTTTCCGGTTCCTCTATCGATATATGTTCTACTACTTCGTCCTCGGTTATATCCGCTTGTGAAGATATGCTACCATCCAACTGTGCCGATTGCCCACGTCTGTCTCTGGGGGAATAGGTTCACTCATCGCCTCCTCGGGATGTAGTATTTCGGGAGAAAGCTCAGGAACTATCTTACAATCGTTGAGGTGAACCCACGAGTACTTGTTTCCTCTTTTAATCTTTAGGTTAGGGTACTTGGTATCGAATACTAAGTAGGGGCCTATATACTTTGGAGCTAACCCATCTTCTCGCGTAAAGTTCCTTAGTAAAATGCTCTGGCCCACCAGGACACACGTCGGTTTTTCTACTGTATTCCTGTCGTAGTACTTTTTAGCTTGGGATTTAGCACTGGCTATATTTTCAGCAGCCTACTTCACGCATTCCTCCTGTTCCCTGGATCTCATCTCTTTGCCACCCGTTTTCTGACAATCCTCCACGACCTGATCGATCGCCGACCTTATACTTGCTCCGAACATCAGTTCTTGAGGTGTGAACTTTGTACTACTACTCATCAATGAGTTCACATTAAATGCTACCTCCTGGAGCACACTTGGCCAACTTGTCTTATCCAAGTTACGGTCTACAAGAAAACAGCGCAATGCTTGTTTGACACTCTCTACCGCTCGTTCCGCCTGCCCATCGCCCTGAGGGTGATAAGCCGATGAACGTTTTTTCTTTATCCCGAAACCTGCGCATATTTCTCGTACTGCTTCTCCATCGACGTTCCTTCCCTGATCCGTCAAGAGCATGTCCGGAACTCCATACTGATAAATCCACCCATTTAGTAGCGCATTGCATACGGACTCAGCTGTTTGGTCTCGCATAGCGACGATTTCAACGAACTTCGAGAACAGATCAATGATTATCAATATATATCGGTATCCTTCCGCGCCCCAAGGTAGGACAGCAATATCTGCTGCAATAGCTCTTCTCGGTTCTGGGTTATCCAATACGATCGGCTTCAACGGTTCTCTTTTCTTCATCACTCTTGTTCTCCAAACACACTATACACACCCTACAGCACTGTTCCACGTCTTTCCTCATCCCTATCCAATAAAATCGGTCTAGTAAATACGCACACGTTTTCTCTACCCCCGAATGTGTGACTCTGTGTGCTAATTCGGTAACTTCTGCTCTTTGATTCCGGGAAATTACTAACGCCCTTTTCCGAAAGAGTCTACCTAATTCGTCTATTCGCATACCTTCCTGCTTTTTGAAAGGACCCGACATAATCTCTCCTTGTTCTCGTAGTTGCCTGATGGCATTCACGATACTCTGGTCCTTCAGCTGCCCCACCGTTAAGTCCTCACGTAGTAAGCTAACCTCCCGATTTAACCAATACACATTTCGCTCAAAACTATCTTCGTCAGCCATGACGTCATCTACGTCCCCAGGCACCCGACTCAAATAGTCTGCCGCTCCGTTTTCGTAACCCTTCCGATACTGTATTTCGTAATGAATGGGCTCGAATTCAAGAATCCAGCTTGCGTACTTGTTCCTCGGGTCTCTTTGTCGCCTCAGCCACTCCAGAGGATGGTGGTCGGTGATTATGACGACCCTACTAGCCGCTTGCAAGTAGACCTTCCATTTCCTTAATGCAGCCACCACTGCGGAGGTCTCCAACTCTCCCGCTGAGTATTTCCGTTGAGCGTCGTTCAGCTTACTCGAGCAGAACTCTAATATTCTCCTCCTGCCGGTTACATCATCTTGAGAGAGTACTGCCCCCACCGCTATACCTGATGCATCGGTTTCTACGTAGAAAGGAACCTTCCAATCCGGGAAAGCCAACTGCTGTGGCTCATTAATTAACTGTGTCCTCAACTTCTGGTAACAACACTCACACTCCTTTGTCCAAAGCCACTCCGTCCCCTTGTTTGTCAGCGCGAGTAATGGATCTGCCGTATCTGACACGCTTGGAATATAATCGCGATACCAATTCACCAGCCCCATGAACTGGCGCACCTCCTTCTTACTCCGCGGGCGGGGAAATTTTGAAATTTTGGATAAAGTTGTGGGGAGTGGACGTCTACCCTTACTAGAGACTCGGTGACCCAGGAACTCGACCTCCTCATATCCGAAAGAGCATTTTTCAACTCGCAGTTGAATCCCGGCTCGGTTAAACCGACCTAACGTTTGGTCCAAATGGTCCAAATGAGCCTCGAAATCGTGCGAGTGCACACATGTATCGTCCACGAAAGCCTGGACGTTTGGGCATCCTCGAGTGCTTGATCCACTGTTCTCTGATAAGTCGCCTGCGAATTTGATAAACCGAATGGCATTCGGTTGAATTCAAACTGTCCTCGTGTAGAAACGAACGCATTGAACTCCTTATGCTCTTCTCTCATTGGGATACACCAATAAGCCGATGCGCCGTCCAGTTTCGAGAATATTGTGCAACCTCCCATTCTATCAAACAAGTCGCGCGGGTCAGGCATCGGATAAGCATCCTTCTTGGATATATCGTTCAAATCCCGATAGTCGGCGAATCGCCGCGATCCATCCTTCTTTTTGACCAAAATTACCCGATTGGCCCAAGGTGAGGACGAGGGACGTATTATCCCATTACATAGCATCTCGTCTATTTGTTTAGAAACTTCTGCTTCCATCTCAGGAGATACACGGAGCGACCGGTGACGGATCGGTCGCTCATCTAATAAAGTAATGATATGCTCAGCCGTTCTGATTTCCTGAGGCTTCTTCGGGTTCTCTGCGAAAACCCCTCTCCACTTCTCTAACACCCGATAAATCGCTTGACGTTGCTTGGAAGACAGTTGCTGGTTTATATCGAATCCAGTCGTGATAGTTGAACTGACGCCCTCGGCCTCTATTCGCACTACCTCAGCCCTTGTAACCGCCTGACCTCCGTAGACAGCAGCTAGAGAAGGCACCCAATGCTCCTCCAACTTCACTCGCCAATTCTCCCAATCGAAAGTAGTATATACAGCGATAGAAACTTCCTACCCAATATTGCGGTCTTTGCGTCTGTGTCGAGTACTTCAATCTCATGGTCTACTAGATGGGAATCTCCGATGTCTATAGAAACCCGGGCCACACCACATACCACTAGTGGCGTTCGACAAAGCCCGTATACCCGATCCTCCTTCGTTTCGTAGGGAATTTGCATTGCTTGGATGGTACGCTTATCCACGACGGAGGGGTCAGCTCCTGTATCAATCATCACATCTACTGGTTGATCGTTCCATTTCATGGCCACTACGACTGCGGTGTCTCTTATTCCATCTTGCCTGGAAACTGCTTGAAACACACCCCTATAGGCTTTCGTGTTGGGGAAATTCCGGGTTCCGTGTCCTTTTTCTCCGCACTTTGGGTAGTACCGCTCCGAACATTGAGACATGAAATGCTGGTTTGACCCGCAGATAAAACAACGTCCTCTCTGTTGGTACTGGCCACTGGTACGTCTTTCGAAAGGTCTCGATCTGCCCTGCCCATAAGCCTGACCACGTGACGCGCCTCTAGGCCTACCGCTAGTCGTAATGTATACTGACGGGCATTCACCCTCGTCCTGTGGTATCTCTCGTTCCGGGGCGGGCTCCACCCTTACTTTCGGCGCTTCATCCCGTTGAAGGACCGCGATCTTTCCTAACTCTCTATACCCGTAGTCCAAAGGTATATTCTTCTCTACTAATGCTGTTTTCACTTTGACTATCAGCTCTAAAGGTTCCTTGGTACCTACTTTTCTCGGATATCCAGCCACTCTCGCAACGAAGGTTGTATACTCAGGGGGAGCTGAGATACGAAATTGTTGCACGCCATTGACGTGGAGGTCCTTGCTTCACGGGCTAGATCTTGCATGCGGTAGAAAAAGTCATCTACACTCTCACCCGCCTGCCAATCCGTTTTTCTTAACTCTCGTAAAGCACGATGGGGGTCTTTGGGAGGGTCGATTTGCTTGATCAAAGTGTCGAATGCTACGTCCAGGCTCTCCTCTTCCCTATTTTCCTCAATCACCTCAACTACCAACCTGCGCTCTGCGAAAGTACGGTTTACGTGATTGGGTAACATCTGTAGCGCCTTTAGAACTCCGCCCTCTGTCGTTCTCAAACCCGCGGTCGCTGCCTGAAACAAGGGCTTCCAATCTTCAATACGCTCATCCTTCTTTAGAATAGGTGCATGGATCGATTCTGCCATCCGAGAGAAATCAATTGTACTTATGTGACGAACGAACTCTTACAACTGCAGGGCCGTAGGAACACGGGCGGCAGGTGCGGCATAGGCCGCACCAATATTTTAGGTGCCCGCATCATAATTCGGGTTATACACTGCGAATCAATTAAGTGACGTCACTTGGCAGCACCAATAATAATTGGCCTACGAAGGGCCTGAACTGTATAAGAAGTAAACTTTAATTTCGGTAGAAGTACAATTGAGAATACTAACTAATTACATAATATAAACACACGTTTATTAGGGAGTGACTATTGCTATTGTGGTTGCATGGAAATGCCTACAAGTTATATAATCCATGACATACTACGTACCTAAATTCTTTTTTAAGACATTTTTTCATAATTCCAATGTAATGTTAAAAAAATCAAAATTTTACGAATGATAATTTTGGATCTACTGTTCGGACAAGCGAGGTTCGGAATAGGGAGGGGAGGGTGAACATTATTTTCATAAATTATAGTGTGGTAACATTATTGAGATAAGTCAATTCATATTTATTCATGATTAACATTTCTACAATGGAACTATTCGGAGTAAGACTAAAGGATGGTAAATCGCTTGGCCCGACTAATGCGGTAAATTAATCAATCTGGCCCGTAGTTTCAAAAGGTTGCCGACACATGAACTAGACCCTTTTCTTTTACTGTTTTAGTTTGAAATCTTGACAGATTTTTAAAGAAATCTCCCGAAGCTAGACAAACTGTTGCCCCGCTATCAATCAATGCTGTGCACTCTCTAGCCCCCACCTTTATTCTAATCTTCCACACTTTATTGTTTCTGTTTTGAGCCTTTTCAACTACTGGGACAATATCACGGCTCTCCCGTATTGTCCCTTTCAGTTTAAATGTTTATCAAAATGGGCTGTTTGGCAATATCTAGCGATATGCCCTGGCTTATCACATCTATAGCATCTCATCTGGTTTGACGCTCTGCCTCGTCCTCTTCCTCGTTTATTTGCACAATCTCTCGCATAATGACCTTCTCCTCCACACAGAAAACATTTGTAAACAGTTTCTTGGTTTCTTTCTCTTGAAAAATACTTCCCCTGTTCCCTTTCTCTCGAGATGTAATTCCCATGGTCTCTCCCTCTTGAAATTTTTTCCCTTTTTTCAACTATTGCTATATCTTCCATGTTGCGCAATTCATAATTCATACATTCCTTCCTATTAGTATTGCTTAAACTAATTTGGTTTTGATCCTTCAAATTGACTGAAGCCACTGCTTCCCCATCCAAATTTTATAATTCACTATCCAATCTGACGAGCACTTGTGCTCTTCTCATCGCTTCTAATGAAGTTTTGATTTCCGGAGTACCTCTAATTTGTTTGTGAATTGATTTTGGTAAACCTCGAATATACTGTTCAAATAACAATGATTCCCTCGCTGCATTATACATCTCTGGAAAAGCCCTCCTTAATAAGTCCTTTAGCTCGTCCAGATACCTTTGGGGAGTCTCATTCGGAAGAATACCCCTGTCATGGAACTTGCTCAATGATGTGAACCTAATATCCTCAGGTCTGAAAGCATTTAATAGTGTATCCCTCACAGTTTCGTATTCTTTTCTCTTTTCTCTGTTTAGTGTTTTATATACTTCCAATCAGGCACGGATCCACCGGGGGGGTGCGGGGGGGGTGCGCACCCCCCCAACTCTTCATGAGATCGAACTCAGAGACTGTCACATTTCACAGATAGCTAAATTAGAGTGATAATACGATATGGTTTAAATTTGCACCCCCCCCCCACTAATTCTTGCCTGGATCCGTCCATGCTTCCAATGCTTCTCCTCTCAAACTCGTAGCTAACATTGCAGCTTTTTTTCTCCTCCCCATTCGTTTGCTATTGCACATATGTCGACATGTTCTAGAAAATTCTCAATATCGCCATCTTCAAATTTATCCAAATGTACATTAGCTGCCATTTTTCTTAGTTTACTCTCTGCTACCAATATAACGTGTCTATAGTATTAACAATTCATAATCATTAATCTCGTGAATACAATACTCTTAAGTAATCTACTACACAGAATTACAGATGTTCTACTGAATTTACATTTCTTAGTAACTACTATGAATCTCGTTATATAACTAATCGTTTTCTATTTATTCTAAATGTGTTAGAAATTTCAATTTTGTTTTATTTTCAAACGGTTTATTCTAACTATCGGATTTTTCTTACTTTATTTCCAAGAAAAGAATTGTTTTGAAATAAACCGGTTTTGACTGTATGAACATTTGATTCTAATAGATAAGATACAATTATAATCATGCAATGCATTTCTATAAACACAAATACTTTGAAGTTAATTATAATTATATTCCAAGCAATGCATCCTACAATTGCATGTGAAAAAATCTGAACGATTGCAATTTTATCAAAGTCCCAAACATAACATCTATCTATCTATATATTAAAAACGGAATTTGTTGTGTGTTTGTGTGTTTGTTTTTCCGGATTGTATTAAACTAATAAAGTAATGGGGGAATAGAACCGCATTTATATATCAGATATAAACTAACTTTCAAATGTTATAATTGGTAAACAAATGTTATAATAGGTAAACAAATATGCTGAACACGAATTTCGCACTTACAAATTTAGAATTCGAAAACAAGTTAGAACTATGGAAATCATATAAAAGGATGTATATAACGTCCCTTTCTACCATTTTCCATGTCAGAAAGTGTGAGGAGTAAGGCCGCACAGCGGCCGTTAACTTAAGGTGCGTAGCACCGAACTGTCGGAAAGGGACCGAGACCGAAGGGCTCGTATGTATAATACTAGCTATATTACATCGAAGAAATATATGTACAATTTCAGAATCATTGTTATATCATAACTAGATACACAGGAATTCTCAATATACAGCCGAAACCGGTTTTTTCTAACCAAATCTTTGCATGGAAATAAAGTAAGAAAAATGCGATAGTTAGAATAAACCGATTGAAAATAACACAAAAATGGAATTTCTTACAAGTTTAAAATAAATAGTTAGTTAGAAAAAACCGATTAGTTAGAAAAAACCGGTGTTAGAATAAACCGGTGTTAGAATAAACCGAAGTGTTAAATTGCTGCGAAAAATTCTACTACTAGACTAAGAGAATTATTCGACGACACAACAAGACAAGTTGATTTTGCTACGGAAATTTCTTTTAAAATCAATAATGTATCGAGCACGCCGTGAAATACAACTGAAAATCCCAAATTTGCATTCGAATTTTCCACAATTATTAAGGACTGTACAAACTTTGGGCAATTTAATAAAGCAACTGTAGTAATCGGAGAGCATTGTTCAGTGATTTTTTATTCAGAGAACATGCATGAATATTTATCTGTTGCAACAAATGTATTCTTTGATGGCACATTCAAAAAGTGTCCCAAACAATTTTTCCAACTTTGGACACTATTTGTTGAGTTTGGAAGATACGTATTGCCTGCAAAACACTGTTTGCTAACAAGTAAGAGTGAAGATATTTACACTGCTACTCTATTAAAAATAAAACAACTAGCTCCCCAATTAAGTGCATCTTCCGCTATGGGTGACTGGGAACCGGCGGGAAGAAATGCAATTAAAACTGCCTATCCCAGTATTTCATTATATGGCTGTTGGTTTCACCATAATCAAGCTATTTGGAAAAAAATAACCAAATTAGGGTTAGTAAAGGAATATCATGCTAATGACAGCTTCAAAAACTTCTTGAAATCAATCATGAATTTGCCTTTGCTCCCTTCAGAACATATTGAACATACATTTTATTACCTCACATCCACGTTTGTATCCTTCACTTTAAGTGAAAATATTCAAATTGAAAATTTTTAACGTTATTATAAACACCAATGGTTAACAAGAATCGGACCTTCCCAATTATCAGTTTTCAAAAGTAAAGTAACTACAACAATGGCGCAGAGAGTTACCATGCAAGGATTAACAAAAATTTCAAATCTAATCACCCGAATATATGGGTATTTGTGAAACTCTGAATAATATCATCGTTGATACAGACGCAGAAATCGGTAGACTGAATAATAGTTTGGACATTTCCAGGAGTCAAAAGAAAGACCAAATTAAGAAAGATGAGCTAAGAGAAATTTGTAGAAAAAATCTTGTAAATGGGACATACACACCAATAGAGTTTATAACTGCTCTTCACACTACTCTCGACTCTGTGACAAGTCTTAGTGTAGACTTCGACGATAATGATTCAGATTCTGGAGAGTCAGAATACAATGTTTTAATAACAGAATCAACATGTTGTATATGTTTACAACCACGTGAGGATACGATTTGCTTTCGTCCTTGTTCGCATGCTAGAGTATGCTCTCGCTGTGACCAGGTTCTTAAAGAAGAGAACAAACCTTGTCCGATTTGTAGATATATTATTCAAGATAGATTTAAGATATACTAAACTGAGTTTTCTACTAATTAGTTAATTTTATTCCAGAAATTCCTGAATTTATTCTCAACTATGATAATGGCCATATTTCCAAATCATGATACCATACAGAAAACTATATTCACTTTTCTCAAATACTACAGTGATTACTTATCATTTAACTTAAGTATAATTGTTTAGTTCTTTATATAATTAATAAATTTATATTGTAATACATTGATCTATTATACAAACATAAATTAAAATCATTCGCAACTTGAGAATTAATTGATATCGACTTAGTTGTAAAAATACGTAATTATTATATAACTGAAAATGAAAGAAATAATGTAGCAGTACAAATTCATACTCTTGTCGGACAAATGCATAATCTTGTCGGACAAATGCATGTGTCGGACAAATGCATACTCAAGTCGGACAAATGCATACTAGAGCTGTCGGACAAATGCAGGTATCTTTTGTCGGACAAATGCAGCGCCCCCCTTTTTTACTGTTCAATTGTAAACTAGTGTCAATAGTATATAACCAAATCGAAATAAGATATCTTAGTTTTATACTTTTTCTTATTATTCAAGGGTATAGTATTGACCAGTTTGACCGGTAAAAACCGGGTTTTTCCCACTGTTCGTCCAAAACCAGTTTTGGACAGGACAAAACGCAGCCCTGATTTAGATCCATTTCAAAACAAAAGTTGATGGAAAGTTTATAAGCTCTATGAATGCGGGAGTTACTATATCTTCATCCCTAAGATATTCACGCATTGCAGCTGAGGTTTACTATCAGAAATAGCTAGAGCTAGTGTAACCGATTGTTTGTTATTTCCTGGGTGAAGTGCTTGGTAGTTTAAAGATGGAAATTGAGAGAGTGGTCTGCGTCATGAACTTTGTGAAGGCTACGCCAAAATATATTCCCTGCTGGAAATATGAATTAATTCTTGACGTTCTAATGCAGCTGTGGAATTTGAAAGCACCAATAAGATTATTCCGAATGTTTTTGATTAGGTGAACTGTATCAAAAAGCAAGTAAACAAAAATTAGTGAATTATTTGGATTGATCATACATTATTTCTTTTCAGGAAATGGATAAATATTCATCAAATAGTTGAACGAAGAAATATTGGTTCGGTGATTATCAGAGGTTAAAATTTTATAGGTTAAAATTTCCAGACAATTAAGGGTACCATTACTTACAATTTTAGACGACATAGTGAATATTGGAATAACTTTAATGATAAAGGGGATAGTATTAGTGAGAGACGTCGAGACATCTCCATAAAACAAAGTATGCTCTTGTACATTTGGAGATCTTCATTACAACCATTTATAGTTTGTCCTTCAAATTGTACTTGTTGCTGTAGATGCATTTCATCAAGAAGAATTACGTTTCCAACAGTTCATCAGGATTAGTAGTTGATCCTCTTCTCATTCTTTTCTTAACAATGTATGCACACCAGTAGTTGGATTCACGAAGTTCTCACTATGGTTCACAGTGTGATGTGTGTACTGGGGTGAGTGAGCCAAGATATTGTACGTATGCAGCCCACTCATCTGAGTATACAATGGAGCCAGGTAGGACGTAATGCTGGATAAGGGGGAACAGAGTTGCAGCAGATCTATCTGGTACACATAACATAACCATTCGGCCTGTATTTCTCTCGACTATTCCAAAAACCCATTTACCCACTACTAATCTTCCGCGGTTGTATTTACGTTTGCCGAACTTGGATTCATCAATCTCCACGATAATCTCGGGACCACCTAAGGATTCAGCATCTTGTAGGATCTCTTCAACACATATATCTCTCATAAAGTTCTTCCAATCAACAACAGTAGCTGGTGCCCACTGCAACGCTTCTCCATAATAGCGTGTGACTGAATGTCCTCACACCAAAGATACATGAATTGGAGAAGTGAAGTAATTGAGAGTTTGGAAGGATGAAAGGAGGAACCAAAACGGATTGTACAGGAACTCTTGCATCCGCGACATTTCCACTTGTAACCATCCTGGGAGTTGGCGTAGGCACCCTCATACATTTCCTCCCCACATTTGCATTGTATTGCACGAGCTAAAAGGCCATAATCCCGTAACCAGTTAATCGTGTATTGATAGTTTGAGGTTAGAGAATACAAGTAAGGGAGAAGAAAGTCAATTGGGATGTCGGGAATGATAAGTGGGATTTGCAGTGGTATGTAATCCATTTAGAACGGTGTTCCTTATAGGGAAAAAATCGGAAATATCGCTCCCAAAGACAGCATAACCCATTATTTTTTTTGTACCAAACACTGCCGAAGGACCATAACTAACGTTTGTATATGGTCTTGAGTCTCGTCCACGCGTATTTTCAGAGTTATGAGCTATTTTGTACAGCGGATCACTGGTTTCTCCACTTTGAACTATTATCAGTACTGTATTCCTCACCAATGGTAGGATTTTTGGTATCATTACTCTATCCTAGCAATCACTGACGAAAATAAACAACAATTGATCAAAAAAATACGCAAAAAGTGAAAATCGTAACATGTATGGTCTATAATCTGATTCGAGGGTACGTTTTCTTGTCCATTTTTTTTCTCAGTCACCCGAGCAGCTAGAATCAAAATTTACGTCTCAAAATGCTCGCAATACCCGATTTCCTATCCGTTCATAATACATTTTGGGACCCTAACACGCTCCGTTTTCAAAATGGTCCCTATATGGGCATGTAATGTGCCCAATTTTGATGACACAGCAAAATTTATATCAACGAAAGTATAAACTCTAGAGCTTAGATCTAACCATCTATTCACATCAATATCCCACTACAAACTCATTGGAAGAACAAATGAGACTAGTAACCAAATGGTCACTCTTCTATAAATTTACATACCCATATATGGTGGTGTCATTTCAGAAATGAAACCATTAACTTTGTAATTAAATAATAAGCTAGAGCTTAGTTCCAACTTCCTAGTAACATCATTAATCCATTTTAAGTTAGATGGTATAGTTATCGAATACTACTTCGTAAATTTAATCGTGTGGGGATTCTTTACGGCCTTTTTCTCAATATAATATAAATGCCGGTGTTTGGGGGCTAATGTCACGGAGTTTGACGAAATCAAGATAGGTTAAGAGCTCAAATTTTTCTACAAGTTCTATACCACTAACATTTAAAAATCAGTTAGAGAAAAAGCAAAAAAACACCAAACTTCTACTAATAATAGAGAAAGAATCTTAAAACTAAATAAATATTCAAAGATCCCTACCTCAGACGCTCTCCCCTTCATATTCGTTGAAGAAATTTCGAAATCGAAGAATAATTGAATTGCATCTATTTAGTTGACTATACTAATTAATCCCTGGTCCAGAAATTTGAGTGCGTATCATTGCCTTATGTATAGAATGTTATGGTAATGCCCAAAATATAAGACTTATTAAAAATTGGTACATTAAGAGTACTTTCACAAGTTTATAGCTAATATCTGTACAATATGTTCAGAAGATACTAATAAAAAATATCCGGACGGGGGTGAAATTTGGGACGGACGGGGATGATATAGAAGTTATTTTGTTATTATGGCCTATAATATTTTAATAGAAATAGTGCTCAACGTTTTTTTAAATGATTACATTGACAGGCGGTTTCAGAAAAGTGTTATTGCTCATTTAAGTGATTGCTCTTAGTATAATTTTGTAATTATTATATAAATTAATTAAGGAGACGTTTTCAAGTAACTGTAATAGATTATTCTACTCCTGCAAAGAATCGTTGCATAATTTATCATATGGATGGAGTGTTGCTTTACCAAATTGTACAGTTACATTAAGGGGGACGCTGCATTTGTCCGACAAAAGATACCTGCATTTGTCCGACAGCTCTAGTATGCATTTGTCCGACTTGAGTATAGCATTTGTCCGACACATGCATTTGTCCGACAAGATTATGCATTTGTCCGACAAATGCATTTGTCCGACAAGAGTATGAATTTGTACTGCTACATTATTTCTTTCATTTTCAGTTATATAATAATTTACGTATTTTTACAACTAAGTCGATATCAATTAATTCTCAAGTTGCGAATGATTTTAATTTATGTTTGTATAATAGATCAATGTATTACAATATAAAATTATTAATTATATAAAGAACTAAACAATTATAATTAAGTTAAATGATAAGTAATCACTGTAGTATTTGAGAAAAGTGAATATAGTTTTTTGTATGGTATCATGATTTGGAAATATAGCATTATGAATTTATGATAGTTAGAATAAATTCAGGAATTTCTGGAAGAAAATTAACTAATTAGTAGAAAACTCAGTTTAGTATATCTTAAATCATAGCCTACTCTATATAAGGCCTACCATCAAAGCTAATATTTTGCACCAAGGATGAAATAGTGTACGATATTATTATTGACCCATAGTTATTTACATTTATCTCTGTACAGTTAGAAATATTTTTAATTTAGTTGGATCAACTTGTTACTGATTTTTGTTAATTTTAGTAATTAATTAATACAATTTTCCTTCCACCGATATTTTAAGCACTTCCTAGTACTATACAGTCAGGTTCTTTTATTATGAACATTCAAGGGACCAAAAATTGAGTTCATAATAGAGACTTCATAATAAGCGAATTCAACTTAATACAAACCCTATGTAAGTTGTTAAATTGGGACCGTAGGGTTTGTTCATAATAAAAAATCTTCATATTAAGCAGACGAAATCTTGTTCATAATAAGCAGACCTGACTGTATTTGACTTTGTTTCTTTTTATTAATAGTTAGATATTTAATTTTTCTCAATGCCGAACTGTTCTGGCCTGGTTGTAGGGGTAATTATACCCCCAGAAGAGCGCGTCCCAGTTTTTAAACTTCCAGATGGTCCACCTGAGTTATGACATGCCTGGATAAGTGCTCTCCATCGTATATTTCTGACCTAAAATGGTGTATGTGTCACACATACACCATTTTAGCGTGTTTACTTTCAATACTACACCAATGACTTTGCGGAATTTTTTTCAAAGGTGAGAAATTCCAACTTATCATTCCGACAGTGTTGAAAGTAAACACGATATCAATTAAAACGCTCTGTTACGTATAGTTAGCTAGTTAGTACTAACTATATTGGCACTAATGTCGCATTGATAACTACCCAATTTTCCTGGAAATAAAAGTGAATAGAAAATTCTCAAATAATGTTAAATACAATGATTCGTCATTTAGTTCCATATTCACATACCTTGCTGTAACTTGGAAACTATATGAGCTAGAGAGTCAAACTTTCTTATGAATATATAGCTAATAGAATAATCTAGTGGATTTTAATATAAAAATTTAGGGGTTCAGTAGCCTATTTCCAGAAGGTCAGAGGCCTTAAGATCAGAGAATACAGAAATGGAGAAGTTTCGTGTTGGTTGTATACAAGAAATATGAGATAAGTTAGCTTTGATAACAATCCCAACTGACTGGTTAGTTTGGATTCAAACAGATAATTGTGTGAGATTTTTTTGACTAAGATGGAAAATCATAATATTTGTGCAGATGTTTCTCTTGAAATATAAATTCTTTTTTATCTGTGAACGGATATATATATGGGGAGTCCATTTCTCTCTCACTTATCTCTATCACTGATATTCGACAAATTAAAACGATGTTTACAGAGATTACTCTGAAACTTAGCTCTTCCCCTCAGAAGAAACATCCTCACCATATCTCTAAAGCAAAATAACATATTGAGGAGGCCATCTGATAATAAAAGAAAACTCTATGTAACTTTTGACTTTGTGCACATTTTGAAAAGTATTCGAAACAACTGGTTGAATCAGAAAGATTTTCGGAAAACCTTTCACTTTCCCAACTTTCAGAACATTAAGCTGGATTACTGTGTGTATCCTGTTCAAGTTTACTCTGCATCTTTTAGTGATGTGCGTCTCCTCTATAATTTAGAGAAAGGATCCTTAGCTAAGTTAGCTCCTAGCTTGACTATCAAAGCTTGTTATCCTTCTGCTATTGTGCGCCAAAATGTGAAACTTGTTTTGAAAGTATTCAACGAATTAACTGCTACAGCTCTGAAGTTACAGAATGAACTCCGTAACCAAGAAGACCGAAACAATACACACGACTTTGTTGTAATGCTTCTTCAAATTTGGTAACTTTTCAACATAAATTCCCCACTTAAAGGTAAACGTTGGAATGATGATATCTCAAGACCTCTAACATACCAGGGCGAACGATTTTCATTCTTAGCTTGTGTTGTTATTTGGTTAGAGACTTGGCTGGCCTTGCCAGGAAATGTATGAAAGTTAAATAAACAAACGTTTACCAGTTCTAAACATGCTTGTACTGTATTGCCTCAGATAACTAACCATTAACTGGATTTTGTGGATTTAACTATCTTTTGACATCCTTTTTACAGACAGATCCATTGGAACATCACTTTGGCCTATATCGTATGATGTCAGGTTCAAACTATCATATCTCTTATCTTCAAATCCTTGAAACTGAACGCCGCCTCAAGTTATCTAACATATTAAAGATTTTTGCTTCACAACAAGATTGTGGCCTATATTCAATTAAGACATTTATTGATTCATACTCATCCTTTGATACGAATAATGGCGATGAAATTGATGTCCAACTAGTCTGGGATGAAATTGATGATCTAACTTCCATTGAATGTAGTTTACTGACTCTTCACTCATTAGCTTTTATTGCTGGTTATGCAGTACATAAATATATTTTAAAAACTCAGCCATGTCATGTTTGCATTGATCTTTTGACCATTGACAAAGACTTTATCTTTGATGAAGATTTACAACCCGAGTTCAGTCTTTTGCAATTAACTGACCGTAGTGGCCTAAAGTATCCATCTGAGTTTATCCTCGAATCTATAGTAACTTTATGGAAGACGTCAATTGCAATTGAAAGCAAAGACAACTTGTTGGCGATATTGATGCAAGGATCATCCAGAAAATTATTGTGAAAGTACCTTGATATTCTTAGAAGAGACGGATGCGATTGCTAAATCGAGTTGCATTTCTTGTGGTGTCTCTATTTTGACTATCCTAAAAATCTTATTTTCACTTGCGCCAACTGTTTACTATCTAGCAAGGTTAATAATTATAACTCCGCTGTTGCATCTAAAGGTATAGAAAAGCGAAAACTGAAGAAGTTCCCACATTAATGAAATACACCAGAAGGCTACTCTTCTATTATTATTATTGTTATTTGAACACACATTATTATTTATGTATTCTTATCATTGTTGTTAAGTAAGCAATAAAGACTCAATAGAGAAAATCTATTAATTTACTAGAATTATTTATTATAACAGATTAATTTCTAAAATTAATCTCATCGTACACTACTTCATCATGGTACATTTGATGGTAGGCCTTATATAGAGTAGGCTATGCTTAAATTTATCTTGAATAATATATCTACAAATCGGACAAGGTTTGTTCTCTTCTTTAAGAACCTGGTCACAGCGAGAGCATACTCTAGCATGCGAACAAGGACGAAAGCAAATCGTATCCTCACGTGGTTGTAAACATATACAACATGTTGATTCTGTTATTAAAACATTGTATCCTGACTCTCCAGAATCTGAATCATTATCGTCGAAATCTACACTAAGACTTGCCACAGAGTCGAGAGTAGTGTGAAGAGCAGTTATAAACTCTATTGGTGTGTCATAGGCGTCGACCATGCCGGGGCGGTCGGGGCGTGCCCCGGCATGAGAAAATCATGCCGGCGCGGCCACTGTTCCGCCCCGGCATAAATTCGATTGGATTCGATTGGAACCCAAAAATTTTGGTTTCGGCTGAACTAAAAATTCTAAATCGATCCATATCATCTCTGCTCTGTTCGAAGGGTAATTAATTAACATAAATTATTGACAGTTGAAATTCATCCTCGGCAAAAGTTTTTTTAATTCATAGTTCAGCACGAACCTATTTGATTCGGATGAACCTATTTAGTTCGCTGAGAACTAAACTAATTAGGTTTGTCCGAACTTAATTCGAACCATTAAAGCCGCCATGTTTATAGCAATGATGCAATGTATTTGTTGTGTCAGAAAGATCAAAGAAATCGATTTATCGGGAAATTTTCATCAAGATAAACCCAACCTTTGGAAAAAAGTTACAATATGTAAAACAACTTTTCTGAGACACGTTGTATACTAGGTGATATTTAAAAAATTTCATAGCTCGCCCCGTCATTATTTTCCGAAAAATGGAAAAGTTCGACGCCACTGTGGTGTGTATGTCCCATTTACAAGATTTTCTCTACAAATTTCTCTTAGCTCATCTTTCTTTTGACTCCTGGAAATGTCCAAACTATTATTCAGTCTACCGATTTCTGCGTCTGTATCAACGATGATATTATTCAGAGTTTCACAAAATACCCATATATTCGGGTGATTAGATTTGAAATTTTTGTTAATCTTTGCATGGTAACTCTCTGCGCCATTGTTTGTTGTTACTTTACTTTTGAAAACTGATAATTGGGAAGGTCCGATTCTTGTTAGCCATTGGTGTTTATAATAACGTTTAAATTTTTCAATTTGAATATTTTCACTTAAAGTGAAGGATACAAACGTGGATGTGAGGTAATAAAATGTATGTTCAATATGTTCTGAAGGGAGCAAAAGCAAATTCATGATTGATTTCAAGAAGTTTTTGAAGCTGTCATTAGCATGATATTCCTTTACTAACCCTAATTTGGTTATTTTTTCCAAATAGCTTGATTATGGTGAAACCAACAGCCATATAATGAAATACTGGGATAGGCAGTTTTAATTGCATTTCTTGCCGCCGGTTCCCAGTCCCCCATAGCGGAAGATGGACTTAATTGGGGAGCTAGTTGTTTTATTTTTAATAGAGTAGCAGTGTAAATATCTTCACTCTTACTTGTTAGCAAACAGTGAATTGCAGGCAATACGTATTATTCTTGTACTCGCTTCTTGAATATTCCATCGTTAACAAATAAATTGAAGAATTTAGGTAAAGTTCAAAAGTGTTAGTGTGTATATATATATGTACACCAATGTGTAACCATGCGTACTTGTTGTAAGCATAATACATTTCCTTGTTGTGTTCTGACACATTACATCGTGATTTTGGAAAACAAACCTTACAATAGAAGTATACTTAGTAAAACAAATGCATGTGTCGGACAAATGCATACTCAAGTCGGACAAATGCATACTAGAGCTGTCGGACAAATGCAGGTATCTTTTTTCGGACAAATGCATGCGCCCCCATTAAAGATATTAGCTGTGGAGCGGATTAAATAGTATAATAAATAATTATAGAATATGATACCACTCAAATAATTATGTTCAATTTATACTCTGGTATAATTTGGGCTTGGATACTAGGACAATAAATAGTAATATAACAGGGAGCTACGCCTGTCATCAACATGACCTTATCTACGTCTCGTCCTTGTATTAGAATTCCAAGCTATTTAGAGAGAATCTTTATTCTTAGAATAACAAAATCCTTAAATAATCAAAAATTATAGGATAAACCATCTAGATTTGTTGACCGATTGAAGCAACTGCAGGAGCAGTTGCTTCACTGTTTATAGATACAGTAGTGCCTAATATTAATATCTATAAAAGGAATATTTCATTATTACCAACATACTTTTTATATAATTATTACCCCCAAACGGTAATTTTTTGTTATAATATAGGTATATACGTATGTGGAAAATAGCAAGTTTGTAGATTAAGCAGTCAAATTGTATCAAAATAGTAATGAACAAATTTGTGATTGCGTAATGAACAGTGTTATTGGAATTCACATGAAACCTCAAATTCGTCACTAGCAAACGAATAAAGCTGTGGCGTCATTAGGAATAGCTTGTATGCACAAGAGTAACTACTGTAATATCATTGTTTATACTATAAAAGGCTCCTGTGATGTTATCAATTTTCTCAATAGGATTTGGCTTATAACTGATTTTGGCCGTAACTTTGTCAATTGTTGTCCGATTTTAGATATCTTTTGGTCTATCTTCATCATTTAGCGAGTTCTAGACGTGTCCATATAGCGTTTTAGCCTAACTCCACTAAATCTAGGAGGTGTTTATTACTGAAGTTGCTCTCAATAGTTACCGCGAACCTAGATTTAGTTTGAGCTCGCTTATACCCGCCTTGATTACTCATTTTGTATACAAGCATCCTTAACCGCGGAGTAATTACTTTTGCCCAGGCTGAATCATGGTGTAACTCCCAAAAAATTTGGTGTACTTTTACACCAAGATCGCCCTTTAAAAACACCCTGCACTAGAGCAGTTGTACCAAATTTAAGCCTTTTCTTTTTAATAGGCATATAGTAGACCTGGTCTAACACAAGGTGCTATTCCTTCAATTTGACCAAATTGTCCTTCCTATTTTCAAAATACTATTAAAAAATCTAACCGTTTTGACTTTGATGAGAAAGAGAGAACACAGTTAGCTAAGATTTTCGAAGAAAGCGTTCCTCTGCATGAATGGAAAAAGCGGAATATGGAGTTGATACCTTGTCAACAAATTGAAGAAGATTGACATGCCGAACAATTGGCTTCTCTGGAGTCCAATAAAAGACACCTTACATATTATACATCCCTCTATTTCTCAAGAATATTTGTCAATCGAATCTTACTTGACAATTGATTCTCATTGTAATACAGAGCTTTTTTCACAATACTCAAATGGCTCGCATGCTCTTTCTATTAGCAAAGTAACAGATGTTCGTCACTTATTGAGGAAGTTTCCAATTATTCCTTGGATTCAATTGAACTAGCTGTGAGGAGTGCTACGGCTAATCTGTCTAATTCTATAACAGAGCTCGAAGAAAATAACGACGAATATTCGACAACTAGATATTCAGAGCTACTTCCTCGGTTCCATTTCATTCATTGTCAGCTGAAAAATGTTCTCGTTACTAAAACCCGGAGGAATTATAAAGTAGTAACTACTATACTGTCACTTAACTGTAGACTGCCTAACTGATACACGTTGTAACAGGAGGAATACAGGTGGATCAAATAATTCAAATTTCAAGAAAATTCGGATTTAGACATGGTTTTGTACTCTCTTTCGATTTCATTCAAAAAAAACAAAATTTTCAGAAATTGTTATGATGACGTAGCATAAAAGTGAACTGCTCCACTTGCCTTCCACTTGATTTTCTAAATTATAAATGTTATAATTTCACCGTAGAAATACCCGAAAAAAGATATTAGACTAAATAATATCTATTTAGTAAAATTTTAGTGTATTTGGTTTGACTAATACAGAGTTGTGATATATATAACTAAAATATATGTATTTTTTCGTAGTATTTTTCGTATCCATAGTTCATTAAATCAAATTTGTCGATTTTTTAAAAATCATGTAACTTTCGTTTCGTAAATCGGATTTGTTCAATTTTTGAGATCTGGGCCCGTATTCACTAAGAAGTTAAGTACGTACTTAGTACTTAAGTACTAAGTATGTACTTAAGTCGTATTCACTAAGATTGGTATTCACTAAGATTTAAGTGTGTACTTAAGTACATACTTAAGTACAAAACTTAAGTAACCTACTAAGTTAACTTAACTTATAAGAATTTACTTTTATTGACTCTTTAGACGTTGGTGTTTAATTATAACATTGTAATAGATTTCTAGTAGTACTTGCTTTACTTTAGGGGAAGTTTATGATTCTATTTTCAACATTTATTACTATTGGTTGTTATTTTCTAAAAGTTCTGTTTTTTCTCAAGCACACAATCACAGGAACTTCATTGAGAATATTCTTTTTAAAGTTAAAAGAATACACCAAGCTATTTCAATAGCATTCCATACACTAATATGCTATGCTATTAAATAAATTTAGTAAATATAATTCAATTTCGTACTTAAGTACGTACTTAGTTAAGTATGTACTTAAGTACAACAATATTTCTTAGTGAATACGACTTAAGTATGTACTTAACTAAGTACGTACTTAGTACTTAGGTATATACTTAGTACTTAAGTACTAAGTAATCTTAGTGAATACGGGCCCTGATAACTAATAAGATAGTCGCCATCAGGGTTTTTTTTAAGGTTGAGACCTTGGTGTAACTCAGCAGCGACCTTGGTGTAACTCAACACTGCTGCGACCGCGGCCGACCCGAATCGTGGTGTAACTCCCAAAAATTTACACCAAGATCGGCCTTTAAAAAAACCCTGGTCGTCATTGTTCAAGTTTAGAAACAAAGGATTACATACATGTTAACGGCGTTATATCGATTTAAAGAGAAAGTATGTGTCATCACTTTTTGTCAAAATCATCATGTAAATTTTTAAATTTTTTTAGCATGTTGATATATTATTGTGCTCTTGTTGGATTTCAAATTTATAGGTTCTAAATATTAAACACAAAGAACTACAGGGTATGCTATTTTCCTGAAAATCACTCCGGCAGTCTACGGTTAAATGTGAGCTAATCTCTCCTGCTGCTTATCGATATCATCAATCGCTTGAGTGCATTACACTGCCGCATCACCCTACTCTTCGTCGCCTCTCAGAAAAGGATTTTATTTCGCATTTTAGTCAGTTAACTTCGGGATTTAATTACCAACAGGGCCATGTCTCGCTTCACATGGATGAAATTCATTTGAAAGCTGAATATAGTTACAAATGCATGCATGCATGCACAGTGGGTTATGCACAGGAAGTAGGGTGATTTTGTGTTGTGTTCGGATCGCTTCGTAAATAACTTAATCTGATTCAGGAACACTTTAAACCCTAGTGAACATTTTTTTGTCGACTTAATATTTGAATTTTCAATCCTCTTCCGGCTGGATATTCTCTAGTTGTATGTCCGATAATATGACATTTTTCACACATTATACTTTGAACGAATCTGATCAAATATAGGATCGGTTTCAGATATTAATCCAACAAAAATGTCAATATATTTGTTAAAAATCTGATCTTTCTTGACAAATGCTCGCGATACCTAGGAATGAGCTTATTGACAATGCTAATCTCGCTCATTTAATGAGAATCGCAATCTAAGGTGCAAAGCTATCCTCAATCCTCATTAACTTTAATGAAGTCCTTGAAGCTCTTAAAGAGAAAAGTCGATGAATTCAGTTAGTTTCTTAGTATAGCATATAATTATTACTCACATTTGATCTGTATTTTCATGTCAGCTATAGTGATCACATGATTTAGAACAATGCTATCATATAGCCTGCCCTTTGTTTTAATGTCACATAATGTCAACATGTTCAAGATTGTTGTGTGATAAATTGTCCTGGGATGGGGATAAATGCCAGGGCAACCCCTCCTCTGTATGAAACCCTTATCAGAGAGTGGCCTCAACAACTCATCAACAACTACAGTCGAAATCGGATTATTATGTCCAATTCTTTTCATGGATAATTCGACAAAATAATCCGATAAGACAAATAAACCCGGTGGGATATCCATGCAAAATGGTATATATATCATAATTTTCCTCGAATATTAGGACAAAATAGTCCGATAAAACAAAATAATCCGATGACAAAATATTCCGATTTCGACTGTACTTAGAATCAAAAACTATACCAACAACACTTCTAATCAACAGCTTAGCAACAAACTCTATCATCGACTTATCAACAAACTCTATCATCAACTTATCAGCAAACTTTAGCAACAATGTATCAACAGACATAATGGTGAATTTCTCATATATTTAATGAAAAACTTGTGAAATATTTTGTCCTATTTTGTCAAATTTTTAGAATTTATTCCTGATTAAAATTAACTATTGTAGTATATATGTTGCAGCAAACGCAAGATTGATGTACACGCGTTCACACTGGTGTAAACGCGAGATTTTATTAAGTTTAGTTAATCTCGCACTTACACCAGTGCAAACGCGAGATTGAGGATTTATTATACTTGAGGTTCATTTATATGAAATAACTAACGTGGTATTTGTTGACCATGATAGGCAGGATTATTATGGGAATGGGAATCATATTATTCCCAGTGGGATTCTATTATAAGTGTGCACTATTTATTACACGTAGACAAAAGTGCACTATACACTAACCGGCCAAAAGGATTTGAACAGCAAGAATTTGTATTCAGACATGAGGTTATACCAGCCGTGACCTTCGATATTAAAGGCCTGAGTACTGGTTTGAACCATGGATCACTTAAAGTGCATTCAAACTGGAGAATTGATCTTTAAACAATAATTAGCAATGATAGAGCTGAAAAGTGTATTATAACTAGTATATAGGGATATGGTATCCAGGTATACATAGCACCCTCCAGAATTGTGATATGTCATCATCTGATGACGTTTTGGTAATTTTGGTTGCGAATTATCTTGTTTTTCTAGCATACTTTTAACATTGTTAAACGTGTTATAAATTGGAACATGGTTATACCCAGAAGTAGTAGAATAAAATATATCGAAATTGTAAATGGAATGTTACACATTCCTCGGTTGCCATGGACAATGTAGATTTCCTAAAATGTGCCAGAACTCAAAAACTATCAATGTTATGTAAACTAGGCTGATCATAATCTATCCGGAATAGGTAACTTCCTATTCATCTATAATACATTTTCTATGCCTAACTTCAATAATCTTTGAGATAGTGAGTCATTACCTAATAATGAATTAAGTGTTAATTATCTCATTATCTCAAAGATTATTGAAGATAGGCATAGAAAATATATTGTCGATGAATAGGAAGTTACCTATTCCGATAGATTATGACCAGCCTAGTTTAACTATGCTAAAAGTATGCCATTTTTCAATGCACTTCAATTAATCCATGGTACACAAATTTTCGCTTAGCACTCAGGCCTTTTATATCGAAGGTCACGTACCAGCATAATAACATTAGTAGATACTACAAAATGGCTATTTACATGAAACGATATGTAAAGTATAATAAAACAGCAAAATTTTCGAATTTACATTTTTATGGAGGCGTTAAACTCATTAAATATATAGTTAGCTAATTAAATAATTAATTTATGATCATCAAGATACAATAATTCTGATTGCAGATTTGAATTCCACATGGTAAATTACTCTAAGTGCATAATTTCAAATCAATCCGAATATTTTCTACTGTGATACAGCCACATTTCCATTTGGGCCACTTATGCCACAAGTGGTACGTGGGAGAAACACCTATGCCACTTCGTGGATATTTTCTAAATTGAATTGGAATCATAATATTTTGTAATATATATCTATAATAAGATATTTATAGTAATTTCAGAGTAGTTTAGATAGCCGTTAATAAGTTACCAGACGAGTATTGTGTGTGCATTAAAATCCCTATTGTTCAAATACTTTTGGCTGGTTAGTGTATACACAGCTCTCATTTTTGTCGGTATACCCTTTCTAGGGCGCCGGCGGCACGGGTGCACCGGGTGCACGGTGTACCCGTTGCTCCGGTCAATTTTTTGAAGGCGGGTGCAGGGGCTTTGCCCCTCCCCCCGGTTTTGGGTTATCATTTCTACTTGTGCACCCGTTGCTCCGGGGGGTTGCCGGCGCCCCAGCCTTTGAAATCTTGTGTATTTGAATGGGTCTGAAGTATTTTTCCTACAGTTACCATGAGTATCATTTGATAAGAAATAGTATGTATTGCATCTCGTTCTTGCCAACTGTTCTAGTAATACTTTTAAACTGTCAACGTCAAGGAATATATTATACTACATACAACTCATCTGAAATCTGGTTTTCGGAGACAAATGAATTTAATAAAGGTGGCGGAGCAGTGATATTTGAATGAAACGACAAAAAATTGTCACTGACAATTGTCCCAACTGGGAGAGCTGTCAAAATTTAATTCTCGTACTCGTCGATTTGAGTCATCCGGATAGCAGTATGATAGCTGGTGTTATGATTCCACTGTACCCACCTTAGGTACTTCACCCAGCAATGGTCGTTGTTATCTCGCACCATTCCGAAAAGGCCGTCTTTGATATCGCGGTCAGCTCTTTCCACAGCACCCTGAGACTGGGTGTCTGGGTTTTCCGTGGACTATTTTTATTGTTGGCCATTTCATTGCTAATGTAGTGAAGAGGAGATTGTTAGAGAACTCCCTACCATTGTCAGAGTAGAGAATGTGTGGTGGTCCCAAGTCAAAAAAGATATCCAGCAAACTCTCAAATACCTCTTCAGTCGACTTACGTTTAAGCGGAACCAGGTTGATCTTCTTGGTAAAACGATCCAAATAGACCAAGAGATATATGTAGGGTGTAACCCCATCAGCTGACAAGTTGACTTCAAGATTTTGATCGCTCATATCGATCAAGTCCATCTGTGCCCTGCTGAGGAAATCGGTGCATGTGATGGGTTTCACAACTACACTCTTAAGAGACTTCTTGGCTTTCTTTAAAGGACATACATGGCAAGTTTTGACAAAAAGCCCACAAATCTTTTATGTCACGCCATGATATTTCAGAGCAGTTTGCTTGAGAGCTTGGTTCTACCTGTATGGTTACTTTCGAGCCTATGAAGCGAGTCCAATTTATCGTACAGCTCTTCTATTGCCAACACTCTTCTGGATATTCCATCTTTCTTGCCCTTAAGATACAGGATACTTGTTCCCTGATATGACACCAACTCAAAACGGTCCTGAACCCTTTGCCATCTGGAAAGTTCATTCTTCTGGAAGACGGATGGTCTGGTACTTTGGAGTAAAGTGATTTAATTAGCTATATCAGCTCGTGTATAAGTAGCACTTGATGGCTCCGTCGATATAGTTAAAGTGACTTGTCGAATTCACTCCTGGACATGTTACTCTTCCAGTCGATTCAAACGGTATTCACTAATAAGAGATCTAATGAATACGCCCATTGATCTATTTATAAGCAACTTTTCAATTTTGTTCACAGTTACAGTTTATGTGATCACAAACCAGCGCATAACATCAAACAGATGTCATACTTCATTTATATTAGGTAACAATGCAATAGCATAAAAATACTTTGAACATTCTGATGCAATCACTATTTGTTTATGCTATCATCATACAATATTTTAAAAGTGATAATCGTCATTATTTATAATCCAGTTTAGACTGTTATTTGCGTACCTAATTCAGTCGCCGCTTAACTGGGTCTAACTACCCTCGGACCAGTGACACTATGATGCGCAGTGGTGGTTTATATTATTATTGGACACTACTAGAATATAATATTATTAAATAGTACTGCCCAACTACAATTATAGAAAAATAAATGACACTCAATCAATAAAATGATTCCCATTCCCTGATTCCCATAATTATCCATCCTAGCATGGTCAACAAATACCACGTTAGTTATTTAATATAAATGAACCACAAGTATAATAAATCCCCAATCTCGCGTTTGCACTGGTGTAAGTGCGAGATTAACTAAACTTAATAGAATCTCGCGTTTACACCAGTGTGAACGCGTGTACACCAGTCTCGCGTTTGCACTGCAACATCTATATTATTAAATCTCGATTGTTGTGTGTTTGTGTGTGTGTTTGTTTGTTTGTCCGGATGTATTAAAGTGATGGGGGAATAGAAACCGCATTAATATATGAGATATAGACTAACTGTCAAATGTTATAATTGGTAAACAAATGTTATAATAGGTAAACAAGTATTCTGACCTCGAATTTCGCATTTATATATTTCTAATATTAATATTTGTTGTTGTTGTTGACACAAATAAGTAAACAAATTAATGAAAATTCAAAATCAAACCAGAAGTTAGCTTTCAACGGGTATTATAGGTAAACAAGTATGCTGATTTCGAATTTCGCATTTATAAATTTATAATATGAATATTTTTTGTTGTTGTTTACACAAAATAGGTAAACAAATTAATGAAATTCAAAATCAACCTAGAAGTTAGTTTTCAACGGGTATTATAGGTAAACAAGTGTGCTGAACACTAATTTCGCATTTATAAATTTAGAATATGAAATCCAAGTTAAAACTATGGAAATTTTCTAAAGGGATGTATATAACTCCCTTTCTGCCATTTTCCATGGTAGAAAGGGTGAGGAGTTAGGCCGCACAGCGGCCGTTAACTTGAGGTGCGTAGCACCGATCCGTCGCAAAGCGACCGAGACCGAAGGGCTCGTATATATTATATTCAATGAACAGCCAAACTAAATTTACAGTCAGCTAATACCAATATTATACAGATCGTTAAAAGTTAAATTACCTTGATAATTCCTTCAGCAGTGCTCAATGGATTTTGTAACAATGTTGTTTCATTAATTATCATATATAATTAAACCTTTTTACTGTGCCGACTATGCTATAGTATAGTGGCCCAGTGTTGAAATCACTGCCTTGGTTTTTTATTATTTTTTAGTCCATATCTGCTCTACAGGCCAGAGTTGGATTGCCCCGGAGCTCAAATTTTAACATCGGTGTCCCATATGTCACAGATCTGCATCTCGAGCCAAAATTTTTGAAAAACAATTTTTTAATACCACTTTGACACCTTTGAACATTTGTCTGGTCCATAACTCAAAAAATGTTATACTAAACCCGCAATTTTTATTTCACCATTGGATTCACCATAAAATTTTGCTTCTGATGGGAGAATAGGAAATTTAATTAAGGGTTTAATTAATGCCATAAATGGGTGTTGAAAATTCTTTGTTTACTAACACTTCTGTTCAAAATTGAAAGTGTTATATCCGTGACCATCGTTATACAGTGGATGCCGGTTATAAGCACATCGTCGGGAACTGGATTCGGTTAACCGGCTAACCGGTTAACCGTTGCTGACATCGGTTAACGGTTAGAGATTTTATTAACCAGTTAGCCGGTCTGTTGAATATAAGCAGAGTTATTGGGAAATTAATGTATAAAGTACTAAAAGTTTTTGAATTTTATCAGATAATGTAGTCCTAAATCCATTTCTCATCACCACTTAATAAATTTTCTTAGACAACATTGAATTAAATTTACCTAAATCACGAAATGTATCAGTTAATATACTTATGCAGTATAATTTATACAGCTGAGTCATATTCTGTAGTAGAATCAAATTTTTATAAAGGATTTATTGTATTGAGTAGGATGGGCGGTTAACCGGTTAACCGTGGCGAGAAATGGAATTGTAACCGTAGCCTCAGATCGGTTAACCAACCCCACCCTTGCCGACATGTTCTTATAACCGACATAAATTATACAGGGTATATGGCAACCGTTTTCCAACATAGTGTGCTTATATCCGATATGTTCTTATAACCGGTGTGCTTATATCCGACATCTACTGTATAAGGCCATACTACTAATAATCAATGGCCTTTAAGTAATCCATGTTTCGGAGTAGTACTACTCCGAAACATGGATTACTTAAAGGCCATTGATTATATTATTAGCTGACATATCTTTATCTCAATAGCTAATGTTGACAGACCTGAGAAATGCATTATAATTATATAGGAATTTAGGAACATGATATCAAGGCATACATAATACCCTTTATAATTGTGATATATCACCATTTATTACGTAATCGCTATTTTTCGTGGGAATTTTCGTGTTTTTATAGCATGCTTTTAACGTTATAAATGTTAAAATTGGGACATGGCACATGAGGATGTCCATAACTAGCTGAATGAAATATATCGAAATTATAAATGGAATGTTGACACATTCCTCGGTTGCCAGGGAGATAAATATTTCTTAAAATGAGCCATAACTCAAAAACTATCCATTTTATGTAAACTATGTTAGCAGTGATCTATCCGCAATTGGTAACTTCCTATTCATTGATAATACATTTTCAGGGCCTAACTAACTTCAATAATCTTTGAGATATTAGATTATTAGCACTTAATTCTTATATGGTAATACACTCATTATCTCAAATATTATTGAAGTTAGGCCTAGAAAATGTATTATCAATTAATAGGAAGTTACATATTGCGCGATAGATCAGTACTAACATATAGTTTACATAAAATGCATTGTTTTTGAGTTATGGCTCATTTCGAGAAAATATGAATTTCCCTGGCAACCGAGTAATGTGTCAAAATTACATTTATAATCTCGATATATATCATTCAACTAGGTAGTTATGGACATCCTGATGTTCCAATTTTGAAAATTTATTACACGTTTAATTAACAATGCTAAAAGCAGGCTATAAAATAATTCCCACGAAAAATAGCGATTACGTAATCAAATGGTGATATATCACAAATCTAAAGGGTGTTATGTATGCCTTGATATCATGTTCCTAACTTCCTATATATTTATGATGCATTTCTCAGGTCTGTCATAGCGATTGAGATAAAGATATGTTAGCTAATAATAAATGGTCTTTAAGTAATCCATGGTCCAGCAAAATCTACACAGTAGTAAGGCCTTATATAACGAAGGTTACGGTTATATCTAATTCTATTGTTTCGACTCGTGATTATTATATTGATTCAACTTGTGAGATGGCTTCTATTTTCTAATTGACAATTAAGATTTTACATTCCATAACAACGACAGAATATGTGAGTATATTTCCTTCTGCAAGAATACTCTTGCACTGTTAATATACTGAAGTAATTAATTATAATTAATTATTTCTGTATTTAACTTATATAGATGCTTCCAATTTGTTTATTAGGTTTATCGAGTGTGCGGAATTGAAATATGATAGCCAAATTAATAAATTTATTATTTACTAGCCGAAAAGCCGCCCTCCGGGCGGCGTTTTTCTGCTAGTTTACTACGCTTTACTACGCTTTGTATTTGGTGGTAAGTTTCATTTTCACGTTTTAATCGCTTTCTCGCTGTATTGGGCGTTTGTTTACAATCATTACCAACACGCGAACGTTTTTTAAGTGGCATACGTAATAGTTGAATAACAGGTTTGGATTTTGTATGTAAATTATGACTGAAGTTGGCAAAATATGTCAACCCGATCTATATATATAGTCAGGTTCTTTTATTATGAACATTTAATGGACCAAAAATGTGTTCATAATAGAGAGACTTCATAATAAGCGAACTCAACTTAATACAACCCTATGTAAGTTGTTAAATTGGGACCATAGGGCTTGTTCATAATAAAAAATCTTCACATTAAGCAGACGAAATCTTGTTCATAATAAGCAGACCTGACTGTATAGCAATAGGTATGACTATTAAATTGTCCAACAACACAAATGTAAGGTTGAATTTTATTGGTCTATATGTATATTCAATTGTTGTTTATATTATGGGAAATCATAATGGAATACTGAACACAAATAACTGATTGGATAAATTAATTTACTCTCGCCCAATTAAATTACAGTCTCAGTTAGGTATCTATACTGCACACTTAACAATTGATAGAGACATAAAAATCCTATTATACTATGCTAGATGCTAATCCATACTGGGACAACCCTCGAATTTAATTGGTTAAAGGTTTTGTCACCTTGGGGATGGGAAGATGTGAATATTTTTCTTAAAAATTCCTTATCTGGAGTGGTGAGATAATTCCTAGATTATATGCAAAATTTGGTAGAGATCGGTTGAGGCATCTCAGAGGAGATGTGAGGACAGACAGACAGACAGACAGACATTGTCTTTTATATATATAGATGACAAATAATTTAACTCAATAAATGTAAGTTGACATTGAAATTGGTGTTAAATTATAAATAATATTAATAATTATTTATACTAATTAATTAAATATCATTAATCTCAGAGATTATAGAAGATAGAAACAAATTTATCAATTAATCCTTATGCCACTTTAACTCCTCTACAAATGGTTCTTGACACCTTGAGGTGATGATGACATCGTAAAATGTGTTTTACAATTTTGTGAATTCTATATTTCGAATGGGTTGGTTGGTGTTGGGTATTCACCCTACATGCACATAAAAATTGCTGACTCATCACATATTATTTTCTACTGAAACTTGAATATCTTTGAAATGAAGTGAGCTAGAACGAAACTTATAACTCACTATAGTGGGGCAGCATAGCAATAAAATTGTTCAATTTTTGATACAAGCATGAAAATTGGCACAGACATAGATAAATTTATTATTTAAAGATATGGATATGGAGGCATCACGAAATTTTAATATTTTCAAGATGGCGGCCAATAATTGTCGGCAACTGTCGGACAAAAGTCCGCTCTCGCGAATACTTGTTAAATGACCTCGTAGAGTGTTTGTATGTACATAGTTATTCTCAAATTACTGTGCGGTGAAGAACGAGGGGTCACTCGATAGGGTAAAAACAATATTTGAGAATGGAATGTATCACATTTTAGCGTTGTCAAGGAATGTCATCCCTCCAAAACATGGTCATGTGGCCCTTATAATGACATGAAATCTTATGCTGATTACGAATATCATCATTAAACATTTATTAAACTTCAATTGACAGAGTTAATTTGCTCTTGTATACATATATGTACTACATTATAACTCGCTTAGTACGTATTTCGGCTTAGTAGGTACTAATTTATTTAACCAATTAGTAAATTTATATGAATCTCAATATAAGTTAGTCTCTATCTTGTATATAAATTGAACAATTCGCTGCCCCACTACTAACGGTCGTTGCCTTTTTAAACACCTTTCTGAAATAATTTAACACCTTGATAGTGATGATGACATGGCGAAAAAGTCCAAAATTGCAGCTGTGGCGACAGCATTTTCCTTTGGAGGCACTATCCATTAACCAGCCAATAGCCACAAAATATAGTGCCTACAAGGGAAATGCGTCGGCACACTGCAATTTTGGATTTTTTCTCTTCTCTTTTGAATAAATTAAATTTGAATCGATCGGAAGAGGGGAAGCGGATTAAACATAGATTTAAACCGTGCTCGGATGAATACTAAGCCAACTTCACACTCTTCACATTAGTAGGGTACTAACCACCGTACTATAATGCCTATTTCACTGTGCCGACTATACAATAGTATAGTGGCCCAGTATTGAAATCACTGCCTTTATTATTGTATACCGTATTTATTCGAATAGTAGCCTAGGCGATTATTTTTTTTAGGCCATTTTTTACCAATAATTTTTGTTACTTTTCGAGAATATCACATGTTGTGATGTTGATACAATTTATTTAGTAGAATCGGTTGATAATCGTATTGCGACTAATATTAGATAAAGATATTACTCAGGTTACCGGTAGTAAATTTGTATTTGCTAATTTGGGGGGGGGGGGGCTATTATTGGAGGTAGGCGATTATTCGAATAGGGGCTACTATTAGAGTATATACGGTATTTTTACTGTGCCGACAATACTATAGTATAGTGGCCCAGTATTGAAATGACTGCCTTTATTATTATTATTTTTACTATGCCGACTATACTATAGTATAGTGGCCCAGTATTGAAATGACTGCCTTTATTATTATTATTTTTACTGTGCCGACTATACTATAGTATAGTGGCCCAGTATTGAAATCACTGCCTTTATTTTTATTTCTCCGTAGCAGGTACCCTGGCCACACCTGTATACATTGAGGGCTGAAACTTGGCTGCAGGTGCGGAGTGACCGTCTAATTTGCACCTGGGGTTACGAATTTGTTCAAATTATTTTGACACCTATTTAAACTAATTATGGCTCATAAAATGAAAAATAATAATTATTGAGCTTGATAAATTTTACATGTACGGATAGAGAATTAAATTCTACACCTTTTCACAGTGCACGAATTTTTAAATTGGGTTTCGTTAACTAGTGCCAGAATAGAGTTGCAAGTTCCCTTTGTTTACTAACACTTCAGTTTCATTGAAAGTGTTAAATCTAATTCTATTGTTTCAACTTGTAATAAATTTATTGATTTAACTTGTTAAATCTTTCACTATTGTTTAACTTGCGATAATTACATTGATTTAACTTGTGAATTCGAGCTGGCTTCTATTTAATTGTAGTATTACTATACAATGGAAAAAATTAAATTAAATAAATACGTAATTTGTTGAATTTTCCTCAACTCACCGTGGATAACATTGCTGAATCAGGGGCGTCGCACGGCTCTGAAAAGTCTCCGGCCCAACAGTTAAAGTGGTCCGGCTAAAGCAGGACCCTCCTATATAATATAGTACAAGAAAAGAAAACTGGTCCGGCCAAAGCCGGACCTGCCGGACCGCGTGCTACGCCTGTGTGAAATATATAACTAATAATATAGTTTATTATCAATACATAATGAATGAATGGCATTAAACTCAAGATGGTTTATGATAGAAACAAACTTCAAATTTATCTACCGTTCCTTGTGACTAGGTCCAATTAACAATGGTTCTAGACGCCTTGAGGCGTTGATGACTTGGCAAAAAAAAATCCAAAATTGCAGCCTGTGCCGACAGCATATTCCTTTGGAGGCACTATCAATAAACCACCACCAAAATATAGTGCCACCAAAGGAATATGTGTCGGCACAGCTGCAATTTTGTTAACAAATGATTGACCTGAAGTGAGTATATTATCTAGACATGGTAAGTAAATTTGTTATATAAATAAATTGTAAAAGTTTCATTGATAATAATAAAAATAAGCTAATTGAAAGTATAAGTAAGGTAAGAATATCTTCAATAAATCAAATCTATTTGGAAGGATCCAATAAAATCTTCATTGCTTTACCGCTACATAATAGTTCATAGGCCTCTTGGTAGCGTGTGAGAGGTATCTTGTGTGTAATTAATAACTCTGGTTTTACCTTTCCTTCTGAAATAGCTTTTTCGGACTCTTTCCAAGTATGAAATATCTTTCGCCCGTAAATTGACTTTAGTGTCAATCCTTTCATCAGGAAATTAGTAATAGGTTCATTTATTATAATATCAGATTTTGGTAAGCCAATAACAGCAATCTTACCACCTCGACGCAAAAGATAAAACGCCCTTGTTAACATTGCTGATACTCCACTTGCCTCAACAATAACTCCAACTCCATTCCCTTCTGTAATATTACTAATTTCCGTAATAAAGTCCTTACTATCAGAATTTAATGCATAATCTGCTCCCATTACCTTCGCCCTATCCAATCTATCATCTTGTATATCAGTAGCTATAACTATATTTGCACCGAAAATCTTAGCAAAGCTACAAGCTAACAGTCCAATTGGACCACACCCAATAATCATGGTGATTTCTCCACAAGGCTGCACAGCTTCCAAAGCTTGATGCGCAACACCAGTCGGTTCTAATAGACAGGCCTGTTCATCGGATAAATCATATTCCAACTTGTACGCATACCTATCAGCCACAATGGTGTATTCAGAACAACCTCCTTGTTCTGTTCCCCTACCATGTCCATACTGTCGCATATTCTGGCAGATATGGAACTCATTTCGTTTACATTGGAAGCAATCACCACAATAGAAATGGTTCTCTATTGCTACACGAGAGCCTATTGTGAATTTATCATCTGCATCTTTGCCCTTAGCTACAACAACCCCTACAGCCTCGTGTCCAGTTATGAAAGGAATATGAGCAACCTTTTGGGCCAGAGAATTCCATTTGTACAAATTAATGTCAGATCCACATAGAGATGAGTAGATGACACGTAATAAAAGGTCTGTATCACTAGGGACTGGTAAGGGAATTGATTTAAGTACAAAGCCAATCCCTGGATTTTCTTTTATGAGAGCATTCATAGTAGATGGTAAATGTTGAACCATAGAAATAACTTATAGTAGAAGCAAAATTTCAGGGTTGATAAAAATCAAAAAAATTTACAAAATCAAAAAAATCCGATTTTATTGATTTAAATCAGATTTTGGTACAATTATAGTATTGTACCGGATATAAAGATGATTCGGTCGTACACACATATACGTAAAATTGGTGAAAATGCCTAGAGTTACTCTTGGGGGCATTTTACGCGACCAATCCCTAGAGTAACTCCTGGGGGCATTTTACGTGACTTCCCCCTGGAGTTATTCTTGGAACGATTTTACGCAAGCAACCTATTGGCGTATTTTATTAACACAGGTGCAGTAAGTAGCCTTTATATGGGGGGATTTTACGCGAGTTGGACCTTTCACCTAAATAAGCCTATTTATGATTACCTCCCACAGCATTATGGCCATAATTAGCCTTGAAATCTCCAGTGGCGGCGCTAGCTCATCAAAAGAGGGGGTGCAACGGGAGGTGCTGTTTTATTTCAGGGGATGCAAACATTTTGTTCAGTTACAGCCTGCCACTGGCTGCCAGAATGTTTGAATGAATACTGTTTGATCCTATCACGGATGTTCTTTTATAGAAAGTAGATATAATACTTTAGGTTTCACTCAAATCTAATATTCGGAAACTTTAAACTTGTTTAGCAATAATATGAACATACAGTGTTATCAAATCACTTAGTGCTAAATTTGAAATTTGAAGTCATTCTTGCCTATCCTTATATATTCAGGGTTGCCAACTATACCGCTTTTCTGCCTTTTTATTACATCCTCTCGGTCTCGCGCCAAACTTTTCAAACCGATTTTTTGGAAATTGTTTCTAAATTTAGATTTTATGATATTTATCAGTAATTAAAGGATTTTTTGATAAAATTAGTCAAGATACGAGTAGCAAGTTCTGTTCTACTCTTATACTTGTAAATTAGTTAAGATTCTTTAGCCCACTTATTAATGCACGATACTAAAAAATTTGTAATTCGAATTTGGAAGTTCTTAAAAATATCCCGGGTGGCCTTGTGCCTACATCCTCCAGAAAGTTGTTATACTAGATACGATGCAGAATTTTTTCTCGTTTAGTTTATATGTTGTTGATCCATTCACCACGGGTGAAATCAGTTTTCAACACATTTTACAAATTTATGGCCTAATCATCAATAAATTCCTTGAAATTTCAAGCAAAATGTCCATATATTCCGAGAACCTTTGACGATATTTAATTCTGCAATTTGTTTTGTTGCATTATTGCATACATTGTGTCCTCACGAGATACGTGGGAAGAGGTTTGATAGATAAAACTAGAAAGATAAGTGTTTCCTGGTTTGTAGATATCCAAACATACTAAATATGATTTTGTATCGTCTATTCATGTAGATTCTAAATAATAGTATGTATTTGAGTTTCCTGCATTTCACCCACTTTTTCCACTTCGACCTCACGCTTTTTTTGGTAAAACTCTCGCCAGGTAGGCAAAACCCCGGCTTTTCGGTTTCCAGAAGTTGTCATTCCTGATGTATTGAAGTGGGCTAGTTATGCTATTCTACCTGAATGCAAGAGATTCTAAATATACCATGAATTTTCAAAGCAGCCCCACTAGGGGTGCTGACACAGTTTCAGGAGGCGCCGTAGCACCCCCTTGGCGCCAGGGGCGTCAGAAGGGGGGGGGCACGTGCCCCCCTCAAAAATCTCGGTGCTCCTCATCTGTGGATCCCCTCGCCTGTGCCCCTTCCCCTGTCCAAATAGATGAAATAACAACATCAATGATACACATGAGTTCAAATATCATGGTCCTACTGCTCTTATCCGATGTGAAACTATCAAAAAATACATAAAATCACGTGGGGTTTTATACTATCAAGAATTAGCTTTTATATAAAATGAATTGCCTAAAAATATTAGAACGAATCATAACCTCAAAATAATCACTATAATTTAGAGTATACGTTCAAACCACTAACCCAATATTTCTGTTTAAGGGAAAGCGTAAGTGAATTTTCAACATTCGAATTTGATAAAGTTGAAATAGCCATTAATTTGCTCTATAACTATCTAGTAAATATCCATAATATTAGAAGTTGCGAATTCATATATCCTCGGTTATAGCTTAATCAAATTTCTATACTATACTGATCCATACTAGCCACGCAAAGTGAATTCACTATCTAAAATTATTTTTTCGAATAGTAACCTCAATTATAAAATATTCTTTACTCAATTTAGCTGTGTTTGTGTCGTAGGGAATTTTGATTTTAGGATTAAAATTTTCTAAAAATCATTTTTGGAAATTATGATCGAAAATTTTCATATTTTCCCATCTAAAAAATTAATTGCTCAATAAAACATAAAAACATTTGAAATTCCATACGACACAAACACAAGTACTTGTAATTATCGAAGTTTTTTATAATGAATGTCCGGTTCAAAAAATGATATTTTCCCCCCTTATCACTTTTGCCGCAAAGTGTCTTTTTTCAAAATTTTACTTTTTTGTAAGTTTTTTCAATAAGTTCATAATAGTAATAAATAACAACAATTAGTGGCAGAAAAAAAAAAAAAATTTTAATTTAATTTTTTTTTTAATTTCCTACCAAAAGTGACCTCAAAGGTGAAATTTTCGGAATTTTTTTTCGGATTCGTCATCTTGCTATATTTTCGTACAATAATGGCCATTATAAATATTTTTTCCTTTAAACTCCCTTTGCAACTTTGATCACTTCCGCTTTCCCTTAATTTCTCATTAGCTTTCTAGATTATAAAGACATTGCGCTCTAGTGTTTAATATTAAACAATTAAACTAGCAAAGTCCATTCTGACCATTATTTTACTTAGGTTCCAGCAGGATTATACTCAAATACTAAGAACTCACTAACGAAAATATGGTTAATACTTTAATACTTAATAGCTTATCTACGTCAGAATAGGCATATTATTTTGTACGTAATTATATAGTCAGGTTCACTTATTATTAACCTTCAGGGGGCCAAATGTATTCATAATACAAAGACTTAATTATAAATTTCGATATTTGAGATATAGATTTCTATTTGACAATTCTAATATTATCCATATTTTTTAGAATAAATCTTAGTTAAGGTGCGATGACCAGCATTTGGAGTAGTGGAATCAGTTCTAATTATTCAACCATAACATTGAGGCTAAATATGGCCATAACGCTGTGGGAGGTAATCATAAATAGGCTTATTTAGGTGAAAGGTCCAACTCGCGTAAAATCCCCCCATATATAGGCTACTGCACCTGTGTTAATAAAATACGCCAATAGGTTGCTTGCGTAAAATCGTTCCAAGAGTAACTCCAGGGGGAAGTCACGTAAAATGCCCCCAGGAGTTACTCTAGGGATTGGTCGCGTAAAATGCCCCCAAGAGTAACTCTAGGCATTTTCACCAATTTTACGTATAGTTCTGCACGACGCAATACTATAGTTGTACCCAGATTTTTTTGATTTTAATTGTTTTTTTGCAATCTATATCACACTGACGTATTTTATTTGGCTAATGGATTAATTACATTAATAATGACTCATTATCAATGTAATTTGACTCATTATAAATGTATTTCTTTACTTTTCGCAAAAAAACATAGACATAAAAAATCTGATTTAAATCATAAAAATCGGATATTTTTGATTTAAATCAGATTTTTGATTTAAATCATGATTTTATTAATAAAAATCAAATTCCAGATAAGGCAGACGCATTTTGGCAGTCCCTAGAATTCGTTCAAATAGGATTCTACTATACAGTTAAAGCAGGGTTTTTTCTAACACCGGGTTTTTCTAACTAATCGGTTTGTTATAATTAATTTATATTTTAATGTGTAAGAAATTCCAAATTTGATATTTTCAATCGCTTTATTCGAACTATCGGATTTATTCCTTTATTTACATGCAAAGAATTGGTTAGAAAAACTGTATTTATACTAGAAATATAAAATTACAGTTGTACTGACAGCGTTATCCTTTGAAGTCACTATCTTGAAATGGTTGGTAGATTTATGGTGCTTCCAAATTAAAATGCAGTAGGAAAAGCTGTAATTTTAGATTTTTGTCATGTCATCATAATATAAGTGTTAAACCATTTCAGAAAGGTTGTTTCGGAAAGTAACTACCCTAATTGTGTTGGCATGGCAAAACTCAAGACCAAAGGGCTCATTGATCATATTAGTAATTAAAAAATTACATTGTTGTAAATGCACATGTGCATTTATTAATTTGAAATGTCTTTAAATACGACTGGTCGGTTATAATAGACATTATGTGGTTCTTATTGCATAGAAAGTCGGGATCAAATTAGTCCTCAGACTTAGGCATATCCTGCGGGTGCACCACCAAATTTTCAGGTATCAAGGGGGTTCACGAGTTATTAAAAGGTTGGGACCTCTGACTTAATTTAATAGATATTTTAGTTAGAGGGTTAAATAACAGATGATGAGTCAACATTTTGAAGTGTTGTTGGGTAATCACCATTCTCTAACTACTTTTGAAATATCGAATTCACAAAATTGTTAAAACAAATTTTTGACGATGTCGTAATCACCTCAAGATGTTAGAACCTATTTATAGAGGTGTTACGTGGCATAAGAATAAATTGATAAATTGGAATGTTGTTTCTATCGTGTGTCATCCTTGAGATTAATGATATTAAGCTAATTAGTATTAGTATCTATCAGGGCTGTATCAATTCATTTTGAGTTGGCACAAAAACTCATTTTCTCTCTGCCAACTCATTCATATTACCTGTACCAACTCATTCAACTCATTCATTTTTATGCAACCAACTCATTCAGAAAAAAAGTTGATTGTACCAACTCATTATGCCAATTTTGAATAAGTATCTTCTCATTAGAAATGATCATTGATAAATAAGGAGTATTAATTAATTAATTATTTAAAAGCAATAAATTCATTATAACCAAACTCACTAAAGTTCTCAAATACTAAAACCATTACTATAATCTTAGACAAATCTCCACATGACTTAATCTAGAAAAGAGTCGATTCAACCAACAGTCGTTACACAATTTTGTAACATAAAATAGATTATACCAGTTTGGCTTCCATCAGCTTACTTCTATTGGTGAATTATTATTAGTAGTGCTGAAACGAATATTCATTCGTTTCGATGACTAAGCATTAAATGAATTCCAAGACACAAAATACATTGTTACTGTGCCGACTATACTATAGTATAGTTTAGTCCGTGTCCGCCATACAGGCAAGAGCTAGATTGCCCGGAGCTCAAATTTTTATTATAGGTCTCCCATATGTTACAGTTGTGCATCTCGAGCCAAATTTTTGCTGAACCATTTGTTAATACCACTTTGAAACCTTTGAAAATTTGCCTGGACCGTAACTCAAAAAATGTTATATTAAACCCCCAACTTTTATTTCACCATTGGATTCTCCATAAAATTCTGTGTCTGATGGGAGAAGAAATTTTTTAATAATCGGTTTAATTCATGCCATAAATGGAGGTTGAAATTTCAAAGTTTACTCACACCTCAATTTCAGCAAAACTGTTGAATCTAATTCTATAGTTTCAACTTGAAATAATTACCATGATTTAACTTGTTAAATCTTACTCTATTGTTTCAACTTTCGATAATTATATTGATTCAACTTGTGAATTGAGCTGGCTTCTATTTAATTGTAGTATTACTATACAATGGAATAAAACAAATAAAATAAAATAAGGAATTTGTAATTTGAAGACTTAATTCAACTCACCGTGGATAACATAGCTAAAATAATTAGCTAGTACGTTTGTACGTGTATTTATATAGTTAATTATCTTTACATAATGAATGAATGGCATTAAACACAAATTTGTTTAAGATAGAAATAAACTACAAATTCATCAATCGTTCCTATGTCCCGTACCAACTTGATAAATGGGTGTAAACACCTTGATGATGCGTTCATAACATGTCGAAAATATCCAAAATTGAAGCCTGTAACGAAGGTATTTCCCTTTGGAAGCGCTACTAGTTACCGAAACCACTAAATGTAGTGGATCAACACAGTGGGCATTTTCAGGGTTGTAAGTGGAAATAGGAAAAACTATACTAGATAGAATCTAATGAAGTATTATTGACATATAGATTATCGGTAGCTGCCAGAACTTGGGCTGATTACTAGTTAGCAGTGAAGTTTTGGGGCTTATATCCCAAGGGGGGGGGGGGGGGCGATCCTTCCAATCAGTTATCTATAGAATATAACATCAAGTTTAAAAAATTTGTCGCCATTTTAACTTATCCTCATTTAATATCATTATAGTTCTCTATGGATCTATTATAACAGATTTACGATGATTTTTTCAAAATTTCTAAATTTCCTATCATCCTATAATAGTTTATTTGTGAAATTTGAGCAGTGTTGACAGATCATAAACAAAGTTCCTATATTTTGGCTTTGGTATGAACCTATGGCATGTACATGGCCCCCCACTTCATTATATGGGGCCGTTTTTACCTATGTTTTCTATGAAATGCTAAATTTGAAAGGGAGCGCCCCCGCCCACTTCTTTTTTTGGCAAAACACCACGTGATGAGTGATTACGATGGTAAACGGACACTTAGTTGCGGACATTTTGTCGAACGGACATTTCGTCGAATGGAGATTTTGTATGATGGACAGTTGGATTAGTAGATATCATTTTTTGCACTGTCTATTTTTTCAATACGCCAAATCAATTAATTAAATTTATTGATAATTAATGAATAGCATAACAACAAAAATACAAAAACAAAGTTAAAGTAATAGCAATACGTAGATGGCTAACGAGTGAGTTGAATTGAAGATTATTTTCTAAACTAATTAGTAATTTGATAATTCATATTTCTTGGCATTAAAAGGTAAATTATGTGCCACTCCTTTAAGATAGGTTATCGTATCTCTAGTAGCATATTCTGAAACAATTGTTTGCAATCGTTTGCTCCTAGCAATGCTCTCTTTCGAATGATTTGTAGCTTCTCCTGCCTCCCATTTAGTTAGTATTGCTTCTTGAAATTATTGCTCAAGTTGTAAATAACGCAACATTTTTGTAAAAGTGGGGTGCGCACAAGCAATGCCTGTTTGGAACCCATTTTGCCACCCTTCAACGTAGTTATTTGTTCTAGCCATTTGTAAATTTGCACGAGTGTATTGATTCCAAATTCGAATTGGGAATAGAGGTATTCTTCGTGTATGATTCGGGAGCACTCTTCCAATATAGGTTTTCTCAAAGTAATCAGCAATTTCGATGGCAGAAGATGGAAACTCTAGCATGAGTCTACTGAAACAAGATATAACTTCATTTTCTGGAACAAATGCCAAACTAGCTAGCATTTTTATTTTAAGTGCGAAATCTTCATCCTCTATATATTGATTGACTAACCCAGCAGATTGTATTTTACGGTAAATATTTTGTGAGAAATTAAAGAAACATCCAGAGACCACACTCAGGAATGTATTTTCAAAAGCATTTAAAGCGGCCTTCTCAAAATCAATCATTATGCAGAGGGGATTTAGTGCTGGCTTTAATTCAAGTAATTTCAACAGGAGTTTTCTGTAGACAAGCTCAGTTTTGTTTGACAGCAAAGCATATATACAAGGAATAGTGATACTATCCTTTTCAGCATGAATAGTATAAAGCTGAAAAAATTGTTCAGGTACAACCTTGAAAGTGCCATCTGCAAACCAACTCTGTGATTCTTGCAATACGATAGCATTTTGGGAGTACTAAATATAAGCATACGATCAGAATCTCCGATTCCAGAATCATATACTAGGAAAGTTTCATCCTTCAGAGTTATCAAGTACCTATCAGGTACGAGTACATCAGCTGCAGATGCTTGATTGTTAGTACTGTCTTGATCCACACTTTTATGCCTACGTGTTGTTCTTTTGACTGATTCTAAACGAGGTAATGAGGCTCACTCAAATTTACAATTCCTTGTGAAAGTATTGTTCGAGTTATCTCTCCCGAGTTATTTGCACGTTCCTTCATTGACTGTTAGTTTTGCAACATTTGTGCGCGCGAAAGATCAGGGGCATGAGAGTGGCTGGCGAGAATTTCACTTAATTCAGTTGGAATCAATACTGTACCGTTTTTAGTTGTATTTATTCTAGCTTTACATGTGCTCTCTTTTCGCATACCCAGGAATGCGTACCTGCTGTACTGACTCTATTAAGAGTATATAAAAACTTGGATATGTGCTTTATTCTTTGATTTCGTAGTCTTTATGAATTCAACATTAAGTGGAGTGGCCATATTTAAATACTGAAAATGATTGTGACAAAAGTATTAATATAATATAATATTGCTATATAAGTCTGTATTTATATGTGATGATTTTGAGTAAAGTATACAACAATCAAAGATAAATTTACCCTATTCAATCAAAATAGTTAAATGTAAACAATGTAGTGTGAAATAATGCACAATATAAATGAAATCGCCATTCGGCGAACTGTCAAAGTGTGAAATGATACAAGGAATTAATTTTATTAATCATATCTCTATCCGACGAAATGTCCGTCGACAAATGTCCGTCGACGAAATGTCCGTTCGACAAAATGTCCGCGACGAAATGTCCGTCGACGAAATGTCCATCGACAAAGTGTCCGCCATTCGATTACGATTACGATTACAAGAAATGTTGTAATCGATTACAATCGATTACGATTGTAATCGTAATCAACCCCAAGCCTAGGTTGGGGCCGATTACTAGTCAGCCCCAAGTGATTCGTCGCCAAGCGACCGATATCGAAGGGCTCGTAATTACTAAATTATAAATAATTTAACCAATTCAATGTAAACTAACATTTCTTAAGTTTAATAACGGTATATATGTTGCAGTCAGTGCTGCCAAGTGAGTTCAGATAAATTCCTGGAGATTGACCATAAAATTTACGGAGAAACAAAAGTTTTTACGAAGCATGCTAAAATTCCCTCTGCAACCCAATAGTTCTTAATTTGCTTTTTCAAATCATATAAACTAACTATTTTGTATGAATAATCATGTATAAAGGTAGATATATGGACGCTTTCGAGCTTGTAAACAATATGATATACTCACTAATAGTATGTGTTAAACTATCAAAGTAAGATTTAATTTAACTAATTTTTAATTGTGCAACTGTTTTGAATCAAGAGTATTCTGCGATTGAAATAATTCATCACTATGATATTATTTAACATATTATAAAACATAAATAATGATATGGTGGTTCACTAGTAAAAACAAACGCAGTTATATGTTAAACAAGAAGTCTTAAAAAATATATTTCGCTAGAAATAAGTAGAAATAAGTCTTAATACGTAGACACGTAGATAGGGGTATATTTACGTAGTCTATGTAAATTTACGGAGACTTGGCAGCACTGGTTGCAGTGTATATGTACTTTTGGTGTACATGTATGTGGGGACGCTGCATTTGTCCGACAAAAGATACCTGCATTTGTCCGACAGCTCTAGTATGCATTTCTCCGACTTGAGTATGCATTTGTCCGACACATGCATTTGTCCGACAAGATTATGCATTTGTCCGACAAGAGTATGAATTTGTACTGCTACATTATTTCTTTCATTTTCAGTTATATAATAATTACGTATTTTTACAACTAAGTCGATATCAATTAATTCTCAAGTTGCGAATGATTTTAATTTATGTTTGTATAATAGATCAATGTATTACAATATAAAATTATTAATTATATAAAGAACTAAACAATTATACTTAAGTTAAATGATAAGTAATCACTGTAGTATTTGAGAAAAGTGAATATAGTTTTCTGTATGGTATCATGATTTGGAAATATGGCCATTATCATAGTTGAGAATAAATTCAGGAATTTCTGGAATAAAATTAACTAATTAGTAGAAAACTCAGTTTAGTATATCTTAAATCTATCTTGAATAATATATCTACAAATCGGACAAGGTTTGTTCTCTTCTTTAAGAACCTGGTCACAGCGAGAGCATACTCTAGCATGCGAACAAGGACGAAAGCAAATCGTATCCTCACGTGGTTGTAAACATATACAACATGTTGATTCTGTTATTAAAACATTGTATTCTGACTCTCCAGAATCTGAATCATTATCGTCGAAGTCTACACTAAGACTTGCCACAGAGTCGAGAGTAGTGTGAAGAGCAGTTATAAACTCTATTGGTGTGTATGTCCCATTTACAAGATTTTTTCTACAAATTTCTCTTAGCTCATCTTTCTTAATTTGGTCTTTCTTTTGACTCCTGGAAATGTCCAAACTATTATTCAGTCTACCGATTTCTGCGTCTGTATCAACGATGATATTATTCAGAGTTTCACAAATACCCATATATTCGGGTGATTAGATTTGAAATTTTTGTTAATCCTTGCATGGTAACTCTCTGCGCCATTGTTTGTAGTTACTTTACTTTTGAAAACTGATAATTGGGAAGGTCCGATTCTTGTTAACCATTGGTGTTTATAATAACGTTAAAAATTTTCAATTTGAATATTTTCACTTAAAGTGAAGGATACAAACGTGGATGTGAGGTAATAAAATGTATGTTCAATATGTTCTGAAGGGAGCAAAGGCAAATTCATGATTGATTTCAAGAAGTTTTTGAAGCTGTCATTAGCATGATATTCCTTTACTAACCCTAATTTGGTTATTTTTTTCCAAATAGCTTGATTATGGTGAAACCAACAGCCATATAATGAAATACTGGGATAGGCAGTTTTAATTGCATTTCTTCCCGCCGGTTCCCAGTCACCCATAGCGGAAGATGCACTTAATTGGGGAGCTAGTTGTTTTATTTTTAATAGAGTAGCAGTGTAAATATCTTCACTCTTACTTGTTAGCAAACAGTGTTTTGCAGGCAATACGTATCTTCCAAACTCAACAAATAGTGTCCAAAGTTGGAAAAATTGTTTGGGACACTTTTTGAATGTGCCATCAAAGAATACATTTGTTGCAACAGATAAATATTCATGCATGTTCTCTGAATAAAAATCACTGAACAATGCTCTCCGATTACTAATTCTCTTAGTCTAGTAGTAGAATTTTTCCCAGCAATTTAACACTTCGTTCTTAATTTGAACTTTTCCGCATGATAAGTATCTATATCATGATTGTGCGGACATAAAACAGCTATTTTATTGGTTAACATATTTAACTTAGCTGTGCTTGGGCATGATTCTCGAAATAAAATGCATTTGAGGTAAGCTACCGAATTACGCTCTTTTGATAGTGTGTATTTGTGACCGTCTGTTGTTGTAAAAACATTTCCACGCTTATTCTTGTACTCGCTTCTTGATTATTCCATCGTTAACAATAAATTGAAGAATTTAGGTAAAGTTCAAAAGTGTTAGTGTGTATATATACATATATGTACACCAATGTGTAACCATGCGTACTTGTAGTAAGCATAATACATTTCCTTGTTATGTTCTGACACATTACATCGTGATTTTGGAAAACAAACCTTACAATAGAAGTATACTTAGTAAAACAAATGCATGTGTCGGACAAATGCATACTCAAGTCGGACAAATGCATACTAGAGCTGTCGGACAAATGCAGGTATCTTTTGTCGGACAAATGCATGCGCCCCGTAAAAAAGTAATCATAAATGTGTGGTTTCACCGGGCTTCAACCAATTAAATACTAATTAGTACTAAAGTATTCGTACATATGTACTCTATAAGGGGGGATAATTACCAAAGCATTTGTGATATTATATAATTTGAATACCATCGTGCAGATTTGTATATCTCACTTACTTAAATTGACCAATTTGAAATGGCACAAGGATTCCGGAAGGCCCATTGATTCAGTATGGACATTTACATCAAAGTTGAAGATGGTGGAAAACAAGAGTGTAGAAAATGTAGTGCTGTTTCGACGTATTTTGAGTACCGTCGTATTTTGAGTACTTTTCAGTACCGAAACCATGGATTACCAATTTATCGACGTATTTTGAGTACTGTCTTATTTTGAGTACTGGCGTATTTTGAGTACTGGCGTATTTTGAGTACTATCGTATTTTGAGTACTGGCGTATTTTGAGTATTTTTTCTATTCTATTTCTTCTATTTTTTGTTTTCTATTCTATCTATTCTATCTATTCTATTTTCTATTAGTTATTTTTTTAGTACAAATTATGCTGTGATATTTTGAGGCGCTCTGATAGACTGAGACGCTACTATAAGGCCACATAAAATAAATTACTTGTTTATCATCAATATTTTTCGAGAAAATTGGGACGGCGGACGGGATTTTATTATTATTTTTAATTCCCATTAATATGCAAATAACATCATCCTATGCCAAAAATAAATATAAATATTTAATTTAATTAGAAAATAACATGACAATGCCCAAATAATTAAAGTAATGCTCTAAAATATGGGACTTATTAAAAATTTATGCATAGTAGGTACTTTACACAAGTTTATTGCTTATATTTTGTACGATTATGTTCCTAAGATAAAAATAAATAGATCCGGACGGATAGTAAAAATTGGGGCGGGCGGGGATGATAAACAAGTTATTTATTTTATACTGCCTAAATGCAATTTCCTACTCATTTTACAATTTATCTTTATTATTTTAGATAATATTTCTTTCTGCTCCAGGTATCTTTCAAAGTATTGTAATATACTATTCCATACGGTCTGAACATGTTTACTGTTAATACGATCCGATCAGATTAAATAAATGTGGAACACTAAAGCCAACTCAAAACTAAACATAACTACATATATCATATATGCTTATACAGACTATATAACAAAGTTTGCAATGCGAAATCAGCGGAAATGTATTACAAAAATACACTATATTAATGATACAATTTACAAAAGCATATACAAAATTAATGGCTAGAGGGAAGAATTATTAGTTAGCCAGTAAATACACACAACTTAGACAGGACACATACAATACAACAGCTACACTATACCAGTACCGCTATAACCTAGCTGATAAAACTCTCCCAACCCGAAGCTGGTGGTGAATTCCAGATAGCAGGTACTCATATATAGCGTAACTATTGTAATTATAATACTAAACTATATAAACCAGACACATACAATACAACAGCTACACTATACCAGCACCGCTATAACCTAGCTGATAATACTCTCCTAACCCGAAGCTGGTGGTGAATTCCAGATAACAGGTATTCAGATATAGCGTAAGTATTGTAATTATAATACTAAACTATATAAACGGACACTCTCAGCTGAAATAATTAATTAATTACAACTCAACTGATATTATTTGTGTTTCGTCCCGGCTTGGACTCGTCAGTTGCGTTGCCTTTCCCGTAATACACTTTAGATTGTTGAGTGTTGGTGTAGTGTTCTGTCGCGTTTTCGCCACTGGGGACATGCCGTTGCAGGTCGCGTTTCCATTATCTGGGCTCGCCATGATAGGGATTGCGTTGCCTGAATAGCCTCGGGCAGAAGTCCCCACAGGGTTCGATGTACCTTGTCTTTGAGCGCTTTCGAAAATAGGAGGAGTTATTCAGACGAGTGCAGTGTGTAGTATACTGTATTGACTGTTCCGATGAATGAAGAATTGGGGTATAATTTGAGTGGTGATTCGCGTGTGCTGTCAAATTTATAGAATTGGTTGTCGAGGCGAATTAGTGAGTAGAAGTAATTTGAGAGATTGATCGAGAGGCCGGCTAACTCGTACCGCAATAGTTTTTTTTGTGATTGATGGTAAAGTGTGTATTGATGTCAGGTAGTAGTAGTACACTAGACTTAGGAAGGTGCCCAATTTCAATGGTGAGAAGTGGAGGGATAGAATCAAATTGGCTGGAGCTTATTTCAAACTTATCGGTCTGACTACAACCACATTTATTGCATTTTGATGGGAGTAGTTTGGCACATATTGAATGCTCGATGTTAGTGTTAACAGAACCGATTATTCCAAGCATACAGGTCCAGGTGAATGTGCTATGACATTGATGGCAGTAGAAGGTGGATGTGTATTTGTCGTTGCAGAGGTTAAGACTTTGTAGGTATTTAATGGTTGTACCCTCAGAGCCGTAAAAGTCGTATTGTTCCATCAGGTCAGAGTATGTAGTCTGCATTCCAATCGCTTTAGCAATGAAGTCTCTGAGCTTATCGAAATTAAACTCATTGACAAGGGTCATAAGTTCATGGAATTTCGCATCAGATGGTGTAGACCCGAGTATTCCGCAAGATTCAATTATCTTCTCCTTAAACAGACTTAATATGGCGATGATATTGTCGAGGGGGCAGGTGTTAGTTTGTGCAATGTTATTATATTCCCCTTGCCATGTTGGTAAATGAAAGTCTTCTCGCGTTAACACTCTATTTTCCGAGTTTGTCTTAGAAGGTGATTCTAGAATGATTTGAATCACTTCTTCGGGGAAAATCAACAACATCACCACTGGTAGAAGGACAGCGAAGGGGTAGTCTCGTTCCCATTTATCCCGTGGTATGTTAGCACCAAATTCAGCTTCGGCATATTCGTCATACCATAAGGCAACGTTATGTCCTATTTGCTGCTTGAACTCGGAGCTTATTTCGGCTCTTGAACTGTATTCAAAAAGAATATCCAATGACCTTAATGTTAAAGCTTTTGTTGCGAGTTTTCTATGAAGTGGTGTAATGTAAGTGCATGTTTGTAGAGCTGAAATGACCTCTGATTTGAGCGAATTGAGTTTTTCTGATAGTATTTCTGGTGTCATTATACTCTGTTCATCCATATCTCCGAATGTTTCTTCAGTTGCGCCCAAACAAAGCTCATCGATTACTTCTCCTATGTTATCAAATGACAAACAATTAGGTTAAGTTCTACCCAAAATTTAAACGGTTTTCGAATTGCAAATGGTTTGCATTCGCATGAGACGCTCTCCTGGTGTCTATATATGTTTTAAGGAACTAAATTCTCCCGTTATAACGAAATGCTTGAGACCCCGTCTCGGTTTCAATTCGTATTTAGACGAGTAAATCGATTACTTGCATCAAATAATCACATATGTTGCTGGAAATTTTATATTCAAAATGAGCATACTCGATTACCCCAGTGGAGTGTTATTTTTTGTTCGATTATTTACTATCATTATTTCAGATTGGTACCCGAGTTTTATAATGCGAAACAAAGTGTGACACACAGAGAGACAGGCAGACAGAAATGAGACATATATTAATAAATAATAATATACATCAATTATAGTAACTTATTCGGGAATATCTCAGGAATATTAGTTTGCATTATATTAAGTGCTGATCAAGATTATTCTACTCACCAGATTGTATGTTGACATATTTAGGTTTTCTCGCTGTTGATCTCCTATGTCCATAAGCTGGCGGTTTAACCTATCGAAGTTATATATATTCATACATAAGTATACAAGAGGACGTATTTGACCCTGCTAATAATAGTTTACTGAATCAACAACTTTAATTTACTTTGATATCTTTTTGCCGATACTTTCGTGACAAGTGAATTAGAATCTTTGTCGTTTGTCACTGGCAGGATTTTCTGTGTAACAAGATGGCTAGGAGTTACTTCGGAAACCGTATATGGACCAAGAAACTTTTGTTCGTTTTTCGTCCCAGGTAGTTTCTTTGATTTCTTGATGTTCTGAACAAGAATCAAATCACCTTCCTCAAACTCAGATCTATTTCACAATGTAATATAATCAATTACGTAATAACAGAATAATTAATGTTATTATATACAATAGTAGTATAAAGTATATTTCAATAACATCCGGGTTTAGTTCCAATTTAAGTAAGCAAATCACATAACAAATATCACTACCTATTACGCTTGACTTTGCGATCGAAAATATTCTTCTGTATTTTTTGCTCTTTCATGATGTTATTCCGCGCTGACATTCTTTCACTAGTACGATTATCTTCAATCTGATCGATCCATTCAGCTTCAAAGTCAGGTAATTGAAAAGGACATAGTGTTTCCATTGGATAATCGTTCGTCTAGAAACCTAAATAATAACTGCAATTAAACTTTCTATGGATCCAGCCTGGATTTGACGTTAAAATATTAATTTTAAAATGTGTAATAATAGAACATAAATTAGTACCTACCGTTTCTTCAGCATCAAAAAAATGATTTTGTTGACCTTGAGTATCCTCATGAGCTCCAGATATCAAGTTCAGAAGGGGGAATGGATCGCACTCTCTTCCAAACATGATTCGAAATGCTGTGGAGCCTGTTGCTCTCTTGAACTGAGTGTTGATAGAAAATACAGCATATTGAAGCTTGTCTGGCCACTCAGCATCCTTTTCGAACTTCATTTTATTGGTTTTGCTAATTAAATCTGGGTTGATAAAAATCAAAAAAATCCGATTTTTTTAATTTAAATCAGAATTTTGATTTTAATTGTTTTTTTTTGCAATCTATATCACACTGGCGTATATTATTTGGCTAATAGATTAATTACATTGTTAATGACTCATTATCAATGTAATTTGACTCATTATCAATGTATTTCTTTTCTTTTCGCAAAAAACAATAGACATAAAAAATCTGATTTAAATCAAAAAAGTCCGACTTTTTTTAATTTAAATCAGATTTCTTGATTAAAATCAGATTTTTGATTTAAATCATGTTTTTTATTAATAAAAATCATTGATTTAAATCAATGATTTAAGTCAAACAACCCTGAATTAAATACCTTGTAATAAATTGGAATTCACTAGTGAAAACTGAATTTCACATACGTTTTGAGGATTTTGTTGTGCGCTTCTACTAGTCCATTACTTTGAGGGTGGTAGGCGGTGGTCTTACGATTGTCTACGTTCAATTTTTGATGTTAGCTTTGGAATTCCTTTTAAATGATAGACATTATAAGGCAATTTATTTATATCTTAATTCTAAATTAAATCTATTGAACTTGATTATTGTATGCAAATACGTATATCTGATTGTCCAGATAGTATATTATCAATTAATTAAAGTGATAGGATACAACCAACTCCATAAGATTCAATTACTCAAATTAACAAATTGAATATCACCTTGCTGGTAAATTCTGGGCCCTGGTCGTGTTGAATGACGTGAGGAACACCATAGGTAAGATAGATTTCCTGCAGTTTGCTCAATACCTCTTTGGTTGTCATGGTCATTAGAGCACGAGCAACCACAAACTTAGTTAGATAGCATACAATAACTAGTATGTGGTGAAATCCAAAGGAGTTTGCCGGCTTGTCACATACAAGGTCGATTCCACAATGTTTCCAAGGTTCTTCAGGTGGTGAAATGGGTTGAAGTTCTCGTTGAGGTTGGGGTGGGAGTGAAGCAGTTATTTGACACTGATGACAGGTTTTGATCTAGGAATAAACTTAACTAAAAATACTGGCAATAGTTTTAAATAATTGATCACAATTGCTTACATAATTTTCAACGTCTTTGTATAATACCATCCAAGTGTACTTGCGAATAGCATGAATAGTGGTTCGCATTCCAGCATGGGTTACATCATGGTAGTACTGAATAATCTCCAAAACTTCAGATTGAGTTGGTACTTGGAGGAATGTTTCTCTTCCGTTAGAATCGCGAACACACTGAAAAATTAATATGAGATAACTAATTTTTCAGATCGTCAGAATTTCAAACCCAATTCTTGTGTTCATATCAAAAATACTTATTTTTTTATTAATTAACTCGTAATTCATTCATTAATTAATTAATAAGGGAACACAAACATGCATAAATGTTTGGAAGGGTTCGTTAAAATGTAACATTACGCCAACAAGTTAGGGGGTGACTAGTAAAGTGTGATAACTAAGGCTTGCGCAAAAGCGTGACAAAAGAGAGGATTTTACGCATTACGCGGAACGGTTGCAACCTAAACAACTTTACAACGTAAAGAACAGCTAACCTTGAATAGTTTGTCTCCTTCTTCAACTCTATATACAGTGCACTTAAGAATGAAAATATTCCTCCTTTGCTTCTTCAACTCTGAAGGGATAGTTTTCTTCTTCAGATATTCACGGAATTGTTCGAGTTCGACTGTATCCATTATTTCAAATTGGGTTTGACAGGTAATTTCCTAAAGCAAATACAAAGTCAGTTAGTTAGTAAACACTTGAAAAAGTTGTTAAATAGCATTCGAATTAATAAATGATGTCATTGTTATGGAGTATTTACTTTGCAATAAACACTGAAGTTAATTGTACATACTCAAAATACGCCAGTACTCAAAATACGACAGACTCAAAATACGACAGTACTCAAAATACGTCGATAAATTGGTTATCCATGGTTTGGATAATGAAAAGTACTCAAATACGACGGTACTCAAAATACGTCGAAACAGTGCTATGATCAGTGCAAAGGCTGGAAGGCTTAGAACTCCTCTTGAAAAATGTTCTCAAAGCGAACAACAAATAATTTTCCTAGAGATCTTCCCGAAATTATAATACCGATTAACAGTAGTGATTCAACTAAGCCACCTGAAAAACGTTTATGTCATAAGATCATCCAGCCGAATTTGAATGACTTCACAATAAAGACTAACTCTCACCAGAAAGAAATCTCGACGATCAAATTGCTCGCTTACTCTATGGGTGTAATCTACCTTTTAGCCTCGCTGAGAATGACGTATTCAAAAAGACAATTTCTATGCTCAGAACTGGTTATACACCGCAGGGTTTTACACGCCTTAATCTTTTTACTCGCCATTAGCCTTGTTTTTTTTATATTTTAAGAAAAAATAGTATGGCAAGTAAGTTAAATTAAAAATGCGAAATTTAAAAATTAAGGCGAGTAAAATTCTTCAGGAGTGCAACAAAAAAAATTAAGGCTAGTAAATAATTTTACAGTCAGGTCTGCATATTATGAACAAGATTTCGTCTGCTTAATATGAAGATTTTTATTATGAACAAATCCTACGGTCCCAATTTAACAACTTACATAGGGTTTGTATTAAGTGGTGTTCGCTTATTATGAAGTCTCTCTATTATGAACACAATTTTGGTCCCTTGATAATAAAAGAACCTGACTGATAATAAAACAACCTGACTGTATTAAATGGAAAAAATTAAGGCGTGTAAAAATTAAGAAAAGTAAATTAAGGCGTGTAAAAAATTAACCCAATTGGTGCAAAAAGGTATAATATTAATAAAAAGCTCTATAAGTAGACAACGAAAAAGTTAACAATGGTGTATTACATATAGTAAACAGTAATTGTGCAAAGTATCATGAAACAAATTGTGGTTAATCAACATATATCTATACTTAACTGAATTGAAGGTTATTATACGACGAGAAACCAATTTGATGAGCGAGAAAATCCCGAAGGCGAGTAAACCAATTGGGGTAGGACCGAAAAAAATTAAGGCGAGTAAACTAATTGGGGTTAGGACCGAAAAAATTAAGGCGAGTAAACCAATTGGGGTTAGGACCGGAAAAAATAAGGCGAGTAACCAATTAGGGGTAGGACCCAAAAAAATATGGCGAGTAAACCAATTGGGGGTAAGACCAAAAAAAATATAAGGCGAGTAAACCAATTGGGGCTAGGACAAAAAATATGGCGAGTAGATATGGATGACCAAAAAAATTAAGCCGCCTTAATTTTTACACTCATTTTTTAGAACCCTGATACACCACCTACAAGGAAAAGTCTAGCTGGAGGTCTTCTTGACAAGATATTTAATGAAGTAACCACCATGACTGCTTCAGTTCTGGAATGCAAGGATGTTACTCTAGTACAGGATGGGTGGAATGACATACACAACTCCCCTATAATTGCCACGGTTGCCGTGGGAATGGAATTTCCGTTCCCATTCCCATAGGAATCTTGTGGGAATCCCCATAAGGAATCTCCATGGGTTCCTATTCCTTATATGGCAGTTCAGTTACCAGTGACTGAACACCATATTAGTAATCTGTTTTCAGATAGTGTTCAACTACAGATTTAGATTTAAATTATTCAAACTGAATAGGGGAGTATAATATAATAAATACGTAAAAACGAATTTAACTACCAAAGCAGATTCGTATCAATAGTAAAGCCTATATTAATTAAGGATGACCTAATGAAACTATATTCGAATATCCCATGGGGATTCCTATGGGGGGGTCTACGACAATTCATCACGAACATTTCATCACGAACTATTCATCACTGTTAATAATGATCAATCGTGATCAATTGTCGTGCTGCCCCTATGGGGATCCCGGCAGGGAAAAAATCAATAACATTCCAATCCCATGGGTATTCCCATTCCCACGGCAACTCTGGCCCGGCCCTAATTGCCCATTGTGTACATACAGGAGAAAGATCATATTTTCTGAATTCTGTTGACACTGGATCAAACAAGAAAACTGTACCTATTGTACTTCTTTAGCTATCGAAGCGACGAAAGAAGCAACTGATAAATTTGGGTTAAAGTTGTTGCTGTCGTTACTGACAATGAACACAAAATGCAGTCAATGCACTGCAAGTTGAAATTACTTGACATAACACTTTCAGTATACAGCTGTGCTTTCATTTATTGAACCTGTTGGGGAAGGTATCACCCCTTCGAAAATTATTTCTCGTATAACAGAGATAAATAAATATTTTCGCAATCATCACAATCCTGGATCCCTCCTATCTGCACAAAAAGGATCTCTTAAGCCTCAATTACCAGTTGTGAAACAGGGAATAGTCAATTAGAGTGTATCAAGACATACCTAACAAATAGGCCTTTCCTTTTGAACATCCTGGCACAACATGAACATGTCTCGACTTGTCTATTGTAAACCTAATAAACAACGTTGGCCTTTATCGTGAGGCTAAAAATATTTATGACCAACTTAAACCGATTTCAATATCTTTGGACAGATTACAAGGAGAAAAGTCTAATATTGCAGACCTTGCGAAGAATGGATGAAATTACTCGTTAGACGAGCTGAAATTTCACCAAAGCAAAATTCAGCAAGGATTCAAACAAGCAATTACACGTACTCACTTACTAGCCAACATGATCAATCCAAAGTACATGGGACAGAGGCTTTCATGTGAACAACATGAAGAAGCGAGGGTTTGCTTATTCTACTAAATGCTTCTCTTTTGCCGCAACTTTATCAACTTCAGGCAAAAGCAGCACCATTTCCCGCATCTATATTTGAATGTACAGATGCATTAGATCCGGCATGGCCTACTTAATATACGGCCGTGTATGTCACCGAAAAAAATAGAAGGCCAGTTTATAAATTTCATCCTAGGATACACTATGCCTTCTATTGTTATTTTTTGGGTTGTATATGGGGTAATCAACCATTGCGAGTCCAATGGAACCACTTTTGAGAATCTCAGATTTGTGGTTAAGCTGTTTAGGCGCCATTTCATGGTGACGGAACAATTTATGGTAAATGAAAAAAAATTCAAATATCTTAAATTTCATTTTCTTCCTACTTTCTAATAATTTTATAATAGGAATACTAAATAGGGATATATTTCATACCCCAAAGGTTACTAAATCACAAAATGGCGACATTCTAAAAATTTTTAAAATTATAAATCAACCACATGCTAAATTACAAGTGGTATCCGAGTTATAACTTAATATTTTCGTTATATATTTCATACACATTATATACAGTCAGGTTCATTTATTATGAACATTCAAGGGACCAAAAATTGTGTTCATAATAGAGAGACTTCATAATAAGCGAACTCAACTTAATACAAACCCTATGTAAATTATAAATTTGGGACCGTAGGGTTTGTTCATATTAAGAAATCTTCATATTAAGCAGACGAAATCTTGTTCATAATAAGCAGACCTGACTGTATTCGGAATTGTAAACTAAGTGTATTAGCAAATTATCTTCATTTTCTCGTAGTTCTTTAGACTCGAATTGTATATTTTGTATATTTGTTGTGTCATCATTAAATGGCGCCTAAACAGCTTAACGACAATCTGAGATTCTCAAAAGTGGTTCCATTGGACTCGCAATGGTTGATTACCCCATATACAATCCAAATAATAACAACAGGAGGCATAATTTATCCTAGAATGAATTTATAAACTGGCCTTCTATTTTTTTTGCCTTCTCGGTGACCTACACGGCCGTATATTAAGTAGTCCATGGATTAGGTAACGTGGTGGAAGACCATTAAAACATCGAAAAATATAGCTATCAATTTATTAATCTTACAGTCAAGTTCAGCAAGTATTGAAAGAATTTTCTCGAATTTTGGTTTAATTCAAACCCAACTAAGGAACAGATTGGGAATCGACAAAACCAGCAAATTAGTAACTTTTTAAAGAGAATTGAGAGATGTCAAGAATTAGATTGGTAACAAGAATAAAGGTTAATTAAACATCAATTTACTGTCATATTTTTCATCTATATCTTTTCAACTAGTATTTATTCAGCATATTTATTATTATATATATATATATATATATAGGGTGGCCATTGTCCAGTTTTTACCCTGGACAGTCCAGTTTTTTCGGCGAAATTTAGAAATTGTCCAGGTTTGTGATATGTCCAGTTTTTGTCCAGTTTTTCCCCAAAATTTGGAATCTGTCCAGTTTTTGTCATTTTCTTGACCACCCAGTCATTTTATATAAGTAATATGACTAATCTTTGTCTTATATTCCATTATGTAATGATTTTAATTGCATGTGATTGCGGTATATTCGGTTATCGATAATTTTGTACAGGACTGGTCATTTTATATGGAACCATAACCCAACCTGAAATTCAAGTTTCATATTAGTATTCTCAAAATTACATCTTGCATGTCTAATTGTTCAATATTTTTCTTATTATATATCTTGGAGTGATATCAAAATATTATTTTCCCAATCTCAAAAAAATAAATTTATATTTGGTCTCATTTGTATTCCTCATTTATCATAGAAATTTGTCAACTTCATTTCAACATTTGTATCCTTAATTTCAACATTTGTATTTATGTTTTCATTTTTTTTCACATGATATATCAGAATATTTAAAGTTCTTATTTAGTAATATTGTAGTAATTGGGCTTTAAATTATATGGGATAAGCTCACGGTAATACGAATTGGAAGGTAATACAGTAGATGTCGGATATAAGCACACCGGTTATAAACACATATCGGATATAAGGACACTATGTTGGGAAACGTTTGCCATATACCCTGTATAATTTATGTCGGTTATAAGCACATCAAGTGCAGTTCCCGACGATGTGCTTATAACCGGCATCCACTGACAGACAAATTTTGATAGTCCCCTGATTTAGATATTAACGAGAGTGCCTATAAACGGAGGTACATCTTCTATATTACTAAGTAGAATAGAGTATAAACATTGGCTTATCGTGAATTTGAGTGAACAATTTTAACATGAAATTTTCTACTCTTATATACCAGAGTATGGAATATACAATTTTAGCACTTCCACGCTCATAATATGAGATTATTCGCGGTTTTATATTTGTCCAGGTTTTGGATTTTACGTGTCTAGGAATGTCCAGTTTTTTTGGCCAATAAATGGAAAATGTCCAGGTTTTCGGTCAAAGCCATCTGGCCACTCTATATATATACAAGTTACAACTTATTAAATATACAAGTAATATGCACGACTCAGCATGAGTATCACTCTTAGGGTTTGTCCAGTTCAGGAGTTCTGACCGGTTTTACCACATGGACAAAACCTGCCAACCCTGATCTAAATTCATCATTCTGACCTTTTTCTTTTTCTTTGCCCTCGATATTTCTCTGCCTTGACTCACCGTCCAATATCGTTATCTACAACTTTTATTATTTCACTAAGTGTGTCTATGTAAGTCCATATCATAGGATGACTAGTCTTTATTATCGGCTTAAGTTTTGCATGATAGCTCTCTGCTGAGGCATTGGAAAACATAGTAATGTCAAAAATTGAAAGTTCTTCGGGGTTAACTTGGTTTTGCAGACATTTTTTGAAATAAGTATTTAGTTTTTTTGAGTTGGAACATCTGAGGACTCTCCAAGGAAGGCATTTGAATAAAAGTGAAGGGCTTTTCAGAGGAGGTAAAGTGGTATTACCATAAGTTGTTTATTATTTTCGTCACTTCGGGGTTACTTCTAAAACTTTCACTTAGACCTAACTTCTGTGATTTAATCCATATTCGCTGAGTGAATTGAAACCAGCAACCATATAGTTTTATGTAGGATAAACTTGTTTAAGAGCATTTCTAGGAGCTGATTCCAATTTGACATAAAAAGTAGCATCAAACTGTATTGGTTACTTGTGTTAAGAATGTTCTCATTGCTTCTGAAAATAATATTGCCGCTGTTTGATTACCACATGTAACCGTAAATATGAAGTAGATTCCAAAATTTGTAGCTGACAACATATCGCAGAATTCTATAGCCGTATCTGGAATTTTGGGATGCAACTTCCTCATTCGACCATACATTGATTATTCTACTTCGGGGAATGATATTTCGCATCCAGATGGAACGGTATTGGTTGTATCATCAAAATCTTTCCTAAATTAGATTGAGATGTTTAGACAGTTTTTGCATTTAAGTTTGAGTTCATAAATAGCAGACTTGTATTCATTAATATTATGATTGGGTCGATTCAAGGGAATAATTTAATTCGATTCACGGTTTAGCTTGTACTTATGTTGTTTTTCATCTTACTGACTTAAATATGGCGGTAAATATACTTCTCCATGATTTTGGACTGGAAATATTTATGCACATCTGGAGTTGCATAAATGTAATGTAATGCGCTTGAAATCTTCTAACTTGTACTCCATTCGTTTAATTATTATAATTAAAAAGCTTGAAAACCGCGAATTTATATATAGGTGGACAAAGAGTGAATAAACAAGTTCAGATTAAACCACAATAATAAAAGGAAACCTAAATATTGTTGTCAATCCCAAACTGAGTCGATTCATCGAATGTGTCAATGAATGATAATTAACAATATTGTTTCTATGCTCAAAGTATTGATTTGAACTAACGTCAGCTCGACAGTAGTATTAATTAAAAGTCGATTCGAATCAGTTTCGGGCCTTTCGGCGCTAGCCAGCCGCCAATGGTGGGGCACAATTGCGTCACAGGTGGTCACAGACTATTAAAATTGGGGACACTTACATTAATGAGGTGGGGCACACTTAAATTCAGGTAGGGCACAGGCTCCACCCTCGCGCCGCCTCTGATTCGAACTAACACTACATGTAAAATTGATTCGAACTAACTACAGTAGTCTTGAAATCGATTCGAACTAACGACACTAGTCTTGAAAATTGATTCGAAATAATACAGTAGTTTTGAAAATGGATTCAAACTACGGTTACTAAGTACTGTACTCTAATAACCGATTTTTCCTCCTATCTGATCCATTATAAATGATTCGGTTAATACGTACTTCGGATCGAACGTACCAATTTCTATTCCCAAGTAAATAAACTGTATGTAGTTAAATTCGGTTAGTAAATACTCTAGAAAAGTATCAGCAGAACTCAGTTAGTATTTGGTTTAAGTGAGTAGGTGATAACTAAAATACTTTAATCTTATCGTTAAGTATGTTAAAGACTTGTATACCGTACATCGTACTCATATCATTGAACAGGTCAGTATTTCGAATTATGCAATATGCATACGGATAAGACGTACCTCGGTTAATACGTACTTTTTCTTGTTTCCCTGGGTGGTACGTATTAACCGAGTTCTACTGTAGTAATGCTTAACTGAAATATGTACAATGATACTAACATTAAAGTAACAAAACACAAAGCAAATTTGGTTAAAAGTCATTAAATTTCCTGCATTTAGAACAAAGTAGAATATTGCCTTTGGAATAGGGTATTGAAGAATAAATAAATAAACACTTTAAGCAGTATACATCTCCACAAAGTAAACAATGAGAACGATAACTAGCTTGATTAAATTTCCATTCTTCACAGTCACAACATATCGACTTGGATAGCGGTTGTAGATTTAATGCAGGTAAATACATTTTTGCTTTAACACGATTACAAGCAGAAACATACTTTTTATCATGTTCAAGTTCAGATATATTAGGACAATCATCACTTCGCAAATATAAATTATTATTATTATTTTTAAGATTGGTCTCTTTAATTAGATATGATATATAATCAGCGAGAAATTCGTTTTGCAATTCCATACTGCATACTGACTCTGTAACATTTTCATTTATTTGCTTGAAGATACTAAACTGACAATATAGTTGAATCCAAATCTTGAGCCGGCTTTGGTCTATGTGGACTCTTAATAATTCACCACTATAAGATCTAAAGTGATCAAAGACTGGATTTCTGTAAATTTCTATATGAGAATGCAAGTAACCCCAAAGTGATTGTGTACGGGATGGAAGTGAAAGTTCTATACTTTGTTTTTCACATTCAGAGATAAAAGTACCATATTTACACCTATAAACTTCTTTAGCAAATAAAATTAGGAGAGATTCCCCAAATTCAAATAGAGTAGGGTACTGCAGAGTTAGTTGCCATACAGCGTCTAAAAACTGCAGAAAAATAGGTGAATAATCTTTGAAATCCCCTCGGATATGAGCACAGCGCTTAGTGAAAGGATGTCCGAACGAAATCCAATCTTTCTCAATTAATGTCAAAAAACCATGAATAGTTCGATAAAATGGGTCTATTATTATTTGAGTCAAAGCAGCCACCTGTGACGTTCGGTCCCATCCATCTGAACAGTGTATTAGTACATTTGCTTGTTCAGTAACTAAAGCTTGGGCACAAAGCAGAGATGCCTCAAGCAGTTTTCTAATAAAAGAAAGCCATTCACAACTTTCAAGTGATTGTAGTTGTTCATTCTCTTTAAAGTCATATCTTTGAAGTACCCCTTGTAATCCTTTGAAACTCTCACGTATTACATGAATGTTAGGCAAATTTCCCCAAATTAATTTAACATTCGAGTAAAACTCTAAATTTTCATAGCCTTTGCCGGCTGCTCTTTGTGCCATTGCATTGATGGTAGGCCGAAGGTCAACAACATACATATATTCACAGCGACTATTGCAATTTCCTATACACCGAATAAGTTCCTCATCCTGAATATTGCGCTTAGATATGAATCTCAAGGGTTGACTGCTACGGCAGAGTGCAGTACCACAGGGTGCATACAAGTAAGTGAGGGTAGGAAGACGATTTCTAGAACGGAAAGCAGCACTTTGGTATAGTAAATTTCTTTCTATTGCTAGCTTTGGAAATGCAAGGCATCGAGGATAAGTGTCACATAACTCAAAATTCGAATTTTCGAAGGATATTAACCAATAGTAATTAGGAAGACCCATACGTGCAAATTCTGAGTGTGCTTCATAAGTATTCCAACCCATTTTCACTGAACGAGTATCTATCTTTGATTGTGGACAATAACTAAAAGCAGAGAGTTGCTCGATATTAAATGGGTATACAAAATGACTAAGAGTATCGAAACATGATTGGCAATCATGTTCACTTGCGAACATAAAGAGGAGTGATCGAAAATCTTTACATTTGATGGAGAGGGGAATACCCTTAGGGGTAAGTTGGAGTCGAGAAAATTCTAAAATAAAGGAATATTCAAACCATAACTCCTTAAGGTTAAATTACCCCACGGGAATGAAATCTCTTGTATTAATCTGTAATTGTTAGAAATAGATCAAGGTACGATACAAAGCAATAAACAAAAAAGAAAATGTCTCAATATATTATACTTTTTATTTTTTGTCGGTTTCAATATTTGGCTAATACAAATCTCCCATAGGGCGATTTCAAAAAGTGGTGGTCGATATTATAGTGTAATTTGGCAATGCGGCCATCAATGTTTGTTATCAGAATCAATATTGAAAGATTATAAGCGTACGGAGTTGGTAGTCGGTTTACATTTTTGAATTATGACTCTGAAATTATTTTTCAAACATTTTATCAAATATCTCATAAAAAACATGACCTTTTTAATGATTTCTTTAGTTCAAAAGGTCGCAACTTTTTTTATTTAGGTCAAATCAAAATTCTAAACCAGTCACCTACAGCATATAACGATGATCTATGTGATATATCGCACATAATATGTCTTTAGCTAATAATGATCTTGAGATCGACACACTTATCAGGTGGAGTCTGAAGAAATCCCCCTATGGGACTTTTGTATTACCATAAAACTGCACGCCCCATAAAATCGAATTTATTCAAAATAATTCGATTTCGTTTTCAGTTTCGATATAGCTATAATGTCTTCTATTATATATGTGAAAATTAAACATCTTACTTCAAAACGAAATTTATGTGTTTTTTTACATGAATCTGCCGTAATTTAACCTTAAGATTTATTGACTCGGAAAAAATAATATGACTGGTTGTAAGGAATAATCTGCCAGCAGTATACTTGATTTTGTCATATGGAGATGACAGAAGCACGTTATCAACACGTGAAATTTTAATAAACTCCATATCACTAATTCTGAACACAATGGCAATAACTTGGTTTCAAATGGAAAAGTAGTTTAAACCAAAATAATAAATGCAGGATGAAAAATTGAATTGAATTTAATTAAAAATATAAATAATTGGATTATATATTTTATCAAAATACTTATATGGAGCTGAGTTACTGGTAACTGAAGTAGGTTTTTATTTATGTCTAAATTTCATTTCTGAGCTTATGGGTCTTTTAGAATTGAAACACCTCCTTATATGGCAGTTCAGTTACCAGTAACTGAGCTCCATATAAGTAATCTGATATTTCATTAGATAAAAGGAGCCTTTTCGGTATTAAGATAGTCAATCTCACCTTGAAGTGTTTTGGATTGTAAATGAAATAGGATAATTTCCTTCTGTAATTCAACCTGTGTGCCGTAAAGCTTGTGGTTCCTCAGGATATTTTCTTCGTATATAAAATGGGAAATATGTCACATTTCTCAAATGTATTTTCAAACCGGATTAGAAATGATTGATTAATTTATTTGAATAGAATTGGTTTGACCTGATTAAAACTAGCGAGCTTCGCTTGCTAGGTCGCATCGCGGCAGTACACAACCACACACCAACCGCTTCGCGGTTGGTGTGTGGTTTATACACTTCTCACATTTATAGCAAAGCTTAATTAAATAGGCCTAAAATAGACGAATTTAACAAATACAGTCGAAATCGGGGTTTTTTGCCCACTTAAATGCACGGAAAAAGAGGCAAAAAACCCGTATTTAACATTATACAGTGCTATGAGGTTATGAATAAACAAGAAGCAAGGAGGCAAAATAACCCGATTTCGACTGTATTAGTGATTACGTCATCAAGCAATAATGAGTAAGCATATTGGCAATCTGGTGTGACCAACGCGTCCGCATCAATTAATGTACATGTTCTATTAAATTTTCAGATTTTTATCTCTTATTAGAGGGTCCGAAATATGTGTCATTAAAAGTTACTTTTCAGAGTTCTCGAAATGTGAAATGACGTCATAACTTGGCGAGGTGTCAGAAATTTTGAGTGGAATCCTCAACTAGGTTGGCGGGGGCCAAAGTTTAAACCTATATGCCAAAAATTAGATTTGGAAACCGTCCAGTTTCTTCAATCAACTCGGAACATACAAACAAATATATATATACTATATCACATATATATATGTTATGTCGATTTTGTCAAATGTTGATTTTACAAAATCAACATGTCGATTTTACAAAATCAACATGAATCAACGGATTTAAAACAAGTGTTCGACTTTGGCTATATTACTCGGATAAGCCTAGGTTTTACTGCATTTTGTTCAGAATTCGCTTCATCCAAGTATATACCAACTTGTATGAAGGAATTTTTAACAAAAATGAATTTTTACTAGAATGAAAAAATATTCCAGGGTGATTTTGCAAAATCAACGAATATAATATGTCGATTTTATAAAATCAAAAATTTTATTAGTTGATTTTGTAAATCAACATTTTTGCAAATTAAACTTAAGTTTGTATGTTGATTTTACAAAATCGACATTTTGCATGTTGATTTTGTAAAATCGACTATTTGACAAAATCGAAATAACATATACATATGTATTATGTACATACATACATAGTAAAGGTTTGTGTTCTAATAATATGATTTGTGCTGAAATGAATATAGCAAATTACCGAATATTCGTTATAATTGATTGAACGATATTCGTTCGTTTCCAAACTAATATTCGTTTGAACGAAAATTAGATTGAAATGGATTTTCGTTGACAAAAACTTGATTTTTGTTTAGATTGAGAGATAGTAAATATAAATTCAAACCTAAACTAGCTGAGTAATAACTAACTTGTGTCTTAAACACTTTGTAATAGCTGTTTGCCTTATATAGTCTACAGTCAAAAGTATTCGACCACCAATTTCATAACCATCCATTGTCCATATAATCTGTCTTACCAGTACATTTATGTAATTCAAATATTCCAAATCTCTGAATAACAAGTCTGGCATACACTCTCAAAATAAAAATTTGAATATTTTATGATTTCCATTTGGGAAATTTTTTCCTAAAAATCGAGATAATTAACTCATTAAATCTGACACCCCAATTATCAGTAAGTTGCACCAGTCACACCAATTTAAACCGTTCATTTGAATTCTACGTCCCAAATTGTCTTAGAATACAAGTTTGGCATTTATTTACTTCCAGTAAACCTCTGCAATATACATTTGTTCACGGATGGATATTGAGACATTTTTCCAATGTAATTTTACTGCGGTTCATGTTGCACATATCCTGCAAGTGGTACTGGTACAATATATTCGATATGATATATATTATCCCTTAAACGATCTATCTGAAATTACAATTTAAAGGTAATTTTGGTGCTTATGTTTTTAGGGTTATTTCTGATATATTTCCATGCGTGGACACCCTTAAAAAAAGATGGGAAACACTGATCTATATACGTATATATAAAAGACAATGTCTATCTGTCTGTCCTCACATCTCTGAGATGCCTGAACCGATCTGTACCAAATTTTGCATATTATCTAGGAATTACCTGACCACTTCAGATAAGGATTTTTTAGAAAAATATTCAGATCTTCCATCCCCAAGGTGACAAAACCTTTAACCAATTAAATATCGAGGGTTGTCCCAGTATGGATTAGCATCTAGGATTCAATTAGTATAAAAGGATTTTTATGTCTCTATCAATTGTTAAGTGTGCATTATAGAATTGTTGCAGTCAGAAGCCGTTTCCAGTTGAAACGGCTTCTGACTGCAACATATATATTTTGATTAAAACTACAATGCTTAATATCTGGTTTAGAAAAATAGTTAAAACGAGATTTGGCTTATTTGCATGGGATTTTTTAAATATACCGACTACATATAAGGATGCTCTTTTTATTAATCATGCGTAATTATTTATTTATATGCTAGATCTTCACACACTATAAACATTTTCGTTTGTGCTAAACACACAAACAACTGATGAAATCATTGACACACAAACTTATCTTGACATTGATGGCCAAACGAAGATACTACCAATAACAGCTACATTGAAGAAAGCTGCAGTACCTAAATACCTCCCTGGTGGCCCTGATCGTCTTAATGATCACACATTATCAAGTATCAGCGTCTTGATTGAGACAAAAGGAGCATGATTTACAGATTCCAGTATATCAAGTTGTGCTTAATGTAAAAGTTTTGTATTTTAACATGTTGTATGTTATTGTATATGGACAATGAATCAGAGTTGACTGTTCTATTAAGGAAATTGTCTAAAATCTCAGATTTGACCCCGATTGTTGTTCAATCTCACTGAAAATGGAAATTAAAGACCCGGATATTAACTTTTGCCTTGATTGTCCTTTTTCGATCGTGGCTGCTTAAATGGCCCTTCCAATCACGTGCTAAATGTGGTGTTTACACCTTGGAAATTGTTTACAATTATGTTTTCAATCGGATTCAAGCAATTCCCTCTCCTGAAACTCGATAGTGAAAAGTGCGAAGACTTCGTTGATGAGTGTATAGATTGCTTTAATCCAGAAGGAAAATCAATTTATTACTTTAACAACAAGCCAATTGTTACTTAACAGCAACAAGGCAAAGAACCATATTATTCCTACTACCTGCCCCAAAGAAACTCATAAGAAATTCCTCTAAATATTTGCTTAGTTTTCATAAATTCTACTATCTAGTTTGCATGTAATAATATACTTGAGCTTGAATTTATGTTGGGAGACAACTATGAACCATATATTATACTACTTTGATATGTGTAGTTTATATAATGAGTCTAGTATTAATCAGATAATTGGTTACAGTTAGAAAATATACCTCCTTTATCTTATCCCTGGTCCAAAGCAGTGAAATGACCTTTATGTAGTAGGCTTTGAGTAGAGTTAAATTAGGACTAATAGAACTTGCCCCAAATTGAGTAAATAGCTAAAATTTCTTTTTGCTAGTACACAGTGACAGGATTACAGTCATTAGGCCAAACTATTGTGGTAATAGATTTCCTATTCATTGTTATTTTCGGAATATACACCCTTTAAAACTAGGATAGCTGTGAAATCTACTCAATGAGTTGATTTGACTTCGAGTTTCAACATGTTGAAAGTAATATTTTTCTATATTTAGAAAAACACTGTTTGAATCACTTTTACTAGCTACTAAATATAACCTTTTAGTCTTCTCACTGTAGGCTCTTGAGAAGCATATAAATTTACCAGCTTGTTCTAAAAGAAGTAAAATAGATTTGTGCTACCTTTCTGTTTATATATTTCCAATTTATTCTATCATTTTACACAGTCTTCTCTGTGGTGACGAAAATTTATTATTAGAATCCAGGTATGTTACTTTAAACAATAGCAGCTTTTGAAACCCTTCCAGACCCATATAGTGACTACTTATTTTTCATTCTACATATACCTAAGTTTAATTTTGGTACCAAATTATAGGGTCGTGAGGTGGCGCACATAGTTTTTCCCAGGTTTATCTGTCAAATTTTATAATATTCGGACAAAATTAGAAATGCCCCTTTTTTAACCAGATCTATTATGTTAAAAAGAAGGACTTTTTCATATTCCGGCACTTTTTTAAATTAATATTGTTATTGTACCTGTATTATGAGATACAATTATGTATTATAAGATATTTTGGCCATATTTATAGCTTTTGCTAATTTAACAATTTAAATAAGGACAATAAGAAATATAGAAGGACAAAAAAAGGATGCAAAAAATAGAAGGCAATTAGTCTAAAAGAAAGGACTGTCCTTCCAAAAGAAGGACATTGGTCACCCTTGGTTATTATATATACCAAAAATAACCCAATAAGCTTTTTTATATACTTCGGATGCTCTGAGAGTTGGGTTTACACATTATAAACGTGACTTTTCAAGTCAGCTTCTTAATGAGCATCTCTTTTTTGGTAATGCGGAAATGGTTCGAATTTTTCAAAATAGGAAATAGTTCGAACAAAAAAGGAAATAGTTCGAATTTCATTTTGTATTGTTGGACCATGGATTCAAGCCGGGATTTTCTCATATCCATGGTGCAGCAACACTAAAAAATTCGAACAATTTCCGGTTTTGGTTTTTCGAACAATTTCCAGTTTTGGTTTTTCGAACCATTTCCAGCATACCTCTTTTTTAGCATTTTAATTAGTCATCTTATTTTTCCAATATCAATTTCAAGATGAATAATCAAGAGGCTTACGACTTCCTAAATAACAGTTAAAATCCTTCTGATGCCGCGCTTAAATACATCAAGGTATTAAATTCTGATGAGTCAACTTTTAATTCCTTCAAGAACAAATTTAATAAGTTTAAATTGGCACGAAAATCCTTCCTGAAAAATCAAGAGCTTGATAGATGGTAGAGCCAAATATTTGACGATCTTGAGACAGACGAATTCCCAAAGAAACGTAAACATGTTTCTTCGAGTAATCCAACCACTTCCTCGCCATTAATTACCAGTCTGTGTCCATCTTGTGAGTGTGAACAGTTTACAATGTGCCTGGCTTGTAATGATTGTGTTTTCGTTGAAGAAATGCCAGATTCGCGCAAACATATTGCTGAAGTACATTTGCCGTCTCAGAGGTCTCGTTTACAGGTATTATTAAAGCATATTAAATACTTAGCCGAACGTGAACATGTCGATGCTAAGGTCATTGCTAGTATTGCACTTAAATTGATCTCAAACGTTGAGCATGACAGAAAGGTAACGTTGAGCATGACAGAAAGGTATGCTCAGAAATTTTGCAAACAGGTACTTTTTCCAATCCACAAAAACAATTACCAATTGAAAAGTCTGCATTTCTACTCGACATCTTGGAAATTGGCAAACGAAAATATACCAATCTACGAAAATTGTTGAAACCAGAATTTATTGTATTACCATCCTACGACAAAAATTTCTACATTCAGATCCCAAATCGCGCTCTCAACTCATATTCAATTTGTACAAGATGACGGCCACACGATTGGTGCGGGTTATTCTTATATTGAAATTGTGAAACACACTGCAGAGAGGATAATGCACACACTGGACGCTAGTCCCACACAATACCCTATTGAATTCGAAATCGCAGACGGACTCGATGGCTCAGGGAGTCATAGAATATACAATCAAATAAGCAATAATCCCAATTTCTCTACAAAGAACTTTTTGTTATATTCTTTTAAACCTCTAACAGTAAGGGACAAAAACAAGGATAAAATATGGTCCAACTGCGAAGAGTGAAAACTTAGAAACTGTAGATTATCTCATGAAAACTTTCATCAATCCTCCTACAGCAGAATTGGAAATAAATGGAATGGAAATGTCCAAATACGTAGGACTATGTTTGATAGAAAGATGTCGAAGTTTCTGAGTGGTGCAGGTGGCGCAAGTTGTCAACTCTGTACTGTAACTCATGCTAAATTAAAGGATATCGAATTAATCAAATCCGGCTTTCCGATTAATCGAAATATGCAAACTGCGATAGCCATATTTAATGACTTCGACGTTGCTGAATTTCTCAAGTTAGATTCTAACTCAAGATTTGGATTAACACATCCACCGACATCAGACAAGGATATATCGCTGCACCGCCTCTCCACAGTTATTTGTGTGTATTTAGATGGTTCATGCTACTGATTTATCACCTTGATGCTGGATAGCGTAAATGGTCTCCATCTTCTCCCGTGATACAAAGTAGCATGAAGAGAATGAGATCCCTAATCGAGAGAATACTGGATATCGTATTGATCTCCCATCTTGCGATGGAGGAACAACAACAACAGGAAATGTAGCTCGAGAATGTTTTTTGAACAAGCATGATTTTATTAAGTGGGCTGTATCGACAATGAATGAGCAAGACGGAGAAAATGTCAAAATTATTCAAGTCAACCTTACTGCAATTTTACGAGTTTTCAATAGTAACCATAGAGTGGATGCAATTAAATTGTCAGAATTTTGCAAGGAAACGTATGAGTTTATAGTTGAAAGATTTCATTGGGTCAATATTACTCCTTCTCTACATAAATTATTGGCACACTCTTCGGAACTAATCGAGTCCTATAACAAGGGCTTTGGGCTTTAGAATTTTTCTGAGGAAGGTCTCGAAGCCTTAAATAAGTATGTTAGGAAATTTAGGGAACACTTATCAAGAAAGTTCAGTTTTGAAACGAATATCAAGGATATTTTGGTAAGATTAACGACCCAGAGCGACCCAGTATTGCTTCAATACAGGATCATGATGGCTTCTAAACAGGAATCCAAGCTAAATAAGAAGGATGAAATATTTCTTATCAGGATTTGCTAGTGAATTCCTTATTATTGTGTGCGAACGTTAATCTACACGGCTGTTTGGATTGTGTAACGACTACCAATTAGTAAATAATGCTTATAATGGGTTTTCTCAATTGTCAGGGCACTTACTCACGGACAAAAATATTGTCCATAGTATGATGACGTCATAAGTTAATAAAATGAAGCCGTAGAAGAGAACTGATTATTTTATTCGATTCACAGCCATCGATAACCTATAGGTTAATAATACATTTAATGTGTCTATCTGCCCTCTAAATACCTAATGCTTGTAAACCGCCATTTGCGGCCACTGTGTAGTATGTATTCACTATTATGCTTAACTTTCACCATGAATTTCTAGTTTTAATTTTAGAGAATTGTGATAATACTGTTATTTGATCCTAATAAAAAGTCATGTTTAAAAACGCAGTAAAAGTTGGGGTTATCGGGAGTCGAAAATGTACGCTTCCATCACCTCATTAATTTTATTCTAGACAAATGTGCTTCTCGGCTGATTAAACTGCCCTGAAATCAGGATTTCATCTTGCAAAATTTTATGTGCGCTTAGATTAAGAATGAGCCTAGATTATAATTCAGTTTGTATCACGTATATGGGAGCATATCTCGATTTTCGCCCGCCTAGAACTTTTTTCATAATCACCCGCCATGAGGCTTGTTGCGTTCTTCTGGAGGTCACCCTGCCTGAATGACTTAAGATATATTGCTGTAGTTATATATTTCATAATATGTGGTTTAAACCATTTTTAGCCAATATCCATCAAGTGGTGAAAGTGTCCCTGCCACCCGCCATGGTACAAATGAAAATCTGGTTGTATCTCAGTCGAAATATTAGTAATGAATAGTCGAAATATTTGTAATGAATAGGAATTAACTTGAATAAAATAGCATCATTTTTTAATTTAATTTATTTAAAGGAAATAAACTCATTAACTATTTAATGAGTCAATTAAATGTACAATTTCTGAGCCTTATGAGGGAATTAGGATATACAACTTCTTATTTCAGATTTAAATACAACATGTCCAAATTTCTAAAAGTGCTTAACCTATCTTTTTATGTCAACACCGTGTTGAATCATTTACTTATGTTATTATGCTTATATAAACTCTAATTATTGAATACAATTAATGTTGTTCAAAACTTTTGGCCGGTTAGTGTATAAATGTTTTTCAAAAGTTTACTATTTTCTTTTCTTTAATATATCGTTTATGCAACATCATGCCGAAGCATCAGATACATATATTATTATGCTGCTAGGTGCTAGAATTTATGAAGACAAATTTTGCTGTTGAAATACTTTTGCAAATTTTTCTAAATACTTTGGAGTGCATTTCGATGCTATGGAGAATTTCAATATTTTTAGAATTAACTATAAATTTCAGGTTCTTTTAACTCGTGTTACTATGTATTTTCTTAGTTAGAGATTATTTTGCATGATTTCAAACCATTGTTATTGGTAAAATTTATTGAAGGTGTTTCCTATTTAATGGTTGATACTAATTTTAACACTTCAGTCAGTTCATATTTGTTACCTCCAGAGCAGATTAGCCCTTTTAATCATGTGGCTTATTTAGAACCTAATTTTCTAACAGGAAATCAAACTAGAAGATACATTGTTCAAAGAAGGTTAAAATATCTTAAATGTGAGGCAAATATATTAGATACAACATGCTGGATGTTCACATTATGATTTCTTTACGATATGTATGTATGTAAGCAATAATTTAATCTTTTAACAATGACAATTATATTTGAGTTAATTTATGTATACAATGCAGTCTCATTCGTATCCCCTGAAAATTTAAAAGCAAAATAAGAAAAAAATTATATCTTTGTTATTAGGTGGCAGAATCGTTAGAAAATTGTTAGTTTAGAATGAAGTAATGTGGCTCTATGTGATTTAATTAACGCATACCCTAATTAGTTTTTCGGAGCATATATCTATCGATTCTTTGGCAAAACTTGTGTCACAATTCTCAATTTCTTTTTCAAATTTTGTATAATGTTGGCTAAATATTTGTGTCTTGTCATCTCTAACTTTCCAACTCCTGTTTTATAAAGCCGCTATGTACTTTCTCATTGATATCCAAGCTAGTGGAGTGAGTACTACTACTTCGCTTGGAATATAAAGTACTTTTGAATACTGAATGAACACAATAACCGGCGATAAAGGCTGGAGATTGAAGGTGAGAGGTATCGAGTGCGATTGGTGGTTCTTCATATAACATTCTGATATAGATTCCAAATCGAATAGGTCGGCATCGCTAGATTCTTCCGATATTGAGAATTATCTTAAAAATTATTTTAATGAGACTGAGCTGTTTCTGAAATTTAATTATATTTCGCAGCATGGACAGTTAGTTAAAGCTGCAGCGGTTGAATCGTCAACTATCCGAAGTGCTAAATTGACATTTTGTCTTTCGAGACTAGATGACCAACAAGATTTAACTGTCAAGCGATGGGCTGTTTTAACGGCAGAAATTCTCTCAAGTATGAAAAGGTTTCGAAGATCCTGAAATGCTGCATAAGTATAAGGTGAGGTCGCAAGATAAGAATGAAGGACAGCTAAATGTGTGATTGGAATCGACTTTATTTATCCAATATTTCTTATTGTTTTAATGATGTGAACAAAGTCGAAAATAAGATAAAGTGGTCTACAGGGCTGTAATGGATGAGAAACACAGGTTTCGAGATTAGTGGTAAGAGATAGTAATTTAAACAGACTCACGTTGAGACTTGAGAGGGTAGTTATCAGTACAAACAACTTGAATTTGAAGATTTCAACTTTCAATATATTTTATTACTTCGAGGAAAATAGTTAATATTTGAGCAGCACAAGATTTTGCGCAAAGTAAGAGTCGTAAACTGTGACCATTTTTTGCATAGACTTGATATCATGAATGCAAGAATAGTATTGGCTGCTTCAGTACGGGTAGATGAAGAGCCGAGTAATCTCCCCCTGTGTAAGAGAACTCTGATTTTACATGTATTTCATCTAAATGTAGTGTAACATTCCTTTCTTGGTTATACAATTTAGCAGTAGAAGCCATCAGATGAGTTTTCACCTCGCACTACAAGCCTATATTGCCATAAAGATTACGTAGGGTTGCTGAGTGGGGGAAGATTAAACAATTTATCGACTGTAATTAGTTGTAGCAAGTAGAAGAAATCAAATGGTATTTTAGAGCTAGCACCATTGTAATTACATTGTACCTTCTTCGACTTTAGGAATAAGAGTATTCTCAAGTTGGCACAGTAAAAACTTTACCTGGGGTAACAATTCTGAATATTTTGAATATTTCTTGATAGAAGCCTATTGGTGGTAAGGAGTCATTAATTGCAATATATCTAGGAATATACGTATATTTGTTTTTTTTTCGATAGTTGTATCGAGTTTATACAAGTGTCCTCCGAAAACCATTTAATCCAAGAAGCCGTGAGATCAAAATCCGCGAGCTTATGATTTAGTTCTGCTAACGATCTGACACCGAACTTTTCATATTCAGCGTAATGGATATCAATGCTCTGTCAAAGGCTTGAGAGAACAAGTTACTCTTATCTTCTGACGATTTAAACGTTCAGGCTTAGCGAACTGTGGTTTTGTGCTTAGATACTTGGGACAATTGGGTAGAAGACAAGGTATAGCATTCTCACGTAGAATCGGTCGACGAGGAATCTTCTGTATTGAACCATCAAGTTGAGGCATATCCTGGTATCCACTTCAGTAATTAAATCCTGGGCAGCAAAAAAATGTTTCGAACAGACGAATATGTTCTTCAGGTCTCCAATATCTTCCCTGTGAAGAGCGCGTAGCCATTTTTCCTTAACTTCTTGAGGATTCGATGGTAATTTGAAAACTGATGTAATCTGTAGTAGTACTGATAAGGATCATTTTTTAAGGGATAGCTATGCAAAGTTCAATCCCCGGTAATTCTTGCGGAATTTTTTTGTACTATATGACGGCGATATTCACCTTAGTGACGTCAAAAAGGTTAGAAAATCTCCAAATCGAATTTTTATTTGGGATTTGGATGGATAGCATATCAAAGTATAGCTAGGAGTGGTTAAGTAATCCATGGTACACGGATTTTTGCTCAGCACTCAGGGACTTTTATATCGAAGGTCATGGTTCTAAAAATTTAGTAATGCCGCAAGTTTTCGCTGAACTGGAAGATAACTCAACTTATTTCTAGCTGATGTATTACAACTCCTCTTTATTAATTACTAGCGCGCTTCTCTTGCTAGGTCGCTTCGCAGTAGAATACAACCACACACCAACCGCTTTACGGTTGGTGTGTGGTTTACATACTTCTGAGTTCTAACATTGATTATACAGAGTAAATGGGCCAATAGTAGTAAAAAAAATTTAATGTGAAATTTTAATGATTACGCCGTCATGCGATAATGAGTAGGTATATTGACAATCTGGTGTGACCAACGTGTCCGCATCATTAATGTACATGTTCAATTAAATTTTCTTATTTATCGTATTTTGTGCGATTAAGTGTATTTTCATGTTTCTCGAAATGTGACAATGACGTCATAACTTGTCGAGGTGTGCGAAATTTTGAGTGGAAACCTCAACTTGTTGATGGTTGCCAAAAGTTACCCCTAATTGCCAAAAATCAGATTTGGAATCGTCCACTTTCTTCAATCAACTCGGAACATTCAAACAAATATATATATATATATATATATATATATATACACATATACACACACCCAGCCTTGTGTTTTAATAGTATAGATCAGTGGTTCTCAAACTGTGGTACGCGTACCACTGGTGGTACGCGAGCACCTTTCTAGTGGTACGCGGAGCTATAGGCGGAGGGAGGAGGAGTCAGGGGAAGGGGGAAATACTTTTTTCAGCCATTTGAATTGTTGGCAGTATATTGTTGATATTATTCAACGCCGTCAATATCTTCAATTCTCTAATGTTGCTAGACTACACATTCTAAATTAATTGTATTTTGTTTTTGTTAGCAAATTATGCTTCCTGCAGGTAGATTAGTAGTTAACATTAACTCTGCAAAAAAATCCTGGGGGTATACTCCCCAAACCCCCTTAGGTCGCTCGCTACCCTCGCTGTTTGTTCATTTGACCGCGCAGAGACTTTCTCCTAGCTACGCCCTTGAGAGAGGGTAGATCATTATACTTTAAAAATGCATCAAAATTTAGATGCTATTAAATACAATGGAAATGTACTTTAGTACGATTTGCTGTACGTCGTTTTCAGGGGTGTATTTAAATATCGATCATTATGGTGGTACGCGGAGACCCTAATATTTGATGAAGTGGTACGGGTTGTGAAAAGTTTGAGAACCACTGGTATAGATAATTAATAATCATGGGTGAATCATACGGGATTGTTACAAAACCAAAAAAATATAATTATCCTCAAATTACCATTGATCGTCGAAAACTACTGTTTTGAGATTACATGCATAATATTTGTTGATGCGATTTGGTTAGTAGCTTTAAATATCGGCTATCTGCTATCAAAATGTCTATTTATTCCTAAACTTCCCTTTTTGCCCACTGGTGTTCTCAAAGACTCATAAATTACCTCAATGACGCCGTACCACTTTCAGATGGCTTTTATCTATGTTAAATTAAACAATTCATTGATTATTTAATGATAAAAATAATAAAAAACTGGACACAATGTATACAAGTTGTAAGTATTATTTCGCTGTATCATTTACCAGGTGCTCCGTCGCTGGAAAACATTCAAATACAAAAAATAATCTGTCGTACACTTTCAATACGACGTGCTGCCCCTGTACTACCTATAATTATTTTTTTGCATTAAGATAAATGTAAAATATGAATCCCCTTTGAAATTTTTTTATAAACTTAGAAATGAGCGAAAGTTTGCACTAAATGGGAAACAGAAAGTCGACTTTTATCTATCTGCTGTATTTCGATCGCTTTCATCGATTTTTTGAGGTCAACTAGTTAGAATTTATATTTTAAGATGAGTTACATAATTTAACCCAGGATTGATTTGCAATAAAGACTTATAAATCAACTCATGGATGCGCTGAACATCAAGGCGAATCCGACTTCTATCTTGCTAATCTCTTTGAAATGACAGCAAGCATTGAGTACACAAGAAATCAGTATTCCGGTATGGTTTAGCTGAGTAATTTCTAATCCTTTTGTAGATTATGTCAGATAAACTATAATATTTTAATTTATTTGCATTACAATCCGGATTATAAAATATGTTTTCAACACTATTAAATGACCGATACACTTACAATAGGCTAAATACCAATCAGACTCGTCTCTTTCTCTGGCGCAGCTATTTCGATTCATTTTCATTGATTATGTCAGGTCAACTAGTGAAAATTTTAGCTTTTGCTTTAAGATGAGTTTACACTCCTACAGATTACAAAATCCTATTTGAATTATAAAATATCGAATTTTTTATTATCAAATACTGACTAAAAAGTGCATTTTCTTATGTCCTTGAAGAAAATATTGTCGAATTTTTTCACATTTTGGTCAACTGACACCTTATTTGGTCCAAATACTCAATTCCTCTGATTTTCTACAAAATTTGTTTATATGTTTATATTCTTATTATTACAATTCTTGTTCTAAAAAAATTATATCTACTCATAGCCTGCACTATAAATGCCAGACAGTAAAAGTACCAGTGATTATGTAGTAAGTGGACTTTTTCTATATTACAATATAACAATATTGTATTTAAAGTTATGTTTCCCTATAGACATAACTGATATATCTACCCCTTATTGAGAAACTATGATAAACTCTATCCGCGTATTTTAATCATAGTATAAATACAAACACAAAATCAACAATTACAGATTAGAACGACACACACGATCTTCTACAGTTGTCCAATGTAAATCTAACCGTTGACGGAAAGATGGTCGCGGGGAAATTTGGTCGCGACTGAAAAATTGTCGCGGAAAATTGGTCGCAGGGAAATTTAGTCGCTGGGAAAAATGGTCGCTACGAAACCATAATATTGAAGTTAATTTCCCATTCTTGATTTCACTCATTGTTATCCAAATGTCACTTGGGGTTAATTTGTTATTATCTCAACAAACACACGAGTATTCTTGACACTACACTATTTGGTTACTTAAGGAAAATTCTACAGTATATTGTAATTTCAATTCACTTTACGTTTTGACTTGTTTCTCTAATGGCCTCTGAATTACTTATTGAAAGAATCAAGAGCAACAAAAATAAAGACAAAGCCTCGCTAATGGGATATATCTATACGTTAAACCGAGTATCTGATGATATATTATACTGGGCATGTGAAAAACGTGGCACATGCAAAGCTAGAATTCATACGAGAAATGATGTTATAATCAAGCCTGTTCTAGTATCCGAAGTTGAGCAATCCCATACGCACACCCCTTCACAGGATCGTATACAGATGTTAAAGGATTATAGAAAAATGAAAGACACAGCATCTAATTCCGAGCAGAGCACTAGAGGTATATTATCCTCTGGTTTAGAAAAAATGCATCCAAGTACTGTAAGTAAGCTACCACAATTGGAATCCGTGAAACGAACGATTCGTAATTACAAAAGCATGAGTATCGAAAATTGTGGCAATCCCACTTGTGCAGCTGAAATTATCATCCCTGAAAAATATAAAAACTCTCTGAAAGGCGAAACCTTTTTACTGTATGATTCAGGGTTTGGGGATCAGCAAAGGATCATTATATATGGTACACTTAAATTTATTGATTTCCTAAGAAACTGTGATAGCTGGTTTTGCGACGGAACATTTAGAGTTGTTCCTGATCTATTTACACAACTGTATACAATCCATGCAGAAAAGGATGGTGTAATTTTCCCTTGTATCTATGCACTGCTTCCAAATAAAACTGAAGCTACATATGACAGATTGTTTAAGAAATTATTAGAAATAGAGCCATCATTAAACCCTTTAAGAATTATGGTCGATTTTGAGAAGGCTGCAATTAATGCCCTGGAGGAGAATTTTATTTCTGTAATTACGGGATGCTTTTTTCACCTCTCGCAAAATATATTCAGGCACGTTCAAGAACAAGGGTTGGCTGTACGATATCAAGAGGATAACGATTTCGCTATTAGTATTAAGATGCTTGCCAGTTTGGCTTTTGTTCCAGAGATCGACGTTATAGACAGTTTCATAATTTTAATGCAACAGTTTCCAGAAGAGGCTATAGAAATAGCTAAATATTTTGAAAAAACATACATAGGAAAAGTATTACCCGATTTGACTAGAAGGGTTCCATTGTTCCCAATAAGAATTTGGAATCTTCACACAAGGGTCAACAGCCGTCTAGCCAGGACAAATAATAACGTTGAGGGTTGGCACAATGCATTCAGATCTACAGTTGTATATTCGCATCCAAGTTTTTGCAAACTTTCTATGTTTCTTCAAAGGGAACAGTCTATGCAAGAGGCCGTTCTTGCAAAATGGGAGGGTGGAGAAGTAAAAAAAAGTTCAAAAGCTATTATCGCACGTGATAATCGCATCTTATCCCTTGTGGCCGATTACGAAAACCGTGAAACATTGGTTTTTCTGAAGGGAATTGCATATAATTTCGAATTTTAAGACGTATATCATTTTTTCTCTTTCTTCAACATTTATATTTAATTCCTTCAACATTTATATTTAATTCCTTCAACATTTATATTTAATTCCTTCAACATTTATATTTCATTTATTTCTTCAATAAATTAATATTATTAATCGACATATTGGAGTATTGTGGACGTCTTGTTGTAATTTGGACCAAATATTCAGTACCATTAATTCTTGCGCGACTAAAATTCCCTGCGGCGAAAATTCCCAGCGACTAAATTTCCCTGCGACTAATTTTCCGCGACCAATTTTTCCGCGACCAATTTTCCCCGCGACCTTATTTCCGCCATTCAAATCTAACACCTCCCATCTTCTCTCTGACATTTGGACTTGACTTCAATCTGGCTTCACTTATGAGCGGACAATATCTAAAACAAACAACAATAAACAAGTCTTACAAATCTATGAAAACTTCTTTAATTTACGCTTTTCAATTGCTCTTGAACTTACTAATGAGTTGTAATTTTTAATTTTATTTGCGATATACAATTTGCTGCAGTAAATATAAGTTGGCGCACGATCTTCCACATACAAGTATCGCAATTAACACATTTACATCTCCAAAAATCATCGTCACCAATTTATCCTATGAAGATTAATTGTAGTTGTACAAGAATCTCTCTAGATGAACCTTCTACAAGTTTAGTCAAGAGGTTGTCATCACTTTCAATTAGAACGATTATTTCCACAGAATAATTACAACAGAAAGAAGCTGTTCAGATGGATACTTCAGTCGACCACGATCTGTTAAATGGAGGAGCTTAAACTCCGAAGGAAAGTCAGGATGAATAGAAACTCTTTATCAAATGTCAAGGTATCAAGGCAGACATGACAAGGTTGGTGATGTTTCAAGTATTTGTGAACTGCATAACCTGCGATAAAGGCTAAAGATTGAAGAATTTGTGTATTACATTCGATGGATGACAAATCGCCTATAGCTTCAAGGAACAGATCTAAAATTATATAGTCATCATGATCAGGATTAATAAAATCTGGGGTAGAAAAGGATTTGACGAATGTCTGAATGGATAAGGAAGAGTCCGATTGCTGAGAAAATATATTCAAGACAGTGGATAGCTTGAGACGACGTTCGGTTTCTAGAATTTGTGGATAAGATATATGGTAATTCGACCCCGACATCATACGGTATACCTTATTATAGGAAATTTACACGCCATGAAATTAACGTGAATGTCTCCAAATCGCGTTAATTTCATGGAGTGTTAATTTCCATGACCTTAATTTCCTGCTATTTAGCAAAATTATACAATGGATGGACAAACTTCCGAGCTACATATTTTCAGATGTGCAACTAGTTTGAAAGGATATACCATGTCTAAGAAGTAGATTGGAAGCCTATTTGGGCACAATAATAGTATTAAATCAGGAGATTAATAATCCTGAAATTTTTTAATAAAATTTATTCGCGTTAAAGTACACTGCCGGAGTGATTATCAGAAAAATAGCATACCCTGTAGTTCTTTGTCCCACTTACGACATGTGAATAAAGGGTACAATAGCATTCAAGAAGGGCATGCACCTTTTGATAGAGGCCTAGCGAGAACCTTGGTTTTGTTTGTGTGGGATAATCATTTAAAATAATAAACTTCAGACATTCTGAATCATAGCAAAGTCTTAGTAAATGTCTAGTAATTTGTAATAGTAATAGTAAAAGTAATAAAAACCCCTCACAGACGGGATGGGATTGTGCTCCTTCTGATTACACTTCCCCAATGTTTAATTTAACTAGAATTTCAATATTCAAATTACATTTCATCTTAATGAAATACAATTTAATTAATGTTTGAATTGTGAAGACTTCAAATGTTTAATTAAATTAATTAAAGATTAATTATTACAAATAGAAATTAGGAATACGTGCTAGTATTTACGTTACTATCTTGAATAATAAATTGACATCATCATCAACTTGTAAAATATTCCAACTTCCAAGTGTTTCATTTGCACTTGTATGAAACACATATTCACTACAAACCAATCAATAACAGTCATTATCCTAGCAGATAGTAGGCTTATGTAATATGTTCTATTATATTGAGTATACTATAGAGTAATTACAATATGGAGAAGATGGCTGATTTATGTAAATAATCGTTAATAAAACGTAGAATTGATTAGCGACCTAATAATTTTAATTGATATATAGAAAGAACATCCTTAGGAGAATACAACCTCTATATTTTCAATAACTAATTCGAATTATTAAAGAGTCACTGGACCAGAATACAAATTTCGATATAACTTACGAACAAAAGCGAAATTGAGAAATCAGGCTTCGAGGTGATCATCTCCAGGAAATTCTATATCTCCTGTCCAAATTTTAAATCTCTATCACCAATGGTTTAGTCAGGCCATCGCGTACGGCCGGCCGGCCGGCCGGAAGTCCGACAGAGGTAAATTCAATAGTGTGCACTTATAGTATAAAACTATAGTAGGACCCTACTATAACGTTTTTTACTAGAAGAAGCACACTAATAAAAGTAATAGTAATAGTAAGATATTACATATTATAATAATGTAATTGTAATAGTAATAGTAATAGGAAGAAATATAAGTAATAGTAATAGTAATATATTACATTTTAGAGTAATTGACCCCAGGCCTGCCCAATACCACATTAGCTATTGCCAGATACTTGAGACAGACCGGAGAATAAAGTTGTCCAGCATACTTAAACTATTTTCGAAAAAGCATGTAGAAGATACCACATCACCCGAAAATCTTCTTAGAATCCTGCTCATCCTCTTGTGACCAAGACTCTCATGCCTCTTTCAGCTTAGATACGTATCTTTCTGCAATACAAGGATATTCAGAAATCGAATTAAACAAGCAGATACACCAATCACTCTCCTTTATAGCCGGTTACTCAGTGCATGCCTTGATGCCTATTACAAACATTCTACTAAAAGTCAATCATGCCTCTCATTTCTCACAGTAAACAAAGAAATGGAAATTGAAGAACCTTCAGAGTCTGAATATAGATTAATTCAGATAATCGACCGAGGCTCACTAAAATGGCCAAGTAGTGATGTCATAGATGCAATTATTACGCTGTGGAAATTATTCTCTTCAATCGAGAGTCAACCAAGCTTATTCGATAGCTTTATTACCGGTCCTTCTAGAAGTATCCTCATACAGTTAACAACTACTCTTATAGAAGATGAACAAGCTGAAATATGGAGAGTGATGTGTGACAACTGTGGTACACTCATGTGGGATATATTAGCCAAATTATTGACGTCTACTTCGAACTGTATCATATCTAATAAAATCAAGAATATGAATGCCTTGCTACCGTTGAAGTCTGGTGTCGAAAATACTCGAAAATTAAAGAAATTGAAACCCAATTAGCTTATTTCGTATACCCCTTTCATATACTACTTCCTTAATATTTTGTACTATTATCATACACACTAATTAAAATGTGAATTGTATCAAAACCCAATAATATTTTCTCTTCTGGATTCCTAATTTAGCTAAGTATCACTAACTTGAGCATTTACTGTAAAAATAATCAATGGACTTAAACGACATCCATGGTCCAAAATTTCACACTAGTGAACAGGCCTTATTTTAACGTAGGTCACGGATAATGCTAATTGCATAATAATGGAAATAAAAAATAATATCCCGCCCGCCGTCCCTATTTTCTGAAAAATCCGGATGATAAACAATTAATTTATTTTACATGGCCTAAACTATATATAGTATAAATTTAACTTTTGTGAAAGGATTATTTTTATTTTACCATCATGAATAAATATCAATTAGTGAATATTTCTAATCTGGCAACTATATTGCTACGGCATATAGGGCAATTATGTCCTAAATTGACGATCCTCTCGCTACAATGGCCACAAAAGCTTCCATGTCTGCAGGGAATGAAAACCCATGTGTTACTTCTTTGAAAGAGACACACTACACATATAGGTTCTGTGTTGGTGTTTTGATCATCTTCAGAAAATTCTGATTCACTGGATGGAGTGATATCTTGCGCTTTGATGTTCCCCACAGTATGGCTAATCGATTGAAGAAATTCCCATGGGTTTAATTCTCCATCACTGAGGTTATGTTTGAGAACAATCCTGTCTTCTTCATTTTTTATATCTGCCTTACATCTTGGCCTGCTAATTTCCCTACCTTTGATACAAGCGACGAATTTCATTATCTGTGTCCTGAATTAATTCATTGAGCTTTGTTATGAAGGTCCATATTCGAGGGTGACTGCATCTCATCCTTGATTTTAGTTTGGAGTGATAACTCTCTGCCCCGTTATTTGTTGAAAATTAATTTCATGAATGGAGAGTTCCTCAGGCGATATTTGATTTAGCCAGCGTTTCTTGAAATATTTCATCAGCTTTACCAATCTCGGAATGTCTTCAGTTGGTAGAACAGGAACTTCGATTAAGGTAAAAGTGGGGAATATTAGAGCAGCAGGCAAAAAAGGTATGGACATTAAAAGTCATATAAACTTAGCAATATGGACGTTGTTCTTAAAACTCTGACTCAGTCCAAATTTCTGAGTCTTCGCCCAAATGCGTTGAGTGAAGTGAAACCATCACCCATAGACTTTCATTTGTGGATAAATTCCTTAAAAGCGTTCCGAGCAGCTGGTTCCCTATCGGACATCGAAGCGATTGGTTGAAATTGAGGAACGTGTACAACTAAATCCTTTAAAATAGTCGAGTATAATTCTTGACTCTTGGACGTCATTGAGCAGTGGATTGCAGGCATCGTATGTCTACCTACAGCTACAAATATTGTCCATAACTGAACAAACTGAATGGGGACTGTCTGAAAGGTACCATCAAACTGGATGTTTGTCGCCTCACTGAGAAAACTCATCATTTCATCGGAATAGAATATTACAGCTGTTTGTCCTCCCTGTGTTACCGAAAATTTGTAATAATCCTTAAAAGTGGACGTCAGTAACATATGACAGAACTCTGGCGCAGTAAAGGGAATTTTGGGTTGAAGTGTCCTCCTCGCGCGATACATTGACGACTCGCATTCCACAAAGGAGATATCAGCTGCATTGGGATCGTTTCTTGTTATATCATCGAATTCTGCCCTAAGATTATTTTGCGAGTATTTAGCGAGAGTTTTGCATCTGGACTTAAGCTGGTAAACCTCAGTCTTATATTCCTCAACATTATGATTATGTAGTTTCATTGGAGTGATTAAATTTCTCAAACGATTTAGTTTGCTGGTTCCTTTACACCCACTTCTGAATAGGCGCATTTAAGATATATATAATCTTCCGTTATCTTCGAATGAACATAGTTGTGTCCATCTGAAGTTGTGATAACTTTTCCTACGGAACGTTTATACTCTTGTTCAGTGAATTCCATTATTGTTTATACTAGGTAATCATTTCCATTGAAATTTAGTATTATTACAAGCACATAGAAGTGTGACATGTTCTAAACAGTAACTTTTGACACCCACATAGATAACAAATTTCTATTGCGGTATTCTGGCTTTGTCGTCTTGAGGTGGTAAATAACTAACAAATTTTATATTGTGGTCGAAATATGAATTCTTACTAACATCAATTCAGAAGGTATTCAAAAGTCCATTCTGACAAGTGCCAGTTTTGCAAAAGTCCATTCTGACAAGTGCCAGTTTTGCAAATATCCATTCTGACATTTGCCAATTTACAAAAGTCCATTCTGACAAGCGCCAGTTTTACCAAAGTCCATTCTGACAAGTGCCAGTTTTGCAAAAGTCCTTTCTGACAAGTGCCAGTTTTGCAAATGTCCATTCTGACAAGTGACAACTTCCATTATTCTCACAACTGACAACTTCAAAATTCTGACAAATGCAGCTTGCCCGTTATATCTATCACATCTCTGTATTAGTCAAACCAAATATTCTAAATAGATATTATTTAGTCTAATATCTTATTTCGGGTATTTCTACGGTGAAATTATAACATTTAGAATTTACAAAAGCAAGTGGCAGGCAAGTGGAGCATTTCACTTTTATGCTACGTCATCGTAACAATTTCTGAAAATTTTGTTTTTTGAATGAAATCGATAGAGAGTACAAAACCATGTCTAAATCCGAATTTTCTTGAAATTTGAATTATTTGATCGACCTGTTTTCCTTCTGTTACAACGTGTATCAGTTAGGCAGTCTACAGTTAATTTCATGTATTTGAAAATGTTCAGCTCCAATTCGCGTTAATTTCCTTCGCGTTAATTACATGGCGCGTTAATTTCCTATAATAAGGTAGTCCAAAATGATGTTCAAGCGGATCTGTTTGCAAAAAGGAAGATAGAACGTTTGAAAACCCACAATTTTGAATTAAATGGTTAGTGATTTCGGGTAGTGCATGGCATGCGTGCTTAACACTAATAAATGTTGTTTGCTAAATTTTCCTAGTTTCCCAGGTAACACTTTTCAAGCATCTAACCAAAATGCTAAACGAGTCAAGTATAAGAATCTTTCATCATTAAGGATCAAAGGGTTCGAGAGGCTATCGTTTAAACAGAAACCCTTAAACGGTGTATTGATGTTGAATATTTTCCATAATGAAAGAAGGATACATATGAAGTCAGAAGTATTCTTACGATATTCAGGTAACCGAGATTCGTCTAGAATTCTTAGGGCTGCTAGTGTTAATTAATTCGTTAACTACCTCAGAACCAATTTGACATTTTGTCGTTCTATAGCAGAAGGAAAACAAGCTTTCATGGTAAGATGGGGGGCTAGTTTAGCTAAACTTTGACTTTCCGAGTTATAAAGAAGACGTATATCTTGGAAGCAAGCTGAATGGACTTTAAGAGGATATTGGCAATAATCAACTGCAGAATTTTCGAGATTTGGATATTGAAATGTTTTCTCAAAATCTTTCTGATTTAGCCAATTGTTGCGAATACTCTTCAATATATGAACAAAGTCACCGTAAGGAATAGAATTATGTGATTGTCAACAGGGTGAGGCACTTTAATCTCCAGCTTATTATTGAGAGAAAACTATTTAAAGAGATTAACGTTCAACGGGTAGTTATCAGTTGCTATAACTTGAACGCTCAAACCACAATGCTCAATATTGATAATGCAAGATTTTATGATAGGAAATATTTTTTCGGCAGAGATAGATGCGCATGGTAGCTACGAGAAATACAAGACCACTTTTTATCATAGTTGCATTATACGTAACGTATAACGTATATATTGCACCATTATACGATAGTTGAACGTATAATGCCATCATAGTGATCATACGTAACGTATAATCATCATACAACGTATAACGATTTTAACGTATATATGGTCCACGTATAACTATAATCGTATAATGCATCTATGCTTTTATGAAGACTGGATACCATAACAGAGAAAAATGTTCTCGTTGGATCTTCAGGATTTAAGTTTGGCCCATATACCCTTTCCACCTTTGCAAGATATTTCCGATTTGACATGTATCTCATCCATTTGAATAATTATATTCCGTTCCTGAGGAGTAAAGGAAGAAGTAGCCTGTCTAAGATATGCACAAAAATCATTCTCGAAACCAAAAGAAGAATATAGCTTCTCCAATGTATGAACGTGTGGTAGACAGGGTTGTATCAACTCATTTTGAGTTGGCAAAACAACTCATTTTTTGTCTACCAACTCATTCAAATTTCCTTCACCAACTCATTCAACTCATTCATTTTGCTTTTACCAACTCATTCAACTCATTCAAGAAAATGAGTTGATTCTGCCAACTCATTTTTTATTAAACTAATTGTAACTAACGTATATCTTAAATCTTCAGTTTGGCCAAATTTGGATCTCCCCTACGCATTAATGTTACGACAAAGTGAAAGTTGTCTGGCCATGGTCGGAAGTAGGGTTGTATCAACTCATTTTGAGTTGGCAAAACAACTCATTTTTTGTCTACCAACTCATTCAACTCATTCATTTTGCTGTCACCAACTCATTCAACTCATTCATTTTGCTGTCACCAACTCATTCAAGAAAATGAGTTGATTCTGCCAACTCAAAATGAGTTGATACAACCCTGCACTGGTAGAGATAGACAGTCTAAACCTTGAAGATATATATAGCTAGCAGGAGATATGAGATGAGTTTTAATAGCCATTATTTGTGTAATTACATTATACCTTCGTCTGTTTTTTGGGATAAGTGTATTTTCTAACTGAGAAATGATAAATTGAAGCTTTTCTAAATCGGAAGAATGTATTTCAACCCCGTAATTTTGTTTTATATCAGAAATTGCCTCAATAATGTGTTCTTTGGCTCGATGTATATGATATTCATGACAGTTGTTAATATACTTAGAGGAGTATTTCGAGGATATTTCGCAAAGAATTGATTCAATTTCTCGGATATCAGTTATCGAGTTGGCAGTAATAGAATTATTTTGTCCATTCGAAAAAGCATTTGCGGATAGAAAACAATTAATTTCAAGTTAGAGGTCGACTGATATTCCGTTCTATCAGACTGGGGAGAATATATGTGGCAAGATTATCACGGTACCCATATAACAAAAAGTACACAGATCATGATCCTTATGCACGCAGATCATGATCCTTAGGTACACAAATCATGATCCTTAGGAAGTACACAGCTCATGATCCTTAGAAAGTACACATATCATGATCCTTAGAAAGTACACAGATCATTATCCTTAGGAAGTACACAGATCATGATCTTTAGGTACACAGATCATGATTTTTAGGAAGTACACAGATCATGATTCATGATCCTTAGGAAGTACACAGATCGTACACCTTATAGGCTTGTCACGAAATATTCGATCCGTGTTGTTTTTAGTCCGGCCGGAGCAAATATTTAAGCAATATTCGGTCCGGCCAGACCAAAATGTAACCCAGACCAAATATTTCAGATGTTTTTGGTCCGGGTTTACATTTTCAACATTGAGATTGGCTTATTGGTAGTGACCGTCGTGCCAATAGTATAGTATACTAGTAAATTAGTTGTAAGTCTAGATATAATAGACTAATCTGTGACTATGCATAATCTCATATAAGCGGGGTGACAATGCTGATGAACAGTAGCAATATTAGTTGCTAATCTCGTTTAGTTACATAACACATAGCTTTAACTTGTTTTACATATTATAAATTTATGAGTGCGAAATTCGTGTTCAGCATACTTGTTTACCTATTATAACATTTGAAAGTTAGTTTATATCCCAATATTAATTGCGGTATCTATTCCCCATCACTTTGTTACAAACGCACACAATCACAAACAACAATAGAGTTTTAATAATATAGATATTGCTCTCATAATCTAGATTATATTATCCTTTTGAACACAATAATATACAATCGAACCAACAATGTCTGAAATATTTGGTCCGGCCGGGCGAATATTACTGAAATATTTGATCCGGCAGGACCAAAAAAAAGTTAAAAAACACGGACCGAATATTTCGATCAAGGCTATAAGGTGTACTATCTGTGTACTTCCTAAGGATCATGATCTGTGTACTTCCTAAGGATCATGATCTGTGTACTTCCTAAGGATCATGATCTGTGTACTTTCTAAGGATCATGATCTGTGTACTTCCTAAGGATCATTATCTGTGTACCTAAGGATCATGATCCGTGTACCTAAGGATCATGATCTGTGTACCTAAGGATCATGATATATGTACTTTTTGTTACCTCCGGTACCATACTAATCAATTATTAGGTAGAGAAACGAGAGTCAACTTATCTTTTAGATCCTGTAGAGTATTGATCTTGTACTTATATGTTTCCTCTGTCTCAGTAATCAAACTCATCTATAAGGTTTTATTCAGCAATTCCTCTTCCTTTGAGTCGTATGACAAGCGAGTCCGCTTCGCTTTCGATATTGTTGAATAACAAGATGGACATCCAGGCAGCAAACATGGAACAGCGCCTTCTTTCAACTAGGCCTGTCACGAGGTACTTCTGTCAATGTTCCGTCTCCTTTGGGTACTTTATGCTTCGCTTCTATGTCTTCTTCCCTGAAATGTTTAATACACACTCGCACTACCTTCATGTCAGCAGTCATCACGACGTAGAGCCCGGATCCAAGTTTGTTTCAGTTCAGGTGGATTTGTTGGCATTTTGAAAACGGTAACTCGGTCGTCTGACTCGTAGTAGTTACTCTGGCAGCCCGGAGCTGAACAACTGTTCGGCATCTTGAACGTAAGAATTAGTATCTAATAGTTAGGAACACAAAAGACTAATAATAGTAGGGAACAAGATAAAAATATGTATTATGCGCGTATATAATGTGAACAATTAATGAAACAAAGATTGCTAAAAATTATGGTTGGTTATAATGCCCACTTACTACTGCATCCCTGGTACTATATTTCAACTTTACTGTCTGGCCTTTTATAGAGTAGGCTACTGTAAATATTTTTTCACACATTGCTATAACTTCTGAACTAAAAGAAATATCACTAAGGAAAAGGTTCGCCTCTTCCAATTTCCCATAGTAAATAATATATTTCACAGCTGTATTTTCGATCGTTACAACGTTAGGCTTCTCCAATTCCATATATAGTCTACTCCGCTTAATTGGGACACGTTTGTTCCAAGCCTCTTGTCCCAATTAAACGGAGATCCCTATTAACCGAAAAAATTATATATAGTAGTTGAATCTATCAGCGATTACAACAATTTCAGTTTTAAACCTCTTTCAACAATTTTTCAATGCCTGCGGATCCTTGAGGCTACTCACTTCCATAGTATGAGCCCTTAATATTTTGTGAACCGTTTGGAATTATCCCTCAACCACATGCTCATAATCTCTGATAAATTGCGTTTACGGAAATCAATAAGAAAATATACATTATTTAGAAATTTTGTTATACCTTTGTCAGAATAGACCTCTGCGGGTCATATGCGAGTCCCGCACCCGCCCCGCATCTATTGGTAATTGACCCGCCCCGCCCCGCAAATCCGACTGTATAAACAAATGAACCGGCACTAACCCGCACCTAACTCACAATAACCCGCGATGAACAGCATTCTCGCCAGGATTATATAATAGTGCGTAAACACCTCGTGACAATGCGTTACAAAAAAAATTACGTCCTTAAGGAATGAGGAAGATGGCAATACATTTTGGGCGGAAATTTGAATAGCGAATTTCGAGTTTATTATACGGTAATACGAAATAATTTACCATACAATTCGTTTAGTCGCAATATTAAGATTATATTCATCCTTAATTATGTTTATGAAACAATAGAGGGGTACATTGTTACAATAGGTGGACACTGCGCCCGCCGAATGAGGCTTAGCGAGAACATTGGCATCAACCCGCAGGATGAATCTCTGATCCGCACCCGCCCCGCCCCGCAGATATTCTGATCCTTTGACCCGCAAGAACCCGCGAATTGCGGTTCCCGAAACCCGCATTTATTAACCCGCCCCGCGCAGTGCGCTATGTCAGAATTGTCACAGTGGCGGATTCTTTAAAAATTTCTTGGGGGGCAAAATTGAACTTATCAGAGCTACTTTTTGATTCCATTATAGAATACTACACTACACATACTAAAACTACAATTTGTCCATGCTAGCTAATACGCGTTCATCCTATTAGAATTTCCAATAAATTATAATATCTTTCTTGTTTACAAATTAATTTTAGTTATTCTAATGTTGATATACTGTGGGGCAATTGCCCCCCCCCCCCCCCCCACGCCCCCCGAGGAATCCGCCGTTGAGAATTGATCAAGATTATTTACTTTGTGTTGATCAATACGTATTTTACATTGATCGAGCACCAATATTTAACCCAATTTGTTGATTTTGTCCCGATTAAGCGGAGTTTATCCCAATTATCCGAATTTTTTAGTATATATTGTTTAAATACAACATGACAATTGTTTCAATACAACATTTTGTTCTACAAATTACTAATTGTTACAATTACTACTCAATTAGTTAGGAAATTAAATTTTTAATAGTCACAATCGTATACATTCAACAACATCCCATTCTGCACCATAAATATGACTAAATATATCGAAATTAATAATAGTAACATTCAAAACGATGACATTCCAAAACTGATACATGGCATCGCGACCAAAAAATAATGCATCATCTGTGGCATATCGGTGTGCCGTTTATCGCGCCACTTATAGACTATACATCGAAAAACTGCAAAATATGATGTATTTAGAGCCAAATTGAATTTAAAGGTATTATATCTGACGTTAAATCGGAAAGAGCCTACCTCAGATGTTGCTACACCAATGAGGGGAAATGATGCAACATACTCGTGTTGGAAAAGTGTAAGTTGATTATATTACAATAATTGTTCATTTATTTAATTTCTTTTCTTTTCAAATTTAAGTAAGCCGTTCATGAAATTAGGAATATTATATATCTAATTGTAAGTACAATTGAGTTCTCGGGATAGCTAGTCAGATTTTGCATTAAATTTGCTTGCTAATAGGCGATATTGCTGTCATAGGAACTTAGTTAAAATTAAATGCTCTCTTGGGACCTGAAAGTAACTTGCTAATAGAGTAATTCACATACATTTTTCACAGATTTCATCAGCATCTTCTCAGAAAACATGGAATATCTGCAAGAAGCACTATTGGGAATAAGATCAAAGAACACAAGAATCGAGGTAGCGTCTACCACAGCAACAAGTGAAGAGGACATATGTCCCAACATTGAGAGGGATGCATTGAATGATAATTGCAAAGAACCCCTTAATCAGCGATTCCCAACCTTTTTCAACCGTGGACCAGAGTGGACCATGGGTCGATGGGTCATGGGTCATGGGTCAGATGGGTCACCTAAATAGATGGGTCAGATGGGTCATGGGTCACGGCTCCATGACCCATGACCCATGACCCATTTGGAATTTCAATGTTCTTCAGTTAAAATACGAATCACTCATCATCATCATTATTATTATAACATTGATGTGCATTGAAAGACTAAACATATTCGACATTGCAACAAGTAGGTTTGTTGAGGTAATTATACTGTTATTCTGTTATTCTGTTAACGTTACAGTATAGTGTATAGAAATTTAAAATTGTGTGATGGGTCAATGGGTCAATGGGTCATGGGTCAGAAATGGGATGGGTCAGATGGGTCATGGGTCACCAATGTTGACCCATGGTCCACTCTGCCGTGGACCCATATAGTCATTCTGTGGACCCCCTCCCATTGGCCGTAATACGTCCTGTGGACCCCCTATATCCATTCGTGGACCCCTAAGGGGTCCATGTACCCCAGGTTGGGAACCACTGCCCTAAATGATACACCCCTAGATGAGAACGAAGAACCCCTAGATGATACCGAAGAACTGATTTATAATTGCGAACAACCCCTAAACCAGGGGTTCTTAACCGAAACAATCATGTTACCCCCCTTTCGAAATTCTAGACATTTCCCCCCCCATAATTGTTAACTGTAAATTGTATTATATTATTCATTCCAAACAAAAGAGAATATTAATAAGAATCAGTAGTAAACTTATCGTGTTGTATAGTAATTAGCTACTTGTATATTTTGGTCACCTTTGTATGTATTTATGTAATTTTACTTTGTAGATATATTATAAGGTATGACCAAATTGTTAAAAAATTTTCCCCCAAATCCTCCAAATTCTCCCCTAGGGGGGAATTCCCCCCCGGTTGAGAACCCCTGCCCTAAACGATAACGAAGAACCCATAGGCGAGCCCAAATATGAGAGCCAAGAACATATCGATCCGTGTGAAGGCAACTTTGAGAAGGATGTGGCTATCTGTCGTGGATTTGAAATTCACCAAAATGAGAAAATTCTTTGAGGCTGAAGGTGAAAAGATCCTAGTAGTTCGGTGTATTTTACACCACCAGAGACGAATTCTGCAAATACCGGAAATACTTTATTGAAAGATTCTCCGACTCAGACCCAAGAATTGGATGAAGAATATGATATACCCAAAATGAAATATTAATAGACGATTTTAAGAAATGGCTGACAACAATTAATGGAGGCTGGTATAATGAAGAAACAGCAAAAAAGGCTTCTTCAATCATCACAGAGATGTTAAATGAGTTAACACTAATGCAAGTATTGGACTCGACTACAGTATGTGATTATTCACATTAATAATCAATCAATGGCGCTGTAGTGCGGAAGGTTTGAGCATTTACTGCGTTATTTCTCTTCGTTCCTCTTCTATTTAGATGACAAAAACAGAAACTACTTTCCGTGTGAGAGGTACAAAGAGCTGGATCCAAAAATTGCAAGGTGATTTTACAATTATTACAAATTTGAGTACCGTATTGTTTGAATTGTGCATTATTTATTCGTGGGCCAAATTTAACCTGAAATCTTTTTAAAATCCAGAAAAATATTTGGAGGGTTCTAATGGCCAAAAAATATGGTCAGTAATTACGCCAAGAGATTACCAGAAATTTGAGCATTATTAAATCAAAAGGTCAATATTTCAGTCTAACCCTTGATGAATGGACATCCTTGCAAAACAAAAGATATCTCAATATTAATATACACGGCATTGAGTTCTTTTGGAACTTAGGATTGGTAAGGATTGAGGGAAGATTTTCTTCAGAGGCTTGTTCCAAGTTAATCTCATTCAAACTAAAAGAATTTGGAATAGAATTCGAAACAGATATAATTTCTATCACAACAGACGGTGTTCAATGATGAAGAAGTTGGGACGAATAATACCCAATTGTCAGCAGTTATGCTACGCACATGGACTCCAGCTTGTAATACAAGACGTTTTCTATCAAAAGAAACCTAAAGAAACTGAAGAAATTTGTTTAGTACAAGCGAAACCGATGAAGATGAAGACATGGAAATGTTTGATGATTTTAATGATGATGGATGCATTGTTTCAGAATCGATGGACCCTCAGAATGCTCTTGCACTAAATTTTGATATATCCAAAATAGTAACCAAAGTACGTAGAATTGTGAAAATCTTCAAACGATCACCTTTGAATAATGAAACTTTGCAAAAGTATGTGAAAGAGACTTTTCCAAATGGACTGAATGCGGTACTTGATTGTAAGACTCGATGGAGCTCACTTGCTAATATGCTCGAGAGGACAATTAAGATTAAATTATCAATTCAAAAAGCACTTTTAGATCTTGGTGAAGATATATATCTTAGCGACCAATAAATTGCGGTTATCTCTTCAATAGTTGAAGCTTTGAATCCAATTAAGATTGCTTTAGAAGCTCTATGTAGAAGAGATACAAATTTAATTACAGCTGAAGCAACTGTAAAATTTCTATTGGAAGATATTCAGAAATCTAACACACATTATCATGCACAAATCCTGGAGGCATTAAGCCAGCGGATGGTTCAAGAGAGATACACTGAAGTTTCAGTGATACTTCAATACCTACATAACCCTTCGGCGCGACTTGCAAAAAAGGCTGTAGTAAACACATTTTGTGCTGATTTGTTATCAAGAACGAGAAGAAAAGGGATTGAAGATGAGGAACTTGTGAGTGAAAAAGTATCAATGGTACCTTACTCTCCTAATACGTCTGAAACTATATCTGACCTAGATGATATCTCCCTCGCAAAAAGATTACAATTAGCGATAGACGCATCTATGAGAAAGCCAGAGGATACACAAGTTCAACAATCAGTATCCAATATATTGAAATATGAACTTACTATTGGAGAACAGCAGGAAAACGAGGATATCATTTGGAAAAGGTATATCAAATGCTACTAACAATACCTGCAACCTCATCGAAGCGGAACGAGCATTTTCTTGTTCGGCATATTTATGCAACAAATTTAGGACAAGACTCGGTCATAGTACTTTGGATACGCTGGCATTCATAAGGATGAAAAAAAAAAACGGAGGACTAAACTAATATATACAAAATTCAAAAATAATTCATTCATTTTCATCTTGTATCCCTATATTATATTTTCATTCTACCAGACTATAATAACATCATTAAACAAATTTAACTAATGCTAGAGAGACAACTATCATTATAAATCAAGGGAATCCCGGGATTCCCGGGATTCAATTATGGAAATCCCGAAATCCCGGGATTATGAAAAGAGTCCGGGATTAAAAACCCTATGTACTTAGAGTAATTTTACAATGTGGAATTCAAATCTGCTATCAGAATAAATATATTAACATTGCATCTTAATGATCACTAATTAATTATTTAATTAAATAATTATATATTTAATGAGTTTAACGCCTCCATAAAAATGTAAATTCGAAAATTTTGCTGTTTTATTATACTTTACATTTCGTTTCATGCAAATTGCCATTTTGTAGAATCTACTAATGTTATTATGCATGGTATAACCTCAAATGTATGAATACAATTTATTTTTGTTCAAATACTTTTGGCCGGTTAGTGTATATAGTATTAATCAGCAGCAGGTGTCCAATGGTTCTTTTGTGAAAATCAAACTAGCCATCCAGATAACAATCCAGTCCTCCAGATATTAAGCCAGTCCTCCAGATGAAATCTTACAATATTCCCTATAAAGATAATACAAAGCAAGAAATACTAAACGAACAGACGAATATCAAAAATTATAGCAGTATTACCTACTAATTTTTTTTCAGTTTTCGTTTGTCCATACCCTTAGGAATAACCATTGACCATTGATTTTTAACTATATTAGCTAGAAAACAGTTAACTACAAATACAAGTTTCTTAAGGATGTGGCAGCCATCAATTGAACAGAACTAACAGCTATTATTCCAGAAATCACAGATATTACAATCCAAAACAGAACTAGTTGAGAGCGCGACAAGAATTTTCCTAGATGGTCCCTCCAATACTTCGCCATCAGTTCATTATTATTCTTTATGGTAATAAAAATCTTCCAAACGATAACAATAGATTCTAATACCATCTCAGAATTGTATTTCAAGGACCCGCGATCAGAGAGGTCTAAAAGCTTAAATTGAGATATAGATAGATATCGTCTATAAGTACTTTATCAATAGTTAAAAGAAATTTCGGCATATATGACACGACTTGCTACGGTTCAAGTATTGGTGTGTTAATTAGCCCGCAATAATTGCTAAGGACCTGGATACTACACTCAATGATAGATAGGTCTGATATTGCATTCAAAAATGGCTCTAAATCAATCTCGCAGTCAAATTCTACGCTGTCCACAGAAGAGAATGCTTCTATGAACTCTTGTAAAGAAGATGTTCTAGATACAGTCTGACTGGAAAACAAGTTTAAGATGGTGGAAACTTTAAGACGACGCTCCGGTTCCAAGATCTGAAGATAAGAAACATGATAGTTGGAACCTGATATTTACTTAGACTTTACAACTTTAATAAAACTAAACTACAGTAAAGCCTAGCTATTTAACCGCGCCTAACTGGCTGTCAAATGTCCCTGTTATCGTCTACGTGTTTGTGCTCTTTGTGATGTTACTGCTTCAGCGAGGACTTATCTACTTCGCGCTCCGCCACCGCTCTCTCAGCCAACTTACGCCACCTCACTCCCTACTACACTCTCCCTTTCCGACAGACTCATTCCGCCACTGCCTCCACATCCTTCTATACGCCACCCAACCCCGGACGAATCCTGAGATATCAGCCCCGCCCCTACAGACGGAAGCGAGCAGGCAGACGGAAGAAGAAACATATTCCCGTCATCGTGACTGATGTAGCGTAAGCTTAATCGTGTTAATTCATTTTCATATAGTGAACCTCATAACCTGGTCTGTATACCTACTACCAACTGGCATCTTCCCACTATCCTGAATTTGAATTTTAGGAGCGTGGTAAATAAATTAGATGAAATTACCCACCTTGATTTCCACTGTGTCGATGTAGCCGGTGTCACTGAGACATGGCTATCCGATACAGTCCCTCCATCCATCACTACAATCGATGGATACTCCTGTGAGAGGAGGGACAGAGTGGAAAAGAAAGGCGGCGGTGTGCTAGCCTACAATAGAGAAATATTCCGTATAACAGACTGGGTTATTTGGAGTGTAATGATATTGAGTCTCTCTGGGTCTTTGTGAGGGACAAATGTATGCCCCGCCAATCTGATTGTCGTTGTCGTCTGATTGTCGTTGTAAAATATATCGAAATTATAAATGGAATGTTGACACATTCCTCGGTTGCCATGGAAAATGTATATTTCCTAAAATGTGCCATAACTCAAAAAATATGAATGTTATGTAAACTAGGCTTGTACTGATCTATCCGGAATTGGTAACTTCCTATCCATCGATAATACATTTTATATGCCTAACTTCAATAATCTTTGAGATAGTGAGTCATTACCTAATAATGAATTAAGTGTTAATTATCTCATTATCTCAAAGATTATTGAAGTTAGGCATATAAAATGTATTATCGATGAATAGGAAGTTACCTATTCCGGACTGATCAGTACCAGTCTAGTTTACATAACATTCATAGTTTTTGAGTTATGGCACATTTTAGGAAATATACATTTCCATGGCAACCGAGGAATGTGTCAACATTCCATTTATAATTTCGATATATTTTATTCTACTACTTCTGGGTATAACCATGTTCCAATTTTGAACATTTATAACGCGGTAACAATGTTAAAAGTATGGTAGAAAAACAAGATAATTCGCAACCAAAATAACCATAACGTCATCAGATGATGACATATCACAATTCTGGAGGGTGCTATGTATACCTGGATACCATATTCCTATATAGTTATAATACACTTTTCAGCTCTATCATTGCTAATTATTCGAATAAAGATCAATTCTCCATTTTGAAAATTAGTAGTTGGCCTCTTTGTTTTATGGCTTTCTCGGCGACATATATAGCCGTATATTAAGTAGGCCATGGGGCTACTAATTAAACCTTTCTTTCTTCTTTCTTTTCCTTAAAGATTTTCCAAAGAAATAATAGAATCTGAACAAATTCGGAGGTATGGGATTTGAATGCTGGGCTGCGTTGTTCATTTTAAATAGCCAGTGCTGCAACAGTGGACTGCTTGAATGTAATGCTTAATCTGAAATGAATGGGAGAAATTGTCAAAGATTCAATGAATAGTATATATATATACATATACTATAACAAAATACTTATATGGAGCTGAGTTACTGGTAACTGAAGTAGGTTTTTATTTATGTCTAAATTTCATTTCTGAGCTTATGGGTCTTTTAGAATTGAAACACTCCCTTATATGGCTGTTCAGTTATCAGTAACTGAGCTCCATATAAGTAATCTGATACTATAATTAACATTTATGGGTTGACTAAAATTTCAAAAAGTAGATTTAACCTGTAATTCCCTGAGTAAGGAGATTGCACCAAAAGTGCATCAAACTCCTCAGCAGATGATGATATAGTTTGGGTACCTGTAGCTTGCGTCTTTTCGATGAAATACTTTCAATATTCTTGAAAGTTAAAGACGATGCTCCTGGAGAATTGCGACAATCCGTGTTGAAAACTTCCCTCAAATTTTCAGAAGATTCATCAGCTACTCGTTAGATTTTATTTGCTAATAAAATACTTCCTGAATTGTATTCATTTTGCGAATGATCATGATGTTTTGTAATGTCCAATAGGTTTTCTGAAGCCGAAACTTTGGCTAATGCACCACAACCAGATTTATTTGCGAGAGTATGTCGAAGATAAATTGTTCCTTTGTTTTCATGATATTTGACATATCGATACCCATCTGAAAGATAGTTTATCGAATTTAGCTTCTTGCCCTCAACTGTTGAAAATTCCATTTAGATATTGCACAAGTTCAATGCAATTGTGTTTTATAATCATGTAAACGCTTTCATTAATGTACATCTATACTATTAAAACACAAACCTGTATATGTGTATATGTGTATATATATTTTTCCGAGTTGATTGAAGAAAGTGGGTCTGACTGAATGGTGGAAAATGGTGGAAAATGGTGGAAAACTACTTGACTGAATGGTGGAAAATGGTGGAATTTCTGAATTTTCGTCGAAATGACTGAATGGTGGAAAGTGGTGGAATTTCTAAAAATCGACTGAAAGGTGGAAAATGGTGGAAAACGACTGAATGGTGGAAAATGGTGGAAAACGACTGAATGGTGGAAAATGGTGGAAAATGACTGAATGGTGGAAAATGGTGGAAAATGACTGAATGGTGGAAAATGACTGAATGGTGGAAAATGGTGGAAAACGGTGGAAAACGCCTGAATGGTGGAAAATGGTGGAAAAACGGGGGCTGACTGAATAGTGGAATCTAGTGGAATCTTTTACTGGATAGTGGAATCGAGTGGAATTTGACTGAATAGTGGAATCGAGTGGAATTTGATTAAATTGTTAAACACTACGTATATGCTATAAGCTACGTGTGTATCATATTACGTTAATTTTCGCCCATCTAAAATTGTTTGCAATGATTGAACTAGTGTTGTGCATGAAGTGGCACAATATGATACTATATTATTATTCTTACTAATCATCTCTATTGAACTGCCCAATGAATACCAACTGGATTTGATAAGGAATTGTTGATAAATAATGTTAATAAGACGTGTCTAAATAACATGGTAACAAAGCCTAACTAATAAATCCCATTGTGTCACTTCATGCACAACACTAGTTCAATCATTGCAAACATTTACATGGGCGAAAATTAACGTAATATGATACACACGTAGCTTATAGCATATACGTAGTGTTTAACAAATTAATCAAATTCCACTCGATTCCACTATTCAGTCAAATTCCACTCGATTCCACTCGATTCCACTATTCAGTCAAAGATTCCACTAGATTCCACTATTCAGTCAGCCCCCGTTTTTCCACCATTTTCCACCATTCAGTCGTTTTCCACCATTTTCCACCATTTTCCACCACTCTCGGATGTTTTCCACCATTTTCCACCATTCAGTCAGACCCAAGAAAGTGGACGGTTTCCAAATTTGATTTTTGGCATATAGGGGTAACTTTTGGCACCCACCAACAAGTTGAGGTTTCCACTCAAAATTTCTCACACCCACAAGTTATGACGTCATTGTCACATTTCGAGAACCCTGAAAATTCACTTAATCGTGTGAAGAGATAAAAATCTGAAAATTTAATAGAACATGTATATTAATGATGCGGACACGTTGGTCGCATCAGATTGCCACTTTGCTTACTCATTATCGCATGATTACGTAGTCACTAAATTTCACATTGTTAAATTCGACTATTTTTGGCCTATTTAGGCTTTATAATCAATATTAGTAGTATATAAACACATCAACGCGAAGCGGTTGGTGTGTGTTTGTGTTCTGCCGAGAAGCGACCTAACAAGCGTAGCGCGCTAGTAATACATAATACATAATATTTATAGACACACTTCAATTCTCAACAGATAGAATCCATTTAAATATAGAAATGATAATAGCGCATATATTTAGTTAATCAAGATACTTTTGTGTCTCCTTGGAAATAAATGTTAATACTGTAGTGTTCGCCTAATAGCAATTGCTCTAATACCAATATTGCTCTATTAGCAAGGTATTTTCTGTCCCCAAGCGAGCATTTAATGTTATTTTTGTTCCCCTAATAGCAAGTTCGCCTATTAGCAAGCAAATTTCGTGCAAAACGCGACTTGCTATTAGGCGAACACCACTGTTGTTGACAAATGCAAAATGTATTTATGTATTTTAGAAAATACATAAATACATACCATATATAAGGCCATATAAATTAAATTACTTGTTTATCTTCCCCGTCCGTCCCAGTTTTCACCATCCGTCCGGATTTATTTCATTATTATCTTACGAACCTAATCTTACAAAATATTAGCTCTAAACATGTGTAAAGTACTCCTAATCTATCAATTTTTAATAAGTCTTGTATTTTATAACATTAGTTAATAATTTGAACATTGTTATGTGATTTTAAAAGAAAATTTATTGTTTAGCACAGGATGATGCTATTTGCATCTGAATGAAATAAAAAAATAAAAATACAATCCTGTCCGCCGTCCGTAGTTTCTGAAAAATGGTAAACAATTTATATATTTACCTGGCCTAAGGGAACGCGGAATTAGACCCAAATTATTTCGGAAATGACACAAAACTTTAACAGGATTTAGAGCCAAATTTGTGATATCGGAAATTGACCCAAAAGTTCTTAAGTAGGAATTTGACCCAAAATGGTGATTACGGAATTTGAACCAAAATTTTAACTGGATTTTGACCCAAAATTCTGAAATAGGATGAATCCAATTGTTTTAAAGTGATCGATCACTTGCCTTAAATCTAAAATTTACATGAGTGCCGAAAGCATCTTCCTTAGAAGGCGCTATATTTTGGTGGTTGGTAGATTGATAGCCTCCAAAAGAACATGCTGGCTGCACAGATGTTATTTTACATATTTTCTTCACGTCACACTATAAAGGTGTTTCGGAAGGTAACGACCATTAGGTGTTGGAAGTTTCGTTTTATCTCACTTCATTTCAGAGATATTTTTGTTTAGAATGAATATAATTGGTTATGAGTCAACATTTTTTCCGTGCATATTGTGTTCTTCAAAGGCTAACCAATACATTCGCAATGTCGAATATACAAAATTGTAAAACACATTTTTTTGATGATGTCATGATCACCCCAAGGTGTTAAGACCGTTTGTAGATGTGGTACGTGACGAAGGATCAATTGGTAGATTGTTTCCATCATGTATCTCTGAGATAATTCACATTTATTATTAATAAATATCAAGGTTGAAACCGCTCGAACCAAATATCAGTATTCATGAATAGTTGCCCTACCGAAAACGAATACTACTGATATTCGGTTGAGTAACCAAATACGAATACTGATAATATTCGGTTACATCAACCGAATATGAATTCTGATAATATTCGGTCTGGAGACCGAATACCGAATAGTGATATATTTATAACAGGTTGGCAACCAAATATCAACTATTCGGCAAATAATATTCGGTTCAACCAAATATATCAGTATTCGGTTTCAACCTTGTTAAAAAATAATAAATGTGAATTAATTTATTTTAACTTAATATTAGTATCCACAGTTAATTTAATTAACCAAGTTATTTCCTTAATTTAAATTAATATCTTTAATCCATTTTATAAAATTGCTATAATTAGATGGAAGCCCTACTAGACTTCACAAGTAGAATCAATAAAATTATCTCAATTTAAACAATAGAATGAGATTTAACTAGGACTGAAACGAATATTCGAAATGTAACGGACGAACCTTTTTCTAAACGAACGAATATTCGAACATTCGTTCGTTTGGATCAGTGGCGCAAATAGGGGGGGAGGGGTGCGTGCGCCCCCCGACGTAAAATGTTGAATGGGGGCAACATTAATGTGCGGGTGTTACCGTGCCCTCTGGATAAAAAATATAATTTAGGTTAATAAAATATACGTACCTGTAATTCTTTCAAAAAATGTCATTTGTTGCAATTAATTTTTTTCGGTGGGTCAAACCCCCCAGACCCCCAAAGAATCGCTCACTACACTCGCTCCGCGCGCCCCAACTTTAACCCTAGACTTGTAAAACTTTACCCCTATGGTTTGGATGACTAAGCATTAAATCATTTTCAAGATACAAAATACATTAAAAATATGTTTTTGTTAATATTACAAATGGTTTAATAATAGTTACAAAGTATATTAGACACAAGTTAGCTAATAATCATCTAGTTTAGGTAGGAATTTATATTTACGATCACTCCTAGCTAAACAAAGTTAGTTTGTTGTCCAAAAGTTGTCTACGAATATCGGTTTCAATTTAATATTCATCCAAACAAATATTCGTTTCGAAATGAATATTCGTTCAATCATTTCGAACGAATATTCGGTGTATTCGTTTTAGGCTCTCCAGCCCTACTGAAACCAAAATATACGAAAAATCTATGTTTTTCCTAAATGTTGCATATAATATAAGGCTAAATGCTTCTGCAAAGTTTGAGCAAATTCTATTCGATAAAAAACAAATTATGCGCAGCCAAAGTCTACATAGTGAAGGAATCTCATTAGAAAAATCCCAGGGATCAGCAAAACCTGACCCCAATTCCTAAAGGTTGGTAGGATTAGTGTCCATAGTAGAGCTATGCATTGTAGTGGAATCAATAGGTAAATGTATTAGGTAGGGAGCAATGGAGAGCTTTTTCCAAAAATAAAACATAAACATATGCAACACTAATAAAATAGGCATATGCATAGCCTACTCTATATAAGGCCTAACAGTAACCTTGAAATTATGGACTAGGGATGCACTAATAGATGGTAATATTTAACCAACCACAATATTTTAACCCATTTTTCTATTTATAATGAACCACATTTTTTTGTTGCAACTACCCCACTAAATAGTAAGTTTAAATTTCTATTGATTATTAGTCTCTCTTTTTAAGTATTTTGTCATTTTCTTGTCCACTTACTGTTCCTATTCACTTCTAACTATTAGATTCGTTTATTATGCCCAGCAGTTGCTCAGCCCCCGGATGCAGAAGTAACTACAGCCCAGATGATCGAGTTCCTATATTCAGGATGCCTGAACATCCACCAGAACTCAGACAAGCTTGGATACGGGCTCTTCACCGAGAGGATATTGATGACCTGAAGGTAGTCAACGTATGCGTGAAGCACTTTCGAGAAGAAGATGTCGAAGTTTCTCACAAGGTTCCCAATGGAGACGGAACTTTCACTGAAATACCTCGTGCAAAGCCCAAGTTGAGAGACGGCGCAGTTCCCTGCTTACTTCCTGGTTGTCCATCCTACTACTCTTCAACCACAACAACCAAACGGACTCGCTTGTCGTATGACGCAAAAGAAGAAGAATTGATGATCAGACACTACAGCTTAGCTTACTATCTGAGAGCGAGGAGAAACATAAGTACGTCATCAGAAATTTACAGGATCTAAAAGCTAAGTTAATCTTGATTGCATTACCTGATAATTGGTTAGTATGGCATCCTGATAATCATAATACTAGGTTCATTCAACCCAATATGGTTGATAGGACTGTTTCTGTCGATTTATATCTGGAAGTAAATAATTTTTTATCTGTATCCGCCTGGTTCCATGGACAAATTATTCCCCTTTCGGTAAATTCAATTAATGATATTCGACAAATTGAATCTATACTGCATGAAATCTCCTTAAAATCTGTCTCTGATTCTAGTTGTAACTCACATTCATACAATATTCCTCTTGCCAAAAAACATATAAATAATGTTATTGATGATTTAGCGCGTATCGACGGACCTACATACAATTCTTCAGATTTAGCTAAGCTTCAATTTATCCTCTGTCAATTAGATAATACATTTATTCCGAAAAACAGGCGAATATACAATATAATAACACAAATTATGTCCATTAAGACTCATCTCATTTCTCCAGCTTGTTATATCTATCTTCAGGGTTTAGAATGTATTACTCTACCACATGTCCATACATTAGATAAGTTGTATTCTTCCTTCGGTCTTGAAAATGATTTTTGCACTTATCTCACCCTGGCTACATCTTGCTTTAGTTCCGAGGAAAAAAAATGTAATCATTCAAATGGATGAAATCCATGTTAAATCTGATATTGCTTATAAAGGCGGGAAAATATTTGCACCAAATTTGAACCCTGAGAATCCGACGAAAACTGTATTCGCGATTATGGTGTCTAGTTTGCATAGGAAATGGTCTTGCATTACCCGTTTGTTACCATGTGCATCTATCTCAGCTAAAAAAATCTTTCCCACTATCAAATCTTGTATAATCGATATTGAGCATTGTGGTTTAAAGGTCCAAATGATTTCTACCGATAACTACCCATTGAATGTAAACTTGTTAAATTGTTTTCTCTTAGTGGAAAGCTGGAAACTAGAGTACCCCACCCTTTTGATGAAAATAGACCTCTCTTCCTTACATTTGATTTTGTCCATATATTGAAAAGTATACGCAATAATTGGTTAAATCAGAAAAATTTTGATAAAACATTTCGTTTTCCAAATTTTAAACATATTGACATTGATAAATGTAGCTACCCCCTCAGTGTCCATTCTGCTTCCTTTCAAGATGTACGCCTTCTCTACAATTCTGAACGATACAGTTTAGCAAAACTAGCCCCTCACTTGACTGTAAAAGCTTGTTTTCCATCTAGTTTAGAAAGGCAAAATGTCAAATTGGTTTTGAAGGTTGTTAGCGAACTTACACTATCTGCTCTTGAAATCCAAAATGAAAGTCGTTGTCCGGAGTATCTTAATAATACATCTAGTTTCGTAAGTATCCTTCTTACTCTTTGGAAAATATTCAATATCAATACGCCGTTCAAAGGGACCCGTTTAAATGATAGCCTCTCAAGACCGTTGATCTTAAACGATGAACGATTTTTATTTTTGACACGTATAGTATTTTGGCTAGATGCTTGGCAGGATTTACCTGACAAAACGGGTAAATTGAGTAAGCAAACGTATACTAGTTGCAGACACGCCTGTACTGCCTTACCACTTATAACTAACCATCTAACTGAGAATTGTGGCTTTTCCTACGTATTATCATCCTTTTTACAAACTGACCCGTTGGAACACCATTTTGGACTCTACCGTATGATGTCGGGTTCGAATTACCATATTTCTTACCTTCAGATTCTTGAAACTGAGCGTCGTCTGAAACTTTCTAGTATATTAAACATGTTTGCAGACCAACAAGACGCTTTCCAAACGATTAGGACATTTGTAAAGTCTTTTTCTACCCCCTCTGATACATCTAGTGATGATGGAATAGCTGTAATGCCTTTTCTTGATGAAATTGGCGATCTATCATCCATTGAATGCTCTCAACAAATCCTTCAGTCGTTAGCTTTTATCGCAGGCTATACGGTCCATAAGTTCTTAAAAAGATCTCCGGAATGCCATGTGTGCACTGATACTCTAACTTATGATAAAGAATTTGTTTTTGATGTTGAATCACATACTGAGTTTAAGCTCTTACAATTAACAGATCGTGGCGGACTTAAGTATCCGTCCGAGCCTGTGCTTACTTCAGTTATAACTTTATGGAAGATAATGATTGCAATAGAAAATAATAATCAGCTGTTGACTTTGCTTGTAGACGGTCCCTCTAGAAGGTTATTAGTAGAACTCACCTTGATATACATGGAAAATGATGATGATATTGCTATCTGGAAATCAAATTGTGTTAATTGCGATGTGTACAGTTGGAGTATTTTGAGCAAGTTAATCTTTACTGCTGCTAATTGTTTTCTTGCCAATAAAATTAAAAACTACAACTCCTCTGTGCTTCAAATAGGTATCGATAAACGTAAATTGAAAAAATTCTCATGAATTATTATTTACCATTACAGAATATTTATTGTTGTTAGTACTTAATTTCTTTATATTTGTATCTTAGATTTCGCGCTATCAAGTATACATAATTGTCAAGTTTGAGAGAGAGAGAGATAGGAGAGAGGAGTTCCAAGACATGTTGTGTTTCGTATATGTGTTGTGTATTACAGTAGTTTATATGTTTGTATTGTGTATGTAGGTTTACTTATTATCATTAAAATATATTAATTCCAAATAAATGTATGGGTTTATTCTTCACAGATATACTTGGTTGGGAAATATTTGACTTGATATGCACTTAAGTGCTTTTATGTTCACTCCCATAAGATTATTCTATTCCTAAAGTCCATCTATTACCGCATCCATGGTACATCTACTGTTAGGCCTTATATAGAGTAGGCTATGCCATATGATATTGTTTGAAAGCCAAATTGTCGAAAATTCCGAAGGGATGACGTGTTATAAAGGAAGTATGAGCATAATTGTGGTTCTGGCTTCATTGCTCCTTACCTGGATACATTATACAATTGATCAATCGGCATATTAACTTAATATATAACCATAGCAGAATAATCGTAAAGTAACCTGTATAAATTACTTTATGGATATTTGAATAGGAATCCATATAGTGCAATTTTTGTAATTGATGCTATGGGAAAGGTATGTAATCGCAAGTTGAGTTTAGTTTAGAATTCATGGAATCATTATATGATGTAGTTATAAAATAACAGTTAAAAACGAGTTTGCTCAGTAGGGCTGAAGAGCCTTACATAAAACGATTTGTAAAGTATAATAAAACAGCAAAATTTTCGAATTTACATTTTAATGGCGGCGTTAAACTCATTAAATATATAATTAGATAATTAAATAATTAATTTGTGATAATTTAGATGCAATGTTAATATATTAATTCTGATAACAGATTTTTAAATAGCCATTTTGTAGCATCTACTAATGTTATTATGCTGGTATAACCTCAAATGTCTGAATACAAATTATTGCTGTTCAAATACTTTTGGCCGTTTAGTGTACATTGATAATAAAGACGCATATCAAAACGCACAAATATTCCTGAAACAGTCTCGAGCGAGACAAAGAGCTTTTAGCAATATATATTGTCTATGTAAACATTATGAATGCTGAAATCGTTTTGAATCATGCTGATTTTCCACAATTTTCATCTAGGCGTAAATGTTTCCCGAAAATCACTAAATGTTCCCGGGCGAGATATTAACCCATATGCTTAGAAGTAGACCGCGCGGCCAGGGTAGCAGTGGCGGCTCCAGGGGGGCGCCAAGGGGCTCCATGGCACCCCTTGTGAATATATTGGAGCCCACTTAGGGGGCGCCACCTTTCACTCAATTCAACATCAGAATATCATAAACATCAATTTTGATTAAGATAACAAACAGATTTATAATATTTTTAGGGAAGCTAACAATTGACTAAAAGAAGTCACGGCCGTTGGTGTTCGAACAATCATGACAACCGTAGTGTATTTTACAGCTATTTGTAAATACGCTTGTTACGGTATAGGAGAGGAAACCAAATTTTCACGCTTCTAAATTTTAATTTTCCAAAATCATGCTCTAAAAGGAGCGTCTAGCGCTCCTGGATAACTCCTTGCAACCATATAATAAATAGATAACTTTATCAACCAACCTCTACCAATATATTCACTGACATAATTTTAAATAATGTCAAAAATTATAGATAATTATAGATAATATGTGGAGCCCCCTTGGCGCCCCCAGGCAGGCCTGGGGTCAATTACTCTAAAATGTAATATATTACTATTACTATTACTTAGAATTCTTCCTATTAATATTACAATTACATTATTATTATATGTAATATATTACTATTACTATTACTTTACTATTACTTTTGATATTACTATTACAAATTATTAGACATTTACTAAGACTCTGCTATGATTCAGAATGTCTGAAGTTTAGTATTTTTATTGATTATCCCACACAAACAAAACATATTATCTAACCTAAGCAAACAACTAATTTCAATAAAACAACTAATTTCAATAAAGTGACAAATTCAAAACGATAATCATCTTGCCTAAATTTATTTTAAGAACTTCTATTTCTTCACGAAAAATCAAATAAGCCAGTCCGAAGTTGTAGAATTGTAATAGATAAATCCTATTACAATAGGTTCTATTACTATGACTATTACTATCACATCCTATTTGAAACACTATTACTAATTACTATTACTATTACTTCTAAAATGTTATCGTTACTAATACAATTACTATTACATACTACTATTATCCCAGGTCTGCCCCCAGGTCGCCAAGGCTGGCGCCGCCCCTGCCGGGTAGATTTTTGATCGAATTATCAATTTACTATTAACTATAATTTACCGATGATGCATTCTCCAAAGACTGGGAGTATATATTTGTAGGGTTAATTAACACCACAAATATATTACTCCCAATATTGAATATTTTCAGTCCGATACGAAATAGTTAGTGATACTTAGCTGTTTTGAGCCATCGTCAATACACCTATTAGACATTCTCGGAGAGCAGGTTGGCGACTAACACTTGTCAAGGTATATAGCAACTGTATACTAACAAACAATGAATACGCAATTGAATGAGAAATTCAATAAAGTGCACCATGTAAGTTTATGAGAAGGCATCATCGGTAAGAATAATATTGTTATAATAAACTGATAATTCAATCCAAATTCTACCCGGGCCGCGCGATCTACTTCTACACCTATGTAGTCACTGATGTAGAATTGAAAGTAATCACGAAATCAAAAAAGTGAGTCTGTCACCCCATTTAGGAAAAACAATGAGATATAGTCAATTTTCGATTTTATTCTACCTAACTAGCTGATTTATTAGTTAACTTGTGTATAATACTGCGACATTGTAACTAATTAACCATTGCAACATTAGCTACCCGACTTAGCCCTAACAAAAACCTACTTTCCAATATTTTTTGCGTCTTGAAATTGATTTAACGCTTAGTCATTCAAACGAACCAATATTCGAATATCAGGGTTTAATACAGAAATTTTTCTGGGGGGGGGGGAAACTTTCCTAGAAACTGACTGTTCCCTTGGATAAAGGAGCAGCATATACATGTATAGGCCAAAATTAATGTATTTAGTTGGCATAATCATTCTATGCTTTAATCCTGTTTATATTAGCAATTACTTATCCTTTATTTAATAACTATGAGGCAAAGTTAAGACAATTCCTGGGGGGGGGACTTTTGTTGGGTGTGGTGGGGGGGAATCCCACGGCCCCCCCCCCCTCTGTATCACACCCTGAATATTCTTTTTTAGAAAAAGCTTCTTTCTTTACATTTCGAATATTCGTTTCAATCCCAGGGCCGTAGGAACATGGGCGGCAGGTGCGGCATAGGCCGCACCAATATTTTAGGTGCCCGCATCATAATTCGGGTTATACACTGCGAATCAATTAAGTGACGTCACTTGGCCGCACCAATAATAATTGGCCTACGACGGGCCTGAACCCTTGTAAAAACTGGTGAAGTTATTGTAAGAACAATATGTAGTAGGTGTTTTACATTGGGTTAACCTGTTCTATGAAATCTAGAGGCTATCCGATAGAATTTGAAGGATTTGTGCCTAAAAAACATATCTTATTACGTCATACCTACTACCAAAAATTCGCTTCAAAAACCAATAAATCGTTGCACTGTGCAAAATTACCCAAAAGTTTTCTGGGACTCTTAGTCTTTACAATTAATTCTGTACAAACAAACCCTCACCAATTGTGTTTTTAATATACGAGCCCTCCGGTCTCGGTCAATCGCAACCTTTGTTTGTTCGTGTCAGACACTACGTAACACATTTTTAACGGCCGCTTCGCAGCCTATGCTTCCTCCAAATATCACTCATAATAAATAAGTCAATTCAATTCAGTATGTCGCTATTTGGGAGCAAATATGTCAACTAATTAATACGTTATGCTAATTACTAACCCAGGATATTGCTTCTGCCAAATCAATTGTTTAATTATTAATTCGCTGCATGACTCTCATCAAATGAAATTTATTATGCAAAGTGATTCACGTAAGCTAAAAGCCAAACTAGTCTAATCAAAGTATGAAATTTAGGAATTACCCGAAAACTGCCCAAAGCTTTTTCATGAAACATTAAATTACTACAATTATTTAGAAATTTGAATTTGTATAGCGACAAGACAGAAATATTTTGTGAAGAACTTTTGAGTATTGTATTAAAAAAATCGTTATGCAAATACACATCTTAAATTATCCCCAAACAGTTAAAATTTTTTGGAAAGAATTTTCCATAGCAACGCAGGAATTTTCCAGGAATGTGTCAAAAATTCCATTCTCCAATTAAACTACCTGACTGTAATTATATACATAACGACCCTGTAAAACGTGATTAGATAAAATTATTCGATATTTATGGTAATAAATCACGGTGCATCTCGCATAATTTTATCAAATCACGTTTACATGGTCGGTATGTGTATAATTATACTCAGGCTGATGAGTGGAGTCGAAAGTGGGGTCACTCGATTGGGTAAGGAGACAATTGGAGAAAGGAATTTTAAGACGTACCTCAGTTAGTACGCACTTTTTCTTGTCTCATAGTGTGGTACTTCTTAACCGAGTTCTACTGTATATTTGTTTGTATGTTCCGAGTTGATTGTAGAAAGTGGACGGTTTCCAAATGTATTTTTGGCAATAGGGGTAACATTGGCACCCGCCAACAAGTTGAGGTTTCCACTCAAATTGATCACAACTCGACAACTTATGTGACGTCATTGTCACATTTCGAGAAACCCTTAAATTCACTTAATCACACTTAATTCTCGCCCTCTAAGTGGTAAAAATCTGGAAATTCAATGAACATGTACATTAATGATGCGGACACATTTGGTTACACCAGATTGCCAACATGCTTTCTCATTATCGCATGATGACGTAATCATTAAGGGGTAAGTCCGGTAGGGGTCATTTCTACCAAAAACTACTGAACATAAGACTTGAAATTTTCTGGATAAGGTTCCCCTGGAAATGGAAACAGTATATGGCATGTTAGATTTACCCATAATACCCTTTCTGGAATGATGAAACATTCCAGAAAATTCCTACTGATCACTCCAGTAGTGTGAAAAGTAAACAATAGATCAAATTCAGCTCTCTATCGCCCCAGGGGCGTAGACTTCGAGATTGGTCATGGGGGTGCCAACATGGCACAAACCCACTTACACCTAATATAGACATTTGGTAGTGGATAGAACCAATGTATTACAGCGTTAATTTAGATGACGTTAACTTGAATATTTAAAAAAATTGTATTTAACCTGTAACTGTATGTTAATGGGCGAGTTTTAAGTGGAATCTCTTGTTCAATTGCGTTTTAATTCCGCTCAATTACGCATTAGATTTCGGTTGGGAATACCAAAAACTGCTCACACCTTTCCATGTCTCATAATTGCTCTCCAATCTCTAAGGAATACATTAGCGGAGCCGAAGCTGCAGGTCACTCTTTGATGACTCAGTTCGTGCGTAGCACTCAACAACCCGGATCCTCTCTCCCTACTACGAATGCCCCTACTCAGGGACAACTGCCCAGACCCTCACCATCCGCCTCTCAGGGCTGCAGCAAGTCTCATTCTGGGGTGAGAGGACGTGGGTTTCGAGAAGAGTGGAAGATCACCTACCCATGGCTTGGAAATTGTTTCTGCAGCATTTGCTCGTGGATGACAGAAAGCAAGCTTTGGTCCCCTACCAGGGACGTCGCCACGGGGGGGGCATAGGGGGGCAATGCCCCCCCTGGTAGAAATCCTCGCCCCGGGGCAATGCCCCCCCTGGTAAAATTTCGTGCCCCGGGACATACCCCCCTGCTAAATTATTGCCAAATAACGTTGTAGGTGTATTATTATTATTATTATTATTATTATTATGTATACAAGCCCGCTTCGCTTGCTTTCGCTGCGCGGCTGCAGAAAGCACCCTTCTGGTGCCTCATATATCCCAACCAACAAATAACAGAAGTAACGTTTGTAAATTCCTTATACGTCTACATCTAAACAACAAATATATACACATGGGTTGTTAACAACATCATATTTGGAATCAGCTTACTTAATTACTCCATATATAGTCGTTGGAAGTAAGCGGCCACGACCCTTTAAAATATGTAAATTACAAATAAATGATTGGATTTATTATTTTTCTCTTGCCCAATTAAATTGCAGTTTCAGATTGGCATTCTATAATGCACGCTTAACAAATGTTAGAGACACTAAATCAATTTATACTAATTGAATGCTAGCTGCTAATCCATACTGTGCCACGCTCGAATTTAATTGGCTAAAGGTTTTGTTACCTTTTGAGATTGAAGATGTGAATATTTTCTTAGATATTAGAACTTGTTTCTAGATACGTAGTTACCCACCTCCCTGCCAAATTACAAGTCTGTAGCTCTTACCCAGTTTCTCAATCAATTCCGAACAAACAAACAACAAACAAAAAAACAAACCATTTAGATTTAAAATATTAGATAGAAACTTGATAATTTCATATTATAATCGACTCTCGTTGATACGAATTTTGTGAGGGGGGGGGGGGGGAGGGGGGGCATGCCCCCCCTGGTAATTTTGCCGCCCCCCCTAGATGAAAAATCCTGGCGACGTGCCTGTCCCCTACTGATCAGGCTTCTCCTCAATTCACTGTAATAGGGTTCTCCAACTGGAAGAAAGCGTTGTCTGGAGCTGTGAAGTCGAACAGAAAGCACTCTCATGGAAGTTTCTCTAAGCATGAGCGAAGAATTGCACATGCCAAGGCCTTGATTGCATTTTCAACTTCCCGTCAAGAGAGTGCAGGGGCGTGCTGGGGTTGGGGGGCCCATGCGGGATTCCATTCAGAAAGGATTCGCTGTGGGGCCCTAAGGCGGCCTTCAAAGGGGGGCCCGAGCGGGAATCCCGCATCGATTGTATGGCCAGCCATGGCCTACTTAATATACGGCTATATATGTCGCCGAGAAGGCCATAAAACAAAGAGGCCAGTTTCTAATTTTCAAAATGGAGAATTGATCTTTATTCGAATAATTAGCAATGATAGAGCTGAAAAGTGTATTATAACTATATAGGAATATGGTATCCAGGTATACATAGCACCCTCAAGAATTGTGATATGTCATCATCTGATGACGTTATGGTTATTTTGGTTGCGAATTATCTTGTTTTTCTAGCATACTTTTAACACAGTTAAACGCGTTATATATGTTCAAAATTGCAACATGGTTATACCCAGAAGTAGTAGAATAAAATATATCGAAATTATAAATGGAATGTTGACACATTCCTCGGTTGCCATGGAAAATGTATATTTCCTAAAATGTGCCATAACTCAAAAAATAAGAATGTTATGCAAACTAGACTGGTACTGATCAGTCCGGAATAGGTAACTTCCTATTCATCGATAATACATTTTATATGCCTAACTTCAATAATCTTTGAGATAATGAGATAATTAACACTTAATTCATTATTAGGTAATGACTCACTATCTCAAAGATTATTGAAGTTAGGCATATAAAATGTATTATCGATGGATAGGAAGTTACCAATTCCGGATAGATCAGTACAAGCCTAGTTTACATAACATTCATAGTTTTTGAGTTATGGCACAATTTAGGAAAAATACATTTTCCATGGCAACCGAGGAATGTGTCAACATTCCATTTATAATTTCGATATATTTTATTCTACTACTTCTGGGTATAACCATGTTCCAATTTTGAACATTTATAACGCGTTTAACTATGTTAAAAGTATGCTAGAAAAACAAGATAATTCGCAACCAAAATAACCATAACGTCATCAGATGATGACATATCACAATTCTGGAGGGTGCTATGTATACCTGGATACCATATTCCTATATAGTTATAATACACTTTTCAGCTCTATCATTGCTAATTATTCGAATAAAGATCAATTCTCCATTTTGAAAATTAGAAACTGGCCTCTTTGTTTTATGGCCTTCTCGGCGACATATATAGCCGTATATTAAGTAGGCCATGGGCCAGCACGCCCCTGAGAGAGTGATTCTACAACGCTGCTCAGCGAAACATTTAAGACTTCCAAGATGAAGGGAAGAACCGCCATGACTGCAATATTTGAGTGTTACATATTTTGGCTAGACAAGGACTTCCGTTTCGTGAACATGTTCAGGACAGTGGAAATGCAAACGAGCTTCTCAGGTTGTGTAGAAGATTTGAACCCGCTCTAGCAGAGTGGATCTGTCAATCGTCAACCACATACACCAGAAAATACACCTGGACTAACTGAGACACTCAGAATGATGTTTTGATGACTCTTTCACACATGGTTCTGCGGAGAATTGAAAAAATATCCGCAAATGCGGGTATTGGTCTCTATTGATGGATGAATCTCAGGATATAACAATGAAGGAGCAAGTGGTTTTTTCTGTGCGTATCGTCAACCCAGATTCCTTTGAAATCAAGGAACAATTCCTCGGATTCGCAGAGACAGCTGATACTACTGTGCACGCACTAGCGAAGCTGGCTGAGGTATCTCTCACGGCAATTGGCCTTGATTTTCAGGGAATGCGCGGGATGGCATTTGATGGTGCAGCTTCCATGACCGGTAGGAACAAGGGAGTCCGAACCCTCCTGGGAAACAAGTATCCATTTGCACGGTTTATGAACTGTAAGGGTCATTTGCTCAACTTGTTCCTACAAGAGAATGTGAGACAGGGTGCGACAATGAAAAGATGTATTGAAATTGTGCAGTCCGTGACTGTCTTTGTAAAGAGCAGCCCGAGACGCCTTGCATCGTTTTCGTAGTTCGAGAACGAGCTAGAGGATCCTGTGGAGACTGAAAATTTGAAGAAGTTGTGTCCAACGCGATGGGCCATGCGGATGCCGGCGGTGAGAGCTTTACTCCAAACTATGCACATTTGCTGGATTGGTTCCAGCAGCTAATCTTGGAAGGAAAAACACGAGACAAGACATCTGCCCTACTGTACATCAAGAACCTCAGCGACTTCGTATTCTTTTCCTTGAAGACGCTATTTAGACTGTTCGAGATAGTGCATCCAGTACACAAGTGGGTTCAAGGAGTCAACATCACAATTTCAGAGACAAACCATCCTTCGCGACGCTAGCGACTATTGCGTCCTGAAGCCTCAGTCGAGGGCTGTGAAATATACCGCGAGTGCAACGCTGCCCCGTAGAAATGGACTTGGAGGCACCAACAGTTCCACGCTGTCTTAAAATTTCGGAGAAAATTCGTGGGGCAAGAGAATCGTTACTGAAGCCGACATCGATACATACTTCAAGGTTCAGTATAAGGCTCTCTTTCAAACTGCTCTCGATGAACTCGAAGAACACTTCCATGTGGATGAGGCTATTGTGGCCCTTGAAGATGTTCTCATTCGTTATCCTGGGACTCTGAGGTTCAGACGTGGCAATCCGGACTGTAAGTGAGGTGTTACAGCCGATGTGTAATCCGAAGTCCTAAGATGCGAGGTGAAGACAGTGAGACTGATCAAACCCGACAGAGATGAATGGCATATTCAGGACTTTGTGTCAGCCTTTCAGTCTGATCTAATGTTGCGAGTGATCTTACCCAACATTCACTCCTGTTTAAGTCTTCTCCTTGTCCAAGCCTCAACTACTTGTACTGCAGAGCGCGCTTTCTCTGATATGAGGAGGCTGCGCACATACCTCAGAAGCACATGCGCGCAAGCCCGTTTCAATCACGTAGAAATCTGTCATGTCTACGCTGACCTCTTAGACAAAATCGACATAAAAGACGTAGTGGATTAATGGAGAAACTCCAAAGGAAAATCGGTGAGACAGAACCAGATGGCCTCAAGGGTGGAATAGGACAATAAATGACATTTTTTCAATGAATTTTACGTATATTTACTATCCTAAATTATATTGAACATTTTATTTTTTAACCAGAGGGCACGGTAACACCCGCACCATTAATGTTGCCCCCCTTGACTTTTTTCGCCCCCCCCATGTTTTCGCCACTGGTTGACCTTCACACTCCTTAATATGGATTCCATTATTTTCTAAAAAAATTTGTCCTTGGCGTAAATGTTCTCACAGCGGCCCTATTTTTCAGATTTAACCCTGAATTCGACTGATACCGTCTACTTATCAAATATGGTTAAATTAAATATATTGGCCCCTAACTTTGATCGATTATACAAGGAGCTTGGGGTGTCATAATTTGAAGCCCCTTGTGACAACTTTTGGTGCCCTAGAAGTAATTTGTTAACACCAACAGTTCATGTCTGAATACAATCAATGTAAGTTGAAAACATCAGATTGTTATCAAACTGTTGTAAACTTTGTGTTATTTCCAGGGTTGGGCTCAAGTACATTTGAAAGTACTTAAGTACAAGTACAACTACTTTTCAGATATTCAAGTACAATACAAGTACATGTACAGGTAAACTAAAAGTACTTAAGTCAAGTACAAGTGCAATGGAAAAAATACGAAAATCCGTGAGTACAAGTACAAGTACTTCCCAAGCTCTTATGATAAATCTCTCGAACTAATAGTAGAAATGGCTAAATACATAGTTTATATAGTATCATCCAAATCTATTTAATTGAAAGTAGCAGTAGTCCTTTGACCGAACACAATTCCTAATATACTAAGTATTAAGTAACACTACACTCCCTGGCCAAAAGTATTTGAACAAGAGGTATTTAAATGCAGACAAATTATTCTTCTAGCAGAATTTTGAAGGCTATTTAAAATACTCTAAATTACTTTACATTTAGTGCTATATTTATAAATAAATAAAAAATTGATTTTAGGACATTTTCAAAAAATATCCATCAAGTGGCATAGTGTCGTTGCCACGTGCCACTTGTGGCGCAAGTGGCATCAATGGGAATGAGGCTGTATCTCAGTATAAAATGTTCGTAATGATTAGATATTTAGCACCTAGAGTAGTTCGATTGTGAGGAATTCAAATCCGAAATCAGAATTTGTATATTTTAATTGCCTCATAATTATCCGAAATTAAATATTTAATTAGCTCATTATATAGTTAATGAGTTTATCACCTCTATAGAATTTAAAATTTTTAAAAATTGCTATATTCTTATACTTAAGATATCGTTTCATAAAAATAGTATTGTAGAAGCACCCAGAAACGTTAGTATGTTGCTAGGTACCCTGACTGTTTATAAAATAATTATTGTTGTACTAATACTTTTGGCCAGGCAGTGTACTTTATTTGAGATGGGATTTGAGGAACATCCATGATGTGTGTTGGAAATATATTGAATGATAAAAAAGTCACGAGTAACAAGTACTCAAGTACAAGTGCAAGTACTTTAGAAAAATGAGGAAAGTAATTAAGTACAAGTACAAGTACAACAGAAAAATTGTAAAAGTACAAGTACTCAAAAAATGTACTTAATTACAGAAGTACTTAAGTAATTGTACTTGAACCCAACCCTGGTTATTTCCCAAACAAAAAATAAACTACAGTCAACTCCGCTTAATAGAGCCACCGGTTAATCGGTTTCTCCGCTTAATGGGGTCAAAATTTCACAGGATTTATAGGACAGAATGACAGTTTGGCTAACAATATTTTCGGTTAATCGGTTTCTCCGCTTAATCGGGTCAAAACAAACTGGTCCTGAGGTGGCTCTATTAAGCGGAGTTGACTGTATTAACAATATGAGGTTTATTAGAATTCTTTGGATTCCTTGAAATCCAAAAATGTATTTTCGCGAAACGTACATCCCTTGACGACCCCATTTCCACCTATTTAATTCAATACTATCTACTAATTATTTATTAATATTTGTTAGTGCCAAAGAAATAAGAATTATCTAAGATACTATTAGGGTATACCATATCCTTCTTTAATAAGTCCTACCATCAAATGTACCAGGGATGAAGTAGTGTACGATAAAAGTATTTAACTCCAAATAAATGCTAAATGAATTCCAGTTTTTTATGTTTGTATTCAGTGGCGCAAACAAGGGGGGGGGGGGTACGCGGGGGGCGTGCGCCCCTCAGTAAAGTTGACAGGGGGCAACATTAATGGTGCGGATGTACCGTGCCCATTGGATAAAAAATATATTAGGATATTTACATTATTTAGTATGGAGTTGTCACTCTATTGGTTACAAATCGATATCTTGGTATCTCGCAATCATATTTTTTTCAGGGGGGCAAGCCCAAAATGGGTCGCGAGCTACACTCGCTCCCCCCCCCCAACACACACTTTAACTTGTTACTTGTATACTTTGCGCCCATGTTTCTATTTCTAAATAAAGATTAGTTAATGACATCATAGTATGCATCTCTATATGGCTAATGATATGAATATTAGTAACAATTGGTAATATGTATAATTTAACCATATAAATTAGTAATATTAATAAATCGTTGTCTTTTACTATAGAGAGTTCCTTAGATTAATCATGATAATTTCACATTGTCAAATTTGACTATTTTTTGCCTATTTGAGCTATATAATTCATGTTAGAAATATAAACGACACACCAATTGCTTCTCTGTTTGCGGGTTCTGTTCTGCCGCGAAGCGACCTGGCAAGTGAAGCCGCTAGTGTGCATGAAGTGAACATTAAGGGGTAATAACCAATCCTAACTTTTCTAATTTATACTCAACTTAATCGAAATTTTCAGTAGCAATTCCCATCGCTGAGATATTGTCAAAATTCAAATAAAAAATTAATAGACACCCAACATATTTTTCTCCAATTTGATTAGCCTACTAACTCGGGTATTAATTTAAAACAATTTTGTTTTTGAATCACCCGGAATACACTTTAAATCCCTTCTATATCTTTATTACACGGCCAAACTTGACACGTTTAATTCTTTACAATATAAATTTTTCTGTATTCGGTTCAAGTCATTGTCTAAATATCAGTGGCGGCGCGAGGCGGCAGCCGCCCCCCCAGATTTCTGTTACGCTCCCCCGTTGGGGGTGCGGAAATCCAGTGTTTACGTAAGAAAAGCGGCCGTTCCCAAGCAAGGAGGTCGGGAAATTATTATTACAACTGTATGTTCGCCACCCAGCACATCCATTCGCACCTCCGAGGCCACGGCGCTGGCGCCGCCTCCTGCTAAATATTATGGTATTTCCATTTTATATCCGATACAAAATTTATATTTACTTATTTTGCACTATTCGTCATGTTAAAAATTAATACTCTGTTGAAATATTATTGTGTCTGCGTTACAATTCCTGTTGTTCAATTACATTGGCCAGGTATATTATTCAAACTCTATTGTTGTTTGTGTGTGTGTTTGTCCGGATTGTATTAAAGTGATTGGGGAATAGAAACAGCATTTATAAATGAGATAGAAACTAACTCCCAATTGTTATAATAGGTAAATAACTATGTTGATTTCTAATTTCGCATTTATAATTTATATTATGAATCTTTTTTGTTGTTCTTTACACTAATAGGTAAACAAATTAGTGAAAATTCACAATCAACCTAGAAGTTAGCTTTCAACGTTTATTATTTGTAAACAAACATGCTGATTTTGAATTTCGCTTTAAAATTTTATAATATGAAAAACAAGTTAACACTATGGAAATTTTATAAATGGATTGTTATAACGTCCCTTTCTACCATTTTTCCATGGCAGAATGGGTGAAGAGTAAGGCCGCACAACGGCCGTTAACTTGAGGTGCGTAGCACTGATCATTCGCAAAGCGCTCCAGTCTTAGGTAAGTGTTAATTACAATACTGTTTCAGCTCCACACAAAGTATATCAGAGGGTGCGGGCGGGCGGCATCTCATTATCATTATCTCATTATTTTATGACGATATAGTCAGTGGCGGTCCCAGGGGGTGGGGCAACCGGGGCAAATGCCCTGGATCTAGAAGACTCTGCCCGGGCCCCGGATCCTGAGTTGCTTTTCGCCCCGGGTAGACATCGGGTTGAATTGCCATCCTAATCTTTTTGTAGAATTTACTATTGTTACATCAATCAATTAGAATATTACTGTGATGGAATATTCTAATTGATTGATTCTTTTGAACTTGAACCTCGTAAATTCAATTCATCGAACAAAAGCGACTATCAAAAATCTGTTCTTAGATGTTTTTATATTTACCAAACTTATACCAATTAACCATAAGCATCGGAAATGGGCCCGCTAGACTTCGGCCCGCCCGGCCCGAAGTCTCCAGGGCCGGCCCAATCAATTCAGGGGCCGCTACGTTTACGGCATGCGTCTCGCTGCGAGTTTATGCAAGGGTTTATGCGCATCAGTGCATGCCGGCGGGTGGCCGGGTTAGCCGGACGCTTCATCGATCTACACGGTTCTTGGACTTTGGGAATGTGCCGGGTACCCGGAGGATCCGACGCCTATGCAATTAACATTATTTTAAGGAATGATTATATGATAATCGTATTCCAAACTACTAATACAGTACAGTGGTTCCCAACCTAGGATACGTGGAAGCTAAAAAGGCTACATTACTGTTAATGGGAGGGGGTACGCGTATCCCCTACTTTGTATATAAGGCCAGGGTTCTATCTAGGATGTTAAATTTGGGGGGGAAGCTTCCCCCCCACCCCCTCCAGTAGATTGAACCCTGAAGGCGTACGCGCCTGAGATTGGTTGGGAACCCCTGTACTAGTAGATATAATTTGAGTGGGTTACGTAAGTACTTTAGGGTGATCCATGGTATTAAGGGCTCGTACTAATTAAAACACGTTTTTACCCAAATGCTATTTGATTGAAATATATTGAATTGTTAATGGATGGTGACACATTCCTCATTTGCCAAAGATTTAACGCAGCCTAGACTATTGATCTATCCATAACAGCTAATAGATTACTTCCTATGAATTCATAATTATATTTCTATATCAATGTTATTATCGACCTAGCAAACTTACCGTGCTAGTGGTTTCATAATTGGTGTTACCTCGAGATCTTGCACAAGTGGCTACTCACAATGGTGCCACACGTCCGTTTTTCGGAATTGATTTATTAACTACTATTTTTATACAATTTACATAATACTATTTACAGCATTCACAAATTATCAACTTTATGGCTGAGCAATTAAATGACCGTTTATTGGATTCAACATGTCTCTCTAAGTGCAATTGTCAAAACCTTTTGGTAACGCCTCTTACACAAACATTGCAAAGTGAGGAGTCAATCCTTCCACTAATTAATGGACAAGACGTTACACCAATTCCAGTTAAATTATCTGATTCATGTCCAAAGGATGCTCAGCATTCGAACCATCTTCAGACTTCTCAATTTGAAGAAGTTAATACAAATTTAATCATCAATAATAAATCTAAATCCAATTTAACAGCTTATTCCTCCCCATTTGGGAATAAAACTCGTTTGAAATTAAATTTTCAACAGGTGAAAGTTGATAAGGGTCAATTTGCCAATTCAATTCTTCCCACAGCTTCTGATACACTTAGATCTAAGATTCAGGATCCTTCAGCAGTATCCAACGATACTCGACGTAGTCCGTTATTTGTGAATTCTACTAACCGAATTGAAAAAAAGAAACCAATATTCCCTACTGGGTTGAAAATAAAGCATAAATATTTACCTGAAATTTCTCCTAAAGATAATATTGTCGTGAACGAAACTCAATCTGTATTTATACCCATTACAACAAAATACGAAGAAATTATTCAAAAATTTACTGGAAAACTTAAAATCAACAACGATATTAATTCAGAAGTAGCTATTTCTGAGGATGACATTGAATTGTGTGGTGAAATCGGAGAAGGGGTATCAGGAACTGTATATATCGTTGAGCATAAATCTTCTAAAATTAAAATGGCTGCTAAAAAGATGAAATGGAAACCTCTTCTGGAAGAGCAGAAACGTATTTTAATGGATTTAGAGATAATGGCTATACAAAATTCCAAATATATTGTTGTATATTATGGCTGTCTTGTTTCTAAAGATAACGTCTGGCTTTATATGGAATTAATGGACACATGTTTTGATAAAATATTACACAATTATGGTCCTTTACCAGAGGATATTTTAGGAATGGTTGTAGTTTCTACACTAAATGCTCTTCACTATTTAAAATCTGTCCATGATATTATTCATAGAGATGTAAAACCATCTAACATACTGATAAACCAAAAGGGTGAGATAAAGATGTGTGATTTTGGGATTTCTAGACAACTAGTGGAATCTTGTGCTAAAACAAGAGGCGCTGGACCTACTGCTTATATCTCGCCTGAAAGATTGGACATCGAGCTTAAAGAGTATGATGTCCGCGCAGATGTATGGAGTTTAGGTATCACGGTGATTGAATTACTCACTGGTAAGCTGCCATACTCTCATTGCCAATCAGATATTGAAGTTATGTCAATAATTTTTCAAGATCCTCCTCCTCGTCTACCAGAACAAATCGCTGTCTCTCAAGATTGTAGAAATTTTATTGAATTATGCTTAACCAAGGATTATTTGAAACGTCCGAAGTTTCAAGAGTTGTTAGAATGTTCAGAGTTTGTAAGAATATATCTGACCAAAGATGTTCAAGTTGCTACCTGGTTTTCTTCCTTAATTTCTCAACATAATTAATACTGACAATTTTAAATTAAATCATTGTAATATTACATTTAATTAATGTTTGATTTTGTAATAATCCCTAGTAAATTTTTATTTGTTTATATATGTGTGTGTTATCCTGTGCTGCCAAGTCTCTCCGTAAATTTTCGTAGACTACGTAAATCTGACTCCTATCCACGTGCTACGTATGAAGACTTATTTCGACTTATTTCTAACGATAAATTTAATACTTTTTGTTTAATTAATTAACATTTAACTGCGTTATTAATAGTGAACCATCATATCATTATTTATGTTTTATAATATGTTAAATAATAACTTAGTGATGAGAGAATGAAAGGTTCACGAACGGACTGAATTGACGCAATTCAGTTCATCTTAAATTGACGCACGTTCAAGTTCACCTCCTAACTTCAGCTCCACCAGCTTTCGTTCAGTTCGTTCACGGGCTAACCCGCGTTCGTTCAATCCTTTCAATTAAGTTCGTTCAGTGTACAGTTAGTAAGTCGAACTATTCCGTTTATGATGGACTGTTCGAACCTCCAAGCTGTTATTGAAGTTCAGGTTAAGAAGCTAGAATCTAAGCTAAGAGACATGAGTCCACTAGTGATGTCCGGAATTAGCACTGTTGTCACCTATTATATTTAATGGATCCATATTTATAATTTATCTTTATTCAGTTTAGTTCGTTCAGTTCGTTCAATTGCCGTTCGGAAACCGTTGGCGTTCGTTCAGTTTGTTCACCGTGAATCCCTTAAAAGCCCTGCGTTCAGTTCGTACAGTTCTAGTTCAATAAGTTCGTTCGTGAACCTTTCATTCCATGTTAGTGATGGATATTTGCAATCACAGAATACTCTGATTATTCTTTTCAAATTATGTTAGATTGGGGGATAGAGTCAATTGAAAGATTTCACATTCAATCTTTAAACAGGACTTGAGCCTAATCCTCTATCGAATTCAATACAGTCCATCATACAATGTTTGTTTCTAGGTAATTTAACACAGTTTGACAATTCAAAATTAGCTAAATATTGTTCTTAGATTTTCTAATGTCTGATTCATAATTCTCATCATTTGTACCTATATCGGAAATGTACGAGTTATTTTCACAAAGTACACTAACCGGCCAAAAGTATTTGAACAGCAATAATTTGTATTTATACATTCAAGTTTCTAGCAGCATAATAGCATTGGTAGATGATTCAACACTGCTATTTACTTTAAACGATATGGAAAGTATAATAAAATGGCAAAAATTTGAATTTGCATTTATATGGAGGTGTTAAACTCATTAACTATATAATTAGCTAATTAAATAGATAATTTCTGATCATCAAGATTGATTGACAATATAGAAGTTCTGATTACAGATTTGAATTCCACATAGTCGAATTACTCTAGGTGCATAATTTCAAATCAATACGTTTATTTCTACTGAAATACAGCCACATTCCCATTTGTGCCACAAGTGGCACTTGGCAGATACACTTATGCCACTTCATGGATCGTGACTAAAATGACGTGAATTCAAAATATTTTACTTTATGAAGTAAAAGATATTTACAGTATTTTCAGAGTTCTTTAAACAGCCGTTATTAAGTTACCAGACGACTATTGTGTTCTGCATTAAAATTCCAATTGTTCAACTACTTTTCGCTTCTCAAGGTCAGCAAATTGGAAGATAGCTGAATTGATACAAAATCATCTCAACTGCACTGATAGATCCCATGCTGCACATCCACACGACAAGTATGCGTCGCTCTACAATTTTTTGCTTCAGGTACGTTTCAAATTATATGTGGAGATGGAGTTCACGTGAGTCAACCATCAGCGTATAGGTACATAAGAGCTTTTGCACTTGGGCTGCAATCAGTGTATTCAACCTTTATTAGTATGCCAAGTCCTGCTGAGAAAGCAACGATTAAGTCTCAGTTTTATGAGTTAGCCCATTTGCCTGGAGTTCTTGGACTTGTGGATTGAACACATATTCGCATCCAGAAGCCTTCTCAGGATGAAGCTGATTATGTAAACAGACACTTCTACCATTCAATAAATGTTCAAGCTATCTGTAGACCTGATGGAAGATTCTCCGACGTGTTAGCAAGATTTCCAGGATCAGTGCAAGATTTCCAGGATCAGTGCACGATTCTAGAATTTGGTAACTTTCACAAGTCGGAATATTTGTAGAAAATAACTTCTTGGTTGGAGAACACATACTAGGGGATAGTGGTTACATGTTGAGGTAGTGTATGTTGACACCATATAGACAACCTGCTTCAATAGCCCAACAAAACTATAATTATGCACACATAAAAACACGTGTACTGATTGAACAAACTTTTGGAAGATGGAAGCGCAGATTTCATTGTCTACATGGGGAGATCCGAATGGCTCCTGATAAGGTTTGCAGCATTATTGCTTCATGTGCTGTGCTACATAATATGGCTATAGTTTGGAAGCAACCAATGCTGGACGATTCGCCTATTGACCAACTTATGGATGAACCTATTTTAATTGAAGAATTGGCACATTTGGCTGCTAAGCATTACAGAGACCAATTTGCTATTCATTATTCTGATTGAATTTATATATGTAAATGAAGATAATTAGTTGAAGCGTGAACTACGAAATAAATAGACATGCCTCCGAATTAAATAATTGGACCATAGATATGTTAGAAGTGCATTGGTTATAGCTAACAAATGGTAATCTAATTTATTTACTTTGATATTTTTATCATAAAATTCGTCATGGTTTTATAATAATTTTTGGCGACAATAATAAGCAACCATTTTTTTAGAAATTGTTCGTTTACAACTTTATTTAGTTATTTTTTTTATCATTAATTTCCATAATTATGTTGCTCATCGCTTTTTGATACGAAACAACTTATTTTCTCTGACTCAACTAGTTACTTTTGCCTTTATTACAGGATAATTGGTTTATTTAAGCTACTTCTATTCCTCTGCTCATTCAACAATAATTAATTAATTGGTTGTCTTGTTTCCATTGCTTATTTAGCCAGTCTTGGTAATTTTATGCCTAACCAGTACTCCGCACCATGGATGCCGTGGTAATTACCGTGGTGAGCTATACAACCAGTTTTTAAATTTCCAACTGACCCACCAGAACCACGTCATCAATGGCTATGAGCACTTCATTGTGTGCACATTGAAAATCTAAAACACGTATATGTTTGCCAACTTCACTTTCACCCCGAGGACATTGTCACTGTAGACAAAATTTACCAAGCTGACGGAAGTGTCACCTAAAAGTTGCGTGAAAGGCCAAAACTTCGTCTAAATGCAGTTCCTTCTCTCTTACCAGGAAGCCCTACATATCTTTCGACAGCGTCTCTGGACAGGCCCAGTCGGCTTACACGAGACTCAAAAGAAGGACTTCAATTTGCACAAGCTCTCCAACTAGGTCTCGAGCAACAAAAACGGGAGGATTTAAGGTTTAGAGTCGACGATTTCCAAGACCTAATTTCGAAGATATCATCGCTTAATTTACCTGATAATTGGATGGTTTGGTATTCTGAGCTCGATACTATTCACATCTATCAACCTGAAGTATCAGGTCTGGCTTTGAAGGTAAAATATTGTTTGACAATAAGTAATAACCTAAGTGTCTTGGCATTTCGTGATAATATTGCTGTTCCTCTTGCACTCAACTTCTTATCAGATACCCGACAAGTAGAAATTTTTTTGAACGAAATTGCAGAAGTACGTACACCAGACACCATATCTACTAACCTGAACTCATCTGAATATCACATTAAGCAAGCTTCAAATCAAATTACTCTATCTATTAGTGCATTATACACGCAATTTCCAGACTTAATTAATGACGATGATCCCGAAAATTCTCATCATTTATCTCAACTTCAATTTATTGAATGCCAATTAAATAATTTTCTTGTACATAAGAAGAGGAAGAGTTATAATGTTATTACCCAAGTTATGGCATTAAAAGCTCATCTCATATCTCCAGCGAGCTACAGATATTTACAATCTCTAGGATGTATATCATTACCGCATCCAAGAACCCTACAAAAACTCTATTCAAACTTTGGTTTAGAAAGCGATTTTCTAGCATTTCTTAAGGAAGCGACTTCATACTTTAGTGATAGAGACCGAAATGTAATTTTACAAATGGACGAGATACATGTCAAGTCCACCTTTGCATATAAGGGAGGAAGAATACTCGGATATTCTATGTTACCAAGTGAACCAATTAAAACTGTTTTCGCTATAATGGTATGAAGCTTGTCCAGAAAGTGGTCGCAAATTCTCCGCCTTATTCTATGTTCTTCTAACTCTGATGACGAGATATTTGCAGTTGTCAAATCTGTAATTTGTGATGTAGAATGTTGTTGTCTGACAGTACAAGTCATCTGCACTAACAACTATACACTTAACGTTAGTTTTTTCAAAATTATTTTCGACAGATAACAAGACTTTATCTCCTACCGTGATTCACCCCAATGATCCAGGAAGAGGACTCTTTTTAATCTTCGACTTCGTGCACATAATTAAATCAATTAGAAACAATTGGCTCAATTTAAAAGATTACGAGCGTGCGTTTGCCTACCCAAATGCGTTAATTTTTCCTAACTTTGACGGCACACACAAAGTAAATATTGCTCAATTCCAAGATGTTCGATTACTTTACAAAAATGAGCAAACTTCGGTCCTCAAACAGGCACATCGTTTAACAGCAAAGGCCTGTTGGCCCACTATTTTAGAAAGACAAAATGTCAACCTGGCTTAGAAAATATTTGATACATCAACACTTACAGCTCTATCAATTTACAACTCTAAGCGAACAGAATTTGAATCCCGCAAGTCATGCGAATTTCTAGACATTATTATAAAAGTTTGGAAGATATTCAATATAAATACTACATATAACAATAGAAGGTGATTCTAGCTTGATGCTGCAGTTTTTGGCAGGACCTTCAAGAACGATATTAATACAACTCGCTATTACATACATAGGATACACAATGTGTCAGCTGGAGAAATACGTGCGGATCTTGTAATCAACAAGGATGGACTATACTCCGTAAAATCACATCAATTGCAGCAAACTGTATTCTAGCCAATAAAGTCCGGAATGTTAACTCCAGACTCAGAGAACTTGCAATTTCAAACAGTGAAAATCGCAAAATTAAAAAATTCATGTACCCATAACTATTCAACTACTATATAGGTTGTGATGCAAGCTTAATGGATAGCATATTTGCCGTAGAAATATGACTTTTAACTTGTAAATTGCATGCATTTGTGTTTTGATGAGTATTATTCATTAATAAATGAGCTCATAAATCATGAAAAACCATTTCTTGGACAGTTACTATAAAACTTATACTCGAACAGCATTAATTGACATAATTGAATGAACGCTATTTGGCACTTCTAACATATCCATGGTCCATTTATTTAATTCAAAGGCATGTCCTTTTATTTCGTAGTTCACGGTTGAAGTATATTTAATTAATTCAAAAAATAAATATACTACTGGTATGTAGACAAGTGCTTCGTAAGAACATTTAGAGGAGTGTCTACGTAAGTCAGTTTGTCTAAACATGAAACAGTTAAGGTTAAATTACCCCACGTGAATGAAAGTTCTTGTATTAATCTGTAATTGTGAGAAATATATACCTATACGATACAATCAATAAACCAAAAAGAAAATGTCCCTATCTATTAAACTTTTTATTTTTTGTCGCTTTCAAATTTGGCTAATACAAATCTCCCATAGGGCGATTTCCAAAAGTGGTAGTAGATATGAGGCGGTAATTTGGCAATGCGGCCATCAATGTTTGTTATCAGAATCAATATTTAAAGATTATAAGCGTAAGGAGTTGGTAGACGGTTTACATTTTTGAATTATGACTTGGAATTTTTTTTATCAAGCATTTAATCAAATTTCGCATAAAAAGATGACCTTTTTATTCATTTTTTGGTTTCAAAAGGTTGCAATATTTTTTATTTAGATCTTATCAAAATTCTAAACCGCCCACCAACCGCCCATAACGATGATCTATCTGATAGATCACACAGTACAAGTCTTTAGCAAATAATGATCTTGCAAACCACACACTTATCAGGTGGAGTCTGAAAAAATCCCCCTATGGGACTTTTGTTTTAGCATAATACTGCAAGCCCAATAATTTCGAATTTATAGAAGATAATTAGTTTTCGTTTTCAGTTTCGATATAGCTATAATGTCTTCCATCATATATGTGAAATTCAAACTCCCACCTTCAAAACTAAATTCATGTGTTTTTTTGGGTGAATCTGCCGTAATTTAACCTTAAGTTGAGGTGCCTGCACATGTCAGAATTTATTGTTCTGATTTTGTCAGAATAATCAGTTCTGCACATGTCAGAATGGGAATTCTAGAGTTCTGCACATGTCAGAATGGGAATTCTAGAGTTCTGCACATGTCAGAATGGGAATTCTAGAGTTTTGCACATGTCAGAATGGGATTTCTAGAGTTCTGCACATGTCAGAATGGGAATTCTAGAGTTCTGCACATGTCAGAATGGGATTTCTAGAGTTCTGCACATGTCAGAATGGGATTTCTAGAGTTCTGCACATGTCAGAATGGGATTTCTAGAGTTCTGCACATGTCAGAATAGGAATTCTAGAGTTCTGCACATGTCAGAATGGGATTTCTAGAGTTCTGCACATGTCAGAACGCTATATTATTATTTGCATAATTATTAAAATCTCTAGATTATTATGTTGATTTAATGGTGATTGAAATAAGCAAAATATGTTGTATTAGTATCATAACAAATTAATTAGTAAATATCTGAAACCTATTGTCTATTTCTGTACGGCACACAGGGCAGGGCTGACCTAACTCTAAAATTCTTTCACTACACTATGTACAACAGTTTGCATGCCTACAAGGCATGAAAATCCAGGTTGTCGTACGTAGTGAAAGGCAAAAGGCGAAAACATTTCCAGCAGATACTATTTCTTCACTCTCATCTTCAGATCGTTAGTTGATTCAGCATTGTCTGCACTAATTTGACCAATAGTATGGCTGATAGCTTGAATAAATTCCCATGGGGAGAAAGTTCCATCACGTAAATTTTCTTTACATCTACTCCGTCGTACATCGTTTTCTATATCTACTTTCTTCCTCGGCCTACATATTTCTCTACCAAGTTGCAAGCGCCCAACATCACTATCTATATCCCTTATAATATTGTTTAGAGACGCCATAAATGTCCATATTCTCGAATGTGTATTTCTTCTAATAGATTTCAGTTTTGAATGGTAGCTCTCAGCTCCATTGTTAGTAGCGAAATTAATCTCATTAATGGATAATTCAGCGGGTGTAATTTGTCTTATCCAATGCTTCTTATAATATTTTTGTAATTTTTCGAGTTTATTTTTTTCTGCATCGTTTACCGTAGGTAATTGGAGACAGCTATAAGTTGGAGTGATGAGAGAAGCTGGTAGAAAAGGGATGGCCATGAGTTGTTTTATGTATGTTTGGATTTGAACGTCAGTCTTGAATCCTTGACTGAGTCCGAGCTTTTGTGTTTTCCTCCAAATACATTGTGTGTAGTGGAACCAACACCAATAAATTGTTATTTGGGGATAGACTTCCTTGATTGCATTCCTAGCTGCAGGTTCCCAATCTGACATTGAAGCAAGAGGCTTAAATTGAGGGATTTTCACAGTGATACTTCTAAAATCGCTTTATACAGCGCTTGACTTTTCGAAGTCATTAGACAATGTATTGCTGGTAACGTGTGTCTCCCCACTGCTACTAATATTTTCCATAACTGAGTGAATTGGGTAGGAACTGTGAAAAATGTGCCATCAAATTGTATGTTGGTCACGTCAGATAACAAAGTGCTCATTTCATTAGAAAAGAAAACTACACCTGTGTCCAGGGTTTCATCCAGGCGTATGCAACGCGCCTTCAGGCGCTTAATTTCTGAAGGAAACTTTTCTAGGCGCGCGAAAATTGAGAGATGCTCCCATAGACGTAATACAAATTGAGTATTTTAGGCGCCTGTGAGCGAGCTCAAACTTAATCTAGGCGCGCGGGAAATTTTGCCTAGATGAAAGCCTGCCTGTGTCTGTACCGGATGTTACCGAACATTGATGGAATTCCCCAAAGTTGTTGTAGACAACATCCCGTAAAATTCAAAAGCGCTAAGCGGAATTTTAGGCTGTAGCATTCTCCTCGCACGATACATGGCTGATTCGCATTCTGTGAATGAAATTTCGCGCGCACATGGGTCAGTTCTAGTTACATCATCGAAAACATTTCGTAGATTTGTTTGAGAATGTTTTGCAATTGTCTTGCATTTTGTTTTCAGTTGGTAAACATCACTTTTGTAACCTTCTAATTGATGATTATGAGTGTGAAGAGGGGTGGTTAAATTTGTCTCATTATTGAGCTTTCCGGTTCCTTTGCAACCATCCCTAAATAACGCACACTTAAGGTAGATATACTTTCGCTAATTTTTGACCTCAAATATTTATTTCCGTCTATAGTTGAAAAGACTTTTCCCATAAAACCTTTGTACTCGTCCAAAGTGTATTCCATTTGTTGCATGATTACTAGTTGGCAACATGTCGCTATTTATATAGACTTAATAATTTGTCGAAGCAACACTATCGTATAGATAATGTGATGAATATACACTAATAACTGGCGTTAACTAACAATATAATCTTATAGTGACAATGCATAACTAACCACAAACCCCATCATGAAATTTTGACAAATGTAAATAGTCAATAGAAGGATTCTGTCCAAGGTTGAGTTCTGTCCAGTCCATAGCCAGATTTGGACGGACAGTGAACAAAGTCCGATTAAAAGTGGACGAAATCTCAACTTTGACATAGTTTGGAAGTAATAATAAAGGCGTTTTTAATTTGATTAAACATTCGTATGGCTTATGGATTAATTAAATTAAAATTAAGCTTGTATTCTGGTATAGGGAATTAAGAGGGTGTCAGGAGCTAAAATGGTAATATTATCAATCCCATTCTGACATGTGCAGAACTCTAGAAATCCCATTCTGACTTGTGCAGAACTCTCGAAATCCCATTCTGACATGTGTAGAATTCTAGAAATCCCATTCTGACATGTGTAGAACTCTAGAAATCCCATTCTGACATGTGCAGAACTCTAGAAATCCCATTCTGACATGTGCAGAACTCTAGAAATCCCATTCTGACATGTGCAGAACTCTAGAATTCCCATTCTGACATGTGCAGAACTCTAGAATTCCCATTCTGACATGTGCAGAACTGATTATTCTGACAAAATCAGAGCAATAAATTCTGACATGTGCAGCTCCCCCGTTAAGTTTTCTATACATGAAACAGTTGAAGTTCTCTAAACATGATACAGTTAAGTTCTCTAAACATGAAACTGTTAAGTTCTCTATACATACAAAGTAGCTTTGATGCCAAAATAACAAATGCATATAATTCCATTGAAGATTAATTTTAATGGGGGAATTTGATCAAATGTTATTTCTCCCATTTGTATAAATTGCTGTTGAACAAAACCATTTCTAAACTGAATGGAAAAATCCAGGAAGATAAATTGGACTAAGGAAGAAGAGTGCACGCTCATTGGTGAAATTGAATCTGCTGGCGACTTATCGAGAGGTTCAGGAAACAGCGCTGACCTCAATAAGAAGAAGGAACTGTGGAAAACCATAACAGGCAAAGTAAACGCTGTATATGGAAATAATAGAGGGGTAGAAGACATAAGAAAGAAATGGAATAACCTGAAGTTAGCTGTCAAGTCAAAGGTTGAAGCTGCTTTAGGGAATCTAGAATGACCGGAGGGGGCTCAAACTCCGCTGGTATTGTCGAAGACGAAGACGTGTTAATTTTAGCTGCAGATAGGCGTATAACTAATTCTGATAGAATTAGAGAGATGTTTGAGACCACCCCAGCTTTTATCGGAATCTCAGGTGCTGAGATAATTTTGTATCACCAGCAACAGCAGCCAGCAGCGAACAGATTCCTCACATAATTACTGTAGACGATACGTCAATTTTCGATGCTCCCGAAGAACCCACCATTAACGTTAATCGTAATGGGAAGAAAAGTAAGAAGCGAAGACGTGATCCAACAGATGATCAACGTACAACTTATTCCCTGCAGCAGCCGGAAATTAAGCTAGCTGACTTACTCCCTTTACAGCAGGAAGTGCTGTTACAACAGATGGCTGAATTCGCAGCACAACTTCAGCTAATTGAAGAGCAGAGGGAGTACTACAGTCTTAAACGTCAGAAGCTGTTAGAAAAATCATAAAATTTGTTACTTGCTAGACCAGATAGTGTGCAGAAATATAACCAAGTTACTTGAATTATGCCTACCAAATTAGAGAGTACCATAAAAGTATACTATTATTATTACGAATCCGAAGAAATTCTTAATTTACTCTAATACAATATTACTTAAGCAACCTCCCTAGCTTGCTTGAAGTTCGTACTTAAGTTCGAACTTAAGTACGAACTAAAATCTTAGTGAACACGACTTAAGTTTGAACTTAGTATTTAAGTCTTAAGTTCGAACTTAACTTCTTAGTGAATACGGCCCCAGTTCAACAGCGAAACTTAACGGAAGAATTCGTGCATAAACCACATTCTCAACGTGTAAAACCACATAACCGTTTCATACATAGCCGAGCTACACTAACCAGCCAAAAGTATTTGAACATAGGGAATTTAATATTGGACACACAATACTCGTCTGGTTACTTATCAACGGCTATCTAAACTACTCTGAAATGACTATAAATATCTTATCATAAATATACATTACAAAATATTGTGATTTCAATTCAATTTAGAAAATTTCGACGAAGTGGCATAAGTGTTTCTGCCACGTGCCACTTGTGGCATAAGTGGCACAAATTGAAATGTGGCTGTATCACAGTAGAAAATATTCGGATTGTTTTGAAATTATGCACTTAGAGTAATTTAACCATGTGGAATTCAAATCTTCTATCATAATTAATATATTAACATTGGATCTTAATGATCCCAAGTTAATTATTTAATTAGCTAATTATATATTTAATGAGTTTAACGCCTCCATAAAAATGTAAATTCGAAAATTTTGCTGTTTTATTATACTTTACATATCGTTTCATGTAAATAGCCATTTTGCAGTTTCTACTAATGTTATTTTCCTGGTATAACCTTAAATGTCTGAATACTATTTTTTGCTGTTCAAATACTTTTGGCCGGTTAGTGTAGTAGAAGTAAAACTGAAGCCCCCATCAAGTATCTGACTGAGCAGGGCTTTACATAAATCATTTTGGTGATTTTTTGCAAATCAAATCAATGTTTTATGATTGATTTTTTCGATTTCATTTTTAGAATAACTAGCGCGCTTCGCTTGCTTGGTCGCTTCGCGACAGAACACAACCAAAAACCAACCGATTTGCGGTTGGTGTGTGGTTTATACACTTCTAACATTGATTATAAAGCGTAAATATGCCTAAAAAGTCAAATTAAATAATGTGAAATTTAGTGTTTACGTCATCATGCGATAATGAGTAAGCATATTGGCAATCTGGTGTGACCGACGTGTCCGCATCATTAATGTCCATGTTCTATTAACTTTTCATATTTTTATCTCCTAGAGGTAGGGTGACCAGATGGCTTTGACCGAAAACCTGGACATTTTCCATTTATTGGCCAAAAAAACTGGACATTCCTGGACACGTAAATCCAAAACCGGGACAAAAAACTGGACAAAGCTAAAACCGCGATTAATCTCATATTATGAGCGTGGAAGTGCTAAAATTGTATATTCCATACTCTGATATATAAGAGTAGAAAATTTCATGTTAAAATTGTTCACTCAAATTCACGATAAGCCATTGTCTACACTCTATTCTACTTAGTAAATTAGAAGATATACCTCCGTTTATAGGCACTCTCGTTAATATCTAAATCAGGGGACTATCAAAATTTGTCTGTATTACCTTCCAATTCGTATTACCGTGAGCTTATTCCATATAATTTATAGCCCAATTACTACAATATTACTAAATAAGAACTTTAAATATTCTGATATATCATGTGAAAAAAAATGAAAACATAAAAACAAATGTTGAAATTAAGGATAGAAATGTTCTAATGAAGTTGACAAATTTCTATGATAAATTAGGAATACAAATGAGACCAAATATGAATTTTCTTTTTGGAGATTGGGAAAATAATATTTTGATATCACTCCAAGATATATAATAAGAAAAATAAAGAACAATTAGACATGCAAGTAGTAATTTTGAGAATACTAATATGAAGCTAGAATTTCAGGTTGGGTTATGGTTCCATATAAAATGACCAATCCTGTACAAAATTATCGATAACCGAATATACCGCAATCACATGCAAAGATTAGTCATATTACTTATATAAAATGATTGGGTGGTCAAGAAAATGACAAAAACTGGACAGATTCCAAATTTTGGGGGAAAAACTGGACAAATCACAAACCTGGACAATTTCTAAATTTTGCTGAAAAACTGGACTGTCCAGGGTAAAAACTGGACAATGGTCACCCTACTTAGAGGGCTCGAATTATGTGCGATTAAGTGAATTTCCAATGTTCTCGAATGTGACAATGACGTCATAACTTGTCGAGGTGTGAGAGATTTTGAGTGAAAACCTCAACTTGTTGGCGGGTGCCAAAGGTTAACCATTTATGCCATAAATTACATTTGGAAACCGTCCAGTTTATTCAATCAACTCGGAACATACAAACCAATATATATATATATAGCCAGCCTTGTGTTTTGATAGTATAGATTTGATTTTGATTGATTTGTGAAAAGTTAATCATTTTATTTTTATTTTATTTAAATCAAATTATTTTTCTGCTCTGTATAATATTACTAACCCATATTTATGTTATATATTCTTCCACTTCAGGAGGTTATAGTAGTATGAACACGTTAAATACAATAGCGGGCCTATGTGCATTTTATCGTTCCACTTCATCTCCTTTTGAAACTACAATCACTCAGCTAAATCGAAACCCAAGTTAAACCAGATCACTTCACAAGGAACAACCCAAAACCAATAGTCTTAGATTGCTCTAGTTTAATGGGTGAAATATACTAACGAATACACTATTACTATCAACTCCGCTTATTACTCTCCTCGGAATGAATTATTTTGACTTTTTAATAAGTACATCTGAAAAGGCTTACTAATTTATAGTAACATTTATTTTTATTCCCCGGTCCAAATAACCAAAGTGATTTGTTATTATAGCTATTATATTGATTAAGATTATTAGATAAACTATTAAAAATCTGTTATTGTGTGTACATTAGTATTCGGCTAAAAGAACATCTTCGGGACTCGGGAGTAACAAAAAAACTAATCATAGTATCATCGTAATTGGAAATGATTTGATTTTGATTTGTGATGATTTGATTTTGATTTGTGATGATTTTGTGGTGAATCAAAAGGATTTGATGATAGATTTTTTCAATCTCACATTTTGAATGATTTGATTTTGATTGATTTTTACATCATAATTTTTGAATTTTTGAATTTTTTGAATGATTTATCTAAAGCCCTGCGGCGGCAGTGAAATTTAGTGACGTCAAAAAAGTCAGAATAGTGATTCCAATTTTTCTATCACATTTGTAATACTAGAATGAATCTGAGGTCATATACAATATCAGGTTTAAATGCCCAAATATAATATCGAACTAACAACCAGCCTCGGTTATTAGTCTTCGCGCTCAGACCGGAGCTAAAGTTTGCAGAGGGTCAAACGCGTACATATATGTATGTCTACTAGATCTCTATGCGGGGCAGGGCGGATGCGGGTCACGGATTCTTCTTCCGGGGCGGATGAGTGTCAGAGATTCTTCCTGTGGGTTGACCCGGGTTAGCGCCATTGTTCTCGCTAAGTGTAATTTGGGCGGCACAGTCTGGGGTTTATCTAGCATTTTCGTGGCTGGCACTTTATTATCGAGGTATAAATTTTAGGGCACCCTAAAGGTATTAGCCATAATTCGTAATCAGTATAATTTAATGATGCGGCATTATTTTAAGGAGGTAAAATGCTACGGTAAACAAATAGTTGTTTATCCAAGCATTTCTGGACCATAAAATCTGGACATACACCCGGTACATAATTAAGTTCCAACCCAGCACCTAAATCGAATCGAAAACCACGCAATTTTTAACCACAACTGCTGCCTGGCAGGCACCTTAAAGTGCCGGCCAGGCAACTAGATAAACCCCTGGGCACAGTGCCCCCCTATTGTAACAATGTCCTCTCTACTTTCTAAACATACCTAATGAAATATTATCTTAAATGGCAGAAGTGTTGCGAGTGAAAGAATTGTACAGTAAATAATCCCCTAATCCCGTAAAATAAACTCGGAATTCGCTGTCAAGTATCCACCCAAACATGTATTGCCTTTTTCCTTATTCCATATGGCTGTAAATATTTTTGTGCCCGCATTGTGTGCCGAGTGTTTATACCTATTATATAACCCTGGCGAGAATACTAATTAGCGCGGGTTGGTACGGGTTATTGCGGGTTGGGCGCGGGATATTGTGAGTTAGTTGCGGGTTAGTCGGGTTCATTTCATTATAACACTGGGTCTTGCTGGGCGGGGCGGGTCAATCACCAATAGTCTAATAGAAGTGGGGTAGGTGCAGGACCCGCATACGATCCGCGCAGAGGTCTAATTTCTGCTCGATAGAGGGAATATTGAGACCATGGGCCTTATTCACTAAATACTTAAACTTATACTTAACTTAAATTAAGTAAATACTTAGTTTTTGACTGAAAACTTAGTAATAATTAGTAATACTTAGTAAACTTTACTAAGTATTTGTCTCAATACGTACTTAGTTTATTATGGAATTACTTAAGTAGGATCGGAAGGTCACTTAACTCAATAATCATGGAATACCGTACTTACTCGAGGCGATTATTGTTTTTTTCGCCATTTTGGGACAAACCATTTACATGAATTTTCGAGAATATCGCACTTTGTTACAATTTATTTATTATAATCGGTTGATAATCTTACTAAGACTTATATTAGATAAAGATATTTACTCCGGGCAGCGGTAACAAATTTTAATTTGCTAATTTGGTGGTGATTATTCGAGGGGGTATTAAGGATGTGGCATATTGGTATACTACAAATAATTACAATGGAAATGACAGATACAGACTGTTAAACAATCATTAATTAAGGTTACAATCAGGTTTTTATCCAGGAAAAAATTACCCCGATCCTAGATTTAGTTTGAGCTCGTTCAGTTTTCATCTTGTATTAAGTCTATGGGAGCATCTTTCGATATTGTAGGCCTAGACTCGATTTTTGAACGCCTAGATTAAAAACCTACCAAATTACGCTCCTTTAGGCGCCTAACACACCTGGATAATTATCACCCTTGTATGCATAGTCGTTTTCAGAACAATAGGATATAAAACAATTGCTGGAGACATGTGGAATTTCAAGAGAATTGGAGAACTTCCTATTTCATTCAAATCGCTTGATTTTCAGAATGAAGACGGCTTGTGTATATTCTAGAGAAACACAAAGCAAAGTGGCACAAATCCTGTAGAGACAAGTGTAATAACACCAAGTATGAACGTATTCAGAAACACACACTAACAGAAGATATAGACACAACTATGACATTAACAGCTGATGCAAGAATATCAAAGCGTATATAACTTACAAGTAGCATTGAAAAAAACAATTTATCTTGCTTCTTCTGTGACAATGCTGTCAAACTTGGCGATCTTCATCATGCCTGTACATTTGGACTAGACTAAAAAATTAGGTCAGCAGCCTTACAACCAGGTTGAATCAAATCATTTTCATCTGAAAAATCAATCAATATTTGAACTGATTTGATTGAGTTATTCAATAGAAAATGATTGAACTGATTGAACTGCATACAATTTGAAATGATCTGAAACTGATTTGAAAATGAGTTTTGATCTAAAAGTGAGTTTTTGATCTAAAAATGAACTTTTGATCTGAAAATGATCTTTAAGTATATATTGATTTGAGTTGATCGATTTACAAAAGTTAAATAATTGAACTGATTGTACTTCCCTTGCAATTTATGATCGATCTGAAAATATAATGAACTAAATAGACTCATTAAATGATCTGTGACCGTTCACTGCTTACAACTAAATGATTCCCGTATGCTAGCAAAGTTAAGCGAAGGTGATGCAATGGCACTTGAAATATAATACCATTTGAACTGTTCGGTAGCATTATATAACCGCGCTAATACTGCTACCAAAAGTAACTTTTCTTCAGGAATAAATGAGAATGTTGTTAAAAAAAGCATAGCCTTTGCGAACTTGTAATATATGTCTAAGAGTATTAAAGTTGTCTGATGTTTCCAAAATATATTATAACAAGTTAAAACAGCTAGAAATTGATGAAGTGGCCCATTCTACCAGGTTAAAAGTCAGGTTCTTAGCACATAACCAAGGCCTACTCTAAGGGAAGAGAAATATTATTATTAAGATATGTAGATGTTGGAAGTCTCCTGACCGATAAATTTGGGGAAACAGAAGAAAACGACGCAGTTTGCTTAGCTAGAGCAGGTAATATAGTAAGACATAGACTCCTTAAGATAAGGACTGGAACGTCGCGATCTCGGGGTTTTAACTTGAGTCTTAGGGCTCCAATTATAAAAATTGAAAAAGCATTAGGTTTCCGGTTTCCAAATGTGATTTTTGGCATATAGGGGTAACTTTTGGCACCCGTCAACAATTTGAGGTTTTCACTCAAAATTTCTCACACCTCGACAAGTTATGACGTCATTGTCACATTTCGAGAACCCTGAAAAGTCACTTAAGGTTCAGGTATACTCTACAAAATCCCAAAATTTCGATAAACCCCAAAATATGGTAAATCTCGTTTTTATTGCATTTTCGGATTGTGTGGATACCCATGTGGACTTTGACGAAATTTCAAAGAAAAATTCCAATTATTTCTCCAGTTTGACTCACTTCGAGTTTTGAAAGAAATATTGGGGTTCTGGTTTTGGTTGCCGGTTGCAGTATACCATGGAAACTTGATAATTTCGGGACATTGCCACATATAGGTTTTATCTTATATTTGGATAGAACAGCATATATCGCATCTTAATTTCAAATATTATGGAAGAATATTGAAAACTCTCAATGATACAGACTTTTTAGTGTCCTCTACCTAAGCCACTGCCATAGGGGACACTTTTTTTCAAACCTCGCTATCTCCAAACACAATTATTGCCATTGCGGAAGTCATATTATGACTCATATACCACCTAGAAACAAAATCTCAACGGTTTTGGACAGATCTCAATTAGTTCTATCATATGAGTGTAGCGATTTCATTTGTAACTTTTATTTTTATTTTTATTTAATTTATTGATGATGAAAAAAGTGATGTCCACATTTATTGATGAAAAATTTGACTCATACGTGATTAAAAGAATTCTTGCACTCATATGATAGTTTAGGAGTTTCTTAATGCAATGCAGCAACAATCTACTCCTAATCATTAGCAGGAAAAAACCTATCCGTTCCGCAAAATACGATTTTCTAGAAAAAATATTTTTCACTGAGTTACCTAGTTCGAATATTATTGCATTTTTGCCGGTTAGAAGATGAAGTAAATCCGCTGTAAAAAATTTAATTAATTCGGGTAAATAGTTTTGATAGAAGTGCTCTAGAGTATACCTGAACCTTAATCGCACATAATTCGCGCACTCTAAGAGATAAAAATCTGAAAATTTAATAGAACATGCACATTAATGATGCGGACACTTTGGTCACACCAGATTGCCAATATGCTTACTCATTATCACATGATGACGTAATCACTAAATTTCACATTTCTAAATTTGACTATTTAGGCCTATTTACGCTTTATAATCAATGTTAGAAATGTATAAGAGGCACGCTAGTATCTATATAGATTGATGCTACAGTATATCTATATATACTAGTGCGCTTCGCTTGCTAGGTCGCTTTGCGGCAGAACCCAACCACACACCAACCGCTTTGCGGTTGGTGTATGGTTTATACACTAACATTGATTATAAAGCGTAAATAGGCCTAAATAGTCAAATTTAGAAATGTGAAATTTAGTGATTACGTCATCATGTGATAATGAGTAAGCATATTGGCAATCTGGTGTGACCAAAGTGTCCGCATCATTAATGTGCATGTTCTATTACATTTTCAGATTTTTATCTCCTAGAGTGGGCGAATTATGTGCGATTAAGTGACTTTTCAGGGTTCTCGAAATGTGACAATGACGTCATAACTTGTCGAGGTGTGAGAAATTTTGAGTGAAAACCTCAAATTGTTGACGGGTGCCAAAAGTTACCCCTATATGCCAAAAATCACATTTGGAAACCGGAAACCTAATGCTTTTTCAATTTTTATTATTGGAGCCTCTCAGACTCAAGTTAAAAACCCCGAGATCGCGACGTTCCAGTCCTTATCTTAAGGAGTCTATGTAGTAAGACGATATTTGTCTGAATATTCATTTACATTTGGAGGATCATTTGAACCACACTGTCAACAAAAGTCTGTTCCAACCAGACATGCGGTCAAATACATATGTATTTGTATTTGAAAGTATTTAAATACTTTTTTTCAAGTATTTGTACTGTATTTGTATTTTAACTTTATCTAAGGCCTCGGATCCCCTGGAAACTGGCGGGGCCATACACTTGCTATTTTGTTCTATTATACTCTTCCCAATTATCTATTATTCAAGACAAAGTTTGACTCTCTAGCTCATATACTTTCCGAGATACAGTGAGTTATGTGAATATGGAACTAAATGACATATCAATTACCATAACATTAATTGAAATTTTCCTACCCACAGGAAAATATTAGAGAATTGGGCAGTTATCAATGCAATGATATATACTATAAAAGTTAGTACTATATAGTAGCATCAATTGAATAGAGAGCTTTTAGCGATTCATTGTTTACTTTCAATACTACTGGAGTGACTTGTTGAAATTTTCTGGAATGTGTTTACATTCCAGAAAATTTCAACAAGTCACAGAGAGTCAAACTTTGTCTTGAATAATAGATAATTGGGAAGAGTATAATAGAACAAAATAACAAGTGTATGACCCTCTCCAGTTTCCAGGGGATCCGAGGCCTTATCTAAATGAGAGTATTTGTATTTATATTTAAATACTTTCAAAAAGTATTTAAAATATTCAAATAGTATATAAATACAGTAGAAGCTCGCAAACCGGGGCACCTTGGCGTTTCTGAAATATGCCCCACTTTGGGAGAGTGCCCCGGTTTGCGAGCTTATCTACAAAGCTAAATATACAAATATTAAAACAAAGTAACAAATCAATGAAAAAGCGTGCCCGGTTTGCGAGCTTTGCCCCGGTTTGCGAGCTTCTACTGTACTATCAAATATTAATGATACACTCATGATATGTTCATGTTATCATATTGAGGTAGATGAATATAAGTTTTTACCCAACATTACGGTGGCGGCGCGAGGGGGCGCCGCCAACTCGCTTATCTGATATAGGAGTACTTAATGATAATGCGGAAATGCTATACGCCCTGGACAGGGAGTCCATAATTAGCTGTTTTTCTTAGATGTCCCCCCGTATATTATTATAGGACAGATTATTTAACTAAGTTTGTCATTAAAAATATCGATTTTGGTTTGAATGTGAATTTTTGGAATGTTTACAACTATTGGGTGTGCCCCTCCAGTGCATTGATCTCCCCCCTTTCGCCCCCCCCCCCCCCAAAGGAGGCTGTGCTGGCTCCCCCCTGCCCAACAACAATGGCAAAGTCCCACTCATTGATATTGATATTCATTATTGTTCTAATATTTAGAGACGGAGGCGGGGGGGGGGGGGGGGATAGAGAATTTTTAAATATAATAACCATGGCCTGGTCCAGGCGGATCGTATTACAAAATGTTGATTAGCATCGGTTTTTGCAAATTGTATTTGTATTTGTAATTAAATACATTCCAAAGTATTTGTATTTGTATTTACGAATTTCACATGTATTTGTATTTGTAATTAAATACTTTTCAAAGTATTTGACCCCATGACTGTTTCCAACTCCCTTAATTACATTGATTAGTTGATTCTGGTAGGTGCAAATATATCAGAGAAGATTACTCCTATCTCTCAGAGACTTGCACTTACCATCGCACAACTTATTAAATTCAATAGCACCAAAGTCAATCGGGACCAATCTAAAACGGTTACTAACACGGCAATTGGTTCATTTAATGGAACTGGCATCTCATTGTTTCAACATCCAGATGTTTTGGGTCAAGGTCACATAAATTAAAATATATCATTCCAAGCTGGTTTGTCAACCACGTTGAAACCACTGCCCGATTTATAAGACATGTACACCCAATTTCTACCGACAAAAACAAACGCAACAGTTCCTATACGATTCAATTGTTCAATGAGTATGACAATTACATCAGACACATGGTTCTCTGATGAAAGTAAATGGCTCTAGCAGTGGTTTTTAAAGGACCCTACCAACAATTAGAGGCCCTCACCCCAACAATTACAGGCTCTCACTCTACATTTCATGATATTGAGTACTTAGCACGTTAAGGAGATACAATGGCAGATTTTTACAAATATACCAAAATGCCATATTTCATGTATTAGCATTTCCAAATATACTTTGACATGCCAGGTTGCCGATTCTGAAAGAAAAATTCGAAATTTGTCACTATTAGGACCTTTTTGTCCGCACCAAAGGTCAAAATCATCTTCGCATTAAATAATATGGCCACATAGCGGTGAATAATTGTAAATTCATGAAAAACGATAAATTTAGTTTAACCACTCCTAGCTATACTTTGACATGCTATCTATCCAAATCCAAAAGAAAAATTTGATTCGCACATTTTTTTTACCTTTTTGACGTCACCAAAGGTCAAAATCACCGTCATTTTATACAAATACATTCCGTTTGATTTTCCGAAGAGTGACCTTTGTAAAGCTCGCATATCTCAAAAAGTATAAGTCGGAGAGAAGAAAACTATTCCTCAAAAATGATCCTTATCAGTAGTAGATAAAATTTCGCCGCGTCGATTTTCAACTTTAATACAAAGTTATGGAGTTAATAATTATATAACGCCAATTTTCTGATAAAATCGAGCGATTATTTGAAAATATATAGAAAAAAAGAATCAAATCGATATCGAAAATTCTGTGTGGCGAAATCCCTTGTACTAATGTAGTAGAGTTAAACTTGCACTATAATAGAACTTACGCCTAATAGAGTAAATAGCTAGAACTTTTATTGACTAGTATGGATTCACTATTAGGCTATTTTACAACTATCAATATCTAATTCAAATTTTCATTTTAGAGAATCGTGATAATACTGTAATTTGTTCCTACTAAAAAGTCATGTCTAAAAACGCAATAATAATTGGGGGTTATCGGGTGTCGAAAATCTGCCATTGTATCTCCTTAAAAATTAGATGCCATTGAGAAAAATTAGAAGCCCATTTTGGGCCTCTAATTTTCCTTAAAAGAAACACTGGGCTCTAGTATGTTGTTAGAGATTCTCTACATGGTATTGATACGACAAACCTCTCATTGTCAGCATACTATGCAAGTAAGACTTTACGAATTCCTACAAAATATGCCTGTGCTATGTTGCCACTTTTTGAAGACTCTGCCCATACTGTTTGCAATGATAAGGCTTTCAAAAACTATTATTCAAGCTGCAGTGCAGTATTTAAATCAGGTCAAATTCCTGTCTTTGTTTGTGACCAACCTCTGTTTGTATTTGCTAAGCAAATTCAATGGACATGGAAGGAAATTTATGGTGAAAATAAGTTGGTAGTGATGTTTGGCGGGCTCTATATTGAAATGGCAGCTTGGAAAGCAGTTGGCACATGGCTTGAGGGTAGTGGTTGGTCAAATGAACTTACTGAATATAATATTGTCACATCTGGTAAAGCAGAGTCATATTTACAAGCATCATATTTGAAAAGAACGAGATATGCCCATGAAGTGACAGCAGCATCCCTTCATATTTTGTGTCACCAAGCATATGAATACTTTTTGAATAATCAAGAAATAGCAAATTATCAGTCGGTTGAAGCATGGTGTGAAGAAAGGGCTAACAAATACCCAATGTTCAAATATTGGTATTTAGTTCTGGAACAGGAAATTACTCCTTAGATTTGTCAAGTCTCTCAGAAATTGTGACTTTACTATGTATATGGAAGCACTCAAGTTACTCAAGCCATGGTTCTTTGCGTTAAATAGAACAAATTATTCTCAATGGTTATCTATAATGTGCGTGATATGCAGCTGATGAAGGAAAATCTCAGAAATATCGGTTCTCGTGACATTGAAATCAATAAATCACAAAGAGTGGAACAGTACAATAAATTCGTTCAAGACCGACTTATTGCATGCATAACATCAATCACAGATATAATCGAGAAAAACAAACTAGTTTTTTTCAAAGATCGAACTACAGTCGACTCAGCTTATTAGAGCCACCTCGGGACCAGGTTGTTTTGACCCGATTAAGCGGAGATACCTATTAACCGAAAATATTGTAAGCCAAACTGTAATTCTGTCCTATAAATCTGTGAAATTTTGACCCGATTAACCGGTGGCTCTATTATGCGGAGTTGACTGTATTAATACCAGGCTCTAAGTCTAACCTTTTACAGTATTTTGATGATAGGAATCTAGATTCTGCAGGTAACCTAACGTCACAGCATTACTCTTTGATGGGGATGCACTTGTACACATTCCAAAACCTGGTTCATACTGCAAAAACCTTTGAAAACTATTCTTGCAATGTTTTTGTTCCTCACATAATCCGATGGCTAGAAAGGGTATCGTATAGATGTAAATTTAGTGTTGAATACGAATATCGGCATAAAAAATGGATTTGACTTGATTTGGGGAAGTTAGATTAGTTCTAACACCTCAAAATGGTCCCTTGAGTGATCATTTATGACCGACACATTGGAATTTGGAGTTGGCACTATGCATATCCAAAATACACTATTTGCATTAAAGAACAAACCTAAAAATATTAATTGGGATGAGAACAGGGGTTTATCCAGGAATTTATTGGGCCACAAATCTTGCCAAACACCCGAACGCGGCACCTAAATATGAGTTACACTGCAAGCACCTCATCCGATGTTGGGCCCTTTAGGTGCCGGCCAGGCACCTAGCTAAACCCATGGATGAGAGAGTACAGTAATAATTCATTTGGATAAGCATAGAGAATATAGGAACTACACATAAATTTGGAGCAATTGAAATATACTAATGGAATAAAGTTAAATCATTAGAATAAAATCATACAGAATACTAGCTTTAGACTACAGGGTATTGGCTTCTAATTTATATTGCTAATTATTGAAATTGTTTCATTATGCCTCTTCTTCCACAGTATTCGGCTAAGTTAGTATCCAGTAATTCAGGATTTGTTGTCATCGAATTCCTCATTTTGTTCTTAGCCTGTCCCCAAGTACTCACAACCGTAACTACGAATTGGATGCTATGGTTCACAGTCAAATTAGTAAAATTAGCTGGAGAGATTAGATTATTTGATGCCCATTCATCAATTAAGTTTGTTGTTCCTGGTTTTATATACCGTTCAAAGATGGGAATTAAGGTAGCAGCTGATCGATCATCCAATGAAATCATATAAGCCTCTTTAGAATATCTGTCAATATCTCCAAAGACCCATTTTCCAGATAGTTTTTACCGCGATGGTATTTCCTTCTTCCGAATTTGCCATCATCAATCTCTACCACTCCTCTAAAAGTATTAGTACCAAAAGTATTAGTTGAAAATAATAACATACTATAGTACTATTGGAAATACTACTATAGTACTTTTGTTATAAAGTGTATTGTATTCAAAGTATATGGAAATTTATAATTTTGAATACAGATTCGTATTCCACGCATGCGACTTATAAATAGTACAGTACATAATAGATATACACGGGCGTCGCACGGCTTTGAAAACTCTCCGGCCAAACAGTTAAAGTGGTCCGGCCAAAACCGGATCCTCCTATATAATATACAGTAGAACCTCCCAGATCCGGACCTCTCAGAACCGGGCACCTCCTTAAACCGGGCAACATTTTGTATAAGTTCAAAATTAATTCGCCATTTTTCTGGGAATTAGCCCCAAATATAGTTTATCTTTGCAGATTTGTATGTCAAACATGTTACTAAAGTAGAACCACCCTTATCTGGGTGGTAAATATTGGTTTGGATTTGGCCATATTGAAATCTCGCTACTTTATATACGATTCATATTCGAAATTTATGAAATCTTTGGGTAATCTTATACCAAGATCAGATGTCGGAGGTGCGTATCAGGTCAGACAACAGGTATTGAGACATCAGAACATAAACACTAGTTTATTATACAATAGAAATTATGATTATTTCCGAGATCCGGGCAAATTCTAAGATCCGGGCACCCTCCGGACGAGGCTGCCCGGATTGGGGAGGTTCTACTGTAGTAAATAAATTAAAACTGGTCCGGCCATGGCCGGACGTGCCGGACCGCGTACTACGCCTTTGATATAGTGATAATGGATATAGTGATATATTGGATATAGTGATAATTTTGCAGCTTTAGGTGCGTCCCCGAGCAAATCCCATACAAATTTTATTGGTTATAGTGATATCATTATTGGATATAGTGATAATTTGTGTACATATTACACAATAATATTGGATTTTTGACCTTCCTTGGACCCCATAATTTCATATTTTACAGTATAAATATCGTTATCACTTGAATTTGATAAGGAATTTGATTATTCTTTTCAGAATATAAGTATTAACAATGTATACAGTCATATATTAGATGCGGTGATACAGTGGATATAGTGATATAATGGGTATAGTGATATCATAGACTACTTAATACTATGGACTGTCGACTCTCAATCTCGGGTCCATTGTTATCTCTAGAACTATTAAGTGTATTGATATTAAATGTATTATTGTTGAATAGGAAGTCGTATATGGTGATGCCATTGGTCGTATTGGCATATCTCAAATATATCTGGTTTTTGAGTTTTGCGGTTTTCACACCTTTCTATATATGGTAAAAATGTTGAAAACTCGGAATCAGTTAAAGTTAGACATGAAGAATGTATTATGGGCGAATGGGAAGTTGTATATAGGGAGTTTATTAACCCTATTGGATTATCTTAAATATTTCTAGTTTTTTTGTTTTGTCGTTTATGAATAATCTATATTTTATCCATATTTACTTAATATTTTTGAGTTTTTAGTTAGCTATTTACTAGCCACGTTTCAATCCAAAGATGCCCAGACGTTGTGCAGCATTTAATTGTCGAGGGAATTATAGTCGTAAACCTTACTCGCAATTAGTTAGCTTTCCATCAAATGAAAACGAAAGAAAAACTTGGATTGGTGCAATGCCCAATAATCCACAAACTTTAATTGGAAGAAAGGAAATTTGGATATGCGCTTCACACTTTGACTGCGATTGGGTAAAAACAAGAGGAGGGAAACGTCCTGCTAAGCCACCTACTATATTTCCTGGTGTTCCCAAATCATGCATGAAACAAAGTAAAACCATCCCAAGACCTACTAAATTTGCAACATCTTATGCAAGAAAGAAAATGGGAGAAAATTTGTTAGAAAAACTCGATAAAATCAACAATTATCAGAACTTTGTTAATTCTATTGCATCACATGTTACTAATTTTCGTTTTATTAATAACGGAAAGGATTTAACCATGTTTATGACTAACACACTTGGTAAAAAAGTTGTCCAATTTTTACATTTCCGAGAAGTCGAATCCACATTTGGATATTTACAACTCATATTGGCAGCAAAAAATGGATTTGAAGTGCCCAACAACAAATTTGATTTACAAAAGAATAACTTTCTACATAAATGGTCACAGTTGAGCAATATAATATCTGTAATTAATTGTTATCATCCATCAAATAAGGACTATTTATCAAAAGCTATGAAAGAGCTTAACAAAATTGAAGAATTACAAGATTCACCGAACTTTCAATTCATTCTGGGACAATTGGACCTCCTTTTGCCACAAGTTAAAGGACGCCGTTATACTAAGCATATCGTTATCCTTGCAGCCGAGTTACTTTGCATATCACCAGCAGCATACAGGTTGTTAAGAAATTCTAAAACCATTACACTACCAAGAGAAAAATTAATTCGAGAGTTAATGTCAAAATCATATCAAGACAACAATTTGGAAAAACTTTTTGAAACATTGAAGCCACAACAACGTTTGGTAAACATATTATTTGACGAGGTCAAACTTAAAAAAGCAATGCGTTTTACTGGGGGGCATGTAGTTGGTCATGCAGCTAACAAACCAGAAGAACTTGCAACTTCAGCATTAGTAATTGAATTAATATGTCATTATGGTGGACCAAGGTACATCATAAGAATTATTCCTGTAACATGCCTAAAATCTTATCAATTAAAAGAAATGTTATTGGAAGCTGCTTTTGTCGTAAGAAAAAAGGGGGGACACATTATTTCATTTATTTGTGACAATTGCCCTTTAAACCAGCAAACTTATATTCAACTTGGTGGCCCCGGAAGAGTTTATTTACAACCAGATGGACTACAAGTATTTCTTGTTTATGACTTTATCCATATTTTTAAGAATATAAGAAATAATTGGATTACCGAAAAACTTAAAGAATTATCATTTACAGTAAACAAAAAAGACTATGTTGCATGTTGGGATGATGTTATCAAACTTTATCATGAAGATTAAAAAAACCCAATTCGACTTACCAAATTATCTAACTGTTCTGTTCATCCAAAACCACTACAGCGTCAAAGTGTACCATTAGTTTGCCAAGTTTTTAATGATAAAACCCACGCTGCTTTTAAAGCACTCCAATGCAATTTCAATTTTCAAGAAGGGACACTTGTTTTCATCAATCTTATAACGCAGTGGTTTAAAATGATGAATGTTAAAGATAAATTCTCCTGCTTTCGACTTAAAGATGAATCTCGTGCTCCTTGGTCTGATAATTGCGGAAGTTTTGATGCTTTGCAAAAAATCTGTGAAGTAATTTCAAGTTGTAAATGGACTGGTGGGCGGGAACGGAAAAAGAAGTTGACTAAATTCACTGCTGAGGCATTTGTGACTACAACCATTAATAATATAGCTGCATCTAAATATCTGTTGGAAAATTATGATTTCCAATATATTCTCCCTTCTATATTTTCTCAAGATCCTCTAGAAAAGTTTTTTGGTCAGGCTAGACAGCGTTGCGGCGGAAATTATTACATCGATATTGAAGATGTATTATCAGCTGGAAAAACTCAACACGTTCACCAATTAATAAAATATGACATAATTCCCCATGGCACTACTGGTAGAAATTGTTCGGTCTGTGACTCAGATATTGAAGAAACTGACATACAACTACTACATGAGTTGAGTGTCGAAGATACACAAAATTTGCTAAATTCAAGTGATTCATTAAAACATAAAGTTGTTTACATTGGTGGATTTTTAGTTCATAAGCATGGACAACCTGATGTTGATGAAGGAGAGGTATCATCAGAATTTTTAAACGAGCTTAATCGAGGTGGGCTATCAATACCCACTTTAAATACAGTCTTTTTTGTTCATTGTGCAATAACTGCTCACGAAAACATTCCTGAATTTAGACGAAATTGTACCATATACTTCAAAAAACTTTTATCATATATTGATGCACCTATTTCCCAAAATGAGAATGCATGCCAAACAGCAACCAACGTTGTATACAAGGCATATGTATTAAATAATAGTGACACTGAGAGAGAATTAGGTTGCTTGAGACGCAAGGAAAAGCTTTCTAATAACACTTAGTATTCTCAATCCTAAGAATTCATTATACATACGTATTTTTCATTTTAATTACTTTTTATCAAAGAATTGTTATGTGAATATATTTACCCTTGCATTTATTATTAGTTAGTTCCGTCTGACATTTATTTTAGTCTCTTTTTAGCTTAAGTATAAAATATAAATCTATTTTAATGAAAGATTACTAAAACTGCGACTATAAACAAAAATCTACAATCGGTTCCGAGTTATTAAGATTATTACCATATTAGGAGTGCGAAAAGGAAAAAAACAAAAAAACTAGAAATATTTAAGATAATCCAATAGGGTTAATAAACTCCCTATATACAACTTCCCATTCGCCCATAATACATTCTTCATGTCTAACTTTAACTGATTCCGAGTTTTCAACATTTTTACCATATATGGAAAGGTGTGAAAACCGCAAAACTCAAAAACCAGATATATTTGAGATATGCCAATACGACCAATGGCATCACCATATACGACTTCCTATTCAACAATAATACATTTAATATCAATACACTTAATAGTTCTAGAGATAACAATGGACCCGAGTTTGAAGACCCGAGATTGAGAGTCGACAGTCCATAGTATTAAGTAGTCTATGAGTGATATATTGGATATAGTGATAATTTGGCCACAAATCAGATGTCCCCACCATTATCACTATATCCAATATGTACTGTATATGCTTTCAACTCTATTAATATAAATTATGCTGAAAATTATGTTTTTTTCGGCACCATGTATCACTTTTTCATAAAGTGATACATATAAGATGGGGAACTTGAGGCAGTAGTATTATAAGAAGATAATTTTCAACTTATCAACAGTTAATGAGTTGAAAGTTTCCACTTTGGATAATTCGGATGCGTAGAATAAGAATCTGAAATCATAATTGCAACATCCCATATAATTTGAGTATAACACACTTTAAAGATAAAATAATATTGTATTAATTTCAATGCAGTTGTTTTGGAGTACGAATACTTTTGAGAGGGCAGTGTATTTAATTTCAATAGCATGCTGCATTATAATTCATTCAAATAGTCTAATTACATGGCTATATATATTTTTCACACATAAGTTAATATAGTAGGGATTTTAATTTAAGAGCTGCATGGATCATTGTATTATATAATTGTACAATAGAAGTTTGATTAAATAACCATATCTAAGTGTTTAATTGAATACTGTAAAATTCTTTTCTGTCAAAATTGATGTGATTTGGCCCCATTGGAGTAGTATATTTTAAGGAGGTTCGCGGCATGCAAATGGGTAAATTTGTGTTTGGAAATGGCATTCCCGCATGCATTTTGACGAAGAAGATTGAAGGATATCTGCATATGGAAATTTTTGGAACATTTGCATACCTGCCAACCGTACAGGGATTTGAACCATTTTGGATGTTTTATACAGGCGTACAGGGATTTTTAATTTACTAATTATGAGTAAATATTGCCTAAAAATGTCCACAGTGATGATAGTATATTCTGTCATCATTCTGCATTGACCACATAAGGCATAGACTACTTTAATAAAGGACTGTAGGCTGCCAGCTCGGGTCCTGGAACCTGGGTCCATTGTGTCTTATTGATATCCCGTAATCCGCAATGCTAGACACAGGAAATGTATTATTGTCGTATAGGAAGTCATATTTTGGGAGTCCATTGGTAATATTTCCTTATCTCAAATATTTGTGGAATATGATTTTTGCGGTTTTCAAACCTTTTCCATGTATGGTAACAATCTAAAATTATCGAGTTCAGTTAGAGTTAGACATAAGAAATGTATTATTGTTGAATAGGAAGCAGGCATGGGGCCAAGCCCCAAAGGGCTTAAGCCCAATTTTGAGAGGGCTTAAATCCGGACTTAAGCCCTTTATTAAGGACTTGAGTTTGGACTTAAGCCTTTTTCAAAAGGGGCTTAGAAAAGGGCTTGGGCTTAAGCCCTTCTGATAAGGGATGGGCTTGGACTTAAGCCCTTTTGAAAAGGCTTGACCCCATGTCTGATAGGAAGTCACATGTAAGGAAGATATTGGCATATTTACAATAACTAATTTGCAGTGCTCGATAAATTAGGTCGTTTGTTGGCGGCAGCTAATCCACCATAATTGTGGATTATTTGACCTTGTGTAGATTTTTTTGCATTATTTGTTATTAATATTAGTGTTGTTTTACGGCATCAGAAGTTTGTTAAGCCATCATTGGTTTGTTAAATATGACATAAAGGCACAAGTTGGTTTATATATTTATTCAAGCGTACAGTATATAATTCAATGTTTTTCCTTTTCCAAAGTGTTATTTTTATATGTAAGTGTACACTAATCCCAGGACGAGCGAGCGCATCGAGCGAGAAAAATTTTTGGGAGGTGGATAGGAATTTTCGGCAATGTACAGGGAAAAATTGGAGCCCTGTACAGGGATATGACGCAAATAGGTTGGCAGGTATGCCTTTGGGAGCCCTGGTTCAATGATTCGCCTGAACCGCCTACAGCTACGCCTCTGGTAATCTTGATCCTTTAAAAAATGAAAGCTCTTCAATAAAAAATCTGTAAGTACAAGGTTTTACAGAGCAAAGCTACCTAAACATTCTAGGCCAGGAAACTAATGGTGTCTCGTATATTTAACACTATTATTTTATTTCAGACTGTTCTTAGTACTCTTCCAGTTCTAACTTTAATGCTTTCTTTTATTTGTCAAGAATTGATTGAGCATTGGATAAATACTACATAATCGAAATTTGATAGTTTTTGTTTGGAATATTAAATATAGAACTAATTTATCTATACCCAAATTTAAATACCTAGTTAAGCAATATATTTGAATATTTCTTCCCAAAGTTAACAAATCAAGCTGACTAAAGAATTAAATTCTAGAGTTGTCCCAGTATGGATCTAGTAGCTTGATTTCAATTCGTATAAATCGATTATAGTGCAGAGATGCAGCGGTCCGGAAATTTCATGGATCAGACCGGACCGTCATGATTTTTTTCTGGACGGTCCGGACCGGTCCAGACCGTATGTTCAAAATATTGGATCGGTCTGGACCGGTCCAGACCGATGAACCAGTCCAGACCGTTATATCTCTTATTTGTACAGTTACAAACCGCATAGTAGAGTGGCTAATTATATCCACTTGTATTTATAAGATACTTATTACTTATGTGCTTCTAAACAATGGGAAATAACGGATAGGAGCCTGATCGTTTGTCCAATGTAGGATGAGTCCAGACCGATGAAAGGTCCAGACCGTTATATCGTTAATCTGGACCGGTCCAGACCGCACTTGAAAATAAGCGGAAGGACCGACCTGAGACCGGTCGGTCCGGTCCGGTCCAGACCGCTGCATCTCTGTAATAGTCTCTTTCAGTTGTTATTGTGCAGGATAGAATGCCCGACTCACGGACTCAGACTGTTATTTAATTGTTTGAGAGTAAATTCATGCATCTAATTTGTTATTTGTATTTCGTCAGTCAAATCAAATCTATTCTTACATTGAATTGAATTTATTTGATAATCAATCATTCTTAATCTAATTAAAGCCCAAAGTTAAGGATCAACAGCTCAAAAAATGTCGGGATTCCCAACTAAACTAGTGAAAGCTAGAAAAAATGTTCAATAACTTCGGAAATTTGTAGTTTATAGATTAAGTTAGATAAATATGATATACTTAAATAATTGTTTGAGGAACTAAATATTAATTCTTATAGTTATTTACATAGAAGCATAAAGGCCCCGACTACAGTAGAGCCTCTGAACAACGGACACCTTGGGACCGGAACCGTTATCCGTTATTTAGAGGTTGTCCGCTATTTAGAGGTTGCTTTTCTATTATACATATGCTAAATAAATAAATCCGTGCCACGAGGGTTGTCCGTTATTTAGAGGTTGTCCGCTATTTGGAGTGTCCGTAATGGGAGGCTCCACTGTATACTCATGATAGAGATTGTGATTAGAATATTTTCGTTTGGTACCCTATAAACTACAGCTACACAAGAATTTCAGGTGAATCTGACCTCTACTTTTGCTATAGCGACCTTTTTAGAGCTTGGGAATGTGTGAATCATCATAAAATGTCACACTTCAAATAAAAGGAGCGCGCCTGTTCACAGATTTTGTCCAAATTGGTTGAGACCAACAGTAAACTAATGAATGCATATGTAATTCGGGAAAGAACCCTAATGTAACCTTTAAATACAAACTTACAAAGTTACAGGTTGAACTCAAACTTGGTTGGACTGCCAACTTTCATAATATTGGACAAATTTCTAGCTTGGCAGTAGAAGTCTGACTTCAAAGGGCTGTAATTGAAAGTTTGCATTGGAATGGTGTAAATTTAGGTTCACTCCTAAATTACATATTCAAATATGCTACTGTATGAATAACAACTTGATTGCAAGGAAATTAGTAAAGTGCCCGCCGACAAACTTTTTATTTCATTTGAAAAAGACACCTTTCATGACTACCTTCACATTTCTGGACTTATAATGGTCGCTAAAGCAAAAATAGATGTCAGATTCACCTGAAATTTTCAATGTAGCTATACTTTATAGGGTACCATCCAAAACAATATAATCTCAATGTCTGACGAACTCAGTGGCCCGTGAATTAAACTATTTAGTAAGTTACCACTGGAATGGCTATATAACAGATTTCCGATTTCACCGAGGCCTAGTGAGTCCAACTACTAGGAAAATGAAATTATTTTGCAATCTTGAGTATAGTGCGACCTTAACAGTAAATTAACATAAAATGTGGTAGTCTTTTATTGGTAATTACCGTAAAGTATGGTCAATCCATAACAATCATTGCTGAGCGGAATGGATATATGTACATACTTCGAAATAAGTCAGTTAGAGTAATTGTTCATTATCAAGCTATTTCTAGAATGAATTATGTAGTATACAGGGGAAGGTCCAGGGTAGCGCCACCTCCTGGTGGGGAAATATATTTCAAATAAAAACTTGAAATCATTTTGGGGAAATTTTGGAATGATGAACAAATAAGAACGAACGAATAGAAAGTATTACTAAATATATTGATTTGCAAGTAAAGAATCAGATCATATATATATTGTAATGGGCATAGGCGTTGAATTCATGGGTGCGGCTGATAGATTCGCCCCCCGATTTCTAAAACTTTCATCCATATTTGCAGGGGCGTAGCTAGAGTTTTTGAACTTGGGGCGCACAACCGGCGCACAACATTAACTGATGGCGCATTTCTTATATTGTTTAACATATATTTTACATCCCGGGGCTCGTTCTTTTAGGCTCGGATGGATTAATCACTTCATATTATTTCACAGTGTAATAATGGTTATTCTTTGATTGTAAACATTGTTCCATATTTCATAAAATTTATTAGAGCTTCAACGCCAATAGGCAATAGAGACAATAATTATGAAATTATATCACTTAATATTTAATACCTTAAACGAAACTTGCAAAGTTTCCCATACAGGGCCGTAGGAGTAGGTGCGGCAGGTGCGGCCATTGCCGCACCAATAATTTTGGTGACCACACAGATATTCGGGGACACATTTAAGTCACCGACAACAATAGGAGCAGCATAATGGTATTGGTAAACACCAGGGTTGCCAATCCAATCCAATCGATGTAAATTTTGGCAAAAAATATCGATAGCCAATCCAATCGATGATATGATCTGATAATCCAATCCAATCGATATCGATAAAAATCAACGATTATTTATCGATTTATTTATATATTGATTTTCAGTTAATAATTTAATGATTTTCAGTGAATAATTTAATGATTTTCAACGATTATTTATCAATTATCTATCGATTACTTGTTGATTTCTATAGATAAATTTACAGATTTTTTGCGCAACCAATCGATAATCCAATCAATACAATAATCCAATCAATACAATAATCCAATCAATACAATTTTGCGCAACCAATCGATAATCCAATCAATACAAAATTCAGCAATCGAAAATCGATAAGTTCTCTCGATTGGATTGGATTGTCAACCCTGGTAAACACAATTGCCACAGGTGTGGCATAGGTGCTTCTACCACCGGAAAACTGTTCGGTACCATTAAAATGTTTCGTATTTGTAACCATTACATTTTTAGCATACTTGCTACACTTCAATAAAAGATCTTTGTATTAGTATTATGTATTTTTTGTATTTACCTTAGTTGAGTATCTTAAACCATAGAGTAATTCGCGTATATAGTACAAAATATTCAAGTCTGTTTATAATACATATGGTGACGTCACTGCGCACCAATAAATGTTGCCGTGCTACGGGCCTGATATATATATATCAGAAACATATATATTAAATCTGTTGATCTATCCAAATTCCAAGTGGGGGCGCCCCCCTGGTTACGCCCTTGAGCGGGAGGAGGCATTTATTTTTTCTATTAAATATTGGATATTATTAAAGTGTTCATTCACTTACAAGAGATTGACGATGTCTTTGACTAAACGGTATACAGTGGAGCCTCCCATAACGGACACGGGACACTCCAAATAGCGGACAACCTCTAAATAACGGACAACCCTCGTGGCACGGATTTATTTATTTAGCATATGTCTAATAGAAAGCAACCTCTAAATAGCGGACAACCTCTAAATAACGGACAACGGTTCCGGTCCCAAGGTGTCCGTTGTTCAGAGGCTCTACTGTAGTTAGGGAATTATTCGATCACAAAAAATTAGACGCTATCCTGATCAGGCTTTCATCTAGGCAAAATTTTCTGCGCGCCTAGATTAAGTTTGAGCTCGCTCACACGCGCCTAAAATACTCAATTTGTATTACGTCTATGGGAGCATCTCTCGAATTTCGCGCGCCTAGAAAAATTTCTTTCCAAAATTACGCGCCTGTAGGCGCGTCGCGTACGCCTAGATGAAACCCTGATCCTGATCTAGACGTTATCTCGATCCCATGCGCCTCAAGGGGCGCATGGGAACTAAGTGGGGGCGCACTGGCGCTCCCAGGCGCCCCCTGGTTACGCCCTTGCATATTTGTACAAATGCTGTCAATATCTCAGAGGTATTTCTATATCGATGCAACCTTGACATGCACCTTAGCCCCAGTTCATTTCATGTAAACCACCTCGATTATCCTAATGTCTGGTCCCAATGTGTTAGTATTATTGAGGTATCACAGATTTGTGAAATCTTGATTTAGTTTTTTGCCAGTTGTTATTTATAAATTAGTTATAAATTATTAATTAAAAGTATCATCAGTTTAGTCTACAGGAGAAAGTTTTAATGCTTCAGAGAGATTTCACAATAAATATGAAAATTGAATAATTAATTTAATATAGACTTCTTAGAAATTACAGATCAAAATTTCCAAATTCTCAAAGTAAGAAAATTTGAATTTGCATTTACCCTATATATTGTCTTGTGTTAGTACTTAGTTATATGGCAAAGAGAGCTAATGAATGTGGAGAACAAACAGGTATAAACATATTCTTTTCTAAGAAAAGATAGTATACTGGAAACATAGAGGAAAATTTCTCCTCATCTACACAGGACAAACAAATAACTGATTGAGCAACTAATTCCGATTAGACTGGACATCGAGGCATAATCTAACCCAATGCCGAAAGCATCAAGTAGCCACTCAGTAAAAAATTTTCGTTTGAAGAATTTCCATGGCTCAAAATTGCGTAAGACATCAAATCTTTATACTGTATTAGTTGTCACTGGGCATATACCAATCTTATACTAAATGCACCCGACATGAACATAGTACCTAATTCGCCTTTCCCATGGAAGGATGCAGACTCTGGTTGGAATAACATAAAGAAAGGTCGAGATGGAATAAATAAGCACAATAATAACCATATCTATACTATTAAAACACAAGGGTGTATATATTTGTTTGTATGTTCAGAGTTGATTGAAGAAACTGGACGGTTTCCAATTTTATTTTTGGCATATAGGGGTAACTTTTGGCACCCGCCAACAAGTTGAGGTTTCCACTCAAGATTTCTCTCACTTCATCAAGTTATGACCATAGGCGTCGTAAACCGCCCGGGTGCCCGGAATGTCCGGGCGGGGCGAAGGGATTGTCCCCATGCTACTAACACTATACTCCGAGTTTACCCGGAGTTTACCCGGACATTACCCGGAATTTCCGGGCGGCCCGATGGATTGACCTTTGCATTTACGACGCCTATGGTTATGACGTCATTGTCAATTTTGAGAAAAGTGAGAAGTGCGAAAAGTCACTTAATCGAAGAGATAAAATTTTTAGAGATAAAAATCTGAAAATTTAATAGAACATGTACATTTTTTAATGATGCTGACACATTGGTCACACCAGATTCTCAACATCCTCACTCATTATCGCATGATGACGTTACTACTAAAATTTCACATTGTCAAATTTTATTATTTAGGCCTGTTGTATGACGGTTTACTTACCATGACAGTTTACTTACCTCTATTACTATAACCATTATTAACCATGGATACTTTCTATCCATTACGGTTTACTTACCGTCTTTGCTATGGCTTCACGCTTTATACTTCCTATCACACGTCTACACTTATAAGGATTCACATCTGAAATTCTAATTGAAAAATGTCATTATAGTCAAAAATATTTAAGCTAATATGGAAATTATTAAATGCTATGTTGATGCAATGTTAAATTATGATATGTAGTAAAATTAGAATCCGAGACGTGAACCCTTATAACTTATAAGTATAGATGTGTAATAAGAAGTATAAATTGTGAAGCCATTGGAAAGACGATAAGTAAACCGTCATGGATAGATAGTATACATGGTTAATTATGGTTATAGTAATAGAGGTAAGTAAACCGTCATACAACATCCTATTTACGCTCTATAATCAATGTTAGATTTATATAAACCACACAACATACGCGAAGCGGTTGGTGTGTTCTGCTGCGAAGCGATCTAGCTTGCGAAGCGCGCTAGTTCATATGAATTCTCAATTTTCTTTAAACATTGAAATAAACGCTCATCATCAAAGGTTTGCACTAGGAAAGGCTACAATTCCCGAATATACAATCAACAGAACAGCATTAAAGGCAGTGTTTGAAAGTGTTAAGCTGTCCCCGGGGGAACAAGATTTAGCTCTCCGAGGACATCGAGATGAGGACCAAACCGCAAATTTGAATTGCATTATAACCTAATTGGGAAATCAACCCAATGTTCAAGAAGTATCTAATATCAGAGAGCAAAATGAAATTTATTTCTCTGGGCATTCAGAACGAAGTGCTGAAGATTATTAGTAACTCGCTACTAAGGAATCTGATCACTCGTGCCCAGAAGGAGTATATTGGTCATTCTGTCTTCGTTTTTGTAATGCACATATGGAAAGTGAAGAGGTTTTCTTAGGTATCCATCATACCAGCCGTTTAAATTCGGAAACTCTACTCCATCTTGTGAAAACATCACCAATTAGTTTTGGCCTACAATTTTCTGGCATTCGTGGACAAGGTATGACGGCGCTTCGAATATGTCAGGCAAGAATAACGGCTTGCAAGCTAAAGTGTAGTGATCGACCGAAAGTTTTTTTCGCCGAATATAGGTTTCGACAAGATACTAATACAGTGGAAGCCGCTTAATCGGGACGCCTCGGGAGTAGGAATTTAGTCCCGTTTATCCGGTTCTCCCGATTAACCGATATACTTTATACTATTTGATACGAATTGGTTTCCAAAGCCTCGTCCCGAATAACCGAATTTCCCGATTAACCGTCTCCCGATTAAGCGGCTTCCACTGTACCTATTATTATTATAGCTGTGAGGAATTATAAATGTAATAAAACCTAGTACTTAGTTATATATATGATATTAGTAGAAAGCTTATGTATCGTCTCAAATGTAAACCATGTAATAATAGGTAATCAATGCAGGCATTGACGCATAGCATAACATTTTGTTAGGTTTGATCTTAAGGAATGCAAATCATTAAATACTATATAATTGCCGAAACCATAATTCGGCGTCATTTGCCGTATATTCGGCCGAAACTTATTTCGGTCGATCACTACTAAAGTGTCATCTGAAAATTCTAAAGTTTTATATTGGTACTGCCTTGGACATCAACTCAATTTGGTTTGCACTAGTGGATATTCCTGAAGTTGTAAATGCACTTGAGAGAATGAATGCTGTTGTTCACTTTATTAAGAATTCTCCCAAAAGGTGGCAGAAATTTTAGACGATTGTAGAAGAAACAAACTTAAATAATAATCACATAAACCAGAAATTGTTACGCCCGCTTTGTCCAACACGTTGGCATATGAGCATAGGCGTCGTAAATGCAAAGGTCAATCCTTCGGGCCGCCCGGAAATTCCGGTTAATGCCCGGGTAAACTCCAGGTATAGTATTAGTAGCATAGGGACAACCCTTCCGGGCCGCCCGGACATTTCCGGGCACCGGGGCGGGTTACGACGCCTATGTATATGAGGCTTCCTGCTGTCGATGCTTTCATAATACACTATGAATCAATACTAGGGTTTCTTGAGTCGATCAATGACGATGTATATGAACCAGTTAAGAACAGGGATGAGGCATTATCTTATTTACTTGGGCTTGAGACTTTTCAAAATTACTTTAACCTTTGAATAGTTCAAAAGTTATTGGAATTTGTTCAACCTATTCACACAAAGAGCTACTGCTGGCAATGTTAGAGACTTGGTAAACACCCTTGTACTAACCCTCATATCTGAAGGACAGAATACGAGCAATGCTGAAGCACTATTTGAATCTGTAAAACTAATCACCATCCAGGATCTAAGACTTAACTTTCATGCATTTCCTAGGGCAAAACGTAGTGCCGCAAAGTGTAGACCTGTTGTGTGGTATTTTGAGACGCTGTGGTATTTTGAGACGCCTATATGATACACTCTATACACCATGGATGTGCTATTACAAATTAGACTGTGGTATTTTGAGACGCTGTGGTATTCTGAGGCGCAACTATACAAGGTAAATTATATCCACTCTAACTATAAGTTTATTGAACATTTAATGTTATACCTAATTATTAATTAATTAATTAATTAAATTGTGAATTTGAGACTTAGTATAACTAGTGAATTCTGGATTTGCTTTTCCAATCTACAGTGGTATTTCGAGCGCTGGTAGTGAAAATAATTTTCCACTTTACAGATAATTGTAATCCACTTGCTTTATTAAAAGAAGGTGTTTATTAATTAATACGTAGTAGCAACTCAACTTTATTTCATTAATTGACACAACAAACATCTAAATAATAAAGTATACAAATTATTCTAGTTTCCAATGATATCCCTACACTTCTCGGAACCCTCCAGCTAAGTCTCCATGTTTCGCAGTTTTCTACTTCTCCCTAATTTTTCTTTTCAAAGCATTTCTCTCATCCTGCCATACTCTTCTCTCATTCTCCAGGGATACTCTGCTCTTAATTAAAAGAATCAATTAGTTAAAATTGTTCGACTGCATCTTGGCAGCTCGATCTGCTCTTCGGCTGATTCTAAATTTCTTCTGTCAACGTCTCGTCCACATAAATCATTGAAACCATCCTAATTCAATAATTCCTAAACTGTAACGTATTTATAGTTTCTAAGTTTATACATCTTTGATCAAATAGAAAGACTCACGAAGTAATCACGAATATCATGTGCATTGTCATTAAATTTGATGTAATCCGAACTATTAGCTTATATTCTTGAATCAAATTCCGGAATTAAATGGAATGCGTTAGTTATTTATCACTTCCGATTACAAGAATGAGGAACTGGTTCCCAAAACGATTACTAAATTCGATATCTTGCAAATCTTAATTTTTTTCTCTCTAAAGCATTTTGTTGGCTAAATATCATATTTATAATTCTTATAACTGAAAGATTTAACTCTCTAATCCACTTGCCTTGAAAAAGACAGGATCTAGTCAAGCTATATGCATTTTCCCTTATAGATTAATTAATTAAAAAATACCATTAATTAAAATACTAGTAAAGCACAACTTTATTTAATCTTATTAATTAACAAAAAACACATTACAAACTAAAGTCTAATACTCTTCTTCTAATTAAATAATTCTCCACTTAATCTGAATCTATATCCCCCATTCGTATTATCGTTTGTTTTAATTTTCTGATTTTTTTTTCAAATGCTTTTTTTCGATTTCCCATTCCGCCCTTTTCATATCTAGATACGCTTTGTGTTCATCAATCATTTTGCATGTCTCTTCCATCATGCTCATTTTTTTTTCTTCGTATTCTTTTTGCATCTGTTCAATAAATTCAATATAGTATCTATCTGAAGAATCCATTATAGCTGTAATTACTTTTGCATATTTCATGTGGTATTTATAGTTGTAAGTTGTAAATCATTGTAGCACAAAACTGAGTCATGAAACATTAAAAACGTAATATGGGCCAAGTGCACACATTGTGGAAGCTTATGAAACCTGTGTAATTTGGGCCATGTGCACACATTGTGGAAGCTTAAAATGCTTCCTAAGTAACACGATATCTAATTTATCAAACTACTAGTTTATTATCTTATTTCTCCACTTTGTTTGGCTACAATACATACCTTATTACTCCCTGATTATATTTTTGATTATAATATATATATGTCTAACTAAAAGCAATTTATATTAAAAATTTACTTTTATCACCCTGTTATTAAGATTAGCCACTATTATGCATTGATATCTTTTATTAATAAATTTAATGGGAAATATCAGAGTAACAGTTTCAGAAAGATATAATAAATATACCACATAACTAACGTGTAAAGGATATAAACTAATCCATCAAAATTCACAAATTCAGGACGGGAACTACTTGTTCTGGCTTGTACAATGTTCAGGCTCGATTCTTCTCGCAGAGTAATAAGATAAAATGTCTTGATAACTGCCTGTTAGTAAGCTATATGGAAAGATAATTGATTATGCTGTGAAGTAGTGTTAATTAATTAATTGATTAATGAATAAATAGTAGGTTGGTCCCTCAGGGCTGCAGCTAGCTACTAAAGAGTAGTTTCGCTGTGAGTGTACTTGGAACACACTCTGTACCTTTCCCCAACCGCGAGCCTAACGGTTGAGGGATATCAAGAGCTTACCTGAGAACACCAAACTTATCTCTTGACACCATTGGCAGGACCTAGGCTCAGGACAATTTACCCATTACATGAGACTGAGGGTTTTTATTAAACAGAAGATTTAATAAAAACGATGATAACACAACGAAAGTTTTAACTTAGCTAACTGAAAGAAATGGAAATTTTGGCTAGTTATTATCTCAGTATTCCACAACAACAACCAAATTATAGCCAGACATATATACTGAATTAGATACTCTTTTTTATGGCATACGACAGCGCTATATAACAATTATTAATTAATATCGTTTCTAGCTGCTGTACCTAGTGTAGTATTAGTAAATTAATTATTCTATTTCTTTTTAATAAAAACCAGTTTGCTTGTAAATTGTTCTAATTTCCTATTATAATTTAATCGAGAGTTCGCTATATGTTTATGAAACTGGATAAACGGAAGAATTGTCTTTGGAAATTTTTGTTGATCTAGTTCCAGGTATTATGAAGAACCCTAAGAAGTGCGAGGCGGTTTTCTTCTGTTTGATTTGCTCAAAGTTGATACTATCCATTGCTGATTGCTGTGTAGAAGTACGAGATTCATCAATACTAGTAACTTCTTCTTGGGGAATGTCAAGTGGTGGAGAAAAGATGTCTGATATTTATTCAATATCATCGAGTTGAGGAATGAATTCGCTCATAATAGCATCATCTATTGCAAAATCTTCTTCAGTGTTGGACTGCAGGTTGTTAATGGTCGATAGAAGATCTTGATGCCTGGACTCTCTTCCCCACATAACCTTGAATGGAGTTTGTCCATGGGACCTTTTAAAGGTAGAATTCATTGTTATTGCAGCAGCTTTTAGAAGATTTGTCCAATGATCCCCAGTCTGGATCTCCATTTTGTTCAGTTTACTAAAAAAGAACTTTCATAGTTAGTATATTATCCTAAATCATGCATTCGAAATGTTGTTATCATTTGCTAGTTAACTAATAACACTACCTTTTGAGAATCTTATTATGTGCTTCGACTAAACCGTTAGCCATCGGGTGGTATGCACGAGTGCTACGATTTTCAACTCCTAATTTCCGGTGAAATTCCTGAAATATCTATGAATAATACAAGCAAAATTACTATCGAATACGTACTAATATTCTTAGAAAGAAATATTTAGCAATATTTCACTGAAAATATTTGATTAGAATGTAGAAAATTATTATGCAACTCACATTACTTGTAAACTCCCTTCCTTGGTCGTGTTGAATAATATCGGGTAATCCCATATCGAAGTAGATATCCTTAAGATTCTGGATACTTCTTCTGATGTCTTCAACTTGAGAGCGCGCACTGCAACGTATTTGCTCAGATAGCAAACAGTGACTAAAATGTGTTTATATCCATCTTTGCTCTCAGAGAAATCACATACATATAAGGTCCATCCCTATATGTTTCCACGTTTTAGATGGAGGTGGGATTGGTCGGAGCTTCTTATGCGGTTGTGGTGGCAAGGCCGCTGTCATCTGACATGTATGGCAAGTCCTTACCTTTAGTATACAAGAAAGTAATTATAATATGGCATTTTTTAATAATTTTGTATTAGTTACAGCATCGATATCTAATTACACCATTATATAAAATTCGTAAATGGTTGATTAAAGTTAACTGAACATTATAAAACTAAATATAAAAACAATTTGGGATCTTGCGAAATCATGTTAGTTGCTATTAGTCGTCAAAATAAAATGCTTTACAAATTAGACAATCTAAAACTTAATAATTACGATTACAGCACATGGATGATTCAACTCAAATGTTCCACTAAGACTGCATTCTAATGCTATTTTGGGATGTACGTACATCAATTAGAATAGAAATATAATAGAACTCGATTAAGGCGTACCAGCCTTGGGAAACAAGACAAAGTACGTACTAACCGAAGGCATGTCTTATCCGTATGCATAATCCACAGGTCGAAATGCTGACTTGTTGAATTGTGTAAATAAGATATCAAGGGTATACAAGTCTTCAAACATACTCAACGATAATATAAAAGTATTTTGGTTGTCACGTACTCAGACAATCAAAACACTAACGGAGTTCTGCTGACAATTTTCTAGAGTACGTATTAGCAGAATTTATTTGGGAATAGAAATTGGTACGTCTGATTCCGTGATTCGAGTATGTACTGTACTGAATTGATAATTGTACTGAATTGATAATTGCAATGCAATTTACCCAGTAATTGTAAAATAAATCAAATGAATATATCTACATAACATTACAAATTGATTTTAATTGAAAATAAATCGAAATAATAGTAGGTTAAGGGTTAATAATTTAAAATTATATAATTGTTAGGAAATAGGGAAATTTTTCGTACAGAAGTCAAAGATTAGATTGGTTGAAGTTGCAAAATGAGGACCAGGGTGATCCAGTTGGCTATAATTTGAAAAGTAACTACTTTTTCCTATTTTGAGTAAATAAGTTACCCTTATTAATTAAGCAATTTTAATTCGAAAGACATCAAATACAAATTGTTCAAATACATTTCATTATCATATTAACTCACATAATCTCGAACGTCAATGTGAATGCCTGTCCATGTGTATCTTTGCTGAACTGAATTTAGAGCGGCGTGAATCCCTGGATGACCAACTTGGTCATGGAACCTTTGATAAATATCATCCAACTGAGACTTCAATGGAACTTCCAAATCTGTTTCTGTACCTCCCAGTTTAACTCTCTAAGGAGAAGATTAATTAAAACTATTAAATCAAATATAGTAGAACCTGCTAAGTAATAAGGACCAGGAAAGGACAGGGCAAAATGGCCGTTATAGACAAGTAACCGTTATGCAGTGGCTGTTAATTAAAGAGGATCTACTGTATTTTTAATTAATATATAAATAATGGGATTATTTATTAGTATAGCGAGTCATTTTTGGGGTTAAAAAAATCTCACCTTGAATAGTGTGTCGGATTCTGCAATGAAATAGGAGGACAGTTTTCTTTTGTAATTCCATCTTGTTTGCCGTGAGACTTGTACTGTCTCAGGATATTTTTGTTCGCGGAGAAACTGAATAATTTCTTGATAGTCTTCTGAATTCATTTGAAAATCAGAATAGAAATGATTGATTATTTGGTTTGGTTTGATTAGTTTGTTTGATTGATTGATTGATTGATTGTGTTGTGATAGTTGTAGACAAGGAGAGTAATGTAATTTACCTTATATAGTTGCGCCTCAGAATACCACAGCGTCTCAAAATACCACAGTCTAATTTGTAATAGCACATCCATGGTGTTTAGAGTGTATCATATAGGCGTCTCAAAATACCACAGCGTCTCAAAATACCACACAACAGACCTACTAAATCGATTACCCAAGATCAGGTAAAGACCTATTTCACATGTCCCTATACGTCTGTAATGAAAATTGGTGCAAAATCTTTATTAAAGCGCTACTCAAAGAATGACCTGACAATTGTTTAGTTATTACGTGATTTGTGAGGAATAAACAATTGCTGATTTAAAACTTAACTGAATAGTTGAATTTTTATGGCAGTGATATAAAATTTGATTGTCTAATATTTGAGAGGCAAAACTGATTTTCTCGACGCAGAGGAATGGGAGTTCCGTCTACGACCACGACTTTGAGAAATCTTGCAGAAGAAGTTGCACTCAAGTGGATGATACCAAACTTACATATGCTATGTCCGAGTACTACTTCCGAGCAGTGGCGGACACTAGGGGGGGCGAGGGGGGCGGTCGGACCCCCAATAATTTCGAAAGACTAAATTGATTGGGGGCACTGACTAAGAATACTGAAAGTGTGATGAGTCCCAACTAATTTCGCCCCCCCAATATTTCGTCAAGTGTCCGCCACTGCTTCCGAGTAGGATTATTCATTTGTCTGCCATGATCATTCAATAGTTGGGAGTCAGAAAATCAACTCCATCATATCAAATTGTTGGATGATGAATTTTGTTAGGCATGTTACATAATCTAGGAGAAGGGATCATGACAGAGAATGCAAAATAATTTAAATAGAAGAAAAAAAGGAGTAAATACGTAGTGAATTCTGAATGTATAATTGTACAGTATTTTAATCATTATTAGCATTGATATCACATCACTGTGAACATGATGTAATTAACAAAAAAACTAATTTAAAGTAAATGATCGTCCGCCAATGAGTCAAACATTTGTAGAGCTTCTGGATGTCGCCATTAAATTGAAAATCAGATATACCTTCGTATTATTTATACGAATCTGGGCAAATTGTATAATGCGACAAACATATACACAATTAGTTAGTTTTTCCGAACTCTACAAAAGTAATTGACCAAATGTGACAAATGCATACATTGTCAATTGAGATATAATAGTATACTATAGTATGTTGTATTTGACAAATAGAAACAAATAAATAAGCGGTAGCGACCTCTAAAAATGCTCCGAATACCAACAAATTTTACAATGAACATCTTCTTTGGTATATAAATTTTTTTAGAGAGTGGCCAGTTGAGAAATGAGTGGTACAGTAGATGTCGGATATAAGCACACCGGTTATAAGAACATATCGGATATAAGAACACTATGTTGGAAAACGGTTGCCATCTACCCTATATAATTTATGTCGGTTATAAGAACATGCCGGTTATAAGCACATCAAGTGCAGTTCCCGATGATGTGCTTATAACCGGAATCCACTGTATATAAACGTATTATTTGTTGGCTAATAATTAGGGATATTGGTTGCCACTAATAAATTATTATTTAATGAAAAATTCAACTGTGCGAGTATTTTTGGTATGTGCGAGTATTTTTGGTAACCTGAAGATAATTATAGGGGGGCTTAACCACCCTAAAGTTCAGGCTTGTATAGGATTATAGGTCAAGTACTGTGATATACTTATTTAATCTTTACCTGGCTAAAGCAAATTTTCTATTTACACATCAAATCAAGAAATACTATTTATTGCCTGTGAAAACTGTCCTAATTTAATTTCCACTTTAAGTAGTAAATTCCACTTTATGTCTTACTATTAAGAAGAACTTAGTATAATTAATTATATACCAACAATAACTAATATAACCTATAATTTTTCAGTTACGATTTTCAGCACCTCTATAAAAAATTTTTAATTCCGCCGCCACTGCATTATAGACAAATCATGGCGATTAAAACTCATTTGATTTCTCCTGCTTGTTATAAGTATCTTCAGAGTTTAAAATGGATCTCTCTTCCTCATGTTCATACATTAGAGAAACTGTATACTTCATTTGTCTTGAAAACGATTTGTGTGCATATCTTCGCCATGCCACATCCCTCCTTAGTCCAGAGGAAAGAAATGTCACAGTTCAAATGGATGAAATTCATGTTAGATCTGATATTTCTTATTAGGATGGAAGAATATATGGTCCAAACTTAACTACTGAGTTTTTATGGTTGACGAAGTGCCTGGCTATTTTTGTTAGCTCCTTTGGTCCTATTGTGTAGGTGTAGATTTCGAGGTATCTTGTTTGGTTTGTAGTGAATGAGGGCTTGTGTGTTTTAATTTAGAAATACATGGTTGGGGGCCGATCGTCGGTATTGTGTACATAGGCGCAAAGTTTTACAAGTCTGAGGTCAAAGTTTGGGGGGCGTGGAGCGAGTGTAGCGAGCGATTCTTTTGGGGGTTGGGGGGCTTTCCCCGGAAAAAAATGATTGCAACAAATGACATCTTTTTAATGAATTATACGTATATTTACAATCCTAAATTATATTGAACATTTTATTTTTTATCCAGAGGGCACGATAACACGCGCACCATTAATATTGCCCTCCTTCAACTTTTTGCGGGGGGGGGCGCACGCTCCCCCGCGCCCCCCCCCCCCCTGTTTGCGCCACTGATTGTGTAGGTTGGTGTTAGGCTGTAGCTGTGTTGAGTAAAGGTTTAATAATTGTAATAGAAGGAAATCGTTACATATGGTCTCTAGTTTAGATAAAAGCTCATGTATCCAGGGACGTTGCCAGGATTTTTCATCTAGGAGGGGCATAGAATTGTTAGAGGGGGCAAACATTATATTTGTGTTAGATCTAGCAGTTTACGCTACCAAAACTAGGCGATGAAGATTAAGCGTTCTAGTTTAATGTTCTGCAAAGTATTAAGAGTAGCCTACAAAAATCAATATATTAACAATAATTTTGCAACACCAGCTAATAAATACTACACCTAAACTACCAGCTATAATGACAGTAAAGTCAATTTTTACAGGTAACAGGTCTAAATTATAAGTTAGAACAAACAGATTATAAGTTAGAACAAAAGTTGCCAAAATAACTTGGAATATCTTACAAGGCGCATCTAGATTACTAACAGTCCATTCCTGTCAACCGTACAGGGATTTCAACAATTTTGGATGTTCTGTCCAGGGATGTAATAAATTTGTATATGGATTACTAGTTGCTTAAATTATTGATTGTTTGTCGAATAATACATAAAAAATGCCTAACCCTAAATGTTGCATTTTGTTTTGTGTAAATTAATACCCTATTCAAGCGTACACGGATTCTCTGTACAAACTATATATTTCAATATAATCTGCTCCCCTAAGTGATCATTTTGATTTAGACTAAATGACATGTTCGTATGTATATCTTGACACACATAATAAAATGCTTTGGTTAGTGTAATTCATTTCAATATAAGTGTAGATTTACGTTTTAGACGAGCGAGCTAACCGAGCGAGAAAATATTTTGAGGTGTCTAGGGATCTTGACCAATGTATAGGGGAAATAGGAGCCTCGTACAGGGATATAACTCAAATGCATTGGAAAGTGTGAACTCATTAAATTGAATTCAATAGTATCAATGAATCAGAGGAATAAAATATTTCAATATATTTTACCAGGGGGGGCAATGCCCCGGGGCGAGGATTTCTACCAGGGGGGGGGAGTCATTGCCCCCTTATGCCCCCTCCCGTGGCGACGTCCCTGCTTATATCTCTCGTTTATTAAATTCATTCGATGAACAAATGTTTTTTCTTGATTTATAGTTCTCAAATTAATGTAAATGAACGAAGTGCAATTTGAGGGAAAATGTTTGCACACCTTTGACAATATACATATTATTGTATCCAATTAACAGCCGGCAACTTCCTTAAATTCTCGAAGGTATCAATTTGGGACTTTTTTGACTGTCATTGGACCAAAAAATGTTTTCCGCAATTATAGCTCTTAAATGAATGAAAATGATCGAAGAGCAATTTCAAGGACGCAGTCTGGACAATTTTAACGATTGTTAATTTTTATCATCTAAAGAAACAGTCTGGCAAGGTCCTTAAACTTCGAGTTTATCATTTTGGGAGTTTATTGAGAGTCATTGGAACAAAAAATGTTTTTTCTTGATTCATAGTTCTTGAATTAATGAAAATGAACGAAGTGCAATTTGAGGGGCGCTGTTTGCACACCTTTGACGAAAAATAATTTTTATCTTTATAAGAAACATCCGGAAACATCTTAATCAACAATATATTTTCAATTTGGCGCAAATAAAATCATCAGTTATAGGAATTTATTATTGTGCAATTTAACGGTGTCCTGGTAATCAATATTTTCATTACTATGGTAACTTCTATTGAGTATATATTTAGCACTCCTACTCCTGTGGTCTAACATTTAAATTAGAATTTTAGAAATATTGTAATTTCATTGTCAAAGTAAATTCTTGTCTGAAGATTGAATATTTTAAATATAGAATATTAGCGTCTATCCTCCTATATAACACTATTCATATGTATTTGGAAAATATATTATACTTGTTATAGAATGTTCAAATTCACAACATTGCTTCTACTATGTCTATTGTAATTATTCTACGTTCTCAATTATATATTTTATGCTTTTCGGTCCCAATATTTTTTATCATGCCTCCGGCGACAGAAAAAGTGTATATTTTGCTCAATCTGACTATGTTTCCTTATTATATCTGTAAATAATGCAGATTTATGAATTAAAAAACGTGCGAACTTTAAGATAAGTATCATTTATTATGTAGAAAATTTTTTAGTATTAATCTATTGTATCTTTCTCAATAGAGTCGGGCATTTAGTCAGGCTTCAGGTCAATCAAAATATTCATAGAAAAATGGTACTGACCGGTTGCAATCATCTGGAAAATTGTTTTATAGCATATTAAACTTTTCCTTCGGACTTCAAATGGATTATTGATATTTCTAGGAAGTTAAAGCTAAGCTCTCGCATATTAATTAATTTCAAAGTTTATGCTCACATCAAAGGAATGACACCACCTTATATGGGCATGTGAATTTATAAAATTGTGACCATTTGGATAATGGTCTCATTTTTTCTTCCAATGTGTTTGCAATGGGATATTGATGTGAATAGATGGTTAGAGCTTAGCTCTAGAGTTAAACTTCAGGAGAGAGGAAATTAGCTGCGTCATCAAAAATGGGCACATTACATGCCCATATATGGATCATTTTGAAAACGGTGCGTGTTAGGGTCACGAAATGTATTACTGACGGATAGGAAGTCGGGTATTATGAGCATTTTGATACGTATAATTTGATTCTAGCACCTCGGGTGCCTGAGAAAAAAAAAATTGACAAGAAAACGTACCCTCGAATGGGATTATATGCCATAAAGTTTCAAATTTTCACTTTTTAACTATTTTTTTTTATCAATTGTGGTTTATCTTCGTTATTGATTGCTTGGATAAAGATAGGTTACCACCAATCCAACCAATGTTGATCAATTCAGTCAAGAGAATCGTTCAAAGTGGTGAAACCAGTGATTCGCTGTGCCAAATAGCTTATAACTCTTAAAATACTGTTGGAAGAGACTCAAAACCATGTACAATCGTTTGTTATGGTCCTTTTGCAGTAATTGGCCAAGAATTAAAAAATTGCGTTGAGTGTATTTTTATGTAGATTTCACATAAAAAAGGTGTGGGTCGAGCCCAGGGGCGGTCTCAGGATTTTGCCAGCCCGGGGCTAAAGATCAGCTTTTAGTATCAATCCGGGGCATGCTCCATGTAATTATACTCAGGGGAATCCGGGGCAAAATATTTTGACCCGGGGCATTTGCACCGGAAGCCCCCCCATGGGACCGCCACTGGTCGAGCCTTAAGGGGTTTGAATCAATAAAAAACATTTTAGGTGCAATGACTGTTAAAAAACACGTAAATAAACAAATTCGGAGTTTTAACGACGTTCCCAGCAGTTTAGTTTCATGCTAAACATTTAATATCTTTGAAAATGTACTGAGAGAACATCTAGAATTAGACTTCGTTCATTTTAGAGATATCAATCAAGAAAAAACATTTTTTGGTCTAATAAGTGTTAAAAATTCCCAAATTGATAAATTCGCGAATTAAAGACATTCCTGTCTGTGTATTTTCATGCTGAAATATATATACAGTCAAAAGTGTCCAGACAGTGCCCCTAAAATCGCACTCCGTTCATTTACATTCATTTAAAAGCTATCAATCAAGAAAAAGAGCTTTTTTGGTCGTATGACTGTCAAATAGACCCAATTTGATAGATTCGTGAATTTAAGGAGGTTTCCGGCTGTTTCTTTTGGTGTTAAAAATTAAATATCGTCAAAAGTGTCCTTGAAATGGCATTCTGTTCATCTACATTAATTTAAGAAAATTCAACAAGTAAAAAATAATTTTGGTGGATTGAATGTCAAATAGACCCAATTTGATAAATTCCGTAAATTAAGGTAGTTCACGGCTGTTTCTTTTAATGCTAAAATTATTTTTCGTCAAGTGTCCAAACAGTCTCCTTGAAATTGCACTTCGATCATTTACATTCATTTAAGAACTATAAATCAAGAAAAACCTCTTTTTGGTCCATTTACTTTCAGAAAACTCCCAAATTGATAAATTCGTGGTTTAAGGACCTTACGACTATTTCTTTGATGATAAAAATAATATATCGGAAAAAGTGACCAGACGGTGACGCTGAAATTGAAGTTCGTTCATTTACATTCATTTAAGAGCTATTTATCAAGAAAAATCCTTTTTTGGTCGAATGACTGTCAAATAGACACAATTTGATAAATTCGTAATTTAAACACGTTGCCGTATGTTTCTTTTCATACTAAAATTAAATATCGTCAAAATTGTCCAGACTGTGGCCCTGATATTGCACTTCGTTTATTACATTCATTAAGAGTTAGAAATCTTTTTTAGTCCAATGACTGTCAAAAAGCACACAAATTGATAAATTCGTGATTTTAAGTACGTTTCCGAGGGTTTCTTTTCATGCTAAAAATTATAAATGGTCTAAAGTGTCCAAACTGTGCCCTTGAAATTGCACTCTGTTCAATTACATTCACTAAAGAGCTATCAATCAAGAAAAATCCTTTTTGGTCAAATGACTGTCAAATACACACAATTTAATAATTTGTAATTTAAGCAAGTTGCCGATATTTCTGTTCATTCTAAAATTTATATATCGTCAAAAGTGCCCAAACAGTGCCCCTGAAATTGCAGTTCGTTCATTTAAATTCATTTTAGAGCAATAAATCAAGAAAAATCAATTTTTGGTCCTATGACTGTCAAAAAACACGAAAATTGAAAAATTCGTGAATTTAAGGACTTTACCGATGGTTTCTTTTCATGCTAAAAATTATCTATAGTCAAAAGTGTGCAGACAGTACCCTTGAAATTGCCTTTCGAAAATTTACATTGATTTATTTAATTTAAATCCTGAAAAAATGTTTTTGTCCAATAACTGTCAAATATATCTCGAATAAATAAATTCGTAGTTTATGGACGTTGCCTATAGTTTCTTTTGATGCTAAAAATTACTTATCGTCAAAGGTGTCCAAAAGGTTCCCTGAAATTGCACTTCGATCATTTTCATTCATTTAAAAACTATAAATCCAGAAAAACCATTTTTTGGTCGAATGACTTCCAAAAAACTCCCAAAAGATAAATTCGTGAATTTTAGGTCAGTTCATTCTAAAAATTCTATATCGTCAAGTGTCCAAAAAGTTCCCCTGAAACTTCACTTCTATCATTTTCATTCATTTAAAAACTATAAATCCAGAAAAACCATTTTTTGGTCGAATGACTTTCAAAAAACTCCCAAATGATAAATTCGTGAATTTAGGATGTTCCCATCATTTTCAGTTCATTCTAAAAATTCTATATCGTCAAAAGTGTCCAAACTGTGCCCGTGAAATTGCAGTTCGTTCATTTACATTCATTTAAACTCTTAAATGGATGTATATGAACAAAGTGTAATTTCAGGGGTATTGTTTGGACACCTTTGACGATGAATAATTTCTAGCATCAAAGAAACAACCGGCAACGTCCTTAAACCTCTAAATCTGTCAATTTGGTAGTTTTTTGACAGTCATTGCACCAAAATAATGTTTTTCTCAAATTAAGATCTTTAATGATTGTAAATGAACAAAGTGTAATTTCAGGGATATTGTTTGGACACCTTTGAAGAGAAATAATTTCAGGCATCAAAAGTAACAACCGGTAACGTCCTTAAATGGTGTGTTAACGTTGAATAATTTCCATACAGTAAGAAGGGTATCAACAAACTCAGGAGTATTCTTTCTATATTCTGGATAACGCAATTCGTTCTGGATAGTTATAGTACAGTCATTTTATGAGAAAATAAGGCTGAACCTCGGACAAATTGCAACAGAAAATGTATGACCTGTTTTAAGTTCCTAGGTGTATCCCATTTAACATATAAAAACTCTTAAGGAATCCAAGTAGGGGAAAGTAATAAAATTGAGGTCGCCGATTTTATTCCCCTTTTGAAATCGCCGAAAGTTCCCTGTTAGGTGAAATTTTACTTTCTTTTCTAATCTACTTATAATCACCAGATTTGAACTCAGCATTAAAATTTCAGTAATTTGATATGTCATGCGACCATATTTGGAGTCATATTTCCCTGGCAACCCCAAAATATCTCAGGAATGTAACAACATTCCATTCCTTTTATAAAATTTCCTCCAATCGAGTGACACCTCTTTCGACTCCTCCCATCAATATGAGACTAACTAGACAAAATACAACTTTCGGAATTGTGAATTGGTCATCTAGACTTGTGTATACACGTCTTTTGTTTTATATGGAGCCCTAACTCAATTTGAGGCTCGGGTTCCTTATTTGTTTAGACAAATCTGAGCCTTCTTTAAAAAAGTTCCTTATTTAAAAAAGTAGTACGATATTCATGGTGCAGATTGTTATTAATCAGAAATTTTGCTAATTAGCATGGAAGGATGTTCGCTATGCATAATTTGTAGCAAACCTACAGAAGGAGGGCGGCCTTCAGTTACCATTGGTGAAAAGGGGAGTTCAGCATCAACCGTGCAAGTGATGCTCGAAATGATCAAATTCACTCATTACCCGGACAACAAGTTCATGAAAATTGTCGAAAGGATTATTGTAATCCACAGCAAATATCCAGAGTATTTAAACAAAAGAAGCAAAAAGAACTGGAATCCACTACATTCCTTGACAACTATGTACTTCGTTCAGCAGTGGGAGAGTTCCACTTTGCTACTGACTGTCTATTCTGTGGGAATACAGTTAAATTTGTGGGTAAGAGGAAGAGTTGTGATGAAGTATTTAGAGTAAGGACAATCGAATTCAAAGACACTGTTTTGAGAACCTGCCTTGAAAGAAGTGATGAATGGGCAGCTACTGTACAGTCCCGTATTCTAAATGTGCATGACTTGCATGCTGCAGATTCATTATACCATCAGGTGTGCAGTATCAATTTCGGTACCGGGAAGCAAATTCCTTCCATTCATCAGATCAGCGAATTCAAATCCAAAAGACCCAAACTAGGAAGGCCACAAGACGATGTAAGATATAATGCATTTCGAAAGTTGTCAACTTTCTAGAAGAAAATGATGATCAGGTCACAATTAACGATCTTATTTCCCTTATGGAGGAAAATCTTCAGGGTTCAGGGTTTCAAGGATACGGTTACAAACACTTGAAACAAAAACTCAAGGAGCACTTTGCCAACAGGATGATCCTAACTGAAATTAAAGGAAAGGAAAGTGTTGTTACTTTAATAACCTCAATCCAAGCTATCCTATATGACTTTTATTCTCTCAAGAAAGCAGATCATAGAACAGAAAAAATCAGATTCATTGAAACTGCTGCAAAACTTCTAATGGAAGACATCAAAGAAGTACAAATATCTCACGATGTCTATCCTTGTTCTGAAACTTTCAAGTCTGATAATGAGTGCATGAATTTTATTCCAGAAAGCCTCAGACTTTTCTTAAGGGGAATTACTGTTGGGAAGGATGTTCGTATGAAAACTGCTTCTATTGGGCAAGCGATGATGCAAGCATCCAGACCACGAGTCCTTCTAGCTCCACTACAAATAGGGTTGGGAGTACAATTGCATCATCATTTCGCATCACGTTTCCTTATCGATACCCTTCATCATCATGGATTCTGCTGCTCATACCAGGAAGTTCAGATGTTTGGGAGAAATGCAGCTGTCTCGCTTGGAACTGACATACCTGGATATACTACTGGCTTTGTACAGTATGTTGCAGACATTGTGGATCATAACATCCAAACCCTGGACGGCAATAACACATTCCATGGAATGGGAATAATTGCTGCTATTACTCCATCAATTAAGACTAGTAAACCCATCCGCAGAGTACAGGTTACTACGAGTGCTATATCCTTGATAGGACAAATTCCGATCTTATATCATAGGGAAGAAAATCTTGGGATGACTGAAGTGACATACCGGAGGCTAATATTTATGAAAGCACGAGATCCCACGGCAGATCTTGACCTTCTCTGGAAGACGTCTATCCTGTTTGCCTCGTCAAGGCCAGGATGGTCAGGGATGATGCAATTGGTACATCATGGTACCCACCCGGGAAAATCATCAGTCATGTTCCTCCCGGTTATTGACATGAATCCTACTAATGTCACCTGCATTTATTCTACATTGAGGTTTGTGTGTGAACATGCGGGCCGCCATGATGTGATACCTATCATAACGTTTGACCAACCACTCTGGTGGAAAGCTCTCATGATAATTGTAACAGAGCATGTGGGAAGTGATTTGAGAAAAATAGTCTTGCGTCTTGGAGGATTTCACATGGAAATGAGTTTCTTGGGCTGTATTGGACATCTTTATGCCGAATCAGGGCTTAAGGAAGTGCTGGAGCTCATCTACGCGTCCAATGCAGTGGTGCACATAATGACTGGTAAGGCAATTGCACGAGCATTAAGAGCTCATATCATTGTCGATTCAGCACTTAATGGCTTGATTCTGTCAGATATTCTTGATGTACCCTTGCCTCAGCACCCTGGAGAAACAGAAAATATGGAATCTTTTGAGACCACTGATGCGACATTATCTACATTATGAAATGGAAATCCTGACCTGAATGAAGTTAGTGTCTTGTACAATAAACTATTTGATGGATCTGTCGATGCAGAGGAGGTTTGCAATTCTGTTGCGCTGAGTAGAATCAAGGACCTTATCAAACGAAAATTAGAAACCTTGGAATTATCTAGGACTGCCACACTCTGGTTGCAGTACATGAGTATGGTGGATATCCTTCGCAAGTTTATAAAAGCAGAGCGTACTGGAAACTGGTTATTGCACCTTGAGGCTGTTTCGGAAATGCTTCCCTTCCTAGCAGCATCTGGACACAATCTCTACACGAAATCAGCCCTTGTTTATTTGCAACGGATGCACGATCTAATGGTTGAACATCCAAACATTTACCAGCAATTTGAAGAAGGTTATCATGTAATTAGACGAAGTGATCGTCTATAGGCTGGCTTGTCTCCAGATCTAATCATTGAACAGGTGCTGATGAGAAGTATGAAAACTAGTGGTGGCCTAACTAGAGGGCGAGGAATGACAGAGCAACAACGTCTAATATGGCTGCTCTCCATGCCGGCTTGCGCTGAAATTAACAATGTTATGCAGGAGCTAACAGTAGTAAACTACAACACAGGTGAGCAGTATAAAGACATGGCAAATGCTAGACAAGCACGTGACATGAAAGAGACAATTACTGTCCTACTTTTCTCAAGGAAAGAAATCCCTTCAGCTCTTATCAAAGCTTACGCAATATTTCAACTGGGGTCCACGCACACAGAACAGTTGATGTTGACAATGCGAAAGCAATTGGAAACATCATACTGGACAACATGGATGGACACACTGTTGCTGATTACACATTCAGAAAGAAAGCTCAAGCGATCACCTTGGGTACAAAATCTTCAGTGAAAATTGATGGTGACAGTGTACATGTTGATCCTCAATTACTTTTCCAAAGATTGACCATTGTTGCAAAGGCATTATATAACCTTGAATCAGTTTTCAAGTACGAGCTGTGCAGCTATCCACCAGCTCTATACGATTCCTCTATGCTCCTAAGAGAGGCACAGAAGCCAGCACTAGCAGATGCCATTTGGGCCCTTCTAAAACCTGGTTCTCTAGAGATTAAAGGTGATATCCAGTACGTATTGGATGGTGGGGCACTAATTCAGCGCATCTCATGGTCACGAGGCTTTACATATAGAGAAATATGTAAATTGTACACCCAGTACGTCATAGTGAAGTATGGACAGGCAATTGTCGTGTTTGATGGTTATAACGGAATATCAACAAAGGACATGACACATCAGAGAAGGAAAGGGGGGTGTACTGGAGTAACAGTGACGTTTAATGAAGATATGCACCTCACAATGAAGAAGGATCAATTTCTGGCAAACACAACTAACAAGCAACGATTCATCACACTACTTAGTAACTACCTACAAGAGGTGAATTGCCAGACATATCATGTAACAGGTGATGCAGATCTCCTCATCCTTCAGAAATCTGTGGAGTCTGCGATTACAACCACCACCGTTCTTATTGGGGATGACACCGATCTGATCATTCTACTTATCTACCACACCAATCTTGAGTCGCATGACATATTCTTCAGACCTGCACCTAAGAAGACTACAAAGATTCCACGTGTATGGGATATGAAAGCTGTCAAGATGCAATTAGGACCTGATATATGTACTCACATCCTCTTCCTACATGCTATCCTCGGTTGCGACACTACTTCCCACCTCTATGGCATAGGGAAGGGAGTTGCCCTTAAGCAATTTAACACCAACAGCAATTTTCGCAACAAGCCAAGGTATTTGACACAGAGTCAGCATCCATAAAAGATATCGTAAAGGCAGGAGAGAATGCTCTGATGTGTCTTTACAAAGGTAACCATAGGGAAGACCTCAACTCGCTCCGATATAAGCGTTTCTGCGAGAAGGCCGCAACTAGCACTTCACATGTGCAACCACAGAGTTTACCCCCTACTTCATCAGCAGCTAAGTATCACAGCCTTCGGGTTTATTACCAGATACAGGAGTGGAAGGGATTTGGCGATAAAATTCGACCAGAAGAATGGGGATGGATTAAGATGAAAGAATTTGTTCCCGTACAAACTGACTTGGCACCAGCTCCTCAAGAACTCTTACGGGTAATCAGATGCAACTGCCAGTCAGATTGCAGTAGTTTAAGATGTACATGCAAAAAGCATGGAATGGAGTGCTCGGCAGCATGTGGGAATTGCAGAGGGGCAGGATGCATCAATTCTAATCAGATTGAATTAGATGAAGAAGTTTCTTTTGAACTATCAGAAGATTCCACGATTTAAGAGTTTGAATAAGTTTTATTCCGTTAGAATACTTTTTCACCGGAATATGACCAATTCACAATTCCGAAAGTTGTATTTTGCCTAGTTAGTCTCATATTGATGGGAGGAGTCGAAAGAGGTGTCACTCGATTGGAGGAAATTTTATAAAAGGAATGGAATGTTGCTACATTCCTGAGATATTTTGGGGTTGCCAGGGAAATATGACTCCAAATATGGTCGCATGACATATCAAATTACTGAAATTTTAATGCTGAGTTCAAATCTGGTGATTATAAGTAGATTAGAAAAGAAATTAAAATTTCACCTAACAGGGAACTTTCGGCGATTTCAAAAGGGGAATAAAATCGGCGACCTCAATTTTATTACTTTCCCCTACTTGGATTCCTTAAGAGTTTTTATATGTTAAATGGGATACACCTAGGAACTTAAAACAGGTCATACATTTTCTGTTGCAATTTGTCCGAGGTTCAGCCTTATTTTCTCATAAAATGACTGTACTATTAGCACAGATATTGTTAATTCGTTAACTACTTTCAAAACCCTTTTGACATTTTGACGCTCAAAGCTAGACGGAAAACAGGACTTCATAGTCAAATGAGGAGCTAACTTGGCTAAACATGTTCTTTCTGAATTATATAATTGACGTACATCTTCAAAGGATGCACAACCGAACATAAGGGGATCACAATAATTAACTATAAAATTTACCAAATTTGGAAAAATGAAATCTTTCAGATTTAACCAGTTATTACGAATTCTTTTTAATATGTCTACAAAATCAAATGTCAGAAAGAGTATTATATTGCTGTCAAATTGGTGAGACACGTTGGTCTACAACTTTCCATTAGAGGAAAAGAATTTAGACAGATTTACATTTAATGGATAATTATCAGTGGAAATGACTTGCACCTTTTGACAGCAATGCTCGATATCTATTATGCAAGATTTAATGATTGGAATATCTTTTCAACAGAGATGGATGCACAGGGTAATAAACGGTAAATACAAGACCTTTTTATGTAAACTAGAGACCTTAATCGCGAATACAGTTCTCGTTGGATCATCAGGAGTTAAGTTTGGAACATATATTAATCCACCCCTATAGGAAATATCAGTTCTAACATGAATTTAATCCATTTGAACTATGACATTTCTTTCCTCTGGATTAAACCAGGAAGTGGCATGGCGAAGATATGTACAAAAATCGTTTTCAAGACCAAATGAAGCATAGTTTCTCTATTGTATGAACATGAGGAAGAGAGATACAGTTTAAACTCTGAAGATTCTTATAACAAGCAGGAGAAATCAAATGTTTTTTACTTGCCAGGATTTGTGTTATGACGTTGTACCTTCGTCTGTTCTTGGAGCTAAATGTATTTTCTAATTGACCCAGTATGAATTCCAAACGCGGTAATTCTGAGGAATCATTATTATGTCATTATTAAGTAGTAATTACTAGTAAATCATTGATGACCTCCTTAATATGCTCTTTGGCTCGAGGAAAATTAATCAACTCCTTAGTATTTTTATAACTAGAGTTGTTTTTCAAAGCAAGTTCCTGCAAAACAGATTCAATTTCTCGGATCTCACTAATTGCAGCAATGGGAACGGATATACTCTGTCCATTAAAATAGGCTGAAGTGGGTAAATAAGCATTGATTTCAAGGTACAAATCTACGGAGATATTTTTCAGTCATTCAAGTCATTAGCGAGAATACCAACTATTAGGTAAAGAAATCGAGGTTAACTTATCTTTCAAGTCCTATAGAGAGTTTACCACAAACTTCTCTTTCTCTTGACTCTCGGATCTCAAGCTGAATTGTAGTGTTTGGTTCATCCTCTTTTGCATCGTATGACAAGCGATTCCGTTTGTTAGGTTTGGATGAGTAATATGCCGGGCAGCCAGGCAGTAAACTTGGTACAGCGCCTTCCTTCAGCTTTGGCTTCGCCCGCGGTACTTCAGTAAAAGTACCATCTACTTTTGGGACTTGGAAAGTGTAGTATATGTCTTCTTTCTGAAAATGGTAGATACATACATACCACCTTCAGGTCACCGATATCCTCGCGACGAAGAGGCATGCTCAGGCATGATTCAGGGTTGGTGGATTTTGAGGCATCTTGATCACAGGAACATGGACATCTGGGTTGTAAATTTGTAATTGCTCTAGCATCCGGGAACAGAACACGAGTTAGTCATGAATAGAAGCTAATATGAATATAATACCAAAGCGAAATTAAAAGGATGATATTGTACGTCATAGAAGAGTTTGGGATATAATCTGATCAATAGTTGTATATATTTCAAGAATATTTCTAATTAATGTGGTTAATTATTAATATAATTTTTGAAATTAAATATTGTGGTTGGATAAATATTACCATCTTCTCCTTCATCCTTGGTCCATATTTTCTAGGTTACTGTCAGGACATATATAGAGTAGGCTATATCCCAGGTAAAGCTGAAAATTTGTATACAGGGGTAATTTTGTACTGCGACAACTATCTATTGGTTTTTGAAGAGAAATATTCACATTTAATGGTGGCAAAATATGTTAGCCAATTAAATTCGAGGGTTTGTTAGTATGGATTAGCATTACTTCATTCAATTTGTATAAATAGACTGTGTATAATAAATAGAAAGATTTTATGAGGCTGCAATTTGATTGATTGAAAATAAATTCGTCCAACCAATCATTTGTGTCTGTATAACATTGCATGTTTTTTTCTATAGTATGTCTGACTTTTTTTATGAAACTACATTCTTTTATTCTTGCATTAACTTATTTGATTCGATTCTTATTATGCCTCCTAAACGGAATCATGGATTCAGGGAGGGAACAGATTCCAAACTCATTCTGATCGGAAGCGTCGGATGCCAGCCAATCAGACTCCTGAGCAGACCCGACTCCGTCTTGACACTCAAAGGGAGATTCAGTCTGCTATACAAGATGGAGAGTCGGAGAGTGAGACTGCAGCTAGGCGCCAAACGCAAAAGTAGATTAAGTCCTCTTACAAAGAGTCTGAGATTGACGGGGAAACTGCTAAGCGCCTCGATAATCAGCGAGAATACCAGTCGTTCAATTAGAGTCTGAGACTGACGAGGAAACTGCTAAGCGCCTCGATAATCAGAGAGAATACCAGTCGTTCTATTTAGAGTCTGAGATGACGAGGAAACTGCTAAGCGCTTCGATAATCAGAGAGACACCAGTCGGCCTATTTAGAGTCTCAGACTGCTAAAGAAACTGTTGCGCTCCTCGATAAGAAGAGGGAAATGCACTATGCTGAAAGCAGGAGAGACAGCAGGGCAGCATGCTGAGGGTTTGTAGGAGAGGGTTGAGTTCAGAGGCGGCGCCAGGATTTTCAGGTATGGGGGGCCACACTGTAGAACAATGTTATTCTAGGGAGGCAACCTCAAAATATGGGGGTGGGGAATGGCCCCCCTGCACCCCCCCCCCCCCTGGTTGAGTTATATGCTAATTCTCTAATTTCTAAGTCTGCCTTGAATTTACCTTAAAAATCTGCCTGTGAAGTTGCTGATAACTTTAGCGCAGACTTTTCAGTTAGCAGTATGACTTTTCCTGCAATTCTTTTGAAGAGAAATTCTGGAAAAGTGAGAAATTATTTCCTAAATTTCCACTCTGCTGTGGGCAGGCCAAGGCTGTTCTACCCTCTTTAGCTACGTGGCCTTACCTGCTTGCTCACTTGCTGACAGCGGGTGACACCAGAGGGAGAGCTTTCAGAGATAACATCCGAGCGTACAACTCTGTCCTTGACTTCGCCTCACTCGGAGTTAACCTGGATAAGCAACTCGCCAATGCTAAGAGAGGAGTGTACACATTCCGTATTCACGGGACTATACACCACTACATTGGACAGCGTACCCTAATTACCGCCGCAAGTATAATGGCCGTAGCGTGCAAGTAGGGAAAGCTCTTCTTGACAAACGCTGAGTATTTGCATACACTCCTTCTTGCTGTTGAAGTACAATGCACACATTAATGTAAATTTGTACCACAGTTACTGCTGTTAATATCTCTACAAATATGTGTACAAGGGTCACGGTAGAGCATTGTTGAGTTCAGTTAAGGTGAAAATGCGAATAGTAACGGACCTAAGCGTAAGGACGAGGTCGCTAATTACGTAGAAGGTCGATACTTCTCTGCCACGGAAGCTTTTTTCCGTATATTTGCCTTTGACTTTCATCGTAACTTCCCCCACGTGATGAAGCTAGCTTTCCATCTTTAGAATGATCAGTTTGTGGTCTTCTCTCCTGACGCGGACATATGAGATTTTCTCAGCAAACAGAAGCACACCATCTAACTGCATGGTTCGTAGCTAATGAGAAATTCCCTGCAACTCTAGAACTCACTTACACGAAATTCGCTGACAAGTTTGTGTGGGACAAAGATGACCTTTTGTATTACCATTAACAAAGGGCAAGAACAGAGTTTAAAAAATGTGGGCATATTCCTACCATCTCCGAATGCTATTTTCAGTCATGGCCAACTATATATGTTGCATTGATCTGAGTTCAAAACCCTGCCGGATAAAACTTATGGTTTGTGGCGGTACCCTCTCCTCATCCGGCGGAGCCTTGGTTAAGAATGTAGTATATCGTGAGGTATTCCAGAATTATTGGGGTAATGTAGTGCACTCCACTCAGGATATATGTACCATGGATGTGCCTCTTCCATGCTCTCCCCTTTCGCAGTCTGATTCTGAAGACCCGGTCTTTAGTCATGTGAAAAGGGTGTTTGTACCAGTTGATTCTGAGCCACTCAGTAAGATACCCAAACTAACTGAATTCAGTGATAATATCCTCAGTCCATTCCTGGATTCCCAATCTACTCCGTCTCCCATCAGTATTGTTTTGCCTGATTTGATGTTTGATAGTATTATCACAGGTCCGGTACATACTATGGGTATTGATTTGCTCAACTGTTCCATAAATAACTTGACTCCCTTTATGCAAAGGAGGATTGCCAGTTGTATTGGGTTAGATGTTGAACAAATCTTAATGACTAGAGAAACCATTACATCGCCCCTTTACTTATAATTTTATGTAGACTACTCTTCACTTACAAATAGATTCGCAAATACTTTTCACTTGAATATTTAATTTTAAGAACGCAGTTACTTCCCGACACTTTTTATACAGTTTTTTTGCAGATTTGAAAGATCTTTTTGTTTTAGATTCCCAGCGGCGAGATATATCCAAAAATGCAATAATATTCGACCTAGGTAACATAGAGAAAATTTTAAATTTTATAAAAACACACTTTATGTAATACACAAGTTATTTAGCCATAATGATTAGGACTTTTTTCCTGTTTTATTACTTAGAGAAGCTTCTAATCTATCATATGAATGTACAACTTCTTTTGATTACTTATGAGTTCAATTTTTCATTAATGACAGTGGGCATCACTTTTTTTATCATTAGAAAATTAAATATAATTACAAAGAAAAGTTACAAATGAAATCTACATTGATATGATAGAACTAATTGAGAGCTGTCCAAAACCGTTGAGATTTTGATTCTAGGTTGTATATGAGCCAAAATGTGTCTTACATATCGACAAAGGTATCCCTAAATGATATAAAGCCTAAAAGTGACAAAGTACCCGAAATTGGTAAATTTCTGAGTATACTGCACTGGGATACTGCTACCTACTTCAAAAGTAAGTTAAACAGCCGTTAATACGCTACAAGAAGCAGATTGTGTGTGGGATAAAATAACTGTTGTTCAAAAACATTTGTTCGGTTATTGTAATATAAACAATCAAGAATTCATAATTGCGTTAACGGTCTATTAACGGATATGTAAATGTAACGGAATTTAATTATTTCCGTTAACGATTTCAAAGTTAACTTAAAATTTAATAGTTAACGAAAAATTTAACTTCCTTAAATTTGGTTAGGAGGAAACAAATGAGTAGAATTAAAAACAGAGGAGCATACGGAGCACCAAATGACCCTCAGGGGATATAAATGTGCCATAAGGGAAAGAAATGAGTAAAGAGGAAAGAAATGGGAATATTTTAAAACAGAGGAGCCTACGGAGCACCAAATGACCCTCAGAGGATACAAATGAGGCTTAAGAGAAATAGATTAGTTAAGGGGAAACAAATTAAAGTAAATATAAAAAGAGGAAACTAAAGTGCTACCAATGAACCTCAAGTGAAACAAATGAAGCTTCAGGAAAATAAATGAGTTAAGAGGAAACAAATGACAGGACATATAAACGGAGGCGACAAGGTGCAACAAATGAACCTCAGGGTAAACAGAAGAGCAGTAAGGGAAAGCAATGAGTCAAGAGGAAACAAATGAGAATAATTAAAAACTGAAGAGCCCACGGAACAACAAATGAGCCTTGAGGGAAATAAATGAGTTAAGTGGAAACAAATGAAAGTAATTAATAACAGAGGAGCCTAAGGTGCAACAAATGAACTTCAGGAGAAACAAATGAAGCTTCTGGAAAAGAAATGAGTTAAGAAAAAACAAATTACAGTAAATAAAGAGACTGGCGACAAGGTGCAACACATGAACATCAGGGGAAACAAATGTGCCTTAAGGGCAAGAAATGAGTAAGAGGAAACAAATTAGAAAAATTAATAACAAAGGAGCCTACGGAGCAACAAATGACCCTAAGCGGATACATATGAGCCTTAAAGGAAAGGAATGAGTTAAGGGGAAACAAGTGAAAGTTATTAAAAACTGAGGAGCCTCGGAGCAACAAAATAGCTACAGGGGATACAAATGAGTCTTAAGGAAATATATGAGTTGAGAGGAAAGAAATGAGATTAATTTACAACAGAGGAGCCCACGGAGCAACAAATGAGCCTCAGGGGTTACAAATGACTCTTAAGGGAAATTAATGAGTTAAGCGGAAACATTGGAAACCGCCTCGCCATTTTAGGGTTCTTCATAATACCTGGAACTAGATCAACAAAAATTCCCATGCCAATTTTTCCGTTTATCCAGTTTCATAAACATATAGCGAACTCTCGATTAAATTATAATAGGAAATTAGAACAATTTACAAACAAACTGTTTTTTAATTAAAAAGAAATAGAATAATTAATTTACTAATACTACACTAGGTACAGCAGCTAGAAACGATATTAGTTAATAATTGTTATATAGCGCTGTCGTATGCCATAAAAAAGAGTATCTAATTCAGTATATATGTCTGGCTATAATTTGGTTGTTGTTGTGGAATACTGAGATAATAACTAGCCAAAATTTCCATTTCTTTCAGTTAGCTAAGTTAAAACTTTCGTTGTGTTATCATCGTTTTTATTAAATCTTCTGTTTAATAAAAACCCTCAGTCTCATGTAATGGGTAAATTGTCCTGAGCCTAGGTCCTGCCAATGGTGTCAAGAGATAAGTTCGGTGTTCTCAGGTAAGCTCTTGACATCCCTCAACCGTTAGGCTCGCGGTTGGGGAAAGGTACAGAGTGTGTTCCAAGTACACTCACAGCGAAACTACTCTTTAGTAGCTAGCTGCAGCCCTGAGGGACCAACCTACTATTTATTCATTAATCAATTAATTAATTAACACTACTTCACAGCATAATCAATTATCTTTCCATATAGCTTACTAACAGGCAGTTATCAAGACATTTTATCTTATTACTCTGCGAGAAGAATCGAGCCTGAACATTGTACAAGCCAGAACAAGTAGTTCCCGTCCTGAATTTGTGAATTTTGATGGATTAGTTTATATCCTTTACACGTTAGTTATGTGGTATATTTATTATATCTTTCTGAAACTGTTACTCTGATATTTCCCATTAAATTTATTAATAAAGATATCAATGCATAATAGTGGCTAATCTTAATAACAGGGTGATAAAAGTAAATTTTTAATATAAATTGCTTTGAGTTAGACATATATATATTATAATCAAAAATATAATCAGGGAGTAATTAGGTATGTATTGTAGCCAAACAAAGTGGAAAATAAGATCATAAACTAGTAGTTAGATAAATTAGATATCGTGTTACTTAGGAAGCATTTTAAGCTTCCACAATGTGTGCACTTGGCCCAAATTACACAGGTTTCATAAACTTCCACTTTGTGTGAACTTGGCCCATATTACACAAGTTTCATAAGCTTCCACAATGTGTGCACTTGGCCCATATTACACAAGTTTCATAAGCTTCCACAATGTGTGCACTTGGCCCATATTACACAAGTTTCATAAGCTTCCACAATGTGTGCATTTGGGCCAAAGAACGTTTTTAATGTTTCATGACTCAGTTTTGTGGTACAATGATTTACAACTTACAACTATAAATACCACATGAAATATGCAAAAGTATTTACAGCTATAATGGATTCTTCAGATAGATACTATATTGAATTTATTGAACAGATGCAAAAAGAATACGAAGAAAAAAAAATGAGCATGATGGAAGAGAAATGCAAAATGATTGATGAACACAAAACGTATCTAGATATGAAAAGGGCGGAATGGGAAATCGAAAAAAAGCATTTGAAAAAAAATCAGAAAATTAAAACAAACGATAATACGAATGGGGGATATAGATTCAGATTAAGTGGAGAATTATTTGATTAGAAGAAGAGTATTAGACTTTAGTTTGTAATGTGTTTTTTGTTAATTAATAAGATTAAATAAAGTTGTGCTTTACTAGTATTTTAATTAATGGTATTTTTTAATTAATTAATCTATAAGGGAAAATGCATATAGCTTGACTAGATCCTGTCTTTTTCAAGGCAAGTGGATTAGAGAGTTAAATCTTTCAGTTATAAGAATTATAAATATGATATTTAGCCAACAAAATGCTTTAGAGAGAAAAAAATTAAGATTTGCAAGATATCGAATTTAGTAATCGTTTTGGGAACCAGTTCCTCATTCTTGTAATCGGAAGTGATAAATAACTAACGCATTCCATTTAATTCCGGAATTTGATTCAAGAATATAAGCTAATAGTTCGGATTACATCAAATTTAATGACAATGCACATGATATTCGTGATTACTTCGTGAGTCTTTCTATTTGATCAAAGATGTATAAACTTAGAAACTATAAATACGTTACAGTTTAGGAATTATTGAATTAGGATGGTTTCAATGATTTATGTGGACGAGACGTTGACAGAAGAAATTTAGAATCAGCCGAAGAGCAGATCGAGCTGCCAAGATGCAGTCGAACAATTTTAACTAATTGATTCTTTTAATTAAGAGCAGAGTATCCCTGGAGAATGAGAGAAGAGTATGGCAGGATGAGAGAAATGCTTTGAAAAGAAAAATTAGGGAGAAGTAGAAAACTGCGAAACATGGAGACTTAGCTGGAGGGTTCCGAGAAGTGTAGGGATATCATTGGAAACTAGAATAATTTGTATAATTTATTATTTAGATGTTTGTTGTGTCAATTAATGAAATAAAGTTGAGTTGCTACTACGTATTAATTAATAAACACCTTCTTTTAATAAAGCAAGTGGATTACAATTATCTGTAAAGTGGAAAATTATTTTCACTACCAGCGCTCGAAATACCACTGTAGATTGGAAAAGCAAATCCAGAATTCACTAGTTATACTAAGTCTCAAATTCACAATTTAATTAATTAATTAATTAATAATTAGGTATAACATTAAATGTTCAATAAACTTATAGTTAGAGTGGATATAATTTACCTTGTATAGTTGCGCCTCAGAATACCACAGCGTCTCAAAATACCACAGTCTAATTTGTAATAGCACATCCATGGTGTATAGAGTGTATCATATAGGCGTCTCAAAATACCACAGCGTCTCAAAATACCACACAACAGAACTGTGCCTATCACGGTCCACTAAGAAATATACATTTGTCATAGACGGTGCGCAAAGGTACATCTCTATAATAAGAACTGTGATTATTATGCTTTCCCCCTTAAGATATATACATTAGTGATAGACGGTGCCCAAAAGAAAGTCTCTATAAACACAACTTTTCTTATTATGCTGTCCGACTGAGAAATATACATTAGTCATAAACGGCGCACAAAAGTACATCTAGATAATACAAACTGTGCTTATTATGCTCTTCTACTAATAACATACATTAGTCTTAGACGGTGCGCAAAAGTACCTCTCTATAATAACAACCGGTGATTATTATGCTTTCCCCCTTAAGATATATACATTAGTGATAGACGGTTCCCAAAAGAAAGTCTCTATAATAACAACTGTGCTTTTTATGCAGCCCGACTAAGAAATATACATTGGTCATATACTGGGCGTAAATTTACCTCTCTATAATAACAAATGTGACTATTATCCTCCCGACTAAAGATATACATTAGTCTTATGCGGTGCGCAAAAGTAACTCTCTATAATAACAAATGAGCTTTTATACTGCCTGACAATGAAAAAACCATTAGAATAAACGGTACGCAAAAGTACCTCTCTATAATAACAACCGTGGTTATTATGCTTTCCGACTAAGAAATATGCAATAGTCATATACCGTTCCCTATGGTACCTCTCTTTAATAACAACTGTGTATATTATGCGCCCGCTAAGAAATATACATTAGTCTTTGCGCAGCGCAAAGGAACCTCTCTATACTATGAACAGTGCATATTATGCTTACCTACAAAGAAATACACATTAGTCATAGACGATGCGCAAAAGGACCTCTCTATAAACACAACTGTGCTTATTATGCCCGTTCCCCAAGGTACCTCTCTTTAATACCAACTGTGCATATTATGCTGCCCGCTAAGAAATATAAATCAGCTTAGTTAGTGCCCAAATTACCTCTGAGGGACATCAGTCAAACGTGTTATAATGCACAACAGTCTAAGCTGGGCGCTGTTAATTATGACATACCTTTACCTTGTTCTTCAGGATACACTCATAACAGCGTGTTTAACCCTTTCCGTTACATTTCATCCATTCTACCAGAAACTCCATATACCAGCCCGCTGTTCTCCAATCCACCACCTATGAGTTTCAAATCAATACCAAACTACATGTGTCCACCTACTACAGCTGAGTTTACTCCAGCAGTAGAAGCGTCTACTTACTCTCCTTTCGAACCTCTCCCTCTCTCTCCCAGAAGTATCCAGGCTGGTCCTATTAGACCCACGCTGTGCTGTTTGCAACGAAGTTTGCTGCACGCTCATGCCTGCCCTGACTGCAGCAACCAGTTCATGTCATCTGCGGACATGCAGTTGACGGTGTCGAGGGGAATGGATCTCCAGTGTCTGCAATTCTTGCTGGCTACAAAAGAGGGAAATAGTTATCCATAAGAGTAGAGAAAGCTCCAAGCGTGGGCAATCTAAACAGATTGATCGTATGGGTAAACATTCACGAAAAAAGGTCCATACTTTCGATGTCGGGGAAACCATTGTATTAAATATACACGAAGTCGATAAGAGATCATCTTTCGACCCAGCAAATATTCTTGGTGTTTTCCTCAATCGTTCAGAAGAGGGGTTTTATCGCATTGGTACAAAGTCGGGAAGAATAAATCGACTTTACATTGGAACGGAACTCTATCTGACACACGGTCACTCTCTTTCGTCAGATGATGTACCTGACATAGATGTCTCGTTTAGGTCTGTCGTATTTCGGGAGTCGTTGAGCAATCGCGGTAATTTTTCAAAAGCACTAGTGGCTGCCGTACCAATCGGTGCAGATGCAAAAGTGGTAATATTAAGTGCAACTCGAAATGTCATAAGCATTTAGCATGCAAAAATAAATAGTTACAAACCTTATTTGTATTTCCTTCTTTCAGGCAACTATGAATCATGAATCTAGTTAGAAATATATTAAAAAGACGGTATAAACTGCGGGAATTTCGGAGGGATATTAATTAAATGGACTGTTCATTACTGGACTGTTTGGTAGTACTAAATCTAACCAATAACTGTAGTAGATTTCAATTTAATGATAAAAACCACCTGGCTTCTTTGAAAATTTTAGTAAACTTATCATGTCCATATAGCATGTAACGAGGGCTACTGCATAAGGGATAATTATGAAGTCCGGTATTTGTAACAGGTAAGAAGGTTTGTCTGGGGTATATATAAAGTTTTTATTTATTTATTGTTTACGAGCCCTTCGGTCTAGGCCGCTTTGCGACGGATAGGTGCTTCTCACCTCAAGTTAACGGTCGCTGTGCGGCCTTAATCCCTACCCTTTCTGCCATGGAAAATGGTAGAAAGGGACGTGATATTAAAACTTATATACAACCCTTTCTACCATTTTCCATTGTTTTAATTAACTTGTTTACCAAAAATACCCGTCAGAAGCTAACTACTAGGTCGATTTTGAATTTTCATTAATTTGTTTACCTATTTTGTGTCAACAACAACAACAAATATTCATATTATACATTTGTAAAAGCGAAATTCGTGTTCAGCATACTTGTCTACATATTATAACAATTGTTTACCTATTATAGCATTTGGATGTTAGTTTTTATTTAAATTATAATTGCGTTATATTCCCCCATCACGCTAATACAATCCGGACAAACAAACACACACACACAAACAAACACACAACAATTGCGCATTATATTTTGGAAAATGTTAACAAACATAACGCGAACCTTTTGAAATTTATAATTTACAGTCAATATATGCATGACGTGCTTACAGATTGAAAGTGCCAAAGGCTAAAAGAATGTAGTAATTATAGACTTATATAATAAAAGTTCCCGAACTTGCTGTTAATGAAATAGAATTATATATATTCAAATCTACAAATCAATTAATTAAATGTGCTCAATATACAAAATCAAATACTTGAACAATAATATAGTTGTACCCAAATACTAACTGTTTGATGCGAGAAAATCCACATAACTAACTGCGAAGCATAAGAAGATCAAAACTATTAAACAAATATTATTATGGAAACAAAATACTGCCATTAGAAAAGGGTAATAATGCATACATCCTGTTTGAAGGTAACAATGACAATATAAATGTATTTTTCGTTGACTAAGTTGGGTTCTTACAAAATAGTGAATCAAGATATACTAACATCAAACATGTAATGTATTCTAATATTTAGAATAACATTCTAGAGAGGTACTAATACGAACCGTTCGTGACTAATGGATATTTCTTTGTCGGGCAGCATAATAAGCACAGTTGTTATTATAGAGAGTTACCTTTGCGAATCGTTTATGATAAATGGATATTTCTTAGTCGGCAGCATAAAAATAACATTAGTTATTCTAGATAGGTACTCTTGCGACCGTTTATGACTAATACTGTCTAACACTAAAGTGTATTCTTAGTCGGGAAGCTAAATAAGCACAGTAGTTATTCTAGAGAGGTAATTTGGGCGCCTACGGAGAAACAAATTAGACTCAGGGGAAACAAATGAAGCTTCAGGAAAAGAAATGATTTAAAAGGAAACTAATGAGTATAATTAGAAACAGAGGAGACAAGGTGGTAATGCTATAAATGAACCTCAAGGGAAAGAAATGAGCCTAAAGGGAAAGCAATGAGTCATGAGGAAATAAATGAGAATAATTAAAAATAGAGGAGCATACGGAGCAACAAATGAGACTCAGGGGAAAAAATGAAACTCAGGGGAAACAAATGAGTCTTAATGGAATGAAATGAGACCATCATGCAACAAATGAACAACATTAGGGGAAACAAATGAGCCTTAAAGGATTGAAATGATTTAAGAGGAAATTAATGATAATAATTAAAAACAAAGCTCACTACAGGCAACAAATGAGCTTCAGGGGATACAACTGAAGCTTCAGGAAAAGAACTGAGGCAAACTTGCAACAAATGACCTCTGGGAATACAAATGAGTCTTAAAGGAAATAAATCTTTTGAGAGGAAACATATGAAAGTAATTGAAAATTGAGGAGCCTTCGTCGCCAGACAATTCGTCGCCGAACAATTTGTAGCCGGACAATTCGTCACAAGCACATTTCGTCACATAGAAAATTAGTCTCAAAGATGTTGTTAGATATACAGCGACATACATACCATATCATACTCTTTAATGAATGAAGTGGTTAATATATGGGTAGTGGAACGAAAATAATTAAGAACAATAAATGGAAAGTATATAATGTAAATTGGTTAAATATCTAAAATCAAAATGACATATCTATACTATTAAAACACAAAGCTTGGTGTTATATATATTTGTTTGTATGTTCCGAGTTGATTGAAGAAAGTGGACGGTTTCCAGAATGATTTTTGGCATATAGGGGAACATTTTGGCACCCGTAAACAAGTTGAGCTTTCCGTCTCAAAATTTCTCATACTTCGACAAATTATGACGTCATTGTCACATTTCGAGAACCCTGAAAATTGATTTAACGCACTTAATTCTCGCCCTGTAAAAGATAAAAATCTGAAAATTTAATAGAAAATGTACATTAATCATGCGGACACGTTGGTCACACCAGATCACCAATATGCTTACTCATTATCGTATGATGACGTAATCACTAAATTTCACATTGTTAAATTCTACTATTTAGGCTTATTCACGCTTTATAATCAATATTAGGAGTATATAAACCACACACCAACCGCGAAGCGGTTGGTACTTGGTTGTGTTCTGCCGCGAAGCGACCTAGCAAGCGAAGCGCGCTAGTTATATGCTAACCCTCGAAGATATTCCAAGGTTTCGCGATTATCATATTTGCTAACGATATTATAGATTCTTTTTTCACGTTCAACACTCAATTTCGAACGTTTCTTTATAGTTCCTCCTTCAAACTTTGCATAAATTGCATCCTGAAGCGATTGCTCTTTTTGCAAAAACTTGGTTGACAAAACTTGGGTGTGGATGACCAATGCCATGTCTAAATGCATTATGCCAGCCTTCTACACTATTATTTGTTCTAGGCATTTGATCCATCACTCTTGGATGCATGTTCTACATTCTTATGGGAAATAGTGGCGTCTTGCGAGAACCATTTGGGAGTTGTTTTCCAATATGGTTGTCTTCAAAATATTTCGCTACCGTCATCCCAGATTTGGGATATTCTTCCATCAAAATACTAAAACAATCAATTACATCGATCTCGGGTACGAAAGCCAGGTTTGGCAGCATCTTCAGCTTCAAAGCTAAATCAGCATCTTGTTGATACGCGCGGTAGCTAATCCATCAGCTTGAATTCTCCGGTAATGTTTTGAGATAAGTGGAAGAAAAATCCATAAACACAGGAAATGAACAAATTTTCCAAAGCATTAATCGCGGCCTTTTCAAAATCCACTATTATAGATGTGGGATTTAATTCTGGTTCTAGCTGGAGTAGTTTAGAGAGAATCCTTTCTTAAGTGACTTCAGTCTTAGCCTGTAACAAGGCATACACACAAGGGAATATATATGTATCTCTTTGTACATGGTTAGTGTAAAGTTGGAAAAATCTTTTGGAACCACTTTAAATGTACCATCACAGTACCAGTTATTACTTTCTTTAAGTATCGATAAAAACTTTGTAGTTCCAAAGAGCATCATTCTATACATATCACCTTCTCCAGAATCAAACAGTAGGAAGCTGTTACCATTGAGTGTGAATTTATATCTGTGAGGAATTATTATTTCAGCACAAGAACTTGGATTCCCATAGTATTCTTCTTCTCCTCTCTTACACCTTCTAATAGTCTCTTAACAGAATCAAGTTTAGGCAACTTGTTAATACATTCTGCAGTCATTCCTTCCACTGAATTAGCAAGAAGAGTCCGTGTAATTGAATCAGAATTTCGAGCAATGCCTTTGAGGTTTGCATACCCTTTTAGCATATCGACCATAATTACATCGGAACTATGGGAGTGTTCACTAGGTATTGTGGAAGGATCTGTAGATTTGACTAATTGATTTTTATTTGTTTGTAACCTCGCTTTACAGATCCCGCGTTTTTCACAGACCCAGAATTCAATATCGTGAAATTTCCTATTTAAAGTATAAATAAATCCTTGTATAGTTGCATAATCTTTCTTCTTTTCACTCGTAATCCTCTCAATCGAAAAAGAAGTTAAGGAAGTAGCCATTAGAATCTTGTAAATATGATTTTTGTAATTACGTAATTACTATTGACTATTAATATACTCAATTTTGATATTATGTTGTAATAGAAACCATATAACTAGAATCCATATAACGATCAGGTGAGAACGGCAAATTTCCAGAGTGGGAAAATAAACAATTTATCGTTCACACCTCATTCGTTGTTATGTTCTACAACAACATCTTTGAGACTAATTTTCAATGCGACGAATTGTCCGCGATAAATTGTCTGGCGACAAATTGTCCGCGATAAATTGTCCGGCGACAAATTGTCCGTCAACGCTTGCAACGAGTGAACCTTAGCGGAAACAATTGAGCCCAAAGGGAATGAAATGAGCCTATCGTGCAACAAATGATCCTCAGGGGAAACAAATGTGACTTATTGGAAAGCAATGGGTTAAGAGGAAACAAATGAGAATAATGAAAAACAGAGGGGCTAACGTAGTAACAAATGAGCTTCAGGGAATACAAATGAGGCTTAAAGGAAAGAAATGAGCCTAAACTGGAACAAATGAACCTCAGGAGTAACAAATGAGCCTTAAGGGAAACAAATGAGTTAAGAGGAAACAAATGATAATAATTAAAAACAAAGCAGCCTAAGGAGCAATAAATACTCTCAGGGGATACAAATGAAGGTTCTGGAAAAGAACTGAGTTAAGAGGAAACAAATGAGAGTAATTAACAGAGAAGACTAGGTGCAATTAATGAACCTCAGGGGATACAAATGAGCCATAATGGAAAGAAATGAGCCAAACCTGCAACAAATGAACCACAGGGGATACAAATGAACCTCAGGGGAAACAAATGATCCTTAAGGGAAAGAAATGAGTCAAGAGGAAACAAATGAGAATAATTATAAACAGAGCAGCCTACGGAGAAACAAATGAGCTTCAGGGGATACAAATGAGCCTTAAAGGAAAGAAATGAGCCTAGGTGCTACAAATGAACCTCAGGGGAAACAAATGAGCCTTAAGGGAAATAAAAATAGTTAAGGGGGAACAAATGAAAGTAAGTAAAAATAGAGGAGACAAGGTGCAACAAATGAACCTCAGGAGAAACAAATGAGCCTTAAGGGAAATAAATGAGTTAATTGGAAAGAAATGAGAGTAAGTAAAACAGAGGCACCTACGGAGAAACAAATCGCCTCAGGGGATACAAATGAAGCTTCAGGAAAAGAAATGAGTTAAGAGGAAACAAATGAGTGTAATTAAAAACGGGGGCGACAAGGTGCAACAAATAATCCTCAGGGAAAACAAATGAGCCTAAAGGGAAAGAAATGAGTTAAGAGGAAAGAAATGAGAATAATTAATAACAGAGCAGCCCACAGTGGGCATTTAGGTGGAATCAGGCTATAATTTTATCACCTTAGATCGTTGATAAGGTATTACCCATTGAATTCAGCATATAGTATAACATAGAAATGCATATTTACATACCTATCCAACAATTATATTGATTGTTATGGTGATTACTGTTTACGTCAAAATGAACAATAAGAATTCATTTCTGTGGTTTCTATAATTATTGAATTTCAAAGAAATCTGAAATGACTAAGAGGATAGTTAAATTGACTAATGCTTATATAATATTTTCAAACCAACCTTTAAATAGTTTATTCTGATACTGGAAACCTTCCCAAAAAATATTATATTAGCCCTGCGGCTATACCAACTTCAATGAATCGGACAACCATTTTTTGTTAAGCTAAATAATTACCAAGTGATGGAATTAATAGTGGGCCGTCGTGGGCTGCTGTTTTTAAAGTTTTAGGACTCAGGTTATATATTACTCTTCAAAATAAACTGTCATTTAAAGGCGCACAGAGGCGCACAGACACTTTATTTTACAAAATATATTTACGACTTTATTAAATATATTGCATCATATAAAATAGACAAGCTCTTGAATTTCTCAAAACGAAAAATTTGCCAGAGAAGATTCCAATCCAGTAACTTTATGGAATACAATCAATTAGGATCTGACCAATTTCAAACAATTCGATGTCAATTTAATGAATTTAAGTTCAGCAGGAGCAGCACTGTAGGAAAATTAGTGGAAACATACTTTTTTGACATATACTCAGATGTCAATAATACTGCTCCAACTGGATTCTACTAGCTCTAAATACTAGGTGATTTAATAATCAAATAAAAAGTTTATAAATGCGCGAAAAGGCGCGACGTGGATCACTTGATGTCTTTAAACCATATGTATAAGGATTTTGAACTTTAAGGGAAATTAACGAGGTGATGCGAAACAAATGAAGTAATTAAAAACAGAAGAGTCTAAGGTGCAACAAATGAACCTCAGGGGATAGAAATGAGCCTTAAGCGAAAGCAATGATTTAAGAGGAAACAAATGATAGTTTTACATAAAGAGAAACCTACGGAGCAACAAAAGAGCCTCAGGTGACACGAATATGACTATAGGGAAATAAATGATTTAAGGGGAAACAAATGAAATTAATTATAAATAGAGGGGCCTAAGGTGCAACAAATGAACCTCAGGGGAAACAAATAAGGGTTAAGGATAAGCAACGAGTTAAGAGGAAACAAATGAGAGTAAATATAAACAGAGGAGGCTACGGAGCAAGAAATGAGCCTCAAGTGATACAATGATCCTTAAATGAAAGGAATGAGCCTAAAGTGCAACAAATGAACCTCATGGGGGAAAAATGTACCTTAAAAAAGAAATGGGTTAAGAAGAAACAAATGAGATTAACTAAAACAGAGGAGCCACGGAGCATCAAATGGGACTCAGGAGATACAAATGAGCATTAAGGGAAATTAATGAGTTAAGGGGAAATAAATGAAGTAATTAAAAACAGAAGAGACAAGGTGCAACAAATGAACCTCTACAAATGAAGCTTCAAGAAAAGAAATGAGTTAAGAAGAAACAAATGGGAATAATCAAAAACGGAGGCGACAAGGTGCAACAAATGAACATCATGGGAAACAAATGAGCTTAAAGGGAAAGAAATGAGTTAAGAGGAAACCAATGAGAATACTTAAAAACAGAGGTACCTAGGGAGCATCAAATTATCCTCAGGGGATATAAATGAGCCTTATGGGAATTGAATGATCTAAGAGTCAACAAATGAAAGTAATCATAAATAGAGAAGCCAAAGTTGAAACATATGAACCTCAGGGGAAACAAATGAAGCTTTCTTGAAAAGAAATGAGTTAAGAGGAAACAAATATGAGCGATTACAAATAGAGGAGGCTACGGAGCAACAAATGAGCCTCAAGGGATACCAATGAACCTAAAATGAAAAAAATGAGGCTAAAGTGCAACAAATGAACCTCAGAGGAAACAAATGAGCCTTAAGAAAAGAAATGGGTTAATAAGAAACAATGGAGATTAATTAAAAACAGAGGTGCCTGCGGGAAGACAAAAGAGCCTCAGCCGATTTAAATGAGTCTTCAGGGAAAGAAATGAGTTATTTGGAAACAAATGGGAGTAATTAAAAACAGAGGAGCGTACAGAGCAACAAATGAACCTCAGGGGAAACAAATGATAGTTCAGGAAAGGAAATGAGTTATGAGGAAACTAATGAGATTAAGTCAAAACAGAGGAGAACAAATGTCCCACTTTGGATACAAATGAGCCTAATGGGAAATAATGAGTTAAGGTTGAAACAAATGAAAGTGGTTAAAAACAGAGGATCCTAAGGAGCAACAAATGGACCCAGGAGAAACAAGAAAAGCGTCTGGGAAAGAAATGAATTAAGAGGAAACAAATAAGAGTAATTAAAAACAGAGGAGACAAGGTACAACAAATGAATATCAGGGGATACAAATGAGCCTTAATGGAAAGAAATGAGGCTAACTTGCAACGAATTAACCATTGCGGGAAAAAATGAGCCTTACGGGAATGAAATGAGCCTATCGTGCAACAAATTAACCTCAGGGGATACAAATGAGCCTTACGGGAATGAAATGAGCCTATCGTGCAACAAATTATCCTCAGGGGATACAAATGAGACTTAAGGGAAAGCAATGAGTTAATAGGAAACAAATGACACTAAGTAAACAGAGCAGCCTACTGAGCAACAAATGACAATCAAGGGATACAAATGAGCCTTAAAGGTAACAAATGAGCCTAAGGTGCTTCAAATGATACTCAGGGGAAAGAAATGAGCCTTAAGGGAACAAATGAGCCTAAGGTGCAACAAATGAACCTCTAGGGAAACAAATGTGGAATAAGGGAAGAAAATGAGTTAATTGGAAACAAATGAGAATAATTAAAAACAAAAGAGGCTCACAGTGCAACAAATGAGTCTCAGGGGATTCAAATGAGTTCTAAAGGAAATATATTATTTAAGAGGAAACAAATGAAAGTAATTAAAAATATAGGAGTATTAGGTGCAATAATTGAACCTCAGGGGAAAAAAATGAAGCTTTCAGGAAAAGAAATGAGATTAAATAAAAACAGAGGAGGCTACGGAGCAACAAATGAGCATCAAGGGATACAATGATCCTTAAATGAAAGGAATGAGCCTAAAGTGCAACAAATGAACCTCAGGGGAAACAAATATACCTTAAGAAAAGAAATGGGTTAAAAAGAAACAAATGAGATTAATTAATAACAGAGGAGCCTACGGAGCAACAAATGAGTCTCACGGGATACAAATGAGCTTTAAGTGAAATTAATGAGTTAAGGGGAAATAAATGAAGTAATTAAAAACAGATAGGCCTGTTGAGTGGCATTTTGAGACGCTGTGGTATTTTGAGACGCCTATATGATACACTCTATACATCATGGATGTGCTATTATTAGACTGTGGTATTTTGAGACGCTGTGGTATTCTGAGGCGCAACTATACAAGGCAAATTTTATCCACTCTAACTATAAGTTTACTGAACATTTAATGTTATACTTAATTATTAATTAATTAATTAAATTGTGAATTTGAGACTTAGTATAACTAGTGAATTCTGGATTTGCTTTTCCAATCTACTGTGTATTTCGAGGCGCTGGTAGTGAATTTAATTTTCCACTTTACAGATTAATTGTAATCCACTTGCTTTATTAAAAGAAGGTGTTTATTAATTAATACGTAGTAGCAACTCAACTTTATTTCATTAATTGACACAACAAACATCTAAATAATAAAGTATACAAATTATTCTAGTTTCCAATGATATCCCTCCAATTCTCGGAACCCTCCAGCTAAGTCTCCATGTTTCGCAGTTATCTACTTTTCTCCCTAATTTTTCTTTTCAAAGCATTTCTCTCATCCTGCCATACTCTTCTCTCATTCTCCAGGGATACTCTGCTCTTAATTAAGATAATCAATTAGTTAAAATTGTTCGACTGCATCTTGGCAGCTCGATCTGCTCATCGGCTGATTCTGAATTTCTTCTGTCAACGTCTCGTCCACATAAATCATTGAAACCATCCTAATTCAATAATTCCTAAACTGTGACCTATTATAGTTTATAAGTTTATACATCTTTGATCAAATAGAAAGACTCAACGAAGTAATCACGAATATCATGTGCATTGATCATTAAATTTGAGGTGAACCGAACAAATAGCTTATATTCTTGAATCTAATTCCGGAATTAAATGGAATGCGTTAGTTATTTATCACTTCCGATTACAAGAATGAGGAACTGGAACCTCCCAAAACGATTACTAAATTCGATATCTTGCAAATCTTAATTTTTTTCTAACTAAAGCATTTTGTTGGCTAAATATCATATTTATTATTCTTATAATTGAAAGATTTAACTCTCTAATCCACTTGCCTTAAAAAAGACAGGATCTAGTCAAGCTATACGCATTTTCCCTTATAGATTAATTAATTAAAAAATACCATTAATTAAAATACTAGTAAAGCACAACTTTATTTAATCTTATGAATAAACAAATAACACATTACAAACTAAAGTCTAATACTCTTCTTCTATTAAATAATTCTACACTTAATCTGAATCTATATCCCCCATTCGTATTATCGTTTGTTTTAATTTTCTGATTTTTTTCAAATGCTCTTTTTCGAATTCCCATTCCGCCCTTTTCATATCTAGATACGCTTTATGTTCATCAATCGTTTTACATGTCTCTTCCATCATGCTCATTTTTTTTCTTCGTTTTATTTTTGCATCTGTTCCATGAATTCAATAAAGTATCTTTCTGAAGAATCCATTATAGCAGTAATTACTTTTGCATATTTCATGTGGTATTTATAGTTGTAAGTTGTAAATCATTGTAGGACAGTTTCATCGTAACTTGATCCGCATTGTAACTTGATCGGACCATGGATGCACAATGTCTATCGTAACTTGATTCGTAGCTTATATATCGTAGATCAATAACTCCACTAGTTATTTGAGATTATCGTAACTTGATTGGTAACTTATATATCGTAGATCAATAACTCCACTAGTTATTTGAGATTCTTAATTAATGAATCCTGAAGAGTATAACAATTTGCTTCAATATTTATCCGCTGGAATATATCCAGTCGAAGTTCAAACGGGACCAAGATACCTTCGGTCCAATTTCCGTAGGAAGGCTTCAAATTTCCGTTTAGAAGAAAGAATACTCTACAAGGTCAGTAAATAAATATTCTAATGGCTCTCGTTTATTCCCTACCCTCGGTCCCTCACAATATCTTTATTCTAAATACTATTCCTTGTAGATGATTCGTAACAAGCGAGGCATTTTGGAACGTTTCGAATACCCTCTTAGTTCTGAAATTGCTAAAATCTTAGAGGCATATCATATTGACCACCCGGGTATCAATGCCATGAGTACTTCCATACGGCAAAGATATTTCTGGGATAGAATGTATCAAACAATCGAACAATATGTAATTTTATTTAGTTAAATAAATTTATTGAAATAGTATGTACTAATATAATATTTGTCTAATTATTTTTTTAATTAATAATATTATTAATTAGAATTATATATATATATCAGGGCGGCGGAAGCAGTTATAAAGTAGTCAGGCCATGCTTGAACGGCCTAACTAGTGACGTAAGAGTGGTAAGGCTATTGGCCTGGCCACTTTCTAAAAGTGGTTTGGCCATGGCCTGACCGGCCTGACCGCTTCCGCCGCCCCTGTATATATATTATATATTTTAATAATTATTCTACGAAGTGTGCATATTTTCCTTCAGAGTTGTGTAGTAGCAGAGGTGTAACTGTAATGGGCATGCCCTCGTTTCCGTTTTAGGCTTCCTTTTCGCTGCAGAGCTGAAATTTTCTATTTAAATATTCAATACTTTGCCTCCTCATTTAATCTGGATGCATCCACCCTTTAACTATGTTACTTTAGTGGTAGTAAGTCCATAGGCACATGGGCGTAGTCAACCAAAATATTTGGGGGGGGCATTATTTTTATGAGTCATTACAATAAAGTGAGCGAAAGCTCAATCTATCCTTATTCAAATTTATTGTTGTAATTTTGGGGGTGTCCAGGTATAATTTTGGGGGTTTTAGGGGGGTCATCCTGACGCTTATAGTAAGTTCACCCAAACCTCCCTTATCCGGGCACTGTCGTCCGGAGGTTGCCCGTAAATGGGAATTTGCCCGAATCACAGAAATGCAATACTTAGCACATGTGCAATCCCAAAGTGTCTAATCCCTATTTTCTAGATTCGATCAAAAATCACAAACTGATCTTTTACGGGATCTGGCTAATTTTAAATATGTATTTGTTTTATAATTTTGTCATTAGTTTTAACTGGGGAAGCTTTGAGATAATATAACTGTTTCCTCTAAAAGACATTCTAGAACACTAAAGTGTAAATACTTGAGCGTAAGTGATAACTTGTCAAGGCTTTTATGTAGATTTTAAATTCTAAGTGTAGCAGTGTTAAGTTTGTATTACGGGTTTGAATTTTGAACTTAATAAACATTGTATTTTGGCTTTAATTAATACGTAGTTTGGATTAATTTGAGGATTCTTCTGATGCTGGTAAATTAACTGTTTGATTGTTTGCATCCATGCTGGTTAGGTTGGCCTGATCACTTTTATCAAGTGGCCAAGCCAATAGCCTGAAAACTCTAACGTCACTAGTTAGGCCGGTGAAGTCATGACCTGACCACTTTATAACTGCTTCCGCCGGCCCTGAATATGATATTAAGCGTAGTGTCTATGTCTTGGATAAGAGTATTAATTGTTTGGTAAAATGGATCTTGAATGGTTAACACCTGTTTCATGTTTTATTATTATTATTATATTTATTTTAATAGGTCACTTCTTGTCATTATTGCCAAATTTCCTCTGCTAAAATTCAACACCCAAACAGGGAACTTCAGCCTATTGTCCCCCCTGAGAGACCTTGGCAGCACATAGGCATCGATCTATTCGTTGAAATGCCTCAAAATGACTTAGGGTACAAACATGTACTCGTTATCGTTTGTTACCTGAGCAAATTTGTTGTCGCGCGACCACTCAAAACAAAAACTAAGCATAGGTCGTCGCTGAGTTGTTGAGTGTCTATCTCACTTTTGGTGTTCCAAAGATATGCCAGCACGACCAAGGAAAAGAATTCACAAGCAAGGTTATCAATTATATGACCTAACATAAGAATGTTAGAAACAAATATGCAATAAATTTGTGATTGTGTGACATAGTTTTGAATCTTGTGATGATTCTTCCTATTGCATTCAACTATTTAACGTGACAATGTATAATTGCATAATTAACGTGACAATGTATTATTGCATAATTAGCAAGGATATTGTTATGATTAGTTACCCAGTTTTATATTCTTTGAATTTTTAATAATCATTGTCGCTATTTATAACTAATGAAGAATCTCAATAAAGTTACTTGAGATGCGAAAACGATTAAATTTAGCCGTTTGAAGTTACGTTGGCAAATCTTTGAATCTTTTTGATCAGTTATTAATCATTTAACAGGAGTTCACCGACATGCATCAAAAACTTGGTGTAGACAACAGGCGTACAAGTGCTTACTATCCTCAGAGTAATGGCCTTGTGGAAGCACACAACAAGATTTTGAAGAGGTTTGAATTTGTCATTTGTTTGCATTTGTACCAGACTTTTAATAAACGAATATGTTGTACTATTGTAAGATGTATACAAATTTGACGCTATTTTGATCATATCCCGTAGGAAAATCGAGAAACTTCGCCAAAGCTCGGATGGCACTTGGCCAACCAAACTTCAATTTGCAGTTATGGCTGCAAATACTAAGGTTAAAAGAGCTACCAAGTTTTCGGCCTTCGAGGTTATGTTCGGTCGCCAATGTGATGCTATTCCTTTGCTGAATCTGAGTAAGCACTATAGCACTTACCATACCGAGAAATCTTCAGATGATGAATCATCTCATAGTGATCCAGTAGCCGACCCATTTGAAAATGCTCATGCCAATGAATCTAGTGACTATATTGGCAATGAAATGGCTTATATACGCCAACTGAATGAATCGGAGGCTCGTTTGAATATAAAAGTCGAACAAATGAGACAGAAACGTATCTACGATAAGAAGGTGAAAACTAAAAGGTAAATATTGGGTACATATGTTAAAATAGAGTTTTAGTATAACGTAATTAAACTTATTACTATGTTATTTAGGGAATTTCATAATCCACGACCTTTACGACTCGAGTCACCGAGTCTGACTCGATTACTCGTGGTGAGCGAGCTATCGAGTCAATCAAATGACTCGTGAAAATCCTTGTGTTATTTTAGATCAGACTTTCAAAAGGGAGAGATGTTTTTAGTGCGGAACATCAAAAAAGATAAGCACCTCCCAAATACAAAGACACAACCCAAATTTATTGGCCCTTTCCGAGCGGAAAAGATCACGAAAAGTCATTTAGTTACGAAGAACGATACATCACTTGCTAATGTTGCCTATCCTATCCATCTAGCCAAAAAGTATATTCAACGCGAGGTATAGAACAGATTGTATACATAAAAACAATCCATATTTACTTTAGTACTGTTGTAGCCACTTCTTGATGATATTACAGAACCCAAACTAAAAGATAATTCTCTTCCACCCCGATCTTGTAAAAGAAGCAAAGCGAATATGGAGTCTTTTAGTGATTGTAAGAGATCAGAGGTAATAAAACATTTTAATTACACAGTAGATATAATGTATATAAAATGTAGATTATGCCAGCTGTTCCTGAGCAGTATGTTTATGGTATTTCACGTGAGACGATACTAGATGAACTAGATTTTCCCAAGGTAAGCTTTTAGTTAAATAAGTTAATTTCGTGATTTACAATGATACGTTAATTACAAAGTACTTCCCCAGGGAGATATAATCAGGAAGTTAAAAGATCGATTATATATTTCGCCTCTACACGAAACTCTGCATAACACTTTGAAAAGACAATTGTGCCCAACAGCTACTGTCCTTTTTTCTATCCTTAAAGATGCCACTCCATTCAACATGGTTTGTTTTGATATGTCAAATATAGTATATTATAATATTACTTGAGTAGTATGGATTGCTTTGTAGTAGTGAATTCGAAATATGAGTCAATATAATTTTAGAGAGAGGAGATGGTGAACATACTTCAACAAAATGCCGAAGAAGCTTATGCCCATATGTATGAAAATCTAACCTTACAGAGTAGGCACTGCATTGAATATTCACACACGGTTTTATACCCAGTAGTAAGTGCACAATATCAAATCTAAATCTTGTTGTCCTAAGATTTTATATATATTTTTTCTTTCAGATCTGTGAACACCTTGAAACCGAATTGATCGACAGAAAATTTGGTTCTGAGACTGAGAACTTGCCATTTAAGCTCACAACTCTTTCAAAAGGTCCATTCTACCAGCCTATTACCGAGCAATGGCAAAAAGAGAAATGTCACCAACTTGGAGTTCCCTTTGAGAGATATTTTGAACAACAACCTGCATTCGCTGGATGTCTTCTCTCCCAATTAATTCCGCGGCAAACAGAGGAGATTGGAATGGATGGGAATTGTTTTTTCAGGTTCATATCAAATATGATTTCAGGTACTGAAGACAATCATGCGAAGATTAGAGCCGAAATATGCAGATACATGGTTACGAGTGGAAAACCAATAATTAAGCGTTATCTTAAGACCTTCAATAAGACTATGTCTCCAATCACTTATTTGAGGAATTCCGCCATGACTGAAAATAGTATTTGGGCAACTGATGTTGAGGTAATGGCCATATCTTGTCTGCTTGATACGGATGTTTATATCGCTACAGAATAATGTGATTCTAAAAAACTCTGGAAACGAATTATCTGGAACCGATACTCTGGTTGCATTGATCTTATTCGAAATCAAAACTCGATTTCTTTATACATATACAACTTAAATAACAATCATTATGAGCCGGTTACTCGCTTATTAGATTCAGAGTACAATTCATTTCAGGTGCAAGATTCCAACCAGAATTCAAAGTGACTCAAGGTTACAACAACACATTTTTCCATCAACACTTGTTTTTATTAAAACAACTCTTGTTTCAACAGGGGCTCAGACCAGTTCTGGGTCTTACCATAGTCCTGGTAACTGACGATGAGCTATGGAGGGTCGAAACCTAGAACAAAATGTCAACCATATCAGTGGTCTTTACGTGGATTTATAATTTGATTTACCACTATTATTAAAATACAATTATAGATTTATTTATATTTTATAAATCAAGGAATGTTTAAACTCAATAGAAAGTGAAGTGAAGGGTTTGTATGGCTCGTAAACATATTCACATTTTAGATAAATTACACAATCTCTAAAATTTGGATACACATTATTCTCCAGATAATAATATATACAATAATTATTTGTTTCACAAATTGTTCATAATCATTCTACACGTAGAAAGGGGACAAGTTTTAGTTCACTATGTTCTGAATTTCTTCAAGAACGATTCAGAAGTATTTTCTAAGTATATAACTAAAGAGGTTCCATGTTGATAATACAAACCAAGATACGATTAAACTTGTGAATAAAATATCACAATAATAATTATCATGAACCTATACGCAAGCGACTATAAATTAGTTTAAATAGATACGAATCTCGGTCGCTTCGAGACGGATCACTCAATCGTTACGCGGTCTCGATTTATTAATTTATTAATTGTTGTTTCAACTTAACTTTTAACAAACAACTTTATGTTATTGCCAATAGACAATATTCAATTCGTATTCCGTATATATTTTATCTATTTGAACAGTCGTAACTCGAAAACATAATTTCATTCATTTGTCATTCTATTCTGCCACCAAGTGAACAAATAAGAGTAAATTATAAATTTCCAAATTGATTTTCAAAATCATGTTATTTAATTACCTATTATACTCGTTGAAGGCTAACCTCTACATTAATTTTGAATTTTCATTAATTTGTTACCTATTATTGTAAACAACAATAACAATAAAATTCATATGTTGGAAAATTCATGTTCAGTATACTTGCTTATCTTAGTGTGCCCGTTGAAAGCTAACCTGTAAGTTTATTTTGAATTTTCATTAATTTTTTGAAAACATCAACAACAGATAGCCATAATTGAAATTTAGAAATTCGAAATTTGTGCTTAGCACACTTTGTTTACTTAGTACACGCGTTGGAATTAGTTTCTATCTAGTTTATATTGAATCAAGTTACGATAGACATTGTGCATCCATGGTCCGAATCAAGTTACAATGCGGATCAAGTTACGATGAAACAGGACAAAACTGAGTCATGAAACATTCATAACGTAATTTGGGCCAAGTGCACACATTCTGGAAGTTTATGAAACTTGTGTAATTTGTGCCAAGTGCACACATTCTGGAAGCTTAAAATGCTTCCTAAGTAACACGATATCTAATTTATCTAACTACTAGTTTATTATCTTATTTCTCCACTTTGTTTGGCTACAATACATACCTAATTACTCCCTGATTATATTTCTGATTATAATAAATATATGTCTAACTAAAAGCAATTTATATTAAAAATTTACTTTTATCACCCTGTTATTAAGATTAGCCACGATTATGCATTGATATCTTTTATTAATAAATTTAATGGGAAATATCAGAGTAACAGTTTCAGAAAGATATAATAAATATACCACATAACTAACGTGTAAAGGATATAAACTAATCCATCAAAATTCACAAATTCAGGACGGGAACTACTTGTTCTGGCTTGTACAATGTTCAGGCTCGATTCTTCTCGCAGAGTAATAAGATAAAATGTCTTGATAACTGCCTGTTAGTAAGCTATATGGAAAGATAATTGATTATGCTGTGAAGTAGTGTTAATTAATTTATTTATTAATGAATAAATAGTAGGTTGGTCCCTCAAGGCTGTAGCCAGGGACGTCGTCACGGGGGGGGGCATAGGGGGGCAATGCCCCCCCCCCTGGTAAAATATATTGAACTATTTAATTCTCTGATTCATTGATGCTATTGAATTCAATTTAATGAGTTCACATTTTCCAATCCAAAACATTTTCATACTTTGCAGGACATTAAACTAGAAAGCTTCATCTTTATAGCATAGTTTTTGGTAACGTCAACTGCTAGATTTAACACCAATATAATGTTTGGCCCCATGGCAATTTCTGTGCCCCCCCTAGGTGAAAAATCCTGGCAACGTCCCTGGCTGCAGCTAGCTACTAAAGAGTAGTTTCGCTGTGAGTGTACTTGGAACACACTCTGTACATTTCCCCAACCGCGAGCCTAACGGGTGAGGGATGTCAAGAGCTTACCTGAGAACACCGAACTTATCTCTTGACACATTAGCGGGACCTAGGCTCAGGACAATTTACCCATTACATGAGACTGAGGGTTTTTATTAAACAGAAGGTTTAATAAAAACTATAATAAGTTATCACAACGAAAGTTTTAACTTAGCTAACTGAAAGAAATGGAAATTTTGGCTAGTTATTATCTCAGTATTCCACAACAACAACCAAATTATAGCCAGACATATGTACTGAAATTAGATACTCTTTTTTATGGCATACGACAGCGCTATATAACAATTATTTATTAATATAGTTTCTAGCTGCTGTACCTAGTGTAGTAATAGTAAATTAATTATTGTATTTCTTTTTAATTAAAAACAAGTTTGTTTGTAAATTGTTCTAATTTCCTATTATAATTTAATCGAGAGTTCGCTATATGTTTATGAAACTGGATAAACGGAAGAATTGGCATGGGAAATTTTTGTTGAGCTAGTTCCAGGTATTACGAAGAACCCTAAAAAGGCGAGGCGGGTTTCAATGTACCTAAACTTAAAAGAAAAACGCAAACAATATTAACTACATTAAAAAAAATAACTTTAAAACTCACTTGATTCCATAGGTATATCACTTACCTATTTGTTGTCATCTTGTATTTACCTTGTAGATAACAGCTCGTCTCTCGCCACTGGGGATGTGCCGTTGCTGGTCACATTTCCATTACCTGGGATCACCATGATAGAGATTGCATTGCCTGAATAACCTCTAGCAGAGTTCCCCACAAAGTTCGATGCACCTTGCCTTTGAGCGCTTTCGAAAGAGTGTTGTGAGTTGTTATTACACTGTTAGGACTTCATCTGTTGTAGTTCCATACGTCGGGATAGGAGATTTCAACATTGATCAACAGGTTCATAATGTAGGACGAAATTTTTGATGTAAAGATTGGCAGTTGGGCTGTTAGTAGATCTGAGCAAGCACCAACGCACATGACGAATTACAGAACCTGGCATTCTATAATCGTTGTTAGCAACGTGGATATCGGCATTCAGAATAGCAGAAGCAGCCATAATTTTCAGCATCACTTCCCCAAATGGATTCACGATAGATAGCGTTTTCGTCTTTGAGGTAATGACACGGTGTCGTTTGCTTTGATTTAAAATACCATCCAAGTTTTGTTGTCCCTTCACTGGCTATAAATCGGCATATAATGGAACGAAGCTGTAGGTGGCTGTTTTCACTCCCAGGAATTATTTTGGAGAGACATCTGAAGAGACATTTACCATCTCCTTTGATTTTCTCTGTCAGCTCTGGTTCGTATTTGCTTAGTGGCTGTCCAACGAGATCCGATGGTTGCTTGCTAACTGAATCAAATGTTATCCCCAAGAGAACACATTTACTACGCTGCCAATTCTCATCCATAACAATAATTTTTGGGTCATCCGGATAGGCATCTGTAATAATGGTTTGATCTTTTCGTCGAACGTGTCCCATAGCATCGTATTGAGATACTCCATCGCCTAATAAAGGTATATAGGAATCATTAAGTATAATAAAATTAAACAATTAATTAGAGCATCCATATAAGGTAGTATCTCAATTTATATTGTGTAGAATACTTACCACGAAATACATTATTTTGTGTGTATGTCTAGCACGCTCATTATCTGTAAAACTAGGATAAAGATCTGGTGTCCATTCCATTACGGTCTCAATTATGTCTCTCTTCTACAGATATATAGATTCAATGGATATAAGTTGTGTTTTACTAATCTAAAATTTACTAATTTATACTCGGTTAGACTTACAATTTTATCTTCTTTTTCACCATTCAAAAACTGAAATAAATAGGTGTTGGGAGTATAGATGTGTTGTTTGTTTAAGCTTCTGTACAATTTATCATGTAAAGGAGTCGCGAAGGTTCCTTGGAGAATATTCTGTTTTAGAATTTCCTAGAAATTCAAAAAATGATGAATTAATCATTATTGCCTGGAAGTTTATGAGATAACTGAAATTGACATCAATTGGAGAAGTAAATTATAAAATAACAATGACTTCTCAACAATAATTCAGGAATGTAAAGAGAATGGAATCCTTACTTTGAAAGTAGTTAGATGTGTAAATATAGATAATGGTGTAAATCCATAGAGATTCAGACAAGTCTAAATTTGAATGTTTTCAATGAAATTGACACTAATTTCTAATCATGTATGATTTGATCAATAGTACCTGTGTCGACACCTATGCTCGAATTGAGGTTTACTTTCTTCTTAGTATTTCTTCCAAAATAGGACGTGTGATATGGATTGGAATTTTCTTGTCTTTTTTGGCTCCTAATTCTGTCTGAGAAATAGTAACATGACTATCTGTTACTTTCGACACCGTGTAAGGCCCAATATCTTTTGATTGCTTCTTCGTTTTGGGTAAGTGTTTTATCTTTGGAATGTTAGTGTATGTGATCTTATCATCCATCTTCAGAGAGGCACTACAGATGCCATAATGATAATAAAATGTGAGTAAGAAAACATTTTTGAATCTATAAAGCTCAACTAACCGTCCTTCGTTGACCTTCTTATCATACTGCGTCTTCTGTTTTATTTGATCAAAGTTGATACTATCCATTGCTGATTGCTGGGTAGAAGTACGAGATTCATCAATACTAGTAACTTCTTCTTGGGGAATGTCAAGTGGTGGAGAAAAGATGTCTGATATTTATTCAATATCATCGAGTTGAGGAATGAATTCGCTATTAATAGCATCATCTATTGCAAAATCTTCTTCAGTGTTGCACTGCAGGTTGTTAATGGTCGACAGAAGATCTTGATGCCTGGACACTCTCCCCCACATAACCTTGAATGGAGTTTGTCAATGGGACCTTTTAAAGGTAGAATTCATTGTTATTGCAGCAGCTTTTAGAAGATTTGTCCAATGATCCCCAGTCTGGATCTCCATTTTATTCAGTTTACTAAAAAAGAACTTTCATAGCTGGTATATTATCCTAAATCATGGATTCGAAATGTTGTTATCATTACAAGTTAACTAATAACACTACCTTTTGATAATCTTATTGTGTGCTTCGACTAAACCGTAAGCCATCGGGTGGTATGCACGAGTGCTACGATTTTCAACTCCTAATTTCCGGTGAAATTCCTGAAATATCTATGAATAATACAAGCAAAATTACTATCGAATACGTACTAATATTATTAGAAAGAAATATTTAGCAATATGTCACTGATAATATTTGATTAGAATGTAGAAAAATGATTATGCAACTCACATTACTTGTAACTCCCTTCTTTGGTCGTGCTGAATAATATCGGGTAATCCCATATCGAGGTAGATATCCTTAAGATTCTGGATTAATTATTCTGATGTCTTCGACTTGAGAGCGCACACTGCAACGTATTTGCTCAGATAACTAACAGTGACTAAAATGTGTTTATATCCATCTTTGCTCTCAGAGAAATCACATACATATAAGGTCCATCCCTATATGTTTCCACGTTTTAGATGGAGGTGGGATTGGTCGGAGCTTCTTATGCGGTTGTGGTGGCAAGGCCGCTGTCATCTGACATGTATGGCAAGTCCTTACCTTTAGTATACAAGAAAGTAATTATAATATGGCATTTTTTAATAATTTTGTATTAGTTACAGCATCGATATCTAATTACACCATTATATAAAATTCGTAAATGGTTGATTAAAGTTAACTGAACATTATAAAACTAAATATAAAAACAATTTGGGATCTTGCGAAATCATGTTAGTTGCTATTAGTCGTCAAAATAAAATGCTTTACAAATTAGACAATCTAAAACTTAATAATTACGATTACAGCACATGGATGATTCAACTCAAATGTTCCACTAAGACTGCATTCTAATGCTATTTTGGGATGTACGTACATCAATTAGAATAGAAATATAATAGAACTCGATTAAGGCGTACCAGCCTTGGGAAACAAGACAAAGTACGTACTAACCGAAGGCATGTCTTATCCGTATGCATAATCCACAGGTCGAAATGCTGACTTGTTGAATTGTGTAAATAAGATATCAAGGGTATACAAGTCTTCAAACATACTCAACGATAATATAAAAGTATTTTGGTTGTCACGTACTCAGACAATCAAAACACTAACGGAGTTCTGCTGACAATTTTCTAGAGTACGTATTAGCAGAATTTATTTGGGAATAGAAATTGGTACGTCTGATTCCGTGATTCGAGTATGTACTGTACTGAATTGATAATTGTACTGAATTGATAATTGCAATGCAATTTACCCAGTAATTGTAAAATAAATCAAATGAATATATCTACATAACATTACAAATTGATTTTAATTGAAAATAAATCGAAATAATAGTAGGTTAAGGGATAATCGTTAGGAAATAGCCATTTTTTCGTTCAGAAGTCAAAGATTAGATTGGTTGAAGTTGCAAAATGAGGACAAGGGTGATTCAGTTGGCTATAATTTGAAAAGTAACTACTTTATTCTATTTTGAGTAGATAAGTTACCCTTCTTAATTCAGCAATTTTAATTCGAAAGACATCAAATACAAATTGTTCAAATAAATTTCATTATCATATTAACTTACATAATCTCGAACGTCAATGTGAATGCCTGTCCATGTGTACCTTTGCTGAACTGAATTTAGAGCGGCGTGAATCCCTGGATGACAAACTTTGTCAAGGAACCTTTGATAAATATCATCCAACTGAGACTTCAATGGAACTTCCAAATCTGTTTCTGTACCTCCCAGTTTAACTCTCTAAGGAGAAGATTTATTAAAACTATTAAATAAAATATAGTAGAACCTGCTAAATAATAAGGACCAGGAAAGGACAGGGCAAAATGGCCGTTATAGACAAGTAACCGTTATGCAGTGGCTGTTAATTAAAGAGGATCTACTGTATTTTTAATTAATATATAAATAATGGGATTATTTATTAGTATAGCGAGTCATTTTTCGGGTTAAAAAAAAATCTCACCTTGAACAGTGTGTCGGATTCTGCAATGAAATAGGGGATAGTTTTCTTTTGTAATTCCATCTTGTTGCCGTGAGACTTGTACTGTCTCAGGATATTTTTGTTCGCGAAGAAACTGAATAATTTCTTGATACTCTTCTGAATTCATTTGAAAATCAGAATAGAAATGATTCATTATTTGGTTTGGTTTGATTAGTTTGGTTTGATTAGTTTGTTTGATTGATTAATTGATTGTGTTGTGATAGTTGTAGACAAGGAGAGTCTTATAATTTACCTTATATAGTTGCGCCTCAGAATACCACAGCGTCTCAAAATACCACAGACTAATTTGTAATAGCACATCCATGGTGTATAGAGTGTATCATATAGGCGTCTCAAAATACAACACAACAGGCCTACGGAGCAAAAAATGAGCCTCAGGAGATACAAATGAGCCTAATGGGAAATAAATGAGTTAAGAGGAAACAAATTAAAGTGGTTAAAAACAGAGGAGCCTACGCAGCAACAAATGAGTCTCAGGGGATACAAATGAGCATTAAGGGTAATTAATGAGTTAATGGAAACAAATGATGTAATTTAAAACAGAAGAGCCTAAGTTGCAACAAATGAACCTCAGGGGAAACAAAAGAAGCTTTCTTGAAAAGAAATGAGTTAAGAGGAAACAAATGAGAGTGATTAAAAATAGTGGAGGCTACGGAGGAACTAATGAGCCTCAAGGGAAACAAATGAGCCTTAAATGAAAGAAATGAGGCTAAAGTGGAACAAATGAACCTCAGAGGAAACAAATGAGCCTTAAGAAAAGAAATGGGTTAATAAGAAACAAATGAAATTAATTAAAAACAGAGGTGCCTTGGAAAGACAAATGAGCCTCAGCCGATTTAAATGAGCCTTCAGGGAAAGAAATGAGTTATTTGGAAACAAATGAGAGTAATGAAAAACAGAGGAGCCTACAGAGCAACAAACGAACCTCAGGGGAAACAAATGAAGGTTCAGGAAAGGAAATGAGTTATGAGGAAACAAATGAGAGTAAGTCAAAACAGAGGAGGTTACGGTACAAATGAGCCTTAAAGGTAAGAATGAGCCTATGGTGCAACAAATGATCCTCAGGAGAAAAAATGAGGCTTAAGAAAGAAATGAGTTAAGAGGAAACAAATGAGAGTAATTATAAACAGAAGAGCGTATGGTGCAACAAATGAACCTCAGGAGATACAATGAAGCTTCAGGGAAAGAAATGATTATGAGGAAACTAATGAGAGTAAGTCAAAACAGAGGAGGTTACGGAGCAACAAATGAGCCTTAAAGGTTATAATGAGCCTATGGTGCAACAAATGAACCTCAGGGGGAAAATGAGGCTTAAGAAAATATATGAGTTAAGAATAAACAAATTAAAGTGGTTAAAAAGAGATGAGCCTAAGGTGCTACAAATCAACCTAGAAGAAACATGAAAAGCTTCAGGGAAAGAAATGAGTTAAGAGGAAACAAATTAGAGTAATTTTTAAACAGATTGGCCTACGAAGCAACAAATGATCCACAGTGGATACAATTGAGGTTAAGGGAAATAAATTATTTAAGGGGGAACAAATGAAAGTAATTAAAAACAGAGGAGCTTAAGGTTAAATTACCCCACGTGAATGAAAGTTCTTGTATTAATCTGTAATTGTGAGAAATATATACCTATACGATACAAATCAATAAACCAAAAAGAAAATGTCCCTATCTATTATACTTTTTATTTTTTGTCGGTTTCAAAATTTGGCTAATACAAATCTCCCATAGGGCGATTTCCAAAAGTGGTGGTCGATATTATGCGGTAATTTGGCAATGCAATTATCAATGTTTGTCATCAGAATCAATATTTAAAGATTATAAGCGTACGGAGTAGGTAGACGGTTTACATTTTTGAATTATGACTTGGAATATTTTTTATCAAGCATTTTATCAAATTTCGCATGAAAAGATGACCTTTTTATTCAATTTTTGTTTTCTAAAGGTCGCAATATTTTTTATTTAGATCTTATCAAAATTCTAAACCACTCACCAACCGCCCATAACGATGATCTTTCTGATAGATCACACAGTACAGGTCTTTAGCAAATAATGATCTTGCAAACTACACACTTATCAGGTGGAGTCTGAAAAAATCCCCCTATGGGACTTTTGTATTAGCATAATACTGCAAGCCCAATAATTTCGAATTTATAGAAGATAATTAGATTTCGTTTTCAGTTTCGATATAGCTATAATCTCTTCCATCATATATGTGAAATTCAAACTCCCACCTTCAAAACTAAATTCATGTGTTTTTTTGGGTGAATCTGCCGTAATTTAACCTTAAGGTGCAACAAATGAATATTAGGGCAAACAAATGAGCCTTGAGGGAAAGAAATGAGCCTAAGTTGCAACTTGCAACAAATGAACACAGGGGAAACAAATGAGCCTTCCGGGAAAGAAATGAGTTAAAAGTAAACAAATGAGAGTAATTAAAAACAGAGGAGCTAACGGAGCAACCAATGAGCCTCAGGGGATACAAATGAGCCGAATGGGAAATATTTGATTTAAGGCGAAACTATTGAGAATAATTAAATCAGAGGAGACAAGGTGCAACAAATTAACATCAGGGGAAACAAATGACCATTAAGGGAAAGAAATGAGCTAAGAAGACCAAATAAGAATAATTATAAACAGAGGAGCCTAAGGTGCAACAAATGAATATCAGGAGAAACAAATGAGCCTTGAGGAAAAAATGAGCCTAAGTTGCAACAAATGAACCTCAGGGGAAACAATGTTCCTTAAGGGAAAGAAATGAGTTAAGAGGAAACAAATGAGAGTAATTACAAAAAGAGGAGCCTACAGAGCAACAATTGAGTTTCAGGGGATACAAATAGCCTGATGGGAATGTAATGAGTTAAGTGGAGACAAATAAGAATAATTAAAAATAGAGGAGACAAGGTGCAGCAAATGAATATCAAGGAAACAAATGAGCCTTAAGGGAAGAAAGGTTAAGAGGAAACAAATGAGAGTAATTAAAAATAGAGGAGCCTACGGAGCAACCAATGTGCCTCAGGAGATACAAATGAGACTAATGGGAATTAAATGAGTTAAGAAGAAACAAATGAGAGTAATTAAAAACAGAGGAGCCTACGGAGCAACCAATGTGCCTCAGGGGATACAAATGAGATAAAAAGAAACAAATGAGAGCAATTAAAAACAGAGGAGCCTACGGAGCGACAAATGAGCCGCAGGGGATACAAATGAGCCTATAGGGAAACTAATGAGCCTAAGGGGTTACAAATGACCCTAATGTGAAACAAATGAAAAATGGGAAACAATTGAGAGTAATTAAAAATAGAGGAGCATATGTCCAACAAATGAGCCTCAGGGGTTACAAATTAGTATAAGGAGGAAACAAATTTTTCTAAGGAGAAACATATGAAATAAATGGAAACAAAAGAAACATGGGGAAAGCAGAGGGCATTCAGGGAAAACAATTGACTTAAGGGGAAAGAATTGAGTCGAAGCGGAAATAAATGAATCCAAGGTCAAACAAATGAGTCTAACGGAAAACAATGAGTGTGAGTAAAACAGAGGAGACAAGGTGCAACAAATGATTCTAATGGGAAACAAATGAACCTCACTTGAAACAATTGAGGCTTAAGGGAAATAAATGAGTTAAAAGGTGGTGACCAAAATTCTGAAATTTGATAAGAGTTAGAAATAGTAGTTTCATCGATATTTAATGAAAAATCAATCGCCGCTTCTTCTACGAACTATTTCCCAATTCTTGATTCGGTCTCAAATTATGTTCATAAATTTAATCATGCGATTCGTCAATTTTTGTTGCGTTTTTTCGAAGTTCATTTCCCAAGATATCTGGAACTTCAGGCTCTTCCTAAATTCTCGGATCTTGAGTATCTTCAATATCTTCAGGATCTTCAGGCTCTACAGGATCTTCAGGCTCTTCAGGCTCTTCAGGCTCTTCAGTGTTAATTGTGACCAATTTTGACCGGAATGCAACCTCCTTTCCAACTTGAGATTTGATGGAAGTTCTGTGTGCGCGTCTCATGTGCTGATGAAAACTAGAAATGTATACAATGAAGAATGTTAAGATAAGTTCTGTTATGAAAACTAAATAAACTTAAATTTTACTGACAGATATACTATCCGTAGTTTTAATTAAATTACTATTTGTATTTTGACTTATCCACTTACTCCGATTCTTTGATCACTTTGCCACACTCTATCTTCAATGCTCATCGCACATTTGACATAGGCCGTTCCCTGCCCTTCAACTTTGCATTTTCTCTTTTTCTCCTTTACGATCATCGTGTTTATGACCTCCTCCGCTACTAATTGGTGTTTATTATGAATGTGTTGTTTGAATTTCGATACATGATCTCCACAAATATCGCAACGTTTCTTTTCCCTCGTGTTCATTTTGGTAAACCGTGTTGTAAATTTTTTATGTTAATAGTGTTGTAAATTATGTATGTTAATAAAGCAATTTATATGATTGAAAATTATGTTGAAATGGCCTAATCAGGGTTGCCAATCCAAACCAATCGAGAGAACTTATCGATTATCGATTGCTGAATATTGTATCGATTGGATTGCCCAAAGTCTTCATCGATTGGATAATTATCGACGAATTTTTATCGATTTTTATGGATTTTTTCGATTTAGCGAGTAAAGGCGATAAATTATAATAATTTATACACATCGATGGATAAAACTGGACAACAAATATTTGGTACCCTAGTATCGAGGAAATTTTATTGGTAATTCATCTCCTCTGAGTCCGAATCTGAAGTCCAATCCTTTCCATCACATCATGATTTTGAAAATAATTTATTATTATATTTTTTATTATATTCACTTACGTTATTATATTCACTAACTTGTTTGCTTTAGCATTGTTTCTTACATAGTGACCTGGATTTTGATTGCATAGAATATTTTCAACTTGTATTTTATATTCTAAAAAAGTAGGAAATTCTTAAATGTATGTAATATGATCATGTTGGTATCTAAAAAAATTGACGTGATAGAGAAGATCTGAGTTGAAATTTGAAATTAGGGCATGAAATCCAGTAAAAAACAACTTAAACTTCCAAGGGTACATTTCAAAAAAATATTTGTCGTGTAGTGTAATCAATGCATAATCGATAGAAATCGATAAATAATTGGCAGAAATTCGATAAATAATCGACAGAAAATCGATAAATAATTGATAGAAAATCGATAAATAATCGATAAATAATCGATAGAAAATCGATGAATAATCAATAAATAATCGATGATTTTTATCGATTATCGATTATCGATTGGATTGGATTGGATTGTCAGATCATATCATCGATTGGATTGATTATCGATATCGATTGCCAAAATTTACATCGACTGGATTGGATTGGATTGGCAACCCTGGGCCTAATTATCCTCTATTGAATAATTAAATTCAAGCACTTCCAAGTTATTCGATTTTAACAATTCATAAGAATCTGGAAGTTAAAACTTAATTACGTAGGTTAATTAACTTTTCTTTGATTTGAAACTATATGCATATAATAAAGATCTATTGCGTTGGACAATTCTACTATTAATTAATTAATGAACCAATCGCAAAATATACATTCCAATTTAATTTAAAATTTATTTCCGAAAAGAACTTACGTATGTCCAAGAAACGTGCAAAATTGGTCTCCAATTATCCCCAACATATTGAAAACAAACATCGATCTATCAGTACAGAGGACAAAGGTGTTGCGCTAATAATGGGATGGAAAAGAAAAAGGAGTTGCAAACTTAAACTCAGAGATAGAGAATATCTCAAATGCAGTTTCACATATGAGCAGGGAAGACTGTGTAGAAAATATATATTTAATAGTGGGTGAGTAAATTAATAGTAAACCCTGCCTCAATGTTGCAATTAGTTTTACATCCGTACCACTATCAAAGCCTCTTAAAATTATATGACCCAGCGCCGGGAATAAAAATTTCGATTACTTATTCGTTATTATTGAGCATTGCGTCATTTAACTTTTTGGTATTAAAACCTGGCAATGAATAAAATAAGAACAATAAAGTGCATACACTATTGGGAAGTAAGTATTAGTTAATATTTCTCAATATTTACGAGTTTGCATGCAACAATGTTGCATCAAATTTGTTAGGCCGAAGGGATAACTGGTTTGAACCATAATTATTCCAGACACAAGCTAATTGATGCCATAATATGCTATGTAATTGTTATAGTTAGTTGATCATTTTAATTCGGAATATATTAAAGAAAATATTTATTGTTGTAGCTACTACAGGCACTTAAATCGAAAAGATTCAGTTTCCGCAAGATCCGACAGAGGCAAAAAATACAACAACAGTCAAGGCAATATAGGATAGTTCTTGATGGAAATCAAACTGATAGTGAACAGATCCTTCAAATTGATCAACCTTCTTAAATTGTGGATATAGTTAAGACCAATATTGTTGACAGTGAATTAACACAAGACGTTCCTCAATCCTCTACATCCTCAGAAAATTCCCCTACAGAATATTCACTATCCTCCGTCAGCACAATTTTACCATCTTCAAACAATCTCCCTCCAAACATGAAGATATTGCAAAATTTTGAGAAATGGGTATATCCATGGATGGCGGTTGTCAAACCAAAGATACAGCGTATCAGTCAAGGCTAGTCCTGACGCACATCATATCAACAATCGGAATTGAAATTATAATGACACCGAATAAGGTAAACGACTATTTACCAAAAGAGATTATATAATGGCAGCAACAATAAACATATACTTAAGATATTTGTCAGATTTCCTGCTATACGTACACCAAGAAAAGTGGCGGCGCTAGCGCTCCGTATTGAATGGGGCTAACCAGGGCTCAATATTTTCTTGATGGGGCTAAGCCAACCTTGCTTTATATAGGAAGCTATTATTTAAACTTGTGCATATAACAATATTTATATTAGGATTTTCGGAATCATAATTTGGAAGTGAGTTACTAGTAACCCAAATAATACATGACTGGACTATGCCAGTGTTAATGAATTAGCTTTGATAAATGTAACCCCAATGCATAGAAATCAAAATTGATTCTGAGTATAATTTGTAATTTTCACACTAAATGTCAGAAATAGTTTAACTCAATGATATTCTGTGATTCCCAGTCTTCTCGAATCTATCAGCCATCTCATCCATATCAATTTTGTACGTACGTGTCCTATTGATTGACAAAGTCGCAAGGTCTCCTAGTCTATAATCTTCCATTGTGCTTCGCAGATACGTTTTAACACGTTTCATGCAGGAGAATGAACGTTCATTTTCAGCTGTAGTCACGGGAATGGTACAAGCAATCTGGTATGTCTTGTAGAGTTCAGTGTATACCACTTTGTGAGGCTCAATGAAGTTGATTACCTCTAACATAGTTTATAACTGCGGGTTGGCCTTTTTGTTCTGGTTGGAGTTCACAGTAAATCACCATTGAGCAATTCCTCGTTAAGTTGATGATGTTCAACAAAAGGCCTGATTACTTGGATTTGTAGGAAATCCTTAGATGATGGGACCAAAGCTGACATTGCCGTAAGTACGTAACACGTGTCCTTGCTGAAACGTATGTCTAATTCAGAAATGAAAAGTGTGATCACTGGGAGGAATAATTTCTCTTTGTAGTCAGATTTGACCCACATTTTGGCATTGATAGCATCGTTTCTGCATTTTCGGCGACGTTTTTCGAGTGATTTCGGTATCTGGTTTTCGTCAATGAGTACCTTCGCCGTATCCCAGATTTCTTCAAATAGATCCTTCTACAGAAAGAGACATCTTAAGCGTATCAATGTGATCAACTGCAATACCCATATCAACGTGTTTATGCTGCAAGTAGTTCGCTGAATACGATGTAAGTGTCAACACTTTTCTGAACAACTGAAGACAGATCACAAAGTCAGCATCAATCAGACTAACGATCGCTTGTGCTGCAGCTCTTCTAACAGTGTTGTGATCTTGGGCGAAATGCTCGGCAGCCACAATGATTGTCCTAAGTGAGAGCCACTGCTGAGCAAGCCTCAGCTTGACAGCACCAACGAGTTTTGGATAATGCCTTCAATTCATGATGTTGCGCTTCATGTTTACCCAATACATTTTGCGTCTTCTCAAAGAAATCGTGCGGAACAGAAGCAGAGAAGAATGTGTAGAGTTGCTGAATGCTCGCAAAAAATGACACAGCCATATCAATTTCTTGGCAGCAAGCGACCACCACTAAGTTAAGCCTGTGTGCCCAGCAATGCACACATAAAGCCATTGGATATACTTCACGTCTCATGAGAGCTTGTAGATCCCGTAGCCGACCACTCATTGTTGAAGCACCATCATAGCATTGAGCAACCATATGATCACGTGCGCATATACCCATAACTGCGAGGACATACTTCAGCTTTTCCATGATTGAATTCGCAGTCTAACCCCTCTGCTCTGACAAAGTCGAAGAAATCCTCTTGCAGCACACCCTCGCAAACGTATCTTAGGCATACTGATATTTGCTCGATCTTGCCAACATCTCTGGACTCGTCCGCCAATAATGAAAAATAGCCTGCTGCCTTAAGATCTTCTAAAATATCCTGACGTACTGACTTTGCAAGAATAGACAAAATTGAATCCTGGACAGAGTGATGAACATATTGAGCATTCCGCGGTCCGTTTAGTTTCTCTTTTATCACTTCGTCATGGGCACTTAATGCAGTAAGGATCTCTAGAAAATTACCTCTGTTCCGAAACCCGCAATTGAATCCAGGTGGTCAATAACTTCCCCTGAGTCATCCACCAATCTCCCCTAACGGTGACCACGGAGAGAAAGGTCTTGGACAGCACACAGAGTGATTACCTGACCAACTGTTTTTATGAAATGTCGATTATCACGAAGTGTTTGGGCACTGTAGACCTCGGCCTTGGCCTCAATACTCCCAGTTAGAAGGCTATTTTGATATTCTGTCCACTTGAACATTGAACTTAGGTGTGCTAACGACTCTTCATGGAGTTAGATACCTTTTTCTTCTCCATTGGGGAATCTTCCAATTATTAAACCCAAGGATAGTCCACTTTGACTCGTATCCATCAACCTGAAATAACCGACAAGGATAGCAAAACATGGCATCGAGTTTTTGAGAATACTCCAGCCAAGGCCTACCGGCATACCATCTTTTTTGGAAGGAACGCATCTGACCGCCAAGCATGGTTTGCTTGTAAGAAGATAGTTTCGGCTGTCTCTGATCCTCAGAAAGGTTCAACGCGATATCAGGTGCGCCCTCAACAGGGATATCCCGTGTGGTTTTTGCACGCTTTGCAGCAGGAGACGAAATATCCACTTAATTTTTAACATCCGTTATAAGATCATCTCCTCTAAAGTCCATAGCTAGTTCGGGCAAGTCCACTTCAAGTTCGTTACGCAGGATGAATGAATCCATTTGAATTATTATTAAGTACTAATACTGGTAAAATACATTAAAACATTAGTATTTAATGTTGGGCATACTGGTAATTCTCTAGCACCTAAAAAAATTGACATGTTTAGTATGATCATAGCCCCATCAGTTCCCCATCAACTGTTGGGGCTAAGAAAAAATGTGATGGGGCTAGCGCCGCCACTGGTTAGTGTTATTGTATTTGACTATGGTGCAGAGTGTTGGTCGCAAGTATAATCCGGCTTGGTCCCAGAAGTGGGACTTTCTGGACTATGATGCTACGAGGGACTCACTGATTTGAAGAGACTGTAAACGTGCTAAGGCCGCAGGCCTTCAGTTGCAGAGGAGTGCTAACAATGTTGTGACCTCACTGTCCTGGGCATCGTCTTGGACCGACACCGGATTTAGCAGCTGGAACAAGGCGTCAGAGCGCATCGCCATGCGCTCCCAGAGCGCAAGCCATCTGCAGGCCAGGGCATATGTGGCTCGCTTGGAGGAAGAAAACACAATTCTTCAACTAAGTCACCGCGGCCCATAGTGTTGCGCAGCGCGAGAACCGTGTCGCTCTAGTCATGATACTGCAGACAGTGGTGTTTCTGGCTCGGCAGTGCCTAGCGTTCCGTGGTCATGACGAGGAAGAGGGAAACTTTCGTCAGCTGCTCCAACTGAGGTCTGGTGATTCTCCGGTGCTTGCCAGATATTTGGCTAAGGATTCCAAGACCAAGTGGTTGTCCCCTGAGATCCAGAATAACATGATCAGTGCGATCGGTTCTTCTGTGCTTGGACAAGTTGTGGACACCATTGTGAAAAACGGTTATTTTCCATAATTATGGATGAAACCACCGATGGGATGTATCACGGGTTGAGCAGGTTTCCCTGGTTCTACGCACAATTTCCGCGGATCTAACTGTGAGCGAACTGTTTGTTGGTCTCTACGATACAACCACAACTGAAGCTGAGCATCTTCTTGACCTCCTTGTTTCTACGCTTCAACGTATAAGCAATGGCAGAATCACACTTGAGATGTGCCGTGGCCAGACATATGACGGCGCTTCAAACATGAGAGGTCATCTGTCTGGGCTACAGACAAGTGTGAGGGCTATCCAACTTAAAGCATTGTTTTCGTACTGCTCTGGGCATATGTTGAACCTTGTCCCCAAGGATACTGCAGAAGTGCTTCCAATGTTCGCTAATTCTATTGAGTTCTGTAGCGCCATTGAAAATTTTTGCAGGGAGTCAGCGAAACGCACGGATCGTCTCATTAGCACGCCCATAGAGTCCGATATCCTGGTGGACCTCTCTGGGGAAGTCATAGGCCTTAAGAAGCAAGTCCGACTAAAGCCCCTCTGTCCCACGAGATGGGTAATGAGAAGCTCAAGCATTGTCAGCCTGGTCACCAACTATCTGAGAGTTCTCACCTTCCTGGATGAGATGGCCAGCGGCCCTGGACGAGATGGCCAGCGACCCTAAACAAGATCCTGATGCGCGCATGAGAGGGAAGGCGATGTCGTTGCTTTTGAAAGCAGAGAGTTTCCAAAACTACTTCGGACTACGCTGTCAAGAGCTCTTTGCGGTTGCACATCCAGTGCACAAGGCCATCCAAAGTCGGACAATGACAGTAACGAAATGCTCTGCTCTAATTGACGCTCTAGAGAACTAGCTCCACATTGATTCGGAGCCCGATGGCGATCGTGCTTCTGCACTTTATGAAGAGGTTCTGGATTCATCTAGAGAACTTCGTATATGTGAACCAGAGCTCAAGTCCAGTAGAGCTGCTCGACTTGCCGCCAGTAAAACGGTGTCTGGAGTGATGACACGCACTGAGAGAGCTGCCGAAATCATCAAAGAATGGCATATGAATCAGAGAGCAACACTCTACAGCAAGGCTTGTGATTATATTGGAGCCCGCTACGATCGTGAAGCACTTTCCAAGGTATCAGCAGCTGAATGTGTGATCACTCGTTCTGAAGGTTTCACTGACCAGCTTGACGTGGTGTGCGAGTATTGGGATACTGATATTATCAGTCATTCTGTGCTGTCTGCCAATGTGGTTAACTTTCACGAGTATATTGCACGGTATCCTGAACAAGCTCATGGCGAGAGTGCCCAAACTGTAGAGGGGGTGCATTGGATACTCTCTGGTTGGGCGGCTGGCCGCGAGCTGTTCCCCGCTCTCTCGAAGCTTGTGCAGTTGGTCCTCATTGTACCAGCTTCAAGTTGTGAGGCAGAGCGGAGTTTCAGTGCGCTCCGAAGACTAAAGACCTACTTACGAAGCACCATGGGCCAACAGCGCCTCTCCTCCCTGGCACTGTGCCATGTCCACAAGAGTGTCCTTGATGGTCTAGATATTCAGTCCATTGCAGAAGAATGGATTGCAGGGACCCAGGAGAGAATGACTGCATTCGGAGGCGTTTCACCCGAGGTACGCGAGAGGGCCATAGCAAAGAAGCAGGTTGATAAAGCTGAAACAGAGGCTACGACGTTGAGAAGACTCGTCGAAGAACAGGAAGCAGCAGCTCGGGTAAGAGACAGAGGCGGTGCGGCAGAGCCTGTGGTAGCTCCCTTGGAACTACCAGCAAAGCGGCAGCGCAGACTAGATTATGATTCATTTGATTAGATGTTTGATTTCATTATACTATTTGTTAAGAACTTCTCTAGTAGTGTATGAATAATCTTGAACCCAGCTGGTGCCGTGTGCACCCGTGCACCCGCTGGGTTCAAGATTTCATTCTGTGGCGGATGCAGTGCACCCGCTGCACCCGTGCGATCTACGCCTATGTACCGTACGACGTACCGTACGAACGTACGCGGTTACTCTGCATAAGAAAATGAGATCTAAGGAATGATTTAGGAAAGGTTTTATACAGCAAGTCAGAAATACACTATAGTACGCAGGGCTGCATTTAGGGGGGGAGGGTGGGCATTCGCCCCCCCCTGGGCTGCCCCCGGACCCCCTTAGTTGGATGGGCTTCGCCCCCCATATTTCTTAAACCAATCCCATTTGCCCCCCCTCCCCGACCTAAAAACCTGTATGCAACCCTGGTACGGATATTATATATATCTAAGCGTCGAAATTGAGATTTCTTCTATTCGAAATCTCAACTTCATGGATCCTCAATTTCGACGGAAACATATACGTATTAACACCCAATTTGAAGATAAAGCATCGATGTTTGAACAAGGGGAAGAGTTTAATAAAATAAAATAGGTGAACAATTAAACTTATATAAATGGTTGACGAGTTTGTTCCTCGTATATTAAATATTTTCTAAGCTTATGAATGTGTCAAAAATAATCTTACTGTTTTTCAGGTAGAAGCCAATTTGCTAATTTGAATAATAATATTACTATATCAGAGTCGGAGTCAGGGGGGGGGGGGGCGGGGCACAGTGGCTTAAGCCTAAAAATATAGGAATTTTATGAGTTCCTATTTACATTAGTAAATGATTTCAAATCAATCTTGAATATTTCAGTAATGCTCAGTGAAAATTGTAAGTCAGTCGAACGCCTATAGGCTGTAGATAAATATTATCAAAGTCAAGCAAATCAAATGTCTCATTTTGCGGTTTAGAAGAGTTCAAAATTGCTGATATTTTGATGTCTATAAATACTATTCAAAGCGATTTATATAGCTAAATTTAGTCTTCCTTATACAATTAAAGTATGCTGAATTTGAATTTGAAGACCACTTGTGAGTGAATGAATTATTTTTAGTATAATTTTTATTTGAAGTTCCAAAGTACAAAAAGGTAAATTATTTCACACAAAAAATTTCAAAGTGAGCGATAAACAAAAAGTCAGAGAAAGTCAATTCTATATTAATCCTTAGTCATAATCAATGTCTCTAGTATTGTCTTAGAAAATATTAGCCCCCGAAACATTGCGCAACTTCAAAAATATATCCACATTCCATTCTCTGTTTTGGTATCTATGGAATTCCATTAACTCGTCTTGTAATGTTATACATATATTTGTTGATTCCAATTTATCTATCAAAGATTTATTAGTTTTTAATTAATAAGTAGCTAACATTGTTGATTTGAAATAATTAGCTTATTAACAATACTGTCTATTGTTGTTGACTCCAAGATATGAACACTCTCACTCTTGCAGCATTTCGCTCTTCTGGTGTGGCCATGTTCTCCACATACTTCACGCACAAGCTTTGAACGATATTCAACGAGTACAGGGTCACTTTCAGATGCCAACCTAACGAATATATCGACAATATTGTCCTCGAAACTAGTTTCTCTTGCCAGATTCTCCCTATATCTTGGTATCAATTTGTTGCAAGCTTCTGAACCTACCTCTGAAAGACATTTCAAACCATACCCAGACTTTATGTCTCTCAAGAGTTCTTCAGAATGCGCTAATACTTATGCAACGTAGGTGTGATGCTTGCCCAACAAAAGAGTCTAAAATCAACAGATATGTATTAGTACAAAGAATTCCAAGTTGGTTAGTAAGGATTTTCCTGTCAGAGTTTATGATTCAGAGAATTACAGATAGTTGTGCGTGCACGAGAGAAAGTGTTCCTCTAAATTCAGCTCCAACAACTGACAACACACAGTCCTTAAATCCAGACTCATCAGAAAAAGCCCTCCTAGCGACACTCCCAGTCGATCTAGTTACACCATGCGGATCTGGCTGATCCATCTGCAAACCTGTTTTTTCTTGGATTAATGTCCGTACGAATATCATTGATTATTTGATACTTGCAGAAGAAGGTGACCATTTTAATTTACCAACATTTTAAATGGTAAACCTAGAGCATAAACCACCTGAAAATGCAGGTGTAAGAGTGTAGAGGAGATGCGAGGGTGATACTTAGGATGGATAATGCCAAATTTTGATGATGCAGCATTTTTGTTAATAAGGGCTCATGTGTGAGATTGTATATTTCTTGTAAGGGAAGATTAAAAAAAGATTCAGTGCTACATTCAAGTTCTCCAAACAATTCAATTGCGTCAGATATATGTCTATTAATTGGGAATCCTTGAATGATTAACTCTCGATCCTTAAGTTCTTCGTGAGTAGCTGTACACAACTGGCAGTTTGCCCCCCCCCCCCCTGCACCAGATAAAATCGCAGCCATTTTGCCATCAAACATTGAACGAATGATGTCAATATGTACATGCTCCTGATTGGGGAGATCGAATCCTTCATTTTTCATCAACTCTGTATCCGGATTGATTAAATCTACCATGAATTGACGAATATTAGCCTCATTTTCTTTGGCAGCACAAAGAAAAATTTGTCTTTGATAATAAGGTGAATTGGGACTATGATTTTTCCACTATTCTCTTCCGGAACAAGAAGAGCTCACAGTGGGCATTTTGGTGGAAATAGGATACTTTTTTCTTAAGTTCAGATCACTTAGTAATTTCCTCCATTGAATTCAGCGTATCTTCAATCATAGGAATGCAAATTTTCAAGCATATTTACTTAGCACTTTTGTTGTTATGGTGATGATTGCTAGCGACATTTTGAACAATAGGAATTTAATTTTGTGGTTTATCAAATTGACTATGTTTCATTTCAATATAATATGTACAAGTCTTAGTAATTGAGTAATTGATTTCAAGTAGATTTTATATCTATATATAACTACATCGATTTAATTGATTTGACCTTCTTTCAACATACTTTGTTTCTTGACCTCGACCTTTCTTATCATACAATTTCGGACAACAAATAATCATTTAGTCCGCCATCTAAAAGGTGATGGGATTTATAGTGTCGCTTCGTGTCGTGAAGTCTGTACTGTTTTAAAGTGTAGGTTATAGACTGATATTCAAAATACAAAAGTATTTTACCCCGCGCGGAGGCGCGCTGAACACTTTATTTTATAAATGGATAAACCACTTCAGTAAATATATAGCATCACTTTCAATCGAGAAGCTCTTGAATTTCTCAAAATGCAACCTTTGTGAGAGAAGCTTCCAATCCAGTGACTTTATGGATTACGATCATTTGGAATCTGACTAATATCAAACAATTCGGTGTCAATTTGGTGAATTAAAGTTTAGCAGGGAGATGAACTGTCGGCGAATTAGTGGTAACATACTTTTTTGCATACTCAGATGTCAATAATATTGCCAAAACTGTGTTCGACTTGTCTAAAACCTAGGTGATGCAATATTCTTATAAAAAAGTATCTAAATGCGCGAAAAGGGGCGACGTGGGTCACTTAATAACTTTGAACCATATATATTAGGATTTTTGAAATAATTACACCTCATTCAAGAAATATAATCAATAATCATGGGTGAACAATAAAATCTTTGTTAACAAACCGAAATATAATTTAGGACAGAATTAACATGGATTGTTTAGAACTACGTTTAGGAGACTACTACGTACATCATTTTTGATGATGCCATTCAGTTTGCAGCTACCGATAACCTATATGTCAATAATACTTCATTAGAGTCTATCTAGCATAGTTTTCCTATTTCCACTTACACCCCTGAAAATGCCCACTGTGAAGAGATCGCTAATGGTTTGAAGCAGTAAAGTATGAAATTTTTTGTTTCTGTATTTGTGCTTAGTTGATTATAAATAACATGACTCCCAGAACCATCTAAGCCATCTGCAATTCGAAACCTCAGTGGAAAATCTTCAGTGGAAGGAGGTGCAATGGTGTTCAGTATCCTCAATAAGGTATGACGAACATACTGATCGTAAGGTACTTTTACACCGATTGGAGCTTTAGGACTTGGGTAGGGTTAAATGGTTGAGCGTAGTACTATGCAATTTCTATGCTCAGCTAATTTATGGTATGCTGGGAGTCTGAAATCGCTAGATAACAAATGTTGACAAAACCGTGTGTACTTCCTCTTTCCTATTTCGAGTAAATCTAGAAGGAATAAAGACTTGTTAAGATCAAGCTCCTTCCTCGGAACATTCCCGAATTGACCGTGGAATTTGTCATAGACATTGGATTTTGAAACTTTCCGAGTTTCGCTAGAATCTTACTCATTTATCAGGAGCTGTAATGCAAGGGAAGCTATGTTTATCTCTGATGTATTTTCTATTTCCGAAAGTAATTTAATAGAATCTAAGACGCTTGACAAGCGTGATCGCATCTTCTTCAAGGAAATGTCACTTAAATTCTTCTGTATAGAGGAACTATCAATTTCAAGATCATCCAGGAGGGAAATTTGGGTCTTCTTCTGTTTAGGTTGCAAGGAGAGTTCTGAGTTCCACCACTCTCCCTCACAACCATCCAGACTTTTCTTTGCTCTTTTGACAGTGTCACGAATTCTGCGGAGCCTTGCATGCAAAGAATCTCTTCTTTCTATGTCTAGATCAAGACAATCCTCGAAGTGAGAGAGTGTTTGATGGATGTTATGATCATTGTTCTTCAGCAGTCTTGCTAAATCAAGCCGGGATATGGGAAGTGTTGGACATTCAGCCATTGATTGATTATGAAAAAGAAACTTCAATATCCAAATGTAAAATGTACTAAATTGATATATTCAATATGTATATCTAACAATGTTATATGGTTTTCAAATAGAAACACACTAAAGTGGTTGATATGCAATGAATTCACTGAATATTAAATTACATAACAACAAGACGAGTTAATGGAATTCCATAGATACTAAAACAGAGAATGGAATGTGGATATATTTTTGATGTTGCGCAATGTTTCGGGGGCTAATATTTTCTAAGACAATAATAGAGACATTGATTATGACTATGTATTAATATGGTATTGACTTTCTCTGACTTTTTGTTTATCGCTCACTTTGAAATTTTTGTGTGAAATAATTTACCTTTTTTGTACTTTGGAACTTCAAATAAAAATTCTATTAAAAATAATTCATTCACTCACAAGTGGTCTTCAAATTCAAATTCAGCATACTTTAATTGTATAAGGAAGACTAAATTTAGCTATATAAATCGCTTTGAATAGTATTTATAGACATCAAAATATCAGCTATTTTGAACTCTTCTAAACCGCAAAATGAGATATTTGATTTGCTTGACTTTGATAATATTTATCTACAGCCTATAGGCGTTCGATTGACTTACAATTTTCACTGAGCATTACTGAAATATTCAAGATTGATTTGAAATCATTTACTAATGTAAATAGGAACTCATAAAATTCCTATATTTTTAGGCTTAAGCCACTGTGGGGGGAGGCATTAGCCCCCCCCCCAAATTTGAGGCTGCCCCGTGTGAGCATAAAATCCTCATAGAGGCCCCTGAAACCCCTCGGTCCCCCTTGCCGAAATCATATTTTCGCCTCTGTACTATATATCTATCTATCTATATATATACTATATAATCCCCTGCAGGTATGATCGGCTTGTGACCCCTGCAGGTATGATCGGCTTGTGAATTATTTTCTGTGTGGACTTTCTCCCTTTGCTTGCCTGACAGATAGGGCAAAGGCGGAGAAAGAGGACTGTAACCTCACGAGGGATGTGGTACATATGCTCTATGAAGTAGGCTTGCATCCTATCGCGTCCCCCATGAGACAGCTCCGTATGTGCGAGCACAAGTGTGTCCCATAGGTCTTCCTTGGGTACTACGCGTAAACGGGGTCGTGGAATACCTCGGACATCTTGTTCCCTGTAGTATAGTACCTTTACATGATCTATCTGCATTACGCAATAACGTAGCCTACTCCTCAACCAATTGGGATCCTGTTAACATTCTTAATTACCTCAAAACCTCGACCATCGCCTCTCCTTGCCTCAAACCAATAACTGCACAGGTTTTTTTAAAAACCAAATTTACAAAACAATCATCAACCCAGCCAACTATTAACACAACTAACAACTCAGCCAACTATTAACACAATTAACAAGCCAGCCAACTATTAACACAATTAACAAGCCAGCAAACTATTAATACAACTAACAATAACCAGCTTATCAGTAAAGATTGTGTCCGTTTAATTATATTCTGTTTATGTAGTGAATGTATTGATAATGATATGTATTGAAGATTAAACTGGTGTCTTGAGTAAAATGGTTTGAATTCGCGAGTAGATTAGGATAAATATTTATTACGTGCCTATAATCTCGTTCGCGTTTGCTAGGGAATACTTCACTATTCCACTTAATTCATTATCAATTTATCATGCATAATTTACAGTTTACAATGCAATATAATTAACTTACAAAAGGACTCGTATTCATTTTGTAAAGTCTTCAATATTATTCTATATACATAACTATGTTGCAGTGTATTAGAAACTTCTGTGTGTTCACGAACACACATGTGTATTCGCGAACACACAATATTTGCTGTGTGTTCGTGAACGCACAAGTTTCAAACTTTGTTTGTTCGCAAATACACAATGTTATTGTGTGTGTATGAGTTTTTATTGATTATGGGCGCACAAAAATAATCATATTCAATAGTTTATGCAATGCACTGCATATTGCATAAGCTTGGACTAGGAGCGGGGATTGGTAGGGCCCTTGTGACTCGGACTTAGGTTTGATTGGCCCACTTTTATTTGAAATAACGGAAGATAACTATTGTTAGGGCCATTGGCTCATGACACTGCCAACCATCCCGGACTAAACGCTTATGTATACGTATGTATATAGGTTTAGTGCTTATTTAATTTCCATCCCGTTATACGTATACGTATAAATTTGAATAATATTCAGTTCCTAATCTAAGGCTACGTACGTTCAAACTATTTATTCTTGATTTAAAAAGGGGTTCTTAGATGATTTCTAGGTTAACATTTTATATTTCCAATTTGTCAAGCCATTTTGCTTTTAGATTTACATAATTTAAAACCCCCTTCTCTTGCTACAAATCCAGTTTGGAACTGTGATACTGACTAGTGCAGAAATCCCATTGGGTACAGGGAAAAACCTTTGAAAAGGTTTTTCCCTTGTATCGTTATATTTGGCTAACCAAACCTAAGTCCGAGTCACAAGGGCCCTACCAATCCCCGCTCCTAGTCCAAGCTTATGCAATATGCAATGCATAAACTATGAATATAATTATTTTTGTGCGCCCATAATCAATAAAAACTCATACACACACAATAACATTGTGTATTCGCGAACACACAAAGTTTGAAACTGTGTGTTCGTGAACGCACAGCAAATATTGTGTGTTCGCGAATACACATGTGTGTTCGTGAACACACAGAAGTTTCTAATACACTGCAACAACTATATGATAATTGTTTGCTTACTTACTTATAATTTAAAATCTCAATCTTATTCTTAGTCATCAATTCCCCAACTTTAACAACAAACAGCCCTTATTTGAAAGTAGATAATTCTAAATTCGTATTTACCATATGAAATAACTTAAAATAACAGTCTAATATCTATGTAAATCCTAATATTTTACAAATTTGTTTGCCTATATTATAAATAACAACAATAAATTTTTGTATTAGAAATTTGTGAGTGTCAAATTCGTATTCAGCATACTCGTTTTATCTAGTATACACATTTAGAAGTGAAGAAATAACTGGATTCGACCTGGGAAATAATTAATTTTTAACAACCCATAATATTTATTTAAACATTTTCTATAAGTATGACTCAATCTCGCCTAGACGAAAATGAGACTCAATTTGGACTAGTCCAAAATGAGACTCAATTTGGACTGAAACTCAATTTCGCCTACAACATATACATCAAGTTCAATAATCAGTAATTATTAGAGATTATATTTTGTGAAATAATAACTTGTAATTTGATCAACTAGTCGTTTATAATTGCAATGATAGTCAACATACGTTTTAATGATTTTATTATGAGCCTCAACAAGTCCGTTGCTCTGTGGATGGTAGGCAGTGGTTATCCTAAAGTCAACATCTAGTCTCTTGTGGAATTCTCTTGTGGAATTCTAATAATTATGTTGACTAGATATTGCAAGGGACAGTTTAGATCAGGAGTTCTTAACCTGGGGGAAATTTTGGGAATATAAGGGGGAAATCAATTTAGACAAAATTAATAATAATAATAAACTTAATAAAATAAAATATTATAAACCATATATTTTATGAGATATCTTATATGTAGACCGTCTAGAAATAGACCAGGTTTTATTCCCTATGCATTAGTATTACCCATAAAAAGCAGGGCAAGTGGTCTACAGAATTTATAGACGGTCTACAAATTTTTGGCCTATTTGTATGGGCTTTTATAGACCGTCTATTTCTAGACGGTCTACATATAAGGATGCTCATATTTTATCTACATAGGGAATTTCAAAATTATTGATCACCAATCATATTGATGTTATGCTCTATGGTTTGCTAAATATGTAACCAGCAGACATCCAAAAGGTTGTTTGATCATGGCTACTTTTTTCCTTATACAAATGAAGGGGGAATAGGGTAGAGTGAACAGGCCAAATGGGGAAATTACATAAAAAAGGTTAAGAACCCCTGGTTTAGATAGTAATGATAAACTTACATATTCTGAAACATTCCCGGGATTCTTTTCCAGTAGTATTTGTTACGAATACAGTCAATTGTTGTGTTGATTCCGGGATGAGTGACATCGTGATAGAAACAGATAATGTTATTAAAATCGGAGTCAATAGGAATCTCAACATATCTTATTCCTCCGTTTTTCATCTTGATAGTCTAATATTCAATAAGATTGATGAATAATTTGTTTCTAAAAAACGAGTGACACTACTCAGAAAATTACCTTAATCAGCTTGTTATTTTGTACAGATACACTCTTACACTTCCTGACAAAACTCTTCTTTTGATACCGATCAGATTGAATTTCATCAGGAATTAGTTTACTTGAGAGGTAGTCACGGATCTGTTCGTACTCAGTAGCATCCATAATCTCGAAAACGTCAAATGTTGAAAGTAAGTATACGTAGATAGTTGAGAAAATCTAGAAAGAAAGAAATGTTAGTGGCGAAATGTAGTATTGATAGAATTGTATTTATACTGAAGTTTAGTGGAGTGGACTAAGGATGAAATGTTATAATCCAAAAATAGAATTCCGACTGCGAGTCAAAATCCACGCGGGTCAAAATCCCACGCAAAAGGATTCATAGCGTTCACAGATGGAAAGTTCAAGATGCACAAACATATATACAAAAACTAACATTATAGATGTACCTAAAACAAGTACATTTACAAATAGTATTTATTAAATAAGAATGTCTTGATATGGTTTTGTATGCTTCAACCGACACTGACTTGGGATATTTCAGAGAGAGAAATATACTATTCTCTAACACCCAATAATGAAAATAAGCTTTATACCCCTTGCTGAGATGCGGAGTAGCAACAAGGGATGGGACAGAGCTCCGCATCCGTATCAGCGGCGCTCCGCATGATTTATCAACTCCGCCTTTACATCCGAATCCGCGGAGTTTAAAAATCTCGCATCCGCCTAACATCTGCATCCGCGGTGTTTTTGAATTTCACATCCATCCCCTCCCAAATTACATTATGTTCTCTCTAATAGTACACTTCACCACTTATCTAATGATAATCCACTTCCTTAATTGTCTAACACAATTTTGTTATTCATTACTACAGTCAACTCCGCTTAATAGAGCCACCGGTTAATCGGTTTCTCCGCTTAATCGGGTCAAAATTTCACAGGATTTATAGGACAGAATTACAGTATGGCTTACAATATTTTCGGTTAATCGGTTTCTCCGCTTAATCGGGTTAAACAACCTGGTCCCGAGGTGGCTCTATTAACTACGTGTACTTTTTTTCCAATTGCTACAAAATCACAAAAAATATATTTTGATAATTGACGCTTCATTAAGCTCCCAAGGATATGCAAAGGTCAAATGTACAATATCTCGACTATTTTGACCTCTATATGTACGATATTTGGGGTGCGGAGTATAGTTTTTCAATGGTTCAGCACTTTCAGATGGATTGTTTGCTGTAATTGACATGATTTGGTGATTTTCCTCGAATATACCTGGCCCATTTGTCATAGTCTGTGGTAAAAACCAAATTGATCTAAAAATTATTTAGAAAGTGAAAATTCGAAAAGTTAGGGCACATAATCTATCCTTGGGGTGCTATTTCTAACATACCCCCCTCTGAATACAATTCTCAGACTCCCGTGTTCCCAGAATTAAAACTTACTAGTGAAAAAGCCTCGCAATACACGATTTCCAATGCGTCCCTAATGCATTTTGTGACCCTCAGACGCCCAGTTTATAAAATGACCATATATGGGCATGGATATGTACCACATTTTGATGATGCAGCAATTTTGTTCTCATAAACTAGAGACAGTAGAGCTTAGTTCTAATCACTTATTTACATCTATATATCGTACATATATCATTGGGATAACAAATGGGACTATTATACAAATAGCTACCATGCTAAGAAGTCCATGCCCATATATGGAGGTGTCATGTGACCATCACTGACCATCGATCATGAAAATCAGAATTGAGCAAAAGCTTAGCTCTAACTTTCTAACACTATCAGTAATCGTTTTCGGGGAATATGAACTACATGTAATACTAAATTTTCGGTTAATCGGGACAAACTCCGCTTAATAGGGACAAACTAAACAATTTTGGTTCAAAATTCGTGCTCGCTCAATAGAAAATTCATATTAATCAGAACAAATTCTAATAATCGAAATTTTTCACAAATTATGACTTTGTGGTTCAGGGATATATCAAACGGTCCAGAGAATATTACGGCTCATTCTATGGGTTTGAGAAGAATCAAGGGTCCGCAGGCATTCAGGAATTGTTGTAACAGGTTTAAAACCAAAATTTGTGTAAATCACAAGTAAATCACTACTTTACCAAAGTTTTTCGGTTAATTGGGATCTCCACTTAATTTGGACAAGAGGCCTGGAACAAACGTGTCCCGATTAAGCGGAGTAGACTGTAGCTTCTAATGAAAGGATTCTGTTCTTGGGGCGTTGTCCCAATTAAGCGGCTGTCCTGATTAACCGGTGTCCCAATTAAGCGGAGTACACTGACTTCAATTATCTTCAAACCATTATCTGTCAGAAGTATTGAATGTTTGTGCCACTATTGTGTCCTTCTACACCCTCTTCTCCACATAAATATTTTCTAATACCGGCTGTGGAAAAAGCTAGAGAACTCCGTAAGTATTTGTGATACCAACTTGAAATTTCTGGGAGATGTAGTTTATATATATACGTATATGTAAAAACGTTCAGAGCGTTTCCATACTTTTTCCAATTTCGCAAAGTTGTATGGCCACATTTCTCAAAATAAGGAAATTCCATTGAAAAATTGACCCAAATTTTTGAATTCCTAATAAATAATATAAATTTCGATAATATTGGTGATTTTCTCGTCCACGCAATTTGAATGCATATAGATTTGACGAGTACTGAAGTTAAACAAAGTGTTTCGTGTTATCGTGATTTTCTACTAGAGATATCTATAGCTTATATTACATAGCAACGCTATATATGTTTTCATTGAATATAGGCAATTGTAAGAATGAAATCAAGCATGTTAGTTATTTTGCATATACTATACAGTAAGGTAAAGGAACTGATATACTAATTGAATTGACATCGTCAAGGTATTGACGTCACAGTCATGAGAAGTCGTAGGTAGCGTTAAGCGGAGTTGACTGTAGTTTAATTGCATAGTTTTTGTATGTAATATTGTTCTTCTCTAATAATCCATTCTCTAAGTCCATTTCTCTTATAGTCTACTTCAGTTAATCTCTAAATGGGGATCTTTTGTCTACAAGTGGACTCTTAGAAAGGCCAGATATGGTTACTACTTACACAGTTCATTACTCCCTAAAAGTCTGATGTGCATTCATTTGCATGTATTTGTGGGGGAATTAAACTTTGTTCGCCTAATCCCTGTTTCATATTACGAGAGTCCACTGTATAGTAATAGTACTAAATAAAATATTGTAAAAATGAGAGCCAATAGGTTTGAGCTCCGAATCCGCATCCGTGGATGTAAAGATGAAAACTCCGAATCCGCGGAGTTTAAATTTTGGCATCCGCATGCACATCCGTATTCGCGGATGTGAAAAAATTCGCATCCGTCCCATCCCTATTAGCAACCATACTAATATAGAAATTGCACATTTTTACACAAATGGAGCTATGATGTGAAGTTTGTATTTAACCAATAAATCTGCCGAAGTCATATCGAAGAGGATTTTAGTTGGGTAATGCTCAGTGATGTGCTCCGTTACTAAATCTTCCGTTACTCAGTTACTGCGTTACCGTTACTTTATACACAGTGGCACACCCCCTGGAATAGGAAATATTTTACCATCTTATAAAATATCCAAACGTGTCTATCTGATAGAGCATTGTCTAATATCTAAGGTTGCAGTTAAATTTTCTCGAAACAATACAGCTTCTTGGATAATAGGACTTCAAACTCGTCTTAACGACAACTAAGTTCAATTGGAATTTATTGATTGAAAAACTACAATTATTATTTGATAAGTTATAGTTCGAAATGAAAGACAGCATGTTATTGAAGGAAGCCAAGGCTGTATAATTAGTAACATTTGCAGGAATGTAGCAGATATAAAAAGAATAGCTCAGTATCTAACCTATATTTTCATTGTAACAATGTATCGCTAATTTTGGAAAAATGATTTTCTGCATTATCACAATTTCGAACCATAAGAACTCATCTGTCGCGCTCTGTCAACTTTACACACAAGTTTGATTTTATAGCATTTTAATATCTCCATTTGATACGACTATTACCTTGTGGTCTGAAGTGGTCTGAAAATTTTACTATCATTTCAATTTCATTACCAGACATAAATTGCCCAAATTTCGCTTGTGAAAATATAATATAAAATTTTTGTTTCTCTAATCATAATAAATAGGAAAAATTATGGATTTTAAAGTATTTTAATTTATACTAGCGCGCTTCGCTTGCTTGGTCGCTTAGCTGCAGAACACAACCACATACCAACCGCTTTGCGGTTGGTGTGTGCTTTACAAACTTCTACCATTGATTATAAAGCGTAAATAGGCCTAAATAGTGAATTTTAACAATGTGAAAATTTAGTGATTACGTCATCCTGCGACAATGAGTAAGCATATTGGCAATCTGGTGTCCGCATCATTAATGTACATGCTCTATTAAATTTTCATATTTTTATCTCTTAGAGGGCGCGAATTATGTGAGATTAAGTGAATATTTAGGGTTTTTGAAATGTGACAATGACGTCATAAATTTTACACCTGAAACGATAGAATAATTCTGATTACACCAAAATGATTCCTTGGGGTCGGTTTCCCATAGGTCAATAATATAGTTTATATTGTTATCTGCAATCTAAATGCCTAGTTCCAAGTTTGGGCTGTTTCGTGCCACTGTGTTATATCTCCCGTTACCTTTACTTTATTTGTTCCGTTACCGTTTCTTTTTTTCTCCCGTTACTTTTACTCCGTTCCCGTTACTATATTTCTTCCTTACCGTTACTCCGTTACTTTTGTTAAGTTAATCCGTTTACCTTTATACCAGGGTTGCCAATCCAATCCAATCGAGAGAACTTATCGATTATCGATTGCTGAATTTTGTATCGATTGGATTATCGATTGCTGAATTTTGTGTCGATTGGATTATCGATTGGATTGCCCAAAGTTTTCATCGATTGGATAATTATCGACGGATTTTATCGATTATCGATTTTTTATCGATTTTTTCGAGAAAAAATATTAGTATATTTATTTGTTTGTACGAATATGCTTGAAAAACATGACAAAATTATGGCTAATGAATTAAACACCTCCATAAAAATGTGAATACAAAATTTAGCTGTTTGTTTACACTTTATATACGGTATTGTTTTATGTAAATATCCATATTGAAGCATCTATAGATGTTATTATGCTGCTCTAAACTTAAATATAAACACATAATATTGTTGTTCAAATACTTTTGCCTGGGTAGTGTCATATTTCTGACTCATGGAGACAAGATAAACACCCCTAAATAAATATTCTATAAATTATAATAATTTATACACAATCGATGGATAATCAATGCATAATCGATATAAAATCTATAAATAATTGATAGAAAATCGATAAATAATCGACAAATTATAGATAGAAAATCGACAAATAATCGAAGGAAAATCGGCAAATAATCGACAAATAATCGATAGAAAATCGATAAATAATCGATAGAAAATCGATAAATAATTGATAGAAAATCGATAAATAATCGACAAATAATCGATAAATAATCGATAAATAATCGATGATTTTTATCGATTATCGATTGGATTGGATTGTCAGATCATATCATCGATTGGATTGGTTATCGATATCGATTGCCAAAATTTACATCGATTGGATTGGATTATCGATTGGATTGAATTGGATTGGAAACCCTGCTTTATACAGTACAGTTACCTTAATGTAACGGTAACGGATTTAAATAACATTGTAACGGCAATGGCATGAGTTTAACGTAGTAACGGTTACTGTGTCACGGTAATGTAATGGCAAGAGTAATAACTTATTAATAACGGTAGCTAGTTAAAAGTAACGGATGTCTGTTACCGTTACTTTTTCCGTTACCGTTACTTGTCGACACCCGTTACCGTTACTTTCACCGTTACCGTTACTCCTTTACTAGTAACGGAGCACATCACTGGTAATGCTGCATGGTATCAGTAGGATTTCTAATAAAGAAGAACTTGAGATTATCTTGATTCCTGTTGGGATTTTATTCACAATTCACCACAGAAATTTGACAGAAATAGAAGTGTACTATACATATATGCTCAGCTCATATGATGCATCTCATCAGTTAAAAACTAGAATGTAATATTAGAACTAGTAAAGTTGTGAAAAGTCTCATTATGTTTGTAATGGCTAGCTGGGCTCGTATCGTAAACAATATTTGAAAACTTTGAACAACTTTTCATTGTCCTATGTATGCTGTGTTTATCAAGTAGAATATGTTGAGATTTCAAGAGGAAGAAGTTAATAATAATAATAATAATAATAATAATAATAATAATATTAATAATAACAATAATTCATTTGGTATATAATTTTATACTCTAATAAGAAAAAGTCACGAATTAATGAATTAGAAATTAGATATAAGACCAAATATTTTGAGAAGAACAAGAAGTATGATCCACCAGCTTCGACTGATTTTTTAGTCATAGTAATGTAATAGATGAAAATTAGATCATAATTCTTAAATCGAACATTTTTACAACGAGAATAAACTTAGACCAGGTGATTCCTTAAGGAAATTTTGAGGAGGTCCAGAAGGGAGAATACATGCTTTCAAATTTGGGTTTGAGCTTATGAACAACAAGTTTTTAAGAGAACAAAGGATTTTGTAAATTTAAGATACTACATTAGTCGAAGAGATGTGGCAAATTGAAATAGAGTACATATTGTATAAAAGCATCCCAAAACATTAGCTTGAATTTTCTACACAAACCCGAAAGCGTTAAAACTGTCAGAGACAAGAGAAACTATAAACAGAGTCTTGAATGTTAAAAAATGCAAAAATTCTATAATTAGGATCAAGACTAATATCAAAAATCAAAAATTGCAGCTGTGCCGAGAGCATGTTCCTTGGAGGGACTATCTATTGGTGGCTACTGGCTGGTTAATTGATAGTGCCTCCAAAGGAAATGAGGCTGCACAGCTGCAATTTTGGATTTTTTCGCCATGTATCATAACTATGAAGGTGTTAAATTATTTCAGAAAGGTGTTTCAGAAGGCAACGACCCTTAGAGTATGGAAGTTTCCATTTAGCTCACTTCATTTTAGAGATTTTCAAGTTTCAGTAAATATAATAGGTGATGAGTCAGCATTTCTTGTGTGCGTGTTGTGTTCAACCAACACCAACCAAACCATTCGAAAAATATTATTCACAAAATTTTAAAATCACATTTCTTTGACGATGTCATCATCACCTCAAGGTGTCAAGACCAGTGGCGGCGCGGGGGAGCGGCCGCTCTCCCCATGTGTAAGCGTTCTATATCATTGTCTGTACCCTTTATTACTTCATTGAGAGATTCCAAAAAAGTCCATATCCTTGGATGGCTAGTTCTGATTATTGATTTTAGTTTAGAATGGTAGGTCTCTGCTCCATTGTTTGTAGCTATGTTAATTTCATGAAATGAGAGTTCTTGATGAGTTATTTGACAGCTGGTTTCATTACACCCAGCGCATTAGGGCTAAATGACAAAACTTTGGCTTATAGAAAGCTTTGAGGATAATTCAGATGTTACAGCTTATATTACGCGACTGATGGCAATCCGTTTTTACCAGCACCTTTAATTATTCCCACTTTCAATCTTCTACTATTGCCGAATATAAAAAATACTGAGAAGATAAATCTCGAGCAAATAATTAAAATATTGAAAAACACTGGATGCGCCGAAATTTTAGCTTGAGGAAATACTAACTTAAAAGCATTTCTGGCTGCTGATTCCCAGTCCGACATTGATGCTAATGGCTGGAATTGAGGAATATTAATGCAAATGTAATCCGATACTGCTTGATATAATTCCTGAGTCTTGGCAGTCAATAAACAATGAACTGCAGGTAGGGTATGCCTTCCCACAGATACAAAAATTGTCCAAATCTGGAAAAATTGAGTGGGAACAGTAAAAAATGTACCATCAAATTGAATGTTGGTCACTTCATTCAAAGTTGTTTGCACTGCTCTGAATAAAAGATCACCGCTGTTTGTTCACTTCTCGTTAGCTATAATTATAGTATTTCCCCAATGTTGTTGTTGGCAACATCTCCACAAACTCAGGAGCTGATAGTGGAATTTTTGGGTGAATTTTCGTCTTGCAAGATAGAGGAGAGGGATGACTCGCATTCATTGAACGATACATCACTGGCACAAGGATCATGTCTTGTTACATCATCAAAAACTCTTCTAAGGCTAGTTTGTGATTTCCTGGCCATGGTTTTGCATTTTGCTTTTAATTCGTAAATTCTGTTTCATATTTTTCAACATTATGGTTATGCGAATGTATAGAAGTGATTAAATTGGTTTCAAGATTGAGTTTACTAGTACCTTTACAAGCATCCCTAATAGCACACAACTAAGGTACATAAGATTTCCTGTAATTTTTGATTTGATATATTTGTTACCATTTTGGGTTGTCAAAACTCTTCCGACACTACTCTTGTACCAGGCCTTCATCTGGGTGCGTGATTTTAAGGAAAATGCTGGAAGGGTGCGTGAAATTGGAATTAATTGGTGCGCAGTCAAAGGCGTAGCCAGGCTAAGCCAGGCCAAAATCTAGGGGGAGGGGGCAAATGTACAACTTGCGAGCGTAGCGAGCAACTTAAAGGAGGTCTGGGTCTGAAAATGGCTGAGCTAGGGGGGGGGGGGGCAACTGCCCCCCATGAACCCCCCACCCAACGCCCATGTGCGCAGTGCGCACCCAGAGTATTCTTAATGCTAAATTTGCTTATTTTTTGGTAATATGATATTTTTGGTCTATTTGGGTGCGCGACCCACGCACCCAAATAAAATTTTCAAAATTTTTCAATTTTTTTGGCCTTCTCGGTGACATACACGACCGTATATTAAGTAGGCCATGGCCCCGATAAGTTAATGGCGCCCAGATACGCGGGCATAGGCGTCGAACTTTCCAATTTTTCTGAAAATCTGTGGGGGGGGGGCAGCCAGAGAACATTTAAAAGACATTTATTTTTATTTTGCAATTAATACGCAAAAATCAAGCATAAATAGTAAATAATAACGTAAGTGAGATGTAAATTTACGGAGAAAGCTTTATGCAACTTGAAATTTTTGGCAAATTAAAAAGCTGCTATCCTCCACTGTTTCAACTAATTTTCAAGAGAAACGCCAGCTGAGGGGACGAAATCATACTTGCCAAACCTACAGGGATTCCCTGCACAGTACAGGGATTTAAACATTTTTGCGGTTCAGTACAGGCGTACAGGGATTTTAAATTTACTAATTATGTGTCAAATAATGCCTAAAAATGTCTACAGTGATTATAGTATATTCTGCCATGCATTCTGCATTGACCACATATAGGCACAACTGGTTTATATATATTTATTCAAGCGAACAGGGATTCCCTGTACAATATCTAATTCAATGCTTTTTCCTTTCCAAGGAAAAATTTTTTTCCCCCTGTACATTGTGGCCAATGTACAGGGGAAAATTGGAGCCCTGTACAGGGACATGACTCAAATAGGTTGGCAGGTATGCGAAATCTGGGGGGGGCGAGACATATGCTGCCCCCCCGACATTTTTCAGGGGGGGGCAGGCCCCCCCCGCCCCCCCTGCAACGACGCCTAAGTACGCGGGGTTATTTTTAAAGGGGAAAAGCAAATTCCCACCCTACTGCCCCGATATGCGGGGTTCTACTGTAGAATTATTATAAGTTGAAACAATGGAATTAGATCTTTTGTATGACGGTTTACTTACTATGACAGCATTCATACCTGCCAACCGTACAGGGATTCCCTGTACAGTACAGGGATTTTAACCATTTTGCTGTTCTGTACAGGGAATTATTACATTTGTACAGGGATTTTAAGTAGGGACAAAATTAATGATTATAAGTCAAATACACCTAAAAAATGTCTTTACTCTCAAAATGTAGCATTTTGTTAAAGTAACAATTCCTAATAAAGCGTATAGTGTTTGTCTCGCTCATGTAGGGAAATTTCCCTACATGAGCGAGCCAAAACTTTCCGGGTGTACAGGAATTTTGCCAATGTACAGGGGAAAATTGGAGCTCCGTACAGGGATGCGACTCAAATAGGTTGGCAGGTATGAGCATTGCCGGCACCACGTATTATGAGGACAACAACATTACTTTTGTTTAGCTTGGAGTGATCGTAAATATAAATTCGTACCTAAACTAGCTGGTTATTAGCTAACTTGTATCGTGACCTACGTTATAATAAGGCCTGTTCACTAGTGCTAAATTTTGGACCATGGATGTTGTTTAAGTCCATCGATTTTATTACATATAATGATGTATTAAATGATATTCTACCAAATCATGACCTTTGTTATGATATTGATGCGATTATTTGGACTATGGAAGTAGTTTAAGCCCATTTATTATTTTCGTAATAAAAGTCATACGAAGTTGAGAAAATTAACTAAATTGGAACACCCAAGAGAAAATAATGTTTTTTAATACTAAGCACATAAGAACAATTAGTGCGTGTTTGGTAATAGTACAAATTGTAGTTAGGAAGTATATGAAATGGGCACAAGAAACGCTAATTGGACTTCAATTTCTTTAACTTTCTAGTATTTTCGACACCTGACTTCAAGGGTAGCTGGGCATTCATGTTCTTAATTTTATTAGATATGATACAATTCGAAGTAGCTGTCAATAATTTAGCTAACACATCCCACATGAGTGTGCCACAATTGTTGCACACTACTCTCCATATTTCGCCTTGTTCATCTTCTATAAGTGTAGTTGTTAACTGTATGAGGATACTTCTAGAAGGACCGGTAATAAAGCTATCGAATAAGCTTGGTTGACTCTCGATTGAAGAGAATAATTTCCAGAGGGTGATAATTGCATCTATAACATCACTACTTGGCCATTTTAGTGAGCCTCGGTCGATTATCTGAATCAATCTATACTCAGACTCTAAAGGTTCTTCAATTTCCAATTCTTTGTTCTCGGTGAGGAATGAGAGACATGATGGACATTTAGTGGAATGTTTGTAGTAGGCATGCACTGAGTAGCCTGCTATAAAGCAGAGTGATTGTAGTATTTGCGTGTTTAATTCTATTTCTGAATATCCTTGAATTGCAGAGAGATAAATCTCTAAGCTGACAGAGGCATGAGAGTCTTGGTCGTAAGAGGATGAGAATGATTCTAAGTTCTTGAGTGAAGTGTTATCTTCTACTTGCTTTTTCGAAAATAATTTTAGTAAACTTGACAACTTTATTCTACGTTCTGTTTCAAGTATCTGACAATAGCTAATGTGGTATTGTGCACCTGACATCATCCTATACAAGCCAAAATGATGCTCGAGGGCATCATTTTGCAAGAACGAAGAAAGAACATACGATAAGCCACAGTTTCCAGTGAGGTGATTTACAATACATGGAAGTGCAATACAAGAGTGACAAAAACTAGTAAAGTTTGAGGACTTAATTTACCTCTTTTCTCAGACATGGCCCGCCAACATTCAACCCAATCAACTACACGTTGAAGGAAAATAAATCTGGTATCATTGTTGGTTAGTGGAATGGAAAATTCATCTTTTAGAAGGATACCCTTGTTTGGAGTATTGATGTTGAAAATCCGCCAAACATTACATGATGGTAATAAAGTCTGCAGTCTGTGAATTTGTAGAAAGGTGGTAGCGAGATTGGTGGCTAACATTTAATGCAGCGGCTGTTGATCCATCAAATATCCTTAAGGCTAAAGAAACATTTTGTCTCTCAAATGTGGAAGGCCAACAAGCTTTAGAGGTTAATCTTGGAGCTAATTTAGCAACAGAGTGTTGGTCACTTTTGTATAATTGTCGAATCTCTTCAAAAGCTGCATTGTTCGTAGCTTGGATCAACTCAAAATCTGGATAAATAAACGTTTTATTATAATCTAATTGATTCAGCCAGTTATTGCGGATCGATTTGAGTATGTGAACGAAGTCAAAGAGTAAAAACAACGGTCGATTTAAGTCCACAGGGTGAGGAACAATATGCTCTAGGAGTTTGTTAGGTGAAAATAGCTTGAAAATGTTAACGTTCATCGGGTAATTATCAGTACATAAAATGTGAACAGAGAGTCCACATGCTTCTACATCTTGAATAACCTCTTTGATAATTGGAAAGAGTACAGCAGCTGATGAGTTGGCACAGGGCAGTAAACGAACAATACTGGACCATCGTTTCGACAAACTTGGTACCATGAAGGCAAAAACGGTTTTTGCAGGATCAGAAGGATTCAAAGAAGATCCTATTATCTTACCTCCTTTGTAAGTAAATGTGGATTTTACGTGAATTTCATCCATCTGAATTACAACATTTCGTTCCCATTTGTTAAACTGAACGGCTGATTGTTTGAGATAGTTGGTAAACTCTGAATCCAAACCAAAATTCGAATATAAACGTTTAAGTGTTGAAAGATGTGGCAATGATAGACAGTCTAGGGATTGAAGATATCTATAAGATACTGGCGAGATAAGCTGGCATTTGAGCGACAAAACAAGAGTTTCAATGTTGTATCGCCTCATAGTTTTCGCGACTAAAACGTTATTTAATTGGCATTGTATGAACTGAAGACGTAATAATAATAATACAGGCTGTTGATCTCCAGAATCTTCTCTAGTTGAAAGGGAAAGTAAGTCGATTGCTTTATGAATGCTTTCAGTTGCTTCTATGATATGGTGTTCGATTGTCTCAGGAGAATTAACCGGGATAGAATGGTGTTCAACTTCTTCAAACAAATCGTTAATTAAGTTGACGAATATCATTTATCTTAGTGAGAGAAAGAGAAATGCGTACACCTTAATAGAAACCAATAGTATGTAATGTTTCTGTAATAGTTAACGAGCATCGAATCGAAATCAAACTGTTATTCGTTATAGAAGGTTTGATTAAATTAAAGGAATTATCCTCACAAGACCAAACTAACCAATTATTATGTAAATCCGAGGACTTTGTTTTGGATACTAACTCTTGCAGTGTGGTTATTTGGAAAAGTTCTTCGTCTTTCTTAAATTGTATTAGACTCCGATCTATAGCAGTATCAACCAATTGATCTTCTCTCAAAGATCTATAAAATCTCAAATGTATGGTATCGGATGACGAAGAGAGATGAAGTGGGCAGTTAGGTAGGAATCTTGGCACCGCTTCTTTATGTAATTTAGGTTTAGCAGGTACTTCTAAGTATGATCCATCAGGTTGACAGATTGAATAACTAGTCTGAATTTCTTCGTCTAGGAAATGTTTAGAACAGACAAACACGTTCTTTAAGTCTCCGATATCTTCTCTACAGAGCGATCGGAGCCAACGGCTGACGAGCTCAGGTGGACCACTTGGCAACTTAAATACTGGAGTATACGGTTCTCCTACGTAATTACTTCGACATCCGGGGGCAGAACATCTGTTAGGCATGACAAGCTAATTGATGAAAATTAATACATAAGAAAAGAGAAATCGAGAAGTAAATGAAAAGATGTATATAAAATATCACAAAAAAGGATAATATAGGAAGGAAATAGTCGATATGTGCAAAAATAGCAAGCTGGCAAAAGGCAATGGGTTGCAAGTACATATAAGGTGCTGTCACAATAAAATTGAATAAATCGAATGCAATGAATGGTTGATTTCAAAGAATATTTAAAAATTATGGGTTATTTAGAAATTGTTTTTCTATTAGATTTAAACTACTTCCATAGTCCAAATAATCGCATCAATATCATAACAAAGGTCATGATTTGGTAGAATATCATTTAATACATCATTATATGTAATAAAAATCGATGGACTTAAACAACATCCATGGTCCAAAATTTAGCACTAGTGAACAGGCCTTATTATAACGTAGGTCACGCTTGTATCTAATGCACTTTTGAACTATTGTTAACAAAAACCCTATTTTTCAATGTATTTGTGTCTTGAAAATGATTTAATGCTTAGTCATCCAAACGAACGAATTTAGAATATTCAAATATTCGTTCGTTTAGAAAATGTCCGTTCATTTCATTTCGAATATTCATATCAGCCTTAAATTAAAAATACCCAGATTCTCAATTCAGATTTGAACGCTACATGGTCGAATTACTCTAGTTTAATTTCTAGTCGTTACAATTATTTTCCATTGAGATACAGCCACATTCCAATTTTTGCCGCAAGTGGCAAGGGACACTAATAATTACTAAAATCACTTTGTTATGAAACAACATTTCGGAGTAGTTTAAGCAGCCTTTAATACGCTACATTAAGTATATTGTGTCTGGAACGAAATTCCTGTAGTTGAAATATTTTGGTCGGTTAGTGTATATAAGTGGCTTGGTTTTCACTATACGTATAACGTTTACAAGTACATACAAAATTCCATGAATATACCAATTTATAACAAACTCATCTTGCCATAAGCAGTCCGAAAAGTTTGCAAACACTCGTCCCTTCTACAACAAAAACAATTCCGGATTAACAATGATTCGTGCTTATATTTATCATATTTAGATTTTCATGACATTATAGAATAATATTCAAAATGAATTAATTTGAACTATTATGAAATGAAAATCTGATTCGTTATAGTGTTTTGGGAATATCATTATGGATTACGTAAATCGAGAAATGGGAATGGGCAAGAATAAATTAACACTTCATTATTAATTATACTAGAGTACTAATTAACGACATTCGTTTTACGTAACACAGAAATGCAGCAGTTGTCGGGACAAAACCGCGTGCAGACCGCAACCGGACCGGACCGACTGTTCCGGTCCACTCCGTAAATTTTGTTTGTCGGTCAAGTGCGTTCTATGGTCCAGACCATGGTTGTTCCGGACCATTAAACGACCATGGCTAGATAGAAATTTGAAAAATCCAAAATTGCAGCCTGTGCCGACGCATGTTCCTTTTGTGGGACTATATTTTGATTGTGGTTTATTGATAGTGCCTCCAAAGGAACATGCTGTAGGCACAGGCTGCAATTTTGGATTTTTTTCCGACAAATCATCACTATGAAGGTGTTAAATTATTTCAGAAAGGTGTTTCAAAAGGCAACGACCCTTAGTGAGTTGGAAGTTTCGTTTTAGCTCACTTCATTTCAAAGATATTCAAGTTTCAGTGGAATATAATAACTTAATAAGTGATGAGTCAGCATTTTTTATGTGAGTGTTGGGTGATCACCCAACACCAACCAACTCACTCGAAATATAGAATTCACAAAATTGTAGAAACACATTTTTTTGACGATGTCATCATCACCTCAAGGTGTCAAGATCCATTTGTAGAGGTGCTATGTGGCATAAGGATCAATTGATAAATTTGAAATTTGTTTCTATCTTCTATAATCTCTGAGATTTATGATATTTAATTAATTAGTGTAAATAATAATTAATATTATTTATAATATAACACCAATTTCAATGTCAACTTAAAATTATTAAGTTAAATTATATTGTCATAAATAATTAATTAATTAATTTGGCTATCAAATTTCAATTCCGCACTCTCGATGATCCCTTATAAACAAATTGGAAGCATCTATATATATTAAATACAGACTGAACTAATTATAATTAATTACGTCAGTTTATTAATAGTACAAGAGTATTCTTGCAGAAGGGAATATATTCACTTAATCTGTCGTTGTTATGAAATATATAATCTTAGTTTTCAATTGGAAAATAGAAGCCTACTCGATCTCACAAGTTGAATCAATTTAATAATAACGAGTTGAAACAATAGAATTAGATTTAACACTTTCAATTGAACTGAAGTGTTAGTAAACAAATGAAACTTGCAACTCAATTGTGGCACAAACTAAGTACAATTTGAAATTTCGTGCACTGTGAAAAGGTGTAGAATTAAATTCTCTATCGAATGGATATAAATTTATTTTTCGGGCACCATTTATTGTTCCTTTTCAAACATTAAACAGGTGTAAAATGTGTCCAAAAAATTTTAATCAAAAATCCTGACCCCAGGTGCACATCTGTAACCCATAAGACACATGTCCTGAAAATTTGGGCTCTTTGTTAATAATACTCTGTTCTGTGGAGTGGCTACGGAAGAATAATAATCGGTATCCAAAGCACTAAGATTAGAACTGGGCCACTATACTATAGTATAGTCGGCACAGTAAAATTAAGCGTTTTTAACACTTTGAATTGATAGGAATATAATTTTCGATTACTAGTGATATACTATTACCTAACATTCTGATACATTATAGTCTAGTATCAACAGTCTTATTACAATTACTTTAAACCAAAGTATGTTGGTGTACTATTAGTATAACTAATAAATAATGGATTTTTATGGAAATTAATATACAATAAACTTCCCAATAGAATGCCTTAATGTATACTCAGGATAAGATCGGTCCGGACCGGTCCAAGATTAGAAGTGTGCGGTCAATGACGGTTCGGTTCGTTCCAGTCCATGAATTTTCCGGGCCGCTGCATCTGCTAACGATGAAACTTCCGAAAGTCTCCCTATCGTCCAGACCTGGCTCCAAATCACTACTGGCTGTTTGGTGAGATGAAAAGTAACCCAGTAGTCGGTCGTAGAAAAAGGAGTTTAGTACCTAGTGGTGGTAGAACTGTGTAAAAGGGTACCCCCAAATAATTTTCGCCACAGGGATTGGAAAACTTCCAGAAAGGTGGGACCGATGAATGAAACTCAAGGGGGAGTACATTTAAAATTTTATTAGTATTTAGATTAATATCACATAGTCCACTCTTTTTATGATCACTATTGATCAGTAGTCCTATTAATTATTGGACAATCCTTGTAGATATTTTAAAGAGACAAATATATTTCGATTAGAAGGAAAAGGTTAGCAACTAATAAGTAAATCAGTAATTTAGTACAAAATAATTATCAGGGATGCCAACCTCTGGAAACCAAATATCGGGAGGTTTTTGTCATTTTGGCGGGAGTTTTACCAAAAAAGCGGGAGGTCGAAGATGAAAAAGCGGGAGAAAAGCGGGAGACTCAAAATATATGCCATTTCTTTGAATCTATCGTGAATAAAACGATACAATATGATTAATTTGTATGTTTGGATATCTACGAATAGGAAACGCTAATTTTTCTAGTTCTATCTATCAAATTTCTTCAGCATATCTCGTATTCACCCAATGTATCTAATAATACAACAAAAACGAAATAGCTAGAATAATTAAATATAATTTTGTTATAAAGTATGTTTTTTTATTAGATATACATCAGGGGTCGGCAACCTTTTGAATGAAGTGTGCCAGTTTACCTATAATGTCAACATATTTATGACCTTCCGTGCCAAATATAATCCTAATAGTTCTGTCACTGGAAAATTTGTCCCTAAAATAATCCACGACCAATTTTACGGTAAATTTGGTTCGGTGGGCCAATATTCGATGGAAAATGGTCCAGGCCTGAACTATTTCGTCCCACGATGGGACCAGTATTTCATTGAATTTTGGTCATAGGATCATTTTCCATGGAATAATGGGCACTCGGAGCAAATTTCCCGAAATAATAGGTCCAAAGACCTAGATTCCATGGGAAATGGTATTAGGAACAATATTCCATTGAAGAATGGTTCTAGCACCATTTTTGCAGAGAATATTTGTCCTTGTACTTTCTTCCTCTCATGACGGACCCTCCAACACGGCTAATCAGTTATTTTCCAGTCGTACGCGCTTAAATCTCGTTAAAACAGTTCTTCACTTTATTTTCAACTTATTACTAATTCCATCCCATGGTGGGACAAAAAATTTCAGGTTGTGACCATTTATCTATGATAATCTTTGTCCATCCGTACCAATTTTCCAAGTGGACCAAAATTTCCGTGACAGTTCTATCTCTTATGTATTTAATGCAAGTAATACACTTTATTGGAGTTAAAAATTATGTGTTAGGTTGGAAAAAACAGAGAAAATTGAAAATCGTCGACAAGGAAGAGTTTGAGTAAAATCACTTAGCGTGCCGTGGAGAAATACTTCGCGTGCCATAAGTGGCACGCGTGCTAGGGTTGCCGACCCCTGATATACATAGATGTAGCAGATTTAAATATCTACAAAAGTGCTCGTAATTTATGGATATTTTTCTTGAGATTTCAAGGAATTTCATGACGATTAAAATGTGTTGTAATATTTAATCCACCCGTGGTTGCATAGATCGACATATAAACTAAACGATAAAAATTCAGCATCGTATCTAGTATAATAACTTTCTGGAGGATGTAAGCGAAAGCCCACCCGAGATATTTTTAAAGAATTTCTTCCAAATTCGAATTAAAACATAATAGTACAATGTATTAATAAGGGGCTAAAGAATATTAACTAACCTACAAGCAGTGGCGGATTAACTGCACTTTGGGCCTGAGGCTAATTGCCTTTGAGGCCCCTCTTATATACTGACACATTTTTTGCTGAACAATAAGTTTCTGCATAATACCGACGAGCTCTTCGGTCTCGGTTGCTTTGAGACAGATCGGTGCTAGGCACCTCAAGTTAACGGCCGCAAAGCGGCCGTTGCAGGGTTTCATTTATGCTCCCCCTGAATATATTTTTTGTTTGAGAAAAAGGACCCCCTGAGATTTACTTCAGACCCTTCTCTTATGGGGGGGGGGGGGTTTAATTTACTATAGCGAAATATATAAATTACCCCCCTCCCCTGACTTCAATTGTACTTAGTTAGCCCAACCCCCCCCCTCCCCCCACCGCCCTGAGTTAAAACACTAGATTCACCACTGGGCCGTTGATTACACATTTAGTAATATTTATCATAGAACTTTTTATTAACTTAAATTACCCTTCCTTCAAGGTTGATTAGGAATTTCATTAATTTGTTTACCTATTTGTGTGAACAACAACAATAAATATTCATATTAGAATTTGTAAATGGGAAATTCGATATTAGAATTCTTGTTTACCTATTATAAAATATGTTTAACTATAATAACATTTGGAGCTTAGTATCTATCTCAATTATAAATGCGGTTTGTATTCCCCCATCACTTTTATACATCTCGGACAAACACACAAACACAAACTAACACACAACAATCGAGATTTATTAATATACTACCGATTACCTGACCTCATACACGTAAGAAACATATAATTTAACAGCTAATGGTGAATAATATTGGATATATTAAGTTAAGGAATCAAATGTTGCTTGCTTGCCAATTCAATGATTAGGTCATGAAGAAACTACACTACACATTCTACTTCTAGAAACAACCTGAAATTTCTAGGATATAATTACACAAAAATGAGGAAATTACATTTTTATAAATTACAAACAATCTTATCACTGATTATGTGTAAATATAATTTAAGAAATCCTCATCACCGTTTATGTACAACGACGCAGTTCATTATCTAACCGGGGGGGGCAGGCAGAATAGTCTAAGTAGTATGGGGTTTCAGACTCATCATATTATTTTGAGGCCCCCCAAATTATGAGGCCTGAGGCTTCAGCCTCATTAGCCTCAATGATAATCCGCCACTGCCTACAAGTATATGAGTAGAACAAATCTTGGTACTCGTACCTTGACTAATTTTAGCAAAAAAATCCAGGTATTACTTATTTATCATAAAATATAAGTATAGAAACAATTTCCAAAAAGCGGGAGTTTGAAAAGTGTGGCAGGAGGTCGGGAGGATGGGAGAAAAAAAGGCAAAAAGCGGGTGGGTTGGCAACCCTGTAATTAATAACATGCTATATTTATAGTTTAGGAAATTATGTATTAATTCAATTTTCATGTGAAGATGTCGGATAGTGAACTTTTCTGAATGGAAGACAGTACACGTATATTCAAATTCAAAGATTCTTAAGATTACTACCAAATAATCGCGAAATAATAACAATAATATTAATTATTAATATGTATAAATTTAATTGCCGAGTATACAGAAAATAATTAAAGGAGAATTCCAAATTTTGAAAATAGTAAAAATGCTACCAAAATGGACACCACCCAATATAACATTGACATAAATTTTCGTGAGAAGTAGCCTGGTTTATTAATAGCTGAACTTGATCTTCCACTATGAGCCCACTTTTGCAAGAGAAATCACAACCAGTAAGCTTATCTTTTATTCGAGATTTAATTACCAAAGCTTTCTCATTCACTTCTAATTGAGGAAATTCCTCTTCTTCTTCCAAAATAGACTGTTGATTGATCAAGTTAGTTGAGCGTTTATGGAGTTTTGTAATATCGTCAATTTGAAGGATTGTGGGTTCCAAGGGTGGTAATGATCGAAGAGTTTGTTTGTTCTCCATAACTTTAAGTGGGTTTACATCAACCAAGCGCCAAGAGAGGAGTGGATCATAAACAAATGCCTCTAATACAGCCATCACACTATCTCTATTTATTCTTAATACATTCATGACATTAATGCATGTGTGTTTAAATGTACCATCAATTCCAGTAATTTCCATAGCCATTACTAGCATACGAGTCAATCGAAAAGGGATTTTTTCAGGAAATTTCTCTCTTGTCATTGCAACTTCGAAACAATCTCCGAAATCAATGTGAAGTACTCGCCCACTTACTCTGTCAAGCATTAGATTTGATGGATGTCTATCACCAAGACCTAAAATATATCCAACCATGGACATAACAGAAAGTGAACGTGTATAATTGGTTCTCCTTGCAAACCAAACTTCTGAACTAGGACTTTTCAACCAGAGAATATTTGCAAGGTCATCCCCATTTCTTTGTTCTAATGCTCTTTGAAATACTTCAACTTTTTGAATCAAAGGCAAACTTTCATAATCTGGAGAATATTTTAACATTAACCTATGCTCTATATTCAACACAATGCTTTTTTTCTCACGGTAATCCCTTATTAAAGCATGCATAGTGTCACAATTTGGTACCCAACCAATTAATCCGGAATTTGGGGAGAGAGGTATGACCGAATACCTTTGAATAAAAAGTTCTTTTTTAAATGTATCAGAGTTGTTAAGTAATAAAGTATTAACTAGCCCAAACAATTGCATTACGCGTTCATCTTGTCTTAAGTCTTCATGTCCTTTGAGAAGGAATTGAAATTCCTGCCCGTTACTGCCACGAAGATTTAATTTTCTAGGCCTTTGTTTTGACGGAATTACCTGAAGAGTAGGTGAAAACTCTTGAATATAAATGATTGATTTTCCAGGTTCATAAGTTCCTGGGACAGGTAATACCATATCTCGTTGGTCATGTAACTTATGAGACACACTTTTTAATTCTAAAGAAACTAAAAGTGGCAACTGTTTACTGATACGTTTAAAAACATGAAAATAAAGTTCCCACGCTTGAGTCAAATCTTTGATAGATTGAGTATTTTGATACTTCTTACACCAATCTTGTGCATCAGATAAATCTCTACCATAAGCCTGACTAAAAGACATTTCATTCAATGTTTGTGGACCAAAATCTAACAATGTGTGTAATGGATCAAGTGTATTTAACATACCCTGGACATTCTTATCAGCAAAGTATAAACGCGATGCCTCTTCTAAACCTTCATGCCATTGTTCATGCCATAAAATTGAGACTCTAATTAGTTCTTCAGATACAAGTAGTGCTTGTAACGCAAGTTCATTTCTGGTTTCTGAAATTACATTCAAAATCGCTTTGGCAGCATCCGAACGTGATTTTACAACTGATTTTGAAGCAACAGTAATTGGGTAAACCAAGGCTTGAGGATGTTGCTTCCCAACATCACATAAGAGATTATGAATCAACTTTTTGACATTCTGGATCGGAGAATCTATCCTAGCAATTAATTGCGGGATTACATGTAACCAGGTATCAATCAATACTGTCCGTATACCTTGATCCAGCGTGTCAAAAATATAATTATGTCCAGCATATTGAAACCAAAGAGTAAGGAGGCGTAATGAGTCCTGTAAGGAATTATTAGAGAGAGAAATTGATTTAAAAAAACCATCCATAGAATTTTTCACAAAGTCAATATGCGTGTTGTCTACTTGACTAAGAGCACCAATATTTTGATGGGAAACTGCTGTTCTAATTGAAGTAGATTGACTCTGGTTTTCCTGTTGATTTGCAAGTTCAAAATTGAAAATAGCCCAAGCGTGCCAAGCTTTATAAGATAAGGAATTATATTCTGTTGCTGACTTGAGATAATTCAATATGTTTTTAACTCTATGTGTGTTATTGGGATCATTTAGCGATTTACATAAGTCCCAGTTCCACATACCGAGTCTCAAAAAACATTTTGCAAGCAACTTAGGAATAAAAGATAAATTAGTTTCTCTGATTGTAAGTACTCTTTTCGTAAAAGTTAGCATGTTATCTAAGAGTTGAGTTTTTGCATCATGATGTCCATCAGTTGAAACGGTATACCATTTAAACTTTAAATATGCATAGTGAACATAGGGATCAACACAATCTGAATCAAGTTGATCTGCTCCAAGTAATTTTAATGTTTCACGAGCACGAGTCAATCGTTTACTTTTCCTACACAAACTAGAGTATTTAATCCATGATCTTGTGTCTTGGGTAGGTTTAATAATAAGCGACCTAACTAATAATATTTTTTGCCAATCTTCAACATTGTAACGACAACCTTGGAGCCTATCCCACCAGTTCTTTGTTAAATCATTATACTTACTTATGGAGGGTTCTGTTTTAAAGTCAATAACTTCGTCTAATTCAGAAAGATTTTGAATATATACCATTGCGTTATAAGCACGAGTATAACTTTCCCCAACAAGAACGCTTAATACAGGATCCATTAACAAACGTGCTTCTTTAATATAATCTTTAGCAACAATATAATCTTCTGAATGAATTGAAATAACAGCACGAAAAAATGCACCATTCTGGGTATGAGCAGGTATAAAATCTACGAATTCATTAACTTTCTCCCATTTATTTAGACCCCATGCAGCTGAAATAGTAATTTCAGAAATAGTAACTTTATCATGATAACTGGCTTTATTCCAAGTATCCAATGAACACATGTATAACTCTTCCCACTCACCCAGAGCATCTAAGCAACGCAACTTTCCAATTGTATTGGAAATATTTTCTATTCCACTATATTGATGATTTCTATAAATATCTAGAGCTTGGTCCCAACATTGTAGGCTCTCATACCACTTAGCATCTTCAACTACTCCGTGCATTTTTTTGGAATGCTCAAGTACTCCTAAGGAAGCTTCTTGTACCTGCAACTTATTATTGAGATCAATAAGATTTTCAAGTAGATCTTTGGTAATAAGATTCTGTTCAAATTCCTTTTCTTTATATCTTAGTGCCTTAGCATAAGCCCGGGAATTAAATGCACTAGCACAAAGTACCTGGCTATCCAATGGCAAAGAAATAATCTCGAGATGTTCAGTAAATTCAAGGAGGTTGAGAATAACTTGAGTAATTTCAGGGCTATTGCTAGTCTTGAGACCTTTCTCGAGACTGGATATTAATTCCTCTCTATGTAATTGAGGTAGATTGGACCAACAAGAAATAAATGTGGCATTGAACAAATCTCTAGCTAAAATATTATATGATGTACATATTTGATGAAGTGCCCTGAGGGCTTTATCAGGTGTCTCTTGAACTAACTGCAAACTGAGTCTTCTGAGCCATTCATTCCAAGCTTCAACGCTTAAATTATCAGAAGTATCCCAAGCTTTAGTAAGACTTATGATATTCATGTAAGAACCCTTAGCCCCTGTGGTGGTCTTACGCTGTGAATAACTATCACTGGTTCGTTCGTTCTCTATAAGAGCATGCTGAAGAAATGTAACCTCTTTAGAATGTTTAATATCACAAACTTGCTTGTTCTCAGCTATTTGGAATACAAGATAATTATAGTCGCAGTCGTACAAACCATGTCTCTCAAGGACTGCATTTACCATGGGAATAAAAATTTCATAACTACGACCAAGTTGAGGAATTATTGATATCAAAACATTGAAGGCTTCAATTTTCACTTCTTCATTTTTGTCTATCAATCTAGATAATGAGTGAATGACAGGTGATACGAAATCGTTGAAGTCAATACAAGAACTAAGCCGTTGGATTGCTGTTAAAGCCTCTCTAATTACTGGTAGTGTAGAATCTGGACACTCTAATAATTTAACTACTGGAGGAAGAAGCATGTGCAAAAAATCGTCAATATTAGGACCACATGCCTGGAGAGCTTTTAGTAATTCAATTGTGTTCTGTTTTCCCTGAGAGTTATCTTCTAAGAGAACTCCCAACATTGGTTGGACTAAATGAGGAAGGTAGTTTCGAAATTCAGATCCCAATGTAGTTATTAATTGTGTAATTAATTCAATTAACGCTGTTTGTTTGACTCCGGTATCCCAAGATTTTTGTATTAATTCAAAAACCTTCGGCATATAGTCTTTGGCTTGAGGACCCGCTATTGCAACAATTCTTTTAAGTTGTGAAAAAAGCGTCGTTTTTAATTTTGTGTCAGCATTGAGTTCGATGACAGGAAGTATAGTAGGTAATATTAATTTAACATACTGTGGGGCTTTATCATCAAGGTACTCCAGTATAAGAGGTAAGGACATGGCTGCTTCTAAATGAAACGTTGAGAGCGAGGCATCATTTAATATTCTAAGTAGGCATCTTATAGCAACTTGAGGATAAAAATCTTCCAGTTGTCCACTTGGTAGTGATACCCATATTTCGCTAGTCAAATTCCCAAGAACATTTTGCTGAAGATCTATATTATTTATGGATATATTTCCTATATTATTTAGATTTTGAGCCTCTAGTTTCAAATTATGATGATAAGCAAGGTATTTATGCGGATCTAATGCACCTAAAAGTCCCAGGACTCGAATGCTCTGAAGACGAATAGCTTGATGTAATTCAACTTTTAAAAAGGAGTATAGTATGTCCATCATTTGAGGTCGCTGGAAAGTAGGCTCTAATACGTAATGAGTGTGCTCAAGGAGTTCTCCAAGTGTCCATATTACCATGATTGTTTTGTCAGTAGAAGTGCTTGAAGAATCTTGAATACTATCACGGAGTATTGGTATTAGCTTAGTGGAATAACTTCTCATTTCTGATTGGCTAACCCTAGCTTGCATAGCGATCGCTTGCAAGACACTCAATATAACACCAACTGGAGTAGTGGGTTGCTGTAACTTTGGAATTAAGGTATCTAAAATTGGTTCATAATAAGGCTTTACAAGAATGGGTGTGTTGGTAATTAAGCATGCAAGCAGCTGAGAACTTTGTTCCTGAAGTTCAACCGTATTCGTAAGTCTGAGATCATCTAAAAGTTGAACTAGTGTCTTTCGTAAAGAAGGTAATAAATATGCAGGATTATAGACATTTAATCTCCCTAAGATTCCTAGTACTTCCAAACGGACTTCAAAATACTCGTCCTGAAATGCAGCAAATAGTTTTTGAAGATTTTCTGCCTGAGCAAGGTGGCCATCGAATTTAGATGTGAGAGAGTAAAATACACATAATCGTACTCCTTTATCTTGATCTGTAACACCAACTTTAAGTAGTAAATTAAGGACCCCTGAGACATTTTGGGTGGCAGCTTGTTGGTTAGGTTGTTGAGCAATTAAAGATGCAGATGTAGATGGCAAAGGAATTGTCTGTTCGAGAAGTCGACAACAAGTTTTTATTGTCTGAATACGTACACGTTTATCTGAATTTATAAGAAAAGTGTTTGCTACTAGTTTCAAATGAAATGAAATACCTATCAAATCCTCAAACTCAAATTGTGAAAGTGTGTTTAAAGATAGGATAATTTCATCAGAATTAGTAGAAGTAAGGGAAGTTGAAGATTGGTGTTCGAAAAAAGAAGCACCTCTTTGAAGTCCAGGATGATGGACAGGTTTGTGTAAGAGAACATTAAAGATATGATGTAATAAATGCTGTTGTATAGGTTTTTTAAGCTTTGTATCAGTTTCAGTTATTTCTTGTAATACTTGGATTAGTCCCTCACTAAGTTTGATATTCATATTCTCCAATTGATCAATGAGAGAATTCTTGTATGCTTCAAGGCCTGTAAATCCTGATCTAAGCAGGTAAGACATACATTTATATACAGCCGAATCTACATCACGATATTTCTTCGAAGTATCATGAGGCAGCTTAGACCAAACAGCATCTACAGTACTTTTGAGAAAAGCTTTTGGTAGTTTTATACTCTCCCTGAAAGAGAGGATAAGAAGCCCAAGTGCATTAAATGCTTCAGATGCACGATCTCTATCCTTAGTCAAGTGAATTAGATAGTCAGTAGAGGGCTGAATATAATTCAACAAAAATGTTTGAGGATCGAATAGTGCTAGCCAAGGCAATATGTTGATAATAGCAGATATTAATAAAGGTGATTTACTAGATAAGTTTTTCAAGACTATACCACAAATATCGTAATAGTGTTTGCAAATGAAGTTTCTACATTTTTCTGAAAAAGGGTGAGACCTTTGTCTATTAGCAATAGAATCTAAATGAAGTGTTTCGAGAATAAAACTATAACCATGAGTTTGTGAACAAATATATTCATCCCCAAGGAAATCGTCAGAAAATTTTTCGGTTGAGAAAAATGGAGTAAAGCACTCAGGAAGAGCTGGAAGTGATGAGATTCGTACTAATTCGTTAACAAGTAGAACATAACAATGTATACGATCATCTTTCAGATTCTTTTCCTTCTGATTGGCAGGTTCCAAATAATCATCTGCATGTTTGTATAATTGTTTCCAAGGAGGAGAATTTGAGTCAACTTCTCTAGAGGCAGAAAGAGCCAGACATGCTTTAAGGGAAGCTATAGCAGCTTCTCGAATGTATTGTCTATTGTCAGAAATGCAAGAAAAACAAAGATCATAAAAATCCTCAATCCGATAATGGTAGTAACTTGGAGCATTGATAGCAAGTTGTTTAATTATTAGCAGAGATGCTATTCTCTTAATATCAATCTGCCCTTTGGTTCCCAACCAATCTATAGCTGTGGACCAAAATTGACAGCCTATGGTACCTGCACCTCTACTTTCAGATCTAGATATGTAGCCGATTGCCCTAGAAACAAGTAATTGCATACTTTCTTCTTGAACTAATAAACCTAAAAATAAATTTCGAATTCTTGAATGAATGAGTAATTTCTGAGTAGGACTAACATCCAATCGGAGTAAGACGACTGCGGCGTATATTCCACCCTTCTTGCTGCATAAATTTTGACTTGCAAGCAATGTTCCAAGTTCGCGAAGTAGTGAAACTATATCATCTTGAATAAATTCCAAGAAACGATTGGTAACAAAGTTCAGTAACTGTCTGGCTGCGAACAATTGAGTTTCTTCAACTTCACTGGCTAGGGCCTTTAGGTATGGTTGCAAAATAGAGCACCTAGTAGCAGTGGAATCTAAAACTGACTCCATAATAAAAAGCTAAAAGTTAAAAAAAATTATATATCCTATACAATTTACTCAAGGATTATCTGCCACATAATTCTAGTGCACCCATTTTCTATGAGTTCTATTGGCTTCATTTATGTTAGCTTTGAATATCAAAATATTTGGACATAAAATAATTGTTATAAAACCCATATTCACTATTTTGAGGAACACACAAGTAGAATAAACTTGCCATTTATATAGTACCAACCCTTTGGTCTCGGTCGCTTCACCACCTTTGATCGTTCGTACGCAGCATAATTATCGGCCGGGTCGAGGCCAAAACCTCCTCAAAAATCTTTGTGAAGAATATATCGTATGTAAATCACAAAGATTTGTTTTTTGTTTTTTGTCCATAATTGACTAAGGAACTGGTAAGAGTACATACTTTAAATTTGGCATGGAGGTAGCAGGCCTGGCGGAAGCAAATGAAAAGTGGTCCGGCAGAAATTTGTTGTTACCTAAGTAAATTTACGAAAAATAACGAAAATGTGCTCATTAGCAGACACGAATTCATTAGCAGGTAAGTCAGAGTTTCATCCAGGCGTATGCGGCGCGTTTTTTCTTTTGAAGGAATTTAATCTAGGCGTACAAAATCGAGATGCTCCCATTGACTTAATACAAAATGAGCAACTTAGGCGCGCGGCGTCTGAACGAGCTCAAACTAAATTTAGGCGCGTGGTAAATTTTTGTCTGAATGAAAGCCTGAGCTCAAGGGTATATGTACAAGGTCGATAGGGTCAGGGCATCTGTAATATTTTGTGGACATGAAGAAGCATGAAGTGATTGAAACTGCTATGTTTCATTGTCCTCGAAGATAGGTTTCTACCAGTCTAAGTGCAATGAATGAACACTCACTTGTGGCGTTAGTAGTTGGCGTAACAAGAATAAATTTGACTGTCTGTACAATTTCAGATACCTGTAATTTAGCAGTGCCAAGATTGACAATAAATTCTCACACAACAGATAAAGAGATACTAGAGTGTTGGTCCTTCAGTGGGTTGAGGAGGATATTTGCCCACATCTGGAACTTGTAAAGATTGCAAAATCTGGAAAAAGATCAAAAGTGAGCCAACATTCAAATATATAAATAATAATAATAATTAATAAGGTTTATTAAAGCCCTAAAAGAGAATCGGTGTAAAGTTCAATAAATCCAAGGAATATTGGCCATCAAATGAAGTGGTTTGCTAAATCATGGGCGCAAAGTTTTACAAGTATGAGGTTAAAGTTTGGGGGGGGGGGCGGAACGAGTGTAGCGAGTGGGACCCTGTTGGGGGTTTTTGGGGGCTTGCTCCCCAAAAATTATTGCGAGACACCAATAGAGTAACAAGTCTATACTAAATAATGTAATACCCTAATATATTGGCAATTAAATTGCAAATATCGATGGAAATTACACCCCCAGGCAATCCGAAACAGCCTCTCTACCAATTTTAGTATTACACACACTTAGTACCTAATATACAGTCAACGGACAAAAGTATTCGACCAGGCCAATTTAATTACCATATAATGTGTGTTACCAGTACATTTAGGCCACTGTTAATGACAATATTGTTTCAGCTCCACACGAAGTCTATCTGAGGATGCGGGCGGGCGGCATCTCATTGTCATTATCTCATTATTTGATGACGACATAGTTAATAATTATCTAAGCAAATATTCTAATTTGTGAGTGCTTATTGATAAAATATGCAATCGTTGGGTAATAATGCTTGTTATAGGTTACAGTCGCTTAGCCATCTTTTATATTCGGGGGTGGCCAAGGAAGTTCCAAACCCATAGTCCCTTGGGTTTTCCACTGATTTGGATAGATAGATATAATTCTAACTAATGAGCAAAATATTTCGGCAGGGACATGGCCCCCTTAGCCCCCCCCTGGCAACGCCACTGATAGGTTATGATTTTGTTACTAGCTAATTATGGCTATTTTATAGAGTGTGTCCAACAATAAAATTGGCAACGAACAGTGCCCTTACTTGAAATGTAGGTATAATAATGGAAATAATTACAATAATTACAATATTCGTAGGGAGTGAAATCTGATGCGGGCAGTGGAGCTGAAACAAGATTCCTAAAACAGTGGCTGGCTTATGTACTTCAATCAAAATGTTCTAAATATCTGAATGACAAGTCTAGCATACAGTCAATCGAAAAATCCAAAATTGCAGCCTGCACTGACGCATTTCCCTTTGGAGGGACTACATTTGATGTTTGGGTAACTAGTAGCGCCTCCAAAGCGAAATACTTTCGGCATTATACACTACCCGAACAAAAGTATTCGACCACCCAACATTTTCCCATTGAAAATAGTACTTAGTAGGTTGAACAATGGAAGATTGTGTTTTCAAATTACATGAGATATTGATATTTCGATTACAAATTCGTATTCTCCGCATTCGAATTAACACTTGTAGAAGCTTTCAATTCAATCCCTTTTTGATTAGTTAAAAATTATCATCCTGTGCCACTATATACCACTTTTCCAAAATTGCCACGATGGGAGAGATGGGAACTGGTGGCACATGTTGCCATTTGATGATAATTTCAACCCAATTAATATGTAACCAATTTGAAAGCATCTAAAATGGGTAATTCGAATGCGTAGAATACGAATCTGAAATCAAAATAGCAGTAAGTCATAAAGTATTATTACATTAAACAATATTATTATACCTACTATAGTACTATTTTCAATGGGAAATGGGAAAATGTTGGGTGGTCGAATACTTTTGTACGGGTACTGTATTATTAATAAAATATTTTAGCAATATTTGGTGAGTTGAGTTAGGACAACAAATTATTTATATTATTTTATTATATTTAATCCATTGTATAGTAATACTACAATTAAATAGAAGCCAGCTGGAATTTATAAGCTAATTCAATATAATTATCGCAAGTTTAAACAATAGAGTAAGATTTTACAAGTTAAATCAATATATTTAATACAAGTTGAAACAATGAAATTTCAATTAGATTTAACATTTTTACTGAAACTGAAGTGTGAGTAAACAAACAAATTTCTACCTCCATTTATGGAATGAATTAAACCCATTATTAAAATTTGTCTTTTCCCTTCAGACGCAGAATTTTATCGTGAATCCTATCTATGGTGAAATAAAAATTGTGGCTTTTGCGTATAACATTATTTGAGTAATGGACCAGACAAATTTTGAAGGTGTAAAATGTGTCCAAAATTTGTTAATCAAAAATCGTAACCCCAGGTGCAAATTAGACGGTCACTCCGCACCTACATGCCAACTTTCAGCTCTTTAAAGTCTTTATCAATAGAGGTGTGGGCAGGGCACCGGCTACGGAGAAATAATAATAAAAATATTAATAAAGGCTGTGATTTCAATACTGGGCCACTATACTAAAGTATAGTCGGCACAGTAAAATGAATATTTAGGATATTCATTTTTTGGTACTAATTTCCCTAATTATCGAGATAATGAGATCATTAAATCTGACACCTCAATTAACAGTAAAACTCTACCTGCTAATAATAATAATAATAATAATTTTGATTTATGTAAACGCCCCACGTTGAAACAACCTCAGGGCGATTTACAATAACAATACATACAAACAGTTCAAATAATATATATGTACAAGAAACAGTGCAGAAGTAAGTATATTGGCAGGAATTGGGTTAAACGTGAACAGGGTTGATACTTTGAAAACAAGGAATTATCCAGGAGCGCGAGACGCTCCTTTTGGAGTATGATTTTTCGGAAAATTTTAATTAGGAGCGCGAAAATTTGGAATCTTCTCCTATGCCGCAACATTAATTTGTGATTTAGGCGTATGGAAATTGCATCAAACCAGGATTAGGAGCGTATTTACAAATGGCTGTATAATACACTGTTTGAAAAGATACGTTTTTAGCTGAGTCTTAAAAGTTTCTACACTTTGAGCTCTTCTCAAAGATTCACGCAATTTGTTCCATTCTCTGGGTGCGGCAATAGAAAATGCCCGGTCACCATACACTGAGCAACTACATGCTCCAGAATGTATTGCAAGGAGCCTGAGTGTGCTTGATCTTAATGTCCTTGTTGGAAAAGTATAGGGTATCAGTAGAACATCAATGAATGCAGGTGCAAGTCCATTGAGAGACTTATAGACTATAAGGAGGAGTTTGAACAAAATACGTTTATTAACTGGTAGCCAATGTAGTTTCCGAAGAATAGGTTGTATGCTGTCCCATCTAGATGCTCCGACAACCATGCGAGCTGCCGCATTCTGAACACGTTGGAGTTAACCAATCTCTGAAATTGGTAACCCGTATAGTAAACTGTTACAACAGTCAATACGAGAAGAAATGAAGGCATGGACAAGGCGCTCTGTAGTTTTACGGTGTAAAATCTACGTGATTGCCCAATAGTCCTCAAAGCATTAGTTGCAGCACAACTAACTTTAGTAACATGAGATGACATTACTATGTGGCTATCGTAGACTACTCCGAGATCACGCACTGTAAGGGCTGGACTAATTATAGAGAGACCAATCTGAATAGGTGGAAGTGGCTCAGTTTTGAGGAAACGAGAAGTTATGTGAAGAACCTCAGTTTTGTTTGAATTTAACATCAGTTTATTTTTTATCAACCAGGAGCGTATGTCAGCTATGCAAGATTTAAGGGATATCAGTGTGTATGCTCTAGTAGACGAGTTGAAATTAACATATAATTGTGTATCATCAGCGTACATCATCGCATCAACTTTATGTTTTTTTATGAGCAAACTCAGAGGTCCAATATACAGCGTGAAGAGCTTTGGTCCAATTACTGAACCCTGTGGTACTCCACAAAATAAGGGTTTGTATTGTTAGGTAACTTTTCCAGTAACAAAATTTTGTTGACGATCAGATAAATATGAACTGATCCAATTAAGAGCAACAGTACCTACACCAAAAGTATTCTCTAAGCGATCAAGTAATATTGTGTGGTTTATGGTATCGAAGGCAGCAGACAAGTCGAGTAATACTCAACAACTTCTCTTTTGGCATTAACTGCACGAAGTATGTCATTTTGTACACGGATCAGAGCAGTCTCTGTTGAGTGATATTTCCTATAAGCAGACTGAAAAACGTTTTCTAAGTTGTTTTATCAATATACTCCTGCAGGCTGCAACTGCAATAGTACGGAACGTTCAATTATTTTACTCAAGAAAGGAACATTTGAGATAGGTCTATAATTCTTAAACTCCTTACGATTTAGCCCGGGTCTTTTAATTAGCAGTGTAATTGGAGCACATTTGAGAGAGCGCGGAACAGTTCCAGAGAATAAAGATAGATTCGTTATGTTTGTAATTACTGGAAGGAGCAGATCAATACATTCCTTCAACAAGTAAGTTGGAATTGGATCAAGTAGACAATATTTTGATGGAGTCTGCAAAATATTCCTATTTATATCTGGAAATGTACAAGGTTTGAAAGTACATAAATTAGATCGGCATGCCTCAGTTATCTCAACACTTAACCTCCCGGCGTCAGAATTTCCAATGTTACTCAGGAGACTATGTATCTTATCCGTAAAGTAATCAATAAAATCGTTGGCAACAGCCTGCTCGCCACCAGATGGAAGAACTAGCCTTGATGAGCCACGTAAAATCTTCTTCACCTTCGCGTAAAGTTCCTGCGAGCTACAGAGAGATAGTTGATCCTAAAAGTAATCTGTTTTGGACTGATTAAGTAGCCTATTATAGTTATTAGAACATTCTCGGTATGTTTGCAGGTCACTTTCTAGTCTGGTCTTCAGCCATTTCCTCTCAGAACGTAGATTTTTCTTTTTTCCGTCCGGAGATTATCATTGTACCAAGGTGTGTGGGGACGAAGAGTTACTATCCGTTTAACTTTTGGTGCATGTTTATCAAGGAGCTCAGATAAGATTGTATAATATTGATTAGTTAGGTCTTCTAGTTCTACATTTCCCGAAGGATCTACTATAAGAGAAGAAAATATTAATAAAGGCTGTGATTTCAATACTGGGCCACTATACTAAAGTATAGTCGGCACAGTAAATGAATATTTTAGGATATTCAATTTTTGGTACTAATTTCCATAATTGTCGAGATAATGAGCTCATTAAATCTGACACCTCAATTAACAGTAAAAATCTACCTGCTACAGTAATTTTGACCATTTATTTGAATTCTACGTACATAATTGTCATAGAATACAATTCTGGCACAAATTTACTCAAAGTAAACCAATGCAAGGTAGATTTGTTCATGGATTGATAGTGATACGACGTTTCCAAAGCAATTTAGCCATGTGGTTCATGTGGAACAAATGCTGAAAGTGGTATGGGCACAATAAATTCGATACCCCTTGAACAATCATTCTGAAATTATAATTCAAGAATCATTTTGGTGGGTAGAATTCAAACAGATGTTCTCAAAAATTAGGGTAACTAAAACAGTTTTGCTATTAATTGAGGTGTCAGAGATAATTAGCTCATTATCTAGATAATGAGGGAAATTTGCAGAAAAATGTAAATCATAATGAGGTGAAATTTAGCTTTAAGATCCCCCAAACTAGAGATGTAGAGATTTGCAATAAATTATTGCATGTAAATGGTGATATATTACCGAATTTAGTCCAAACTATTATAAATATAATGGAATGGTCGATTACTTTTGTCCATTGACTATATTTCAATTGTGTTATTTTGAATTCACTACATTTGCAACGTATTTAATTAACCGGAAACTGTATGTTAAAGGGTGAGTTTTCCTAATATATTGAATTTTATATTTTATACCAGAGGGCATGGTATCACTCTCACAATTAATGTTCCCCCCTCCCCCCTGTCTGCGCCACCGTGCCAAATAACGATATGATGTCTAACGGGTGCAATTACTCAAATTAATTTAATGTAATATTTGAGTTATTTATCGTTGTGGTTTGATAGAAATCAACATACATACCCTCCCCTACCAAAAGTATTCGTACACCCAAAAATCTCCTATGGAAATAGTACAATATAACTCTAATATTTATCGCTAATGTATACAAATTCTAGGAGATGTCGCCACTTTCGTTTCAGAATCGTATTCTACGCCACCGAATTGACCATTGTAGAAGCTTTCAACTCAATTACATATTTATTAGTTTGAAAATTATCATCCGGTGTCACCATGTACCACTTCTTCCATTTGTTCCCATTGTACAAGATGGGTAAGTGGTACATAGTGGCATAGGATGATAATTTTCAACCTAATGAGTAGCTAATCGAGTTCAAAGCTTCTTTAAATGTATATTTCGAATGCGTAGATTACGAATATGAAATCTAAATTGCAATATTCCATGTATTTAGTGTACAATAAACATTATTATTGACACACTATATTACTATTTTCTATGGGAATGCTTATGGAGTACGAATACTTTTGGTAGGGGAGTGTATGTACTATACGACACTGGACTCATTTTGTCATAGTACTGTCGCAGGAATACATCAAAAAATTTGATTTAAAAAAAAGTGGGACGGCAATTGCAGTAACTGCCGTACGGGTTCCGCCGCACAGTGGGCCAAAAAGACACTTTAGCGGAAATAGGCATTTTGTTAGCAGATAGCCACTTGTGAAGTATTATTGACATATAGGTTATTGATAGCAGGAAATTGAATGGCATCATCAAAAAATTATGTATGCAGTCTCTAAAGTTGAGTTTTGGGCAATTTGTTCTAATTTTATGAAAAACTAAATTTTGGTTTGTTAACAATCTTTTATTAGTCACCCATGATATTTGATAAAAAAACTTAAACAATGGGAAAAAATAATGAAAGCCTAATCAAATGCCTGGAAAACAGTATATTACTTTGGATACAAAGAGGATAGATGGTTACTGAGTGTAATTATCGAAAGTACAACTACTCTTTGGGACCTTAGATCGTTTTTTATAGGTTTGTTGTATATTGGGAATAATAGCTAGTTCATTAAATCCCCTCCAAATCTTATAAATGTTACTTACCGGAATTTCCAAAGCCTGGATGTGTTCATAGGTTGATGCGTTGAATGCTAATTTTGTATTCAAATGATTAGATGCTTCTTCGTTGCTCATATGGACTCATCAGTTATTTGAAATAATCAAAAAATGTACTACAATCAATTATTTTATTTTTACTCATTTTTACGAGATTCATTAGAGGCCAATACCAAATTGAATAAATTATATACTGTGCGGCTTTGTGCGGGCCTGGAAATTATCTTAAACTAAAGCTAAGATGCTAAATTACTATTAGAAAACATAAAATCTCCTACCCAAGAGCACCCAAGACACATTTTCCAACTATATTGGCAAATAAATTTGTGTCCGATCTTGAGTAAAAGCGTAAATTATATGTCGAATTTACGTGAATAGTATTCATAAGCATTCTAATTATAGCAATGAGATTAAGCTTGAATACTTAGAAAATTAAAAATACATTTTCAGTTTCAATCACTATACTATGCAGAACGACTTTATAAATAGAATCTTTCCGATTCTAAAACCGCAATATTCAATCTCTAATTCCAATTATATCAAATCATTCATTCAGACCTCCCGTATTCAAAATATTGAAGTCATACGACTTGATAAACTTCGCATTCTAGGTTTTCGACAATGCTTAATTCGATAATAATAATATGCCCTATATTCGTGAGTGTGAAATATACCCCTACTTCCCCCTATTGGCCCACTGTGCGCGCGCGCGCGCCGGCCTTGATCATGGAGGTGGGGAATAACTAGATGCATCAAGAAACAAACTTTCTAGTATCTAGGAAAATATTCACATATTCATTCCAAAGGTGACAAAACTTTATACCAATTAAATTAGAGGGTTGTTCCAGTAAGGATGGATTAGAGCTAGCATTCAATTAGTATACGTAAAATGATTTTAGAGTATCAATCAATTTTTAGGTGTGCATTAGATTGCCTGAATGAGACTAATTTAATTGGTCGAAAGTAAATTAATTATCCAATCACCAGGGGTATAACTACATACACAGTGGTCAAAGCAGGAGAAAATTTTTGAAAATTAAGGTTGTTAAAAATTAAATTATTTTACTTCTTTCAGATTCAGAATGGTCGAAAACCTAGAAAAACTTTGAATAGTGGATAATCAATAGGGATACATTCAGGCTTGGGGCTGATTACGATTACAATCGTAATCGATTGTAATCGATACAACTTTTCCTGTAATCGTAATCATAATCAAACTTTTTTGAAGGATGTATTCGTAATGGTAATCGTAATCACCCACTAGTAATCAGCCCCAGGTATGGCACCAGACCCCCCAAATTTTTGACAATAACTTTAAATAAGGATATAGTTTAAGGATTCACTGATCTCATTGCACCCCCAAAGATATATCCGGCCCCTACAAATAATTCTTGGTGGCTACCCCCATGTACACGGGCCTTATTTTTCGTGCGCAAGAAAATCCGGGGCTTAATCGGAACGGTAAAGAAAATGAAATTGTAATCAATTGTAATCGATTACAACAATTCGTGTAATCGTAATCATAATCAAGCTTTTTCTGAAGGATGTAATCGTAATCACTCTCTAGTAATCAGCCCCAGGTCTGGATACATTCCAATTTCACCTAACTGAAGTCAAAGATTTGATATCATATTATCAACTTGTTGGTTTAAATTTGAGTAGGCAATAATACCATTTTCTCTTTCAATATCTCGAATAGCTTATATAAATAGTAAGAACAATGTGATGACATGTTTCGAAAGTATTTCTTTCCTCCTAATGATAATAACATTGTACAGATTAATCTACTATTTATACCGACTTTTCAAAAATATACAATTGAGGGCAATTGAGAAATGCAGTATCAATATGAATCAGTCTTTCATCTACCCTATTAATTCAAACCATATTTACACCCGCATACATTGTTATTTTACGATAAAAGTCCGCGAAAATACACTAATTTTCAAATTTTGCTCTACTTAGCATTATTACTACTATATTATGGTATGTTTATAATATATAGCTATGATGATTTATTTCATGACTCAACTGACTCTAGACAATATAACATACAATATAATTACGTTTACTCATACACCGTTTTTGATCAGCGATAACTTTTGTTTGGTGTTATATACCATGGTTGATTTATTTTGTTGTTTAAATCGTTTTCATAGGTATAAAATGTCATTAATCGTTTTTGATAACATCATATTGAGGTCATAATTCGAAACATCGAAGCCATATAAATTTTAAGATATGTTCAATCGACACCTTATGATTGAGATAGTACTATACAACAATAATATATTGTATAGTTCTAAAACGTCTTTTTTCTCTCCTAATTTAATCTTTTGACCACTGTGAACTAGGTGCATTCCGGCACTTTTTGGTGCCAGGTCCTGACAGGAATTTTTGGCCATATAAATTCCTGGATAATTTCCTGTTTGGGTACCGTACATATTTTACCTCCTTCAAATTATGCCTCATTATTCAAATAAACTGATTATGTATTATCAGGGACTACTTTAATATAGGGACTGTAAACTTCGTTTACGGTAAAATTAGCGTAGGCCTAAAACAGTATTGTTAGTTATTGATGTCCCGTAATCCGCAAATGCTAGACACAGGAAATGTATTATTGTCATATAGGAAGTCATATTATGGGAGTTCAACGGTCATATTGGTTTATCGAAAATATTTGTGGAATGTAAGTTATGCGATGTTCACACTTTTCCATATATGGTAATACGTATTGTTAAAATTTCGAGATTAGTTAACTTTATCCATATAAATTTATTATTGGCGAATGGGAAATGGCCATTCATATTTAGGGACTCAGTAGATCACATTGATTTACCTAAGGTGTTCCCCTTAGCCTATATTATTATTTTGGCACTCTCCATAGGAGGATTGCTCCGACCCTGTTTTGTAGTTTAGTTACCTATCAGATATCTGTAATTATGTTGTTTATTAAAAAATCTTGATATGTTTGTTTCAACTCTATTCCCTTTTATTCTGACTAATCCAAATGATTATGATAAATAAATTCAGAGTATGGGATTATGTATGGGATTATCTATTATCTGAATTTATTTATCATAATCATTAGGATTAGTCAGAATAAAAAGGAATAGATTTGAAAGAAACTTATCCATATTTTTTAATAAACAACATAATTACAGATATCTGATAGGTAAGAATTATCTAAACTACAATAACGGGGTCGGGGCAATCCTCCTGTGGAGAGTGCCAAAATAATAATATAGGCTAAGGGGAACACCTTAGGAAAATCAATGTCAGGCGCGGCAAGTCCATTAGGAAAGTGGTAGGCGGAGTATTTTACAGATTTGTAAGTGGTCCGACGAGGCTGCACCAGGTATTCGTATATGGTCCGGCAACTCTGCACCAGTTATTTGAATATCATTCGGCTATTAATAATTCATTAAATCATTAATTTAACAATGAATTGTTAATTTAGGTGGTACAGTCGAAATCGGGTTTTTTTGCCCCCCTAAATGCACGACAAAAGGAGGCAAAAAACCCAATAAGCAAAAAAAAACGATGGAAAACACATTAAGATATCACATTTTTGCACGACAAAACGAGGCAAAAAAACCCGATTTAGACTGTACAGCAAAGCTGAACATCCTGAAAAGTGGTACGGTGCTCGCCGCACCAGACGTACCGGGTATGCCGCCCCTGAATGTGATCTACTGAGTCCCTAAATATGAATGGCCATTTCCCATTCGCCAATAATAAATTTCATAATGATAAAGTTAACTAATCTCGAGATTTTAACAATAATATCATATATGGAAAGACGTGAACATCGCATAACTTACATTCCACAAATATTTTCGATAAACCAATATGACCGTTCAAATTTCTGCAAATCAAAATTTAGAAACAAATTTGTCAAAGTGGTAAAAAAGAATTGAGAAGTATAGCTAGTTTGTATATGAACACATATCTATCCTAATAGTCGATTATTGGTTATTCTGTTTTCTGAAAAAAAAACGTGAACTAAATGGATCATAACTGAATGGTCAAACAAACCAAACCAAATTATATTTATTATGGCTGAAATGATGGGACGAATATTCGTTCGTTTCCAAATGTTATTTTCAACGAATATTTGCAGAAAGGAATATTCGTTTAATACTTTTGGATATTATTTTTGTATATTAGGGGAGATCGTAAATATAATTTTGCCTGTTTCGTGTCTAATGCTCTGAAACTATGATTATACTATTGTAAGTTCCGATACCAAAAATATGTAGATGGATACTGTCTTTCAGTTTAGCATATAGGTTGTTAACGCCTCTTCTTGCAGCTCCACCAAAATTAGTATTTGTATTATCAGCATAGATTGCCACTATTTTTGATTCTAGATTGAATATTCTCTTAGAATATCAGATGTTTCCCCTGGGATAGATTGAAAGTCTAGGAGCTTGATAGAAATTCCAATACATTTTGAAAAATACCGAACTAGTATCGTAAAGCATGAACGGGCTATTTTGAAAAAAGAAAGTCATCCAACTATTCTGGAATAAAAGAATTATCTAATTTTAGACAAAATTAAATTGTCAAATATTCTGGAATAAAGAATTTTCTAATTTTAGACAAAATGAAAAAGTCAAATTGAAATTGAATGGATAGCAAATTACAGTAATTTGAAAGAAGTTAAAAAAATTCAAAATTACAAGGGCTTTACAGAATAAGAGAAACTCAATTAGAAAAACTGAAAGTCAACCCAGAAAAGAGATAAAAATAATTCAATTAAATACACATAAAAGCGGATAAAAACGAGGGTAACAAATGAGCATAAAGGGAAACAAATGAGCTTTAGAAAACAAATGAGCATTAATGGAAATAATGAGAATAAGGGGAAACAAAGAGCATTAATGGAAACAAATGAGCATAAGGGGAAACAAATGGGAATGAGGGGAAACAAATGATTCTAAGGAGAAACATATTAAATTCAGGGAAACAAAAGAAAGAAGGGGAAAGTAGAAAGAAATCAGGGAAAACAATTGACCTAAGGGGAAACAAATGAGTAGAAGGAGAAACAAATGAACCTCAGGGGAACAAATGAGCCGAATGGGAAACAAATGAGCCTTAAGGGAAACAAATGAGCCAAATGGGAAATAAATGAGTATAAGGGGAAACAAATGATTCTAAGGAGAAACATATGAAATTCAGGGAAACAAAAGAAACAATGGGAAAGTAGAGAGCATTCAGGGAAAAAGTTCTCCTAAGGGAAACAAATGAGTCGAATGGGAAACAAATGTGCCTAAGGGGAAACAATAGAATCTAAGTGGAAATAAAGAGCCTAAGTAGATACAAAAAGGGCCTCAGTGGAAACAAAACGGCTTATGCGGAATCCAAAGATGTTTAAGATGATTTGTAAAGATATCAAAAATGCATATTAAATTAGTTTGTGTGTCTGAGGTCTCTGTACTTTTACTTCGTGAAATATTCGAGTTAATTAATTTCTTGCAATTTGATCTCATTTAAGTTTTGGAATTCTACAAAATATCTTAATGCCCAATATTTTCTTAAAAATGTGGACTTTGATTGAGATAGAAAACACTCCATTAGTATTTCGTTTCCATCTTTCTGCAAATGAAGTTTCCCAGCAAAACTTGTCATAGTTTGGACGTAACCTTGCACGTGTTTCCCTTTATTTTCCCTCCTGATTGCAGGAATGCGATGTAGTGTGCCATACTTTCTTTATTAATTAAATTATGCGATTCGTCAATTGTTGTTACGTTTTCGCGAAGTCCATTTCCCAAGATATCTGGAACTTCAGGTTCTTCCTCAATTCTCGGAACTTCAGGCTCTTCTTCAATTCTCGGATCTTCAGTATCTTCAGTATCTTCAATATCTTCAATATCTTGAGTATCTTGAGTATCTTCAATCTTTTCAATATCTTCAGGATCTTCAGAATCTTCAGGATATTCAGGCTCTCCAGGCTCTTCAGGCTCTTCAGTGTTAATTGTGACCAATTTTGACCGGAATGCAACCTCCTTTCCAACTTGAGATTTGATGGAAGTTCTGTGTGCGCGTCTCATGTGCTGATGAAAACTAGAAATGTATACAATGAAGAATGTTAAGATAAGTTCTGTTATGAAAACTAAATAAACTTAAATTTTACTGACAGATATACTATCCGTAGTTTTAATTAAATTACTATTTGTATTTTGACTTATCCACTTACTCCGATTCTTTGATCACTTTGCCACACTCTATCTTCAATGCTCATCGCACATTTGACATAGGCCGTTCCCTGCCCTTCAACTTTGCATTTTCTCTTTTTCTCCTTTACGATCATCGTGTTTATGACCTCCTCCGCTACAAATTGGTGTTTATTATGAATGTGTTGTTTGAATTTCGATACATGATCTCCACAAATATCGCAACGTTTCTTTTCCCTCGTGTTCATTTTGGTAAACCGTGTTGTAAATCTTTTATGTTAATAGTGTTGTAAATTATGTATGTTAATAAAGTAAGTTGCAATTTATCCAATTAACAAATTGGCCTATTTTACTTTGCAAGGTTCCGAAGTGATTTAATACACCAAAATAATTGAGCTATCACTGCACTACAGTTTTGATCAATTTTCGACAATCATTCATTTTGCATGAACGATTTAGTAAGGTCGACGGGGCATGCAAAAACACAATCGAATGATTTTTTTAGGATTCAAATTCACACTTTATGCTGAATTTAATTACACTTATCTGACCCAGAAAATAGTGTCTTAATTATGTGGATGACTTGGGAGTCAAAGGTATAAATAGAAATCCCATTTTCACTTTCAATTGAAATTCAAATAACCTTTCAGTTATCGTTTGTTTCACCTTGGGCTTATTGGCTGATTTCTTTCCCTTCGACTCATTTGTTTCCCCTTAGGTCATTTGTTTTCCTGAGCGCTCTCTACTTTCCCCTTGTTTCTTTAGTTTCCCCTTTGTTTCATATGTTTCTCCTTAGAATCATTTGTTTACCCTTCGACTCATTTGTTTCCCCTCAGGCTCATTTGTTTCCCCTTAAGTCAATTATTTTTCCTATAATGAACAATGATAATTAATTAATAATAAATTTCCAGAATGAAACCGCTTTGACTCCATTAATTCTATTCACAAACTATATAATATTTTTGATCAAACTACTTCGCCCAATTTCCTCAATCACACATTAACAACGCACATAATTTATTATTATTAATCGCTCTCATCCCTTGGGGCAATTGCCTCATAGGAACCAACGAAATGATGTCCTCCTCCAATCTGTCTGTAGTATTTTTCGGCCATACTTGCTTGTTGCCCCTTTTAATCAGCAACTAGTTTGGATTTTTCAGGATTTGAGATTGTAATGTGAGTTGTTGTCGCAATTCTCGACTCTGTGGAAGTTATTGTATTTTGCACACTTGTGCGTTTCATCAATAAATTCAAGCTATTTTGCACACCTTGCGTTGTGATAATATTTCCGGTGAAGGAGAGAAAAACGGTTTTTTTCTATTTGTGATAAAAGATTTTGTACAAAATTCATTAGAGCTTCTCCAGCTAATTGATCAAAAAATAACAGCTGGTTTAGCCTTACCGGTTTTGTGCTTATAGACTTTAACTTTTCTGATTTCCCCATCCTCCTCTGAATTTCGACTTCGCTACATTCCATTCCACACACTACACCGGTCCTCTGTGCATTTCTATATATTATTTCTCCTATTAATACCGCCCTATAGTTATAGTAGATACTTGGAGTTACTTTAGTTGAGGGATCAAATGTGGTTAGAGATTTTAGCAAATCACATCTCAGTGTAGAAGTCAGGTATTTTTCGATGAACTTCCTGTTTGTACTTGATACATGTCAATTTTTCGTCTTTTTCAATTTCTTCTGTACTGCTTTCTTTTTGAGGCTTGTATGCCATCGATAAGGAGGGTAGCAATTAATTTTAATATACGTACTTTGAGTGCATTTCATTCAACTGAATTCACCTGGAAATGCGCTGATTCATTAAATGGTATCTTCCAATTGTATAGGTATCAGGATATTCTTGGTCAGTGGCGGCGCTAGCATGGGGCTGGATGGGGCGCTAGCCCCATCACATTTTTTCTTAGCCCCAACAGTTGATGGGGAACTGATGGGGCTATGATCATACTAAACATGTCAATTTTTTTAGGTGCTAGAGAATTACCAGTATGCCCAACATTAAATACTAATGTTTTAATGTATTTTACCAGTATTAGTACTTAATAATAATTCAAATGGATTCATTCATCCTGCGTAACGAACTTGAAGTGGACTTGCCCGAACTAGCTATGGACTTTAGAGGAGATGATCTTATAACGGATGTTAAAAATTAAGTGGATATTTCGTCTCCTGCTGCAAAGCGTGCAAAAACCACACGGGATATCCCTGTTGAGGGCGCACCTGATATCGCGTTGAACCTTTCTGAGGATCAGAGACAGCCGAAACTATCTTCTTACAAGCAAACCATGCTTGGCGGTCAGATGCGTTCCTTCCAAAAAAGATGGTATGCCGGTAGGCCTTGGCTGGAGTATTCTCAAAAACTCGATGCCATGTTTTGCTATCCTTGTCGGTTATTTCAGGTTGATGGATACGAGTCAAAGTGGACTATCCTTGGGTTTAATAATTGGAAGATTCCCCAATGGAGAAGAAAAAGGTATCTAACTCCATGAAGAGTCGTTAGCACACCTAAGTTCAATGTTCAAGTGGACAGAATATCAAAATAGCCTTCTAACTGGGAGTATTGAGGCCAAGGCCGAGGTCTACAGTGCCCAAACACTTCGTGATAATCGACATTTCATAAAAACAGTTGGTCAGGTAATCACTCTGTGTGCTGTCCAAGACCTTTCTCTCCGTGGTCACCGTTAGGGGAGATTGGTGGATGACTCAGGGGAAGTTATTGACCACCTGGATTCAATTGCGGGTTTCGGAACAGAGGTAATTTTCTAGAGATCCTTACTGCATTAAGTGCCCATGACGAAGTGATAAAAGAGAAACTAAACGGACCGCGGAATGCTCAATATGTTCATCACTCTGTCCAGGATTCAATTTTGTCTATTCTTGCAAAGTCAGTACGTCAGGATATTTTAGAAGATCTTAAGGCAGCAGGCTATTTTTCATTATTGGCGGACGAGTCCAGAGATGTTGGCAAGATCGAGCAAATATCAGTATGCCTAAGATACGTTTGCGAGGGTGTGCTGCAAGAGGATTTCTTCGACTTTGTCAGAGCAGAGGGGTTAGACTGCGAATTCAATCATGGAAAAGCTGAAGTATGTCCTCGCAGTTATGGGTATATGCGCACGTGATCATATGGTTGCTCAATGCTATGATGGTGCTTCAACAATGAGTGGTCGGCTACGGGATCTACAAGCTCTCATGAGACGTGAAGTATATCCAATGGCTTTATGTGTGCATTGCTGGGCACACAGGCTTAACTTAGTGGTGGTCGCTTGCTGCCAAGAAATTGATATGGCTGTGTCATTTTTTGCGAGCATTCAGCAACTCTACACATTCTTCTCTGCTTCTGTTCCGCACGATTTCTTTGAGAAGACGCAAAATGTATTGGGTAAACATGAAGCGCAACATCATGAATTGAAGGCATTATCCAAAACTCGTTGGTGCTGTCAAGCTGAGGCTTGCTCAGCAGTGGCTCTCACTTAGGACAATCATTGTGGCTGCCGAGCATTTCGCCCAAGATCACAACACTGTTAGAAGAGCTGCAGCACAAGCGATCGTTAGTCTGATTGATGCTGACTTTGTGATCTGTCTTCAGTTGTTCAGAAAAGTGTTGACACTTACATCGTATTCAGCGAACTACTTGCAGCATAAACACGTTGATATGGGTATTGCAGTTGATCACATTGATACGCTTAAGATGTCTCTTTCTGTAGAAGGATCTATTTGAAGAAATCTGGGATACGGCGAAGGTACTCATTGACGAAAACCAGATACCGAAATCACTCGAAAAACGTCGCCGAAAATGCAGAAACGATGCTATCAATGCCAAAATGTGGGTCAAATCTGACTACAAAGAGAAATTATTCCTCCCAGTGATCACACTTTTCATTTCTGAATTAGACATACGTTTCAGCAAGGACACGTGTTACGTACTTACGGCAATGTCAGCTTTGGTCCCATCATCTAAGGATTTCCTACAAATCCAAGTAATCAGGCCTTTTGTTGAACATCATCAACTTAACGAGGAATTGCTCAATGGTGATTTACTGTGAACTCCAACCAGAACAAAAAGGCCAACCCGCAGTTATAAACTATGTTAGAGGTAATCAACTTCATTGAGCCTCACAAAGTGGTATACACTGAACTCTACAAGACATACCAGATTGCTTGTACCATTCCCGTGACTACAGCTGAAAATGAACGTTCATTCTCCTGCATGAAACGTGTTAAAACGTATCTGCGAAGCACAATGGAAGATTATAGACTAGGAGACCTTGCGACTTTGTCAATCAATAGGACACGTACGTACAAAATTGATATGGATGAGATGGCTGATAGATTCGAGAAGACTGGGAATCACAGAATATCATTGAGTTAAACTATTTCTGACATTTAGTGTGAAAATTACAAATTATACTCAGAATCAATTTTGATTTCTATGCATTGGGGTTACATTTATCAAAGCTAATTCATTAACACTGGCATAGTCCAGTCATGTATTATTTGGGTTACTAGTAACTCACTTCCAAATTATGATTCCGAAAATCCTAATATAAATATTGTTATATGCACAAGTTTAAATAATAGCTTCCTATATAAAGCAAGGTTGGCTTAGCCCCATCAAGAAAATATTGAGCCCTGGTTAACCCATTCAATACGGAGCGCTAGCGCCGCCACTGACACTAACAATGAGATAAAAAGAGACAGGCTGACAGAAAGATGGAAGTAAATAGGAGATATAAAAGGAGCGTAGAAAATGAAATTGCTTTCCAAAATTGGGTGAACATACTCTCAAACAATTATGTGTTTTTTTGGAAAATGTTTTATACTAGGTAAATGAGATTTTAAGAAATGTTTTCTACTAAGTAAAATGAGATTTTAAGAAATGTTTCATACTAGCTAAAATGAGGTTATAATGATATGTACCCTCCACGGAACGATTTTTTTGGGAAAGTTCTACGCCGATGGTACGGTACGTAATAATACGTTGTGAACAATTGACAATATATACAAGTTTTTCTATAATTCGAAAAATAATTAATAAACAAGGATCTAAAGCAAGATCAGCTTCGACAGTTAAGTTTTTGAATTGAGAAGCTTTTCAATAACTCAGTCTTCACGAATTTTAATCCAACATTTTGAAGAAAAATATATCATTCCCCATCCATTAAAGACGAGGGTAAATATGAAACTCAACCCTATCCCAACAATATACCCTTCTTAGTGAAATACGCTATACAGGAATGTTCACTAGTTTGGACCATGGATTGTTTGAAGTCTGAATACACCAATATTGAAATAGTTTTCACTCTACTGTATACTCATAATACAAGCATTAGAACATGCCCAAAAATGTTAAGTTGATCTCATTTTGTTAATTTCAATAACTTTAGTGAAATTAGTATGTTAATAATGATGCTTGACATATTATGGGAAGAGTTTCAAACCTAATATAATATATTCCTAAATAGATTAACTAGATTGATTTGAACTTTTTAATTTCCTGTGTATCATCATTGTTTCTTTGAGATGAGTTCATGTTCCTAACTGTATTGGAAAGAATACAATTCCATGTAGTAAAAAGTAAGATTCTTAAGTATGCACCAACCAGGGTTTCATCTAGGCGTATGCAACGCGCCTGGAGACGCGTAAATTTGGATGAAAAGCTTCACAAACTTTTACACAACTTTCACAAAACAAACTTTAGTTGGCATATTTATTTGTCAACTCGGATGTCCAAGAGAAACGATAAAAGCATTCTCCCTCTCATAGTGAGGATACTTCTGTGTAATGAACGATCTATAAATAACTTATCAAGGTGGATGAATACTTTGGTTGATATAGATGATGACAAATTTACCTCCTTTACAAACGCTGAGCTTAATTAGATCATACTGAGCTCGCGTGATTTTGAACCAAAATCGGAAAAGCAATGATCAAGTTGACTCTGTTCTACAATCCTTGATGAAAAATGTAGATGAAATCAATATTAAAGTTCAGGAAAATACCAAACTGATCGTAGAAAACACTAAATATGCTTAACTCATATTATGCTGAATGGCTTCTGCGGGTACGATGGTGAATACTGACATGTATAACGTGATAAGAGAAGAGGAAGACAGACGTGCTAAGTTATTATCTGATAGTGAAACAAGAGAAATTGGGAAAATAACGTTATACTGTTGAGGAATGTTGTACACATTTCTTGAAGCATATAGTGTTTTAGATGTTAAACCAAGGTTTTATGAGGTGGCGGCTTTGGAAACATCAGAAATGCCTCTAAACCATGGGTTTTCAACCTGTGGGTCGCGAAGGATTTTAGGGGGTCGCGTAAACTTCTGTTAACGCTTTGTAATCGCCCATTATTAAAAATGTCCAAATTTTTTCAATATTTTTGCACACACTGCGTAAGGATGTTTTCTATCTATAGGAGTTTGGTTTTCATGGATTCGACGATTAATTCCAGAGTTATGAACGTTTCAGTGGAGCGGCCTTTCATTTTCAAACTCGGTTTTAAAACACAAAAGGTCTTGAAGACCGTAAATAAACTAGTAAATGTGATAACAATGTTTCAATATTCAGACATATGATAGTCTGAGGAAATTTTTGCAAAACTCAACAAAGATTTCATGAAAAAGTGAATATTGCAAAAGTTATAGCCCTTCGGCGTTCTTTAGGGTACGGATTCTTAACTAATTTGTAACTCAGAGAGGAAAAGAGATAAATTCAAGTAACACTAGTGAAAAATGATCAGCACACCTGGTTTCCCATATTTAAATAATACATTTTGTGAGCCTAGGACGCAACGTTTTCGACATTGCCATATATGGTAGTGTAAATGTGACGAATTTTGATGACACATGCAAATTTGTATCTCCGAAACGGGAGACTCTAGAGCTTAGCTCTAAATGTCTAATTACCTTGATATATCATCTCTAAATCATTGCAAATCAAAAATCACTCAAAACCAAATGGCCCCTTGCTATAAACTCGAATGCATATATATAGATGTGTCATGTGACCATCAAAAGAGAGAAAATCCAAATTCAAAAGTAAACTAGAGCTTAGTTCTAACTTTTAGACACTATTAGTGATTGAATTCCAGCAAGATGGCTTATTTAAATTCCATCCCGAATCAATATTCTTCGATGTAGACGTGTCGAATATCGGCTCTGCCACCTGAAAACCACCATATCTAATTTTAGACTGCCACAATTTTTAAAGCTTAGTTTGGGAAACTTTTTGATGCTATAACGCTGAGATTTGGAATATAGCACTCTAATAAGTAAACTAAGACCTGTTACAATTCCGATTGTCCGAATTCCTCCTTAAAATACAATCTGGGGCCCTTTGGGAGCAAAAAAGTGGCTCAAATGTGGAAAAACTGTCCGTTTATTCTCAAATCGTGCAATTCCCAGAAAAATTGGACTTTTTTTATTAAGATGCCCCTAGGATATCTAAAGGGGACATGCTATAATGTTTTATGCCAAAAATTGGAATTGTGCACTTTTACAATTTTTCAAGACTAAGCTTTTAGTACTAAATTATTCTCTATAAGAGCTTAAATCCAGAATTTCAAAATAATCAGTGCTTAGAAGCCTTATATTAGAGCACTAGCAGTCTTAAAATAACTTTTACATTAGACCCCCTATGTATTCGAAGTATAGAATTACTAGGATCAACGTGTAGTGTGTTGTAGAAACTCACTTATTCAACTAAGGCGGAACCAGCGTTAAATTTATATAAATCGTTAAAAATTAACGAGATATAAGTTAAAACTTATTTAAATTATCTACATTGAAATGCGTATATTGTTTGGATATTGTGCATGTACTTAAAGAGCAGTGCGCATGTGTAATGTACACGCAATATTTACGCAATGAGCTTTCAGGGCATTCGCGATGATTTTGAAATATATAGCATTGAGTTATTTCTTAATTGTCAGAATATGCTTGAAACTTGAGGTGCATCGATTTAATTATACAATAGGAATACTTCTTACACATGAATAAAAACTTTAACATTAAGATTGTGTGGGGTCGCGAGCATTTCTACATCTGTAAAAAGGGGTCGCATGGTACAAAAGGTTGAAAACCCCTGCTCTAAACCAAGACTCATTCGCATTTTGTTGCATTCTAATTTTGTGAAAGACAAAATTCTTTGCGAGTGCCTATAGAGTTAAGGCAGATCCTCGTTTTGTTACATAAAATCTGATCTTACGTATGAAGAGAGAACTCTACAAAACGAACTATGGCAAGTATAATGAAGGAAAATTAGTGAATTACCAGAGAAGAGATGGAAAATTAAGAATAACAAGGTTGTAGAGATTAATCAGTTACAACAACAAGCCTGACTTTTTAGATATGAAAAGAAGTGTACATGCCCAGTTTGCAGAATACATTTGTGAAGATTTGCAAACATCTGAATTCTTACCTATTCCTCTAAGAGCGCATTCCAGTCAAATTTTATATGAGTTATCTATATCACTTAATTACAATTGTTCTGGGAAGCGAAATTACACAATCTTACTAATGTTCCTATAGTACGGAAACTCAATATTAGTGGATTACAAATTTGCTTTGTGGAATGCCCGTTCGTGGAATAAGAAAATTGCATACAGTACCCGGACAAAAGTATTCGAACACCCAACATTTTCCCATTGAAAATAGTACTATAGTAGGCCTAATAATATTGTTCAATGTATTAAAACTTTATGACATATTGTTATTTTGAATTCAGATTCGTATTCTACGCAATCGAATTATCCATTGCAGATGCTTCCAATTGATTACATATTAATTCTGTTGAAAATTATCATCAAATGGCAACATGTACCACCAGTTCCCATCTCTCCAATAGTGCAATTTTGGAAAAGTGGTACATAGTGGCACAGGAAGATAATTTTTAACCAAATCAAAAAGGGATTGATTGAAAGCTCCTACAATTGTTAATTCGAATGTGCAGAATACGAATATGTAATCGAAATAGCAATGTCTCATGTAATTTTAAAACACCATCTTCCATTGTTAACCCCACTATAGTACTATTTTCAATGGTAAAATGTTGGGTGGTCGAATAATTTTGTACGGGTAGTGTATATATGTGATCTCTTTATCTCCAATAAGATTAATATTCTACGTATGTATGAATGAAACTTGGGTCAGTAATAATGAATCCCACTCTATTTCTACCCTAACATACTCGTTACAGGATTACCATATTATTTTCTTGCAAGATACACTAAAGGAGGGCGGTTTCGCAGTTATTGCTCGCAAAGGTTTTGATATCCAAAAACTTGATATTCATAGTTTTGCTACATTTGAACATCTTGATCTCACTATTAATAATATTGCCAAAAATTCTAAGATCAGACTTATCTTAATTTAGTGTCTCTAAAGTGAATAAATTTTTAGTATCTCAATTCTTAATGAGTTGTCAGTCTAATGGAGGCAGAGTTGTGGATTTGATTGATATTTCATTTAAATCCAAATCAATTCAAATCAATTCAAATCAATTCAAATCAATTCAAATCAAATCCAAATCAAATCCAAATCAAATCTATCTAAATCAAATCCAAATCAAATCCATCCAAATCCGTCTAAATCAAATCTAAATCCTACAGAGATAATTAAAATGTGTGTTATATTCAATACTCTTGAGGAAATTAGACAGAATGAGAAGCAGTGCAGATAAAGATTGGACTGAAAAACTACAACCAGTTGCACTAGCGGAAAATACCCATGTGAAACGATCCACCGGACACACTGCGTTCTATCTAATGTTTGTTAGAGACTATGATTCATCTAACCTCAATCTCATAACCTCTACTTGTATTCGGAACCAAGTCTAAACTCACAATAAAACATTGAAGATCCCCCAGATCCCGATATACTTCAGAATACAACCAATGAAACAGATCCCTATCAACTACCAGCAGACGATAATTGATGGATCAAAGTGATAGATGAGAATCGGACTACAGACAGGAAGTTAGCGATTGGAAAGTTTCAAAGAAGACAGAAGACTTAGAAAAGAATCTTTGACCGCAAAGTAAAGGGAAACAGGTTAGTTATGTAATCATGTTTACATGATTTTCTATTTCTTACATTTGCGTCATTAGGTGAAAGACATTTTCTTTAATATTACCTATCGCACAATATAATATTATGGGAATTGGCTAATAGCAATAATATAATGCCAAGAACCTACTTCAAATTTAATTAATGCTGATTCCGCCTTGTAGTAGCAAATTCGGTGCAAATTGAAACCTTCACAAAAATTGTTTAGTTTCAGTATGGTATTTATAGTAATTATAGTAAATATATACTTGTATTGCAAGAAACCTGATAATAATATTCACACTACAAACAATACTGCTTACTTCTCACATTATTAGATTGGAATTTGAAGAAGGGAACCAAATACTTGTACACAACATCAAAAAAACTAAACGACTTCCCGGAACGAAGAATGTAAAGAAATACTTAGGGCATTATTTGGTAGAAAAGGTAACGCCAAGCCACAAAATTGCACGAAAGAATACCACCAGAAAAACAACTAAGATACCAACCCGCCTATCTAGAGTTTATCATGAACGCAAACAATATGTAAGTTATTTATCGGTATTTAAATATTCATTAATTCAGTAATCTATACTGTGTGCTGGAGTAATTTATGTACAATCGTGACCTTCGTTATATTTGGCCTTAATACTGAGTCGATTTTGCTGGACCATGGATTACTCAAACGCCATTGATTATTAGCTGACATATCTTTATCTCAATAGCTAGTAATGATAGGCCTGAGAAATGCATTATATTTGTATAGGAAGTTATGAACATGATATCAAGGCATACATAACATCCTTTATAATTGTGCTATATCACCATTTGATTACGTAATCGCTATTTTTCGTGGGAATTATCTTGTTTTTATAGACTACTTTTAACATAGTTAAACGCGTTCTAAATGTTCTAAATTGGAACATGAGGATGTCCATAACTAGTTGAATGAAATATATCAAAATTATAAATGGAATGTTAACACATTCCTCGGTTTCCAGGGAAATGTATATTTCCTAAAATGAGCCATAACTCAAAAACTATCGATTTTATGTAAACTATGCTAGTACAAATCTATCCGCAATTGGTTACTTCCTATTCATTACTAATACATTTTCTAGGCCTAACTTCAAAAATCTTTGAGATAATGAGTGCATTACCATATAAAGAATTAAGACCTAATAATCTTATTATCTGAAAAATTATTGAAGTTTGGCCTAGAAAATGTATTATTAATCAACGGGAAGTAACCTATTGCGGATAGATAAGTACTAGCATAGTTTACATAAAATCGATAGTTTTTGAGTTATGGCTCATTTTAGGAAATATACATTTCCCTGGCAACCGAGGAATGTGTTAAGGTTAAATTACGGCAGATTCACCCAAAAAAACACATGAATTTAGTTTTGAAGGTGGGAGTTTGAATTTCACATATATGATGGAAGACATTATAGCTATATCGAAACTGAAAACGAAATCTAATTATCTTCTATAAATTCGAAATTATTGGGCTTGCAGTATTATGCTAATACAAAAGTCCCATAGGGGGATTTTTTCAGACTCCACCTGATAAGTGTGTGGTTTGCAAGATCATTATTTGCTAAAGACCTGTACTGTGTGATCTATCAGATAGATCATCGTTATGGGCGGTTGGTGGGCGATTTAGAATTTTGATATGATCTAAATAAAAAATATTGCGACCTTTTGAAACCAAAAAATGAATAAAAAGGTCATCTTTTATGCGAAATTTGATTAAATGCTTGATAAAAAAAATTCCAAGTCATAATTCAAAAATGTAAACCGTCTACCAACTCCTTACGCTTATAATCTTTAAATATTGATTCTGATAACAAACATTGATGGCCGCATTGCCAAATTACCGCATAATATCTACCACCACTTTTGGAAATCGCCCTATGGGAGATTTGTATTAGCCAAATTTTGAAACGGACAAAAAATAAAAAGTATAATAAATAGGGACATTTTCTTTTTGGTTTATTGATTTGTATCGTAGAGGTATATATTTCGCACAATTACAGATTAATATAAGAACTTTCATTCACGTGGGGTAATTTAACCTTAACATCCCATTTATAATTTTGATATTTTTCATTCAACTAGTTATGGACATCCTCATGTTCCAATTTAGAACATTTAGAACACGTTTAACTATGTTAAAAGTAGGCTATAAAAGCAAGATAATTCCCACGAAAATAGCGATTAAGTAATCAAATGGTGATATATCACAATTATAGAGGATGTTATGTATGCCTTGATATCATGTTCATAACTTCCTATACAAATATAATGCATTTCTCTGGCCTATCATTACTAGCTATTGAGATAAAGATATGTCAGCTAATAATCAATGGCCTTTATGTAATCCATGGTTCGGAGTAGTAGTAAGGCCTTATATAACGAAGGTCACTGTACAATATAAAATAAAGAGGAAAAAACTAAAACCAACTTGACATCAACTGGCGAAAACGATTCACCAGCCAGAAGTTAGTTAATTATATATAACCCTGCTCTATTTGTTAGCAAATATATGTATCTATCAATTATAACAATATGAAGTTCAACTGCTTTTATAATATACTTATTTAGTATAGACCCTTATGAAGACATGGAGATAGTTGTAATTGAAGAGATTTACCCCATTGAAGTAAGAAAATGTGAATAGAAACACTCAACCACACATCTTAAAGCCTCAAATAATATCATCCCTTGCCAACCAAACTTATTTATCTACGCTACACGAGAATCTGGCCACCTAGCAGAATCATTAACCAACCTGGATTCACTCTATTCCTACCATCCATCAACTGAGCTTAGTTCCAATACTACAGAAAACATAGCCATCGAAGTCGCCACCTGGTATACTGAATATCGTACCAACCATCCCAGCGACATTAAACTAGACGAAAGAAGAGAACTCAATTATCCGCTAGCAGTTCTGTTACCTGTTGTAATTGACATTTTTACAACTAACTATACTACCACCATAGATTAGCCCCAGCACCCCCACCGCATCCACTATCACCTTCTGAAGATCCCTAACAATTTACCAACTACCATAAATGGCAAGGAAGTTACAACAATACCTTTCAAGACAATACCTGCCCAGTTGACAACTTCCTTGCTATATTAAGCCTAAATCGAGCCACCATCCTGAACACCCTTAGCATAAAAGGAGTAAAACTTGGTGACACTAAATTCCACCGAATAGATTCCCTGCTTGAAAACAATAACTTTGATGAACTCAGGGACTATATTGCGCGACGAATCGGCCTTCAAGAGAACTACGCATGACTCAACTGGTTTATACAAATCATATGATTTCTATGGATCAGAGGCAATTATTATAAACTTTCTACGCTCAGAGGATCTATGCAACGACCTTTACATCTCCACCTTCAAATGCCATCACGTACCAAATCCTTCAATATCAAGAACATGCTTGGTAACATCGGTAATGTAGTCACAAACCTAGAGTCATCTAGGAGTCGGAAGCTTAATCCGAATAAGTGCAAGTCCTGTGGATCAACTACAGCCATTTTGAGCGATTATCTGGCAAATTCGAATCCGTCCCTACTTTTCTAACAATCGAGATAGGACATCTTCCGGAACTCAACAAGAATCTAACAATATCAGATATTGATCAATAAAATACCATCTGTCACGATCACCTTACATTGCATTACAAACTTTCCGGCTTTTCTATCTGTTTCCAAAATCAATTTTATTCTATGCTCTGGAACAATAGTCAATTTCATAAATATGATGACCCAAGGACATCACCAACTGAAATATGTGGCTGCGACAGCTTCTATGGTACCGGCAATAACGTATATTATCTCTTACACTCTTCTGACTAATTCTTCAATTCGAAAGCGCTCAAAGGTAAGGTACATCGAACCTTGTGGGGATCTCTACTCGAGGTTATTCAGGCAACTCAATCCCAATCATGGTGAGCCCAGATAATGGAAACGCGACCTGCAACGTAAGTTTACGTTATATCTTTTAAGTTTTAGGAAGATTGGAAAGCGGATTCTTAGGGTGCATCAATTACATAGATCAACGGAAAATTCAAAAAGCCTATTCATCCCTTTATCGATTTTCATAAACATATAGCGAACTCTCGATTAAATTAGAATAGGCAATATAGAACAATTTTACAAACAAACTAGTTTTTAGTTTTAAAGAAATATAATATCTATCTATCTATATATAAAAAGAGGAATTGTTGTCTGTTTGTTTGTTTGTTTGTTTGTTTGTCCAGAATTAATTGGAAAGACTACGAGTCCCAGAAAGCTGAAAATTTGTATACAGGGGTAATTTTGTACTGCGACAACGATCTATTGGTTTTTGAAGAGAAATATTCACATTTGAAGGTGACAAAAAATGTTAGCAAATTAAATTCGAGGGTTTGTTAGTATGGATTAACAGATTTCATCAATTAGTATAAATAGATTGTGCATAATAGAAATATTTTCTGAGGCTCCAATTTGATTGATTGAAAATTAATTCATTTAACCAATCAATCATTTGTCTATTCTATTGCCTGTTTTTCTTTTAGTATTATTTTGATTCGAGCTTTCTTATCCTGCAACTGAAATTTATTGAGTTATGAGGAATATACTTAATACACCATAGAGATGTATAATTATAAATGATTAGTTTCAAGGAGTAGTAAGGCCGCGCAGCGGTTGTCAATTGAGGCGGGAAGCGCCGAACCGTCGCAAATCGACCGAGACCGAAGGGCTCGTATATAAAAAGAGGAATTGTTGTTTGTTTGTTTGTGTGTTTGTCCAGAATTGATTGGAAAGACTACGAGTCCCAGAAAGCTTAAAATTTGTATCCTAGGGTAATATTGTACTGCGACAACGATCTATTGGTTTTTGAAGAGAAATATTCACATTTAAAGGTGACAAATTATGTTAGCCAATTAAATTCGAGCGTTTGCATTTGTTGGTATGGATTAGCTAACTTAATAGATTGTGCATAATACAAAGATTTATGAGGCTGCAATGTGATTGATTGAAAATATATTCATTTAACCAATCATTGCATGTATTTCTTTTAGTATGCCTGACTATAAATACTTACTTTTTTTCAGAACAGACATTTTTTTTTCTTTACATTGAGAATTAGATTTAATTATTATTATGCCTCCTAAACGGAAGACAGGGATTCAGGGGGGGAAGAAGTTCAAAACTGAAGCTGAACGGAAGCGCTGGGAGCGAGCTAACGAGACTCCAGAGCAGTCCCGACTCCGTATCGACACGCAAAGACAGCTCCAGTCTGCTAAACGAGATGGAGAGTCGGAGAGTGACCGTACTGCTCGCCTCCTAACGAAGAGGGAACACCAGTCGGTATACTTAGAGTCTCAGACTGAAGAGCAAACTGCTGCGCGCCTCGATAATCAGAGGCAATATCAGTCGGCCTATTTAGAGTCTCAGACTGAAGAGGAAACTGTTGCGCGCCTCGATAAACAGAGGGAATATGCTACCACGCTGAGAGCAGGAGAGACAGCAGAGCAGCATGCTGAGCGTGTGCAGGAAAGGGTTGAGTTGTATGCTAATTCCCTCATTTCTAAGTCGGCCTTGAACTTAGCTAGGTCACAATCTGCCTGTGAGGTTACTGATAACTTTAGCGCCGAGTATTCAGTTGGCAGTATGTCTTTTTCCTGCACTTTTGTGAAGCGAAATTCTGGGAAAGTGAGAAATTATCCACTAGCACTAAATTATTACCCAAGTTTCCACTCTGTTGTGGGCAGGCCAAGGTTGTTCTTCCCTCTTTAGGTACACCGCCTAACCTGCTTGCTCACTTGCTGACAGCGGGTGACACCAGAGGGAGAGCTTTCAGAGATAACATCCGAGCGTACAACTCTGCTCTTGCCTTCGCCTCGCTCGGAGTTAACCTGGATAAGCAGCTCGCCAATGCTAAGAGAGGAGTGTACACATTCCGTATTCACGGGACTGTACACCACTACATTGGACAGCTCATGCCGAGAGAGGGACTGGCCCCGGCATTTGCTCAGATATACATCCATGACGGAACCCCTGAGGCTGAAGCGGAGTATCGCCAGCAGGGTCTGGGTGGGGCTGCTCTACCCGAGCTCCTGTGTCTACAGGCTATGCTCATGAGGTCAATCCGTATGTCTCCTTCTTCAGACAGGGAATAGACGTTATGCGACAGCACGGAGGTGCAGACGTGAGGATGACGATTAGATCTGACGTGGCCTCTGATCCCCGTCGGTACAACGGCCCCACTGCACCTGAGATCGCCGTTATCATGCCTGGAGACGGATATAACGAGCTGGAAGCCAGCAGAGACATTGTCCTGCACGCGCGGAGTGGGGACTTGCAGCGCATTACCGAGATCCACCGCGCCTAAGTTTCCCTGCACTATGTGCTCCTATTCCCTCGAGGTAAGTACTGCTGATTGATTGACATATGTATTAGTGTGCACTGTTTATACTGCTTCTCTTAGGTGAGGATGGCTGGCGACTTAAATTTCCTCACAGCAGAGGAAAGGGCTGCGTCACTCCGATGGAGTACTACTCCTACAGACTGATGGTCCGGAGCAGCCTGAGCTATCTGTACGTGTTCGGGAGACTGTTCCATCAGTACCTGGTGGATATGTACGCTAAGATAGAGCAGCAGAGACTGAACTACATACTGCTGTTAAGTACTTCTTCAAATATGTGTACAAGGGTCACGATAGAGCCATTGTAGAGTTCAGTTCCGGTGAAAATGCGAATACTAGCGTACCTAAGCGTAAGGACCAGGTCGCTAATTACGTCGAAGGTCGATACGTCTCTGCCACGGAAGCTTGCTACCGTATATTCGCCTTTGACCTTCATGCTAAATTCCCCAAAGTGGTCAGGCTAGCTCTCCATCTTGAGAATGAGCAGTCTGTGCTCTTTTCTGCTGACGCGGACATAGGAGATGTTCTGAGCAGACAGAAGCATACCACACTAACTGCTTGGTTCGAAGCTAATAAGAAATTCCCTGCAGGGCTAGAACTCACTGACACGAATTTCGCTGACATGTTTGTGTGGGACAAAAATGAGCGTGAATGGAAACTTAGAGTTAAGGGGCATGGTAAAGTGATAGCCCGTATGTACTCAGCTCATCCAGGGGACGGACCACGTTATTACCTAAGGATACTGCTGAACCATGTCACAGGTTGCACGAGCTTTCAGGACGTCCGTACTCTCCCTGATGGCACCGTCTGTGACACCTATAAGGAGGCATGTCTGAGACGAGGTCTGCTGGAGGATGATCAGGAAGTTGATCAGTGTTTGGCTGAGGCAGCTACCTGTTCTATGCCAGCACAGTTGCGTCAGCTATTCGTGACTATTCTCCTGTTTGTTGAGCCATCTATTCCACTCGCTCTCGTGGATAAGTACAAACCCTCTGCCGCTGAGGACTTCCTGTGTCGTGCTAGAACTGTATTGGCTAATGTGGAACTCGACGAGCATATCTTAAATAGTGTATTGCTTGATCTTGAGTACCGACTGCAGAAACATGGAAACTCCTTAGCTGACTACCCAGGAATGCCGATCCCAACTAATGTGAGTAATCCGTATGATTAGTCGCGTATCATAATGGATGAGCTTGATTATAATGTTAGTGAACAGAATGATATTGTGAGTGAAAACTTGCCTCTACTTAATGCTGACCAGTTGAGTATTTATAACATTATAATTGCAGCTGTTAACGATACTAATTCGTGCTCTAATGCATTCTTTATCAATGGATCTGGAGGGACCGGAAAAACGTTCCTTTATAACACGCTGTTATCCACGATCCGTTCACAGGGTAATATAGCATTAGCCATGGCTTCATCCGGTATAGCAGCTCTGCTCCTACAGGGTGGTAGGACTGTTCACTCTAGGATGAAGGTCCCTATCCATTTGAATGAAATCTCTGTCTGCAGTATTTCCAAACAGAGCGCCTTAGCTAGGTTAATTCAGCGCACGAAACTGTTTGTTTGGGACGAGGCTCCTATGATACATAGACATGCTGCAGAGTGTATCGACCGTACATTGAGAGATCTCTGTTCATGCGATATCCCATTCGGTGGCAAAGTTATTGTGTTTGGAGGTGATTTCCGTCAAATACTGCCTGTAATCAGACATGGGACCGAAGCTGATGTTGTGTCAGCCTGTCTGAACAGATCGCCTCTCTGGAGTCATGTTAAGGTTCTTAAACTCTCTATAAACATGCGACTCCGTAATTTATCTTCAGGTGACGCATCCCAAGTTAGTGACTTCTCCGAATTCCTTTTGAGAGTTGGAGAAGGCACTGAGCCCGAGGATGAGAATCATATGATTCACGTAGACCACAAATTCATAGTAGCAGGCGAGTCAGTTTCTGATTTGGATGCTGCTACTTACGGCGATATTAAAGTTAACTATAAAAATCCAGATTATATTTCTTGCCGTAGTTTGATGTGTCCTAAGAATGATACCACTGAGTTTATAAATCAATACATTATGGACCTGATACCTGGGGAAGCGAGCACGTTATTAAGCGCAGACTCGGTAGGTGAGGAGCAGGCAGGTATGTACCCCACTGAGTTCCTAATTCTATTACACCAAATGGTTTGCCTCCTCATCGACTGTACCTTAAGGTTTACGCTTCTATAATTTTATTGCGTAGTCTTGACCCGACTCAAGGAATGTGTAACGGCACTCGGTTAACTGTAAAAGCATTCCTAAATCACATGATTGACGCTGAAATTGCTACAGGTGTTCATAAGGGTAAACGGGGTTTTATTCCCCGCATTCCCATGACTCCATCTGACTCAGACTATCCGTTTGTGCTCAGAAGGAGGCAGTTCCCTATTCGTCCTGCCTTTTGTATTACCATTAACAAAGGGCAAGGACAGAGTTTAGAAAATGTGGGCATATTCCTACCATCTCCGAATGCTATTTTCAGCCATGGCCACTATATGTTGCATTGAGCCGAGTTCAAAACCCTGCCGGCTTAAAAATTATGGTTTGTGGCGGCACCCCCTCCTCATCCGGCGGAGCCTTGGTTAAGAATGTAGTATATCGTGAGGTATTCCAGAATCATTTGGGTAATGTAGTGCACTCCACTCAGGATACATGTACCATGGATGTGTCTTTTCCATCCTCTCCCCTTTCGCAGTCTAATTCCGAAGACCCGGTCTTTAGTCCTGCGAAAAGGGTATCTGTACCAGGTGATTCTGAGCCACTCAGTAAGAAACCTAAGCTAACTGAATTCAGTGGTAATATCCTCAGTCCATTCCTGGGTTCGCAATCTACTCTGTCTCCCATGAGTACTGATTTGCCTGATTTGATGTTTGATGGTATTATCACAGGCCCGGTACATACTATGGATATTAATTTGCTCAATTGTTCCATAAATAACTTGACTCCCCTTATGCAAAGGAGGATTGCCAGTAGTATTGGGTTAGATGTCGAACCAATTTTAATGACTAGAGAACCATTACTTCGCCCTCTTATTAATAATTACAAGCAATACTACTGTTTACTGGAAAATAGATTGACAAATACATTTCACATGAATATTTCTTTGTACCAGTATTTGCCGATGGTAATTGTTTGTATCGAGCATTATCCCATATTATATTTGGTACTGAATCGAAATTTGAAATGCTAAAGCAGAATTTGATTGGTAGATTCATGTCGAGTCCACAACACTTACCTAATGTTATGGAAAAATCGGGTTTGTACTCTGAGGAGGAATTGCATGAGCACGTACAACGCATTTCCGCTCCTCATGCATGGGGTACTGACGTAGAATTAAGAATGCTAGGAGCTTTAGCTGGCATAGACGTCGTCTCCATTATTGCAACCGATAGTTATTGCAATAAGTGGAGACTAGACCATGTGTATATCCATGGTCTACTAACAATGTTATGTGATCCAATCTACAATGGAAAATATTTGGGGATTATGTATCATTGCATAGACCACCATGTCGGTGCTGAACACTTTTATCCGTTTTACTTAGTAGCTCAATGAAGTAATAACAGCGTCGAAATCCCCCCTGCTGTTCAAAATGGCGTGACATGACTAACTGTATTCAACATAACCTTAGTCAACAGAAGCAGTTTACTGCTTACTGAATGAAGCGTGTTTCCGCTGAGGGATGGAACACTTTTGGCATATGATACCCATATCATGCCAAGAGTGATTCTCTATTGGTGAGCAGCTGTCCAATATGTATTTATGACAGCTAGAAGCTTTGTTTCCTTCAATGTAAGCTATCCCAGCATAGTGATGATTACAGTATATGTATACAGGTATATTGTGAGATGATTCACTCATCCCAGGTTACTTCATTAATTGAGCTACTAAGAAGTGCAGAAATCAATACCAATATTTATTGTTTTCTGCCCCCCGAGACGACGGATCAAATTATCGCTCAGGCGTTGGCTCGGGGAAAGGTACAGGACATATCCCAAGTGTGTCCGTTCTAATATAGAATAGCCCTGAGGGAACGAACCTATAATTATTTGAATACATAATATACAGTCTTCCTGAGGCTGCAATCTGATTGTTTGAAAATAATTTCATCAAACCAATCATTTGTGCATGTTTTACATTGCATGTTTTTCTTTTAGTACGCCTGATTATAAATAGTTACTTTTTTAACCTTAAAAATTTTTCTTTACAATGACTTATTTCTTTTACTAATTTTGAATTAGATGGAATTAGACCTAACTTGGGAGGAGAACCCCCTGCAGAACCCGGAGGACCCCCCGCAGGACGACCCGGAGCACCCCCCACAGGACCCGGAGGACCCCCCACAGGACCCGGGCGACCCTCCACAGGACCCGGAGGACCCCCCACAGGACCCGGAGGACCCCCCACAGGACCCGGAGGACCCCCCGCAGGATCCGCAGGACCCCCCGAAGGACAGAGGTGGCAGAAGTGACAGAGGTGGCAGAGGGCGCAGGCGGTGGAGGGAACAAAGGAAGGCTCGGGACCTCAAGGCCCGAGCCTTACGACTATTAGAATTAATAATTAAATTATAATTTAATCAATTTTAATCAACTTATTTATCTTCAATCATCTAATCAATTTAATCACTTAAATCATTATTGACTGTTTGTCTATTTATTAATTTTATCACCGATTTATGCAAAGCTAAATTATTCTTATTAATTAATTAAGGGGACTTTATGAGGAATATATTTAATACACTACAGAGATATTAAATTATAATTGATTAGTTTCAAGGCGTAGTAAGGCCGCGCAGCGGTCGTCAATTGAGGTGTGAAGCGCCGAACCGTCGCAAAGCGACCGAGACCGAAGGCCTCGTAATATTACAACACAAGGGTGGATGTGTGTATATGTATATATATATTTGTTTGTATTTTCCGAGTTGATTGAAGAAAGTGGACGGTTTCCATATGTGATTCTGGCATATATGGATAACTTTTGGCACCCGCCAACAAGTCAAAGTTTCTACAACAAATTTATCACATCCTCGACAAGTTATGATTTCATTGTCACATTTCGAGAACTGAAAATTCACTTAGTCGCACATAATCCGCGCCCTCTAAGAGATAAATATGAAAATTTAATATAACATGGACATTAATGATGCGGACACGTTGGTCACACCAGATTGCCAATAATCTTACAAATTATCGCATGATGACGTATTCACTAAATTACACATTATAACATTTGACTATTTAGGCCTATTTACGCTTTAATATCAATGTTAGAAGTGTATAAATGACACACCAACCGCGAAGCGGTTGGTGTGTGGTTGTGTTCTGTGTGTGGTTGTGTTCTGTGTGTGGTTGTGTTCTGTGTGTGGTTGTGTTCTGTGTGTGGTTGTGTTCTGTGTGTGGTTGTGTTCTGTGTGTGGTTGTGTTCTGTGTGTGGTTGTGTTCTGTGTGTGGTTGTGTGCTGTGTGTGGTTGTGTGCTGTGTGTGGTTGTGTGCTGTGTGTGGTTGTGTTCTGTGTGTGGTTGTGTTCTGTGTGATTCACAATTGACAGCTATGCTATAAAAAGTCATCTAGGGTTTATCTGAGTTCTAATATCACGTTATAATTACATTCAGTAACCATCTACCCCCTTTACATGAGTGTACAACTCCTTATATCCCATGGGAACTGGCCTTTTACGAAATATTCCTCATGTTTATGATATTTGAAAAATGACTATGGGTGAGTATTAACAGATTGTTAACAAACCAAAAATTTAGTGTTTCATTGATTTACAACAAATCGCCCAGAACTAAACTTAAAAGAGGGGATACATCATTTTTGATTATGCCATTCAATTCGCAGGGATCAATAACCTATATGTCAGTAATACTTCACCCTTGAGTATCTGCAACCCAAATGCCTATTTCCTATCAACTACAGTTTTAAGCCACTGTGTATGCAAATTAGGTTCGGCCGAACTTAATTCGAACCGTTAAAGTTAAAGAATGCAATGTATGTGTTGTCTCATAAAGTTTAATAGAAAGCGACTTAGCCGGAAATTTTCATCAAGATAAACCGACTTTTGGAAAAAATTAACACAATATGTAAACACCTTTTCGGAAAACATATTTACTAGGTGATACTAGGTGAAACATCTTATAACTGGCCCCGGCATGATTTTCCTAAAAATGGAAATTTCGACGCCACTGCGTCCAATATATTCAGAAAAATTGTTTGAGTAGTTTTCAGGCCTAAAAGGCATACTAGTCAAATAATCTAGACATGTTACGATATGCTTATATGCTTTTCAATAATTTCTTCAGAATATCAATGTCAGGAAAATATTTTAGCGTTGTATTATTTCAAATAGAATCTAAATTTAGTATTTCAAAAAATCTAGACAAGTGAAATGTGATGCATGCAATTCAATAGGCTTAAAAATACTTTGGTACATTCTTAGGTTCCTGCCATATAGTATCAGCTTGCTTAGTAACTCAATACTGTTCTATAATACAACGTTCCTATGCTGCTGCTGTGCTATAGCTTTCAGAGTAGATTAAACAGCCGTTAAGGTGAAATTACCCCACGTGAATGAAATTTCTCGAATTAATCTGTAATTGTGGGAAATATATACCTATACGATACAAATCAATAAACCAAAAAGAAAATGTCCCTATCTATTATAATTTTTATTTTTTGTCGGTTTCAAAATTTGGCTAATACAAATCTCCCATAGGGCGATTTCCAAAAGTGGTGGGTGATATTATGCGGTAATTTGGCAATGCGGCTATCAATGTTTTTTATCAGAATCAATATTCAAAGATTATAAGCGTAAGGAGTTGGTAGACGGTTTACATTTTTGAATTATGACTTGGAATTTTTTTTATCAAGCATTTTATCAAATTTCGCATGAAAAGATGACCTTTTTATTCATTTTTTGGTTTAAAAAGGTCGCAATATTTTTTATTTAGATCATATCAAAATTCTAAATCACCCACCAACCGCCCATAACGATGATCTATCTGATAGATCACATAGTACAGGTCTTTAGCAAATAATGATCTTGTAAACCACACACTTATCAGGTGGAGTCTGAAAAAATCCCCCTATGGGACTTTTGTATTAGCATAATTCTGCAAGCCAAATAATTTCGAATTTACAGAAGATAATTTTGATTTTGTTTTCAGTTTCGATATAGCTATAATGTCTTCCATCATATATGTGAAATTCAAACTCCCACCTTCAAAACTAAATTCATGTGTTTTTTCGGGTGAATCTGCCGTAATTTAACCTTAAAAAGTACCAGACGAATATTGTGTCTGCTTAAAATTCCTATTGTTCAAATACTTTTGGTTGGTTAGTGTATATCCAATATTATGACCAGTTGCTGCTCTAGCCACACTGGTGGGGCACCAATGTGTCACAGGTGGGGTACTACAGTGGCTTAAAAAAGATATCTGTGTGCACTTTAGCTTAATATAATGTATTATTTGCATATGTTTATCGATGTTTCTAAACTGATTAGCAGGCTTGGGGTCAAATACATTCAAATGTATTTAAATACAATACAAATACTTTTCAAAATGTATTTAAATACAATACAATTACTTTGGAAATAATTACAAAAGTATTTAAATACTTACAAATACTTTCCGAAAGTATTTAAATACTTTACAAATACTACTACAAACAATCAAGTTCTAAATGCAGTAAAAAATTAAATAAGGATAGCTATATGTAGTTTACCTATACCAGGCGTGCCCAAATCGATTTTAATTTCGGGACACATTGGTTTCCTCAAATATTTAGGTCGTCCAAAAAGGCCAATTGAAAAATTTCAGATATATTTAGGGAGATATAGGTTGGGGTATCCAAAACGAAAATGGAACAGAAATGGTTAAGAAACACATCTAAAATCATGACAGACTACATAAAATGATCAAAATATTAACCGGATTAAATTTTACGCGGGCCGTATGTTGGGCACCCCTGACCTACACTTTAGAATAGATGGAAGTGAATATACACTACTAGTAACTAATACAAGTTCAATATTATTTCCTAATACTATGCCGACTGCCTAGTGTTGTTGAAAATAAAGTATTTGAATGTATTTGAACAAAATACAAATACATTTCAAAAGTATTTAATTACAATACAATACTTTCACAAAAATATAAAAACTATTTAAATACATCTCAAATACATGGGAAATGTATTTAAAATACATCAAATACAAAATACATCTGTATTTGACCCCAACCCTGCTGATTAGTCACATCAAAATTGATGTACAGCTCATACAATCGGTTACACGTCATGATGATGTTACAAAATTTTAGAAATTCTGAAATCTGCTACGTATATCCTTGGAGTTAGCTGTATACTGTGTATTATTTGCATATAGGCTATCAATACCTATGCATTGTTTGACATTTAAAAAAGTATTTACGGCTTCAATTGTGTTAGTTATGAAGTTATGCAAAAATATGTATTTCACAATCAATTTCCAAATATAATTTCCTTATTATATATGGAAAATTTATTAACTTAATGCCTTAATTCATTTAATAATAGGTTTATTGAAATTATATAATACACTATTTACAATAATTTAATCAGTACATAATGCCTTGTTCAACGAGTCCTACGAGTACATTGGTCACTTTGTATGCAGAGGCGTAGCTAGGCCTGCATGAAGGTGCGGCACAGGTAGATTATGGTTGCGGCATTTCCGCACTATAGTATTTTACTAATGGGCATTTTTGTGGGCACAAATCTTTTGGGTGCGACATGTGCCCCTAGTGCCGCACCCTGGCTACGCCTCTGCTTGTATGGTGTGAGGGCTCTAACACCACTTGTTATACAGGGTACTTATGGATATTAGATGAAGCAACAAGATCAAGTTGTGTTCTTGAGTTATCCAAACCTAACATTTTGTAACTGATATCACTATCAACTCATTTTGTGTAAGATGATAAAGAGTATATTATTTATTAATATAATTGTTTGGCATTATTTCTTGCAACTATTATCAAATTCATACCTCTGTAGGAAATTTGGAAGAATACGTACCCGGAGATACGATGCCCACATAGGTAAGTATAGCAAATACATAATTTTAAAATCTGATTGATATATCGTTTACATTACCGTAGTGAATAATACAGATACATAAACACTGTCTAAATGTATTATTTTTAGAGGCACTTGTTTATCAAGGCTCCGAAATCAAGTGTCCAAATACATCATGATGTCCAGTACACTGGGTATGTTCTTCATGTGACGCTTTCGGAACTGTTTCTCTTTATGATCCGCTGTATGGGGATCTACTATCAAGGAGTTGCAGGGCCGTGCGAGTCCATTGATACCTGCCCAGGTCAAACCTAACTAGAGTAAGCATCATTGCTACCCATTGTCAAAAAATCTGCTATTATTAACTTCTTAAAATCTTGATATCATGGTTTCCTTTATTTGACTTTTCGCTAGAAAATTAAACTAGTTTAAACTTTAAATAATATTTTATTGATCGTTTTGAAACTCATCAAGTTAGTGAGAACCTGGTCAGAACCTGTCTGGAAAATTCTGCCCAGGTTTGACCTGGTCAGTTTGTACTAGTGGCAAGGCCCTGAGTTGGATACACAATTTTCTTTGCTAATATAGGCAGGAATGCGGTGACTTGAGTGTAACTCACAGTGGGCATTTTCAAAGGTGTAAGGGGAAGTAGGAAAACTATGCTAGATAGACTCTAATGAAGTATTATTGACATATAGATTATCGGTAGATGCAAACCGAATGGCAATATCAAAAAGGATATATGTAGTCTCCTAAGAGTAGTTTTGGACAATCAATGGTAAATTCATGATTTATTAAATTTTTGGTTCTGTAACAATCATATATTAATCACCCATGATTATTGATAATACATCTTAAACTTGGGTAAAATAATTGAAATCTTACTCTTATCCCTAGGTATTCTATATCTCATTGATTTTATAGAAGGGTAGGTGGATGCTGAGTGTAACTATCGCAGGTGCAATTACTCTTAGGAAACCCTAGATAGTTTTAGGTAGCATAGTTGTATAATATGGAACATTGCTAGCGCCTAAATTTCTTCCGGATCTCATAAAATTATTTACGGATGAATTTCTAACTTGGTAAGCTGATTGAGAGATTTGACTTTAATATATCATAAACTGCTTTGTTATTCATTATCACTATCAGTTAATGGAAGATAAAAACTAAATTCATTAAATAATTAGTGGAGAAATCAATTTACATTATATGAATTTTCGGAGGGGACAATGGTAAATTGAAAAAAATCATTCCGGGGCGGGTTTGGGCGGATGCAAAACTAATATAAATGTTTTGCTAATATGTCCATGTAACATTTAAAAGCATTAGAATATGTGACCACGACCGAGCACCTAATGTTTTTGAACCAAAATGGCATATAAATTTCCGTCCGAAATCCATAAATTCTTCCATAAGATATTGTAAATTTAGCTTCAATTCCACAATGAAATTGTATTTATAGCAATGACATCAAGAAGTTACAGGCTTGAGTCTTGATATAAATTACATATTGATAGCATGAATCATCATATGGGTAGAAATCGTACAAGTTTGAATACGATCGTAATATGACAACAGAATTATTGATAGAAAATATATTTAGATCAGTCATTCCATTTCATATTATTCGTTACCCCGCTAGTATATGACTTCGAAAATTAGTATTTCTAGGTTTGAAACAATGGTGAATCTGAAAAAATATAAAAGTTCGTAATCCAAGGGTGTTGACAAATAACTCTATTTCCCCTGGTTTGCACGCTGTGTAACTATTGCATCAAGTCAATGGAAAATGGCGGGGCTCACTGTGGACTGTTTGCGATAGCCATTTGGCTCTCCTTGGCAGTTAAAGTTGATCCCTCAAAAGTTAGATGGCGACATAGAAAAATGAGGAAACACTTGAGTGAAATTTTCAAATCTGAAAAAATAACTCAATTCTCAACAATACAGGGAAAGAATTTGAATGTGCAAATGAAATGACACAATACGCAATCTCACTATGTTGTGTTTGTTGTTTACCTACATGTGCGTTCAACCATATGGTAGAGTGCCCAAATTGTCTTAGGTGGTATCATAAGCCATGTATGGCCCTTCCGGATACAAAAAAGGCGGTGACCACGTTCCTTTGCTATTCATGCAACACTATACAATAGTTTAGATATTATTTAGTGTATTAGAAAGAATCTTTTGAATTAGTGTTGGTTATCTTCATTAAATTTAACAATTTTTGAATTTCATATTTGTTTAAGCATGCCAAAAAAATATCTAATATTATAGAACACATTTTCGACTATTCCTTAAGTTGATTTTCGTTATTAGTATATTCGACTACATCAAAATGCGATGTTAATGTCAATATAGTTCTTCACAAAAGAAATTTGTGTAGATAGCCCTCTGATTCAGAGAATAGTTGTTCACAAACTTGAGAGTTAATGTCGTCAATTGCGTCACAGTTGGTTGATCTCATTGAATAAGAGATGTTGCAAGAAAGATTCCGGGAATGGAATCGTAGATAAAGAATGCTGTTTCTTGGAATTCACTGGTATCCCTGTAAATTGCAAAAATAATATTTGATTATTTTCTGACTAGAAGTAAATAAATTTATTTCATTATGTTTCGTAAACCGCAGTAATAGTATACCTGATCATACACGTATTGTGTTAGTTGCACGCATTATAATAAACTATAATTCGTGGAGTTCTTTTGAAGTATTTCAATAGCAGGCTATAAAACATCAAGTTGATTCCTTTTTTTATTATTATATGGAATCCATAACAAAGTACACTCTGCACACCATGACAAGCAGTCCAGTGATATAATCTCTGATGTTTTGGATATGTTTTCGTGTACTTTTCTATTGTATCCTCTACTGCATCCGTGTCTGTGTTGGCAGCCTAAGTTTTAAGCAAGATTAGTAAATATTGAGATTGTGTTCATTGTAAGGTTACTACAAATACAAAAGTGTGTAATAAATTAACTTGCTTGTATCTCTTGTAAATCCAGGAAATATGTGAAATTACCCTCTAAATTTGCATCTACCACTTCGATGAGAATACTACTTAGATGACTGTACAAGGTTTTACTTTCAGGAGTATTTTACAGAGTGAAATGGAAAGTATTGGATGCAAACTAGCCTCTTCTTCGTTATAGTCTGATGGAGTTGTAGTTAATAGTAATTTAACAATATTCCAGAGTACACCTTTGGAGATATTGCTGTAATAATGGAACGTTTAACACGATTTTCTAAGGATAGTCGAACAAGTGATTGTCGTTCATAGTTGGCCAGCAGAGAGTATTAAACTAAGCCTAAGATTGGTTGGGAGCAGCTAAGCAACTTAACTGTATTTTTGGCATTTGGATATTCATCACGAATTGATATAATTTGTAGATTTATGTAAGTAATAGCTTACTATATTCAGTTAGTTCATTTGGTCTAAGTTCAAACATTTCTTTGAAATCTTCATTAATTAAACCTTACGATTAATTTGCTTGGAGATATTTTCTTACCGCTGCATTTGAAATATATATTCGTTCTGTTATTGGGACTGGTGCATACTGATGTCTCTCATCATATTAAGAAACTGCCTCTGGCACTGTTTACTTGTCCCCGTTGTTACCCCGTCCATATTCTAGAATTTTATTTTTAAGTGGAATGATATACAGGTACAAATGATATACACTACATAAATTCAAAAAATGCTTATAAATGTATTCCTCTTCATACATAGCTACCATTCAAATGCGAAGTAATTACTCCGGATTATGTAGGCCTAAACAGCTTAACCACAAATCTCAGATTCTCAAAAGTGGTTCCATTGGACTCGCAATGGTTGATTACCCAATATACAACCCAAATAATAACAACAGGAGGCATAGATTATCCTAGAATGAAAATTAGAAACTGGCCTTCTATTTTTTTGGCCTTCTTTGTGACTTACACGGCCATATATTAAATATGCCATGCTCCAGGTTACTTTCTCTATATCAGTGGTTCTCAAACTGTGGTATGCGTACCACTGGTGGTACGCGAGCTCCTTTCTAGTGGTACGCGGAGCTATAGGCGGAGGGAGGAGGAGTCAGGGGAACTGGGAAATACTTTTTTCAGCCATTTGAATTTTTGCCAGTTTATTGTTGATATTATTCAAACCCGTCAATATCTTCAATTCTCTAATGTTGCTAGACTACACATTCTAAATCAATTGTAGTTTGTTTTTGTTAGCAAATTATGCTTTCTGCATGTAGATTAGTATTTAACATTAACTCTGCAAAAAATCCTGGGAGTATACTCCCAAACCCCTTAGGTCGCTCGCTACGCTCGCTCCTTGTTCATTTGACCGCGCAGAGACATTCTCCTAGCTACGCCCTTGAGAGGGGGTAGATCATTATACTTTAAAAATGCATCAAAATTTAGATGTTATTAAATACAATGGAAATGTACTTTAGTACAATTTGCTGTACGTCGTTTTCAGGGGTGTATTTAAATATCGATCATTATGGTGGTACGCGGACACCCTAATATTTGATGAAGTGGTACGGGCTGTGAAAAGTTTGAGAACTACTGCTCTATATGAATGATAAGTGAAACATTTAGAATGCATTTTTTTCTCCATTGTTCGATAATACTAATTTCTTACAGATTTATTTCCAAATTAAACCCATTATGAGCTGTTTAAATTTCCAAAACTTTGGCACACAGGACAGAACATTCCTTCTTTGGGATCTGTGCAGTAGACACATGGGTAGATCTTCTCCCAATCCTTTTTGTAGCTAAGGCGAGACTTATAAAGTAATTTTTTGGCTACTTTGGGCATACTGTCACTCTTTGTCTTCAGAAGACTGGTACTTTGTCCGTCTGCTCCTTGGTATGTAGACTTGGGTGGAGGAACCTCATTTTTGTCATTATCAAATGTTTCCATTGGACGCTTCCTCGGGAAAAACTCTGTTATATCCATTTTGTAAACACTTGAAGAATGCTAAATGACGAGAAAAACTAAGCACATGGTCCTAAAATTTGCTGACAATGAAACACTTAATGCTTACAAAGTTAGCAATCTAATTAGCACCTATACTAGGCTAGTATCCAAGTGCTGATTAAATTTGTCAAACTTAGCTAGGGAGGCCAAATTCTCAAAATTTTCTGGGGTGGCTGGGGAGGGGGGATACCCCTAACCCCTTCACATTTCCTCGCTTCGTTGATGCACCAATAGATTTCTCCCCCCCCAAGCCAAAAATCCTGTATGAAACCTTGTGATTCATCTCAAAGTATTACATGGGAAATGCATTTCGAATTTTTTATGTACAATTGTAGAATACTTAACGCTTCCAGGAGGTTGAGCACAATATGACAGCGCATATCAATATTTGTATATTATATCCATATGTACGATAGTTCGCCCATTAGCAGCTCCAACTGTATTAATTACAGACGATTAGCTTGCTTGCCTACTCAGTTAACTTTTAAATTAATTGTTACTTTATGTAGCGTACCCCCATCAAATAATTGTACTAGTTATTTGTCGAAGTTACTCTGGTAAGTGATCAATATTCTTAATAAAATACGGGTAGTCTAACTAGTGATGATGGTGCAATTAAAAATTGATTTTAAATATCTAGTGATGTTGTAGGCATTAATTAGGATATGATTGTCAAGAAATAGATTTCTTCACAAAGTGGAAAAGTTAAAAATAGAGAGTTGAAATTGACACATATAAAGATATGTGTTCTGTAATAGTCATTTTTGCTTGTATGCACAAGAGTTATTACTGTAATAGCATTGTTTACAGTGTAAAAGGCCTCTGTGATGTTATCAATTTTCTCCATAGGATTTGGCTTATAACTTATTTTGGCCTTAACTTTGTCAATTAGTGTCCGATTTTAGAGTTCTTTTAGTCTATCTTAATCATTTAGCGGTTCTAGACTTGTCCATACAGCGTTTTAGCCTAACTCGACTAAATCTTGGAGGTGTTTATTACTGAAGTTGCACCCAGGCAAAATAGAAGGAACTGCTGTAGAACGAAGTTTAGGTCTTTCGCGTATTCTCTCGGTAACACTCCGTCAGCTTGTAATGTTCTGTCAGCAGTAATTATGTCTTCAGGGTGTAAGTAAAGTTCACAAACATAAATATGTTTCAAACTTTCAATATTTTCTCAATGGAGCGTATTCAACCATTGATCACGTAACTCTTGGGCGTGGCAGGAAGTTTAAAAACTTGCGTATAAGGCTCACCGTGGTAATTGCTTCTACACCCAGGAGCAGAGCACTGGTTCGGCATAAATGATAAGGATATCAACTATTATAGAGGGATTAGCTAAAAACAAATTAATTTGAAATTTAATTGCGTTAATTAAAATTAACCGAAAGTAAGTAATAGCATGTAATAATAATTATGGAGTATAATTAAGTAAGTTAAGTTATCTTAATTAGTAGTAGAAGAGCAGAAATAGTCGCTAATAATAATTATGTGCCAACAATAACAGTCTTGAGAGTTGATACAACTGTATAAATTTGTTGTAGAAATTGTGGTTGCGCAAGAAAATGCACTTCTAACCAATCCATGGTGCATTTTTCCAATTGGGTACTCTCTCCTTATTTTCGTACTCCACGATCAAGGTTAAAAACTCTGTATTTTGAAGTTATTTTATTTCAGTGAGTTTTATATAATAGTCCTCTTCTCAATTTTCCTATGTAAATACTAATGATACAATGGAGTTCCATCATTAAGAACTCTGGTTCTGTTGCAAAAATAGTTGCTAATAGGGAAGTTGCTTTACTCCTCACCCATTCTACTATGGAGTATGTAGAAAGGGACGTAATATACATCCCTTTCTACCATTTCCCATCTTTTTGACTTGTATGCAGAAGAAAGTCAGTTGGGATGTCGGGAATGATAGTTGGGATTTGCAATGGGTTGTAACCATTTAAAGTGTAGAATAAAGTTAATCTGTATTTATATACAATTTTTTTCCTAAGGTAGTGACAATATTTAATGTTTGGAATGCTCTGTGGTTTACTTGGTGGTTGCTAGAAGAAACAATATCTAGTTAATAACGACAATTTTGCACATTACAATGCAAAAACATTATTTACGCACAGACTCGTATATAAAGTCGATTATTTAGACAATAATCTGTTAAATAATTTTATTTACATTATTAAACTAAGAATGTGTTAATTAATAAGGCTAGGTATAATAAATTAATTGTTATCAATCAGATCTTTTCAGAAAATACCGATTGCGGGCGGAATTGTATTTTTATTCTGTATTTCAGTAATATGCAAATATCATTATCCTATGCAAAACAATATTAATGTAATTTTTATAAGAAAATCACATGAAATTTCCAAATAATTAATGTAATGCCCTAAATATGACTTATTAAAAATTGATGCATTAGGAGTTCTGTACGATTATGCTCAGAAGATACTAATAAAAAACATCCGGACGGGGGTGAAATTTGGGAGGGACGGGGATGGTAGATAAGTTATCTTGTTAGTATGGCCTAATATATTATTTTAATGGTATTAGTGCTTTACTTTTTTTTAAATGATTACACTGAGCAGGCGGTTTCAGAAAAGTGTTATTGCTCATTTAAGTGATTGCTTGCATGCTCTTAGTATAATTTTTGATTATTATATATATTAATGAGACGTTTTCAATTAATTGTAATAGATTATTCTATTCCTGCAAAGAATCGTTGCAGAATATATAATATGGATGGGGTATAGCTTTGGGGCAACTTTTCATATGGATGGGGTGTAGCTTTACCAAATTATACAGTTACATGAAAGATATTTGCAGTGGAGCGGATTAAATAGTATAATAAATAATTATAGAATATGAAAAAATAATGTTCAAATTATACTCTAGTATAATTTGGACTTGGATACTAGGACAATAAATAGTATTATAACTGGGAGCGACGACTGTCATCAACATTACCTTATCTCTCGTCTCCTCATTGTGTTAGAATTTCAAGCTATTTAGATATAATCTTTATTCTTAGATTAACAAAATCCTTAAAGAATGTTAAATTATAGGATAAACCTAGATTTGTTGACCGACTGAAGTAACTGCAAGAGCAGTTGCTTGACTGTTTGTAGATACAGTAGTGTCCGCCAAATATTAATGTCTATAAAAAGGAATATTTCATCATTATCCACACGCTTTTCATGTAATTATTACCCCCAAACGGTAATTTATTGTTATAATATACGGTGTATATGTGGAAAATAGCAAGTTTGCAGTGCCACTAAATCTAGGAGGGGTTTATTACTGAAGTTGCACCAGATTTTCTACATAGACTTAATTTGATCTTTCTATAATTTGTATGCTCAGTAATTCTGTGAAAATATTGCATCTCAAGATATATTGTATGTTTCTAACTATTCACTTAATATATTTATTACAGTATCGTTCAATTACCCTTTGTTTTCGATTTCTATAATAATTCGAACTATTTCCAACATAACATCATTAGTTGTTGGTCCCATTGTCTATTAATTGATGTTCTGAGTTTATAGGGAAAAACAAAATGTATTATATAATGGATGCATTAATTACTTATTAATAAGCGAAATAGCACTAATCCGATAAAAGCGATGCAAGCAATTTAATTATAGCGCTAGTAATGCTTTATGTAGTTATTTTCTCCTTGTTGTGTGATAGTGTATTTAATGATTATCACTTTGTGCTTAAACTTATATTCAGATCAACACCAGGAAATTCTTGTTGGCAAGTCAGAACTTGGTTAACAAAACGTAATGTATATATAAGAGTTTATTTATATGACACACTTCATCATGGAGATACCAGAGATACGCGATCCTTCGTTAGAAATTGTGACTGATGCAAATTGGGCATTGATTATCAACTCTGGTCCGATCAGGCCAGTTTTTAATTAATATCGGAAAACTACTATTTGGAAATCGAGATTTTTCGTTTCAAACGGGTTGATATAAACTCCATTCATGGCTTGAGTACTCAGAAAAGAAGAACACAGCCTACTGTTTCTACTGCAGATGTTTTGGAACCCTTGGTATGTTTATACTGCTTGCCTCCTAAAATGACCAAATTAATGCCATATCCTACTAGAAAACTTATCTTGTATTCGGTTAGTATGCTGCATAGAAGCATGAATGTATCAATACAATATATTCAAATTCTCTTTGTTTTAAGAATGTTCTCTATATCTCTTTTGTCTATAAAATGTTATGTTTGCAGTCCAATAGTATTACTTCATTTTGTTTAGTTGGATGCTCAGAAGCAACATTTACGAAAGATGGCGTTAGCCAATGGAAAAATGCAACTGTTGATAGTGGGAAACTGTCTCAACATTCAAACTCACGTATGCATTTGCTATCAATAGAGAGGTTTCATGTCTTCAAGAGCGAACAACCTACGATTGATGTTCAGCTTATTGGTGTATCTCAAGTGGAAATATCGCGAAGAGAAATGGAGAGACTGGTGAACCGCGAAATTGTCAAAACAATATTTGATGTCATTCGACATTTAGCCAAAGCAAAACATTGCCTTTCGAGAAAAAGATTAATCCAGCGTATCTTCCAATCGTGGAAATTTTATTGAAGAACTTCAATTTTCTGCTAAGTATTATGAGCCCTTGAGAAAATGGATGAAGAATCATCCGAAAAACGTTTCCTACTTTTCGCATAGCACTCAGAATGAGATGATTACTTTATAAGTGACATAATTTAAGAAGTCATCAAATATGAAGCACAGTCAGCAAGATACTATTCAATTGAGTGTGACGAAGTGACGTCTCACAAAAGAGCTTTTATGTTAGTGATAATCAAGTACGTTTATGACTGCACTATTTGGGAAAGATGCATAAAGCTTGTGCGAGTCGACTCTCTAAAGGGAAAGAACCTGGTAGTAGATATTAACGAGATTCTTGAGTACCTTGGACTACCGTTAAAAGATCTAGTTGGGAAAGGATTCGACGGTGCCAGCAACATGTCTGGAAAAGATGAGGGCGTTCAGCACTATTTGACAATGGCTGGTGCAGAAAAGTAGTTGTATTCCATTGTTTTGTCCTTCAGCTAAATCTAGTTCTTGAAAAGAGCGTTGACAATGTTTACCAGTAAGACATATCTTTGACATTGTGGGATGCATTTATAGATACATAGAAGGTTCACAAAAGAGACACGGTCTGTATGAGAAAAAGTTACAACTGAAGGTATAACCAAAGGGAAAATAGCATTGCATTCCTTTTCAGACACACGATGGACTGCAAGATCTGGTAATTTAGAAGTAATTAACACTATACCCGCCATACTATTGATGTTGAAAGAAATGGCACATGATGGAGATTCAGCTGCTGATGAAATAATAGTTCGTATGCAAAAGTTCAAATTTGTTTTGGGTTGCCATATCTTGATGAAGTGTTTTTCGTTAAGTAGACTATTTCTGAATATTTACAGCATAAAGATATGGATTGGTCATGGCCGTTTCAGGAATATATTCTCTCTGCACTTCGTAATAATGAAGAGTATATGAAATTTATAGAGGAGGAAGGAAAGTATTGCGAAGATAATGCATTGTCAATTTCTAAATTTCAGAGTAATGATATATAAAAGAAACGCCGGAGAACCATCACTGCACATTTTCGCAGCGGGTCTTCAGTCCTATAAAAAGAAGCTTTTGTGGTTTGTGTTTACTCCACACACAATCAACCTGATCAATTAGTATTCAAGAGATAGTTTTTCTTGCCAGTGTTGGATCGACTGTTGAGGGAGTTTGAAAAGAGATTTTCACCAAATGCATAGTTTAAATTTATTCCTTGGCCAGCGTTTTCCATCCCACCAAGCCCATTATGGAGAATGAGTCAAATGTAGTAGCAGGGAGAATTTTACTTAATTGAAAGTAAATGGCAGCAAATGAATTTTACTCCTTAAAAAATCTAAGGGGATCACTTTATGGAAGAATGAGTACTTTGATTATATTAAAGAAAAGGAAATGGCTCAGAGAGATGCAACTTTGAAGAAGTCACCATCATTGCTTTGCCTTCCTACCCTGTTAGAGGTATTTAGGAAGAATTCATTGCACAAGCTTTACACAAATTTTTGTTGACATACTAAGAATAGTTGCTACTCTGCCAGTTACAGTTGCATCTTGCGAAAGATCTCAAATTAAGGTAAATATAATTGACAATTACCTTCGCGCCTCAATGTCAGAATTGAGATCGGATAATCTTGTAGAAATAAGCATTGAACGAGATATGACAGACAGGATAGAACTTGATAGCCTCATGGAGAAATTTAAAACAGTTGGAATTCGAAAATTACCACTCTGACAGAAAGTTATTCAAGAAACCTAGATACATTTTAAAGGATTGGCGGACAATTCGTCCCTTGGACGTTTCGATTCCGGACATTTCGTTCCCTGAACTTATTGTCCCAGGACCTTTCGTTCCCTTGCCATTTCGTTCCCTGGGCAGACTTTGAAGGTCAATTCATTCTTTTCACATTTCTGGGTTAATTTCATAACATTGGGATTTCATTTCATAAACAGTTGGTACTACAACTAGTCCTGCAATTTGATGCAAATTTGTGCATTTTCGAGACAAAAGTGGCAAATTTTGAACAATTGTAGTATTATATGTTCTGATCAACATCAGCTATGGCACATAGCATAATTTTTGGAAGAACAAATTCTTCAGGGGTCAAAAATTGGTGCCCAATCGAAATCGCCGACAGCATAAATACAGGATAGCTCATTCAAATGAATTCTTAACGACTTTATATTGTCAGATTCGTGCTCAGTACTTAATTTCCAGCATTTTGATAGGTATATTGACTATATTCGGTGGGAATATTCTTTTGTATTCCATAGCAACGGTAAGTATGTGCAGGGACTTCTTTAATATAGGGACTGTAAACTTCGTTTACGGTAAAATTCGCGTAGGCCTAAAACAGTATTGTTACTTATTGATATCCCGTAATCCGCTAATGCTAGACATAGGAAATGTATTATTGTCGTATAAGAAGTCATATTTTGGGAGTCCAACGGTCATATTGGTTTATCGAAAATATTTGTGGAATGTAAGTTATGCGATTTTCACACCCTTCCATATATGGTAATATTGTTAAAATCTCGAGATTACTTAACTTTATACATATGAAATGTATCATTTTCGTACAGGAAATCATATTTTGGGAGTCCAACGGTAATATTGGAATATCGATAATATTTGTGGAATGTAAGTTATACGATTCTCACACCTTTCCATATATGGTAATATTGTTAAAATCTCGAGATTAGTTAGTTTTTATACATATGAAATTTATTATTGGCGAATGGGAAATGGTAATTCCATTTTAGGGACTCAGTAGATCACATTGATTTACCTAAGGCGTTCCCCTTAGCCTATATTATTATTTTGGCACTCTCCATAGGAGGATTGCCCCGACCCTGTTTTGTAGTTTAGCTAATACTTACATATCAGATATCTGTCATTATGTTGTTTATTAGAAAACAACAAGGCTTGATTCGGTTAACCGGTTACCGTTGCTGACATCGGTTAACGGTTAGAGATTTTATTAACCAGTTAGCCGGTCTGTTGAATAACAGTAGAGTTATTGGGAAATTAATGTATAAAGTATTAAAATTTTTGAATTTTATCAGAATATGTAGTCCTAAATCCATTTCTCTTCACCACTTAATACATTTTATTGGACAACATTGATTTAAATATAGATTCCAAAGAAACTTATCAAGATTTTTTTATAATGTAAGAATTAGCTAAACTACAAAACAGGGTTGGGGCAATCCTCCTGTGTAGAGTGCCAAAATAATAATATAGGCTAAGGGGAACGCCTTAGGTAAATCAATGTGATCCACTGAGTCCCTAAATATGAATTGCCATTTCCCATTCGCCAATAATATATTTAATATGTATAAAAACTAACTAATCTCGAGATTTTAACAATATTACCATATATGGAAAGGTGTGAGAATCGTATAACTTACATTCCACAAATATTTTCGATATACCAATATCACCGTTGGACTCCCAAAATATGATTTCCTGTACGAAAATGATACATTTCTTATGTATAAAGTTAAGTAATCTCGAGATTTTAACAATATTACCATATATGGAAGGGTGTGAAAATCGCATAACTTACATTACACAAATATTTTCGATAAACCAATATTACCGTTGGACTCCCAAAATATGACTTCCTATACGATAATAATACATTTCCTATGTCTAGCATTAGCGGATTACGGGATATCAATAAATAACAATACTGTTTTAGGCCTACGCTAATTTTACCGTAAAACGAAGTTTACAGTCCCTATATTAAAGAAGTCCCTGGTATGTGTTAACATTCCGATTTCCCAATTTGGACTAACCGTATCGAGCAGGCTTTCATCCAGACTAAATTCTCCGCGCGCCTAGATTTAGTTTGAGATCGCTCACACGCTCCTAAATTACCCATTTTGTATTAAGTCTATGGGGGAATTTCTCGATTTTCGCGCGCCTAGAAAATTTTTCTTCCAAATTGACGCGCCTGCAGGCGCGTTGCATACGCCTGGATGAAACCCTGGTATCGAGTGACCCCCGGTTTTTCTCGGGTATGCGTACTGAGTGCGAATATACTATTAGAAACACTCTAAATATTAATTGTCGATCCAAAGTATGTATTTATCATATTCCTGCTCAAAGCCAAGATTTATCCAAGATCAAAAGTAGTAGTTGCTTGGACCGGCCATAGTTACATAGTGCAATGCACATGCTCCCCCATTTGTACGTCCTTTTGTCAGGCCACTAGCTAGGGGGAGGCTCCTTGGCTAGGTTAACTTTTGTGATATATCTGCCATTTGGATTTGTTATTGAATTGTATATTATTGGAGTTTCAATTTCCTCATGCTCACATTTTGTATTAATTCTGTACGTCGAATAATCTAGTATCGCACTTGTACGTAGGTATTGAAATTTGGGTGAATGCTACTAGTAGCATTGTATCTGGCTTCCGAGGGCTTCGCCCTGGATCAAACTGTGGAGCTAACTGCTCTCCAAGACCCCACCTGGTGATGCGATGTTTACAAACCACAACTCCCCTTATATCAAATCCTAAATCCACCCCTATCCAGGGTCTTCATATTAAATTAATATACTCAGCTCCACTGCAATCCTCATAGCCTCACCCACTACTGCATTCTGGGTACTGGCCTGCCTTGTGTAATAGTGATTTGTCAACCTACCTCAACCTCCTAGTCAGTTAATGGCACCACCCCAAAGAGAGGGGATTCCGATCCTGCTTCTAGGTAAATGATTAGCTCTTTCAGTCCCAACCAACATTTTCATTGCTATATTCACTCATTTACCTCACAATATCGTCAAAATATTGGATGTTGTAACATATCATCTTTTTTTCTTGAATCAAATGGACCTTTATGTTTTTATTAAGTATCTATATGGTATGAGACGCATTTACTCCAGTCCAAACAATAATTCGAACTACATTGACCCATTTACACTAATTAGACAATAAAACTTGAATTAAAAAAGCGCACCAAGGGGAGGCTAGCTAGGACCATGGCACCCTTTCAGGGCTGTTGATGGGGCTAACACCGCATGCGCAGTGTTATAAATAGTACGACTATATAGTTTACATGTTGTTTATATAAAATCTGGGAGGACTAAGACCCCTAGCTCCCCAGATCTACACCCTTGCCCCTTGAGATACTCTGGCACTACCTCTGACCCAACTTGGCTTCCCTCCATTAAATTACTATCAAGCAAATGATGTCTAAGCATTCTATTAATATAGTAGTGAAAACTCTTTTCACTACTGTACTTAAAATATATTGAAGTGATAAAATTCGACCTAACTCTGGATTCAATTCTAGTTTTTATACAGAACTTCCTCCAATTCAAGCGATGACCCTTTGTCTATGAATCGCCCAAAGTCCGCAAGTATCTCATCTCTCATAGTTGTTCTGAGGTTGGTTGTTCAGCCTTGATTCAAAATGGAATTTGTAAATACGAAAATCGGATTCAGTATACATGATCAGTGGCGGCGCCAAGGGTGGTCAAGGGTGGTCAGCTGACTATCCTATCAAAGTGCTTGACCACCCTCGTAACTATACTATATTTGGTGTTTCACCCAAAAATATCCATGCTGACCCATGGGTGACCACCTAGTGGTGGAGCACACGCGCCACTGTACATGATTACTTCTTATAACATTGGAAGTGAGTCTCTATCTCAATAATAAATCTGTTCTATATCGACCTATCACTCTAATATAATCGGGAAAAATAAACAAACAAGCTAACAAAAAAAAGCACAACAATCGAATTTTAACAATATAAATATATCGTCCCATGCAGCCAGTAAGAGCGAGATATCTCACTAATACATTTGTTTGATAAAAAGAGAGAAGAGGCTGCGTCAGTTTTAACACTAATATCTGATGGCGTTACCAAACATAAATACTAGTCATAATTGTGACTAATTATAACAGTCTAATAACTAAAATGGTAACTATTTAAAACCACATATAAATATTTGCATGGTGACGCAACCCCACATATGGAAGTAAGTTGGCAGATCCCTCCAAATAGCAGGCTTATGGCCAGCTCACGAACAAAACGGCCCTACAGACAGTGCCCTTGGAACTATCTCAGTCGGCCCTAGTTGCATAAATACAATTACTGAAATGGTTCACATATTTTTGGACAAAATATTGAGGGATCAAGGTATTAAAATGGCGAGTCAAATAGCAGGATATCAAAATTCATACTCATGGATCGACAATTAATATTTAGAGTGTTTCTAATAGTTATTAGTACGGATACCCTAGAAAAACAAGGGTTCACTCGATATGGTTACTCCAAATTGGGAGATCGGAATGTTATCACATTCTTACCGTTGCTATGGAAACCCAAAAATATTCTCACCAAATATAGTCAATATACCTATCAAAATGCTGTATATTAAGTGCTGAGCACGAATCTGACAATATAATTCGTTAAGAATTCATTTGAATGAGCTATCCTGTATTTATACTGTCGGCGATTTCGATTGGGCACCAATCTTTGAACTCCTGTAAAATTTGTTCTTCCAAAAATTCTGCTATTTGCCATTGCTAAGTTGATCAGAACCTATAATACTACAATTGTGCAAAATTTGGCACTTTTTTCTCGAAAATGCACATTTCGACCATTTCATGCACCATATTGCTGGACTAAACACCTAACCTATTATTAACAGATTATTATTATGTTTTCGGAACAAATTGGTTTCACAATATAAATATAGAACGTAGCATTAACATGGAATCTTTTATTCTCTACAATTTCCATGATCACTACAAATGTTGTAATTGAAATTCTGAAATCAAGCAGAGGCAAAGATTAAGCTTAAATAGATGGTTTTGTGTACACTCTTACTAAGTCTAGTTATCCACGCTTACATTGGCTCTGCGACAAACGTGCAACCTGTAAGCCCGTATTTCTATAAAAGAAGGAGTTGTGATAAAACGTGAAGGAGATATGATATTCATTCGTCTCACACACATGGCCCAAATCCTATGCGAGCTGATATAATTAAAGGTCTCACTCAAATGAAATAGCGAGCATTGAATTATGAAAGCAGCAACAGGTCCATACTTGCTAGTGGATTGGAATTAATGAATGAGTCAAGTATACAGCACTACTTAAATTTGATTCAATAAAACGGATAATTCGTCGCTCAAAATCCAGAGCAGAGAATTTTGATAACTTGGCTACTGCCGGAGAAATTGTAATACCTGAAAAATATATATTGACTTCGAAAGGACAGCAGTTCTTGCTATATGATTTAGGCATCCATGAAACGAGCAGACTGTTAGTATTTGGCACTCGTCAAATTCTCGATCTCCTACGGGACACAAGTGATTGGTATGCAGATGGTGCATTTAAAGTTCTCCCCATTCAATTTTTCCAGTTATACACGATTCATTGCGAGAAAGATGGATGCATCATTCCATGTGTATATGCACTGATGTCAAACAAGCTTCAATCAACATACGATGAACTACTCAAAAAATTGAAAGAAATCGAACCAGACTTAGATCCATCATCAATTATGGTTGATTTTGAAAAGGCTCAACCATAGCATTCTATACATAAGGCAATGGCGCATTTATAAAATTTTGGACCAGTGATTGGTTATTTACTTAGATTTAGTAAAAAAATGTTTCCAATTTCTTCTTCGTTAATTGGAAATTTGTAAATGAAATTCATTAATCCCACCCCTTATACCCTTTTAAAGCATCTTAAGACTAATATTTCTGAATCCATCCTCTAATGTCTCACATTACGTTTTTATAGCTTTCCAATATTCCACTAATATTTCAGAAATTTAGTCCAATACGATATAATAAGTGTAGTAATCATCAGTCAGGAGATGATATGTGTATAGTACGATGTAAATGCCAAATAAATAAGGTCTATTCTTAGAGATACACCATCATTGATTCAATCAAATAGCACCTTTGAATTCTTAAATTTTTATATCCACCCATAATTGTTGTATCCAAAATTTTTACGAATACCATTGAAGTTCCATTTTCAGTGCAACTTTCAATTCCCACTACCTACATCACCTACTACCACTTATTTTGACTATTCGGATGTCCTGTCTTGTCCCAGGCTGCAGGTCGAACTATTTAGGCGAAGATACTTCCACTTCAACTTTCATTTTTTCTAAAGATGAGCGATTACGAGAACAATGGTTCAGATCCATTCCTAGACCAAGGAAGGAGTATGAAGCCAACAAACATTTGAAGGTATTCAATTGGAAATTTCACATCCTTATATGTATACTCAATTTAATTTTTATATTTAGGTATGCATACACCATTTCAGAGAAGGAGACATCGAGAGATCACGCCAATATTTGATGGACAGCGAACTATAACTGTTCCCCGCGATAGAGTGTCTCTAAAGAAAGGTGCGGTTCCAAGCTTATTTCCTAACTGTCCTTCCTACCTATCTGATACAAATTCAAAACCGAAGAGAATTTCAAAAGATGACAAGGAACGATTGATGATGGAAACTGCCTACACTCAGAGCTTAGCTGATAACGAGGATAAGTTTCTTATTCATTCATTTTCTGACCTTCTAAGTTGCATTTGATTGATCTCAGGAACAGTTGGATTTCTCACCATTCCGAGGACAATTCTTTGCACTTTTTTAAAATTCTTATCACTGATTCCGGACCTATAATTGAACGTTCAGTTTTAATTGACCATGATTTGTTTATCAAAGCATTTTGCATTAACAAAATTCCGATTTGAATTTCAAGAATTTCAATTAATGAAACCAGCCAAATTGAAGGTTCACTTTATGAGGTAGATGACTTTTCCACACCAACTCATAGTGAACACACATCTACTGAACATTCGATAAACAATTATGTCAAATTAGATATCAATGAGCTACAAAACGCAATTAACCTCGTTGAATGCGGCACACTAGATCTAGACGTAACTGACAATCTATTTACCTGTACTGAATCCATAAAATATTTGTTGTATGTTATTGTAGGACAACTGACAAATTTAATCCATTCAAAAAATAACCGGAGGTATGATATATTAACGGGAAGACTGAATAAGATCGAAAATGAAGTTGGAAAAAGATCGAAAATCTCTTATGTTGGAATAAGATCGAAAGTGTTTCTGAAGTTGGAATAAGATCGAAAATGAAGTTGGAATAAAATCGAAAGCATGTTAAGTTGGAATAAGATTGAAAATGAAGTTGGAATAAAATCGAAAGCATGTTAAGTTGGAATAAGATCGAAAATGAAGTTGGAATAAGATCGAAAGCATGTTAAGTTGGAATAAGATCGAAAATGAAGTTGAAATAAGATCGAAAGCAAGTTAAGTTGGAATAAGATCGAAAATGAAGTTGGAATAAGATCGAAAGCATGTTTAGTTGGAATAAGATCGAAAATCGTTGTTTTGGTAATTAAAGGAATCAGATTTCAAAAATGTCATAGAAGCATGCTTCCAATGGGTAGTCTATGTTAATCGATTGTGCTGAGTTTAAATATGATGTTCTTAATATCATAATATACATATTTGTTATTTTAAATGCATAGTTGTTATCTATTCAAGGGACGAAGGCCCGAGTGCGGACGCGAAGCGTTCGCACCTGTGTAGCGCGAACAATTTCCTATTTTGGCATTTCGAACAATTTCCTACTTTGGCATTTCGAACAATTTCCGACAATTCAAACTACCCCTTTCTATGACTCATGGCCATTTAAAACTTCTTTCAATTTAGTTTCAAATAACTATAGACAAAAGAGGGCTATTTAAAGCTCAACAAGAAAGTTTTATATAATGATAAATGACTGAAAATTAATTTAGTCAATGAAGGGTCAACAATTTATGATAAAAGGTATAATGAGAGTAGGGATAATAAGAAAAATGAATCTTTATCTGCTTATAATTATTGGAAGATCTTCATTACTCCATCGATTTTTCCGCGGCAAATAGGACATTCACGATTAGCTTGGTGTATTTCGTTTGCACATTGTTCACAAAATCCAGCATGAGCAAAATTATGATGTAGAAACGCAAAATTTTCGGTTCTCTCCTGTAGACATATAAAACATCGAGCTTCCACGCTTTCTTCGTCATCCGATGAGTGTGTTTCTTCTGTAACTGACTGTAGTTCATTCTCGGTACTAATTAAAGCTACGTTTATGTTTTCTGCCCCTATTGTCAGCGAGATTAAATTTAGATATTGGACCGTGGTATATGTCCCATTTAAAAATCGAGTTTTATAATTAGTTCGAAGTTGTGAATTTAAGCGAGATCTGAGGTTTGGCATTCTGGTAGTTTCTAATCCATCACTTAACCTCCTGTATTCCAAATCATAGTCTGACATTACATTTTCCAAGTAAGTCACAAATTTCCATATATTAGGATGATTTGTCTTGATTTTGGACTTCAAATTTTTGTGGTAGGACTCTGCACCATTATTCGTACTAAACTCGTAATAAAACACGGACAAATTTTTGCTTCCATCTAACCATGTTTTAACGAAATATTTCTTGAACGAACTGACAAGTTCCAATTCAGCAGTAGTAAGTCCTAATAATGACAGTGAAAGAGTTGAGTATGTTGGGCGAATTTCTTCTTCAGGCAAAAAGGGTAGTGACATGATTTGGTAGATCCACTTTTTGAATGCTTTGTTAAGTTTATATAATTTACAGAGGCCAAATTTCTTAATTTTGTCATATATAGCCTTTGTAAAATGAAACCAACATCCTATTAGATTGATACTGGGATAAACACTTCTAAATGCACTACGGGAAGATTTTTCGAAATCACACATCGCTGTTGATGGGTTGAAATTGGGAAGGATATCTTTCAGGGATAACAACACTGCTTTATAAAGCTGTTCATTCTTGCTAGTCATAAGTATATGTATAGCCTGTATAGTGTGTCCTTTAGACGGTATAAAAATGGTCATAAGTTGGTAAAAAGTCGCGGGACAACTTTGAAGGTGGCATCAAAATGAATACTATCCGATTCTCTCAATTTTGATAGCATTAATTCAGTCGCAAAAACTACTGCAGTACCATTATCATTTGCAATTGAAAATCTGTATGTGTTGGTGTAGGAATAAACTATCAGCTGCTCAACAAACTCTTCAGGCGATAAGGGAATATTGGGTACCTCTAACTTCCGTCTTTTGTACATAGTACTTTCCAGTTTCCTAAAGGTCAGAGAAGATCCAGCTGAAGAACCACGACATCATCATCGAAAATTTCTCTTAGAGTATCAGTCGAAGACACAGCAGATCTTTTAATTCTGTTTGCTAAAACTATGCTGTCAGATTTGTACTCAGCTTGAGAATGATTGTGTCCTCTTGTCACCTCTAAAAGATTAGTTCTAGCGTCAACTCTTGCTAAACTATTACAAGCACATTGCTTTGCGAGAGTACATTTAAGATAGATAATGCCATTGTTTTCGCGATTCTTAGTATAGCTATAGCCTTCTGCTATGTAATTTCAGGAACATTTCCTTTTGCCTTCAATCAAAGAGAATTCCATTTCGTTTAACTAAATACAGACATAATCTATTTGATATAACACTGTAATCCACCTATTCTACCGGTTCATGTTTCAATAATATACATATTGCAAATCCAAGTGCCAAAGAATAATAAAATTAAAATTTCACTTCTATAGAAACATTACAAACGCAAACAAATCAAGAATTGACATCTCGATCTTATTCCAACATAACATGCTTTCGATCTTATTCCAACTTCAAGAAAATTTTCGATCTTATTCCAACTTCAAGAATATTTTCGATCTTTTTCCAACTTCAAGAATATTTTCGATCTTTTTCCAACTTACGAGGTTTTCGAACTTATTCCTACATAACATCCTCTCGATCAAATTCCAGCTAGGAGAATTCTTTCGATCTTATTCCAACTTCAGCTATCGATCTTATTCCAACATCAGTTTCGATATTATTCCAAATTCAGGTTTCGATCTTATTCCGCTTTCCCATATTAACTCAAGTATTTTCACATAAAATTCACGAATTATCACCAGCTTGTTATAGAAATATCCAGTCATCTAGTTGTTTAATTTTGCCACATGAGTGAAACCTGCTTCACATTAAAAACACTCTGGGGATAGATGGTGACTATTTTCGAATTCTTAAGGAAATAACCTCTAAGTTTAGTGACAGGGAACTTCATGTGATACTTCAAATGGATGAAGTTCATATACGCAGTGATGTATCATATAAAGGAGGTAGGATTTTGGGCGCAATTGAAATCCTAGAGATCCTGCAACAACCGTCTTTTGGCTGATGGTTTCAAGTCTAATGAGAAAATTTTCAACCATCGTGCGCCTCATTCCTTTCGGTTCTTCTTCTGCTGCTTATTTACATCCAATAATTACCAAAGCCATATTTGATATCGAGACTTGTGGTCTCTTTGTCGAAGCTTTTTGTACTGACAACTATCAGTTAAATGTTAACCTTTATAAGTTATTTTCAGATGACGGGAAATCATTACATCCTAAGGTAGTCTCCTTGTAATCCAGATCGTAATCTTGTATTATTTTTTGATATTGTTCATATTATCAAGTCAATACGTAATAATTGGCTGAATATAAAAGACTATGAAAATACTTTTATATATCCCAAGTTTCATGCATGTACAATTGAACATCAAAATCCCTAAATCTATCTACCTTGCACTCAGTTAAGAATTTCTATACCAACCGCCGACATTATTTTGAATCACAGCCAGCTGACGGGGTCAAGATATCCTACAAAATATTATGCAGCATTTGAAGATCTTCGGACCTTGTTCAAAGTTGACAAATTTTCTATCATCAGATGGCCCCAAAATTCACATCAAAAGCATGTTGGCCATCTCAGTTAGAGCGACAGAAAGTGAACTTGGCTCTGAGAATTTTTCATGAATCTACAGTTGCAGGTCTTTCTATTTTCATTAACCATCCTAACATTTGTAACCCCCTTCAAACTGCTGATTTTCTTAACTTCATAAGTTATATTTGGAGCATCTTCAATATTAATTGGGTCGGGAAAGACATACGTTTCAATAATCCATATATAGCCCTTCTCCACTATAACGACGAAAGATTAGTGTTTTTGGAAAATGTTGTTAAATGGCTAGATTGTTGGAGAGCTATTCCATCAACTAGGTTTAAGCTTGCACCTCAAACGTTTACCAGTTTAGACACACTTGTCTGGCTCTTCCATTCTTAAGTAATAGATTAACCTTAGAATGTGATTATGAATATTTTCTGACCTCCCGAATACAAAACGACACATTAGAACATCACTTTGGACTTTATCGCCAAATGTCTGGGTCCCACTAGAACATATCATATTGTCAAATTTTAGAAAGTGAGCGTAAACTTCAGTTATCTAACCTTCTTAAGTTCTATATTTGAACAAGCTGGTACCGATACGATATGTATTAAAGAATATTTAAAAAGTTTTGCAGATAATGTCGAAGAAAGACATTCAGAAATTGATTTAGAATTAAAACAGATGAGTTGCTTGACATTACTAACCCTATATTTGATAACTCTCAAATTGAATGCCTTAACTATATTGCAGGGTATGCAGTGTTTTCTTATTTTAAACAATCCTCTGGATGTTCAAGTCTGCCATGATTTATTGACTTCTTCAAAAGATATTCAAATTATTAACGATATAGGCTTTTCATTATTTAATCTGCTCGCTAGAGGTTCCCTTAAATCAGTGGTTCCCTATAATTCTTAACTCGTGAACCCTCTGATACCCGAAAATTTGGTAGTGAACCCCCAGGACATACCTAAGTCAGAACGATTTCTACTGCCAAGGGCATCGATTATATAAACAGGATGGGGGGTGAACATCATATGGTCTCATTAGGATGAAAAGCGTCAGTATGTAATAATTTCACAAGGTTAATCTAAAGTATACTTGTATTTATAGACGAGCGAGCGCAGCGAGCGAGTAAAAGTTTCTGGGTGAAGAGGATTTTAAAATTACATTGAGTATTACTAACAATTTATGACAACAATATTTTGCTGATTAGGGAGGATAAAATTATGAGGTGCACCAATATTGGGGGGGTGCGCGAATGCCCAAAGTCATAGGTTGTGGCATGGCCTACTTAATATACGGCTATATATGTCGCCGAGAAGGCCATAAAACAAAGAGGCCAGTTTCTAATTTTCAAAATGGAGAATTGATCTTTATTCGAATAATTAGCAATGATAGAGCTTAAAAGTGTATTATAACTATATAGGAATATGGTATCCAGGTATGTCATGATCTGATGACGTTATGGTTATTTTGGTTGCGAATTAACTTGTTTTTATAGCATACTTTTAACACAGTTAAAAGCGTTATAAATGTTCAAAATTGGAACATGGTTATACCCAGAAGTAGTAGAATAAAATATATCGAAATTATAAATGGAATGTTGACTCATTATTCCTCGGTTGCCATGTAAAATGTTTATTTCCTAAAATGTGCCATAACTCAAAAACTATGAATGTTATGTAAACTAGGCTGGTACTAATCTATTTGGAATTGGAAACTTCCTATTCATCGATAATACATTTCCTATGCCTAACTTCAATAATTTTTGAGATATGAGATAATTAACACTTAATTCATTACAGTACACCCTCGCTAATCCGAACCTCGCTAATCCGAACCCTCGCTAATCCGAACACGGGATACTAAAATATTTTTCTAATAATAGTGGGAAAAAATCGTAAATATTGGTATATTGTAATGGAATATCAAAGATAAGTCTCAGTAAGGAGTAAAATAGATGTTTAGTGCGGATTAACAAGGTTTGTACAATTTTGGTTCGGATTATCGAGATTCTCATTTATAGATGCCCATATGAAATGCATTACTTCACTAATCGGAACAGAATTTTTTTGAATCGGAACACCTCTGTTCGGATTAGCGAGGGTGTACTGTATTAGGTAATGACTCACTATCTCAAAGATTATTGAAGTTAGGCATAGAAAAGTATTATCGATGAATAGGAAGTTACCAATTACGGATAGATTAGTACCAGCCTAGTTTACATAACATTCATAGTTTTTGAGTCATGACACATTTAGGAAATATACATTTTACATGGCAACCGAGGAATGTGTCAACATTACTGATTATAATTTCGATATATTTTATTCTACTACTTCTGGGTATAACCATGTTCCAATTTTGAACATTTATAACGCGTTTAACTATGTTAAAAGTATGCTAGAAAGACAAGATAATTCGCAACCAAAATAACCATAACGTCATCAGATGATGACATATCACAATTCTGGAGGGTGCTATGTATACCTGGATACCATATTCCTATTTAGTTATAATACACTTTTCAGCTCTATCATTGCTAATTATTCGAATAAAGATCAGTTCTCCATTTTGAAAATTAGAAACTGGCCTCTTTGTTTTATGGCCTTCTCGGCGACATAAATAGACGTATACTAAGTAGGCCATGCTTGTGGTAAATGGACCAGTACGGACCAAGCCCTCTTTGAAAAAGCGTCCGGTATCTTACAGAACACAATATTAATAAATCATATAGTCGAGTAATCAGAATTTAACTTGCAGATTATAACTATATTTTAAAAACTTTATTTTAAAATGATAAAATTCACCACTCCTTGTGCCGTGCATCCCCGAGACGTGTCCCGTGCACCCCCAAGGGGTTCATGCACCACAGGTTGGGAACCACTGCCTTAAATATCCATCAGAAAATGTTTATCAATCTGTCCTAACAATGTACGAAATATTTATTAAGATCGATAATCATCCTAAATTAAGTCGTCGATTTTATGACGGACATTGCCTTAGAAAATTAGTTGACATTTCATTGCTCGAAATAGAAAGAAATTCCATTGAAATATGGAGGGGGTGGTGTATATGTATGGTTTCAAAATGGGATATGCTTAAGAAATTGTTAACAACAGTGGTTAATTGCATTTTATCTAAGAAAGTTAAAAATTTTAATAACATTGTAGTTGGTCGCGATAATTCAAAACTTCAAAAAATTTCTTCCTAATACTTCTTATCCTTCTAGAAAATCAATTAAAATACTTCAGAAGTTTGCATCTTTACTATAACTACTAGACGAGGAGCGGTGACATCAACCAGTTAAGAACGCAGCTCTCACTGCTAGGCAAAGTAACGCTAATTTCTATTTCAAGACAATACTACTTGTATATTTACTACATACTACATCTTTGTTACTACTGGTTTTATTATTATAGATATTTTTATTATTCTTCGATTCTTGTAAGTGTTTAGAAATACATTAAACTGTCTTTTATTTGATTCTAAATAGTCTAAACTAATCGTATGCAATACTATGCATTATAAACCTAGATATTATTATGGAATATTCAGCATAAACATTATATAACCACGATAGTAATAGTAGATTCTCTAAGTTACTAACCATTCCCTGGTCCAAAAATTTATAAGCGCGCCATTTACTTACGTATAGAATGCTATGGCTCAACTTAATGCTCGAGATGAAAACTTCATAGTTGTTGTATCTGGGTGTTTCTTTCATTTATCGCAGAACATTTATCGACAAATACAGTCGAAAGGTTTGACTGCACTATATCTTGAAGACGAAGAATTTGCAATAAAAATGAAAATTTAGTAAGTCTAGCCGGGAACTTCGTAATACAGGACTTACGACTGGCTATAATTAGCTATGACTATGGATTACAAGTAGATGGTAGTGGAGCGCGTCGTTAGTCCTACTCCACATGTAGACGTTAGTCCTAATTGTAATATGTAGGCGTTAGTCCTACTAATTTGAAGTGTAGGCGTTAGTCCTACTCTTAATACTGGCGTTAGTCCTACTAATTTGAAGTGTAGGCGTTAGTCCTACTCTTAATACTGGCGTTAGTCCTACTAATTTGAAGTGTAGGCGTTAGTCCTACTCTTAATACTGGCGTTAGTCCTACTAATTTGAAGTGTAGGCGTTAGTCCTACTCTTAATACTGGCGTTAGTCCTACTAATTTGAAGTGTAGGCGTTAGTCCTACTATTAATACTGGCGTTTGTTCTACTAATGTGAAGTGTAGACGTTACTCTCATAGATGGAGTTAGTACTAGTAGAGATTAGAACTTAGTGAAGTGTAATTTTGAATTGTTATTGCGGATATTCAATCACAATTGATAATTAGAATTTGAAACCCAAATTGGACCTAATATATGTCTTCGCATTTGTTAATGTCATCGAATGTCACTTTTGACTAATTTATTATAAGAGTGTGTCAATAACATTATTACCCATAGTAATTATATAAGGGTGACTAATGTAATCGTTTAAATATTACGTACTACTTTCTTAACATATGGAGTATAACACCGAGGAATATCAACGCGGAGGAGGCAAACCCATTACCACTTCAGATGGATATAAATATTTTCCCAATAGGAAAAAGTCTGATTGCGTTTACTTAAAATGTGTTCTTTTCAGGAATGGTTGCAAAGGCAGCGCTAAATTAAATACTCAAATTACTTTAGTTTATCCAAAGTCATTGCAAATCATGAGGTAGATGCATATAATTCGGAAGTGTTTGCATTAAAATCTAGATGCAGGACAAGAGCAAAGAATTCTCGCGACAACTTTCGCGACTTATTTAATGATACTACTAGAGCCGACCCTTCAGCTCACAAAGTCACTTACAAGGAGTGCGAATCTCTAATGTTTAGAGCAAGAAGAACCTCACAACGGATAATTCCGAAATCTGCGATCGAATTTTGTGATCTATTACCAACAACGAATTTCGCATTGAATTTGAAGGCAACAATCACTTTAGGTGACAGAATAGCCTTGATTTTTTTCTCAGAGAAAATTCATATCATGATTGGAGATATTTCTGATATCCAATTTGATGGTACGTTTTATGTAGTACCCAGAATATTTTATCAACTGTTTACCATACTTATTTCTATTGGCACGCACACTCTCCCAACGATTCATTGTTTGATAACTCATAAAGATGAGGAATTGTACACCGAAGTTATCTTGAAAATAAAAGATCTTTTCCCTCAGTTCCAACCAACTAACATAATGTCCGATTGGGAAAGAGGATCTCGAAACTCATTTAAACATGTTTATCCAGGAACTAGGATAAATGGATGTTGGTTTCATTACACGCAAGCTATTGGGCGTAAGATACAAAAATATGGATTAACCTCTTGTTATCGAAATATCCCAGAGCTAACTATATTTGTAAAGAAAATCATGGCAATTCCACACCTACCTTGCGATTTAATACACTACACTTACTCTCTTCTCCAGCCCCCAGCTTTGCAACAAATAGATCAAACGAAACTTGATGGATTTCTTAGGTATTTTAAAAGGTATTGGCTAACACAAGTTACCCCAAGTGAGTTATCAGTATTCGAGTTGGAAAATGTAACAAATAATGGCGCTGAGTCTTATCATGCAAGGTTGAAATGCTTATTCAAGACTGGACATCCTCGCATTTGGAATTTTATGCACACTCTTAATGATTTAATTACGGATTATGATAATGATATCTCTCGATTAGTATTGGGAAGAGAAATTACTAGATCAAGGAAAAAACAAGTCAAGATTAATATTGAACATCGAAAAATATGCAAAGAAAAACTTACAAGTGGTGTATATACTCCTTGGGGATTTTTAGCCTCAATAACCCATTCGCTTACACAGACGATTACATTTAATGAATCTGTCTTATACATTTCTGATGATTCGGATGAAAGCGAGGGAGAAGAACAGGGAAGTGCATTAGAAAATCAAAATTTATGCGCCGTTTGCCTAAATGTACGTTGGGGTCACATGGTTGTTCTTACCATGCAAACACGCAAACTGTTGCACCCAGTGTAGCAACACTATTACAGAATTGGCACAAACCTGTCCAACCTGCAGAGCACCCATCCTAGACAAGTTCCAGATATATTTAAACTAATTAAATCGTTTATCCCAGTATAAATATTACATTCATTTTATTTATTATTCTCGTCAATTAAAACTTCCAATTTGAAATTTTCATTCAAAATCATGTGCAAAATAAACGAATGTAATAAAATTTTAAGAGTAGGAGTATTGACATTTATGAGAGTACAGTTGAAACCGGATATTTTTAACACATTCTTTTCACGAAAATTTGTTAAAATATCCGATTGTTAAAAATACCCGATATTACAACAACAACAATAATTAATTATTTACAAGAAAATGTGTTAAGAATATCCGGTGTTAAAAATATCCGGTTTCAACTGTAGGACTAATGCCTACACTGAGAGTTGGACTAACGCCTACACATGCAGTAGGACTAAAGCATGCGACCCGATGGTAGTATTATTGTTGAAAAGAAAATGCTTTAAAAATATCCGATTGTTAAAAATATCCGGTGTTAAAAATATCCGGTTTCAACTGTAGTTCAAGATTTGATTATTCGATAGTCGTATATCGCTTTCGTACTATTTATGCTCATGATTTTTAAATTATTCTTGACCTAATACTAATTTCATTTTACTCGTTTGGATATACTTAGCTTAATTCACGATGCCAAATTGTAAAAGTAATTATCCTGGATCGGAGAATACCTACACTGTCTTCTCATTGCCAAAAGATTCCGATCTAGCGAAAATATGTTTGAAGCAGATATGTCGTGAGGATGTTTCTGAATTACGAACAATTTATGTCTGCATTAAACATTTCAGAGAAGAAGATTTACTTTTGACCGTCGATATACCGCAACCTGATGGTTCACTGAAAAATGTTTCCAGACGGCCAGCCTACCTACCTGGTTCTATTCCCCGGATATTTGAATTCTCTACTTATTCAACGTTAAATGACGCCATCCCTCAGCGATTGGATCTTGATAAGAAAGAGCAATGCTTCTTTCATCAAGTATTTAATATTTATATTGAGTAACTAAAATCTTAATTAATCAAATACCCAAATTTCATGCAGCTAATTAATACAAATTGCAAATTGCCAGTTTTGCGATTTGCATGAACTGCATGAAATATAAATAATGTTATTCATGCATATTAGAGCAGATTTCTGAACTGTGTCCTAAACGTATCTTCCTACAGTCCTTGTAGAACTGAATTATACACACTACATATTTTTAATATAAACATACATAGGAATTCAATATTTTATTTAAATATATTTCTTTTATCAAGGGGATTACAGATAGCAAGCTTGATTATGAACTTGAACTTGAAAAATTCGCTGTATCGACTTTTCAAGAATTTAAACTTAAAATTTCAAACTTTACACTGCCAGAGAATTGTTTCTTTTGGTATCCCTCTGATGCAACTTTGAGTATATTTAAACCTCGGCTTTGTGGATCACTTCTTAACGTAGAATCATATATCCTTATAGATTAAAGTCTTTGCGCAAAGGGTTAGTTTATATGCTTACATAGATTATTAATTGGTTTCTATGTACCCGGAAATACTTACTACATAAAAATATATATCTACAAATAGTTTATATTGAAAATATTCGGCCTAATATGTTCGGAATCCCTTACTAACCGAAACTACTGTACATTTTGTTGCAGCCCAAGGTCCATTTTTGATTGACAGTCTAATTTACCCCTTCGTAAGTTAGAAATTTATAACACATTTATAAAATTCGTTCCTTTAGAATTTTATGAAGATGTTCAGGTGGCTTTATCTCCGCAACACGTTAAAGACATTCGTGAAATTGATTCATACTATATCAAAGATATTTCGAGCTACCATCAAAATTCTTCCCAAAAGGAAATCAAACAAGCTATTGTTATTCTTCAATCTTCAATTGATAAGTTTGATCTTAATAATGAACCTGATAAATTATTAACAATCCCTCGTCTCCAATTTATAGTATGCCAACTCGAAAATATCTTGCTTCCCAAGCAAAGATACAGATACAATGTGATTACTCCTGCTTGTTATAGTTTTCTTCAAACTTCTCAATGTCTTACACTTCCACATCAAAGTACATTACGAAATCTTAATTCAAAATCTGGTTTGGAATATGATTTTAGAGAATTTCTAATTAAATCAACGGCGAAGTTTACTAAACAACAGCGTCAACTCGTATTAAACATCGATGAGGTTTATGTACAGTCTGACTTTAGCTATAAAGGAGGAATGATTTATGGCTCATCCAGTTCGAATGTAGAAGTAGCGGCAAAAACTGTACTTGCTTTCATGGTGACTAGCCTTTTCGATAAATGGAGTGAAATAGTTCGGCTATATCCACTTGCCTCTACGGATGCTAAAGAAGTCTTTGAGATAGTGACGACTGTCATAGCTGATATTGAAAAGTGCAAACTCAATGTTGTGGTATTATGTTCAGACAACTTACCGCTAAATCAAAATTTATTCAAATTATTCTCGCACAAGCATGTAATTGAACGATAAGTTCCCCGTCCTTATGACCCCAATCGTCCTCTATTCCTCATTTTTGATTTTGCACATCATTAAATGTATTCGTAACAATTGGCATAACCAACATGATCCTCAGTGTTGTTTTATTTTTCCTTCTTTTGAAGATACTATTAACTTTAATTTACCAGTTGCTGTATCCAGACAATCCTTTGAAGATATTAGGAATTAATACAGACTTGAGCACTCTTCCACCTTGAAGCAAGCATATAAATTGACCGCAAAGGTTTGCTGGCCTACCAATTTAGAGTGGCAAGATGTTAATCTTGCGTTGGCTGTGTTTAGCGAATCGACAAACGCTACCTTGAGGCTAAATAAAAAAATTCTGGGTGCAGCTATTGTAACTCAGACTCATGAATTTCTAGATGTTATAATTAATATTTGGAAAATCTTTAATGTTAACAGTCCAATGAAAGGTAACCGCTTAAGAGATTCCTTTTCAAGCCCACTCATTAATAATTATGAACGTTTTTCATTTCTTAGTAATGTTGTTCAATTGCTAGATACTTGGAAATTGCTACCTGGTAAGGTTGAAAAGTTAGTACCCCAAACTTTCTCTAGTTTCAGACATTCTTGTTTAGTATTTCCTCAAATAGTTAACTATCTTACAAGTGACACATGTGGTTTCGCTTATATTCTATCCTCCCGTCTTCAGAACGATCCCCTTGAACACCGTTTGGCGTTTATCGACAAATGTCAGGTGCTCAGTATAGTATATCTGTCCTCCAAATTCTTGAAAGTGAGCGCAGACTGAAGCTTTCTTCAATATTAAAGTTATTTCAGAAGGATACTTCTGGAGAAATGTCACTTAAAGACTTTATTAAGACATTTACCTCGGAAGAAGAACCGGTTGAAATAACTCCATTAAAAGATTTCTTTTCGCTGTTGGACAATTCTATTCCTCTTCCTGAAGTTGATGAAACTACTCTCCTAGCATTGGCATTTGTAGCTGGAAACGCTGTCCATTCTACATTCTCTAAATACAAAGATAGGTGTGGGGAATGCTTTGCTAGTTTAACCAAACAGAGAGATATTCATTTTGAAAATCAAGATAGTGTGAATCTACTCATTCAAATAACAGATCGAGGAGGATTAAAGTATCCATCAATGGAGGTTCTAGAATCGTGCATTCTCCTTTGGAAATCTATACTGCAATTGAAGAGCAACCGATATTTATCAGCAAATTTATTTCATCAATCCCGCGAAAAATTCTTCTATCTCTCTCTACTATCAAAATAGAAGATACATCATCTTTGACAAAATTTTGGAGAAGTAATTGCGACTACTGTCTCAAGGTTAAGGGTGCTCTGTACTGATATTTTGACACCCGACGACCTAATGTTTTTATTGCGTTTTTGGATAGTACTAATATATCTAAGATATCCCTGAAAATATTAGAGTTCTACTATGTATATATCCTTAGTTATGAACTAGACAATGTCAATATAGGCCTAATCCATACTAGCCAAATATTTACAAAAAAATTTTATGTTAGTTTATAGCGCGAAACATGTCAATTATAAAATATACCTGAGTCAATACTCAATGTTTTAAATCGAACCGAAATATGCTTTTTCTTTAATCTACTCTATGTTATTGTCATTTTTGTGAAATTGGTAAAAAAAAACCCACTATTTTTCATTAAAAGTATACTAATTCAATTTTTTTGTATTAAATTGCCAAAACTGCCCGCTTTTAAAACATGCGCCTACATATACTGAGCATTTTAAAAAAAAGTTTGACTTTCTAGAATAAAAATTCTCTTTTTTACATCCATATGCCCAAATGGTCTTTTTTTACACCTTCATAATTAGCATTTAATTAATTTGTGTCGAAGTGGCTGAGTCCAGAATATGAAAGTGCGAGGAAAAGGAGTTCCTAAACTGCATAAAATAGATAATGTCATTTGAAATTGAATTAGACTATTTTTAGAAATTTAGAGCTAAGCTCTATCTCATTTGGATCAGAAGTTGGATTTTTGTCAGCTTTTTAACATATTGCCACTTTGACACCACCATATTTGGGCATTTGAAATCAGAACACATCATTCGAATTATAATATAATCCCAAAAGTTTATCCAATGAGTAAGAAATAGTATCATGATGTGACTAGAATTTTAGAGCTAGTCTCTGCTGTCCAGAGATCAAGAGTTACAAAATTTGCTTCGTCATCAAAATTGGGCACATCAAATTACCATATATGGTCATGTTAAAAAGTGTGACACCTAGAGTCCTAAAATGTATTATAAACGTATAGCAAGTCAGGTATTTACAGTATTTTCTAATGCCTATGATCATTTTATCTCAAAGCGTTTCTGAAATATCAACAGGTGTGAAATGTCAGATTTTTTGCCCCCTTCTGTGGCCCAAAAGTCCATAACTTATCGAATAATGATTGGATCGTGTTGTGTAACGTCTCATTTTGTGCGCAAATGCTATTTCCATATTTGTATTACCAAATTGGTGTTTTATATAATACTTTATTGTATATTTGAGGGCCTTGAGGTGTGAAAATATGACAAAACAGACAAAACGATAGTCATAAATTGGTCATAACTCATGATATTTTATTGTAAAAGTGTTGAAAACAAATGCTACGCATAGATAAGAAGCTGGCGCATTTTTATGAAGAATAACAGAATTATTCTGCTGTCCAATTTCCCACAGTAATATATGATCACCGGGTACTTGCATACCCTTCATATTCTTTTATGCCCCTAATTTCCTAATTTTTGACATATTCCTGAACTTTTTGACGTGAACCTGTATATTTTTACCTGTAGATTCCGAAATTTTTAATTTTGGGAACAATATATGGCAGTGTAGAATTTTATCACCTCTTTTGATGTTGAAATTCGGAAAAATTCGTGGGCCGCAGCCTTAGAATGCTTATAAAACCAAAAATAATTATCAGAAAGTCAAAAAATTTCTCTGGGGTAACACATGATGCATCCTCAGACCCTTGAACTAGAATTGAAAAATTTTTCTTCTAACATTTTATAACGATAGTTTAGTGCACGACTGCGTTTTATGATTATTTTGAATAAATGCCCTTTAGCATCGTTTCTTCTGCAAAAATAAATAAAATAAAAATTATTACTGAGAGGAAATAGTCTCATAATAATATGTTCAAAAATTCAAAAAGATTCAACAATTTTGAAAAAATGTCATGCCCATATAAGGAAGTCGACGTCTTATTTTATTAAAAAACACCATCTTGATTGAAAATTAAGAAAAAAAAAATCATAGAAGTCAATCTCTATCTCATCTAGAGTATTCCTTGTAGTAAATTATGCAATTCTGAGATTCACCGTGAACGCCCGAATATCAATACAGATTACCCTTAAATGGGATCTATTGAAGAAAATACTTTGTATCATCTCTAATTGCATTCTGTCAAATAAAGTTCGCAACTTAAATTAACTCAAAGTACTCAAATCTTCAAAACGAACTTGTAATATTGAGGACTACTGGAAATTGAAGAAATTTGAATCTTAATTAATATAATTGTTTCAGTATGTGATTACATATGTTATCTGTTTTAAGTGTCGGAGTTAATGATGAATACTCCTCTGTTTCAAAATTATCGTAATACAATGCCATCTACTTACCATCCATGGTCCAAAGTAGTTGTAAGCCCTGTATTACGAAGTTCCCGGTCTAGCTTTGTCCCGGAGTATGACGTCATTGAATGTTTCACAATATTGATGTGAGATTTTCCGGAATCGGGTAAAGAGATAGCTCAATATTTTCACAGAGGCTCAAAATGGCAATAATGGCGGAATAGGGATTTTGGTGCATGCTAGCGATATGTAATGTATTATTGGCCAATATTATTATCGACCAAACGAATTCATTTGACATTATCAAAATTTGTCTGTGGCTTCTATTTTGACATATAATGACGTCAAAACCGACTACAATATTTTGTATTATTTACTTACTGAATAGGTTTCAGCATAGATTATGTAATTACCTAATTCCAATAGCACGCTATTGATATGAATAATACTATGATTATTTCCACTTGAACATAAATCACAAATCCTATTCTAATATGAATGAATTCATTAACAAATCATCTTCACTTAGTCCATGGCCTACTATATTATACGGCTAGATAAGTCAAGTATTTGCCATTTTATTTCCAGGCCAGTGTTTACTTTATAATTGCTCGTAAAATAAATTATCTATGGTCATGGAATAAAGTAAACTTAGGTTTTCAAATACGCTGGAAACATCTAAAATACTTTTGAGAATGATTTCTCATCGGATTTAACCACAATGACGTATTCAAAAAACTTTCTGAATTAAAGCCATTGAAGATTTGTCCTCTGGTAACAAAGAAGAAGTTGGCCATCTTATGAAATCCTTTTCATTATCAAAACAGGATCGCGCTACATTTCCAGTGGAACTAGTTCCACCATCACATGAAGGGATATCTATATGTATACCAGCTTTCTCCAATATAGAGTGCGCATTCTTTTCATAGACTGGTGTATCTTTGCAGATGTAGGAGACCACTTTCTTTGTCCTGCATCTAAGTGATAAATTAGTAACATGAACCACCTAAACACACAGAGGTAGCTATGCAATGGTGAGGCAGATAGGATGTTAATATTTGACATTGGAAGATAAGTTAAGCCATATCTCATCTCGGAAGGAAGCTTCAAAAATTCTTCTTCATTAACATCGTTGAAAATGTCGATTGAATCTTTCACATGCCTATTTATAGGATAGCCACACTCAACCAACTCCATGTCTTTAAGTTGCTCTCGAGTTGCTGTACATAGCTGAGCACCACTTAAAAAACCGGACATTTTACAGTCGAACATAGTTCTCTTCACTTTGAAGTTCACATGACCTTGCAAAAGGTCCAAACCAACTGTTTCCAGGATATGAGTATCTGGGTTAATCAATTTATCCATTAAGTAATGAATATTCTCCAGATTTTCCTTCTGAGCAACAAATGCTATTGTCCTTGTTACAAAGGGTGAATTTAGAGAAGGATTGGTCAAAATTTCGTTACTTGTTTTGTCGACTAAAGACAAAGCTTTAAATGCAAAAAGGATAAAGGATTTGGTCGAGATATTCGAATTAGTTGGTGCCTGGTTATAGATTCGATGAGATGCTGAGCCGTCTAAGCCATCAGCTATGGTTAATGTAATCGGAAACTGAAATTCTTGAGGGACATGTTTGAGCGGTAACAATCGTTCAGTAGTGATACTAACCAACTTTGAATATGGTATGCCGACACCAATTGCAACTCTATCTTCATTGTGTAACATTTCCATACAATTAGCTGAAGCTAAGTAATTTCTGTGTGCAGCAACTCTTGCATACCCAGGAAACCGTATTTCTTCGGACTTGCAAATTACGGCGTAGGTCATTGTATTTTTTCTTTCCTATTTCGAGGAAATCAATCAGAAAGGCCGCTTTCTCTAATGAAAACTCTTTCGGTTGGTTCCCTACATTTCCAATTGCAATTTCTTTGGAAATTATAGCAGACTCCCTATCATAACTTACATTGGAAATAGATTGTAATGCAAGAGCTGCGATAGTCTTAGGGTCTGTATTCTCCCTATCAGCAAGAAAAGAAATGTGATCTAATAATAAAGAAATTGTTTTCCTACTGTCACTTGAACGAGAAACTACGAATGAAATAGAATTCAACATTTCACAATCAGATTTACGTTTTTTGGAAGGGTTACTAGCTGCGGGATGATAGAAAGACATCTCTTCCCATGTGGTTAGGTCATTATTTCGGACCAATTCTCGACGAACACCTACAAAATCCTTAAATTTCTTGTTCAGGAGTGTGTAATCAGATTCGGGTAAATCAAACAATTCTAGAATATTTCGAGTTGCTTTACGACAATTATCTTCGGAATTTTGAAGAAAAACTCTAGCTTCTAAATTAACTAACTTACAAGTAGTATATGAAAAGAACAAAACTGGTACTCGTAGCTTGAAAGATTTTAGCAAAGAATCCCGTTATTACTTATATATTATAAAATTTAAATATATAAACAATTTCCAAAAACCGGGAATTTGAAAAGTTTGGTGGGAGGTCGGGAGGTCGGGAGGATGGGAGAGAAAAGGCAAAAATCGGGAGAGTTGGCATCCTGGCCTGGATATTATCAGATTTTATAACAAACTAGCGCGCTTCCCTTGCTAAGTCGCATCGCGGCAGAAGACAAACACAACCAACCACTTCGCGGTTGGTGTGTGGTTTATATACTCCTAATGTTGATTATAAAGCGTAAATAGGCATAAAATAGTAGAATCTAACAATGTAAAATTCAGTGATTACGTCATCATGCGATAATGAGTAACCATAGTGGCAATTTGTTGTTACCAACGAGTCCGCATCATTAATGTACATGTTCTATTAAATTTTCAGATTTTCATCTCTTAACCCTCGTCTGGCTAGGAATGTAAAATTGAAACTGAAAGTTAATTGAATTTCAATTGAAAGTGAAAGTGAAAGTGAAAGTGGGGTTTTTCTATTTATACCTTTTACCCCAAGCCAGCCGAGGGTTAAGGGCGCGAATTATGTGCGATTAGGTGTATTTTCAGGGTTCTCGAAATGTGACAATGACGTCACAACTTCTCGAGGTGTGAGAAATTTTAGTGGAAACCTCATCTTGTTGGCGGGTGCCAAAAGTTTATATAACAATTTTAGTTTTGGTGTTATGGCTCATTTAGGAAATATACTTTTGCCTGACAACCGAGGAATGTGTCAACATTCCTATTATAATTTTGATATATTTTATTTAACTAGGTCTGGGTATCAGAGTGGACCACAGGTCTGGGTATCAGAGTGGACCACGGGTCGATGGGTCATGGTTCATGGGTCAGATGGGTCACCTAAATCGATGGGTCAGGTGGGTCATGGGTCACTGCTCTGTGACCCATGACCCATGACCTATTTGGAATTTCGATGTTCGTCCAGTTATACTAGTACGAATCGAATTAACCGAGAAACATTACAGGGTATTTCTTTGGTATTAGAAGTCTACCAAAATTAATTGATTGACAAGCATCATATGTTTATTATAAGTCGGATTGTATACATAAAAGTTTAGATATTTAAAAAGGTCAATGGTATCACGATGGGTCAAAGGGTTACTTGATGGGTCAATGGGTCACTCGATGGGTCATGGGTCAATGGGTCAATGGGTCATGGGTCACAAAGGCGATGGGTCATGGGTCACCAAAGTTGACCCATGTTCCACTCTGCTGGGTATCATCATGTACCAATGTTGAACATATATAACGCGTTTAACTGTGTTATAGCAGGGTTTAAAAACATGATAATTCGAACGAAAATTGACCATTACGTCATCAAATGATGACATATTTCAATTCTGAAAGATTCTATATATCATATTCGGATGTTCCCATATAGTTCCAAAACATATTCAGGTCTACCATTACTAATAATTGAGATAAAGAAGTACCCTCTATTTTACAATGGCCTTCGACAGTATCCTTATTCCACATTTTGATAACACTGAATAGGCCTTATTATAACGTAGGTCACGTATAGATATACTATCATCACTTGATAATTCTTTGATTCTACATGTAAGTAATAATTTTTCCGATATACAACATCAGGGGCGTTCCAGGATTGGGTACGGAGGGGGAGAGGGTGTGCACCGGAGCGAGCGACAGTAAGGGGGACCAATTTTGCACATATTACATTGGCAATAGTTTTCAAGGGGCGGTACGTACCCTTGATCATGCATGATCATTTTTATCCTGCAACAATTTATCCTTTGCCGTATTCGTTTTTCTCATTCCCTCAAAATTTAGTTTATTTATACCTTAATTCTAACTTGGTTGTGTTTACTTCGGGCTGTAGAAAGTTCAGCTTTCCTAAAGTAACTACGTTTACTTCTCTTGTCTCTCTTTCCAGATTTCTTCCATCTGTGTGTTATCCTTCCTTACCACCATTATCCATTTTATTCATTTGTTACTTATGGGTAAGAATGCAAAATCAAATGCTTTTATTCTGCCAGAAATACTTTCACTTATACCTTCGTGTAAAGTCCCCAGGTTAGTTTCGTTTTGCAATATACTAATTTTCACAATGCGCACCCAATTTTTACCTATAGAATTCGTAAAAAGGTATTTTCACAGGATATAATGTTTGGCCAAGTATCAAACCTTTCCAAAGTTGGAAAATTGGCATATAATGTGTTGCCAAAAAGTCAGGAAAATCAGGTAAATACAATGAAAAAAAGTTAATTGTCTTGTTATTCGAGGGACCATTATATAAATGTTGACTCGAAAATTTACCTTAGCTATAACTGAAACTATTAAATTTTGATTTGAAAACCTTGATAGACGATCTATGGTAATACTAAGTAAGGCTGACACACCTCGCAAATTTGCATTTCCCTCAGCAAAAATTGGACAGTTAGTTCGAGTGAAATTGAGGTTGAAAAGAGATTTCATTTTATCGATTTTTTTGACTATAGTATAGTCACATGTAAGGATATCCGGACCATTGAACTTTGTTGTAGGCCGTTTTAGTCGACTTGAAATTCAATGTAGTACTGTTTAATTTCATAGTTTGAGTAATTTAGTGTAACTTAACCTAGTTTCCTTTGAGAGTTTTTATTTGTACACTGGGTACCGCATGATCATGGCGCATCAATGCGATGCTCATTCTCATTCTCATTCTGTTATGTCGTTACACACATACGAACGAAGGCTAATTTAATTAAAAAATGGGAGCCGATTGAATGGAAATAGATGTGCGGTTTCCACTGTATAAATGGAGGATAGGACGGCTGGATGAGGAAAAGGAGGAGGGCCCCCCAAAAAGTTATTGGCTAATATAATCAAAACTGATTGAAGAAATAGTTACCTTTTATTTATGTTATAAATATATGTATATCCATGAACTACAATCTACAGGACTATTCACAAGGTTGGACCATGGATTGTTTGAGGTCTGACCTCATATATTCAGAATTAGTTGAATATCATAGTTATTAATGTTTCGGATGTTCAACTTACTAAATTACATTCTTGTTAGAAACGAAATATAATTATTATCGTTTACAAGCAGGGTTGTTAAAAATCATGATTATTATTTTTAATAAAAAAAATCCGATTTTCTTTAGTTGAATCCGATTTTTTTTATTTAAATCAGAGTTTGGAATTTAATTTTTTTTGCAATATATATCACACTGGCGTATATTATTGGCTAATAGATTAATTACATAGATAATGACTCATTATCATTGTAATTTGACTCATTATCTATGTATTTCTTTTCATTTTGCAAAAAACAATAGACATAAAAAATCTGATTTAAATCAATGATTTAAATCTAACAACCCTGTTTACAAAATAACATGATGTATAAGTATACTACTTGTATCATTGTCGAAAAGGATGAAACAAGGTACAAAAAATAATTACACACAGTACACAGTGATTAAACTTCTAGTTCGGTTTGAATTTCTTAATTTTGCGTGATTCGTCTTGCTCCTTTCAAGCGAGTTCAAGTTCTTCGTTGTATTTCGATAATGTGCAATTGCATATTGTGAAAAATTAACTTCTTAAGGATATCCCATCTGAAGGTCGAACAACTGGGACATTAAGTCTGCCATATCTCCTCATGTTCAGATTTAAAGTGAATAAGACATAATTTACTAATATACTACGTGACTGTTCAGTAAGTAGCCCTTCGTACAATGTGGAGTCGAATTCAATTAAGGTATAAACCGTCCATATCTTGGTCACTGCATTAAGAACTGGCTGTGATGGCCATTTCAGTGATCCCCGATCAACTAATTCAAAAAGTGTATAGACGGATTGAACATCATGAAACTCGATAACCTTGTCTTCCGTTAGTTCTGTAAGGCAATCGCAACATTTCATTTTGGAACGCTTAAAAATAGAGTGAACTGCATATCCCCCAATAAAATCCAGAGATTGAAGAATGGGAAGAGGTGCTTCTACTGTACGTATCTTCTTCGATGATAGACAGAAACATATCTATATTAACATTTGAATCATCACCTTAGACTGCTGAAGGGAATGTATCAAGAAATTATTTAGTGAGAGGCTATTGAATTAAGATTGTTTCGAAAAGAGTTTTAATAGCTAGAGAGTTTGAGACGTCGTTCACTTTCATAAATTTGACAAGCTTTGACTTGGTACTGTGCACCTGATAGCATCCCATAAAGCCAAAAATGATGTTAAATGGAATCATTCTGCATAAAAGCACTGAGAATGTAATCGAATCCACAATCTTGGGCTAAATAATTGACGATTTAGGGAGACAATAACGTTACAGCTGTGGTGGAAACTAGTAAAATTTTGTGGAGTTAGCTTTCCATATTTTCCAGGGAGTTCTTTCCAATGTGAGAGCCAGTCTGCAATACGAGCAAGAAATGTGAACCTCGAGTCGTTGTAAATCAAAGGAAGTGATACATCATTTCGGAAACGTTTTTGCTTTGGTAGGTGTATTTACATTGAATACTTTCCAAACACTGCAAATGATTTTAATAAAATCGTGTGTTTGAGATTTGTAAGTTTCTCGAATCGAATTTTGTATTTGAAGAGCGGCAGCAGTTAGGTCATTAAATATCTTTAAGGCAAGGTGAACATTCTGACGTTCAAGCTTTGTGGGCCAGCATGCTTTTGCAGTTAACTTCGGTGCTTGTTTCACTGAGTTGTATTGTTCAGATTTGAATAATAGTCTGACATCTTCCAAAGAAGCTTTGTTTGTAATAGAAAAGTCGTCAAAAGAAGGAAAAGTGAAAGTTTTATTGTAATCCGTTTGATTTAGCCAATTGTTTAGGATAGTTTTTAAAATGTGAACAAAATCAAAAAGCAGGAATAAACTTCTATAAGAATCAACGGGATGGGGTATGTAATGTTCAAGTTGTAATTTTGATGAGAATAACTATAAGAGACCAACGTTTATAGGATGATTATCAGTTATGATAGCCACAACAGATAGACCACATTACTCGATATCAGATATTACCTTCTTCGTGATAGGAAATATTTTGACGCACTAGTTTGCGAACAAGGGAGAAGTCGGACAATTGTAGACCATTTTGTAAATAGACTTGAAATCATAAGACTAGTATGTTTCTCGATGCTTTGTTGGGATTATTCGACAATCCTATAATTTTTCCATCTTTCAAATGAATCTCATCCATGTGAAGAGAAACATAGCGTGCTGGTGATTAAATCCGGTTGTTAAATTTCTAAGGTAGGAAATATAATCATTTTCTAAACCAATGTTTTCTTGGAGACGTCGGAGAGTTGAGTGATGTGGTAGAGAAATGCATTCAAGCGATTGTAAATATCGATAAGCAGCAGGAGATATAAGTTCGCATTTGATGATAGTATGGTAGTTACTATTATATTATACTTTCTATGGGTTTTCGGACAAAGAACATTTTCAAGCTGAGAAATGGATGAATTGTAAACAAGAAAGTAAATCTGAATTACTACTAGTTATCGCATCTTCACTTAATTTAGAAATTGATTCTGAGAGTTGAGTAGAAGCAGCTTTAACAGCCATTTCAATGCAATCGATAGAATACTTTGAAATTTCTTCATTAAGCACAGATATTTGATGAACATCATCTATTTTTCTTTATAGAAATAGGTATTTGAATATTGTGATGAAAAGCTTTCAGATTCAAGTGAAAATCTATTTTCAAGTAAGATTTGATTTGTAATTGGTCTTGAGATAGAGACGGGTGTAATATGTGCAAGGTAGAAGGAATTGAATACCAGAGAAGCCAGTGATTTGAAATATTAGTTTTCTCCAATTTGTACTCAAGCTCAGCGAAAGTATTAACACAAATTATTATTTTTTTCTTTTTTACATTGGAGGGCACTTTCTTCTAAAAGCTTTCTTAGTTGGATACTCTCCTTCAAATTAAAGTCGAGACGCTTTGGCTTTTCAACAGTTTTTTGAAGATACGAGAGACAATTGGGTTGTATCGTGGGAGTAGCACCATCAACAAGTCCGGGTCTTCGATATGCCTTTTAAAAGAAGAGCTAGTATACTACAGTGGAAAGAGCTAGCAGTAGTACAGTGCCCCGATACGCGCATGCCCCGATATGCGGGGTTCTACTGTATATACTTATTAGTGAGGCCACTTAATTAATGAATAGGAAATTAGGAATATAAACTAGGGTGCGACCCGTAAAGCCCATGGCCCGTGGCCCGCTATCAAAGCCCGCGGCCCGCGGCCCGCTTATTTATTTTGCCAGCCCGCGATTTAGGAAATTTGTTTATTTTTTAGCACCGTTGGATGAATTCGTAAATATATTCAATAAGAATTGTGAATTCATATAAATTTCCGCGTTATAAGAGGCGGGAAATTGTATACGCAAATAGTATACGTGTATAATAAAATTTTAATATAGGCAACACTTAGATAGTTTGGTTAATTATTTCCTTTTTCTTTCTATTAATGGTGGAAGATAGTAGCTTTAGTACATCTAGACCAGGGGTTTATCTAGGTTTTTGTGGCTGGCACTTTATTATGGAGGTAGAAATTTTCCGGCACTCTAAAGGTATTAGCTACACTACATAATTAGTATAATTCATTGATGCGGCATTATTCAGGGAGGTAAATTGCTACGTTGCACAAACAGTTATTTATCCATGGATTTCTGGACCAGAAAATCTGGCCATACACCCGGGAACTAATTAGGTGCCAACCCGGCACCTAGATTAAATCGCAAATCACGAACATTTTGACCACAACTGATGCCTGGCTGGAACCTTAAAGTTCCGGCCAGGTACCTAGATAAACCCCTGATCTAGACTTTTATATTTATTTGTTATTGAAAAATTAACAATTGATCTTTTTGACACTTTTCGGCCCGTTTTGGGCCCGCGGCCTGTAGAAAAAGGCCCGCAGCCCGTGATTTACAATAAAGCCCGTACGGGTCGCACCCTAGAATATAAACAAATATTGATAGATAAGTTTCAAATCAGTAGGAACATTCTAACTTTTGCAATGGGTTGGTAAATGTATTTGAGAGTACCAAGAACATAGTTATAATTTAAGCTATATGGAAACCGTTAAAATGCGATGGAGTCAGGGCCGGATTACCCAATAAGCTAACTAAGCTATAGCTTGGGGCCTCGCCAAGTTTGGGGCCTCCACAGCCTCACAATTTGGGGCCACAATTGTTGTCAATGCCATCGGAGTAGGGGGGCCTTGCTGCCATGGCACCCTCACTTTATAGGAGCCTCCGATGGTATTGGCATTCGAGACTGAAACATATGAAAAATGAATTGAGAACAACAACGCTACAAGGAAAACTATCTTCCCTGAGCATCATGTGTATTGAAAGTGACAAATTGCGGCAATTAACTTTCAATGACATCAAAGAAGAATTTACTCGCCAAAAGGTTCGTTAAAAAAAACCTTGCACCAACATGCAAGGTCTTAAGTAACTGTATTGCTGTCCGAGCCCACTTAATTGATACTGTATAACCTGTACATATTATTGCTTTCATAAGTAGGGGCGACTGGGCGTTACTAACTTGTACTTAGGAAGAGGTGTTAATACTCTCTTTTCAGTGCTTAGCCTCCATTTTCTATAGTATTCGCCTCTTTTTACTGTGCCGACTATACTATAGTATAGTGGCCCAGTATTGAAATCACTGCCTTTATTATTATTATTTTTATTTCTCCGTAGCCGGTGCCCTGGCCACACCTGTATACATTATGGGCTGAAATTTGGCATGTAGTTGCGAAGTGACCGTCTAATTTGCACCTGGGGTTACAATTTTTGATCAAATAATTTTAACACCTATTTCAACTAATTATGGCTCATAGCATTAAATAATTAATAGTGAGCTTCATAAAATTTACATATTTGGATAGAGAATTAAATTCTACACCTTTTCACAGTGCACGAATTTTCAAATTGGGCTTAGATTGTGCCACAATTGAGTTTAAAATTTCCTTTGTTTACTCGCACTTCAATCTCAGTAAAATTGTTGAATCTAATTCCATTGTTTCAACTTGTAATAATTATATTGATTTCACTTGTTAAATCTTAACCCTATTGTTTCAACTTGCGATAAATATATTGATTCAACCGTGACCTTCGATATAAAAGGCCTGAGTGCTGAGCAAAAATCAGTGTACCATGGATTACTTAAAGTGCATTTTTTTATTCACCCATAACATTAATAATCAAAATAACAATGACTATCAACAGATAAATCTTTGTTTTTAATTAATTAATATGTGACATAGTTAGTTTAGGTTCACAATCCGTTCTTATTATATTTGGTTATTAGTTCTTCAAAGAATTACTTGGATGTGTACGAATATTATTCCTTTACTTTTTCTATTTCATTACTAATTTAGCTAATAGATATATTATAAAAACACTTAGATGCCTAACACTTGCTCAGCACCTGGTTGCCGGAGTAATTATTCTGGGGAGCCATATACACCACTTTTCAAATTACCATCGAATCCTCAAGACGTTAGAGAAAAATGGCTACACGCTCTGCACAGGGAGGATATTGAAGATTTGAAGAACATATTCGTCTGTTCTAAACATTTTGCTGCCCAGGATTTAATTACTGAAGTGGATATGCCTCAACCTGATGGTTCAATACAGAAGATTCCTCGTCGACCCATTCTACGTGAGAATGCTATACCTTGCCTTCTACCCAATTGTCCCAAGTATCTAAGCACAAAACCACAGTCCGCTAAGCCTGAACGTTTAAATCGTCAGAAGATTGAGAGTAACTTGTTCTTTCAAGCCTTAGAACAGAGCATTGATATCCATACCGCTGAAGATGATAAGTTCGGTGTCAGATCGTTAGCGGAACTAAAACATAAGCTCACGGATTTTGATCTACCGCCTTCTTGGGTTAAATGGTATTCAGAGGACACTTGTATAAACTTAATACAACTATCGAAAGACAAACAAATATCTATTCCAGGATATATTACAATTAATGACTCCTTAACACCAATAGGCTTATATCAAACCATTCAAATTCCTCTCTCAATCCACCATCTCAGCGATATTAGAGAAATCGATAAAATCATTAGTGATGTTTCACTATATACTAAGGATTGTGTTGAAAAAAGTATTAAGGAAGCTACTGCTAACATCGGAAGTGCAATTTCGAATATAGAAACTTCAAACGATACATTAGAGAAATATTCAGAATTGTTACCCCAGCTAAAGTTTTTACTGTGCCAACTTGAGAATACTCTTATTCCTAAAAGTCGAGGAAGGTACAATGTAATTACAATGGTGCTAGCTCTAAAATCCCATTTGATTTCTTCTACTTGCTACAACTACTTACAGTCCTTAAATTGTTTAATTTTCCCTCACCCAGCAACCCTACGTAATCTTTATGGCACTATAGGCTTGGAGTGTGAGCTGAAAACTTATCTGATGGCTTCTACTGCTAAATTTAATAACCAAGAAAGGAATGTTACACTACATTTAGATGAAATACATGTAAAATCAGAGTTCTCTTACACAGGGGGGAGAATACTCGGCTCTTCATCTAACCGTACAGAAGCAGCCAATACTGTTCTTGCATTCATGATATCAAGTCTATGCAAAAAATGGTCTACAGTTGTACGACTTTTACCTTGCGCAAAATCTTCTGCTGCTCAAATATTACCCATTTTCCTCGAAGTAATAAAAGATATTGAAAGTTGTAATTTTCAAGTTCAAGTTGTTTGTACAGATAACTACCCTCTCAACGTGAGTCTGTTTAAATTACTATCTCCTACCACTATTCTGGAAACCTGTGTTCCTCATCCATTACAGCCCTGTAGACCACTTTATCTTATTTTCGACTTTGTTCACATCATCAAAACAATAAGAAATAATTGGATAAATCAAATCGATTCCAATCACACATTTAGCTGTCCTTCATTCTTATCTTGCGACCTCCCCTTATGTGCAGCATTTCAGGATCTTCGAAACCTTTTTATACTTGAGCAAAATTCTGTCGCTAAAACAGCCCACCGCTTAACAGCTAAATCTTGTTGGCCCTCTAGTCTCGAAAGACAAAATGTCAATTTAGCACTTCGGGTATTTGACGATTCAACCGCTGCAGCTTTACCTGTCCATGCTGCGAAATATAATGAAATTTCAGAAACAGCTAAGTTCATTAACCTAATTTCTAAGGTATGGAAAATTTTCAACGTTGGTACACCTAATAAAGGCCTCCGTCTAAATGACGAGTTTTCAATGCCTCTACTGAATAATGACAAACGGTTTCAATTTCTTTCAGATGTGGTGAGATGGCTTAATGAGTGGAAAATTTTGCCCAATAAGCGCGGAAAACTCACTGCCCAAACTTTTACCAGTTTTCGGCACTCGTGTATTGTCCTTGAAGAGATAGTCAATCATCTTACCAAAAATTGTGGCTTTACATATGTTCTAAGTGTGTTTCTCCAGAATGAACCAATCGAACATCGCTTTGGTATATACCGAATGATGAGTGGTGCCCAATACAACGTAACAGTTTGTCAGATTTTGCAAAGTGAAAGACTGATAAAGATTTCTACAATTCTCAAGTTATTCTCTTCGAATACAATGGGTGGGGGCTCAGTCTCATTAAAAGATTTTTTAAAATCATTCTCAATATCCGAAGAATCTAGCGATGCCGACCTATTCGATTTGGATCCCTATATCAGAATGTTAGATGAAGAAGAACCACCAATCGCACTCGATACCTCTCTCCTTCAATCTCTAGCCTTTATCGCCGGTTATTGTGTTCATTCCGTATTCAAGAGTAGTTTATATTCCAAGCGAGCTAGTAGTACTCACTCCTCTAGCTTGGATATCAATGAGAAAGTAAGTAGCGTCTGTTCCCAATGTTTGAACAGCCTTATTGAAGAAGACACTTTTGATCTAGACGTAACTGATCCTGTCTATGGCTTAATATTATCGAATGACAGAGGAGGCCTTAAGTATCATTCAGTTCCTGTACTTGAAGCGGTTGTAAAGCTGTGGAAACTGGAAAGTATACTCGAGGATCGAAATGGATCCGAGTCTCTTCAGTCTATTTCTAACAGGTCCATCTCGACAGATCTTAGTTTCCTTAACATTAAATCTCATCGAGAGGGATGAGACCGAGTTTTGGAGAAATAAGTGCCCTACTTGCAGCACGATAGGATGGAATATATTAAAGAAGATTATTTTTTCCGCGACCAACTGCATGCTAGCAAATAAAGTAAAGAATATGAATTCATTGAAAAGGACTATGACTGATAGCTCGAATATATCTCGTAAATACAATAAAATAAAATCAAAATAATCAGATTTATGTGTTAGTATTCTCTTTATTGTACTAGCAATAGCAATCCAGTTTTATTATTGTTGTTCTTGTGTGATATTATAAAAATCAACACATCTGTATCCAATTTAATCAATAGATTCTTAAATAGTATAGCATTTCATATGCAAATGTATGCACTTTAAGTAATCCATGGTCCAAGTGAGCACTCAGGCCTTTTATATCGAAGGTCACGATTCAACTTATAAATTCCAGCTGGCTTCTATTTAATTGTAGTATTACTATACAATGGATTAAATAAAATAAAATAATATATGGAATTTGTTGACTCTACTCAACTCACCGTGGATAACATTGCTAAAATAAATAACTAATAATATAATATATTATCAATACAAAATGAATGAATGGCAATAAACTCAAGATGGTTTATGATAGAAACAAACTTCAAATTCAACAATCGTTCCTTGTGACTCCGACCACTTAACAAATGGTTCTTCACACCTTGGGCGTTGATGACTTGGCGAAAAAAATCCAAAATTGCAGCCTGCGCCGACAGCATGTTCCTTTGGAGGCACTATCAATAAACCACCAACAAAATATAGTGCCACCAAAGGAACATGCGTCGGCACAGCCTGAAATTTTGGATTTTTTAAGCGAATTTACTATCATTGGTTCCTCTCACCGGGATTTTATTAAACCCCAATAAAACTCATTGGGTAGGGCCTCCGACACTCATTTAGCTTAGGGGCCTCAACATACCTTAGTCCGGCTCTGGATGGAGTAGATAAGAATGTCAAACGTAATACTAATAATGTGCACCCAGTCCTCAGGAAGTAGACCTTCACATGTATAGATAATTTCCCAAAGTTCGGAAATGCTTAGCAGAAAGGAAGACTTGATTTAGAGAATAACAATCATCTCTATGGAGAAACTTTCTCCACTCATCCTTTTTGTTCCAGAGAAGATTCTTCTCCCAATTTGTAATATAGGAATGGGTTCTTCGCCATCATAACCGCTACGACGTTAGGAGCTGAAAATCTAGCTGAAGTAACTCTATAAATTATCAAACTACATATAGTATCTTTGACGGACAATTCGTCGACAGACAATTCGTCGCCGAACAATTGGTCGCGGACAATTCGTCGCCGAACAATTGGTCGCGGACAATTCGTCGCCGGACAATTCGTCGCATGGACAATTCCTCGTATAGAAAATTAGTCTCAAAGATGTTGTTGCAGAACATAACCACGAATGAGGTGTGAACGATAAATTATTTATTTTCCCACTCCAGAAATTTGACGTTCTCTCCTGATCGTTATATGGTTTCTAGTCTAAGCTGTACAACATAATATCAAAATTGAGTATATTAAGGTTAAATTACGGCAGATTCATGTAAAAAAACACATAAATTTCGTTTTGAAGTAAGATGTTTAATTTTCACATATATAATAGAAGACATTATAGCTATATCGAAACTGAAAACGAAATCGAATTATTTTGAATAAATTCGATTTTATGGGGCGTGCAGTTTTATGGTAATACAAAAGTCCCATAGGGGGATTTCTTCAGACTCCACCTGATAAGTGTGTCGATCTCAAGATCATTATTAGCTAAAGACATATTATGTGCGATATATCACATAGATCATCGTTATATGCTGTAGGTGACTGGTTTAGAATTTTGATTTGACCTAAATAAAAAAAGTTGCGACCTTTTGAACTAAAGAAATCATTAAAAAGGTCATGTTTTTTATGAGATATTTGATAAAATGTTTGAAAAATAATTTCAGAGTCATAATTCAAAAATGTAAACCGACTACCAACTCCGTACGCTTATAATCTTTCAATATTGATTCTGATAACAAACATTGATGGCCGCATTACCAAATTACACTATAATATCGACCACCACTTTTTGAAATCGCCCTATGGGAGATTTGTATTAGCCAAATATTGAAACCGACAAAAAATAAAAAGTATAATATATTGAGACATTTTCTTTTTTGTTTATTGCTTTGTATCGTACCTTGATCTATTTCTAACAATTACAGATTAATACAAGAGATTTCATTCCCGTGGGGTAATTTAACCTTAATAGTCAATAGTAATTACGTAATTACAAAAATCATATTTACAAGATTCTAATGGCTACTTCCTTAACTTCTTTTTCGATTGAGAGGATTACGAGTGAAAAGAAGAAAGATAATGCAACTATACAAGGTTTTATTTATACTTTAAATAGGAAATTTCACGATATTGAATTCTGGGTCTGTGAAAAACGCGGGATCTGTAAAGCGAGGTTACAAACAAATAAAAATCAATTAGTCAAATCTACAGATCCTTCCACAATACCTAGTGAACACTCCCATAGTTCCGATGTAATTAGGGTCGATATACTAAAAGGGTATACAAACCTCAAAGGCATTGCTCGAAATTCTGATTCAAGTACACGGACTCTTCTTGCTAATTCAGTGGAAGGAATGACTGCAGAATGTATTAACAAGTTGCCTAAACTTGATTCTGTTAAGAGACTATTAGAAGGTGTAAGAGAGGAGAAGAAGAATACTATGGTAATCCAAGTTCTTGTGCTGAAATAATAATTCCTCACAGATATAAATTCACACTCAATGGTAACAGCTTCCTACTGTTTGATTCTGGAGAAGGTGATATGTATAGAATGATGCTCTTTGGAACTACAAAGTTTTTATCGATACTTAAAGAAAGTAATAACTGGTACTGTGATGGTACATTTAAAGTGGTTCCAAAAGATTTTTTCCAACTCTACACTATCCATGTACAAAGAGATGCATATATATTCCCTTGTGTGTATGCCTTGTTACAGGCTAAGACTGAAGTCACTTACGAAAGATGCTCTCTAAACTACTCCAGCTAGAACCAGAATTAAATCCCACATCTATAATAGTGGATTTTGAAAAGGCCGCGATTAATGCTTTGGAAAATTTGTTCATTTCCTGTGTTTATGGATTTTTCTTCCACTTATCTCAAAACATTACCGGAGAATTCAAGCTGATGGATTAGCTACCGCGCGTATCAACAAGATGCTGATTTAGCTTTGAAGCTGAAGATGCTGCCCTACCTGGCTTTCGTACCCGAGATCGATGTAATTGATTGTTTTAGTATTTTGATGGAAGAATATCCCCAATCTGGGATGACGGTAGCGAAATATTTTGAAGACAACTATATTGGAAAACAACTCCCAAATGGTTCTCGCAGGACGCCACTATTTCCCATAAGAATGTGGAACATGCATCCAAGAGTGATGGATCAAATGCCTAGAACAAATAATAGTGTAGAAGGCTGGCATAATGCATTTAGACATGGCATTGGTCATCCACACCCAAGTTTTGTCAAACTCTTAAGTTTTTTGCAAAAAGAGCAATCGCTTCAGGATGCAATTTATGCAAAGTGGGAAGGAGGAACTATAAAGAAACGTTCGAAATTGAGTGATGAACGTGAAAAAAGAATCTATAATATCGTTAGCAAATATGATAATCGCGAAACCTTGGAATATCTTCGAGGGTTAGCATATAACTAGCGCGCTTCGCTTGCTAGGTCGCTTCGCGGCAGAACACAACCAAGTACCAACCGCTTCGCGGTTGGTGTGTGGTTTATATACTCCTAATATTGATTATTAAGCGTGAATAAGCCTAAATAGTAGAATTTAAAAATGTGAAATTTAGTGATTACGTCATCATACGATAATGAGTAAGCATATTGGTGATCTGGTGTGACCAACGTGTCCGCATGATTAATGTACATTTTCTATTAAATTTTCAGATTTTTATCTTTTACAGGGCGCGAATTAAGTGCGTTAAATCAATTTTCAGGGTTCTCGAAATGTGACAATGACGTCATAATTTGTCGAAGTATGAGAAATTTTGAGACGGAAAGCTCAACTTGTTTACGGGTGCCAAAATGTTCCCCTATATGCCAAAAATCATTCTGGAAACCGTCCACTTTCTTCAATCAACTCGGAACATACAAACAAATATATACAGTCAGGTCTGCTTATTATGAACAAGATTTCGTCTGCTTAATATGAAGATTTTTTATTATGAACAAACCCTACGGTCCCAATTTAACAACTTACATAGGGTTTGTATTAAGTTGAGTTCGCTTATTATGAAGTCTCTCTATTATGAACACAATTTTTGGTCCCTTGAATGTTCATAATAAAAGAACCTGACTGTATATATATACACCCAGGCTTGTGTTTTAATAGTATAGATATGGAATTTTGATTATAGCATAGATGACTCAAGTATAAGGATAGACCATTGAATAACCATGGATGAGCTCAAAGGCCATCCTACTGCATTGGATAAAATACAATGCCATGACTCTTTCATTGCATTAAGTCAACTAATGACAGTAAATTACAAAACAACAAATATATAACTGATCTAAGTTCAGTCTTTCTTAAATTTCTTAGCCTTTCGAGAGTTGTCTCCACGTAAACTAACTTGAGAATTATAATCTTTAACCTTATTGGAGATCAGGCAGTTCGCGATTACACCAAACATTTTCTGCAATATATGCCAATAAATCATGTTACATGAAGAACAAGTATCACCCCAAGTTTCACTGCAATTGTTTTCTATATACTCTATAGCTAGAGAAACTAATATCTGTTTTGAAGGTCCCTGAACTAGTTCTTTCATTAGCGAGATGTCATTATCAATTCCGAAGAAAATTTTCCATAAAATAACAACTGCTCCCAAGATAGTATCTGATGGCCACTTAAGTGATCCTCTGTCCACAATTTCCAAATATGCGAACCTTGAATCTTTGGGCAAATCGATCATGAATTCTTTGTCGGTGGTGAGGTAATCGAGACAGATAGGGCATTTATTTGATCGTTTGTAAAATTGATGCACAACAAAACCAGTCATGAAGGCTAAAGCTTGCAGAGTTTGGGTGTCATAATCTATCGCTTCTAAATTTGCGAGTTGGTTCATTATCCGTTCTTTTGTTTGAAGTGATATAACTGAAGAGTTCGGGTCATCTACTGAAAAATTTGAGAATCGCTTAATAAAATCTTGAACAGAAATTTGTTCTGCACTTAATTGGTACAATTTAAGCATACTAGATACTTTCAGTCGCCGCTCAGACTCTAGTATTTGACAATATGATATATGATAATTGGCTACAGACATTTGTCTGTACAGTCCAAAATGGTGCTCTAACGCATTATTCTGTAAAAAGGAGGTCAAAACATATGAAAAACCACAGTTGTTAGTTAAATGACGAACTAAAGTGGCAATGCTATGCACGTGTGCCTTACTAGTGAATGTCTGGCGGGTGAGTGACGCTTTGTTTTCTTTTGTTGTTGCTTCCCAGGTTTCAATCCAAACTACAATACGCTCTAGGAAAGAAAAGCGTGGATCGTCTCGTACTAGGGGTTTTGAAAATTCGTCTCTCAAACGTGTTCCTTTCTGTGGTGTACTGATATTAAATATTTTCCAGATTTTTAAAATGATAGATATAAATTCGGCTGTTTGTGTTTTGAATGCATTATCTCGCGAATCATTCTGAATTTGCAGGCCAGCAATAGTTGATTCATGAAATATCTTGAGTGCGAGTTTTACGTTCTGTCGTTCCATGCTCGAAGGCCAGCACGATTTAGCTGTCAGATGGTGTGCAATTTTGGCGAAAGAGTGCTGTTCTTGCTTGTAGAGTAATCTCACATCTTCAAAACAAGCATTGTACTGGTTAAGAGGATATTTGATGGAGTCAGTGGAAATATCATCAATAGAGGGAAAAAGGAATGTGTGGTTATAATCTTTGGTGTTTAGCCAATTGTTCCGAATACATTTCAATATGTGAACCGCATCAAATAACAGGAAAATGTTCCTGGTAATGTCAACTGGATGAGGAACAATGGAAGTAAGAGTCTTTTGATCAGAGGAAAACTTCTTAAAAATGTTAACATTTTGAGGGTAGTTATCAGAACAAATTACCTGAACGAATAGCCCGCATTTTTCGATTTCACAAATAACAGATTTTATGGACATATGTAAATCTGATGCATTGGCATAGGCGTCGTTGCAGGGGGGGCGGGGGGGGCCTGCCCCCCCCGAAAAAATGTCGGGGGGGGCAGCATAGGTCTCGCCCCCCCCAGATTTCGCATACCTGCCAACCTATTTGAGTCATGTCCCTGTACAGGGCTCCAATTTTCCCCTGTACATTGGCCAAAATCCATGTACACACCCCCAAAAATCTCTCGCTCGCTCGTCCAAGGAATTATTATTCACTTACATTGCTAAATTAGTACTGGGAAAGGAGAAAGCATTTAATTATATATTGTACAGGGAATCCCTGAACGCTTGAATATATATATATATATATAAACCAGTTGTGCCTTTATGTGGCCAATGCAGAATGCACGGCAGAATATACTCCCATCACTGTAGACATTTTAGGCATTATTTGAAACATAATTAGTAAATTAAAAATCGCCAAAAAAATGTTTAAATCCCTGTACTGTACAGGGAATCCCTGTAGGTTTGGCAAGTATGATTTCGTCTCCTCAGCTGGCGTTTCTCTTGAAAATTAGTTGAAACAGTGGAGGATAACAGCATTTAATTTGCCAAAAATTTCAAGTTACATAAAGCTTTCTCAGTAAATTTGCATCTCTCTTACGTTATTTATTTACTATTTATGCGTGATTTTTGCGTATTAATTGCAAAATAAAATAAATGTCATATAAATGTTCTCTGGCTGCCCCCCCCAGATTTTCAGAAAAATTGGAAAGTTCGACGCCTATGTGCATTGGTAGAGGACAGAGGGAATAGGCGAACAATGGTTGACCATTTCTTGTGGAGACTAGAAACCATTATTGCTAAAACCGTCTTAATTGGATCTTCTGTGTCAAGTGTCGGTGCAATGATATTACCCCCCTTATACGCAATCTCTTACTTGACATGAACTTCATCAATTTGAACGATGACGTTCTTTTGCTGGAGTGAGAAGTCTTTTGTTGCATTTTTTAGAAAAACAAAGTATTCGCTCTCTAACCCAATAGGATGGTACAGCCTCTGTAACGTGTGGAAATGTGGGAGTGATAAACAGTCAAGAGATTGCAAGTAGTTATAACAGGAGTGGGAGTAGATATGAGCCTTGAGCGACAAAACCTAAAAATACAAAATTGTATAAATTCACAAATATATAAGGAGCTTGTTGTTGAAATATATAAGTACGTACCTGTGTAATAATGTTGTATCTGCGCCTATTTTTTGGAACCATGATATTCTCAACCTGGCCTAAAATGAAGTGAAGTCGAGGGAGGTATGTAGATATCACATTATCTTCTTTATTCAGTTTTAGATCTTTTGCGGTACACTCCTCTATTTCATCAATTGCATCAATGATATGTACTTTAGCTGAATTAACATGATGACATATAGAATCAGTCTCAGAACCAGTCTTTATAAATGAGCTACGTACAATTTCACTAAAAAGAGCTTCAACTTGGCGTATATCATTTAGCGCATTCAGGGAGAGAGAAATCGGTTCGTCTTCGTAAAAGCGTTGGTAATTAAATCAGAATTAACAGATAGACTGGCTTCAATTGATATCCTTGATTTTTCTAACCGTGGGAGTAAAAAATGAATTGAACTATCACTCGAATACCAAATAACCCAGTTCTGAAGAGATATCAAATTGAGCTTTTGCTTCAATGCATCAAGAGTTGCAATACAATACTTCTCCTCATCAGCTTTGAATGATTGTTGACTTTCCTTCATCACCTGAGTAAAGAAATGCTCTTCTTTCTCCTCAAACTTCAAACGTTTAATATGTTTAGATCCTACGGGTGCTGAAAGATATGTGGGACATCCTGGCAAGAAACATGGAACGGCATCATTGCGAAGGACTGGCACTTTATGAGGGAATTCTTGAAGGGATGCGTTTGGACCTGATGGCACCGAGTATGTCCGTGAGATGTCTTCATCGCGGAAATGTTTTTCACAAACAAAAGTGTTAATATGGATATCTACTAAGTGTAACGCTGTTATCCACTTAGATCTGACTTCTGGCTCCACAGGTAGTTTAAACACGGTTACATAACCATCAGTAGAACTGTAGTTTCCTTTACAGCCAGGCGCAGAACATTTGTTGGGCATAATTTGCTAATTAATTGAATATTAAAGATTATAGTAAAGTGAATTATCATGAAATAAATCGAAAATATATATTATTGTAGACTACTTAATAAATTAAGGATACATATCACAAGAAATAATAGTGAGACAGCCATATTTTTGAATTAAACTCTTATAAACTGATAGTTGAATGTGACTTTTACAACAAAAAATTATATTGTGGTTGGGTAATAAAATGGCCTTCCCACTCATCCTTGGTGAGTTTTCATTTGTAATGGTATATCCTTATACTTGAGTCATCTATGATTATAGCTATTTAACTAATTTACATTATATACTTTCCCTTTATTTATCTTAATTGTTTTCCTTCCTCGTACCCATATTAACCACTTCATTCATTAAAAATAATAATAAGGTATGTATGTGCGCTTTATATCTAACAAAATCTTTGAGACTAATTTTCTATGCGACGAATTGTCCGGCGACGAATTGTCCGCCATTCATATAGTATAAAGTTAAAGCGTGAACGGTTAAAGTCAATTTGGAGGATTTATATACTAAATTAATTAATTGATAAGTGGTAGATTATATAGAATGAAATTGTAGTATTTACTCGTACTAAACTTAGGTCTTATACTTTTAATAATTTATTTGGATTATGGTTCATTAAAAATTATATAACCTACAGTACATGATACAGTAGAACCTCGTTAATATGTTAATATGAACACATAGGGACCGTGAAAATTTGTTCACCTTATCCGAAATTAGTATTAACTGGTGTCATTTGTATTGAAAATCCTTTGGTCCCAAAATTGTGTTCATACTAACCAGAAATTCATATCGTTAGACCGAAATAGTACATTAGCATCACCAGACAGACCCCCCACAGTATAAGTACAGGTTTTCACATAGCACTTGTATTCTACATATATTTAAGTTCATTAGCTAGTAGTAATTACATGCCAACAATATTTCTGCTATTCTCAATTAGACATCATTTTTGAAGATAATTGCACGCACTTTCGTATCTGTATATTCACGCCCACCGGATCGCCAATTAAATATGTTCATACTAACAGGTTCTACTGTACTAGCTAAAGTCTATATTAGTATTCCAATAATTAAATGGTAATGGTTTTACCGCTTGAATCGGACTATTTTGGCTCTCAAATTTGCTAAACTGACCAGACCTCAAACAATCCATGGTTAGGGTGACCAGATGGCTTTGACCGAAAACCTGGACATTTTCCATTTATTGGCCAAAAAACTGGACATTCCTGGACACGTAAAATCCAAAACCTGGACAAATCTAAAACCGCGATAAATCTCATATTATGAGCGTAGGAGTGCCAAAATTCTATATTCCATACTCTGATATATAAGAGTATATAATTTCATGTTAAAATTGTTCACTCAAATTCACGATAAGCCATTGTTTATACTCTATTCTACTTTAGTAATATAGAAAATACACCTCAGTCTATAGGCACTCTCGTTAATATCTAAATCAGGGGACTATCAAAATTTGTCTGTATATTACCTTCCTATTCGTATTACCGTGAGCTAATTGCATATAATTTATAGCCCAATTACTACAATATTACTAAATAATAACTTTAAATATTCTGATATATCATGTGAAGTAAAATGAAAATATAAATACAAATGTTGAAATGAAGTTGACAAATTTCTATGATAAATGAGGAATACAAATGAGACCAACTGTGAATTTTTTTTTGGAGATTGGGAAAATAATATTCTGATATCACTCCAGGATTTATAATACGAAAAATAATGAACAATTAGACATGCAAGATGTAATTTTGAGAATACTAATATGAAACTTGAATTTAGGTTGGGTTATGCTAACTTATGGTTCCATATAAAATGACCAGTCCTCTACAAAATTATCGATAACCGAATATACCGCAATCACATGCAATTAGAATCTTTACATAAAGGAATATAAGACAAAGATTTGTCATATTACTTATATAAAATGACTGGGTGGTAAATAAAATGACAAAAACTGGACAAATCACAAACCTGGACAATTTCTAAATTTTGCCCAAAAAACTGGACAATGGTCACCCTATCCATTGTGTGGTATTCTATTGACTTGTGAATAGTCCTGTACATCGTAGTTCACGGTATAACTCTTTCTAGATATTCTCATAGTTTATTAAGGCCCCTCTTTGGTTAATTTGGTAATTGAGATTAGACTGTTTTCGTATAGTACACAGTAAAGTATTGATACATTGAAAATTTCAAGTGAATCTGAGCTCTACTTTTGCTGTTAATACCAGTTTAGTGCTCGGGAATGTGTGTATCATCATGAAAATGTCAATTTTCAATTGAAAATATATTTACATTTGGTTCAACTATTGCAAATTTGGTCTAAATAGTTTGAAACCAAGTCTAAACTGATGAAGACATATGTAATTCGGGGGGATTTTTCAAACTAACCACTAACATACAAACTTTGTGAGTTATAGCCCTTTGAAGTCACATTTTGACTGCCAATTTTTGCATTATTCGATGTTTTATGTAAATATGCGGTCCAAGTCGAACTTCAAAGATATAGAATTCTGAATTTTTTTATGCTAGAGGTTAGTTTGAAAAATCCCCCCGAATTACATATGTCCTCGTTAGTTTAGACTTGGTTTCAAACAATTTGGACCAAATTTGCAATAGTTGAACCAAAAATAAATGGAATTTTAAATTTACTTTTCACACTATTATGAGGGTATTCCGGTCAATATATAGGACAGCAATCTTTAGGAAAATGGTTTCAATTGTGATTCTAATGGGTTTGCAATATTATATGGATGTGATGGGAAATTTAGTGCTAAGCTCTAGAGTTTATAGTTTTGAAGAAATAAATATGCTAAATCATCAAAAATGGGCACATTTTATGCCCATATATGGTCATTTGGAAGATTTTTGCGAGTTAGGGTCATAAAATGTATTATGGACGAATAGGAAACCGAGTATTGCGAGCATTTTGCACTCAAATATTTCATTATTGGTCGACGGGTTTCTGAGATTCAATGCAGAGATGTGAAAGGACCACCCAATGAGTTGAAAGGTCAGAAAGTTTAAAATGCTAAAGCGTTCACAGTTTTCATCCAAATTGTTTGAAACCAAGTGTAAACGATTGAATATATATTTAATATGGGAATGACCCTTGATCTAAACTTTACAATACAAACTTTCAAAGTTAATGCCCTTTGAAGTCAGACTAGGGACCTTGACAGTCCAAATCTGACTTCAAATGACTATAACTCGGAACTTAATTTTTGGAATGTTGAAAATTTAGGTTTACAACCTAAGTAGATATGCAAATATACTTTTGTATGAATAACAATTATATTGAAAACAAATTGTGGCAGTGCCAGCCTACTAAACTTTCATTCCATTTGAAAAAGTCACCCTCCATGATGTCCTTCACATTCCTGGATCTTATAATGGTCGCTACAGTAAAACTATTAGTCAGATTCACCTGAAATTTTCAATGTGGCTTTACTTTCTGGTGTACTATCCAAAAACAATCGAATCTCAATTTATCTGACCAGCATTGTGTGGCCGTAATATATATTACTCTCAATTTGGCCATATAACAGACATTCCCCAATTTCAAATTGCTCTAGTGAGTTCAATTGTCCTCAGAATTAAGCCAAATTTTCCTATACTATCCTCCCGGGTATTATAACTAATAAAAACGAAATAAACTGAATTATTTAAATAATTCAAAATTAACCCGAGAGGGGCCTTAAGTATGATACATTTAGAAAGAAGTTAATCGTTGAGATTATTTCTTTTAGCAATTAAATTGGGAGGATCGTAAGTATAAGTCGTAAGAAATCTAGGAATATTATATAAATGTTGCAGTCCAAATGCGTTTCAACGCTAAACGCGTTTGGCGCATTTTAGTTAGCCAAACGCGTTTGGCGTGTTTATATACGCCATTCGCGTTTCTAACATTATTTCTTTTTATTTGTTGTTATTTAATTAATGCTAGTTCAACAATACAAATAATTTTGAATTATTTGGAATTATATTTCCCTCTAAGGCGAGGTACATATAGTTCAAGTACATATTGTTCAATTACTTAGTTTGAACGTGAATTGTTTTTAATTCACGATGGTTTTAAATATTTAGTATAAGTCGCGATGGTATTATTTTAGTACACAGATGAAAATTACAGTAAATATTGTAGAACAGATATTTGAATATTAATTAGATACTCTGTTTGAGCCTTGAGCGACAAAACCTAAAAATACAAAATTGTATAAATTCACAAATATATAAGGAGCTTGTTGTTGAAATATATAAGTACGTACCTGTGTAATAATGTTGTATCTGCGCCTATTTTTTGGAACCATGATATTCTCAACCTGGCCTAAAATGAAGTGAAGTCGAGGGAGGTATGTAGATATCACATTATCTTCTTTATTCAGTTTTAGATCTTTTGCGGTACACTCCTCTATTTCATCAATTGCATCAATGATATGTACTTTAGCTGAATTAACATGATGACATATAGAATCAGTCTCAGAACCAGTCTTTATAAATGAGCTACGTACAATTTCACTAAAAAGAGCTTCAACTTGGCGTATATCATTTAGCGCATTCAGGGAGAGAGAAATCGGTTCGTCTTCGTAAAAGCGTTGGTAATTAAATCAGAATTAACAGATAGACTGGCTTCAATTGATATCCTTGATTTTTCTAACCGTGGGAGTAAAAAATGAATTGAACTATCACTCGAATACCAAATAACCCAGTTCTGAAGAGATATCAAATTGAGCTTTTGCTTCAATGCATCAAGAGTTGCAATACAATACTTCTCCTCATCAGCTTTGAATGATTGTTGACTTTCCTTCATCACCTGAGTAAAGAAATGCTCTTCTTTCTCCTCAAACTTCAAACGTTTAATATGTTTAGATCCTACGGGTGCTGAAAGATATGTGGGACATCCTGGCAAGAAACATGGAACGGCATCATTGCGAAGGACTGGCACTTTATGAGGGAATTCTTGAAGGGATGCGTTTGGACCTGATGGCACCGAGTATGTCCGTGAGATGTCTTCATCGCGGAAATGTTTTTCACAAACAAAAGTGTTAATATGGATATCTACTAAGTGTAACGCTGTTATCCACTTAGATCTGACTTCTGGCTCCACAGGTAGTTTAAACACGGTTACATAACCATCAGTAGAACTGTAGTTTCCTTTACAGCCAGGCGCAGAACATTTGTTGGGCATAATTTGCTAATTAATTGAATATTAAAGATTATAGTAAAGTGAATTATCATGAAATAAATCGAAAATATATATTATTGTAGACTACTTAATAAATTAAGGATACATATCACAAGAAATAATAGTGAGACAGCCATATTTTTGAATTAAACTCTTATAAACTGATAGTTGAATGTGACTTTTACAACAAAAAATTATATTGTGGTTGGGTAATAAAATGGCCTTCCCACTCATCCTTGGTGAGTTTTCATTTGTAATGGTATATCCTTATACTTGAGTCATCTATGATTATAGCTATTTAACTAATTTACATTATATACTTTCCCTTTATTTATCTTAATTGTTTTCCTTCCTCGTACCCATATTAACCACTTCATTCATTAAAAATAATAATAAGGTATGTATGTGCGCTTTATATCTAACAAAATCTTTGAGACTAATTTTCTATGCGACGAATTGTCCGGCGACGAATTGTCCGCCATTCATATAGTATAAAGTTAAAGCGTGAACGGTTAAAGTCAATTTGGAGGATTTATATACTAAATTAATTAATTGATAAGTGGTAGATTATATAGAATGAAATTGTAGTATTTACTCGTACTAAACTTAGGTCTTATACTTTTAATAATTTATTTGGATTATGGTTCATTAAAAATTATATAACCTACAGTACATGATACAGTAGAACCTCGTTAATATGTTAATATGAACACATAGGGACCGTGAAAATTTGTTCACCTTATCCGAAATTAGTATTAACTGGTGTCATTTGTATTGAAAATCCTTTGGTCCCAAAATTGTGTTCATACTAACCAGAAATTCATATCGTTAGACCGAAATAGTACATTAGCATCACCAGACAGACCCCCCACAGTATAAGTACAGGTTTTCACATAGCACTTGTATTCTACATATATTTAAGTTCATTAGCTAGTAGTAATTACATGCCAACAATATTTCTGCTATTCTCAATTAGACATCATTTTTGAAGATAATTGCACGCACTTTCGTATCTGTATATTCACGCCCACCGGATCGCCAATTAAATATGTTCATACTAACAGGTTCTACTGTACTAGCTAAAGTCTATATTAGTATTCCAATAATTAAATGGTAATGGTTTTACCGCTTGAATCGGACTATTTTGGCTCTCAAATTTGCTAAACTGACCAGACCTCAAACAATCCATGGTTAGGGTGACCAGATGGCTTTGACCGAAAACCTGGACATTTTCCATTTATTGGCCAAAAAACTGGACATTCCTGGACACGTAAAATCCAAAACCTGGACAAATCTAAAACCGCGATAAATCTCATATTATGAGCGTAGGAGTGCCAAAATTCTATATTCCATACTCTGATATATAAGAGTATATAATTTCATGTTAAAATTGTTCACTCAAATTCACGATAAGCCATTGTTTATACTCTATTCTACTTTAGTAATATAGAAAATACACCTCAGTCTATAGGCACTCTCGTTAATATCTAAATCAGGGGACTATCAAAATTTGTCTGTATATTACCTTCCTATTCGTATTACCGTGAGCTAATTGCATATAATTTATAGCCCAATTACTACAATATTACTAAATAATAACTTTAAATATTCTGATATATCATGTGAAGTAAAATGAAAATATAAATACAAATGTTGAAATGAAGTTGACAAATTTCTATGATAAATGAGGAATACAAATGAGACCAACTGTGAATTTTTTTTTGGAGATTGGGAAAATAATATTCTGATATCACTCCAGGATTTATAATACGAAAAATAATGAACAATTAGACATGCAAGATGTAATTTTGAGAATACTAATATGAAACTTGAATTTAGGTTGGGTTATGCTAACTTATGGTTCCATATAAAATGACCAGTCCTCTACAAAATTATCGATAACCGAATATACCGCAATCACATGCAATTAGAATCTTTACATAAAGGAATATAAGACAAAGATTTGTCATATTACTTATATAAAATGACTGGGTGGTAAATAAAATGACAAAAACTGGACAAATCACAAACCTGGACAATTTCTAAATTTTGCCCAAAAAACTGGACAATGGTCACCCTATCCATTGTGTGGTATTCTATTGACTTGTGAATAGTCCTGTACATCGTAGTTCACGGTATAACTCTTTCTAGATATTCTCATAGTTTATTAAGTATGATACATTTAGAAAGAAGTTAATCGTTGAGATTATTTCTTTTAGCAATTAAATTGGGAGGATCGTAAGTATAAGTCGTAAGAAATCTAGGAATATTATATAAATGTTGCAGTCCAAATGCGTTTCAACGCTAAACGCGTTTGGCGCATTTTAGTTAGCCAAACGCGTTTGGCGTGTTTATATACGCCATTCGCGTTTCTAACATTATTTCTTTTTATTTGTTGTTATTTAATTAATGCTAGTTCAACAATACAAATAATTTTGAATTATTTGGAATTATATTTCCCTCTAAGGCGAGGTACATATAGTTCAAGTACATATTGTTCAATTACTTAGTTTGAACGTGAATTGTTTTTAATTCACGATGGTTTTAAATATTTAGTATAAGTCGCGATGGTATTATTTTAGTACACAGATGAAAATTACAGTAAATATTGTAGAACAGATATTTGAATATTAATTAGATACTCTGTTTGTGAATAATCTAACTAGCATTAATTAAAACGCGTTTGGCGTTGAAACGCATTAGGACTGCAACATATATATTATTGAAATTTAGGAGAAATAAAAAGGTTCAAACATTTTTAACAAATCGTTTTATTTCACAACAACAAATTTTATTTGTATTATTTTGTTAATCGTAATCAGATAAGGTAGTGCTGGCAATTGGCGTAATTGACACTGTGTAAAAGAATTTAGTATTTTGGCAATCCAGAGTTATAACTATAAGTAATAGGAAACAAACTTTTTAAAAAATGAAATGTTACGCTTAATTCTATTATATGGATGGGATTTAAATTGATTTTATCAAAGCGAGAAAGGGAACGGGTATAGGAGAGGAGGGCGTGAGAGGTGGATAGATGGGCTTTTGACGAGGAGGTGCTGACCTTAAGAAGATTAATACTGGGGAGGAGTAGGAGGTGGAGGAAGAGGGAAGCGGGAAGCCAGAGGAGGAGACATTGGATGAGGAGGGGAAGAGCATTGGGAATTTTAATATGTAGTGTATTTGTTACACATATTAATTTATTTAGTATATTTATTATGTTTCTTTGAAATAGTTTTTTTTGTTTTGAATTAAGTTGTGTTCCTGTAATTGTTAGTATTATAACCATATGTTGAATTGGGAAAATTATTAGATTAGGAAAACTAGTCAAATCAGATATACATTGGAAATTGGGCTACTGGTTTAACTTGCTTTAATTATCAGAAATTTATGTTATTTTAAAAGGGATACATATTGCAGATAGAATATAAAATATAGTGAGACGTTCAAAACTGGTAATCACTCAGAAATTGTAATATACCAGCGTCTCAAAACAATATATAATTTCACATCTATGTCTATGGTTTATCTATACTATCGTCTCAAGATTGTTAGAATCTTAAATTCATAATAAAAAAGTGATATTAAGTAGAAAATTACGTTTATAGTGTCTCAAATATCACTGTATAATTTCTAATAGCACATCCATGATTTGCTAATAGTATGTCTCAAAATCTTACGCGTCTCAAAATATCATGCAACAGGTCTAATACAGAGATGCAGCGGTCTGGACTAGACTACGGTCCAGACCGGGTCCGGTCCGCTGATTTTCAAGTGCGGTCTGCACCGATCCAAACTAGCGATTTGAAGGTCTTGATCGGTCATCATTCTGGACTCATCCTAGATTGCACAAACGATCAGTCTCCAATCCGTTATTGCCCATTGTTTACAAGCACATAAGTAATGTCTTATAAACACATGTTGATCAAATTAGCCACTCTACAATGCGGTCTGGAATGGTCCACATAAGGGATACACAATATCTTGATTACACGGTCTGAAACGATCTGGATCGTCCAGCAAAAATAAATGTCTGTCCGGTCAGGTCCATAAAATTTCCATACCGCTGAATCTCTGGTCTTACAGGAAACTCCCCCTAAGGGCCGTTACCTTACGAATCACAACAGCTTTACAGCGGCGACATGACGAAAAATATCTAAAATTTTAGCTGTACCAAAAGCATTTTCTTTTGGAGGCATTGTCAATTAACCAACCACCAAAATATATTGCCTCCAAAGGGACTTGCTATCGGCAGCGTTGTGAATTAAATTTTTTAGTTTTGTTCTTAAACTCTTAGTTTATCAATTTTGCATATGTCTATTTTGACGTTAATACAAGGACAATCTATCTCGTTTGAAGAAGACATTTTCCAAGCACTTCAGAATATTTGTATTTGTACTTTTTGTGGTCAACTTGTATTCGAATCTTTACTATTGAGATGTATACATTCGATATGTATTCAATGCACCAGGTTTATTTCGCAGATGAACCCAGATAACCATGAAAAAAATACACTCATTTGCCCTCGTTGTTCAGTAACAACCTCAATTAGTGATAATTATCAGCTACATCTGCCTCCTAACACAATAGCTAACGAATTTACTTTTTGGAGATCAATTGGCAAAAAGTTTGAAATGCGTGTGGATTGTTCTAATTCCTCCCATCCACTCTCTACTGCTTTATACTACTGTTTAACTTGTACTCTCTTTATGTGTAAAATGGACATGACTGTACATAATACATCTTTTCAAAGTAATTTGCATCAAGTGTTATCTATATACAAATTTAACCATAGTCTTAGCAGCGAAAATGTTATCCCTGAAAGATTCCAAATACTTTATTGTAAGTACCATTTCTCTGACTGTATTGTTTTCTATAATGAGAAAAATAACGAATTACTTTGCCCAAAATGTATAGACATTAACTGTCTTAATGAGGAACAGTTACCAATTCAAGTTATATTAAATTCAAAGTTGGATGAATTAAATCACATGGATATACTTGCTTATCATAAAATAACTGAGAATGAGAAAATAAATCTAAAACTTGAAGAGAAAATGGTTTCCTTGAAGGAAAATAAACTTAACTTCTTAGAGCGAATTTCCTTATCTTTCAAAAAAGTACGAGCTAAACTGGATGAGAGAGAGTTTTTTTTGACTGATTTAGTCGTTTGTAATTTTTCCAAACAAATACGTTTCTTAGAAAATATTATTCGTATTTCACATTCAAAAACAATCTGTCTGAAGTATTGTAGAGATTTCTGTAAGTTAATGTATAAGTTTACATCGTCTCCAAACTTTTTATTAACTGATAAATCTATTACACAACGTGTTCAGAGATTAACATCTGCTATCAATGAACCCTCTTTATCAGACTTTTACAAATATTCATTATGTATATATGAGTCAGATTTATGCTATCAAATTGAAAAGTATGGTACCTTCCAAAGACTACCTGATTATACTTCTAGACATTTTAATTCCTTATCGATACCTCATTTGAAAAAAGCTTCTTCAATAACGTTTGATGCACAAGATAATTTTTTAATAGCAGATTGTGAAGTCATCTATATTTTGAAAACAAGAACTGAATTGAATTTTGGCTGCTCATACAAGACGGTTCCTCTGTTATCAAATTTAAAGAAAACTAGCTCAAATGAATTAAATCATATTGCGATTTGTCTTAAATCAAACAAGTTAATTACCGTGTATTCACAAGATAATTCGGTGGATATATATGATATTGAGTTAAAAAATGCTGACGAAACTTTAAGTATAATACTCTTAGGTTCTATAAAGTTCAAAAATCCGCAAGGTTTGTGTACATATCGCACTTCACTATATATTTGTGATTGCATTAATAATTTGGTTCGGGTATATAACTTAGCAGATAATAAATTTCTAATTGAAAATCGATTTGGGAATAGCGTTATTAACTCTCCTATCGATATTTCCATTTCTATGGATGCATTGTTGCATATTTTGGAGAAACAACCGTTTATCCAAGTTTTTACTTTAGAAGGTGTTCACATCAAGAAAATAGAGATTTTTAATTATGGCCTCCAGAATTCTTATAAGTTGATTCATTGTGACAAATTCAACAACATCCTCTTATCTAACATTCGAAAAAACTCGATAGATTTATTTTCGGCGAATGGAGTTGAGTTATGGAATACAAGATCTTTAATTAGTTTATCAGATAATTTTTCGTTTGTACTTAATTTATCAGACAATCTTGTTATTTGTGAGCCTGACAAAATCCATTTCCTTTAAGTTTTAATCTCTTTGCTAAGTTATGTAATTGTAAAATTACCAGTACTATAATACCAAATACCTTAGTCTTCTTAGAGGTCTACAAGTTTGAAAGAGTTAATGGCTCAACCCAAACATCTCTTTTGAAAGTAATTAATATAATTCATAGCGTGGAATCAGGAGGTAATAGCTAAAATTTTGACAAGGTAAATACTAAACAGAATGCGTTTATTTGATTCTGCAATATTGAGAACCAATAAAAATGCTATTGAAGTTGTGTGGTCAAATAAATAAAGCATACACAGAGTCTCAAAAGTTAAATAATTCTGAAAATTGAATGCCTAAAGAATCACAAAATCTTTACGTTGCTATACTCATTACCCTTGATTTTTAATTATTTAATATAATGTAACCGTCTGATACTTTCAGATAAACTTATATAGTCGACTCCGCTTAATAGAGCCAACGGTTAATCGGTTGCTCCGCTTAATCGGGTCAAAATTTCACAGGATTTATAGGTCAGAATTATAGTTTAGCTTACAACAATTTCGGTTAATCGGTTTCTCCGCTTAATCGTGACAAACCAACCTGGTCCCGAAGTGGCTCTATTAAGCTGAGTTGACTGTACACTATTTGTAAAATTTTAGGGGTGCCCAATTGGTTACAACTAACGATGTTTGGTTTTTTGAAAAATTAATTCATTTATTACAGTGGTGCTGATTCTGCTGTTAACAGTCATTTTGGCTGTTTGCTGTTAACAGCTAACTATTTGCTGTTAACAGCTAAGAATTTGTCCCAATTGGCATTAAACCTTAACTGCATTTAAGTCGCCTTTAATTTGTTAATTTACGCCAATTTAGCTGTTAACAGCCCATTTTGAGCTGTTAACGGTCAATTCTAGCTGTTAACAGCCAATTCAAGCTGTTCAAATTCAATAATTGTATCAGTAAAAATTATGGGAAAGGAAAAGGGACAAGCAAAGAAAATTATTCTCAAAAATGTTTAAATTCGAATTGTATATCGTATTTACATAACAGTGAAATTTGAAACTAAATAATTATATAATTATATTTCAATGATTGCATTGGTCAGCATCTAGCTGTTAACAGCTTCGATTTTCATTTGCTGTTAACAGCTTGGCTGTTTCCATCCGTTTATTGACCCTTTTTACAAAATATTTATTATCTGAAAACACAAAAATACAAGTGATTTTGACAAACTTAGACTTTTTGACATGCATAAAATGTACAAAATGACCGAATACTGGTAGGAAAAATAATAAATGACTACAAATGACTTAACCTTTCGATTGGTGTCTTCATCAAAGGGGACAAATAAGTTATATTATGATGGAAACGTGCAAGAGAAACTCACGATAATCCACATATAGCTATTGGAGAAGAAACGAGTTCTCTATCAGAGGCCGCAAAATCTCTATTACCATCACAACATGCACTAAAGCTGATGTAAAGAGACAACGTACTGCGCACCAATGCCACGTTCCGTTGAAGATCTAGAATTAAACGCGATTGATATAAAAACACTATCGAATAAGAACTTCCTATTTTATGATTCCGGACCGGAACCAGAGTGAATAGTAATGTTTGCTACAAGAGAAAATGTAGATTTCCTAGCAATGTCAAGTATCTGGCTGGCTGGCTGATGGGACGGTTAAAACAGTGCCTACTCTATTTACCCAGCTCTACACTGTTCATTGTCTTGCTGGAGGTCCGAATCCCTTTGCTAATGGAAACTTACTTCCTTGTATTTACGCATTACTTCCCAATAAGAAAGCCACTACCAACACTAAAATGTGTAAAGTTATGAACGAAGCTAGTCCAAATTCTCAACAAACTTTCTCTGTAGATTTTGAACAGGCGGTTATTAATTATTTTCAATTAATTTGACCACTAACCCAAGTAATAGCGTGCTTCTTTCACCTGTCCCAGGCTGTATTTCGAAAGATACAGTCCTTACAATGCCAAAACAATCCGGAATTTGCCGTAACGATGAGAATATTACCAGCACTCGCGTTTGTACCACCTGAACTTGTTGGATAGTCGTTTGATCATCTTGTGACGATATTTCCCGAAAATGCTTATCCCCTTTGTAATTATTTCGAGGAAACATACATAGGGTCATGGCCTACTAAATATACGGCTAGATATGTCGCAGAGAAGGCCATAAAACAAAGAGGCCAGTTTCTAATTTTCATTCTAGGATAAACTATGCCTCCTGTTGTTGTTATTTGGGTTGTATATGGGGTAATCAACCATTGCGAGTCCATTAGAACCACTTTTGAGAATCTCAGATTTGTGGTTAAGCTATTTAGGCGCCATTTAATGATGACAGCACAGATATACAAAAATTTACAATTCAAGTCTAAAAAACTACAAGAAAATGAAAATAATTTCCTAATATACCTACTTAGAATACATTTTCCGAATATATATAAACCAGCAATTATATACGTTTTATGGACGAAAATAGTAAGTTGTAATTCGGATACTACTTGTATTTTAGCATGTGGTTGCTTTTTAATTTTAAAAAATTAGAATGTCGCCATTTTGTGATTTAGTAGCCTTTGGGGTATAAAATATATCCCTATTTTAGTATTCCTAATATAAAATTGTTAGAAAGTATGAAGTAACTGAAATTTAGGATATTTGTAATTTTTTCATTTTATCACTAAATGGCGCCTAAACAGCTTAACCACAAATCTGAGATTCTCAAAAGTGGTTCTAATCGACTCGAAATGGCCGATTACCCCATATACAACCCAAATAACAACTATAGGAGGCATAGTTTATCCTAGAATTAAAATAATAAACTGGCCGCTTTGTTTTATGGCCTTTCGGCGACATATATAGCCGTATATTAAGTTTCTTAAATAGTTAATTTGATAATAGTATAGGGCATAGCCTACTCTATATATGGCCTGACAGTAACCTAAAAATGTGGACCAAGGATGAAGGAGAAGATGGTAATATTTATCCAACCACAATATTTAATTTCAAAAATAATAATCATAATCAACCACATTGATTAGAAATATTCTTGAAATATATACAATTATTGATCAGATTTTATCCAAACTCTTCTATTGACGTAAATCTCATCCTTTTAATTTCGCTTTGGTATTTTATTGATATTAGATTATATTCATGCCTAACTCATGTTCTGTCCCCGGATGCAAGAGCAACTACAACCCAGATGACCATGTTCCTGTGTTCAAGATGCCTCAAAATCCACCAACCCTGAATCATGCCTGGACATGCGCTCTTCGTCGCAAGGATATCGGTGACCTGAAGGTGGTCTATGTATGTATCGACCATTTTCAGAAATAAGACATAGACTACACTTTCCAAGTCCCAAGAGGAGATAGTACTTTTACTGAAGTACCGCGGGCGATGCCAAAGCTGAAGGAAGGCGCTGTACCAAGTTTACTAACTCGCTGCCCAGCATAGTACTCATCGAAACCTAACAAACGGAATCGCTTCTCATACGATGCAAAAGAGGAAGAATTGATGAACCAAACACTACAACTCAGCTTGAGATCCGAGAGTCAAGAGAAAGAAAAGTTTGTGGTAACTCTCCACAGGACTTGAAAGATAAGTTAACCTTGATTTATTTACCTAATAGTTGGTTGGTGTGGTTTCGTTAATGAAAGCAACATAACGTTTGTTCTCGCTAAAATGGCTGAAAAAAATATCTCAGTAGATTTGTACCTTGAAATCAATGCTTATTTATCCACCTCAGCCTATTTTTAATGGACAGAGTATATCCGTTTCCATTGCTGCAATTAGTGACATCCGAGAAATTGAATCTGTTTTGCAGGAACTTGCTCTAAAATACAACTCTAGGTCTTATTGTGATTATCCCCTTAAGTTCGGTTGTGCATCCTTTGAAGATGTATGTCAATTATATAATTCAGAAAGAACAAGTTTATCCAAATTAGCTCCTCATTTGACTATGGAGTGATGTTTTCCGTCAAGCAATGAGCGTCAAAATGTAAAACTGGTTTTGAAAGTAGTTAACGAATTAACAATATCTACGCTAACTATTCAGAACGAATTGCGTTATCCAGAATATAGAAAGAATACTCCTGAGTTTGTTGATACCCTTCTTACTGTTTGGAAATTATTCAACGTTAACACACCATTTAAAGGAATACGTTTGAACGATAATTTCTCTAGACCTTTGACTTTTAATGACGAGCGATTTCTATTTTTGACTCGTGTAGTTTTGGTTAGATGCTTGGCAAACTTTACCAGAAAAATTTTGCAAACTGAGTAAACAAACATACACCAGTTTTAGACATGCTTGTCTTGCCTTACCACAAATTACCAATCATTTGATTCAATCTTGTGGATTTACATAGTATGTGTTGTCCTCCTTTCTACAGACGGATCCCTTGGAACACCATTTCGGTCTATACCGTATGATGCCGGGTTCTAATTATCACATCTCCTATCTTCAAATCCTTGAACCGAGCGTCGACTTAAACTTTCTAGCATAATCAAACATATTTACTGACCAACAAGACACTTCCTTTCGATCTATTCAGTCATTTATTAAGTCATTTTCTTCTCCGTATAGCGTATTCCACTACTGATGGTGAGTTCAATTTGGAGCCATTTCTTGATGAGATTAATGATCTATCAACAATTGATTGTGGTTCACAGCTGCTTCAACATTAGCCTTTATTGCAGGCTATACTGTCCATCAGTACCTGAAACAAACAAACTCGTGTCATATCTGTCTGCATATGCTAACAGTTGATAAAGAATTTCTCCTTGATTTAGACCTGGACTCTCAGTATAAACTTCTGCAGCTAACGGACCGTGGCGGACTTAAATATCCATCTGAGCAGTTTTATATTCCATATTTGTTATATGGAAGACCTTTAGTGCCATCGAAAACAATAAAGAGCTGATGGCGAAGCTTGTAAGTGGACCTTCTAGAAAAATCTTATTTGAACTCGCGTTGTTGTATTTGGAAGATAGTGATAATTATGATCCAAGTATTTGGAGTGTACTTGTATTAGCTGTGGTGTGTTTAGTTGGAACATCTTATCGAAGCTAGTTTTACCGCAGCGAATTGCTTTCTTGCAAATAAATCAAGGCTCGCTGGTTCTTTCAAAAAGTATAGAAAGCGTAAATTGAAGAAATTCTCTTAATTATGTGTCTACTTATTAGTATTTACCATAATTTTTTTTACTCTGTTTATTCTTATTTCTATTATGTAGTTAAGTGTGTCGTGTGTACTGCTAGAGCCAGAGAGGAAAGATAGCAAATAATTGTGTATTATTTACTGTATATTAATATTAGAAATTGTACTGTTTGTGTTTATTATTACTATTAAATTATGAAAATCCAATCACACTTCTCATTACAGCTAATACTAATCACGGGCTAGCAGGGCTGAGTTTACGACCTAGAGACGTATAAAGAACTTAGTAGTTGTAGTTCAATATAGAAAACATTAAAAAATTAAAATTTCACATCTTCTTGTGCATCCCTGGTATAAATACTGTGAGGCCATATATAGAGTAGGCTATGTATAGGGATTATCTATGTATATTATGATCTCAAAATCATAGTATTCTTAAATCTATACTATTAAAACACAAGCCTGGGTGTATATGTGTATATGTGTGTGTGTATATTTGTTTGTATGCTACGAGTTGATTGAAGAAAGTGGACGGTTCCCAAATGGGATTTTTGGCATATAGGGGTAACTTTTGGCAACCGCCAACAAGTTGAGTTTTCCACTCAAAATTTCTCACACCTCGACAAGTTATGACGTCATTGTCACATTTAGAGAACCCTGAAAATTCACATAATCGCACATAATTCGCGCCCTCTAAGAGATAAAAATCTGAAAATTTAATCGAACATGTACATTAATGATGCGGACACGTGGGTCACACCAGATCACCAATATGCTTACTCATTATCGCATGATGACCAGAGGGTCCGAAATGATCGGAAGACGTATCCATATCCGCTTCATAATCCATCACATCTAGAAATAAAATTTCAAACCGTTCCATATCCGTAAATAACGGATTTTCAATCCGTCAATCCGTAATTCACATGGACCCTCTATCCATAGCTGATTATTAAATTCGATAAAATCTATACAGATTTCCAAATCCATACGAACTTCCAAATCCATATGGATCCATTATACCATATTACGATGAGTTTTTTATAGATTTAAGAATGAATTCCAAATTCATTAAAATATCCGATATTAACGGATTTGGAATGGATTTGAGAATTATTCTAAATCCGTACCAAAATCCGCAAATTACGGATTTGACGGATTCCAAATCCTTAAATCCGTAAATCCGTGATCCATACGGATCCTCTGATGATGACGTAATCACTAAATTTCGCATTGTTAAATTCTACTATTTAGGCCTATTTACGCTTTATAATCAATATTAGGAGTAAATAAACCACACACCAACCGCAAAGCGGCTGGTGTGTGGTTGTGTTCTGCCGCGAAGCGACCTAGCAAGCGAAGCGCGCTAGTTCATAATAAAAAGTAAAATAAGCCAAAAATTCCTTTTATAGTCTCAAAATATCACTGTATAATTTCTAATAGCACATCCATGGTTTGCTAGTATTAATGTCTCAAAATCTCACGCATCACAAAACATCATGCAACAGACCTCAATTTCAGAGCTATTATAGTTTGAAAATAAAATTGTAGGTGATGTGGGCCTCGGATCCCATGGAACGATAATTCAAAATATATTAGTTTGCATTCTAGATCATTTCAAGATAACGTACTGGTCAGGTAAACACGTAATTTTCGATTTACAATCATTTTTAGGTGATGATTAGACACCATTTTTTGTCATTTCCCAAAATTTCAAATCATTAACGGCATCCCTACTAGAGCACTGCGCTGGCGGGTTAATAAATGAGGTTCCAAGGAAGAATATTTGCGGGCGGGTCACGGATTCGTCCTGCGGGGCGGTTGCAGTCAGAGATTAATACTGCGGGTTGATGCGGATCAGCACAGGTTTGCGCAAGTGTTCTCGCTAAGGCTTATTTGGGGGCGCAATGCCCACTAATTGTAACAATGTACCCCTCTATAGTTCTTAAACATAATTAATGATCAATATAATCTTAAGATGGTAGAAGTTTTGCAATCGAACGAATTATACGGTGAATTATTTCGTAATCCCGAATAATAAACTCTTCAAATTTCCGCCCAAAACATATTGCCGACTTATTTATTCCTCAAGGATGTAAATATTTTTGTGCCCGCATTGTGCGGCGAGTGTTTACACCCTATTAGAAAATCCTGGCGAGAATACTGGTCAGCGAGGGTGGTGCGGGTTGTTGCTATTTGGGCGCGGGTTCATTTGTTTATAAAGTCGGATTTGCGGGGCAGGGTGGGGCTATCATCCTATTTAGGGTACATTTTATTGTCTGCTTTGATACTTAGACACCCGCACACCTAGAATTAAAAAGTACTAGCGAAAAATGCTCGCAATAGACGACTTCCTATGCGTCGATAATACATTTTGTAACCCCAACTTGCACCGTTTTCGAGATGACCATATATGGGCATATAAATGTGCCACTTTTGATGACTTAGCAAATTTCAATCTCCTCAACCATAAACTGTAGGCTCTAATCGTCTTGTCACTTCTTTGAATCAATAGGAATTCATTGGAATATAAAATGAGACGCTTAATCAGATGATTAGCATCCTATAAATTTCATGCCCATATTTGGAAGTATCATTTGACCATGCACCCATAAATAAAAATATTGCAAGAGCTTAGCTCTAACTTTCTAACAACATCAGTGGCTCATTTCAATGTGCTATGACAACTTAAATTACTTAATTTTGATCCTATATTACATATTTTCACACACTATCTTCATTTGGTTGTTATCAGAATATTAGGGCGAGGCATAGCCTACTCTATATAAGGCCTAACAGTAGATGTACCATGGATGCGGTAATAGATGGACTTTAGGAATAGAATAATCTTATGGGAGTGAACATAAAAGCACTTAAGTGCATATCAAGTCAAATATTTCCCAACCAAGTATATCCTGTGAATAAACCCATACATTTATTTGGAATTAATATATTTTAATTAATGATAATAAGTAAACCTACATACAAAATACAAACATATAAACTACTGTAATACACAACACATATACGAAACACAACATGTCTTGGAACTCCTCTCTCTCTCTCTCTCTCTCTGTCTCTCCCTCTCTCTCAAACTTGACAATTGTGTATACTTGATAGCGCGAAATCTAAGATACAAATATAAAGAAATTAAGTGCTAACAACAATAAATATTCTGTAATGGTAAATAATAATTCTTGAGAATTTTTTCAATTTACGTTTATCGATACCTATTTGAAGCACAGAGAAGTTGTAGTTTTTAATTTTATTGGCAAGAAAACAATTAGCAGCAGTAATGATTAACTTGCTCAAAATACTCCAACTGTACACATCGCATTTAATACAATTTGATTTCCAGATAGCAATATCATCATCATTTTCCATGTATATCAAGGTGAGTTCTACTAATAACCTTCTAGAGGGACCGTCTACAAGCAAAGTCAACAGCTGATTATTATTTTCTATTGCAATCATTATCTTCCATAAAGTTATAACTGAAGTAAGAACAGGCTCGGACGGATACTTAAGTCCGCCACGATCTGTTAATTGTAAGAGCTTAAACTCCGTATGTGATTCAACATCAAAAACAAATTATTTATCATAAGTTAAAGTATCAGTGCACACATGGCATTCCGGAGATCTTTTTAAGAACTTATGGACCGTATAGCCTGCGATAAAGCTAACCACTGAAGGATTTGTTGAGAGCATTCAATGGATGATAGATCGCCAATTTCATCAAGAAAAGGCATTACAGCTATTCCATCATCACTAGATGTATCAGAGGGGGTAGAAAAAGACTTTACAAATGTCTGAATCGTTTGGAAAGCATCTTGTTGGTCTGCAAACATGTTTAATATACTAGAAAGTTTAAGACGAAGCTCAATTTCAAGAATCTGAAGGTAAGAAATATGGTAATTCGAACCCGACATCATACGGTAGAGTCCAAAATGGTGTTCCAACGGGTCAGTTTGTAAAAAGGATGATAATACATAAGAAAAGCCACAGTTTTCAGTTAGATGGTTAGTTAAAAGTGGTAAGGCAGTACAGGCGTGTCTAAAACTAGTATACGTTTGCTTACTCAATTTACCCGTTTTGTCAGGTAAATCCTGCCAAGCATCTAGCCAAAATACTATACGTGTCAAAAATAAAAATCGTTCATCGTTTAAGATCAACGGTCTTGATAGGCTATCATTTAAACGGGTCCCTTTGAACGGCGTATTGATATTGAATATTTTCCAAAGAGTAAGAAGGATACCTACGAAACTAGATGCATTATTACGATACTCCGGACTACGACTTTCATTTTGGATTTCAAGAGCAGATAGTGTAAGTTCGCTAACAACCTTCAAAACCAATTTGACATTTTGCCTTTCTAAACTAGATGGAAAACAAGCTTATACAGTCAAGTGAGGGGCTAGTTTTGCTAAACTGTATCGTTCAGAATTGTAGAGAAGGCGTACATCTTGAAAGGAAGCAGAATGGACACTGAGGGGGTAGCTGCATTTATCAATGTCAATATGTTCAAAATTTGGAAAACGAAATGTTTTATCAAAAAATTTCTGATTTAACCAATTATTGCGTATACTTTTCAATATATGGACAAAATCAAATGTAAGGAAGAGAGGTCTATTTTCATCAAAAGGGTGGGGTACTCTAGTTTTCAGCTTTCCACTAAGGGAAAACAATTTAAACAAGTTTACATTCAATGGGTAGTTATCGGTAGAAATCATTTGGACCTTTAAACCACAATGCTCAATATCGATTATACAAGATTTGATAGTGGGAAAGATTTTTTAGCTGAGATAGTTGTACATGGTAACAAACGGGTAATACAAGACCATTTCCTATGCAAACTAGTCACCATAATCGCGAATACAGTTTTCGTCGGATCCTCAGGGAAAAATTTGGTGCAAATATTTTCCCGCCTTATAAGCAATATCAGATTTAATATGGATTTCATCCATTTGAATGATTACATTTTTTCCTCGGAACTAAAGCAAGATGTAGCCTGGGTGAGATAAGTGCCAAAATCATTTTCAAGACCGAAGGAAGAATACAACTTGTCTAATGTATGGACATGTGGTAGAGTAATACATTCTAAACTCTGAAGATAGATATAACAAGCTGGAGAAATGAGATGAGTCTTAATGGACATAATTTGTGTTATTATATTGTATCTTCGCCTGTTTTTAGGAATAAATGTATTATCTAATTGACAGAGGATAAATTGAAGCTTAGCTAAATCTGAAGAATTGTATGTAGATCCGTCGATACGAGCTAAATCATCAATAACATTATTTATATGTTTTTTGGCAAGAGGAATATTGTATGAATGTGAGTTACAACTAGAATCAGAGACAGATTTTAAGGAGATTTCATGCAGTATAGATTCAATTTGTCGAATATCATTAATTGCATTTATCGAAAGGGGAATAATTTGTCCATGGAACCAGGCGGATACAGATAAAAAATTATTTACTTCCAGATATAAATCGACAGAAACAGTCCTATCAACCATATTGGGTTGAATGAACCTAGTATTATGATTATCAGGATGCCATACTAACCAATTATCAGGTAATGCAATCAAGATTAACTTAGCTTTTAGATCCTGTAAATTTCTGATGACGTACTTATGTTTCCCTCACTCTCAGATAGTAAGCTAAGCTGTAGTGTCTGATTCATCAATTCTTCTTCTTTTGCGTCATACGACAAGCGAGTCCGTTTGGTTGTTGTGGTTGAAGAGTAGTAGGATGGACAACCAGGAAGTAAGCAGAACTGCGCCGTCTCTCAACTTGGGCTTTGCACGAGGTATTTCAGTGAAAGTTCCGTCTCCATTGGGAACCTTGTGAGAAACTTCGACATCTTCTTCTCGAAAGTGCTTCACGCATACATTGACTACCTTCAGGTCATCAATATCCTCTCGGTGAAGAGCCCGTATCCAAGCTTGTCTGATTTCTGGTGGATGTTCAGGCATCCTGAATATAGGAACTCTCTCATCTGGGCTGTAGTTACTTCTGCATCCGGGGGCTGGGCATAATGTAAATGAATCAAATAGTTAGAAGTGAATAGGAACAGTAAGTGGACAAGAAAATGACAAAATAAATAAAAAGAGAAGCTAATAATCAATAAAAATTTAAACTTACTATTTAGTGGGGTAGTTGTAACAAAAAAATGTCGTTCATTATAAATAGAAATATCAGTTAATATATTGTGGTTGGTTAAATATTACCATCTATTAGTGCATCCCTAGTCAATAATTTCAAGGTTACTGTTAGGCCTTATATAGAGTAGGCTATGGGCGAGGGTATTTTGCCATACTAAAAGCTTAGTTTTGATGAAATGAGAAGAGTAATCGTGAAAAACTCAACTTCTTTGGCTTCAATATAGTAAGTATATCTTTAAAAAATAGGAATCATAATTTGTAATTTGCTGTTTGTGTTTCAATGATTGACCAAATTCTTTGAAATTTCCGTATTAATTGAAGAAAATTGGATTTTCGTCAGAATTTGTAAAAAGATGTGAATTTTTTAAGTGGGAACACGACAGCAACTGTCCAAGCTCCCTCGGGACCTCAGTGTGCTCTTAGATGGGGAGATAGTTCTACGCAACCGATCATGACTGTTCTAGGGGTAATAATCGATGAATCCCTCTAATTTACCTCGCACATGGAGTCAGCCTGTAGCAGAGCTTCGGATCGCCTCCGCCTCATTCATACGGCCACAGACTTCCCTCTAGGCACAGATCCTCCCTGGCCCACGCCCCGGTCTACTCGACGTTAATTTACAGCGATGCGGCTATGTGCAACATCAACCAACGCTGGCAGAAGCGGCTTGACGAAATCCTGCGCTGTGCCGCTAGGTTCATAGTGTATGATCCCCTACGCGCCCCTCAGACAACGTTGTACCATATCAGGCAAATCATACTGCTATAAAATTTGCTGCAACGGCGGTGAACGTATCGCTCAGCTCCGGTGGGTTACTCTATCGGAGAAGCGGCACATGCACTTACTTGACAGGCAGGGTATGGTCATAATCAGGGGCGAACCGTGCGGGGGGGTGTGGGGGGGTGTGACACCCCCCACTTTTTCTTATTTGGTCGGTAATTCCTGTGTCGTCGGTAAAACCGATCGATTAAAATCAATTTTTCAGATTATTATATTTACACATGTATAATTATAATTTATTAGTGTCGTCGATGCAGTCAACGTTAGTAACGCTAGAAGTTGCAGCACTGCAGGGTCAGGGAAATTGTGAAATATTTTATCTATCTACCTCCACGATAGGAAGAATGCATGTTGGTCGGTAAACCAAGAATTTACACCCCCCCACTCAAAATGGTCACGGCACGCCCCTGGTCATAATGCCACGACCCACTTTGGCCGCAGACGATGCAACTGCCAGAACAGCGGAGAGGCTCAATACATACTCGGGCCGCACCTTGGAACAACCCTCGTGGTGCAAGACATCCTTTGGGCAGAAGGCATTTAGCGTTCAGGGACCCTCAGAGTGGAACAGTCCCTCGCCCAACTACCGAAAAGCACAAATACTAAAAGGGTTCCGAGGAGAATACAAGAACAGCTGGGAGGCCATCCAAAAAACAAGACAGAGGAAGTTGAACTTTTAAAATATCGCCCTCTTATTCTCTTTAATCACTTTTTAGTTTTTGTTTTTCTGTCCTGTTTCTGCAATTTAGATGTACGTGTACTTCTTGACGCTATCCATGGTCAGGGTACGAGAGGCTTACGCTACCTGTACCATAAATGGCCCCCGTCTACAATTAAACTTCAATTCTACACCAACCGATTCGCGGTTGGTGTGTGGTTGTATTCTGCTGCGAAGCCAGTGATGGATCTAGACTTTTTTAACGAAGTCCAATTGAAGTGAAGGGGGGGGTTAACGAAGTCCATTTGAAGTCAGGGGGAGGGGGTAATTTACATTTCGCTATAGTTAATTAAACCGTCACATTGCCGGCGCCTCGTGTTATGAGGTGTGGGTGTAGTGCGTGTCCACTGTATGGTCTAGTGCAGGGGTTCTTAACCTTTTTAATTTCATTTCCCCTTTTGGCCTGTTCACTCTACCCGATTTCCCCCATCATTTGTATAAGGAAAAAAGTAGCCTCAAACATACAATTTATAAGCTTTCTGCTGGTTGAAAATTTAGCAAACAATAGTGCACAACATCGATATGATTGGTGATCAGTACTTTTGTTATGACCTATATAGATAAAATATATGGTTTGTATTATTTTATTTAAGTTTTAATATTATTATTAATGTTGTCGAAATTGATTTCCCCCTTATATTCCCGAAATTTCCCCCCAGGGGGAAATTTCCCCCCGGTTAAGAACCACTGGTCTAGTGGGTGTCATCGCTTCATTTCCTTGAGGCAGTGGGTCTGTGGGTGTCCGGAGACCCAGGATACCCCCGGTGGCGCCGGCCCTGAGTCAGAAATAAATCTCAGGGGGTCCTTTTTCTAAAAAATAAATTTCAGGGGGTATAGATGAAACCCTGTGCGAAGCGACCTAGCAAGCGAAGCGCTAGTTAAAGACAGAATTTGAAATACTTAATTGATTTCCATGGTAGCTGATACTCCCCAATTTATGTGTCCGCTTTCTTTTGGAACATCCTTTGTGGAAATATTTTAGATGTTGAGTTGAAATAGCATTGTTGTCAATGAATATACTATCTTCACAGGGCTCGTTACAGTAACTTTAAACTAAATTTAATACAACTAAGGTCGAAATCTCTTTTATTAAATCTCGAATGTTGTGTATTTGTTTGTCCAGATTGTATTAAAGTGTTGGAGGAATAGAAACCGCATTTTTATATGAGATAGAAACTAACTTTCAAACGATACAATAGGTAAACAAGTATGCTGATTTCGAATTTCGCATTTATAAATTTTATAATATGAATATTTATTGTTGTGATTACAAAATAGGTAACAAATTATTTAAAATTTAAAATCATATTGTCCCTTTCTACCATTTTCCATTGAGGAAAGGGTGAGGAGTAGCGCACAGCGACCGGTAATTTGAGGTACGTACCACCGATCCGTCGCAAAGCGACCGAGACCGAAGGGCTCGTATATTATATAGCCAATCATCAGTTGATAATAAAATAAGAATAGAAAAAGATAGGCAGATCAGGGATTCGAACCCACGATCAACTGCTTGTAGTCCAAATATGCAGGAGGCTTATGTAATATGTTCTATAGTATTCAGTATACTATAGAGTAATTACAATTTGGAGAAGATGCTGATTTACTTAAAATACGTTAATAAAACGTAGAAATGATCAGCGACCTAATAATTTTAATTGATATATAGAAAGAACATCCTTAGGAGAATACAACCTCTATATTTTCAATAACTAATTCAAGTTATCAAAGAGTCACTAGACCAGAACACAAATTTCGATATCAGTAGAACTCGCTTAAGACATACCACCTTGGGAGACAAGAAAAAGTACGTACTAACCGAGGTACGTCTTATCCGTATGCATAATCCACAAGTCGAAATAATGACTTGTTCAATGATGTGAATCGATGTATGGTATACAAGTATATGACATACTTAACGATATGATTAAAGTATTTTAGTTGTCACCTACTCACTTAAACCAAATAATATCTGAGTTCTGCTGATAGTTTTCTAGAGTACGTACTAACCGAATTAAAATAAATACATTTTATTTAATTGGGATATAAATTGGTACGTCTTATCCGAGTACGTATTAACCGAATCATTTATAATGGAACAGATAGGAAGAAAAATCGGTTATTAGAGAAGAGTACTTGATATCCGAGAGTACGCCTTAAGCCGAGTACGTACTAAGCGAGTTCCACTGTAACTGACGAACAAAAGCGAAATTGAGAAATCGGGCTTCGAGGTGATCATCTCCAGGAAATTATATATCTACTGTCCAAATTTTAAATCTTTATCACCAATGGTTTAGTCAGGCCATCGGGTACGGCCGGAAGGCCGGAAGTCCTACAGAGGTAAACTCAATAGTGTGCACTTATACTGTAGTATTAAACTATAGTAGGACCCTACTATAACGTTTTTTACTAGAAGAAGCACACTAAAAATTTGTTAACAAACCTAAAGTATAATTTATGACATAATTAACATGAATTGTCCAGAACTACGTTTAGGAGACTACGTACATCATTTTTGATAATGTCATTCAGTTTGCAGGCACCGATAACCTATATGTCAATAATACTTTATTAGAGTTTATCTAGCATAGTTTTCCAATTTCCACTTAAACCCCTGAAAATTCCCACTGTGGAAAGTGGACGGTTTCTAAATGGGATCTTTGGCATATAAGGGTAAGTTTTGGCACCCTCCAATAAGTTGAGGTTTGCACTCAAAATTTCTCACACCTCGACAAGTTATGACGTCATTGTCACATTTCTAGAAGCATGAAAATTAAATTAATCGCACATAATTCGCGCCCTTAAAGAGAGAAAAATCTGAAAATTTAATAGAACATGGACATTAATGATGCGGACACGTTGGTCACACCAGATTGCCAATATGCTTACTCATTATCGTATGATGACGTAATCGCTAAATTTTCACATTTTTAATTCGACTATTTTGGCCTATTTACTCTTTATAATCAATATTATATAAACCACACAGGAACCGCGAAGCGGTTGGTGTGTGTTTGTATTTTGCCGCGAAGGGCGCTAGTGTTATGGAAATCTCCAATATATATATATTCATTTTGGAACATATCACAACTAATAAAGCTAAACGAGTATAACCATACTATCATTGTCTAGCTTAGATTTGAAGAAGAATTGTAAAATATGACGATCTCCGCGAAGCGGGGTGAAGTAGAATTAAGATTCTTCTTCAAATCGTAGCTAGGCAATGATAATTCACCCACCCAATACCTCTACCCCTTGAGTTTGCAATTGGCACACTGTAACTGGGGAACTATAGTACTACCGAGAATATATACCAACTAGTCATATTATTTGACTACAGCAGCGTTAACAACTAAAGCGATAATTGTTACCGCTACTTTTATGGACTTCACCCCGGTTCGCCGGGCTCGTCGAATTTTAATATTATTTTACCTCTCTAGTCGATCATTACCGCATAGGCACTATCGTTACAATATACTTTTTTGTTTAGTTTTTAATATTCACCCTTGTTCACTCTTAAAGTTGATATTTCATTATCCTCTATTTCTATATTCTCTACTGTTTATCCTAGTTGGGACATAACTTTTATTCTAGGTGTTCGGGTGTGTTATAATCATAATTGAAAACGTACCCTCGAATGAGATCATATGCCATAATGTTTCAAATTTTCTCTTTTTAAATATTTCTTTGATCAATTGTTGATTATTTCCGTCAGAGAATACTTGGATACAGGCTTTCATCCTGGCAAAATTTCCCAAGCGCCTAGATTAAGTTTGAGCTCGCTCACACGCGCCTAAATGCTCAATTTGTATTACGTCTATGGGAGCATCTCTCGATTTTCGCGCGCCGCATGCGCCTAGATGAAACCCTGCTTGGATAGAGTAATGTTAACACCAATCTAACCAATGTTTAGGAATACAGCACTGAGAATCGTTCGAAGCTGTGAAACTAATTGTCCGCTCTACAAATTAGCTTATATCTTTGAAAATAATAGATGAAAAGACTGAAAACTAAGTCACAACCATAAATATGATTCCTCTGCAGTGTTTATTTAAAAAAAATTGGGGATAAATCTGATCTTAGGAAAATTTCTGCCTATTTTTAACTAAGGGAATACCCTTAAAACGAAAATTTCTGAACTAAATCTTTGATTACATCCCTGCATATTTTGACTATCATAAGTTTCATATTCTGGCTTCTTGAACTGAGAAATACAGTATAGTAAGTATTGAATAGGCATTGTTTTCTCGTTTCCTTTAATTTTCACCAGTGATATTTATGGCTATTGTGATTTCAAAAATTTGCTTTAGATGATCAATGAACGGTACTAGGTAGTACACAATTGTTTCAAAATTTCAAAGATTATATACATTCGGACCTTTAGCCCCCTGGCTTATTAGTAACGAAACTTATAGTGCAGCGTCGTGCCGTTTTTATTGTCATATATTTTTAAAGTAGTCACCCGAATATCTCTAAGTTAAAACTGTATCCAGCCCCGCACAACCCGGCACAGTCACTCATTTTGGGATTACACGAGGAGACCTGGAGTTTACCGTTTCATTAACATTTTTATAATTCAATTATATTAGTATATCGGTATTCATTAAAATGAATAATAAGGAAGCATGGGATTACCTGCAATCTAATGAGTCAGAACGAGCTGCTGCCTTGTCATTTGTACTCGACTTTCAGTTGGATGAAGGAGAATTAAGCAATCTTGATATAAATTCTCTAATCTCAAATCTAGTCGAAGTATGCAAGAAAAAAACAGACCTTCCAATGTGGGAAGACTTGCTATTTTATTCCTTCTTACCAGGGGCGGATGAAGGGGTGCAGAGGGGGGCAATTCCCCCCTCTGCTGCCCCCCCCCCATACGGGGGCAGGAGGGAAGCGGCAGGCTAGGGGGTAGGAGGTTTATTACTATTACTATATACAACAATAACCCGTGTGTGTCAAACACCGAAAAACTATGAGAAAGTATTAATAATAGTTACAAAGTGTATAAGACACAAGTTAACTATCAGATAGTTTAGGTAGGAATTTTTATTTACAATCTCTCCAAACTAAACAAAAGTAATGTTGTTGTCCAAAATTAGTAAACGAATATCCGTTTCAATCTAATTTTCGTCCAAACGAATATTCGTTTAGAGACTAATATTAGTTCGGAAACGAACGAATATTCGTTCAATGATTTCGAACGAATAATCGAATATTCGGTATATTCGTTTCAGCCCTAAAAAAACTCATACAAGTACTCATCTTATCCATCAATGGAAGACGAATCTATAATCTATAGTCAATGAACTTACGGACAGTTTTGGGCATATTGGATTTTTTTGTTTTGTTGTTGCCCCACCCCTGCGGAAATCGTTCATACGCCCCTGCTTCTTACCCACTAGTCCACATAAGAAACGCTTAACAGAGGGGAAAATCATAATCGAATCTGATCTATCGTTAGAACCAAGGGAACCTCTTTCCCAACTAACCTTAGACTAAGTCCCCTTCTAATTCTTATTGGAACAATTGCTGATAAAGAAGGAGTTGACACCAAAACGATATCCGCTTATGCATTAATGCTTATTTCTAATGATTCCAGAGATAGAGAAACTGCTGACTATTGCAAGGAAATAATCAAAGGAGGAAATTTTGCCGGTTATTCACAAAGTATGCAGATTGACAAATCAACTTTTTTGCTTGACATGCTTGAAATTGGTAGGCGTAAATACACAACTTTCGACGTCTATGTAAATCTGAACATATAACATTTCCGCATATTCCAAGCTTGCTCAATATCGCAATAATATGATTTTGGAAAATGAATTGGAATATATTCATAATGCCTCTCATACTACTATAGGAATAGCTATCTCTTACAAAAGGATATTACAGCAGAGCATTTTACGGATTTTCGAAACCAGTGGCGGACACTTGACGAAATATTGGGGGGTCAAAATTAATTGGGACTCATCACACTTTAACTTTCAGTCGCTATATATTTATGCTATTTTTGTATTGTTGTTTCTATTACAATTTGTACGCACTCCTTCCACTTTTATAGTAAAGATTCATTGTGTTTCCACTTTTTGACTCAAATTTCTTTAAACTTTATTCTTTCGAAATTATTGGGGGGGCGACCGCCCCCCTTCGTGTCCGCCACTGTTCGAAACTATTACTCCTCTAACTGATTCCCAATTTCCTTTAACTATGAAAATTGCAGATGGGATTCATGGTTCTGGATGTCATCAAATTTATAATTAATATGAATTAAATCCCACTCCTAGCACAAAAAACTTTTTGTTGTTTGCATTCAAAATCTTGTCAATCCATGATTCAACCAGGTCACAGGTTTGGATTAATAATTCTCCCAATTCTTCCTATGGCGTAAGGCCTGTTGTTTTGCTTGCTCAGAAGGAATGTCTTGCCAACGTCCAACATATAATGGAGAATATCATCAACCCGGATAGCAGTTGTATTGTGCAAGAGGGTTTGCAGGTTCCACAAGGTCATGTGCAAACAAATATCTATCGTAGCATGATAGATGGTAAAATGTCAGCAATCCTCAGTGGGGCTGGTCGAGCTCCTTGTCAACTGTGTACCGCGAGTAATGAAGACTTTCGCGATTTGGAACTTGTCCAATTAAGACTAAATCGTTAATACATATTAAAGAAATTAAATTTATTATTTTCTTAGATACATGCATGATTACATATCCATCAAATCAACCTTTTCACTGTGTCGACTATACTACGTATAGTATAATGGCCCAGCTCTAATCTTACTGCTTTGGTTACCGATTATTATTATTATTCTTCCGTCTCCTTTCCAAAGAACCGAGTTTTATTAACTAAGAGCTCAAATTTCATGACAAGTGTCATATGGGACAGATGTGTAGTACCTGGGGTCATGATTTTTTATTACATTTTTGGACACATTTTTTTACCTATTTAATGCCACAACATGAAAAATACATAATATTAAATTTATATGCATTCGATAGAGAATATAATTATACACCTTTTCACAGTGCACAAATTTTCAAATTGGGTTTAGTTTGTGCCATAATTGGGGTGCCAATCTCCTATATTTCCTCACACTTAAGATTCCGTAAACTGATAAATCTAAATACAGTATATTGTTTCCACTTGTATTAATTATATTGATTTAACTTTTTAAATCTTACTGTATTGTGTCAACTTGTAATAAATATATTGTTTCCACTTGTAATAATTATATTGATTTAACTTTTTAAATCTTACTGTATTGTGTCAACTTGTAATAAATATATTGATTTAACTTGTTTACTCTTACTCTATTGTTAAAACTTGCGAAAATTATATTGATCTAACTTGTGAATTCGAGCTGCTTTCTAATTAATTGTGGTATTACTATACAATGGATTAAAGCAAATTAAAATAAATAAGGTATGTGTTGACTTAACTCAACTCACCGTGGATAACATTGCTAACATAATTAACTATTTATACAATTTACTATCTATAAAAAATGAATGAATGGCCAAGGCTGGATTCGGTTAACCGGCTAACCGGTTAACCGTTGCTGACATTGGTTAACGGTTAGAGATTTTATTAACCAGTTAGCCGGTCTGTTGAATATCAGCAGATTAATTGGGAAATTAATGCGTAATGTATTAAAATCTTTGAATTTTATCAGAATATGTAGTCCTAAATCCATTTCTCATCACCACTTTATAAATTTTCTTAGACAACATTGATTTAAATTTACATAAAGCACGAAATATATCAGTTAATATACTTATGCGGTTATATTTTATACAGCTGAGTCTTATTCTGTAGTATAGTCAAATTTTTATAAAGGATTTATTCTATTGGTTAGGATGGGCGGTTAACCGGTTAACCGTGGCGAGAAATCGAATTGTAACCGTAGCCTCAGATCGGTTAACCAACCCCACCCTTGGAATGGCATTAAACTCAAATAGATTATTAGATACAAACTTCAAATTTATGAATCCTTCCTCTGTCACGTAACAACTTGATAAATTGGTCTAACAACACCTTAAGGCGTTCATGACATGGCGAAAAAAATCCAATATTGCTGCTGTGCAGACAACATTTTCCTATATAATAAATTAAACAACCACCAAATATAAATTTTTAAATTAAAATTAGTAACATTACATCCGATAATAACGGACCCAATATAAATCTTAGCTTCCTTGCTTGACACGAGTCCATCTGCCCAAAATATGGAGCCTCATTTTTAATAATTTAAAAAAAATTCACCTGAGCCGCGAAAAGCGCGGGACCCTATGCCATGGATTATTTGGCCTATTCGGTAATCCGGCCCTGCCTCGATACAAACTTTCCATTCTCTGGGAAAGGAGTCTGCAAATAATTCAGGACAAACAAACAGAGATACAAAGAAGAATTGTGTTTCTAATTAAGTAATTTATTCATCTAGGATTTTGGTTGTGTGTATTGATGAGATTTATTATGTTCATTATTGCAATCAATTAAATTAAATAATTAACAAACCCAGCTCCTGCAAAATGAATTGTTTATGGTGAATTGTAGAAATGTTTATTACTACCATCAATTAAATCAAATATTTTGCAACCCTGGATTTACCTCTGCATAATAATGGTTCAATGGTGAGAATAAGACCGCGAAGCGGTCTTATTCTCATCGGTAAACCATTATTATACAGATTAAATCCTGAGTTAGTAATTACTTTGCAATACAAATTACTGAAATAATTAATTGCATATAATTTACCAACCACAGGTTTCAATTTATTTGAGCTAACAAGCTAACGTTTTAATATAGCTGAACGAACTACCCTTAATAATTATTGAGCTATTAATTATAAACGAATAATTAATAACTATTGAGCAATGAGAATAACTTACATAACATAATTTCCCAAACAAATTACAGTAACTAATCACAACCCAAAATAAACTTTAGGCACGGGTTATTAGGTCATAGTGTGTAATTTACTACCCACAGGTGAACTCATTATTAATATTTTTGCTTCGGGGAGGGAAAGGCCGCGAAGCGGCCGTTAATTGCATCGCGTAGTGCCTAACACGAACGAACAAAAGTCGCTAAGCGACTTTTGTGAGGAAGTGATCCGTCGCGAAGCGACCGAGACCGAAGGGCTCGTATATTCAAAGCGGAATTGTTGTGTGTGTGTGTTTGTTTGTTTGTTTGTCCAGAATTAATTGGAAAGATTACGAGTCCCAGAAAGCTGAATATTTGTATACAGGGGTATTTTTGTACTGCGACAACGATCTATTGGTTTTTGAAACAAAATAACGGGCGTCTTATTTGGGAATAACTCTTTCAGTTCTTATCCGATTCGCCCACAATTTTAGAGGGCAAGACAACATGAAATGAGACACGTATACCGATTTATGGGATTATGACGTCACGTGGGAATTAACTATTATTATTATTGCTTTAAATTCATTGCATATATTCACATATTAAATTTACTGCACATATTGTGGTTTGCTGATTTCCTGCTGTCTCCACCTGCATGATTTCAGTTTAGTTAGTTCTCTTAGTGATTTATTAATAGCATACAGATGCATAAGTTTAGATATTTAGATATGAATAAGTGTTTATATAAATTCCTATTTGAGCTAGATAAATATTTTCTTTATTCTGTTTTACCTCACGGTGGGTAAGGCCTCGGCGGCCGTTATTTGTAATACATAGTGTCTATCACGGACGAACAAAGGTCGCGAAGCGGCCTTTGTGAGAGAGTTATCCGTCGCGAAGCGACCGAGACCGAAGGGCTCGTTTAATTAAACCACAAACCTATATGTGTATATATATATTCCGAGTTGATTGAAGAAACTGGACGGTTTCCGAATTGGATTTTTGGCATATAAAGGTAAGTTTTGGCCCCCGCCAACAAGTTGAGGTTTCCAATCAAAATTTCACACACTTCGACAAGTTATTACGTCATTGTCACATTTCGAGAAGCTGGGAATTCACTTAATCGCACATAATTCCCGCCCTCTATGAGATAAGAACCTTAAATTTTAATAGAACATGCACATTAATGATGAAGAAACGTGTCACACCAGATTTACAATTTGCTTACTCATCGCATGATGACATAATCGCTAAAATTTACTTTGTTAAATTTGTCTATTAGGCATATCACGCTTTATAATCATGTTAGCTAAGCGGTTGGTGTGTGTGGTTGTCTTCTGTCGCGAAGCGCGTTAGTATACTTTATATACTTCTAACAGCTATACAATCTGTTTTCTCTAATTATCCAGTTCTCTAATAGTCCACTTTTCTAAAAGTCCATATATTTACTTTTCCAAATCAACTATTTCTATATCTATAATAGTCCATGTTCTCTAATAGTCCACTTTGGCCCATTTGCCCACTGGTGGACTATTGGAGAGAACAGAGTGACCTATTAAAACACAAACCTCCATGTGTGTATGTATATATTAGTTTGTCTGTTCCGAGTTGATTGAAAGAAACTGGACGGTTTCAAATGTGGTTTTTGGAATTTAGGGGTAATTTTAGCACCCGACAACAAGTTGAGGTTTCCACTCAAAATTTCTCACATCTCGACAAGTTATGACGACATTGTCACATTTCGAGAAGCATGAAAATTCACTTAATCGCACATAATTCCCGCCCTCTAAGAGAACAAATCTGAAAATTTAATAGAACACTAGCGCGCTTCGCTTGCTAGGTCGCTTCGCGGCAGAACACAACCACACACCAACCGGTTCGCGGTTGGTGTGTGGTTTATATACTCCTAATATTGATTATAAAGCGTAAATATGCCTAAATAGTCAAATTTAGCAATGTGAAATTTAGTGATTACGTCATCATGCAATAATGAGTTAACATAGTGGCGATCTGGTGTGACCAACGTGTCCGCATCATTAATGTACATGTTCTATTAAATTTTCAGATTTTTCTCTCTTAAAGGGCGCGAATTATGCGCGATTAAGTGAATTTTAAGGGTTCTCGAAAGTGACAATGACGTCATAACTTGTCGAGGTGTGAGAAACTTTGAGTGGAAACCTCAATTTGTTGTCGGGTGCCAAAAGTTACCCCTATATGCCAAAAATCTCAATTGGAAACCGTCCAGTTTCTTCAATCAACTCGGAACATACAAACAAATATATATATATATATTCACACATACAGTGTCATACACACATCCACCCTTGTGTTTTAATAGTATAGATGTACATTAATCTTGCGGACCGGTGGTCACACCAGATCACCAATGTGCTATCATTGCATCATGACGTAATCATTGAAACTACATTGTTAAATTTCACTATTTAGGCCTATTTACGCTTTATTATCGATGTTAGAAGTGTATAAACCATTCATCAACCTGGAAGCGGTTGGTGGTGGTTGTTTTCTGCGCGCTAGTTATAGACATAATGACATTTGGATCATGAAAGCAATAATTTATTATGAGAATGCTTATATAGAGCTGAGCTTTGTAGAGTTCAGATTTTTTCCCATACTAAAAGCCCAGGCTTACTTTCTAAGGTCAATTATAAAACTTTTGGGAAAACTGACCTTTCTCAGTGCCTGAATACACATACTGAAAAACTGAACTCTACTAGAGCTGAGCTCTATATAAGTAATTTCATTTATTATAACAAACGGAATATCTTTTCTTAAATAATGACCATGAGGTTTTGGAGTCGACTATTGATTGAAAATATTATAAATTATCTATTTAAAGTTGATTACTTCGAAATAGCTTGATAAATAGATACGCAAGATAAAACGGCATAATATATTGTGGTTTCGCAAAAAAACATTAGTATTTTTGAATGAATGACTAATCTATAATAAATTGATTCCAAAAATGGCCAAAACCCTGGAACATTATAAAATGGAACTATAAATCATATTTTTGATTTTAAAAAAGGAGTGGCACTCATTTTGAGAGCTATATTTCAAAAAGTATTGGAAATATTCGAGAGTAATTTTGCACAAATTCATACAACATATGGAATAAACGAAATATGCAATAAAACACAAAACATATATTTAATTAATGGATTTTCTCAATCTATTGGAATCTGACCTCAAGAACATTTTTTTGAAGAACTAGTAGTTAGTTCACAGTACAGTACATTAAATATCGCAGTAGGTTCTTATTGTATTCACTTCTTTTAGTTTGGAGACTTCTTGATTTTTTAAGGTAAGTTAAATTTTATGGGTTATATTAAAACAGACGAATTGTCAAACACATTTCCTCCTTCCGATATGATTTTTTCATTTTAGATTTTACACGCATTTGATCTTTCTCTTACATTCGATGGAATTTTGCGAATATTTTACTCCTGATGACTGTGAAACCTATGTTTCCTATTATTCTAGCATTATATTTCCCTCCAAAAAAAAATTTGTTTCAACTTCAATTGAGTATCCATTTCCTAATTCTACATGTTTAGGACTATGTGATTCGCAAACTTTTTTGTGTTCTACAGGTAATGCTTAGGATTCCCAATTTTTATTTAGTATATTTAGAAATATTGGATGCCTTCTTTACACCATATTATTCAATTACATTGTGTTTTGTTTTGTTTTTGACTATGATTAGTTGATCTTTTTACAGTGGTTTCCTTGAATCTACAATTTTTTGCGCATGTAAATTTATTTTTCGTTCATAATTTTCAATTTTGTTCACCATTTTGAGAAATTACTGTTTCAAATTTTAGAGCATGTTTTTCTTTTATAAGGAGCAACTTTTTATGAATTCTAGGCTGATAATATTTAAATATTAATCAACCCTTGATGAGCTGCCCAACCTGTGGTTAAAATTTCTTAATATAGTTGATATTTTATTATTTATTAACTTATTTCGACTCAATATTATTACTACAAGAGGTATACATCAGAGATGCAGCGGTCTGGACCGGACTGTGGTCCAGACCGGGTTCGGACCGACCGATCTCAGGTCAGTCCGGTCCGCTTATTTTCAAGTGCGGTCTGGACCGGTCCAAATTAACGATATAACGGCCTGGACCGTTCATCGGTCTCGACCGGTTCATCGGTCTGGACCGTTGATAGGTCTGGACTCAGTCTAGAATGGACAAACGATCAGGCTCCAATCCGTTATTTCCAATTGTTTACAAGCACATAAGTAATAAGTATCTTATAAATACAAGTGGATATTATTAGCCACTCTACTATGCGGTCTGTAACTGTCCAAATAAGGGATATAACTGTCTGGACCAGTACATCGGTCTGGAACTGTTCATCGGTCTGGACCGGTCCAGACCGATCCAATATTTTGATCATACGGTCTGGACCGGTCCGGACCATCCAGAAAAAAATCACGACGTTCAGGTCCGGTACATGAAATTTCCGGACCGCTGCATCTCTGGTATACGTGAGAAAAGATACAGCGTATACTCCGGTTAATGGCTTTCTCCGCTTAATCGGGTCAAAATTTCACAGGATATGGGACGGAATTACATTCTGGCTTAAAATATTTTCGGTTAACTTATTTCTCCACTTAATCGGGACAAAGCGACCTTGTCCCGAGGTTACTCTATTAAGCGGAGTCGACTGTACCTGAAGGTTGATTCAATTATAGGATTCGAGTAATCTTGATTCCAATATAAACTGCTGCCATTTCGCTCTGAGGTGTTCAAACCAATTCGCAAAAATGCTTTTTCGATATCTGATACCAGTGCAATTTTGTGAAAATAGAATCTAACTATCAGCCTGGACAGCTCATCAATAACACTGGCTCACGTAATAATTACTCGTTTAGACTTTTGTCTCCATTCTTTAATACAACAGCGTCATGGATGCATTGGTTCGAATTTTACATTGTCATTAGTTCGAATTTGTTGAACTGTCGTTAGTTCGAATCGATTTTCAAGACTACTGTCGTTAGTTCGAATCAATAACAAGACTACTGTCGTTAGTTCGAATCAATTTTCAAGACTACTGTCGTTAGTTTGAATCAATTTTCAAGACTACTGTCGTTAGTTTGAATCAATATTCAAGACTACTCTAGTTATTCCGAATCGTCTTTTAATTATTTTCGATACTTTGAGCATAGAAATATGAATAATAATAATAATATTCATTTAAAAAGCAAAATTCCATATTGGATATGTTCAAATGCGCTGTACAGAGATAGTGTGTGAGAATGTATGTGTGTGTTTGTGTAGCCATGTCATGTAATCACGGTTTGAATTCCTCAATATAGAGGTGATTTTCAGTTTTTTCTTGAAGATAGATTGTGACGACAAGTTTTGGATGTTTTGGGAGTCGATGCCATTCGGTGGGAGCCGAAATTGAGGGATATTTGATGATTTGGTGTTGCGGTGTTCAAGAATGTAAATGTACCTGATCTGAGCGCACGATTTGGATATTGCTTTACCTTTACGAGTTCTTCGATGACGAAGGAGCGAGAGAGTGGATGGCTTTGAAGGCAATCAAGATGATTTTATATATGCATTGATAATTGAACCCAGCCAGTGAAGTTCTTGTAGGAGGGAGGGGATATGATGGAGAGAACCGAGGGGAATGTTAGATGAGCATGGCACCACTGTCTTGAACACGCTGGAGACGAGCAAAGAGTCTGTGAGGATGCCCATAAAGAAGGCTGCTGCAGTAGTCGAAACGAGATGTACTAGTGCGTTGGTAAGTGTCTCACATACATCTCGAGAAAGATATTTCCTTATGCGGCGGATGTTATAGATGAAGTAAAAACAGCAAGATGAAACTCTGTTTGCATGTGCTGACATTAAATTATGTTTCTCAAACCAGGTTCCAAGGTTCCTGACCTCATGTATTGCCGAGATGTAGGAGTTTCCAACAGAGATCCCCTAAATTTGGGTTTTGGTTAGTTGTCATGTTCCAATGACCTGAAAATCTGTATTTTTATCATTTATTAGAAGCCAATTGGTGAGAAAACAGGTGCGGACATCAGAGACAAGTGCCTCAATGGCGGAAAGAGCTGATCTTTCAGATGTTAATGAGTCTGATTTAAAGGAAAGATAAAGCTGAGTGTCATCTTCATTGCAGTGGATATAGGCAGATGTGATTTGATGAGTTTGAAGAGAGGACTTGTGTATAGAGAAAAGAGAATATGCCCAAGACAGGACCCTTGAATGTCGTTTGCCGAGACGAATTGTTTTCTACCAGAGAGATAAGATTCAAACCAGGTTAGAACAGTGCCAGAGATCCCGAAGCACGTGTTAAGACGTTTGAGTAGTATTGTGTGATCGACTGTGTCAAATGCTGCATTTAGATCGAGTAGAACGAGGAGTGTAACCTGTTGACGGTTCATGTTCGGCAGGATGTCATTTTTCACCCTTAGTATTGCCGTCTCTATGCTATAATGTTGGCGGTAAGCAGACTGCATCTTGGGAGGAGATCGTGGACATTGAGATGGTCAACTAATTGTAAAGCGGCCGCTTTCACGGAAAGTTTAGACACGAAAGGAAGTTTTGAAATAAGACGATAGTTGAGCAGAACGGGATCCAAGTGTTGTTTTTCAAGCTTAGGATGGATTATTGCGTGTTTCAATGATGAACAAAAGTAGTTTTGAGACAGGTGTTGATTTGTTTCTTCAGGACAGGCATAAGGATCTGTATTGAAGATTTACTATCCAGGATTGAATAGTGTCAGTATCACACGTCTTATTCGAGTATTTAACCAGTCTGGTGATGTCTTGATCAGACAGCTCACGGAATTCTGTGAAAGATACGTGTTGGGTGTTGATGGATCCAAAAGAGCTGAGTGAGGTGGCGGATTTGAAATGGCCATGATGTTACCTATCTTCAGAGTGAAATTATCTGCGAATTTTTGAGTTGAGATTACATCATCAGAGAGCGAAATAATTTGAAATAATTTGCGTTTGTCATGGCAATTCTGTTTACCCAGTCAGAGTAAATCTCGCGACGGCTGAGATTCATTAAGTAGGTGCTAAGATTTTTCTTTTTGTGGTAATCAACCAGATCATCAGCCAGACGCGAGAGGCGCCATCTCCTTTCTGCTTTCCTTTTCACCTGTTTAGACTTCTTGGTGGCTTCGTTAAACCATGGGACTCCACGGCGTTTGATGATGTACTTCTTTCGAGAAGGAGCATGGTGTTCGTATAAGCCAGATAGTCTATTATTTTAACAATCCAGGAGAGCAGGTGGATCCTGACAAAGCTCAGTTGAAGCGAGATCTTTCGGGAAGAGATGCATATCAATGGTCTTGGAACGGATGGTGACCTCCTTTGACTCAAGGTGGGGTTTCGGGAGAGACAATGAGCATGAAATAGAGAAATAGTCCGAGAAGAGTTAGTCAGCAGCAGGATCAGAAGAAAGTAATTTCTTTTTATTAATCTTATCTCATATTACCATTATTCGAATAGTATATCAAAAGTGTTATAAATTGTTCTTTACATTAGTATTATATTTTTCGAACATTTATGCAACTATTGTAAATTGCTTTAACACAATGAGTAATATCAATTGGTTTATTCTCTAGTATGAATTACTATTGGATTTTATTCATTGCTTTTATAAGCGTCTCTAATATATTTATATGTTAAGCATGTCTGCATGTGTAGGTTTCTACCATTCCCGAAATGGTTACTTTTTGATTTTAACACTGGGTATTTTTAGAATCTAGTAATGCATCAGCATTGACTTTCTGTAAGTTATACTCATATTTCTGAGACTATATTTATTCTCCTATTTAGTCTATTCCTCTAATATTCCAATCTATGATAACTCTGCCCTCAGCGACATTTCTTATTGCATTGATTTCCTTCGTTTTTCATCGATCAATGGCAAAAGTAGTTAATTGTTGTGATTTTGTATTACTTTTTATACTTTCAATTTCAGTTTTTTTCATATTAAGAAATCTTAATTAGGCAAACTTCAGCTCTAGTATCCATCTGTAAATATCCCTTTGTTTCATTCGCATATTGCACTGTGTAGCACTATTGCTCAATGCACGTTTTGTCTCGGTTTCTGGACAAAATTTATAATCTTGAGCACGAACCATTTAAGATTGTTTGAAATAATCACAAAAGCAGTATAGTTTCACTTCAAATCGATTCCATTTCTACTCCCCCTACTTACGGGCCGTTCAACCATTGGATAAGTTCCCGCCTAATTGTATTCCCCCTTACTGCTTCATGCTTTCTAGACCGGTTTGCAATACAAAATGATCTTTCTATCTCACATTGTTTAGATCACCGTTCCACCTTTGAAAGCGTTACGTTATCGCCCTTCCACCTTTGGAAGCGTTACTTTGGTTGAACGGGTAGAGTATTCATGGAAATGGTGGGGGGACATAACCCCGGAAGTATTTTTGGACGATTGCGGGTTTTGATAAATCTGCAGGTTCAAAAATAAAACAGTCCGGCATCAAACATACTTGTGCTCCCCGATTTTACAATCCTGAGTACTCTCCTCTGGTAATTAGTATTTATCTCAATTGACTCTAGCCCCTCAAAGTGGCTAATTTTCATTTGTACTTCATTATGAGATTATCTATTTTGCTCTATCATATCTTCTTAGTTTACAAGCATTACAAAAATAGAATTCTGGTACAAATTTCTTTAACTTGATACCAACAGAAGACCAGTGGTGCCAAGAATCACAATTCTCTCGCCCAATCCAGTATTCCTGTCTCTGTACTGCGGGAGAGAGCTAGTTTGTTCAAGACAAGTGTGGCATTTAGTATTCGGAGTCGACCTGGATTTTGGATCCGAATTTTTCCGAAGCGTATACAAGTTACTTATCTCGATGCTTGCGTGACGATTATGCAATATTGGTGTATTGGGGTGTTGCAGAGCGATGTTTCTCAAGCTGTTGCATCGTGCTGCCATCCCAGTTTTCCGCGAGCCTAAATCGGCTGCCAGTTCCAGGTGTGAAAAGAACCTGTCGCAATAGATAACATGGCCCTTGTCGAGGTAGCCTCGGCTAGATGTATCACTAATTGGCGACTACCCACAGACTCAACACTGATGCCGAGGTGGATTTCCAGAGTTAGGGAGTAGCCGCAACAGAAAAACATACTATTACCCAAAGCTTCACGTCATATTTATTCGGCTTTGCTGGAATATTTTGACACAGGACACCTCTTCCATAGAACTTGACCATAATTTCATCTACAGACAAGGATCTAGCTGATAAGAGCAGTTTAGTTGAGTTGTTATTGACAGCAGTGAGCTGATTGCACAGCTTAGCTTCAACCCGTCTGGCTGTATTCATTTCCAGTGGAAGTTTCTGATTGTCCGCGAAGTGTAACAAGTTGAGCAAACTTTTTGAAACGATTACGCGTAAAGTGTACCTTGAGATGTGTCAGATGGAAGTTCTCAGAGTCAGCGAAGTTGGTAATTTCACTAAGCAAGTCCACAGGAGGAGTCCAATGAAGCAATTAATCTCTTGATAGACATGCTCCGCCCATTTATGCAAGTTATTTTGTACTCGATATAGCTTAGATTGTTTGAGAATACCATTCATTTCGCACCGGCCGTAGATGGCCTCAAAAAATTTATCTGCTCTTCACAGTCCATGTGGTACATTCCTTGCTAAGAAGTGTTGTTGAGGTGGTGGAATATGGGTGTAGTGGATTTAGAGGCTCTTCAATGGCTTCTGGTACCTTCTAAAATTTATTAGCTGGTGTTCTAATCACAGATAAAGCGTTTTCATACCGCTCCTTATAGAAAGGTAGAGCTTCCAGGAGTTGTATGTATATAACTGGATTCTTTATGAGTGTTGCATGTTCCGCGTCCCGGAGCTCTGGATAGAATCTTTCAATGGGGGTTTTCGGAACCGTTTCGCCAATTTCTGTAATTAGATACTTTGATATTCCGGAATGGTACCGTTCCATACCGTTCCGTTTCGGAAATTAGGTATGTTCACTTGCTTATTGATTTATGTCGAAATTTTGAATCTTCAATTTTGTATTCGGTCAGGTAATAGATTCCATTTGTAATTTTACCCAGTTTGTATTATTATATTTTCTTACTACCCTACTTCTTATAGAAACAAAGTGAATTATTCAAAGGAAGATATATTATTATTCACTGAAAACAATAACATAATTTCCTTTACGTACATATAAAAATATAATTATATACAGATATGAACATTTACTGAAGGTTCTATTCATTAGTTTGGGATTCTAGCTGCCGGATTTGTAACACCAGCTCCAAACTTTCTTCCATCCGTTGTTCTTTCAAATTGGCAACCTAAAAACGCTATTAACAGAAGTATTTGACTGCCCGTATACACACATAGGGTTCTTTTTCCGAGAAGGGACACAAAAAAGCTATGAATTTGGAATACAAATTATACAATAGGAATTTAACATACAGTATGTAGTATGGATAATTAATATACAATCAGGGCCGGCGCCACTGGGGGTGTCCTGGGTATCCGGACACCCACTGCCTCAAGGAAATGAAGCGGTGACACCCACTAGACTATACAGTGGACACCCACTACACCCACACCTCATAACACGTGGGGCCGGCAACGACAATACACCATCAGTCCTACATTGAAACTAAAATGGGATATTCTTTATGGAATAGGTTTGACCAAATTTGAATTCCAAAGCTAATACTTTCAAATCATGTGAACCGAGTACAGTGACTTCGAATATCCAAACTCATTGCAACTGGTCAAAAGCATTAGGATACTCTACTATCCGGATAATCGAGGCCCCTATATACTGTATAGTCTTATTTGGTCAAGTTTTGAAACCATTGATTACTTATTTGTTTAGGGGGTTGCATCGATTCTAAGAGAATTTGTAGGTCATCACTTTTTGACAAAATTATTTAAGAAAGTTTTCCAAAGATAGTAGCATGATCCGTGACCTTCGATATATAAGGCCTGAGTGCTGGTTTGAACCATGGATTACTTAAAGTGCATTGAAAAATGGAGAATTGATCTTTATTCCAATAATTAGCAATGATAGAGCTGAAAAGTGTATTATAACTATATAGGAATATGGTACCCAGGTATACATAGCACTCTCCAGAATTGTGATATGTCATCATCTGATGACGTAATGGTAATTTTGGTTGCGAATTATCTTGTTTTTCTAGCATACTTTTAACATAGTTAAACGCGTTATAAATGTTCAAAATTGGAACATGGTTATACCCATAACTAGTTGAAAAAAATATATCGAAATTATAAATGGAATGTTGACACATTCCTCGGTTGCCATGGAAATGTATATTTCCTAAAATGTGTCATAACTCAAAAACTATGAATGTTATGTAAACTAGGCTGGTACTGATCTGTCCGGAATAGGTAACTTCCTATTCATTGATAATACATTTTATATGCCTAACTTCAATCATCTTTGAGATAGTGAGTCATTACCTAATAATGAATTAAGTGTTAATTATGTCATGATCTCAAAGATGATTGAAGTTAGGCATATAAAATGTATTATCAATGAATAGGAAGTTACCTATTCCGGACAGATCAGTACCAGCCTAGTTTACATAACATTCATAGTTTTTGAGTTATGACACATTTTAGGAAATATACATTTCCATGGCAACCGAGGAATGTGTCAACATTCCATTTATAATTTCGATATATTTTTTTCAACTAGTTATGGGTATAACCATGTTCCAATTTTGAACATTTATAACGCGTTTAACTATGTTAAAAGTATGCTAGAAAAACAAGATAATTCGCAACCAAAATTACCATTACGTCATCAGATGATGACATATCACAATTCTGGAGAGTGCTATGTATACCTGGGTACCATATTCCTATATAGTTATAATACACTTTTCAGCTCTATCATTGCTAATTATTGGGATAAAGAACAATTCTCCATTTTTCAATGCACTTTAAGTAATCCATGGTACACAAATTTTCGCTTAGCACTCAGGCCTTATATATCGAAGGTCACGCATGATCATATATTATAATGCACTCTTTGGATTCAAATTACTAGGTTCTAAATATTAAATACAAAGAAATGCTGTGTTTTATATATTCCTGAAAATCATTCAGGCAGTCTACGGTTATTTAAATACATTACTTTTCAGAAATTTAAATTTTTTAACACATTCGATCTCAATGATGAGTCAGCAGTTTAGAATTTTAGTATTTTTGAATTTCTCAAATTCACATGACTATATTTGATATATTTATTCGCGGCATTGTAACACTAACCTAATCATTGTGTAATATGACTAGTCTAATTCGTTACAGGCTTACAGCATTGAATTGTAATTTCGAAATCGCTCATCGCTGTCGAATGTAAATAAATAAGCTATAGGACATTTATATTGATAAAGATATAAAGTTACTCTTACTAAACATCTTTTGATTACTACTATTGATAAACGATGTTATTGGAATAGTAGTGTTTCTTCTGATTCTTACTAATTTGTTCTATAGTGAATGGATACGTGTACTATGGATATTCTGCTACTTCTTAATTCGAATAACAATTATTTGAGTAGTCAAGTATCCTAAATGTTCTGATCCATGGTGCTGAAAGTACAATATTTTCTATTACAAGGTACAGGGTACGCAATTTATTCGAATCCAAGCAGACCTATTCTCCTACGCTGTGACATCGTAATCTTTCATAATTTTTTGCATTAGCTGATATGTATCCCATCCTAGGTTCGAAATGGGACCAAGGGGTTTCACCGTACCTTACATTGGAGAATTTTGGCATCCATGCGAGTCTAAGTCACAAATAGAAGCAGTCGATTATCCAAATATATCCCTTGCATCAATATTATGAATTCATATATTCAAGCTTCTAGCAGCATAATAACATTAGTACAGTCTGTTCTCTATAATTATCCTCTTTTCTAATATTCCACCTTTCGAATAGTCCACTTTTCGAATAGTCCACTTATTAGCAAGTGAAGCGCGATAGTATACTTTATATACTTCTAACATCTATACAATCTGTTCTCTCTAATTATTCACTTCTCTAATAGTCCACTTTTCTAAAAGTCCATTTATTTACTTTTCCAAATCAACTATTTCTATATCTGTAATAGTCCACTTTGGACCATTTTCCGACTGGTGGACTATTAGAGAGAACAGAATGTAGATGCTTCAAAATGATATGTTGAGTATAATAACATGACAAAATATTTGAATTTAAATTTTTATGGAGGTGTTAAACTCATTAAATATATAATTATCTAACTAAATATATAATTTCTGATGATTATGAGGCAATTACTATGCAAATTCTTATTTCAGATTTGAATACTACATTGTCCAATTGCTCTATATGTTAATTTCTAATCATTACGATCATTTTCCACTGAGATACATCACATTCCGATTTGTGCCACTTATGCCACAAGTTGCAAGTGGCCTTATGCCGCCGCTTCATGATTATTGTATAAAATTGACCTAATTACCAATGTTATGATGTTTATAATTATAGCTATATATTTATAGTTATTTTAGAGTAGTTTAACAACCGTCAAACTATTAGAAGCATGTTGTGTCTTGAATATAATTCCTGTCTTTCAAAGCCGAAAGTATTTGAACAATAGGAATTTTAATGCAGACACAATATTTCTCCTGGACTAATTAACGGCTGTTTAAACTACTCTGAAATGACTATAAATATCTTACTATAGCTATAAATTCAAAAGTATTGTGATTTCAAGTCATTTTAGCCAATATCCATGAAGTAGCATAAGTCTCTGCCACGTGCCACTTGTGGCACAAGTGGCATACATGGGAATGTGGCTGTATCTCAGTAAAAATAGTCCTATTTATTTGAAATTATGCACTTAGAGCAATTCGACCATGTGGAATTCAAATCTGAAATCAAAACTTGTATATTCTAATCGCATCTTAATAATCAGAAATTTTATATTTAATTAGCTAATTATATAGTTAATGATTTTATCAACTCCATAAAAATGTCAATCAAAATTTTTCAATTTTATTACACTTCACATTTCCTTTTATCTATATAGCCATGTTGAAACATCTAATGTTATTATGCTGCTATAAACTTTAATTTATGAATGCAAATTATTGCTGTTCAAATAATTTTGGCCGGTTAGTGTATTGTTAGTTCTTAGAAATAAAAATATTTTAAAAATTATGTCCCAGAAAACTAGAGTCACGTCATTTTCAAAAAATATACAAATCTTTGTTTCTTGAACCATGGATGACGAAAAAATACCAATACTTTAGTTATATCTATCACAACTCGATATTATTAGCCTTACCAAATATCCAAAAGAAGATATTATTATGTGTAATACCTTCTTGTGTGTATTTCCACGGTGAAATTTTACATTTCCAATATAAAAAAATAGTGGCAAGCAGTTGGCACATATCATTATCACAAATAATGGAAAATTTCATTTTTGTATGAAATCGAGGGACAATACAAAATAATGTCTAAATTCCAGTTTTCACTAAATTTAAATTATTTAACGACCGAATATCGACCTATTACAACTTGTAACAGTTCGGCAGTCTACGGTTAACAGCAAATAATGTGAATATCATCTAATTATACTTTCAGTTAGTAGATATGGCCAGTTATATCATGCTTTAAGCACAACCACCTTCTATAGACGATCGTCGCAAATGGTCAGTTCTGGGTTAATTAAACGAGTGTTATCTTATCGGCGGATTCATCAGCTGATTAGCCGATCTCAAATTTATGCTAATATCGCAAATTTTTTTTCGCTGTACGTGAAACATTATCACATCAGCGGATAGATGAAAGTTGTGACAGCCCTAAATGCCAAAATTCCTGAAGATGACAATAACACATAATTGCATACTTATCCAATATCGATAGTGTTGAATATATTGCAAACTCTTTTCTATCAACAGATACTAATTTATTATGTTCTATGTTTATAATTCAATGAGTTCTCACTATATATGATACACTCCCTTTCTTCAACTTGATTTCCTTCAAATTTATTCATATCTCAAACATACATTTTAACAGGTTTTTTTCAAACACATTATTTAATTTCAAATTTTCAAACATATTTTTGACTTTACAGCATATTTCGCTTCTCCTTTTCTTCGCATTTCATTTTCTGCTCTCTTCTTTATTTCTCCAAGTCGATTCTTCCAATTCTCGTGAGTTTATTCATTTTATTTCCCTTATCTACTTTTTATTTATTAATTAATAATACCAGGGCAGGACATGGCCAGACCGATATTTTACCACTACATTTTGAAGGATCATATCTCAAAATTTAATCTGCATAACGTGGACCTCAAAGTTTGAATGCCCAAGTCCGGCGGAAGTACATTACTCCGGCCTAGAATATTAATATAATTATATAATATTACTATATACAGTTGATACCATCGGACGATAATAAAAATTTCTCTTTATCCGGAGTTCTTATTAACCGTAGTAATACCCATTCCAGGGTTTTTTTCAGGTTTATCTTGGTGTAAATTTTGTCACAAGATTTTGGGAGTACACTACGATTCGAGTCGGCCGCGGCCACTGCAGTGTTCAGTTGCACCAATTCTTTTGCAGAGTTACGCCAAGGGCTCAACCTTAAAGAAAACCATACCCATTCTATCGTCATTGTAGGGACCTTATTTTGTTGAAAAAACAATGCTACTAAGCTCGCGATTCTCGAAAAGCAAATGATCAGTACGCGTAAGTCTATGATTCCCATTGATGTATCCCAATTGGCAGTAGAGCATATCAGTACTCAGTTAATATATACTAGCTCTTATCCTGACACTCTAGAGCTAGTTAAGATTAGTTTGAATGAGTTCGATTTCAGTTTTCCTAGTTTACAGCGAGACGTAACGAATAACAGTTTGCTAGCTTTATTGGCATCTGGTTGCGATGACTGCCAACTTTACGGTCTGATATCTAAGATAGCTTCTTCTCCCCATACAGGGAGGACTGATAGGCATTTTTGGTCATTCATAAACTGTAATAATAGCCTTTGGTTATAAAACTTAGATACAATAAAAATTTCAGCTTATAGTGTCCGCTTGTTAGTGGTGAGTTCATGCTTGTGGATGACAAACTCCACGACCAGTCGAAAAAGTTTATTTGCTGTCTAATGGAGTCAATGCAATGGATTCGACTAATCAGGCGAAATTGTTACTAGTGGAAGCTGGATTTTAGTTGAAAACATTAGTTGTAGGATATTAGAGCTATTCGGGAATTCATATATATAGCTGCCACAGTACAACAACTAGATTTATTCACTAGCTTTATTCTATCTTGTCGAGAAAGTTCAGATACTTTAAGCTCATTACCTGAATCTCTGTCCCTAAATTGCATCATACCTCTTCTTCTTCAGATCAACAAGTCCCTGTGTTGTCATCTACTGATGACCCGAAACCTGAAATTGATATTACTTCCAAATTGCTAGTGCCATCATAGATGACAGTACCTGGGTACTTAAGTCATAGTTGAACAATCCGTGTTTGGTGAGGAAAAATCTTTGGTGAATTTTTGTAGTAGAATGGAATGGAAAAGTATTACACAAATTCATGGAGACTCTGTAGTATTTTCTAAACACTGGACCAATTTATTTAGTTAAAAAATCGAGGGAAATTTGTGGTGTTCGTTTCAATACAAAAAGGTTAATAAACTTAATCATAGAAAACAAAATAGCTGTTTTTTTAGAGCTAAAGCAGTGTGTAAGTTTAAGGATTATTTTGAATTTACATTTGTAATAAAGAAAGAGCCGTAGAGTGTAAAATTGGTGATAATATTATTGTGGAGTATTTAGCTTATGGAACCTTATCTGAACAGCATTTCGATAATACAACTGTGCACTCACTAAATTTATCACATTTGCATAGTTTAGAAGTAGTTAGAGGGGTACAGATACATCTGTAAATGCTTATTTCTATGATGAATTTGATTCTGTAGAGAACACAAACTTAGCACTTAATAATGGTAACCTAAGTAAAGTAAGGTTAAAAGTTCTGTAGTCCTTCGAAAAGCTAAATTTTATTTGTCTAGTTTACTGAGGTTTTCATATGATAACTGGGCTGAGTTATTTAGCTTACAACAGTATTATAGAAATTGTGTTATTGGTCTTCATGTTAGAGGTTACATACAGTGATAAAGTAATAATCCTTTTATTGTACATATGTACACTGTAGATCAAATCAAAATATTGAAATTGTTTAAAGATACAAGAATTGTTCATCACTTAGATGCCACAGGATAATTTGTTTGGAAAATAGAACCCTCACTAAAGAAAGTATTATATTACGCTCTTACAGTAATACTTCCTACTTACTCCACTAGTCCAGTTCCACTTGTAGAACTGATTAGTTCAGGACACACCAGTGCTGAAATAAGTTATTTTTTGCACAAATGGCCCCTTGATGCAAAGAAAATACTGGGCGATCTGAACATTTCACAAGTTGAAATAGATTTCAGCTGGGGTTTGATTCACAGTTCTTGTAGTATTTTCTCATGTGTGATATAGATGTTTATCTCCATAAGTGTTGGAATATGGTAGATGTAATTATGCAGTTAATGAAACGAACTTTAAAGTATTCTTCACTTATGTTCAGCTCATTTAATACTCAGCATAGGATTTGATATAAATAACAAATTTGAACTAAAAAAGATGTGAGAAAACTGTTTTTAGATTGTATCGGATTTATAGTATGCGCTGTTAAAATTACAAGTAAGTATATCAATAATTTATTCCAATGTTTGTGCTTTGTTTTTACGAGTACGGTAGTTCTTTAATGGCAATAGTAAAGACACGTACTCATTTGCTAGAAATATACATTAGTGATGAATCCGTAAACTCCATAGAGACTAATGAATATCTGGTGGAAGAACATATGGATGATAATAATATTGCTAGTGATAACAAGGATAATAAAACATTCTGAGAATAATCCCCTTTCGGCAAACATTTTGTAAATATTGCAAAAAATTGCAAATCTTGGATCAACAATAATCCTGGAAAAAATGCAAATCCAAAATCCTGCGCTTATAGAATACTTGTTAACATTCTACCTACCTATATTACCTTTGTGGAGTGGAATAATCTTAGGACCTATTACTATAGCGGATAAGAACAAGAATAGCATTTTTAGCAACGCTATTGATGAGAATTGGATGCGTATTGTTAATTTAAATATTTTGGATTCCAAAACTAATTTGAGGCCTGGAGATTTGATACAATCGCTATATCCTGATATAGTAAGTAGGTTATCAGCGTTTCAATTTTGCCTTTCACCCGCGAGCGAATAAGGTATTTAAAGGTCATAAAAGAGTAAGAAATAGTTTGGAAGAGGAAAGTGTTGAATAATTGTCACGAGAATAGAAAGTGTATTGCGGTTTTTTACAACCTAAATCATTTGAATTTAAACATTTAAGAAGAAAAATGTTGAGAATAAGAACAAAATATGTAAAATTAAGCGTAAATTTGTCCCACGAAATTTGAAAAGTTATCTAGTTTACGTAAGCAAACTGCATCAAGGTAATGCGAGTGGCCTCTATAATTACAGATGAGGAAATAGTTGAGACTGGGATGATACGATATGTACTACCTAGCTTTCGTCTCCCACATACAGACTGGCAGATTTCTACGTGTAAAAGTGGAAGTTTCAATTTCGCGAGGAGTTACCCTACTCTTATAATATTTTGGATAATAGGAAAGTTTATTTAATTATTCGCGAACTTGACTCAATTTATAATTGACGATGGAAATTGCTATTTCTCGACAATTTCTTACCTCATCACTTGTAGTCAAGATTTCCATGCTGAGTTTAGGTTGCTAATAATTAATAATATGCTAGGAGACTCAAAGTGATATATGGCCAGTTTCTATTGTATGTCTCTACAAAGTTATTCAGAACACTCCAATTTTTGTATGGATTTGACTGGAAATCCATAAAAAGTCATTCAGAATTTACTCTGGAAGATTCTATGTTATATTCTTGTAAGGCTAGATCAAAACGTCGTAAATCCAACCCCTGCAAGGGAAACATAGGTCATCATCTATAAGTTCGCCAAATTCAATCACATTCCTTAGCAAATTTGGATTTAGACATATTAGAATGGCTCTAAACAGTTGACACTCGAAAATTCGAAATTCTGCAAATGTCAATTTTATTTGACCATATATGGTCAAATAAATATACGCCACTTTTGATGACGGAGCAATTAATTATCTCACGAATGTGAAGTCGTGGCGACTAGCTCTAACCATGTAACGATGTTTATTTATCAAGACAAATTCACTGGACAAAAACTGGGACTACATACCTGAAGCTTTAAATTCTATGATTTTGTATACCATATATGGAAGTGTCTTGTGGCTCAATTTGATGACTTAAGCAAAAGTAAAATCTTCCTTAGAGCTTAGTTTTAACTTCCGGACACTAACAGTTGCTGATTTTATACGGCTTTACCAGGATTACTAGTATATAACAAATGTATTTATACCCGTTACAAATTATCGGTGCCACGTGGTTTAGTGTCCTTTGGTCCAAATTTCATACGGATTTTGGGACGTTTTGACCTTTCCTGACAAGAATATACCATAGAATCTCCTAGAAATTTTTTTAATGCCTTTTATAAAGAATTTGGAGCGTTCTGAATAACTTTGTAGAGACATCCAATAGAAACTTGCTATATATTACTTTTGAGTCTCCCTAAGTATGAGTTGCAATAAATATTTATGCACAAAATATGTTTAAACACAGGGTAATTATCGAAATGTGCAAGACTGAGTTAACTAAACAGGAATGAGGAAGAGTGGAAAATGGACTACAGATCTAGAGGTGTTTGCAACTGCTTTGTTATTTAATATACATATCTGGGTATTCTTGGGTCCATTAGGAACACTTTGGATTGGATTTTCAGGGAATTGATCAACTTTTGAAGTGTTAATGAAGGCACCAACCCCAAATGGATCTATATACGAAATATTGGGAATCATTATGAACCTATTATTTCTGTTAAATTCGAAAATAATAGTTAATTAATTTTTTATTGAACAAGGCAGAGTTTTACCACAATTTGTTGATATACATCCTGTTATATTTAATGGCGTTCTTTTAAAATCGTATCAGTGAAAGGAATTCATGCATATCAAGATTAATGTGTTAAATCCAAAACCAATAAACTAGTTCTCTCTATGTTTCCATGTTTCTACTAAATAGTTCTCTACCTTTTTTCGAATAACTTTGGTTATCTCTATCTTTAATATCTCATATAGCATTACTAAATTGTCACTATTTGAATATCATGCACTCGTTGGTAAAACATATTCTGAGATAATATGTTGCTTTACATTTATATGAGATTCACCCTCTTTAAAAGGCAAATACATATAGTATTTGGAGAGAAGTGATATCGGCACAAGTAAGATCATTCGCAAGCATTAGTCAGATACAAGTTACGCAGATTATGCAAATGAAAAAACCTGGATTTGCTTAAAATAGCCAACATTGTTGTATTAACCATAATATTGTTTATATGTTTGCTTCTATTCTCTTTAAATCGTTTGTATTATTATGTAAGGTAAGTGCGAATATTGCAATCATGTTTACAGAAAGTAATCACTAATACTGATATAAGTAGGAAGTGCAGTCATGAATTATTCCTCCGAAGTACCAAAAACTTTTTAGTTCCATTGAATGTGACGTAAATCAAATAAATTCTTATCAATAGTATTATTGGAGTTGACAACATATTTTACAGTATGTATATTGGATAAGTATGCAAATCATCATTGTAAGCCGATTTAATGAAATTTAGATTAATTAATTTTTTTATATTTTTTTATATTTTGTTTTGAAATTTACATGATAGGTTGTCATATGTGAGGTGACATATATATATGTGATTAAAAGGAAATTTGATATATTGATTAATTATGAGTTATTATAGAAAAACGAGGGCTTTATTTGAACGAAAATTGTAAAGTCATCTTCAGGTATTTTGGCATTTGGGATGATATATGGGTTGTCACAACTTTCATCTTTCCGCTGATGTGATAATTTTTCACGTACACCGTAAACTTTTTCCGTTATTAGCATAAACGTGAGATATGCGAATCCCCCGATAGGATAACACTCGTGTTAATCATAGGCAAAATGTAGTCCTAGTGGGGCAGCATAACAGCCATATTGGAGTGAATAGTTCAATTTTTGATACAAGCAAGAAAATTGGCACAGACATGGATAAAAATATTATAAAAGATATGGATATGGATCACGAAATTGTAATATTTTCAAGATGGACAAAAGCCCGCTTTCGCGAATACGTGTTAAATGACCTCGTAGATTGTTTATATGCGCTTCGTTATTCTCAAATTACTGTGCGGTGAAGAAAGAGGGCTCACTTGACAGGGTAGAAACAATATTTGAGAACGGAATGTATCACATTCCAGTGTTGTCAAGGAATGTAATCCCTCCCCAACATAGTCATGTGACCCCTATAATGACTGGAAATCTTATGCTGATTACGAATATCAGTGTTGCAGTGTATTAGAAACTTCTGTGTGTTCACGAACACACATGTGTATTCGCGAACACACAATATTTACTGTGTGTTCGCGAACACACAGTTTTCAAACTTTCAGTGTTCGCAAATACACAATGTTATTGTGTTAGTATGAGTTTTTATTGATTATGGGCGCACAAAAAAAATTATATTCAATAGTTTATGCAATGTATACTGTATAAGCGTGGACTAGGAGCGGGGATTGGTAGGGCCTTTGTGACTCAGACTTAGGTTTGGTTGACCCACTTTTATTTGAAATAACGGAAGATAACTATTGTTAGGGCCATTGGCTCATGACCCTGCCAACCATCCCGGATCAAACGCTTATGTTATACGTATAGGTTTGGTGCTTATTTCGTTTCTATCCCGTTATATATGATAAATTTGAAAGGCTACGTACGTTCAAATTATTTACAAGTTACATTAAATATTTACTCATGTATGTTTGTCCGGATTGTATTAAAGTGATAGGGAAATAGAAACCGCACTTATAATTGAGATAGAGGTTAGCTTCCAAATGTTATAAAAGGTAAACAAGTATGCAAAATCTGAATTTCTCATTTAGAATTTTCTAATATAAATATTTATTGTTGTTGTTGACAAAAAAGGATAATATATAATTGGTTACAATCCAAAATCATGAACTTATATAATGAATGGTTTGGGGAAGCTTAAGGCCGCATAGCGGCGTATAACTTGAGGTGCATAGCATCAAACTGTCGCAAAGCGACCGAAACCGAAGGGCTCGTTGCTTTATAAAGTAGGAATATGATAGAAACTGGTTATCAAAATTTCTTTTATCAGTCTTGGCAAAGATGATTTGGGGCTCAAACATTTTTATTTGAAATACTCATGATAAATTTTATGTGAATGAGTGCAAAACATTGAACTGTGAGGCTCTCAAAATTATCGGATAAAATTTGACAGATAAATTATGTCATTTGAATCTTCTAACTCAATTTCATATCGAAAACTGATTTTACCAAATTATTTTAATGCTGCAACAACAACATAATTTAAGGCACAAAAGGACAATTAGCCAAAAATAACGATACAAGCGGAGAAACATTAATGAACTAAGGAATTTGGATGTCGAATTTACCACTTCGATACTAGCAGGTATTTCGTTATGTCCTTTATTATATCCTATGGTAAATATTTAATGACATGCTGTTAATTTTTACCCCTCTTCTGTTTGTGGACAACCGTGAAGAACGTATATACTAGATATGCACTTTAGTGAATGAATAAACCTTATTATAGGAAGTTAATGCTCCATGAAATTAACGCGAATTTCTCCAAATCGCGTTAATTTCTTTCGGGTTAATTTCCTGCAAATTCATTGTATTTAGCAAATATATATACAATCGATGGGTAAACTTCTAAGCTACATTTCTCCAACTATGTTGAGAGGATATACCATGCCTATCAAGTAGATTATAATCCTATTCTGGGACAAGAAATAGTATTTAATCAGGAGATTAACTATCTTGAAGATTTTTCTAAAATGTATTCAAGTTAATTTCATGTATTTGAGAATGGTTTGCTCCAAATCGCGTTAATTTCCTATAATAAGCAGGGGTAGAAACAGCTATGTTGTTAACAGCTAACAGCAAATTTGAGCTGTTAACAGCTAGCTGTTATTGAACTGTTAAATGCGTTCTTAAAATCATATTAATTAAGGACCTGATATTAGCAATTATCTCCTTGGATATCTCATAGGAGAAATATTCTATTATAATTGGAATCGACATTCACTGTGAAAGAACGATTTGCTTTAAACGACCCCTCTTAAGAGTGAATGGTTTGTTTTTTCTAGAAACCGAAAAAGATGCTAAATACTAATTTGCTTTACTTGGCATAAATATACTGATGATAGTAAAGTGTGCTTTTCTAGAAGTGGCTCAGATATTTTATACTATATAAATATACTTAAAATAGGCCTGATATTCAACAAAACGACTTTTAAAAACTGAGCTGTTAACAGCAAGAGAGATGCTGTTAACAGCATTTCTACCAGCCCTGATTGTAAGGTAATGCATAGTTTCCCAAATAATATCGATCAATGAATTTGGAGGATACAATTTAATGTTACAAGTAAATCAGATATTCATAAGGAACAGATATATATATTTAACAGGACCCTAATTTCATTGTAGCTAATAATATTAGGATATTTTCAAAGGTTTTCCCCTGTATCCAATGGGATTTCTCCATTAGTCAGTATCACAGTTCCAAACTGGATTTGTAGTAAGAGAAGGGGGTTTAAATTATGTAAATCTAAAAGCAAAATGGCTTGACAAATTGGAAATAGATATTGTTAACTTAGAAATCATCTAAGAACCCCTTTTTAAATCAAGAATAAATAATTTGAACGTATGTAGCCTTAGAATAGGAATAGAATATTATTCAAATTTATCATATGTAACGGGATAGAAACGAAATAAGCACCAAACCTATACGTATAACATAAGCATTTGATCCGGGATGGTTGGCAGGGTCATGAGCCAATGGCCCTAACAATAGTTATCTTCCGTTATTTCAAATAAAAGTGGGCCAACCAAACCTAAGTCTGAGTCACAAAGGCCCTACCAATCCCCGCTCCTAGTCCACGCTTATGCAGTATACATTGCATAAACTATTGAATATAATTTTTTTTGTGCGCCCATAATCAATAAAAACTCATACTAACACAATAACATTGTGTATTTGCGAACACTCAAAGTTTGAAAACTGTGTGTTCGCGAATACACATGTGTGTTCGTGAACACACAGAAGTTTCTAATACACTGCAACATCAGCATTAAACATTTCTTAAAATTCAATTTACGGAGTTATTTTGCTTTTGTATATGTTGCAGCATTTTGCTTTGATTAAAGCATGTTTAGATAGTTTTGTAACATTAATTTAAATGCTTCAGTAATTATAAGAATACAAGAGCCCTTCGGTCTCTCACAACAATTGAGTTTTATTAATAATCTACAGATTAACGTTTATCCTTTTCCTCACCATTTTTAATTAAAATAAATTCATATTTATAATTATATAAGTTATAAATCCCCTCCAATACATTATAATGCTATTCTAAAATATTAAAATACGTTATATGTTTGATGTTAGTATAGCTAGATGTTTGATTGTAATATCTTTTGATTGTATACCTTTGATCTACATTGTGTGCAATAAAACATATTCAAAATAGAAATTTCATTCTCAAAGCAGGAAATAATTTACGTTCTTAAACAATTAAAGTGTTGCTCATTTGTATTGTTACAAGTGCCTTTGATTTTAGATGAAGTCAATATTCGGGAATGGTATATAAATGTGAGACTAGATTTCCTATTTATTCAATCATATAATTGACACATTGCCCAATTCTTGTACTAAAATGCAGTCATGAATTGCAATTTACAAATCTTGTAAATGCCCACAACAACATAAACAGCGTTCTCCTATCGCGAGAACAGATCTCGGAGATCGTTAATATCTTCTCTGCGCCATGTCCCACTACTTCTGCAGCAGCTAGACAGCGTTTCTACAGGATACAGAAAAAGTACACCGTCAAACATACCCAATCCTGTCAGATATTATACCAAAGTAGTTCTGATACCTCTACGCTGCTTCGAGTTCTAGCGAAGGAAGAGCTTTTTGACGTTTTTTCCCGCGTACACTGTGAAGATGGGAAGCATCTAGGGAGAGATCGAATGGTTATCGAACTTAAAAGTGATATTGTGGATACTCGAAGTCAGTAGTACAAGATTATGTCAACCTCTGTCAAGAGTGTCAACTTAAGAAGGGCAAAAAGTATCTTAAAGGCACCACTGTTAAACCGATACACAGTCCAGACTATGCATCGAGAGGTCAAGTTGATTTACTAGATTTTCAGAACAGAGATCAAGCTAACAGACCTTATAATTTTCTTTTGGTGTACCAAGATCACAATACTAAGTTCGTAATACCCCGCCGCTAATTCATAAATCTGCTGAAGAAGTATCTGTATCCCGTACCCTCTTTGAGATATTCTGTCTCATCGGTTCTCCTCACATTCTCCAAAGTGATAATGGTAGAGAGTTTAAGAACATCAATCTAGCTACTATGATAAGAAACTTGTGGCCGGAGTGCAAAATTATTCACGGAAACCTAGGCATCCCCAGTCACAAGGGTCCGTGGAGAGAGTGAACCAAGAAATTAAACGCGTAATCGGTTCCCTAGTGAGACAAGCGAATGATGACTGCTGGGTTAAGTACATTCCAATTGTACAGCACTCAATCAACACTAGCCCTCATTCAACCTTACAAGGCAATAGCCCTTATCGAATTTTATTTGGAAGGGAACCTGTGAAAGGCATGGGAGATTTCGGAATTCCCGATGGAATGGCAGGTGCCGTTACTACGGAGGAAGGAATGATAACGTAAATATACTATACAACTTAGATATACTGTATTTAAATATTTATAAATTACCTATGTCATTAGATTAATTCAACACGCAGATGAAATGGAGAATCAGGCTATCAATTCTCCGTACGAGTTTGAAGAACCTACACAGACAGATAATGAAAGTCCAGTTTCTTCACCATATTCTGCCAACTATTCAGGTGTTCATGACTCACCACGAGAGTTGCACGATTCTCCGGACTCCTACTTGAGGGACATCAGTAAAATGTGTTTAATGCACAACAGTCTGAGCTGGGCGCTGTTAATTATGACATACCTTTACCTTGTTCTTCAGAATACACTCAAAACAGCGAGTATAACCCTTTCCAATACATTTCATCCATTCTACCAGAAACTCCATATACCAGCCCGCTGTTCTCTAATCCACCACCTATGAGTTTCAAATCAATACCAAACTACATGTGTCCACCTACTACATCTGAGTTTACTCCTACATTAGAAGCGTCTACGTACTTACCATTCGAACCTCTCTCTCTCCCAGAAGAATCCAGTCTGGTCACATTAGACCCACGCTGTGCTATTTGCAACGAAGTTTGCAGCACGCTCATGCCTGTCCTGACTGCAGCAAGCCAGTTCATGTCATCTGCGGACATGCAGTTGACGGTGTCGAGGGGTATGGATCTCCAGTGTCTGCAATTATTGCTGGCTACAAAAGAGGGAAATAGTTATCCATAAGAGTAGAGAAAGCTCCAAGCGTGGGCAATCTAAACAGATTGATCGTATGGGTAAACAGTCGCGAAAAAAGGTCCATACTTTCGATGTCGGGGATAAAATTGTATTAAATATACCCGAAGTCGACAAGAGATCACCTTTCGACCCACCAAATATTCTTGGTGTTTTCATTACTCGTTCACAAGAGGGGGTTTATCGCATCGGTACAAAGTCAGGAAGAATCAATCGACTTTACATTGGAATGGAATTCGATCTGACACACGGTCACTTTCTTTCGTCAGATGATATACCTGACATAGATGTCTCGTTTAAGTCTGCGGTATTTCGTAAATCGTTGAGTAATCGCAGGCAATTTTGCAACTGAACTAGTAGCTGCCGTGCCAATCGGTGCAGATGCAAAAGTGCTAATATTAAGTGCAACTATAAATGTCATAAGCAGTTAGCATGCCAAAATGAATAGTTACAAACCTTATTTATATTTCCTCAGGGGCGTCCTGGCCAGGGGGGGGGGCCATCGGGGAACTTCAGTGGCGTAGCCAGGATTATCGTGAGGGGGGTGCTTTGGAGCGAGCGATGGTAAGGGGGGTCTTGGGGGCTAGCCCCCCAGAAATTTTTTGAATATTAGACGCGCAAACTTCGATGTACAAGCTATTCTTGTCACATAGTAGGAGGAGTGTAAAATTGTGCAGTTGTACCAAGTTATAAATAACAACATATCCCTTTTGGAAACCAGTTATGAGGGGGGTGTTTGAACACCCAAATCCTCCCCCCCCCTGGATACGCCACTGAACTTTCAGTGCTTTTGCCCTTATCAAATAGTAGCCCAAATTATGAACCCTCAAGGGGGGCCCAGCGGGGATTCCCCGCTGGCTTGTATGACCAGGACGCCCCTGTATTTCCTTCTTTCAGGAAACTATGAATCTTGAATCTAGTTATATTCAACAGACGGTTTAAACTGCGGGAATTTCGGAGTGATATTAATTAAATGGACAGTTCGTTACAGCACTGTTTGGTACTACTTAATCTTACCAATAACTGTAGTAGATTTCAATTTATTGATAAAAACCACCTGGCTTCTTTGAAAATACTAGTAAACTTATCATGTCCATATACCATGTAACGAGGGCCACTGCATAAGGGATAAATATGAAGTCCGTTATTTACAACAGGTAAGAAGGATTTGTCTGGGGTCTTTGTAAAGTTTTTATAAATTTTTTGTTATATATAAGTAAAATATTTTGGAAAATGGTAATAAACATAACGCGACGCTTTTGAAATTAGTAGTTTACAGTCAATATATGCATCACGTGCTTACAGATTGAAAGTTTAAAAGGCTAAAAGCATGTAGTAATTATAGACTTACTATAATACAGTTCCCGACTTTCTGTTAATGAATTAGAATTATTTGTATTCAAATCTACAAATCAATTAATTAAATGTGCTCAATATACAAATCAAATACTGGAACAATAATATAGTTGTACCCAAATACTTACTGTTTGATGCTGAGAAAATCCACATAACTAACTGCGAAGAATATTAAGATCAAAACTATCAAACAAATATTAGTATAGGATGGTTATATACAAAGAGAATCATTATATAGAGCTGAGCTCTAGTAGAGTTCAGATTTTTCCCATACTAAAAGCCCAGGCTTACTTTCTAAAGGTCAATTTCAAACTCTGGGAAAACTGACCTTTCTCAGTGCCTGAATACACTTACTGAAAAACAACTCTACCTGAGCTGAGCTCTATATAAGTTATTTGTTATTATTCAAAACACTGCCATTAGAAAAGGGTAATTATGCATACGTCCTGTTTGAAGGTAACCATGACAATATAAATGTATATTTCGTTGACTAAGTTGGGTTCTTACAAAATAGTGAATCAAGATATACTACAACAAACATATAATGTATTTTAATATTTTAGAATATCATTATAATGTATTGGAGGGGATTTATAACTTATATAATTATAATTATTAATTTATTTTAATTAAAAATGGTGAGAAAATGGATAAACGTTAATCTGTAGATTATCAATAAAACTCAATTGTTGTGAGAGACCGAATGGCTCTTATATTCTTATAACTACTGAAGCTATTAAAATAATGTTACATAACTATCTAAACATGCTTTAATTATAATTTCAAAGTAAACGCACTTTAACTAAAAATTTCAGTCAAAAACGCACTTTGACTGCAACATATACATATATGTACTACATTATAACTCGGTTTGTGCGTAACTGGGTTAGTACGTACTTCGGCTTAGTAGGTACTAATTTTTTTAACCATTTAGTAAATTTATATGTACTATCTCAATATATGTAAAGTCAGTTAGTAAGTACACTTGGATAATGTGCACAAATTTTCTCTCCCGAGGGGTTGTATGCTAACCGTGTTCTATTTTAAGTAAAAATGTCATTCCGTCCTAAAATCCTGTGAAACTATTACTCGATTAAGCGGAGAAATCTATTAACTGTTAGCTCTATAAAGCGGAGTCGACTGCGTTTAATCGACACCAATACCTATCTTATATTCAGCGGATATTTCCATATTACAGTAGAATCTCGTTAGTACGAACACGGTTAATACGAATTTCCGGATAAGACGACAAACAGTTCCACATAATCAGGTAACTACAAGCTACAATGGCTATTCATTGGGTATTACTCCGGTTAATATGAACTCCGGATAAAGCTTACTAATGTTATCTTCCGTTGGTTCTCGTATTAACGAGGTTCCACTGTATATAGGCATACATGTGAAGATCTTATCCATATTTTAATAGAAATCAATATTATGTATTCGATTTCCTGAATATAGTGGCTCTTATACAATAAGAAAAGTCTGCGCCGATTGAGGACTGCATCATCCAGGTAAATGGCTTGATACGCCCCTGCCATTCGAGTTACCCACTGATCATCGTTTATTAATAGTTGCAGTTATAAACTCTTCACAGTCGTTATTTATTAAATAGGAGCATTCGGTATCGGTCGCTTTGCGACGGAACGGTGCTACACACCTCTAGTTTACTGCCGCTATGCGGCCTTACTCCTCACTAAATAATTGATGATAGAGTTAGTAAAACATCTCTTCCTACCATTTCCATACTTTTAACTTGTTTACTATAATACCAGTTGAAAGCAAACTTCTAAGGTGATTTTGAATTTACATTAATTTCTTACCTATTTTGTAAACAACAAAAATAATTTTCATATTAAAATTACAAAAAAATGCGAAATTTGAAATCAGCATACTTGTTTACCTATTGAAACATCTGGAAGTTAGTCTCTATCTGGTATATAAATGCAGTTTCTATTCCCCCATCACTTTGTACAACCTGGGCAAACACACACCCACACCCACACCCATAGGCGCCGAAACTCTCGAGAGCCAGGGGGGTGTAACTCTTACATTAAGATGTGAAAGGTAAAAAAACGATGCCTATGGTGCATGGGCGCAAAGTTTTACAAGTATGAGGTTAAAGTTGGGGAGGGCTTGGAGCGAGTGTGGCGAGCGACCTTTTGGGGGTTCTGGGGGCAAGCCCCCCACAAAAAAATGGACTGCGAGATACCCAGATATTGATTTGTTTTGAATGAATCATACGTATATTTTACTATCCCAAATTATATTGAACATTGTATTTTTTATCCAGAGGGCACGGTAACTCCCACCAATAATGTTGCCCCCCCCCTTCCATTTTACGGGGGGGGGCGCACGTCCCCCAGCGCACCCCCCTGTTTACGCCACTGCTATGGTGGCTAAAAATCATTATGTTGAACGGGCATAATTGTATACTACATATAAAAATCATCCAATGTTATTTAGAAAAACTCCTTATGGAAATATAATTTTTCAATGCGTCTATGTTCTATACGTGTAACATTAAAGAATATGTCTAATATACCCTCCCTGACCAGGAGGGGTATATCCTCCCTCACTATTTCCTCATCCAGGGGTGGTGAAACCCTCCCTGACAAAAACCAGGGAGGGTGAAACCCCCCTGACCCCCCCACTTTCGGCGCCTATGCCCACACCCACACCCATACTCACACCCACACCCACACCCACACCCACACCCACACCCACACCCACACCCACACCCACACCCACACCCACACCCACACCCACACCCACACCCACACGCCAAACAAACAAGAGTCGAGTTTTAATAATATCGATTCATCATAGTTTCTTAAAATCCTTAGCCCTGAATGTTCTCTCCAAAAATATTTTTGAGCCCTTAAACTGTAATTAATCCTAATTCATAGCCTACTCTATATATGGCCTGACAGTAGATGTACCAGGGATGCACAAGAAGATGGGAAATTTTAATTTTTTAATGTTTTCTATATTGAACTACTAAGTTCTTTATGGGTCTCTAGGTCGTAAACATAACTCAGCAGTGCTAGCCCGTGATTAATATTAGCTGTAATGAGAACGGTGATTGGATTTTCATAATTTAATAGTAATAATAAACACAAACAGTACAATTTCTAATATTAATATACAGTAAATAATACACAATTATTTGCTTTCTTTCCTCACTCCTCTTTCTCTCTCTGGCTCTAGCAGTGACACACGACACACTTAACTACATAATAGAAATAAGAATAACAGAGTAATACAAATAAGTAGACACATAATTAAGAGAATTTCTTAAATTTACGCTTTCTATACTTTTTGAAAGAACCAGCAAGTTATAATTCTTAACTTTGTTTGTAAGAAGCAATTCGCTGCAGTAAAGACGAGCTTCGATAAGATGTTCCAACTAAACACACCACAGCTAATACAAGTAGACTTCCAAATACTGGGATCACGATTATCGCTATCTTCCAAATACATCAACGTGAGTTCAACTAGTATTTTTCTAGAAGGTCCACTTACAAGCTTCGCCATCAGCTCTTTATTGTTTTCGATGGCACTAAAGGTCTTCCATATAACAAATATGGAATTTAAAACTGGCTCAGATGGATATTTAAGTCAGCCACGGTCCGTTAGCTGCAGAAGTTTATACTGAGAGTCCAGGTCTAAATCAAGGAGAAATTCTTTATCAACTGTTAGCATATGTAGACAGACATGACACGGTTTTGTTTGTTTCAGGTACTGATGGACAGTATAGCCTGCAATAAAGGCTAATGATTGAAGCAACTGTGAACCACAATCAATTGTTGATAAATCATTAATCGCATCAAGAAATGGCTCCAAATTGAACTCACCATCAGTAGTGGAATACGCTATACGGAGCATGTCTAAAACTGGTGTATGTTTGTTTACTCAGTTTGCCAATTTTTTCTGGTAAAGTTTGCCAAGCATCTAACCAAAAACTACACGAGTCAAAAATAGAAATCGCTCGTCATTAAAAGTCAAAGGTCTAGAGAAATTATCGTTCAAACGTATTCCTTTAAAATGGTGTGTTAACGTTGAATAATTACCAAACAGTAAGAAGGGTATCAACGAACTCCGGAGTATTATTTCTATATTCTGGATAGTTAGCGCAGATATTGTTAATTCGTTAACGACTTTCAAAACCAGTTTGACATTTTGACGCTCATTGCAAGACGGAAAACATTACTCCATAGTCAAATGAGGAGCTAACTTGGCTAAACTTGTTCCTTCTGAATTATATAATTGACGTACATCTTCAAAGGATGCACAACCGAATTTAGGTGGATAATCACAATAAGAACTAGAGTTGTATTTTAAAGCAAGTTCCTGGAAAACAGATTCAATCTCTCGGATGTCACTAAGCAATTGGAACGGATATACTCTGTCCATTAAAATAGGCTGAGGTGGATAAATAAGCATTGATTTCAAGGTACAAATCTACTGAGATATTTTTTTCAGCCATTTTAGCGAGAACAAACGTTATGTTGCTTTCATTACGGAACCACACCAACCAACCATTAGGTAAATAAATCAAGGTTAACTTATCTTTCAAGTCCTGTGGAGAGTTACCACAAACTTCTCTTTCTCTTGACTCTCGGATCTCAAGCTGAGTTGTAGTGTTTGGTTCATCAATTCTTCCTCTTTTGCATCGTATGAGAAGCGATTCCGTTTGTTAGGTTTGGATGAGTAATATGCTGGGCAGCGAGTTAGTAAACTTGGTACAGCGCCTTTCTTCAACTTTGGCTTTGCCCGCGGATCGCGGTACTTCAGTAAAAGTACTATCTCCTCTTGGGACTTGGAAAGTGTAGTCTATGTCTTCTTTCTGAAAATGGTTGATACATACATAGACCACCTTCAGGTCACCGATATCCTCGCGACGAAGAGCGTATGTCCAGGCATGATTCAGGGTTTGTGGGTTTTGAACACAAGGAACATGGTCATCCGGGTTGTAATTGCTCTTGCATCCGGGGACAGAAGATGAGTTACCCATGAATAGAAGCTAATATGAATAAAATATCAAAGCGAAATTAAAAGGATGAGATTTTACGTCAATAGAAGAGTTTGGAATAAAATCTGATCAATAATTGTATATATTTCAAGAATATTTCTAATTAATGTGGTTGATTATGATTATTATTTTTGAAATTAAATATTGTGGTTGGATAAATATTACCATCTTCTCCTTCATCCTTGGTCCACATTTTCTAGGTTACTGTCAGGCCATATATAGAGTAGGCTATGCCTAATTAAATTCAAAATTTGAAATATACAGTATACCCTCATTAGTACGAACACGAATAATGCGAACTTTCGGTTACTATGAACACAATTTTTGGACCCTTCAAAGAATCTCAATTCGAATAACACCGGTTGATACCAATTTGTTATCATGAACGTGCAAATAGACTAGGGAAAAATAGCCGAAATAGAAACTAAATGTGATTATTTGAATTATACAGTAATAACTGACTTTACATTATATTGAGAAATATAATTAATTTACTAAATGGTTACAAAAATTAGTATCTACTAAGCCGAAGTACGTGCTAACCGAGTTATAATGTAGTACATATATGTATACAAAAGCAAATTAACTCTGTCAATTGATTTTTAATAAATGTTTAATTAATGCTGATATTCGTAATCAGCATAAGATTTCCAGTCATTATATCATTATACTATTATAAGCTATTAATAATAATTTGATGAGTTTATTAGTAATTTTGAAAATATTCAAATTATTAGACGTAGGGGTCACTAATAATAGCATCTGACACAACTACACACTAATTAAGACAGTATAGTGGAGATCAAAGGTTATTTACCAAAAATCATTTAAAATCAAAGGGGAGGTTCCAGCCCCCCAACCCCTTCCCCTGGATCCACGACTGCTAAGCTTTATTGTTAGTGCCTGGCGACCGAGTTAAGAATTTCTCTCCGTATTGGGCAATATTAAAAAAACAAAAACTCTCCTTTATAAGTGTTCTCTTTCAATGCATTCAGAGGAGGGCGGGACTGGGGTCGATATTACTGCAGAGTATGATTGAGTTGACCCTTTTAATGAAAACAGCACATGGCCCACTACTTTTTTTATGTTATGTATATAATACACGTTAAAATGGGAATTTTCATAGTTTTCTTTCCACAAAGTTTAATTGAGTGGTTAATTCGAATATGTTAAAGGCATATATGCTTCAGCTTATAATGCACCTGAAGGGTAGTTTACAGGAAGATTAAACATTATGATTATGACTCTGATACTGTATTAAATTGATGAAGTTTATATAAGATTCCCACTAGGTATATATATATATATATATATCCCTAAGAAGATTGTTCTCTAAGAATTTGTGCATCATCATTTTTGCTATGGATACCTACATGTGATAATGTGTTTCAATCAGTTCCATCTGAGTCTGTCAGAATGACCTTACCTTAATTGCGTTTTTATTTACAATGTGAATTAAAAATTCGCATTTTTTCTGTTTCATTTTTAATTTCTTCCACATAGTACTCTTATTCTATCTGGTGATTCAGAAAATATCCAATTTGGAACCCATCATTAGAGCTGCACTGGATACACTTTCATTGGACTCAGATTCATTTGAACGGATTACATATACTATATACAGTTTGCACCAATTAATATATAGTATATAGTTACGCATTACAATCAGAGTATTATACAGGAGTAGAATTGAACACTCCTAACTGTCCTAAGATCACTTAGAATATGAATTTAGTACGCCTAAAAGGTTAGTTTTGTATTACTCTATGGGGACTTTCGGCAGTTTTCGCGCTTCTAAACGCAAACCTATCCCAATTTATACGCCTCTAGGCGTGTGGCGCGCTCCTGGATAAACCCCTGATTACAATGTATGTTTTTTCTGCATACAGAATGACAATATAACTTGAGATTAAGTTTCTATCTTTATCTGAAACTGGCTCTCAGAGTTCATTAATTCATCTTAAATGGAATTTTTTGTGTATCAAAATATTATTTATACTAGCGCGCTTCGCTTGCTAGGTCGCTTCGCGACAGAACTCAACCACACACCAACCGCTTCATGGTTGGTGTGTAGTTTATACACTTCTAACATTGATTATAAAGCGTAGAATGGGCTAAATAGTAAAATTTAACAATGTAAATTTATTGTTTACGTGATCATGTGGTAATGAGTAAGCATATTGTCAATCTGGTGTGACCTACGTGTTCGGATCATTAATGTACATGTTCTATTAAATTTTCAGATTTTTATCTCTTATAGGGCGCCAATTATGTGCGATGAAGTTAATTTTCATACCTCTCAAATTGTGACAATGACGTCATAACTTGTCGAGGTGTGAGAAATTTTGAGTGGAAACATCAACTTGTTGGCGGGCACCAAAGGTTACCCTATATGCCAAATTCACCTTTGGAAACCGTCCAGTTTCTTCAATCAACTTGGAGCATACAAACAAATATATATATATATATATACATCGACCCACCCTTGCTATAATCGACATGTGGGAAGAGCTGATTTTGATTTATTAGTGTGTTTAACAATTTCCGGATGTCCATTTTACATTTCATTTCTCAGTGAGTAAGCACTGTATGCTTTGAGATTCGTCCCACTTGAGATATTGGCATCACATTTAATCGAGTGACCCCTCGTTGAACTCCACTGGTATAATTATACACATAACGACCCTCTAAAATGTGATTTGACGAGATTATTCGAGATTTACCTTAAAATTGAAGATTTTCATAATAATCTTGTCGAATCACATTTTAGAGGGTCGTTATGTGTATAATTATACCAGTGGAGTTGAACAAGGGGTCACTCGATTGGATAGGCACACATTTTGAGAATGGACTGTTGGCACATTGCTAACACATTCCCGATGCATTTCAGCGTTGCTAGGGAAAAGTTCATCTAAATATGGTCATTATAAGTTGATTAGATTTGATTTGAGAAAGTTAGTTACGGAAATATTGGTGATTACTATGAATTGGCCGACACTGCCACCCGCATAAATTTTTTTCCCCCATAGCGAATTTTAGCGGATTTTGGATTAGTTATTCTACTAAAAATTGCGCTTCTAGTGATACTAAAATACCCTTTGTATGATTTTTTCTGGTTATGACCTATTTTGGGATTCAGCGACCAGATTATAAGTTGACTAATTCATTGAATAATTTCCAAGAAATGAATAATTTTGGATTATTGCTAATTTGATGATCAGTGAATCTTAAATCAAATTACTCATATAGTACGTACTTTACGTATTTGTGATTATGTTAGTAATGTTACAGAATATCTTACATTATTTATCAAGAATCACAAATTGGAAATATATTTTAACGTTACAAGTTATTTATATAATTCAATGAATAAGTCAACTAAGAAGTCAACCCATAATTTGATCATGTAGCTGCTCTCAAATTGGGTTCCTAATGGTCGTTATTATATAATAGCATGCATGGGCGTAGGGAGGGAGGGGTTGCCCCCCCCCCCCCCCCTAGCTCAGCCATTTTCAGAACCAGACCTCCTTTAATGAAGATATCTAGGTAATTTCTGAAAAGACCATATAATTCCAAGTTTATAATTATAATTATGTAAAATTTCGGCTATCGCAGGCTGGTGGAATAATTGAATCTTTTATAATATAATACCCAACTGTCTTGATTAATGTTTGGAATTTCATATAATTGTGCACTTTTGAACAGTATTATTTATTTCATTTTATTTCTAGCATTCAATTTTGAGAGCTTCACAACTGATCAGAATTGCGATTCTTATGCAAAATTCCAACTTAAACATCCTCTATCTAAAGAAGATTGTTTTCCAAGACAATTAGCCCTTAGTCTACACAATTTAGGTTTACTTTCTCAATTGACTCTCTTTCTCTATCGAAAATTTAAAATTGAGCAGGGATACAATTTTGAACTTAACAGAAAATTTATTTCATTACGGAAGTTTTTTTCTGTTTTAATTAAATTCCTTGATAAAATATTTAGTGAAAAGAAGCATTTGTTTGAACTATGTAAGGAAATGTATGTTGTTTTACATTATCATATTTTAGAACTATCTGAAGAAAAGTTTAAAAGTCTAAAAAGAGTTCAATTAGATTATTCCATTCATCATCATTTTATTAAAGAAATGACTATTAAAGGTTTGGAGCCACAGGTTGAGAAGTTAATTATTCAACATGGCGAACAAATCAATAATTTGAAATCGATGCAGGAGTTAGAATTAATGGACGTAAATGTAAAATTAAGAAATACCTTTGATGAGCAAACTATAGCATTGAGAGACAAATATCAGGCTGAGTTGTCGAATTCAAGAGAGAAAATAAAAGCTGAAACAATGTCATGTTTGCAAAAACAGGTTAAGATAAGAGAAAATGTCCTCAATCAACGTCGTTGCAGTTTTTTTATCTTATTTAAACAAGGAACCATTTCAATTATTGATGAATTACATCTACTAAATTCTAAAATAATTGCTATGAAAAAAACCTGTTTGAGAGAAAATAGCGATTTTATTTGCAAACTGGAGGAATTATGTAGGAAACTTTTACAAGAAATTCATAAAAATAGAGCTAAAGAAATTATGAAATCAAATGAACATTTGCAAAGAGAGATGAATACTGTTAAAATACACTTTGAAGAATTATATATTAGTGATTTTGAAAAGAAGGAACATACTATTGTAGAAAAGTGTAAAAAGAAACATGATGAGAATATCGAAATCTTGATCACTAATTTAGAAGGCAAGTTTTACGAAACGAGATGTAGTGAATCCCTTCAGCAAAATGAAAATATTTACTTGCTTAAGAATAATTACGAGCGAAAATTATCTGAACTACAACATAAGAACAAGAGAATTGAGACAGAATACGCTGATCTATGTGCAAAATATGAAAAGTTGGAAAAAGAATACGCATTGGTTAAGAATGATAGGATTATCAATTCGGGAGATTTACCTTTATCAAATATTATGCCTCGGGAAATTCACGGCCCTGAAGACATCATATTTTTACCTACTTGTGAAAAACAGTCTATAACAAACGTTAGTACAGTTTATTTAGAAAACAAACACTTAAAAAATTATATCAGAGAGTTAGAATTTAAAATTGAGCAAATCTAATTATTTATTTGTAATCTTTAATTTATATAAATAATATAGTATAATATATACTATTTGAATATTTAGATATAGATATTTGACATTTGCCATTGTACCTCTTAGGCATATAGTATATACTTAATAGCAATTACTCTAATAACAATATTGCTCGATTATCAAGATATTTTCAGTCCCCATGCCATCATTTATTCTTTATTTTGTTCCTCTAATAGCGGGTTCGCCTATTAAAAAGCAAATTTCGTGCAAAATGCGACTTGTTACGATGCGAATACCACTTTATGGCATGAATTTTTCTGTTACTCGTCTTATCAATTAATTGTAGCAATAGTAAATCCTTTCATATGATATAATGCATTTTTACATCGAATTACAGTATACCATTTCGACAAACTTCGGCAGCATTATCCAAAATTCATATTTATCTACTTCATTTGTATTGAAAATGCTTTGAAGGATTTGATATAGTGTTCGTATTAACCTGAATTTCTTATTTACGGTGTTAACTTTCGTTCTAATGAGTTAGTACTCTACATTGGCTGGTAACACTTAATTCCGTACTAGTAATAGAATGGGTCGGTAAAACATGGAACTTTTTTTTCTGAATATTGAAATATTGGATATATATACAGTCATAGATGACTAAAGATAAGGATTGACCATTAAAGTACCATGGATGAGTTCGAAGGCCATTCACTACGAATATTAAAAATAACACCATTTACTACAATATTTCCATTGTTTTGAATCTTATTTGTATCTCCGACTAAAAACAAATATGAATCACATTACTAGACATTATACTACTTAAATTTCTTCATCTTTCGATAATCTTTTCCCCAGTTAGCAAGATGAAAATTATAATCACTGACTTTGTTGGAAATGAGACAATTTGTTATGACGCCAAATACATACTTCAAAATATCCCAATGAGATATGTTGCAACAATGGCATACATCTCTCCAACTTTCACTAGCTGTGTACAGGGACGTTGCCAGGATTTTTCGTCTAGGGCGGGGCAAACATTATATTGGTGTTAGATCTAGCAGTTGACGTTACCAAAATTAGGCGATTAAGATGAAGCTTTCTAGTTTAAAGTCCTGCAAAGTATGAAAGTGCTATGGTTAGTGTAATTCGTTTCAAATAAGTGTAGATTTACATTTTAGACGAGCGAGCGAAGCGAGCGAGAAAAAAGTTTGAGGTGTCTAAGGATCTTGACCACAATGTACAGGGGAAAATTGGAGCCTCGTACAGGGATATGACTTAAATGGATTGGAAAGTGTGAACTCATTAAATTGAATTCAATAGCATCAATGAATCAGAGGAATAAAATAGTTCAATATATTTTACCAGGGGGGGCATTGCCCCCCTATGCCCCCCCGTGGCGACGTCCCTGGCTGTGTACTCGATGTATTTAATACCCAATGCGACTAAGGTCTGCTTCGAAGGTCTTTTACCAGCTCCGACATTAGTGACTTGTCGTTGTCAATTGCAACAAAGATCTTATAAATTATGACAACTGCTTCTAAGATAACATCTAATGGCCACTTAAGTGATCCTCTGTCAACTAACTCTAAGTATTGATATTTTGAGTCTGGTGAATGTTCGATAATAAATTCTTTATCGATAGTGAGGTAATTCAAACAGGTAGAACATTTCTCAGACCGCTTATAGAATTGAATCAATTGATGTACTGCATATCCTGACATAAATGCTAGTGCTTGCAACGTTTGAGAATCTTACTCGAATGATTTGTCTATAATTTTTTCGATGGGTAGAGATGTTAAAGTCGAACATCCTGGATCTTGGCAATTAGAAAATTGCTTGATGAAATCTCAGACTGAAATTTGTTTTGTAGAAGATTGATACAGATTTAAAATGCTGGATACCTTCAGTTTACGCTCAGACTCAAGAATTTGATAGTAGGAATTATGATAGTTTGCTCCAGACATTTGTCTGTATAATTATCCTGAAGTGATGCTCTAATGCATCATTTTGGAGGGATGTAGTCAGAACGTATTAGAATCCACAAGTAGTGGTTAGGTGACGAACTTAGTGAGGTAAAGCTAAACATGTATGACGCAAACTAGCGAAGGTCTGGCGGCTTAGTTATGCCTTACTAGTTCTTATGTTTGCTTCCCATGGATCAATCCAAGAGACTGCGTTCTAAAAAGAGGAGGCGAGGATCATCCTTGACAAGAAGCTTTGATAAGGCGTCATTCAATCTGGTTCCCTTCTGGGGTGTACTAACATTTAATATTTTCAATATGTCCAAAATAATTAGTGTGACCCTGGGGCGCCGGCGACCCGCCGGAGCAACAGGTGCATGATAAACCAAAACCCGGGGTGCAAAGCCCCCCCGCACTCCCCCTTCATGCAAAAGAAACAAATTTACCGGAGCAACGGGTGCACCATGCACCCGTGCCGCCGGCTCCCTAGGTGACCCGTGACCTACGTTATAATAAGGCCTGTTCAGTAGTATGAAATTTTGGGCCATGGATGTCGTTTAAGTCCATTGATTATTTACTGTAAATGTTCAAGTTAGAGATACTTAGCTAAATTAGGAATCCAGAAGGGAAAATATTATTGGGTTTTGATACAATTCACATTTTAAGTAGTGTGTATGATAGTACAAAATATTAAGGAAGTAGTATATGAAAGGTGTATACGAAATAAGCTAATTGGGTTTCAATTTCTTTAATTTTCGAGTATTTTCGACACCAGACTTCAACAGTAGCAAGGCATTCATATTCTTGATTTTATTAGATATGATACAGTTCGAAGTAGATGTCAATAATTTGGCTAATATATCCCACATGAGTGTACCACAATTGTCACACATCACTCTCCATATTTCAGCTTGTTCATCTTCTATAAGAGTAGTTGTTAACTGTATGTGGATACTTCTAGAAGGACCGGTAATAAAGCTATCGAATAAGCTTGGTTGACTCTCGATTGAAGAGAATAATTTCCACTGCGTAATAATTGCATCTATGACATCACTACTTGGCCATTTTAGTGAGCCTCGGTCGATTATCTGAATTAATCTATATTCAGACTCTGAAGGTTCTTCAATTTCCATTTCTTTGTTTACTGTGAGAAATGAGAGGCATGATTGACATTTAGTAGAATGTTTGTAATAGGCATCAAGGCATGCACTGAGTAACCGGCTATAAAGGAGAGTGATTGGAGTATTTGCTTGTTTAATTCGATTTCTGAATATCCTTGTATTGCGAAAGATACGTATCTAAGCTGAAAGAGGCATGAGAGTCTTGGTCACAAGAGGATGGGCAGGATTCTAAGAAGATTTTCATTGATGTGTTATCTTCTACAGCTTTTTCGAAAATAATTTAAGTATGCCGGACAACTTTATTCTCCGTTCTGTCTCAAGTATCTGGCAATAGCTAATGTGGTATTGGGCACCTGACATCATCCTGTACAGGCCAAAATGATGCTCAAGGGGATCATTTTGCAAGAACGAAGAGAGGACGTACAAATAGCCACAATTTTAAGTGAGATGGTAAACAATAATACACGGGAGTGCAATACAGGAGTGACGAAAACTGGTAAATGTTTGAGGACATAATTTACCTCTTTTGTCATGCATGGCTCGCCAACACTCAGCCCAATCAACTAGACGTTGAAGGAAACTAAATCTAGTATCATTGTTTGTTAATGGGATGGAAAATTGATCCTTCAGAAGGATACCCTTGTTAGGAGTATTGATGTTGAATATCTTCCAAACAACACATATAATGGTATAAATTCTGCAGTTTGTAAATTTGTAGAAAGGTGGTATCGCGATTGGTAGCTAACATTCAATGCAGCGGTTGTTGATTCATCAAATATCCTTAAGGCTAAAGAAACATTTTGTCTTTCAAATGTGGAAGGCCAACAAGCATTAGAGGTTAACCTTTGAGCTAATTTAGCAACAGAGTGTTGGTCACTTTTGTACAATTGTCGAATCTCTTCAAAAACTGCAGTGTTTGTAAGTTGGATTTTCTAAAAATCTGGATATGTAAACGTTTTATTGTAATCTGTTTGATTTAGCCAGTTATTACGGTTCGATTTGAGTATGTGGACGAAGTCGAAAAGCAAAAATAATGGTCGATTTAAGTCCATAGGGTGAGGAACGATAGCCTCTGGAATTCGGTTAGGAGAAAAAAACTTGAAAATGTTCACGTTCATAGGGTAACTATCGGTACACAAAACTTGAACAGAGAGTCCACATGCTTCTACGTCTTGAATACCCTCTTTGATAATTGGAAAGAGTACACCAGCCGATGAGTTGGCACAGAGCAGTAAACGAACAATACTGAACCATCTTTTCGACAAACTTGATACCATGAAGGCAAAAACCTTTTTTGCTGCATCAGTAGGATTTAAAGATGATCCTATTACCTTACCTACCTTGAATATAAAAGTTGATTTACGTGAATTTCATCCATCTGAATTACAACATTACTCTCCCATTTGTTGAACTGAGTGGCAGATTGTTTGAAATAGTTGGTAAACTCAGCATCCAAACCAAAATTTAAATACAAGCGTTTAAGTGTGGCAAGATGTGGCAATGATAGACAGTCCAAGGATTTAAGATATCTATAGCAAACTGGCGAGATAAGCTGGCATTTGAGCGATAAGACAAGAGTTTCGATGTTGTATCGCCTCAATAGTTTTCGCAATCAAACGTTGTCCAGTTGGCAAAGAGTGAACTGAAGACGTAATAATACAAGCTGTTGGTTGCCAGAATCTTCGCTAATTGATGGCGGCAGTAAGTCGATTGCTTGATGAATGCTTTTGGTTGTTCTCTGACATGGTGTTGGAGTGTCTCAGGGGAATTAACTGGGATAGAATGGTGTTCAACTTGTTTAAGCAAAATGTGAAGTTGATGAATATCATTTATCCTAGTGAGAGAAAGAGTAATGCGTACACCTTCATACAAACCAATTGTATGTAATGTTTCGGTAATGGTTGAGGAGCGTAGAATCGAAATCAAACTCCTACCTATTATATGTAGAAGGTTTTATTAAATTAAAGGATTTATCCTCAGAAAAACAAACTATCCAATGATTAGGGAAATCCTAGTGCTTTGCTTTGGATACTAAGTCTTGCAGTGTGGTGATTTGAAAAAGCTCTTTGTCTCGGTTATATTGTATTAGACTCTCATCTATAGAAGTATCAATCAATTGCTGTTCTCTCAAAGATCGATCAAATCTCAAAAGTTTGGTGTCAGATGACGAAGAAAGATGAGGTGGACAGCTGGGTAGGAATCTTGGCACCGCTTCTTTGTGCAATTTCGGCTTAGTAGGTACTTCTAAGTGTGATCCATGAGGTTGAAGGATTGAAAAACTGGTCTAATTTCTTCGTCGAGAAAATGTTTCGAACATACAAACACTTTCTTTAAGTCAACGATATCTTCTCTACAGAGCGATCGGAGCCAACGATTGACGAACTCAGGTGGACCACTTGGCAACTTAAATACTAGAGTACACGGTTCTCCTGCGTAATTACTCCGACATCCGGGGGCCGAACACCTGTTGGGCATGACAAGCTAAATATATATAAGAAAATGTTAGAAATACACAAGAAAGGAGCAAATCGAAAGGGAGATGTAAATAAAACATGATCATAAAGGAACTTCACTTAAGGAAGAACGTTAAATTCGAGAATATCAAGTTTAAAAAGGCAAAGGATGATAAGTATGGAAGTTATTATATAATTATATTGGATGTCGAAAGCTTGATGCACAGAAAAATTAAATATTATGGGTTTCTAAGAAAATGTAAATTATTTAGCTTAAGGGGAGTCGACTGTATGTCTGAATTTGAATTTTGTAAGCGAATTTTGTTTGTCCTTGGTGCATTTCTCTTCATTATTTACTTTTCTCTTTAATTTAACCTCTACATATTTGTATTAGTTTACCACGTTTTGCCCAATACTTGTTCAGTATTCGGATGTAAGTCCAATTACACAGGTCATCCCAGGGCTACTGTGTTTAAATTACCGAGCGCCCCGCGCGATTTGAAAGACAAATGGATTAGAGCTCTCCATAGGGATATGGCTACTGAACTCCCAGAAGATAATATATTTATTTTTATTCATCACTTCAGAGAGGAAGACATTATACGAGTTGACTGGACAGTCCAAGCTGATGGTACCTATATATAAACACCACGAATTAGGCCAACTTATCGTATTACCGCAGTACCAACTACCCAGAAAACAAAGAGACTTAGTCGAGAATCTAAGGATGTACCAAACTTCGCTAAACCAACAAGATCGTTTACAATTCGCTTTGGATAACTTTGATGATCTTAAAATGAAGTTGCTTAGTTTACACCTTAGCCAAGGGCAGAGACGGATTAACGGACCCTGGGGCCACGGGCGGTAAGTAAACTATGGGCCCCTTTAACATATAATACTTCAAAATATCCACGAAAGCGCTTATCCAAAGGTGAAAGTACTTAGTAAGTGAAGCATATCAGTAACTTATGCATTGAACTGAATTGCTAAAATATTTAACTATTCACGAAAAAAAAAGAAAATTATATAAGCGAAATTGTGAATTAATGAGGTAAAGAAATATATTTCAACTTTTTTGAAAAATAACCACGCTTTACACTGTCAATGTAATTATATTATGTTTTAAAATTATTAGTTAATCTCTAATTAGGACTCAAATACAACCACAATATATAGCCCAAGAAGCACTATGTCCCTAGGGCGGCCATTGTAAAAATTTAAGATTGCTTTAGGCGCTCATTAGTTTAGACTTTAGAATCTTCAAGTATGCCAGTTATTTCTAGAATTTACCCCGAGATTTGATATTTTTTCTTACTAGTAGGGATTTGCTTTATCGATTTGTATGGGCCCCCTTTAAGCCTGGGCCCCGGGCGGCCGCCCTATCCGCCCATGCCTTAATCCGCCACTGGCCAAGTGTGGCGAGGTATTGTCTCAGTAATACCTTGCAGATCCTACAGCTGGAATTATTTAACAACACTATTAAAATTCAATCTACACTAACAATACAGTTAGACTTAATAGTTTTATCCGTTACTCGTCAATACCAAATACTCTTGCAGTTCAATCGAATAACCGACTAACGACAAATTGACTCCCTAATTTATAATATCTTAAATTTTGAGCCAAATCCAGAGATACTTGAGTTCAGTCTTGTTCTTGTAAATATCAAGGAAGCAGCTTCTAAATTGCAATTGTCAATATCAATTTTAGAAGCTAGTGAACAGACTAACGAGGAATACTCAAGTACACATTTAGTACCTCTCCTCCAGTTTATTACTTGTCAACCTGAAAACTCACTTATTTCCGCAAAAACAACTAAGATATAACGTACTCAGGTTAGTATTTTCTGATTTCATTAATTTCATTATTCACCTTTTTATTTTAATATAGACGGTTGCATTGAAGTCACATCTGCATATCTGATCTCACCAGCGTGCTATCGTTTTTTTAAATCCTTGGATTATCTTATTCTTCCAACTACAAGATCACTTCGTGCTTTATCTTCTTGCTTAGGATTGGCCAGTGAATACTTACACTTACTAGATAATTTAACTTTGCATTTTTGTAAAAGAGATCGCCATATTGTTCTAAATATGGACGAAATCCACGTTTCATAAGAAATCACTTATCAAGGTAATAGGTGATTTGAAACATAGTAAATGTATATATTTATGCTGACATTTCTTATTCGATTGTTCAGGTGGATTTATTATTGGTGAGATCGACCCTACTACTCCAGCTAAGAAAGTTTTTGCCTTGATAATTTATTATCTATCGAAAAAAATTTCACAGGTTGTGAGGTTATTTCCATCAAATATTTCTACTGCTGAGGTACTCTTCCTAATCCTCAATCTTGTAATTATTGATATTGAAAAGTGTGGTCTATTTGTTGAAGTACTACTCATAAGTGATTTATCCACTGAATGTACGTTTATTTAAATTATATTCTTTTGACCAGAAAAAGTTACTTCCTGCTGTTCCACATCCAACTTGCCCAGAATGAATTTGATTTCGTACACATAATCAAGTCTATAAGGAACAACTGGTTAAACATGAAGGACTATGATCTAACGTTTAATTTTCCTGCATACTTCTCTATCCTTTGCCTTTTTTTTACTACAGAACTGAATGAGGAAAATTTAATGATATTCGATTATTGTACAAGTGTGAGCAACATTCTACAGTAAAGCAAGCTCACAAGCTAAGTTCTAAGGTATGTTGGCCAACAAGTTTAGAACGTCAGAACGTGAATCTTTTCAACGAGTCCAATTTTGCCAATTCAAAACTATCTACAACAACATTCTAAAAACGAAACTGCAAATTTTGTGGACACAAATAGTAAATTTCGAAGATTTTCACATGAATACCCCTCGCAAACATTCGCGCTTGGATGACGAGTATTCTAGACCCCTTGTGGACGAAGATTGGCGCTTTTTGTTTCTTCAATTAATCTCTAATTGGCTTGAGCGGTGGAAGTCAACAATTGGAAAGGATGGAAAACTTAGCGCGCAAACTTTGATATGTTTTCAGCATTCTTGTAAAACACTACTGTTAGTCGTTTCACATCTCACTCATAATTGTGGATACGAATATGTCTTAGCTCCAGGCTCCAAAATGATCCAATAGAGCACCAATTTGGCCTATATCGAATGATGAGTGGCGCGCAATATCACACCACCTACTCTCAGATTTCATAGAGTCAAAGCAGGTGAATGCGATTGAAAGTATATTCATATACTGTATCAATTGTGGAATCACATAAATTATTTTAGAAGCCTCCCTAAAAAAACACAAGCTTAGTATATGTGCAAATTAATTAAGAATAAGCGTGCATAACTTGTTCTTGATGTGATATTATGGTATCATTTGTCAAATACATATTTGCCGGATAATTGACCACCGGATATCCGGATCCGGCCGGAGTAGAGAATCTCTAATCCGGTACAGCTCTAATTATTACTATAAACCAGTTCTTCGTTCTAGGTCGCATCGAGTCCTTTTTTCGTTCGTGTTACACTACAAATAACAATTAACGGACGCTTGGCGACATTACCAACCTCAAAAAATCACTCATAATTTATAAAGCCTGTGAATTGTAAATTACACGTACTTAATTTGATTCAGATTAGTTTGTCGCAATTTGTGAATCAATGTAATTCAACTTATTAATTAAATTGCTATTTAATACAAAGATTTTCCAGCCTGACAATAAATTGTTGGATCAATATGTCATTTACAATGCAAAACATATAGGCGGGTAAATCGTTGAATATCTCATAGATGCATTATACGTAACGTATAACGTATATATGGTGCCATTATACGTTAGGTGAACGTATAATGCCATCATACGTTAGAGGATCATATGGTCAAAACGTATAATCATCATACGACGTATAACGTATAATGATTTTATACGATTTTCATTATACGTTCATCATACGTTCATTATACGTTCATTATACGTTCATTATACGTTACCATACGTTATCATACGTTCATCATACGTTATCATACGTTCATTATACGTTCATTATACGTTACCATACGTTATCATACGTTCATCATACGTTCATTATACGTTACCATACGTTATGTATCGAAGAAACCTGTCTTCCTTAGCATCACTAATAGTCACGTTTTAGTTTTTACTAAATTGACTAAATTCAGTTTCATCGTATGATGGTATCATACGTTGGCCATTTGTTATACGTTGATTATACGCTCGAACGTATATATGATCCATTATACGCTCCCCGAACGTATAACGTATGATCGTATAATGCATCTATGGAATATCTTGGATAGTAATATCATGCATAAATATGTGATTGACTTAAGCAAAAATAAATGACCATTAGAAGTAAACTGATGGAAGCCAAATTGGATTAATCAAAGTATGCAATCTCGGAAAAATTTAGGTGAAGATTAAATCTCCAAAACACAAATTGACCTATGAGGAAGCAGTTGGAGGTACGTTTTTGATAATACCTGGCGCAGACTAAAAATTAAAATTGTTAAATTTTGAAGAGAAATACACTACAATATAAAGTATAATGTGACAAATTTGTGTCGACTGAATCAAAATAGTAGGAGTAAAATCCAAATTAATTCCTACGTGAGGCAATAATCCCATGAATCGTAACGTGTGCTTCATTTTATGCTGCCTTCTCATCTAAAATTGTGGGCGATTCGGACAAAAACTAATGAGTTATTCCCAAATACACTCAAACCTCCCATATCCGGGCACTTTTAACGAAGGATGCCCTTAACTGGAATTTCCCCGCATCTCAGAAAGTGTCTTGTCCATATTTTTATCATTAAACGTGATTATTAGTAAAATGAGTACATATTTAGTTTGACTATACATCAATAAGGGTTGCCGTTTGGAAGGTTGAATCCATAGCCTACTCTATATAAGGCCTACCATCAAAGCTAATATTTTGCACCAAGGATGTAGTAGTGTATGATATTATTATTGACCCATAGTTATTTACATTTATCTCAGTACAGTTAGAAATATTTTAAATTTAGTTGATCAACTTGTTACTGATTTTTGTTAATTTTTAGTACTTAATTAATACAATTCTCCTTCCACCGATATTTTAAGCACTTCCTAGTACTATATTTGACTTTGTTTCTCTTTAATAGTTAGATATTTAATTTTTTCTCAATGCCGAACTGTTCTGCCCCTGGTTGTAGGGGTAATTATACCCCAGAAGAGCGCGTCCCAGTTTTTAACTTCCAGATGGTCCACCTGAGTACGACATGACTGGATACGTGCTCTCCATCGTGAGGATATTTCTGACCTCAAAATGGTGTATGTGTGTGCTAAGCATTTTCCGAAGGAAGATATTCAATATTTTCACACGGTATCCAGAGGATGGCACATCCTATGAGGTCCAGCGAGGAAGACCCAAATTAAATCCTGGCGCTGTCCCCTCTCTCCTTCCTGGTTGTCCGTCTTATTTTAAGCAGTACTACACACTAAAATTTCACACTATACTTTACCTACACTAGGAGTCACAAATCTATGATATTCACGGAATTTTTTTTTGAAAAACTCCCCCGATTTCCTCAGCACGAGTCTCTAGCGTGAGTGGGTGACGCTTAGCGGCCATTACAAAGAATACTAAGCTGCTCAAAAGTAAAGCATGTTACTCAAGAGAAATAATCTTCGGTGGAGTGCCCCGATATGTGAATGGCGCCCCGATACGCGGGGTTATTTTTAATGGGAAAAAACAAATTCCCAACCGACTGCCCCTATACGAGGAGTGCCCCGATACGCGGGCTTCTACTGTAATAATATCGAGTGACCCCTTGTTCTCGGCTATGCTCACTGAGTGCGAATACACGATTAGAAACACTCTAAATATCATTTGTCGAACAAAATTATGCATTGTTCCATATTCCTGCTTAATTAATTTAACCAAATACCCTCAAAGTTATTTTCATTCGTTATTTTAACACCTATAATCCTTCAACACTTTAATCAAAAATTATGGAACCTTTTAATTAATTCTACAGTAAAGCCTCCTTTTAGTTTAGGCAACACTTTGGGGAATGCTGAAATGTGTTCCTAATATGGAGGTGTCCCTTGATAAGAGTTCTGCCTTTTAGGAGCCAATCATAAACTTTGTAAGGTGTATGAATGTATGTTATAAACATGCTCAATACGTACACTAACCTGCCAAAAGTATTTGAACAGCAATAATTTGTATTCATAAATTAATGCTTATAGTAGCATAGTATTAAGATTATTAGATGTTTCAACATGGCTATTTTGATAAATGCGAGATTATTCGAGATAACCTAAAATTGAAGATTTTCACATAAATCTCGTCAAATCCCATTTTAGAGGGTCGATATGTGTATAATTATACTAGAGGAGTTGAACGAGGGGTCACTAGATTCGATAGGCCCACAATTTGAGAATGGAATGTTCCCACATTCCTGACATACTTTTAATACATTCCAGCGTTGCTATGGAAAAATTTTCTCCAAATGTTTTCATGTGATATATCAAATTGCTGGAAATTTTACGCTGAGTACAATTATGGTGATTATAAGTTGATTAGATTTGATTTGTGAAAGTTAGTTACGAAAATGTCGGCAATTTACTATGAAATGGCCGACACTGCCACACGTGTAAAAAATTCCCCAAAAACTGATTATAGCGGATTTTGGATATGTTATTCTACGAAAAATTCCGCTTCTAATGATACTAAAATACGCTTTGTATGAATTTTCTCTAGGTATGACCCATTTTGGAATTTTAACGACCAGATTATAAGTGCATAATTTCAAACCAATTCGATTATTTTCTACTGAGATACACACATTTTATTAGTGCCACTTGTGCAAGAATTGGCACCTGGCAGAGACACTTGTACCAATTCATGTATATTGGCTAAAATGACTTGATATTATGATAAATACGAATTTTCCTGAATGATAGGTCCATCTGAATGGTTAAGTGACATTTGGGACACAAAAGGGTGTTCCCTGTTCACACTAGGGAGGTGTTCCTTAATGGGAGGTGTTCCCTAATGGCGGTTTACTTGAATATTCTTTGTTATTAGCAATAAATGGCCTAAAGTTGTTCGAATTATAGTGTGGACTGGAGCAAATGCGTCTTGTGCCAAATAGATACTTCAGAAAAACTTAGATGTCCACTTAATTCGAAGCAAAAAGATCTTGGTATGAAACGCTTTGTAACAACATCCGACAGTTTTATCAGCTCAAATGCAGTCCGCATTAATGAAAATCAAATGCGTTAATAAATTACTTATGGAAAATGAAGACCTGACAAATTTATTCATAGAAAATCTAGCTAAGTGGCATAAATAATGCCGAAATATGTTTAACAATCAGCAGCTGGAGAGAGCTAAAAGAAAAATCCAAATTGCAGCCTGTGCCGACGCATGTTCCTTTGGAGGCACTATATTTTGTTGGTTGTTTATTGATAGTGCCTCTAAAGGAACATGCTGTCGGCGCAGGCTGCAATTTTGGATTTTTTTCGCCAAGTCATCAACGCCCAAGGTGTGAAGAACCATTTGTTAATTGGTCGATGTCACAAGGAACGGTAGATAAATTTGAAGTTTGTTTCTATCTTAAACCATCTTGAGTTTAATGCCATTCATTCATTATGTATTGATAATAAATTATATTATTAGTTATTTATTTTAGCAATGTTATTCACGGTTGAGTTGAATTAAGTCAACAAATTCCTTATATTATATTATTTAATTTAATCCATTGTATAGTAATACTATAATTAAATAGAAGCCAGCTGGAATTTATAAGTTAGATCAATATAATTATCGCAAGTTGAATCACTAGAGTAGGATTTAACAAAGCTAAATCAATATAATTATTACAAGTTGAAACAATAGAATTAGATTTAACACTTTTACTGAAATTGAAGTGTGAGTAAACAAAGAAATTATAACCCCCATTTATGGCAGAAATTAAACCATTTATTGAAAATTTTCTTCACCCATTAGACGCAGAATTTTATGATGAATCCAAAAATGAAATATAATTTGGGGGTTTAGTAAAACATTTTTTTAGTTATGGACCAGACAAATTTTGAAAGGTGTCAAAAATTTGTTAATCAAAAATTGTAACCCCAGGTGCAAATTAGACGGTCCCATCGCACCTACATGCCAAGTTTCAGCCCAACAACTATAAAGCTCTGTCCAGGGAACCGTCTACGGAGAAAAAATATAGAAAAAAAAAGACAGTGATGAATTTGGATTTTCTCTCTTTTGATGGTCACATGACACCTCCATATATGGGCATTCGTGTTTATATCAAGGGGAACCATTTGGTTTAGAGTGATTTTTTGACTTTGCACTGATTTCGAGATGATATATCAATGTTATTAGTAATTTAGAGCTAAGCTCTGGAGTCTCCCGTTTAGGAGTTAAAAAATTGCATTTGTCATCAAAATTGGTAACATTCACACTACCATATATGGCAATGTCGAAAACGGTGCGTCCTAGGCTCACAAAATGTATTATTTACATATGGGAAACCATGTGTGCTGATCATTTTTCACTAGTGCTACTTATATTTATCTCTTTTCCTCTCTGAGTCTGAGTTACAAATTTGTTCAGAATCCGTACCCTAAAGATCGCCAAAGGGCTATAACTTTTGAAATTTGAAATATCCACTTTTTGCGAAAATTTTTATTGAGTTTTGCAAAGATTTCCTCAGACTATCATATTTCTAAATATAGAAACAATGTTATCAAAATTACTAGTTAATTTACCATGTTCAAGACCATTGGTGTAATAAAACCGAGTTAGAAAATGAATTGGCCGCTCCACTAAAGCGTTCATAACTCTGAAATAATTGTCGAATCGATGAAAACTAAACTCCCATCGAAAGATAACATCCTTACGCAGTGTGTGTAAAAATATTGAAAAAATTTGAGCATTTTTAACTTTGGGCGGAACCAGCGTTCATTTCTGGACCATTTGGGAGTATTTTTTTTACTTTTCATAATTTACTAGCTCTACAACAGTGGATAAACCGTTTAAACATATAGGAAGAAAATTATATTCCGGTACAATACTATAGTTTTGGCTAATCAATATCAGAAACTAAAATAAATATTTATGATCTAAAATACACTCATTTACAGTTTATTGCATTAAACACTACTTCTATATACGTAGTATATAGATCCAGAAGAAAAAAATTACTAAAATCGGTCTAGAACTAATTCTTTTGGTATTTTTGCTCTTTTTTAAAATATTAACGCCTATTATGACGAAATTTTTCAAAAAATCACTAAAACGGACAAAGTGAGTTTGCGCCAACATTCGCCCAGAGGTTTATATACCAGACATCATGTTAAATCCTCTTCTCTCGTATATTTTATGAGTAGATCTGTGATTTGTCGGGTTGTATAAGCTTTTCGATGCATTCTTCACATTTTATGACCTAATCGTGACGAAATTCCTTGAAAATCCAAGAAAAGAGGGGGTTTTTTACCGATTTTTTTTTAAACATGAAAAAAATATACAGTCAGGTTCTTTTATTATGAACATTCAAGGGACCAAAAATTGTGTTCATAATAGAGAGACTTCATAATAAGCGATCTCAACTTAATACAAACCCTATGTAAGTTGTTAATTGGGACCGTAGGGTTTGTTCATAATAAAAAATCTTCATAATAAGCAGACGAAATCTTGTTCATAATAAGCAGACCTGACTGTACTTCTAAATTTGATAGAGCTTATACAACCCGACAAATCACAGATCTGTTCATGAACTATACGATAGAATAACATTCAACTTGATATCTTGTATATACACTTCTGTGGGAATGTTGGCGCAAACCCTCTAGGGTATAGGAATTTAACATTACGAAATCTGAAAAATTAATTTTCGAATAAAGTATTTGTCAAATGGAAATTTCAATGGTTGTTTCATTATATACTATGTATAAGTATTCTACAGTAAAACAATGGATAAGCTGAGACCATAATTTTTTGCTGATATTGATTAGCCTTATACCATATTGTCTGCAATCCTTAATTTGTATCCATATGCTATGTATAATGCTATATCTACTAATTATAATACTTAGTCATATCTATATGTGCTACATTCACATATCAAGTGACTTTTTGAGGGAGAGTCGCCGCACGTGGTACCCCCCTATTTCTTCCCAGATCTCCGGACCAATGTTTTTGCCTCTTGAAGTCGACAGAATTTGGTCCACTAGTCCGATTTTCAAAAACTCTGTGATTTTCTCTAGATCTAAAAATGTACACGCGATTGAGCTTGGCGTTTTTGCTTAATAGATATCATAGATCCACTAGATTAATATACAACATTTTCCGCCCACCTGATAATCCCCTCGAAGTGTCAGCAACATTCGATGAGTCTCGAACTTCTATTCAGCAATCAGTCTTGGACAGTATCACTTTTGAACAACTCTATCAGAAGATATGATTGATATGAAAGTTAAAACCAATGGGTTTATTGAACTTATGGCGATATTTAATTTTACCTACTACACAGCAGGGCTGGATTCAATGAAATTTTTACTGTGCCGACTATACAGTGGCCCAGTTCAAATCTTACTGTCTTGGTTCGTTATTTTTATTAATATTACTGCCAACTATATTAAAGTATTGTGGCCCAGTTCTAAAATGACTTCCTTGGTTAGTTATTATTAGTCCTTGTCCTATCCACAGAACAGAGTTGTATAACTAAGAGCCCAAATTTCTGGATAGGTTTCTCAAGGGTTAAAGATGAGTTGACTGAATTAGACCTGAAAATCTAGGCAGAAAATCAGATTTTCTAGGACTGGAATAAGACCGAATGGAATAATACCGAAAAAATATAAGGGCTGGAATCAGTGGCGCAAATTTTTCATGTTCAGCGCAACTGTCGTGGGTAGCCGACAAAAAATTCATTTGGCTCTCAATTTATCTTCACCATTTTCATACTTTGCATTATGAAAGAATGCCTGAAGTTTTTATAATATAGTATTTTATGCAAGCAGCAAGCAGATGTGGCGAAGGCTGAATCAATTAGACTTGAGAAGGAGGCAGAGAGAGAGGAAGCAGTGGTCAAGTTGAAGAGAAGACATGAGGCAGCTGTTGAAAGGAATGAGAAAAGGTCAAAGTGATGATTTATATTCTGTGACATTAAAATTTATCGATTAAATTTGTTAAGAAATTGTATTTTTAACTAAAAATATCAAAGAAAATTCTGTCGTGGGTGCCCTGGCACCCAGGGCACCCACGGCTTTTGCGCCCATGGCTAGAATAAGACCGAATAATATAAGGGCTGCTCTATGTTTAGAATATGTGTTTGTAAAATAAAAGTGAAACCTCGACTTTCTAAGCGTGAATTATGGTTCATTGAGAAAACACTCGACTATCTAAATGTGTGTAATGATTCATCGAGAAAACACTCGCCTTTCTAAGTGTGATGTATTGGTCATGGAGAAAACACTGGCCACTCTCATTGTCATTTATGGAGAATGATCAAAACACTCGACTATCTAAGCGTGTCTAATGATTAATTGAGAAAACACTCGCCTTTCTAAGTGTCTTGTATTAATCATCTAGAAAACACTCGCCACTCTCATTGTCTTTTATGGAGAATGGTTAAAACGCTCGCCTTTCTAAGTGTCCAATATTGATCAGGGTGAAAAGCAGCCCTTATTTTTTTCGGTCTTATTCCAGCCCTTAAATTTTTCTGTCTTATTCCATTCGGTCTGATTCCAGTCCGCATTTAAATTCGGTCTTATTCCAGTCCGTATTTTTTTCGGTCTTATTCAGGTTTCACTTACAGATGTGCACCTGGGGTCACGATTTTTGATTACATTTTTGGACAGATTTTACACCTGATAAATATCACAAAATGAATAATAAATATTCCCCGAATTTTCAATTTATATGAATTCGATAGAGAATTTAATTCTACACCCTTTAACAGTGCACGAATTTTCAAATTGGGCCACAATTGAGTTGCAAATTACCTTTGTTTACTAACAATTCTGTTCATTTGAAAGTGCTAAATCTAATTCTATTATTTCAACTTGTGATAATTATGATGATTCAACTTGTAATATCGCGAAGGCTTATATTTTATAATTGAAAACTAACATTTTACATTACATAACAACGACAGATTCAGTGAATTTATTTCATTCTACAAGAATTATTTTGTACTATTAACTGTATTAGATTAAAATATACATAGTCATATATAATATATTGAGAAGCATCCAGTTAGTTTATAGGGATTGTCGAATGTGCTGAATTCAAATTTTGTAGCCAAATTCATATACAATTACCATTTATAACAATTAATTAAACTTAATAGATGTAAGTTGACCATGAAATTGGTGTTAAATTATTAATATTAATTAATAATTATGAAGTTTACTTATGCATCGATCATCGGCGTTTGTTTTAAAAAACCTCGCTACATTCAACCGATTGTTTTTTTATGTTTGTAAAAAACTCCATCGGTAGAAACTAGCCAGGTATTTAATACTAACGCCGATCTTCGGTGGATAAGTAAATTCATAGGTATTTATACTAATTAGTTTAATATATTAAATCTCAGAGATGATACAAGTATTCCAAATTATCAATTGATCCTTATGCCACGTGACACCTTCAAATGGGTCTTGAGTCTTGACACCTTGAGGTAATAATGACATAGTAAAAAAATGTTATACAATTTTGTGAATTATACATTTCGAAAGGTTTGCTTGGTGTTGGGTGAACACCCAACGCACTCATAGAAAATGCGACTCATCACCTATTATAGTCTTCTGAAACTTGAATATCTCTGAAATGAAGTGAGCTAATAAAAGAAAACTTCCACCACTCTAAGGGTCGTTGCCTTCGGAAACACCTTTCTGAATGGTTTAACAGCTTAATAGTGATGACGTGACCAAAGAATCTAAAATTACACCTAGTATGCCGACAGCATGTTCTTTTGAAGACACCATCAGTGACGGCGCTAGCCCGGTACCACTGGTGGGGCACAAGTGGAGCGTAACCTGCCTCAGGTGGGGCACACTAACATTAATTTAGGCTTGTTCCCAACCTCAGGTGGGGCACGCTCAAATTCAAGTGGGGCCCACCTGGCCCCACCATCCCGCCGCCCCTGGACACCATCAATTAACCAGCCATCAAAAGATAGTGTCTTCAAAGGAACATGCTGTCGGCACAGCTGCAATTTGGGATTTTTAATTTAATTACTTTTACCATTACTAATATCGTATAATTCGAATTCGAATTCCAATTATACTGTTCAAGTCCAATCCCAATTACAATTACGTTCTTTCCCACTAATTTAGCTACAATCAATTTCAAACTATTTTGAATCTTTAATTGATGTACAGTGGAACCCCGGAATTAATGTCACTCTCGGGACCGATAAAAACGGGCTAACTTTAGGGGTGTCCGTAATTGTGAAATAACTTATGTTAATATCTACTATATGAAGTTAAATTGGACTTAAGAAAGCAGGATTATCGGAGTGGGCGCTATTTCGGGAGGACTGTCAAGCGGGGTTCCACTATATGCAGCGACGTCGGAAGCGGTCAGGCCAGTCAGGCCATGGCCTGACCACTTTTATAAAGTGGCCAGGCCAATAGCCTTACCACTCTTACGTCACTAGTTAGGCCGGTCAAGCCATGGCCTGATCACTTTATAACTGTTTCCGCCGGCCCTGATATGTATACATGTAGAATACCCGAAACCGACAACTTTATTAGGTTTTATCTGATATATAATAATTCAAACGTATATATAATAACGAACTTCAGTTGAAATTGTAACTTTATTTGGTATTACAATTATAATTCCATAATTATGATATAAATATAATTGACTGTAATTAAATTAATTACAATTATAAATGAAATTAGGGCCGGCGCCACTGGGGGTGTCCTGGGTGTCCGGACACCCACTGCCTCAAGGAAATGAAGCGGTGCTTGGACAGTGATACCCACTAGACTATACAGTGACACCCACTACACCCACACCTCATAATACGTGGCGCCGGCAATGAATGAACCCAACCCTTCTACTCAGTCGATCTTGTTGCTAGTCTTCGATTCATTCTTTCTATCATAATTATTATCTCTGCAATTAGTCCTTCTCTAAAGAAGACTGATAAGATCATTTATACCAACATTCCCTACACAAAGAAGAAACGAAACATCTTGGCCCTACATGGTGTCGAAAGTAACAGAAATTCATGTTACAATTTCTAAAACAGAATTAGGAGCCAGGACAAAAACATTCCAACCCATATCACAATACCTTACTTCGAAAGATCCTCTAGTCCCATGAAAACTACTTGCTTCTTAAGCCTCGAAATTACCTTAGGAATTATCACCTCACAGGTAAATCAATTGTGATTGAATTGTTATTTATAAAATAATATTGTGTTAATGTTAAAACATTCCATTTTAGAAGTACCAGAATCTCTTCGGATTTACTACTGAATCTATATTTGAACACCTTAATAACTTAAGAGTAAGGTTCCGTTCTCACCAAGGACGTAAATCCATGCTACCACGGGGGGGACGTTTTCACAGTTGGTGAGAGGAACTTGCCCTACCAAAAAGATTTTTTCTTAGACGCTCAAAATTGATCAAGGTCGATTCTTAGTACCCATGGAGCCAGAATGTATATATATATATATATGGTACTATAATTAATAATACCTATATACTATTATAGTAATGTCCACAAAACCTAGGAAATTACAACCTAGGTGAGAAGAATAAACTCAAGATGTTACCTATTGATAGACTTTATTCTTCTCACTTTATGGCTATAAAATATGAAGAATAAACTTATGTTAGATCAAGGTGTTCTTTATAAATTTATTGTATCTCACGTCCCCCTATAATTTTTTTAATTACATCCAGTTTGAGAAACTCTTATTACTATATGATCCGTTAATTTCTCAACTCCTACTTCATCATTTGATTCGAGTAAAAATTTGACGAAACAGTACTTAAGTAGAACTGTACTTGAATCCAACCCTGACAAAAAGTAGGGGGTGGGGCAATTTATATAGGTGTCCTCCAGTCCAAAAGGTGGGGGATGTGTCCCCCCCCCAGGATTTATGCCCATGGTTCTCACCAATACTGTCTAATTCATTGAGTGTTATCTTTATTTCCACTCATTGTTATTTTACCTTTACACCTTCAATTGACGTAATTCCCGAATACTTGTAACATCCAGGGTTGGGTTCAAGTACAATTTACTTAAGTACTTCTGTAATTATGTACATTTTTTGAATACTTGTACTTGTACTTGTTACTCGTGACTTTTTTATCATTCAATATATTTCCAATACGCACCATTGATGTTCCTCAAATCCCATCTCAAATAAAGTAGTGTTAGTTAATATTTAGTATATTAGGAATTGTGTTCGTGTCAAGGACTACTACTACTTTCAATTATATTGATTTGGATGATACTATCTAAACCATGTATTTAGCAATTTATACTATTAGTACGAGAAATTTTTCATAAGAGCTTGGGAAGTACTTGTACTCAAGTGTTTTCATATTTTTTTAATTGTACTTGACTTGTAGTTGTACTTAAGTACTTTAAGTTTACATGTACTTGTACTTGTATTGTACTTGAATATCTGAAAAGTAGTAGTAATTGTACTTAAGTACTTTAAAATGTACTTGAACCCAACCCTGGTCGTCATGACGTCACTGTATTGTCTAATAGTCCAAATATGCCAAAACTTTGAACGCATGTAAAATGTTCAATTTCGCTTTTTAATACAAATCGCTGTGACTAAGCCATCTAGGACTAGGAGTAATTTTACATAAAATATCTCAGAATCAAGTGTCTAATGTTACCACATTCCTCTGTTGCCTTGGAAACGTGATTTCAATGCTTGAGGTCATATCTCGAGAAGGAATATAGTTACAGCTTAGTCAATGGATCCAATTGATAGCCCGTCCTCAACTTCCTATTCAATGATAATACATTTCGATGCTCTATCTCCAACCAATTTTCTGAGAATTGTGATTATTGTAATATACATCCAAACGGTTATACACATTTTGCGTAAAATTGGTCTACCTCAGTTGCTTGGTACTAAGGAATACTTATAAAGGAACTAGCAATTAAATCGCGATACAAATTTGATAACACCTCTGAAGGGAAACAATCATGCATAGCATTCTATACACTAAGGCAATGGTGGTCACTAAAAAATTTGGACCAGGGATTGGTTAAGTACTTCAAAACAACATTTTCTAAAATGGTAATTTGTTCAATTTTTCCATTAATTTTAGCTACCCTCATCATCCTGACAACATATTACGTATTCTCAATTAAAACGATTGGAAAATATAAGGAGTTTAATATATAACAAGCTGCTCGTCCGCGCTACGCGCGTCCTTACAACTTGCACTCGAGCCTGCGGCCCTCGCTTGTATTCATTTAAGATTATATGCTGGTTGTATTAAAATACAGTGTGAATATTTTTCTTAGACATTCAAATTTGTTACACATATAGTATTCCCTACCCGCCTGGCGAATTTCAAAATCTTCGCTCTTACCAGTTTCCCAATCAACTCCGAACAAAATAAACAAACAAATCAATGTGATTTAATACATAAGATACGAATAGACATAGATAGATAGATAAATTTTGAATAAATACTGGCTTGATATGGTTATACTGTACGTAGACTTTATATGATATGGTTTACGTAGATCTAAAAGAAATAGATAATTATTTGCTGCTAGAATAATTTGATTCAAAATAAATATAATTTAAAAATGGAAAACTCACCAAATTATAAGTTGATATTTAATTTGATTTTACTTGATTTAATCAGCATCATAACATCTGGGTTCTAAGGTAATTAGTATTAAGCACAATATATCTGTATTACTTATAGAAGTGATTTTAAGACAACTTACTTCAATAATTTTTTCCATTAGTTGGATCTTTTTAAACTGCAACGCAATTTCTGCATTGCCCATTTTCCTCTTCCTAGTTTCCACAGGAGTTTCCACTTCTAATTCAGGTTCAGGTTGAGGTTCAGCTTCTATTTCTTTAATATTTAAGTTTGCCATTTTTTCTATAGTATTTTGCATTAGTTGTTTAAAATTTGCTTTTATCTATTTATAGAATAATTTCTTTATGACTATTTCGGGAGCCAATGAAATTATAGGCCAAATAAACAGATGTATTATTTGATTGGGAAAGTTAACGAAATAGAAACAACATGACATTTATATGATTACCTCTCTCTTAAAGTGATCTTGTTTGTTTCTTCTAAGTATATTTCTGTTGATTTGGAGATATTGATCTAGCTCAGTCCGTAGAAGTGTCAATAATGGGGTGTTTTTCGCTTTGTGAGATGTGAGTTTCCTCAAAGAAATATAGAAACAAATAAACACGTTTTTGTATAAAAGTATTGAAAAGTACACCTAGTGTATTTATACATACACATTATATAATCTTCCTACAACGTTATCAATTGATATATCAGTAGCTCTAAATAGAATCTTTAGAATGCAATTACTCAGGAATTACACGTAACTTAGACACTACCCGAAAGCACTCATTTACGATTCGTAAGAGCTATCTTTAGTAAAGTCATGTAAATCACAGATATAGTATAGATATAATAATATCATAGAGGAAAACTGTTAAGATCTCCTCTAAATAAGTATACGCAATGTTGAACTATTAAGTAAATCGGATCAAAATGTTCACTACCTACTAAATAATTAGTCTATGTTAGACTAATCCCACTTCTGTCCAATGTTGGCAGACATCTATATTTATGACGATGCATAGACTGAAAATATCTATAAAGAATTAGCTAAAAGATCTTGGAGTAGCATGCCGAAGCAATACTCCGAGAGAGTTCTTAAAGTGTAGCCGACATATATTCCTAGGAGCTACTTATAATAAAATGGATCGAAGTGATAGAGCTCTTCGACATTGTGTAGTCGGTGCAGCACTACACCAAGTTTCTGGCCGCTGAACACAGGGTTACACTGTGTTGTAGATGACAATGTGGCATGAGCATAGATAGTGTCTACTCTCCACATATTAGGATTAGTGTTAGTAGCGTTGATTACTAATACATCTATCTCCGCTAGAGAACCCAATATAGCTAATACTACATCAGTACCCCATTCATTTGGTTTGCTTATGAGGTCTAAATGATTGTTCAAATCCTCTTCACAGCTATAATGTAACATTTCCATTACATTATAACAGTGTAGAGGGCTATTTCGAAATTTACGAATCAATTGAAATTTTAAGTGTTCATATATTGCCTCTGAACCAAAAATAATATGTGCTAAGGATCGGTAAAGACAATTACCATCTCCAGTTACAGGGCATAATTCAAAATTGTGACCAAACAAATGTGATAGCCTTGCTTCAAGCGATGCGTAGTAATTTTTTAAAGTGCTATCAACAATAACCATTTCATTATTTCGGATGGATAGTATTGGTTGTATTTCCATATCAAGAGTCATTGCTATATGGTTACGCATAAGTAGGGAAAATTGGTTAACAGAACCTGTTAGAGATTCTATCAATTCATGTTGTCGAACTTGAGAGATAGGCAAACTTCCCTCTTTTTCTGTATTACCTGGAACCGAGTCTGGCTCAGAATCAGAAAATGCATTCTCGAATGACAAATCCATTGGGGAACAATATCCAGAGTTTTGGTTGGAGGGAGAAGATGATATTGAAATACCTCCTTATAAACTACATTCCGTACCGAAACTCCACCGGAGGCAGAGTAAGTTCCTCCACAAACCATTACTTTCAAGCCGCGAGGATTCTGTACTCTGCTGAGAGCAACATATAATTGTCCATGACTAAATATAGCATCCGGAGTAGGTAAAAATATACCAACTGAATTAAGACTCTGGCCCTGACCTTTGTTAATAGTAATACAAAATGCAGGACGAATTGGAAATTGTTTTCGCCTGAGACAAACGGGAAGTCTGTCTCAGAAGGTATCATCACTATGCGAGGTATGAACACTCGTTTACCACAATGTGTGCCAGTTGCAATTTCAGCATCAATAACATGGCTTGACATTTCAATAATTGTTAAGCGAGAGCCATTACACATCCCTTGAGTGGGATCTATACTACGCAAAAGTATTACTGAGGCGTATTTCTTAAGGTAGAGGCGATGCGGAGGTAAGCTAGCAAGCGTAAGGGAATTTAAAAACTCAGTTGGATACATGGCAGCCTGATTAGAATCTACAGAATCCGCACTCAATAATACTTTAGCGTCACCGGGTATTTGGTTCATTACAAACTCATTAATTTGATCTGTTGTGTCGTTCTTAGGACACATAATTATGCGGGAAGTGATATAATCACGATTTTGATAATTTTCCTTAATATCAGAGTAGATAGTTGTGGCCAAATCTGCGAAAGTTTCACCACGTACTATAAATTTCTCATTTATATGAACCATATTATCTTCGTTTTGAGGTTCAGTACCATCACCTACTCTTAGCAAAAAATCTGAGAATTCGCTCACTTCAACAGAATCCTGAGAAGATAATCGCTGAAGACGCATGTTAATCGTTAACTTCATAACTTTAACACAACGCCAAAGTGGTGATCTATTTATACAGGCAGATACAACTTCTGATCTACTTCCGTGCCTAATTACTGGTAGAATTTGACGAAAGTCACCTCCAAATACGATAACCTTTCCACCAAAAGGTTGGTCACACGAACAAAGGTCTCTCAAACTCCGATCTATACACTCAGCAGCATGCCTATGTATCATTGGGGCTTCATCCCATACTAATAACTTGGCAGATTGTATTAGTTTAGCTAAGGCACTCTGTTTAGAAATGTCACACACGGATAACTCATTCACAGGAATTGGAATCTTTAGCCTAGAATGAACAGTCCTCCCGCCTTGCAGCAGGAGAGCTGCTATCCCAGAAGAAGCCATGGCTAGTGCGATCTGACCCTGTGATCGGACTTTAGCTAATATTGTGTTGTAAAGAAAGGTTTTGCCAGTACCTCCGGGTCCATCAATAAAAAATGCTCTCTGGGCAATAATTGGATCATTGATTGCCTCCATTATGCATTAAAATATGTCAGTTTGATCAGGGTTAAGCCCCCGGATATTTTCCTCAGCAACAGTTAATTGTTCAGTGACATAATCCATTTCAAATCGAATGATGCTAGGTTGATCATAGGGACTCTTGGCAAGAGACGGAAGTGGCATTCCAGGAAAATCTGATAGTGATTTATCCTGTTGTTCTAGTCGATACTGAATATCTATTAATGCCTTGTTAGTCAAGTGCTCGTTCAATTCGAGATTGGGAGCTAATACTCTAGCTTTAAATAAATAGTCCTCAGACAGGGAGACTTTATGCTTATTCCACAAAGCTAGTGGTTCAGATGGCTCGTTGAACAAAAGAATAGTCACAAACAGCTGGCGTAGCTGTGTTGGTACTTCACTTATGGCAGCTGCTGTTAAGCAGTCATCAGATTCCTGATCATCCTCCAACAGGCCTCGTCTACGGGCTGCTTCCTTAAAGGTATCACACACGGTGCCATCAGGGAGAGTGCGGATATCTTGAAAACTGGTACAGCCCGTGACATGATTGAGAAGCATTCTTAAGAAATAACGGTTACCGTCACCTGGATGAGCTGAATAGACACGGCCTATCACGGTGCCATGCCCTTTGATCCGCTCCTTCCATTCACGATCAGTCTTATCCCATACAAATTTATCGGGAAAATTTGTATAAGTAAGTTCCCTTGCACTCGCAAATTTTTGATTAGCAACAAACCACCCAGTGAGGGTAGTGTGTTTCTGCCTACTGAGGACATCTTCTATAGAAGCACTTTCAGCAAACACTACAGGCTGCTGATCTTCCAGGCGCAAAGCTAGTCTCATCACATGTGGAAAATTTGCGTGGAGATCAAATGCAAAGAGACGATAGCAAGCTTCAGTAGCAGACACGTATCGAGCTTCTAGATAGTTTACAATTTCATTTACGTTCTTAGTCTTACTACTTTCACTACTGTCAGCAGTATGGAACTCTACAATGGCTCTATCATGACCCTTGTACACGTATTTGTATAGATATTTAACTGCACTAACTGTACTGCAAATCTCAACATTAATATGTGCTCAATAGTATCAGATTCTCTTCTGATCTGAAACAATTTTAGAATATTAGAAAGCTGAAGCCGGCGCTCAGACTCCAGGATTTGACAATATGAAATGTGATACTGTGAACCTGACATTTGCCGGTACAAACCAAAATGGTGTTCTAAAGCATCGTTTTGTATCCTTGATGTCAGAAGGTATTTGAAACCATATTTTGTACAAATCAATTCGAGTAGTAAAGGTAATGCCTTGCAGGTATGTATAAAACTTTTGAAAGTTTGAGGAGATAATTTTCCTTTCGCTGTAGGAAGAGCTCTCCAGCACTCTAACCAGGAAACAAAGTTTTTGAGAAACAATAATCGCGAGTCGTTCAAACATAAGGGTGCAGACATTTCGTCATTAAAACGAATATTCATCCCTACCCAGTTCACATTAAACATTTTCCTAACATCATTGATTAATTTCAAAAATTCAACAGTTTGGGTTTTGTCTACAATGTTCTTTTCCAAGTTATATGCTAACAGTCCCGCTGATGTTGATTCGTGAAAAACCGTAAGTGCTAAATTTACATTTTGTCTTTCCAGGCTAGATGGCGAACAGGCTTTTGATGTTAATCTAGGAGCACGCTTGAATAAATTGCACTTATCCGAATTGAATAAAGTTCTTATGTCCTGAAAGGCTGAATAGCAGATGGTAGGGTACATAGAATTAGATAATGAACTGGTATTGATACCAAGTTCTGATGTATTGATGGAAACTCTGAGGTTATTAGGAGGTATATTTTCGGTATGTGTGTAGTCATGAGGCTTGCATTCAGTAAATTTTGGGAAGATAAAGACCTTTTCGTAGTCTTTTAAATTGAGCCAATTGTTCCTAACAGACTTAATAATATGCACAATGTCAAAGAATAAAATTAGACCTCTGATTGGATCACATGGATGTTTTACTATGGGCATCAGAGATTTTTGTTCTGCTGAAAAAAGTTTAAATAAACTGACATTTAGTGGGTAGTTATCAGTGCATATTGCGTCAACATATATATTACATCTTTCTATATCAGAGATAGTTTTTGTAACAATGGGAAAAAGTGCCGTAGCAGAGCTAGAACCGAGAGGGACTAGACGTACAATTGTGGAAAATTTTGTCATAAAACTAGATACCATCATAGAAAACACAGTTGTAGGCGGATCTTCCGGATGGTCAATAGAGCCTATTATTTTACCACCTTTATAGCTGGCATCACTACGTATGTGTACTTCGTCCATTTGAAGTATGACGTGTCGCTCGCTGTCATTAAATGAGGATGAAAACTCTTTAAGAACATTTAGATAATCGCTATCTAAACCGACAGAATTTTTGAGGATATTACGCTCATGTGGTAGAGTTAAACAATTCGAAGATTGAATAAGACGGTAAAAAGCTGGTGAAATACCATAAACCTTAAGGGAAAAAACCTGAGTTAAAACACTATATCGGCGCCCAAATTTGGAAACTTTCAAAGATTTCAATTGGTCAAGTAAAAAATGAAACCCTATTTTTGATGAATTAAAGAGGTTTTCATTTATAGCTTCGTCGGCAGCGAAATCTAAATCATCATGATCTAGTAATTTAATAACGTGTTCCAAATGACTAATGGCATTTTCTAAGCAGGTTGTAACAGTGGGTTGTGGTGTTTCTGAACTTTGATTAATCTTAGGCCTAGGTAAACAATCTATTTCTAATAGCAGGTCTCAATTTTACGGATGTCCTAACTTGTTTCATGGAAAGATCTATTTGATATTTTTGTTGATGAAAGGCCATGATATATAAATCAGATTTTATCGTAAGCGATGCTTCAATATGAGGTTGACTATCCTTAACTAGGATCTTAAGGAAAATAATAGAGTATAAATCCGGAATATGACTAGTCCAACCATTGGAGAGGTCAATGTACGACAATTTATCAATAATATCAGCAATTAACGAAATTGAAAACTTAGCTGTTGTGGTTGCACTCTCTTCTCTGCTTAGTTTCATTGCTGTTTCAGTCAGGGTTACTTCTTTCAGTTCTCTTGAGAATCTCCTCGGTATTTCACTGGTGTCAGAGAGGTAGCTGGGACAGTTTGGGAAAATGCATGGTATCGCAGACTTAGATACGGCATATTTTTGGCGAGGTACATCGACATATTTACTTCCATCAAAATATCTTATTGATTTTCGATATCTTCCTCTTTAAAGTGGAGTATGCATATCTAGATGTATACAAAAATACAGTTCAAGTGGAACCTTGTTAATCAATTATTACCTACACGATTAAATAAGGTGTATTTGAGGTCAAACTAAGGAAAATTTCAATAACGAGGTTCAGATTGCATAATCAACACTTGTACTTTTATTAATTAATTAAATTATTATAGTAACTGAATCAGAGTTTCGTTGAAAAATTCATTATTTTAATGTAAGAATTACTAACCCTTGGAATCTTGTTGTTTTGGTAGTCTTCTCTGGGTCTGGGAATAGCCTTGAACCATTTTTCCCGAAGATCCTCATCTTTTGAGAAATTAAAAATTTTCGTGAAATCTTCTCCTCTGTAATTGGAGGTACTGCCAGGCACAACACAAGACATCGTATTCAGATAGATAATATACTGGTTGAGGTATGTACGTATTTGGAATAAGTGTGAGTGGTTGGAATAGAATAGGAGGGGCAATTTCCACCAATGTAAATTTTTACATTATGGGTGGATAAAAAAAGGTGGATAAAAACAAGATGTATAGGTGACACGCAATATCAGTTCCTTTGAACATCAGTTCAAATACAAGTATACTTCATATAGATTACTAATGAGTCAGGCCTGCTTATTATGAACAAAATACGTATAGTTAATTAATTGTTAATTTCTATTCAATATTAAAAGCTTTATAAATTATTTTCCCAATGAACAATTCAAATAGGAAAAGTATTCGAGTAGTATATTATTAAATTTGTGCAAAATAAACACAATTCATACTACACGAGGCTGATTGTAACTTTTCAAAAGGATTTTATTAAACTAATGTACAAAATAACGAAAAAGCATTTTGTCGAATTGAAGTATTTAACCAATCCCTGGTCCAAATTTTTTAGTGACCACCATTGCCTTAGTGTATAGAATGCTATGCATCAGCTATACTATTGGCAGGATAAACACGAATGCCAATGTTCTCTCAAACGATTCGGAAAATTCTGACGACGAGGATACTAACACACCTGGAGAATAAAATAAGTGTGTTGTATGCCTTGAATCCCGTAATTCTACCTGGATCTTTTTGCCCTGCAGGCATGCTAGTCCCTTCAAAGTATTCAACGCAAATGACAACGGTTAATTAATACAAATTCCGGATAAGGCGAACTCATTTTGGCAGTCCTTTGTTGTTCGTACTAAAGAAGTACTTCGTTAGTACGAATAACAGAAGTTCTACTGTAGTTATTTCTTATATCAATTTGTATTAGTTTCCAACAAATTAACAATATTCGGTCTCCAGATCCGCTCCTTGAATTATAAGAAATTTTTGCCAACAATACTGGAATTACCAACTTATATTGTTGTCCAGGATGCAGTCAAATAATACATGATTAGGACATTTGTGCCCTACATGTCGATCAGAAATTCAGGACATGTTTCAAATATTCTCAATTAACTTACTTACATTCTTCCTTTCTATACTCTTTCCATTACATTTGCAATAAATATGCAAACGTACTTATGTTTTTATTCAAATAAAATAATCAATTCATTGTATTATAGTAGTATCCAAAATTATTCTAACAAGTGAAGGTAGTATATAAAATTATTCTAACAAGTGAAAGTAGTATATAAAATTATTCCAACAAGTGAATTTATTATCAAAAATTATTCTAACAAGTGAAGGTGGTATCTAAAATTATTCTAACAAGTTAAAGCGCAGAAAATTCTAACAAATGAACGCACCTCAAATTTCCTGCTCATTTACATTTGATATTGATCTTTATACTATGTATTAGTGAACTATGGATGCGCTAATGCAAATTACACTCGATTTTGAGATGTTCTAATTGAAAGAATTTAACATATTCTAGATCGATTCAATTAATTAACAGTTTACATTAATTTCAATGAACCGTTGATATATCCTATCGTATTTTGAGCCACTTGTATTTATAATTGAATTTTATTAGACACGTCACTTTCACCACTTACCGTATTCTTTCTAATTTAGGCGCCGCATAAAAATAATTCCTGTGTTCCAGGAACACCATAATTTGAAATAATAAAATGCAGACGGCCCTTAACATAAGTGGGCGCCTATCTAATTAGAGCCCTCCCAGGTACGTTCATGGCAGAGCAACTGAGATATAAATAGACAAATGGCTACATAGTACTAATGACACCGACTACATATTCTAGTTACTAGTAGCTAGTCCCGCTTTAGTGTACAGAGTACAGTAATTCTTCTCAACCTCAGGTTCTCAGACTCTGTTTTACACGTGCAACTATATGATCTATTATTTAAGGGCCCAAATAAAGAATTCCTAATTCAAAGGGCCCCCCTTTGAATATGATAGGGCATGGCCTGCTCTATATATACGGCTACACATGCTACCGAATCATGATAAAAAATAAGAGTTCAGTTTTGAAATTTTTTAATAAACTAAATTAGCTTCCTATTGGCATAATTCGCATTGTATATGGGGTAATCACCACTACAATTACAACGGAACCACTTTTGACATCTCAGATTTGTGGTTAAGCTGTTTAGGCTTTATGATGACACCACAAATATACTACACATACAATTCGAGTCTAAAAGAACTACGAGAAAATGAAAATATTTTATTAATATACTTTATATACAGTTTTCGAATATATAATGAGAATGAATATAAATACACCAATAATTATATACGTTTTATGGACGAAAGTAGTTTGTTGTACTGGCGTACTAGTATTTTAGCATGTGGTTGCTTTAGAACTTTAGAAGGTCGCCTTTTTGTGATTTAGTAACCTTTGGAGTGATAATTATTAATTAATTAGTTAATTAACTTAAATAAATCCCTACTTAGCATTCTTGTTATAAAATTATTTGAAAGTAGGAAAAATGAAATTTATTATATTTGAAATTTTTTGCATTTACCATAAACTGTTACCGTCAGCATTGAATGGCGCCTAAACAGCTTAACCACAAATCTGAGATTGTCTAAAGTGGTTCCATTGGAATTGTAATGGTTGATTAACACCATATACAATGCAAATTATGCCTATAGGAAGCATAGTTTAGCTTAGTATAAATTTCAAAACTGGACTCTTATTTTTATTATGATTCGATTGCATGTCAAGCCGTGTAAATACTAAGCCATAGACAAGGACACAGAACATGCCCGCACAGATGAAATTTTCAGATTTTTCGTCATGTCTTCACCACTATAAAGGTGCTAAACTATTTCAGAAACTGCAACAACCCTTAGTGTATTGGAAATTTCCTTTTATCCCACTTCATTTCGAAGATATTCTAGTTTCAGTAATAATTTAATAATTGATGAGTCAGCATTTTCGATTTATCGAATTCACAAATTTGTAAAAACACCTTTTTGAAGATGTCATCATTACCTCAAGGTGTTAAGACTAATGTGTTTCGTGGCATGAGGATCAATTGACAAATTTGAAATTTGTTTGTATCTTGCACCATCTCCGAGATAATTTACATTTACACTCAAACTTGCGAGATGCGGACCTCTCAGATAGGGCATCTCCTTCAACTGGGTTGTCTTTTTGACGTGAAGCCAAGCTAATTACGTTTTCTTTTACCATTAATGGAGTTTAATGACAGAATATTATGACAAATACATGTCTTATCTTACCTATTATAACCATCACTTTTTGATTTTTCAATAAACTAGAAAATATGAATTGTACACTGGGGTTGCACATGTTCTAGCCATTGTATTTCTGAGATCCAGCCAAATCCAAGTTACGGTACCCTCCGGACGACAGTGCCCGAATAAGGGAGGTTTGAGTGTATTTGTTTTAATATGACTAATTAATTAATTAATTAATTTAGCACTAATATCCACAGTGAATTTAATTAAATCAAATAAATTTCTTTATTCGATTTACGCAGGATGTTTTCAGATATATTCTACTGATCCTGTTTATACAATATCATCAAAAGATTTATTGTGAATCACAACATCCTTACTTTCATCTTATCAAGTAATTCACAGTGTAGAAAATAGGCCTAATAGGAAAAAAATTCACAAGATTATTTAGTCAATTATGATTTTCCTTATTATACTTTAATATCACTGGATGAATAAAATGCAATTTTAATCCATTGAATTGATACCTGAGCCTAATATCTTCAATTTCAAGTAAGTCCATTTTGGATAACAATAAATTGTTGAAAAACCGCAACAATATGTGCGAATTCAAGTTGCTATTCTACATTCATATTGCTCTTTTGTCTAATTTGAAGTAGTTTGCATGCTAATAGTATGCCATAGACTGATAAATTACAAGATTACATTTAGATTCGATTGTTTTTTGGAGAAAATTTCTAACATGTGTTCGTCAGTTTTTCCAATTTGGGATCTCTGAATTTTTGCAGGTGATAAGTGTTGCATCTTTACTTTCACACAATTTGACAAAAAACTACTTAGTGTGGACTCAATCTAAATATCTTTTATTTGTTTTTTGACCCGCCCAAGGTCGCCCAAACATTTTTTTTTTTTTTTTTTGCCCATTTTGAACATTCAAAATGAATACAATAGACTAATTTCCCTCTAGTTTACAGCAAACTATTATTTATCATAATTTAAATTAATATCGCTTATAAATTTTAGCAGATTTTAGTTGCTACGGATTAAAATAGTTCAGAATAGTTTATGGAAGCATGTAACAAATATATAAAGCGATCTCGTTAAAATTATCCTCGCAAGACGTCATTTAAAAAGAATGTGCATGATATATCAGTCCGTGTATAGTGTAATAGCGACCCTGTATTTGTAAAAATATGGTTTAAAAGCTACAAAGGTACATATATAAAGACCCTACAAACTGAGTACAAGACACATTCTACAATAATTCATTGTTGGAATGCTATCAATAAATGTCAATTCATGTTATTTAGTTACTTAATTATCTTGTATTAGCCCTCCTAGCTAAATTAACTTTGTTCTTTGTTTCCATAAAAATGTTAACATAAGGTAAAGCTGTTATTGCAGTGCATACATAGGTCGTAGCCTCGTGTTAAGAATTGGTATTATCGGATATGAGTCAAAGAAATAGATATAATTAAATTCTCTTTTTGGCGAAGATAATTATTGCCCTATAAATTTCTAAGTAATTGATTTTAATCAGCTTATTACAAATTTGTTTATAATAATAATCTACGAATATAATTTATACTAAGTAATTAATTAGTTCCCAATAAGTAAGTCCCTCATACACGATACAACTTTATGACATCGTATATTATTAAGTACAGTGAACTCCCGTTATAATCAAGTGCACATTTTATAAGTCTTGTGTGGTAAAAATATCCTCCTAGTTTCCTTGTTCCTTCACTGGCGATAAAGCGAGAGATGATAGAACGAAGCTGTAGGTGGCTGTTTTCACTCCAAGTAACTAATTTGGATAGGCATCAAAAAAAGACAATTACCGTCTCCTACGATATGTTCCGTTTCCCATGGTTCAAAACTAGGGCTGTACCGGATATCCGGTTCTAATCCGGTATCCGGCTGTATCCGGCCAGTTACTGAATATCCGGCCGGAACCGGATATGAACTACTATCCGGCCGGTTACGGTCCCAATTGTATTTGTGTATGAATTAAAGAATTACTATCCCTCAGATTATATAGTGAATTTCCATTTCTCTAGGGTCATTAACTATCCATTTCTTCTGTCGTTCTAATGTCTGGTACAGGTTTTCTTGTTTAGATATTCTTGGAGTAGAATTTAGATAGTGTGTAATAGCAGAACTAGTTGATTGAAAAATACTATGATCTTCTTGTTGTTGATTTCTACAAGAGGATTTTCCTTTATTTTATTTTTTAAATTTCTGGGTGTTAATGTTTTTTAGATAATGATAATAATGCCAAATTTTACTCATGCTGGGATTGATAAAAAATGCAACCTTTCAAGCTAATTTAAAAGCGATCACTAAAATATATAGGAATCGAAAACTAAATATGTTATTGAAAAGATCTTATTTACCAAGGCTGTATGCGATTGAAAGCATATTCATATACGGTATCAATTGTGGAAAAACATAAATTATTTTAGAAGCCTCCCTAAAAAACACAAGCTTAGTATATGTACTAATTTATCAAGAATAAGCAGAACTTGTTCTTGATGTGATATTATGGTATCATTTGTCAAATATATATTTAGCCGGCTATCCGGCCTGATAACCGGATAATTGAACACCGTATATCCGGATCCGGCCGGAGTAGAGAATCTCTAATCCGGTACAGCTCTATTCAAAACCGCTAAGTATCTTCCCAACGCTATTGTATGGTTGTCTGCAAACTGATTCAAATGAATTCCCCAACATATTGCATTTACTACGCTGACAATTTTCATCTGTTACATTGATCCTTGGGTCCATTGGTATGTCGTATGGATTACGGAGAGGAACTGCGTCGTGAAATACTTCCCATAACATTGTGTTTAGATACTGCACTCCCTAAAATATTCATTCGTTTACAATTTAATTAATACTAGCGGCTTCGCTTGCTAGGTCGCTTCGCGGCAGAACACAACCGCTTCGCGGTTGGTGTGCGGTTTATATACTCCTAATATTGATTATGATGCGTAAATAAGCCTAAATAGTCAAAGTTAACAATATGAAATTTTAATGATTACGTCATCATGCGATAATGAGTTAGCATATTGGCGATCTGGTGTGACCAAAATGTCCGCATCATTAATGTACATGTTCTATTAATATTTCAGATTTTAATCTCTTAGAGGGCTCCAATTATGTGCGATTAAGTGAATTTTAAGGTTTCTCGAAATGTGACAATGACGTCATAACTTGTCGAGGTGTGAGAAATTTTGAGTGGAAACCTCAACTTGTTGGCGGGTGCCAAAAGTTACCCCTATATGCCAAATATCCCATTTGGAAACCGTCCACTTTCTTCAATCAACTCGTAACATACAAACAAATATATATGTTGCAGTCCAAGTGCGTTTCAACGCCAAACGCGTTTAGCGCATTTTAATTCAGCCAAACGCGTTTGGCGTGTTTATATACGCCATTCGCGTTTCTAACATTATTTCTTTTTATTTGGTGTTATTTAATTCAAATTTTGTTCAACAATACAAATAATTTCGAATTATTCGGAATTATATTTCCCTCTAAGGCGAGGTACATATTGTTCAATTACTTAGTTTTGAACGTGAATTGTTTTTAATTCACAATGGTTTAAATATTTAGTATAAGTGGCAATGGTATTATTTTAGTACAGAGATTAAAATTAACAGTAAATATTGTAGAACAGATATTTGAATATTAATTAGATACATACTCTGTTTGTGAATAATCTAACTAGCATTATTAATTAAATATCAACAAATAAAAAGAAATAAAGTTAGAAACTCGAATTGCGTATATAAATACGCCAAACGCGTTTGGATGAATTAAAATGGGCCAAACGCGTTTGGCGTTGAAACGCACTTGGACTGCAACATATACACACACATATATACCCAAGCTTGTGTTTTAATATTATAGATATTTATAATTACAGTTGAAACCGGTTTTTTCTAACCATTTCTTTTCAGATAAAATAGTAAGAAAAAACCGGTAGTTAGAAAAACCGATGAAAAATAGAGTATAGTTGGAATTTCTTACAAAAGATTGCATTACTAATAGTTAGAATAAACCGATAAGTTAGAATAACCCGAGTTAGAATGAACCAGTTTCGACTGTATATTGTTATAGCCTGCTTTCGAAGGTACGTATTGACTGAACAAATATACTTATTTAACTGAATTGAGTTGATGAATGTATTGTTAGATTATTTTACTTACCACGAAATACAGTACTTTGTGTCTGTATCTAGCACTCTGGGTATCTGATAGCTGGGTAGTGATCTGTTGTCCATCCGAGTATAATCTCCATAATGTCTCTTTTCTACAATAAATTGATAAAATTATAATTAGTAGTTATCGTATCAATCATTGATAACTTACAACTTCTTCTTTCCACCATCCGAATACTCGAATAACACTGTGTTGGGAGTGTAGTCGTGTGCTTTGTGTAACTTGTTGTGCAGCTCTTCATGTAGAGGAGTCATGAAGGTTTGCACACGTATACAGTAGAGCCTCTGAACAACGGACACCTTGGGACCGGAACCGTTGTCCGTTATTTAGAAGTTGTCCGCTATTTAGAGGTTGCTTTTCTATTAGACATATGCTAAATAAATAAATCCGTGCCACGAGGGTTGTCCGTTATTTAGAGGTTGTCCGCTATTTGGAGTGTCCGTTATGGGAGGCTCCACTGTATTCTGCTTTAGGATTTCCTACAAATGACAACATTTTTAAGAAATTATCACAGGATGTTACATATATTCTGGAATGACGTCAATTGAAGGTGTAAAGCTAAAATAACAATGAGTGTCAATAATGGTGACACTTAATGAATTAGACTGTAGATGTGAAAACGGAACCTTACATTTAAGTTATTAAGGTGTTGAAAAATAGATTCCGTAGAAAATCCGAAGAGATTCAGGTACATCTAAGAATGAAATATTTTATCATTAAATAATTAACACTATTTATCTTTTAAATAACAACTCAATCACAATGAATTTACCTGTGAGGTATTGATTCCTATGCTAGTAACGAGGCTTACTTTCTTCTTAGTATTCTTGGAACTAGAGGATCTTTCGAAGTAAGGTTTTGTGATATTGATTGGAATATTTTTGTCCTTCTTGGCACCTAAGTCTGTTTTAGAAATTGTAACATGGCTTTCTGTTACTTTCGACACCGTGTAAGGCCCGAGATGTTCGTTTGCTTCATTGTTTTGGGCATGTGTTTTAGTTTGAGATGTTGGTATAGATGATCTTATCATACTTCTTTAGAGGAGCACTAATTACAGAGATAATAATTGTAGTAGTAGGGCAGATAAGCTGATGGATGTGGACATCCCGGACCAAAGAACCAAATTTGTTCCACATATAGAACATTGCTTGGGCACTCGATTTTGGGTAGGATCCACTTCAGCCGGATACATTATGACCCCCATCAGGCATTTTCAAAATGACCACTTTAATATTATTCCGACAAAAGTCCGCATTCACGAACTCATGTCAAATGACTTCGTATAAGGTTATTATATACATAGTTGTAATCAGAACAGTGTGCGCTGTCGAAAGATGGGTCACTTGGTAGGGTTGCTATAATTTCTGAGAATGGAATGTTCAACATTCCATCGTTGTCAAGGAAACTTTTTAATCTGAATATGGTCATGTGACTTTAGGTGCGCCCCGAGCAAATTCCATACAAATTTTATTGGTTATAGTGATATCATTATTGGATATAGTGATAATTTGTGTCCAGATTACACAATAATATTTAATTTTTGACCTTCCTTGGACCCCATAATTTCATATTTACAGTATAAATATCGTTACCACTTGAATTTGATAAGGAATTTGATTATTCTTTTCAGAATATAAGTATTGACAATGTATACAGTCATATATTATATGCGGTGATACAGTGGATATAGTGATATATTGGGTATAGTGATATATTGGATATAGTGATATATTGGATATAGTGATAATTTGGCCACAAATTAGATGTCCCCACCATTATCACTATATCCAATATGCACTGTATCTTATTTCCAGATTGGACTAAATATCACTTGAAAAGTTATATTACATTTTGTGGTTAATGATTAACTACTAAAAGTAATAAAGTGAGAATTGTGTGATTACTGTGATGGTATACTAAAAATTATGGTTCGTACCATGTGTCCATGTCACTAAAAATATTGCTTCTCACAAGTTACAACTACAAAGTTCTGTGCATATCCAACGCGCTTTTCTGCACGCGCATCTATCGCCAAAGTCACTTCTACTCTTGAAGCTACAATTACGAATTCACTGCATGCTTTTGAAGCCACAGGTAAACTGTTCCATACAGGAACCCATGATTGGGTTTTATCATCAATAGTCCAGCCCCGACCTTCTGGAGTAGGTACCCGTTGTCCAATTTGCTCACTGGTGCACCATATTCCAGACTGATATGCAACTCGTTTTGAGTGTTGTAGTAGTGCATTCCACATACTGTAAATTTCTTGCTTTATTATAAAGAATAACTGTAAAGCGTTCCAGCAGCTAAAAATGCTGAGCATCGAATTCTACTTTTGTTTAAGGGTTGAGTGCCATATAGGTAAAGGCAAATGTCACATCATGATAACAGTTTCAAACCTCCCATGCTGACCACTTCCATCTCCCAAAGAATGAAGATGTAGTATCACATCCCGTGAAACAATAGAAAACAGGAAGGGCCAGAGATTTCTCTCTTCCTACTTCTTCGTAGATTGCTATGATATGATTATATGTAAAGTTCTTTCCTGTACCAAAGCTAACCCAAATGTTCACATCTTTGCATATGGTAATCAAGTGATGTAACTTTCCATGTCAACTGTGCGCACTAGACATTTAGTATAGTTATTGAGAATGGCATCCTGTAAATGGATCAGCAGCCTGGTGTCAGCTTCCTCATGATCACATAGTGCCATAGAACGATCACTTCCTCGAAGAATAGCTGTGACACCAGTCATGATGATTATTTCCTTGCCTTCGGGACAATCTTGTTGGAAAGAAATGCAAACAGTTCTTGTTTATTAGTTGGATCACGTAAGAAATCTGTCCAATTTCTTGGGAGCTTATTTCTTACTTGCAAACTTTTGTCCGTAACCTTTACCTATCTTTGTTCTAGTGGACTATTGATGCTCCTGGGGATCTATATGTCCCATACTAATACTATATCAACTCTTTTGGTGTTTGATAGTTGGTTAATGATGTATGGGACACATAGGCGTCAAGTTTTGGAAAATATAATCAAAGATGGGGGGGTCTGGAGGGGTGGGGCCAACGGGAGGTTTACTAAATATTTCCAGATTTATTTCTTCAGAAACTAATTCTGGATATAATGAGTAAACAAACGTAATTTTCACACTCTATCATCCCTTGGTCGATCAAAATGACCACTTTCATTTAAAATATAAATCAACCGACAGGCCCGGGAGTCGTCCCCCCCCCCCTCAAAACCCAAAACATGGCGCCTATGATGGGACAAATACTTGATTAGCATAAAGTCCGCTTTATTTTATTTGGGCTACATAGAAAATTGAAACTAAGGGACATGATAGATAAATTTATGGCATATCCACTTTTCATTCTTAAGCTAGCTAATCATTGACCACTAAATGTAATATAACTTTTCAAGTGATATTTAGTCCAATCTGGAAATAATATACTGTACATATTGGATATAGTGATAATGGTGGGGACATCTAATTTGTGGCCAAATTATCACTATATCCAATATATCACTATATCCAATATATCACTATACCCAATATATCACTATATCCACTGTATCACCGCCATAGGCGTCGTAAATGCAAAGGTCAATCCTTCGGCCCGCCCGGAAATTCCGGGTAATGTCCGGGTAAACTCCGGGTAAACTCGGAGTTTAGTGTTAGTAGCATAGGGACAATCCCTTCGGCCCGCCCGGACATTTCCGGGCTCCCGGGCGGTTTACGACGCCTATGATCACCGCATATAATATATGACTGTATACATTGTCAATACTTATATTCTGAAAAGAATAATCAAATTCCTTATCAAATTCAAGTGGTAACGATATTTATACTGTAAAATATGAAATTATGGGGTCCAAGGAAGGTCAAAAATTAAATATTATTGTGTAATCTGTACACAAATTATCACTATATCCAATAATGATATCACTATAACCAATAAATTTGTATGGGATTTGCTCGGGGACGCACCTAAAGCTGCAAAATTATAACTATATCCAATATATCACTGTATCCATTATGTACTGTATTCGTAATCAGCAAGGAATTTCCGTTAATTAGAGGGGTCACATGACCATATTCAGATTAAAAAGTTTCCTTGACAACGATGGAATGTTGAACATTCCATTCTCAGAAATTATAGCAACCCTACCAAGTGACCCATCTTTCGACAGCGCACACTGTTCTGATTACAACTATGCATATAATAACCTTATACGAAGTCATTTGACATGAGTTCGTGAATGCGGACTTTTGTCGGAATAATATTAAAGTGGTCATTTTGAAAATGCCTGATGGAGGTCATGATGTATCCGGTTGAAGTGGATCCTACCAAATCGAGTGCCCAAGCAATGGTGTATATGTGGAAAAATTTGGAGCTTTGGTCCGGGATGTCCACATCCTTCCAAAATATGGGCTTAAGCTGCCCTACCATAGTAGAAAGAATTAATCAAACATTAGTAACAAAATGGACTGTGTAGTATGTATGAATTAAATATAGTCTTCAGTTCAACTAACCGATTAGTGTTACCTTGCATATTATATTGTATCTTATTCTTGAGTTGTTCAAAATTGATACTATCCATTGCTGATTGCTGTGTAGAAGTACGAGATTCATAGATGTTGCTAACTACTTCGAGGGGATTATTTAGAGGTGGGCAAAAATGTCGTTTATTCTTTCGATATCATCTACTGGATCTGTGACTTCAGAGAAAATCGATTAAATCAAAGTCTTCTTAATGAAAGTCTTATTCATCGTTGGTCTGCAGGTTGTTAATGTTGGACATGACATCTTGATATCGGGGCTCTCTTCCCCACATAAGATTGTTGAAGTTTGTTCGATGGATCTTTTCTTAAGGAGTTCGTTGCAAGCACAGCCTGTTTGAGCAGTTTGGACCAATGATCCCCTATCTGACTCTCCATTTTAATCAGTTTTCTATATGGATAATTCGTAAATGGGTCTAAATTTTATATTACAAAATACTAACTGTTTCAGAATCGTGTTGTGCGCATCGACTATGCCGTTAGCCATCGGGTGGTAAGCACGAGTGCTACGATTGTCTATACCCAATTTCTGGTTGAATTCCTTAAATATATGTTAAATACAATAAATAAAAATACAATAAATAAATACAAATAACAATACATACTATAATGTTAGTGTCTAAAATTAGATAAGTTATCACTAATCTAACAAACATATACAGTATTACATTATACTACTCACACTGCTTGTGAACTCTTTGCCCTGGCCGTGCTGGATAATATCAGGTAATCCAATATCGAGATAGAGGTCCATCAGATTCTGAATAACTTCTAGTGAAGTCTTAGTCTTGAGAGGGTGTACTACAACAAATTTGCTCAGGTAGCATACACTGACTTGAAGTGTTTATAGCCGTCTTCATCTCAGGCAGGTCGCATAGAAGGTCCATTCCTATATGTCTCCACGTTTTAGACGGAGGTGGTTTTGGTTGAAGTTTCATTTGCAGTTGAGTTGGCAAGGCCGCTGTCATCTGACATATTTGGCAAGTCTTACCTTTATAATATAAGAAAGCCATTACTAATGTATAATTTAATATGTACTACTATGTTACAAAGCTAAGTGAATAGTTTCCAATGATTAGGAATTCAATTCCAATCATTTTCCACTGAGATACAGCCTCATTTCCTTTTGTTCCACTTGTCCCCATGGGCGGCACGGCCGCACCCGCCACGGGTGATTCACCCGCGGGCCCCTCAACCGATTACAAAGGGGGGCCCTGTCAAAGGGGACTAGTAGGTCGATCACCCGGGGGCCCCCAAAAGCCGCGCCGCCTCTGCTTGTCCCACAAGTGGCACGTGACATATACACAGATGCCACTTCATGTATATAGGATAAACATGACTTAAAATCATAATGTTATGATATTTCTAAATATATTACAAGATAAAGTCATTTGAGAGTAGTTTAATTCAGCAGACTTTAATTCCGAAAAATCAAGAAGTATATTGTATCGGGAATAAAATTTCTGTTGTTCAAATAGTTTTGGTGGCTTAGTATACATTTAGTTACTATGCATCATACACTTTAAAATAATTTCAAAATTAAAATAGACCAATTGAGTATAAAAAATCAGAATGTTCAATTGAAACGAGATAGGTAGGTAAATTTTACAAGCTATGAACAAAATATAGAAGTAGTCCGGTCAAAGCTGACTCTTTTTTTATAATAATGTCACTATGTGGTCCGGCCATGACCGGACCACGTGCTACCTAGGAAATTATACGGAAAATTAAACTCACATATTCTTTAATGTGTTGGGAAATGACTGCCCATGTGTTTATTTGCTGAATTTATTCCGGGATGACCGAATTCATCATGGAACTTTTCATAGATGTTCTCCAACTCAGACTGCAATGGAACTACCAAATCTGTTTCTGTGTCTTCCACTTTTACTCTCTAAAGAAAATTCAATTAAACCATGGGATATTTATTAAATGTCTAGACTCTAGGGGAATAAGGAAGTCAATATTACCTTGAAAAGCCTGTTGGAATCTCCGATAAATAGGAAGACAATTTTCTTTTGTATTTCCATTTTGTCTAAAGTGAAGCTTGAGATTCTTCAAGATATTTTTCTTCCCGAGGAAAGTGGATGCAGGGACGTGCCGTGACCATTTTGAGTGGGGGGGTGTAAATTCTTGGTTTACCGACCAACATTCATTCTTCCTATCGTGGAGGTAGATAGATAAAATATTTCACAATTTCCCTGATCCTGCAGTGCTGCAACTTCTAGCGTTACTAACGTTGACTGCATCGACGACACTAATAAATTATAATTATACATGTGTAAATATAATAATCTGAAAAATTGATTCTAATCGATCGGTTTTACCGACGACACAGGAATTACCGACCAAATAAGAAAAAGTGGGGGTGTCACACCCCCCCACACCCCCCCGCACGGTACGCCCCTGAGTGGATGATTTCGTCATTCATTTGAATTCTTTTCAAATAAGAATAGAATTGATTGTTTATTTGTTGTAAATGAATAAACAATTTATGCATGTAGTATTAAGTTTCTTATATAGTAAATTATGTATGAGTGTTAAGTTGGCATAGTATTCAACCAGGATATTTGACTCACTTTAGTTATCAGATTTGAATAAATTTAATATTATTGGAGAGAGGAGACACGGAAGTTTACTGTATATTTAAAAAAAATCAATTGGTTATTTTATCATTCAAATGTAGGGTTGGTATTTCATCAAAAATCACTTTCTCAAATTTGTTTACAATTGTGAAAATTAACAAAATTTGTAATCATACTTTGGAGAGATAGAGGTCTATTTTTATTTTAAATTTCCCAAAAATTTTGGAATTATAAACATTCAAACTTTAAGTTGGGAAAAAGAGTGGAATTAGAATTTTGGAAAGTAGTCATTGGCGGCATCGAAATTAAATCCTGTCTTATCACCCCAACTCAAGATACTCATCACAAACAAGGTACTTTGATTGATATACGTCCTGAATATGGATAACATTTATTGTTTTTTTTTTTAGAACAACTGACAGCAGAGATCAACTCTATTATAGACGCACTCCTCTCCACAAAACTAACATTTGAACAATTGGTCCAGTCCCTGTCTGTCAGCTACAGTTCGCCTAGTTCTATTTGGGTTCTATCTGTAAAGAGGTTTAGTCATGTAACAAGCCTGTCAAGTGACACAGCTTGTACTTGAAATGGAGAAATAACTCTCATAACATAAGAACCCAGGTGGGGATGCTTTAAACGATGTTAAACCTTTAGTAAGTCCCCCTAGTTCGGAGGAACAATTTCACGTGAGTTGTAGCCTTACAAACTTAACTATTCAGTGGAGAGCAGCATCATTGTTAACGTCCACTATTCTTAATGAAGTAAGTTTATGTGTAGCTGCATGTTCTGATTTATTTTTGTCATTCGATAACTTAGATTTAAGAAAACTTGAATTTTTGATTTATTTGGTGATAAACTTATTATTGTGTGGGCATCTTATGCATCCGACCAAGCTATGTATGATCGGTTGTATAGAGAGATTCTCAAAATACAAATCTTAGTTCTCTAAAAGTGAAGACCACGATGTGTATTACATGCGCAATACAACTGAAAGTCTGCTATGGGTAGACGGTGCTATGTTTTATGGATCGACTTGTCCACAAAATGTTTCTGGTTTTTTGCAATTGGGGAAACTTGCTATTTTGATGAGTGTTTAGATTTTATTCCCACGATAGTATGTACTTTTTTAAAAGGTTTTGTGGAATGTACTCCTTTAGTGGTTTTGTGGTTGTCTGAAGTACAGCTTGAGTGTAGTTTCTTGTATCAAATGTTTGGTAAGAAATATGTGTTTTTAAGTGGAGATGACTTGAGTCTTTTTAACACTTGGGTAAAGGTGTTAAGAGATGAGTACAATACTGATGGTTTTAAGTGCTTAGCAAGTAAATGTACTGATTTTTGTCTTAGAGTTGAAAGTGAATTTAGTGAACTTCCACTTCCTGGTTCTCACGATGTGCCTAATACAGTGGAAGCCGCTTAATCGGGAGACGGTTAATCGGGAAATTCGGTTATTCGGGACGAGGCTTTGGAAACCAATTCGTATCAAATAGTATAAAGAATATCGGTTAATCGGGAGAACCGGATAAACGGGACTAAATTCCTACTCCCGAGGCGTCCCGATTAAGCGGCTTCCACTGTACTAAAACTGACAACTTTAAAACAGAAAGTTCTTAGATTCCTTAGCAGGAACACTTAAATTTACTTGAATCTACAGTTTATTTATAATAAATAAAGGAATTATGTACAAATTAATTTGCTTTCAATACACAGATGGGCAGAGTGCATATAGTCGCCATCTATTTTGCAGTGAGCCCAGTAAAATGGGATAATTTTTAGTGAATAATTTGGTTAGTAAATTTATAATGTACAGTTTAATAATTCTAGTAATTAGGGTCTCTGTTATGGTAATTACTTCTCTTAAATCACAAGATTGTTTGCGAAAAGTTAAAACTGAATTGAAATCTAAGGAGCGGTTTTCTAATTTATATATGGAAGTAGTAACAGCAACCCAGTAGTATTCCCGCTATCTACTTCCTGAATCCCCATACCAGGCTATGCACAGTATTTCTTACATGATCCTTTCATTATTCATTTGTATACTTGTAAGCAGCTGGAGATTCAAAAACTAATGAATTAGTAAAGATAATGTCTTAAATTTTTATGCGACTGGTTCTCTTATTTCTAAACCCCCTTCCTGTTCTAAGAAAATATATTACTATGCCGTACAATACAAAACCCGAGTTTTCAACCAGTTCCATCCCATTAGCTGAAATGATTTGTAGCTATCATAGCACCGCTGAGATCTCACACTTCCTGAATAAATGTTGTTTGAGTGTACAATTATTTAACACAAATGGAGTTAAAATTGAGAAAGTTGAGATAGATTTAGTTGGGCTATGATACACAGCTAAATAAGAAGTTCAAATTAGAAAAGCCTTTAAAAAGAATAATATTGCATGTATTTCATCGTATGGTTAATTGTTGACATTAATTAAATTAATCAACTTTTCTGGTTAATTTGTTATATTTTGTGTAGTAAAACTAGTGCTTATTGCAATAAATTGAACCAACTGGAAGAATGTATTAAGGGGAGATTAATGTTGGTAAAATTCCCCCAATCAATTTCGAGGATGAGACTGAAGTTAAGAGTAATGCTGTAACTTTCAGAGAGAAATCCTCTTTTGGCATACATTTTGAAATGATTTATCTTAATAATTTAGTCTCAATAAGTTAATTCGAAAATCGTCGCAACTTGATCTTTGTGTATGTTATAATCCCCAGATACTAGTTGAATTTCTGGTTTTATTTTATGTACAGTTAATTCGTTAGAGAATGCAACAGACAGTAATGCGATTGTTGAGAATTGGTTCAGAATTGTTAAACACAGCATATTTAATTCAGAGATCGGGATACGAGCTGCTGGTTTCATTAGAACAGTATATAATAATAGAGATGATAGGATCGCGGGGTTTAAATTTGCTTTACCCCACTACCTCTTAAAGTGTTTAAAGTTAAGAAGAGATTACGCTTGGAGAATGAAGAGCAGTGCAAAGAGGAGTGGTATACGTGGATGTAAGAAGAGTAAATTTAGTTATACTAAACCAACTGTTGATATAATTAGTACGATATTTACAAATTTCAAGTCTAGTAAAGTTTGAATGTAGCAAATTTAAGTAAACGTTCAATAAACAGGGAGGTAGCTGCTATTTGTGAAAAAAATCCAGTTGATGTTCCTACAGTTTGTGATGCTATTTTGCTTGCAAGTGACGTTGAAATACTTATTGATTTAGATTTAGTAGAAATGGCTACCATGGAATATAAGTTACCTGCATTCCAACAACATACATCTCGGGGACAGAAGAATTTGTGTGGAAATTTTCATTTACAGTGGAGTCTCCGAATAACGGACACGTTGGGGAAATGGCTTCTGTCCGTTGTTTAGAGTTGTCCGCTTCTCGGAGACTGGTCCATAATTTTATCATATCACACAATATACTTAATTTAAAATGCAGTTTTACATTTATTAAGGTTGAATAGTTTATAGGAGAAATTCAATTCAATTCGAATCGTTATTCGTTATTCAAATCGTTATTTACTGTGATATTAATAAGAAGGTTATAAGTCCTAAAAGCTATGCATACTGGGATAGATGTATAATTATACTATAAATGTTGTTCAAAGAAGTCAGGAAGCAGAGTTTGCTTTCTGGTTGTCACTCCCAAACTAGCTAAAGTATCTATTGTGGTGCCAATACCCATCGCTGCTTCAACACATCCTCGACTTTCAAGAAATCGTCCAACTTCTTGAAGTGAATCTATTGCCTCTTTAAAACTCTGCACTTTCAGAGGACAGGGTTCGTCATCAAGTTCAATTTCATTATCTGATTCATCTGTCTCTTGACCTTGTATATCACATCCAAGCTGTGCTAAAAAGCTTTCCTCCCAATTATCCATATATATATCCACACACACTGGAAGATCGTCGTCCCCATGCAAGTATTCGTCTAGCGTACAATTTTCTTGAGTTAGCTTTGTTTTGTCGATAGGGTCTGCAGCATAAGTAAATCAGAATTTATGAATGGATCTTCATCATCTTCCTCAAATCCACGAGTTACGATATCCATTGAACTATCCAAGACTCCAGCATTCCTGAAATATTTTGAAATGGTTTCTGCGCTTACCATCGACCAAGACTTACCCACCCACCTAATTGCCACAAGAATATTCACAGACTTCACCACATCAGACGCAGTTTGGCATTCATCTACCTTTGAAAGAATGTAAGTCAAAAACAATCTACGATAGTGAACTTTAAAGTTCTGAATTATGCCTAGGTCGAGAGGCTGAAGTTTAGATGTAGTGTTGGCTGGAGGAAAAGAAACTTTGATATTGCTGAATTTGGTGCTTAAATCCTTTGGATGGCAACCTGCATTATCCATCAAAAAAATAATAGAGCGATTGCTACATGACAATCGGCGATTTAATTTTGTTAGAATAGTTTCCATTATATCTCCATTCATCCAGGCATTCTTCTGACTGAAATAATGAACTGGCAAAATTGATTTATCAAACCCTTTCGAGCATCGTGGATTTTCGGATTTCCAGGTAACCACAGGGTTTTCTTTTGAACGTGCTGCGGTAACAAAAAAAGCTATAGTTATCCTTTGTTTGCTTTTTTTTCCTCCTTTACACTGCTTTCCCAATTGACAAAACCCACGATCAGGTAATGCCTGCCAAAAAACACCAGTTTCGTCCATATTCCATACGTTTTCCTTGGCATAATCTTGCAAAATTTCCGGAAGCCTCTCTTTCCAGGAATCAACTGTCTTCCCTTGTACATTTCCTGAATCCCCACAGATTGTTAACTGTTTGATATTGTACTTCCTTTTCCACTTCCCCAACCAGCCAATTGAACCTTTAAAATTCTATTTCCCAAGACATGCAGCAATCTGTCTTGCTTTCTCTGTTAAGTGTGTGCCACCAGGGTAGATATTTTTGGAGCAAGCAAGACTGTACCACTCGTACAGGGCTTTGTTGACTTTCATATACTCTGATTTACGAGGCGTCTTGCTGGTATGAGCTCTATTCTCTGAAGCATTGGACTCGAACATAGATAGTATAGAATCTTTATTCTTTAGTATGTATGCAATTTGACTCTTTCCGCACTGAAACATTCCCGCTAGAGTTCTAATGCTAATCCCTGAATTCTTCTCAAGTGTCTTGATTACTCCCACTTTTTTCTTCAAATCCAGGTAATTTTTCTTCATAGATGCTTTGACAGTAGAAGGTGGAATCGCAGCCATAAGATATCTTAAATTATAGGAAATTAAACCTAAGTATATTCACAAGAAAATAACTGTATTCGACAAAAAGGAAAGTTATACGATTTACTATTTGAGAATGAAAGGTTATACGATTATAACAGTAACTCTAGACTAAATAGTTCGAATTAGTTTATTTACATTCTTCCTACTTTGAACACCTACAAAGTTCTAATAAACACCCTACGTGTTTCGTAATAAATTGACATTAGTAGAAGTCATTTGTTACGAGCCAGTAAACTATACGAGCATATCTGTTATGAGTTTCACAGTTGAGGTGTTTAGGTCCCCCAAGCAGATTTGAGTTAGTTTAGTTAACAATCAAGACTGTACTATACGACAAGTAACTGAAGGCCTACAGTTAAATGCCGTAGGTTGACATACTGTTTAGTATTTCTCATTAGCTATTACATTAAACTTCTGCTCGGGCGTTCAGCTTCTTAACATATCTACTAGATAGGTATACCTTTTAATTTTATGGCCGGTCAAACCTTAAGCGGAGATGTTACTCTTCACGTTTTGGAGATCAATTCATATGTAAGAGGTTACCATGCATATATGGACAGATGGACTCCAGCGCTAGGTCAAGTACTTATATTGAAGCGAGAGCCAAGTAACGACAAAGACAAGTATGCAGTGGCCGTTCTGAATGATGATGTGATTGTAGGACACGTACCATAAAATCTAGCACCAGTTTCAAGAGGGTTGTCCGTTATAGAGGGGTTGTCCGCTTCTCGGAGTGTCCGTTTTGGGAGTCTCTACTGTACAGTTGACGGATTCTACAAATTCCATAAGAGATAATATCCCAGTTGATTCTAATTTTAAAGACTGTGTTCCTTCAAAGTGTTTGCGAATTCCTGGAGATGGAAATTGTTTATTTGCATTATAATATATCGTATTTGTATAAACGATTATATTATTTAGCAAGTAGCAATACACTTCAATAAAGACTGTATCAAATTTTATTAGTTAATAATTATTATGTCATTTTTTGTATTTCCCTTAGTTGAGTAACTTAAAACATAGAGTAAAAGCGCGTATAAAGTACAAAAGATTAATTTCTGTTCATAATAAATATGGTGACGTCACTATGCCGCACCAATAAATGTTGGCGTGCTACGGGCCTGATCATACTGGTAACTGGTTGACAGGAAAAATTTATAGTTTTAATTTAATACGTTTGAAAGTTGTAGAGAATATGGTTTGTAAGCTGAAGGAAGCATGCATTACGTTTATTGCCAATAAATTTGCGAAGAATGTAATTAACAATCGTAATGTGGCGGACTATGTAGTGAAATCAAAAATGAAGAGGAATTAGCGTGGGCTACTGATGTGGAGTTATTTGCTACGGCCATTTTCCCTTGACGGATATTTGGGTATTTAGTTCATACATGGGTAACTAGAGGATGGTATTTTCGGGAAGAGGGGCTAAACTAGTTAAAACTTTGGAATCTCCTCCAGGAAATAATTCAGGCTCTATCTATATTAATCACATGGAGACATTATGAACCAATATTACGTGTGGATTTAATATCTACGAAGTAATCAATGAATTCATTGATTACCTCGTAAATATTATTTATTAATCTATACTATTAAAACATATAAGTACGTATATATATGTACCGTATATATGTATTTGTATGTTCGGAGTTGATTGAAGAAAGTGGACGGTTTCCACATGGGATTTTTGGCATATAGGGGTAAGTTTTGGCCCCCGCCAACAAATTGATGTTTCCACTCATAATTAATCACACCTCGACAAGTTATGATGTCATTGTCACAATTTGAGAGGTATGAAATTTAACTTCATCGCACATAATTGGCGCCCTATAAGAGATAAAAATCTGAAAATTTAATAGAACATGTACATTAATGATTCGAACACGTAGGTCACACCAGATTGACAATATGCTTACTCATTATCGCGTGATGACGTAATCACTAAAATTACACATTGTTAAACTATGTAGGCCTATTTACACTTTATAATGAATAATAAGAGTAATAAACCACACATCAACCGCGAAGCGGTTGGTGTGTGTTTGTGTTCTGCCTCGAAGCGACCCAGCAAGCGAAGCGCGCTAGTATAGATTATAGTTAGATAATTAACGAAAATTTCCTTTATTAAAAAATAATTACGTGTAGTTGTTATACAAAATATTATCCAGGTTTAGGAATTACTCCTTGGTATATATAACTAACTCCCGTTATAACGAAGTTCAACTAATTGGACTTCGTTATAAAAGGAGTTCACTTTTATCGATGTATTTAAAAGGACCACTTCCAAGTGATGCTTTTAATTCAATCGATTCGTGCATGATAGTGCAAAAGATGCGATTTTGATGTCTACAGGCAATTAACTAACAATTATATAGTCACTCTCTCACATTTATACAATTAAGTTATATTCTTAATTAAATATGTGGTGATTTACACATATTTGTGTAAAGTTTACCCTCTAGTTCTTAAAAGAAGGCAAAAAGTATATACTGGCTAGAAGGAATTGGACAATAATATCAATCCAAGAGCAGTCGGAATTGGTACAAGCTCGCATTATCTTATTGAAATTCCTGGACGCCACTCCCTCTTCTATAAGTAAGATCAATCCAAATGCTGTCGGAATAGATACAAGCACGTATTATCTTATGGATGCCATTCTCTTCTTGCATTTGTTTATAATTATCAACTACATGTTATTGTAACAGACAGAATATTCATTGTTTACAGATTTTGTTTCATTCCAATAATTTATTTTACTGTATAGTGTGTATATAGCTAGTTTCAATAACAATTTGCTATAATTTGTAGGGTAAACGGACACTTCGTCGACGGACATTTCGTCGAACGGACATTTCGTCGACGGATTATTTAGAATATGAATTTAACTATAAGCATGTAATCAATGATTAAGTAAGTAATAATAGAAAAAGCAAATAATTACTGAAATGAATAAATGAGCATAGTAACAACGGAAAAGCAATTATTGAAACAAAATAATTTAAAAAAAAAGTTAAAATTATGAGCAATTCCTTTCAGATAAGTTATAATATCCCTATTTTGAAAATCTGCAACAATTGCTACGATGCGCTTGCTCCTGGCTATAGAATCTTTAGAATGAGATATAACATCACCAGACTCCCATTTTGCTAACTTCGCTTCTTGCAAAGATTGCTCAAGCTGTAAAAAATGCAAAAGCTTGGAAAAACTTGGGTGAGCACAACTAATGCCAGATTGAAAACCATTATGCCACCCTTCTACAGAATTATTGGTTCGAGCGACGTGCAAATTAACTCGAGTATATTGGTTCCATATTCTTATTGGAAATGGTGGAATTTTTCTGGTATTGTTTGGCAATATTCTTTCAATATAAGTGTCCTCAAAGTATTCTGCAATTTCTATAGCAGTTGTTGGAAATTCTACCATCAGTGCTGTAAAAGATTGAATAACTTTGTCTTCGGGAACAAATGCTAAACTGGGTAACATTTTTATTTGGAGAGCGAAATTTGGATCTTCAATATATTGGTTAGTAAGCCCAGCTGATTGTATCTTGCGATAAATATTTTGTGACAGGTGGAAAAAACAGCCTGACACTACGCTAAGAAATTTCTCTTCAAATGCATTAATGGAGGCCTTCTCAAAATCCACCATAATTAGAAAAGGGTTTAATTCAGGATTTATTTGAATAGTTTCTTATAGGTGGCTAGAGTTTTGTTAGTCAGTCTCACATTTTTGTTCATTTAAATCAAGCAAATTTGAAATTGTAAGTACCTGAAACTACAGTTATTGGTTGTAAATATGTGATGAGTGGGTTTTTGTAAGCACCTCAAACTCTGGTGTGATTAACTTCAACGTGGTAATACTGAGATGTTTCCAGATCTCACCGAATTCTTGAGGAAACTAATCATCTTCCTTGATAAAAGATATTGGGGCATATGACGAATGTAAAGTCTGAAATCACTACTCGCTTCATGGGAATTCAGGACCCTGAAAAACTTAACTTTGTGATCCTGCTTCCTCGGAAGATGTTTCTTACATTTATAGCTCACCTGAAGAAGAATTGATAGATATACAAAACAACATTGCTGCATTGCGATTTTGTGATTTTGAGAGCTTTATAAACTTCTGGATTGAAAAAGGAGATTTACTGGCTCCAATTCTTAACACCATAGCAATCAATAATTGTATATTACCGTATGCAACAACATAATTAGCGGGAAACAGCTTTCAATGCAGTCACTGTCATCAAAACTAAGGCTCGCAATCGTCTTGTTATTCATAACGATCTCAGAATCGCACTGACTAACATTGTTCCTAATATAGAACTTATGAGACTTTCCCTAGGACAAGGAAGTCCTTAAATTACAACTTAACGCTACAATTATTTCAGTTAAATATGTCGATGAATCTGTCGCGAATTTTTCATTCTTTTTTCATTGCATTGATAATTTCATTATATGTAAATTAACTGTTTCAACATGTTCTCGGAAATTATAATATAATACTAAAGTTCAATGCCAGCTCATTTAAATTTTTATATCCAAATAAAACTATCGTGGTTCGCGGTAAATCACTGATTGAGAAGAGTCCTCCAATTACAAAACTCTGCGGACCACTGCTCTAGGATGATTCTGGAGTTTAGAGCTAAGCACATACTCAAATCCACAATTCTGAATGAGATGTAAAATTATTAATCTTAAAGTAAGGAAACTTTTTGCACTGAGATTCCCACCCTTGCCAATAGTAGAACTCCACCGCTCAAGCCTATTCGAAACTAAATCTAGGAAAACAAAACGCTAATCTTTGTCAGTAAGTGGTCTAGAATACTCGTCATTCAAGTGCACATGCTTAATAGCTGTAAGCATTTGAAGATTTTCCAAATTTACATATTACATCAATTAAGTTTGCTGTGTCATTTATACAATCCGGATGTAAATCATTTTGAATTCTAAGAGCTGCACAAGTTGCCTCGTTGATAATTTCGAAGTGCTAAATTAACGTTTTGACGTTTTAAACAAGTGGACCAACATACCTTAGAACTTACCCGGTGAGCTTACTTCATATTAGAATGTAGTTTACTCTTGTACAATCTCCGTGCATCATTAAACTCTGCCTCCTTCAGTTTAGTAGTAGAATTGAGAGTGAAGATAAGAGTTGCATATTTCGATATGTAAACCTAAGATCATAATCCTTCAAGTTCAACCAGTTTTTTCTTGTCGATTTATAATGTGAACCAAATCAAGCAAGATATCGAGCTTTCTCTCTGGACAAGTTGGATGTTAAACTTTAGGAAGTAATTGATCAGAGGGAAACAATTTAAATACATTCAGTGGAATTATCTGTAACGAGAACTCAACAAATTAATCACACCTTTCTATATCGTTGATTACAGAATTGACCATTGGCTAAAATTTATCAGAAATAGAAAAGTTTGATGGTATCAACCGTACTACTTGTGACCATTTTTTGAAGACTGGTAATCATTATGACAAAAAAGCAGGATCAGTCTCGCCAATAACCTTTCCACATAAACAATATTTAAAATTTGCATCTAATTACACAAGTATTTACAAAACTACTCACCTTGCTTAGAAATTGTGGTGAAACGTGGATTTTGTCCATATTGAGAATAACATGTCGGTCCCTCTCACAAAATCTGCTATTAACTTAGATTTAAATATGAAGTATCCAATCTATTCATGAGGATAGAGCTCGAACTGACTTTGTTGTTGGAAGAATAAGACAATCCAATGATTGAAAATAACCAAACTAAGTGAGATAAATGTTCATTAGGCAATGGGCTAAAAGGAAATCAGGGGCGCATGCAACTGATCGACTTTTTAAGGTTTGCAATTGATCGACTTTCAAGGATTGCAATTGGTCGACTTTCTAAGGTTTGCAATTAATCGACTTGTTCTATGGTCTGCAATTGATCGACTTTTTTAACTTTTGCAATTGATCGAATATTCTAAGGTTTGAAATTGATCGACTTTTCTAATATCTGCTGCTATACAGAAGAGTTTGCCTATTAGCAACTCGTTTATTAGCAACCTTTCTTACGAAAAAACCCCGTGTTGCTATTAAGCGAATTCCACTATACTACATGCAATTAAAAAATCAGAGTGGGTTAATTTATTAGAGTAGAATTGTCATTAATAAATGAAGAAATTAAGTAGCCAAAGAGAAAAACATTTAAAAATCAAAAGAGAATTAATTCAAATATTTATTTGAAATCTTTGTTCGATAGTAGACCTGCATATTGGACATTGTTCCAGATCTATACTGCAATCCTCGCAACATTTAGCATGCCTGCAGAGAAGAATTACTATTGTTGTTTCTATACGTGATAGGCAGACACCACAATCAGCACTGTTGTTGGTGAATTTCATTGTCATAATCGACATCTGATGAAGAATCACGTTGGAGATTTCCATTTATTATACTTATCGAGTTGGTTTTCGGTTGAATCGAGTTGGCAATCGAATATATATACTGAATTAGATTATATTCACCTGACACAAGCTTTTCCTTGCATTTAGCAAGGAATGAATCTTTTTGGAGATCTTTTAATTTGCGTTTGAGAGTAATATCTATGTCTTTGCATAAACAATCAACACCTAGATCAGTATCCTGGATCGTGTTATTCAAGATTTCAACAAAAAAACAAATGCGTGGATATGCTATTACAAAATTGCGCTTCTTGTGATACTAAAAACGCTTTGTATGAATTTTTCTAGGTATGACCCATTTTTGGATTTCAACGACCAGATTATTAGATGTCTGAGCAGTTTAAGTAAATGAGATGGAAAACCTTGCAAAATAACTGGTACAGCATTTGGACGGTACGTTGGTCTAATGCGTGGTGTTTCAGTGGAGGTACCATCAGCTTGGAGTAACCTGTCAACCAGGGTTCTCGCTAGGCCTCTATCAAAAGGTACATGCCCTTCTTGAAAGCTATTGTACCCTTCATTAACATGTACTAAGAAGGCATGAACCCTTTGATTCAATATTATTATTTGAAGGTTTTATTAAATACATTGACAAAAAATAAAGTCTTTAGTGATTCTAGTGATTCTATAGATTCTACAAACACATAACAAACTACTTATTTATGTTGTATAGTTCTAGCTGAAATTGGATTTTGAGAGGCGCCTCTTCCCCCAAGACTCCCACCTTCTCATTGCAAGTCTAGAATCCCACTCTTTTACGAGGGCCTTCAGTTGAGATGCGAATAAGATTATCAAGTGTAGTTGTTTTCAATCTGTTCCGTTGAGCAGTTTTAACCCTTTTAATTGTTGAAAACAATCGTTCCACATGCGCACTGGATGCTGGGAGTCAGAAAGTCGAGCCAGTAAGTTAGAGATAAGAGGAAATGCACAAGCCTTTGCTTCTTTGTTCGCAATCCCTGAACTTGTTTCACTACCGCTCAAATATCTAGATATCGTTGAGCAAAACTTCTGTAGACTATGAATTCTTGCCACAATTTCAAACTGTCAATGCTCATAAGTTTCTCCAAATTCAGTAATAGCTAGTACAGAAGCCTTATTCACATTCCTTGGGTCAAGGTAGCCAAATTAGCTAAGTGTCCTGGCTTGTGGGAACCTGTTTTTGATATTAGAGATCAAAGCATCAATATAGCTTTGAACCTCTCCTACAAAGTCCTCAGGTATAAGTGAATGAGAAATATCAATATCTTGTAGTGTTGTTTCAAGGTTCGTCATGTATCCACTCTGTAGGGGATCCTTTTTCACAACTTCTAGAGCAGACTAACTGTCCTGTGAGATGGCGTCCACATCTAGTAAGTTAAGCGTGGCTACCTGAAATACTCTCGAAAGGTTCCAAGGATGGACAGAATGTCTGATAGCAAAAGTAATGTGGCCACAAATTTAGGCTTAGACGTTTGCAGTGAAAGTCCCAGAGCTATTGCATTTCCTTCACCAGCATCTTCAGTGCCGTACTTAGGTATGTTGAGGCCCCTAAGCTGAATGAGTGTCGGAGGCCCTACCCAATGAGTTTTATTGGGGTTTAACTAAAACCCCGGTGAGAGGAATCAATCAGGGGTTTATCCAGGAGCGCGCCATACGCCTAGAGGCGTATAAATAGGGATATGTTTGCGTTTAGGAGCGCCAAAACTGCCGAAAGTCCCCATAGAGTAATACAAAACTAACCTTTTAGGCGTACATAATTCATACTTTAGTGACCTTAGGACAGTTAGGAGTGTTCAATTCTACTCTTGTATAATACCCTGGAATCAATGATAGTAATTTCGCTTAAAAAAGAGGCGAATACAGTAGAAAATGGAGGCTAAACACTGAGAAGAGAGGATTAACACCTCTTCTTAAATACAAGTTAGTACGCCCAGTCGCCCCTACTTATGAAAGCAATAATATGTACAGTCTACACAGTATCAATTAAGTGGGCTCGGACAGCAATACAGTTACTTGCATGTTGATGCAAGGTTTCTTTTACGAACCTTTTGGCGAGCAAATTCTTCTATGCCGCAATTTGTCACTTTCAATACACATGATGCTCAGGGCAGATAGTTTAGTATCCTCATAGAAATCTTAAACTCCTACTGTATCGAAAATTAATAAATACGTATATAGTAACATCTATACTATTTAATCTCGATTGTTGTGTGTTTGTTTGTCCGGATTGTATTAAAGTGATGGGGGAAAAGAAACTGCATTAATATATGAGATATAAACTAACTTTCAAATGTTATAATAGGTAAACAAGTACGTATGCTGATTTCGAATTTCGCATTTGCAACTTTATAATATGAATATTTATTGTTGTTGTTTACACAAAATAGGTAAACAAATTAATGAAAATTCAAAAATCAACCTAGAAGTCAGCTTTCAACGGATATTTTAAGTAAACAAGTATGCTGAACACGAATTTCGCATTTATAAATTCTGAATATGAATATTTATTGTTGTTTACACAAAAAGGTAAACAAATTTATGAAAATTCCAAATCAACCTAGAAGTTAGCTTTCAACGGGTGTTATAGCCACGGTTTCCGTGGGAATTTGTATTTCCGTTCACATTCCCATTCCCATAGGAATCCTGTGGGAATCCCATAGGGGAGTATAATATATACAGTGCAACCTCTATAAGTGGGGTCTCTATAAATGGGGAACCTCCATAAGTGGGGAATTTTTTTACCATATTCGTATATATCCATACAAATGAACCTCTATAAGCGGGGAAGTGGGGAATGGGGGACCATAAATTTCAAGGAGTTTTTATCTGCATACAAAACAACCTCCATAAATGGAGGGAATGGACAAATCCTAACATGATTCTTATAAAATAATACAATATTTCCAATAAATCGACTCTAAAGTTCTACAGAAAAAATATTTTCGATTGATCTACTCTGATGTTTTTAGAAGAAATCACCTAGTGTAGATCAGCAGTTAACTAAATTGTCATAATATACAAATAATAACTATAACGTGCATTAATGTGTGTGTTATATGAATACTTTGTATAATATAGCATATATAATGTTTTTCCAATTGAATTTTATAACCGGGGAATGGGGGGCAATTGAAATTTTCGCCGTCCCATGCTCCCCACTTATAGAGGTTCCACTGTACATAAAAAACAATTTAATTACTAAAGCAGATTTCGTATCAATACGTAGTAAACCATATACTAATTAAGCATGACCTAATGAAACAATATTCGAATATCCCATGGGAATTCCTATGGGGATTCCCACAGGATTCCTATGGGGATCCCCACAGGGGAAAATCTGATTCCCATTCCCATGGGTATGGGGATCCCCATGGGAATTCCCGTACCCACGGCAACCCTGATTATAGCTAAACAAGTATGCTGAACATGAATTTCGCGTTTAAAAATTTCTAATATGAATATTTGTTGTTGTTGTTGAAACAAAATAGGTAAACAAATTAATGAAATTCAAAATCAACCTAGAAGTTAGCTTTCAATGGGTATTATAGGTAAACAAGTATGCTGAACATGAATTTCGTGTTTAAAAATAGTTGTGATACTATAGATAATTTGATTAATTAGAATGTAAAAATAGTTTAGTTAACCAATGAGAATTTTCTACTTAAATTATTAATTTAATTGGTTAATTTTATAACAGCTTTATGCATGGAGGAATTATTAACCAATGATAATTGCGTCACTGAAGCTGTAAATCACTAATTACTCTCTGTTTCAATTTAAGTGGAAATGGCGAAATAATAATAATCGCCTAGACTACTATTCGAGGTAATAACTATAACAAATATTTACTAACTCATATAAACAATGGTTTAGTGAGGAGTAAGGCCGCGTAGCGACCGTCAACTTGAGGTGCTTTGCACCGATCAGTCGCAAAGCGACCGAGACCGAAGGGCTCTTATAATTTTAAAGTCTATGGGTCATTAATAATATCTTATATCATTACACTTAAAATGCATTCCCAACCAATTTTCAAAATTTAATCCAGGTTGAGATAGTATATTTCACCTATAAAGTTCCTAACTTATTGTATTTTAAAAATATATCGAATGCACTTTTGTTTCATCCTTGGTCCATTTTATATTATTGATTCCAAACTTATATTACGTAGTTCACGGTACTAATAATTTGTACAGATTCCAAATGGTTGATAAATAAGTTCGAATAGATATGAAGATATACAAATAAATACAAAATTTATAATTATGTAAATCCATAATTTTGAGATAGTTTGAATCCCGTTATTACTAGGGTCAGAAATAATATTCTGATAGATATGAAGTTCTACTCCACTCACTAGTTCAATTGACTCTTATTAGAGCCATTTCTGATTCAAAACATCTATTGTGATTGAGTGTTTTCACCAATTTTGCATTTGAGAAGTATTCAAAAATATAAAATATTAACACTACCTTGATAAAATTATAATTTCCCAGGACCATTTTTGATATGTTATATTTATTAAAAATATCTTGTTGGCATTTGATTGCCTAGTATATTTATTGATATCCTGCATGGGTGTAGGGATGGGGGTTCGGCGGACGGGCAGCTGTCCCCCCTACAAAACTTCCTGGCTAAGCCCATGCATGAACTACTATAGATAAGGACTGGAAACGACAAAAAAAATGGACCATGGATGAACTAGAAGTGCATTCGATATGTTTGCCTATTACAATTGGTAATGAACTTTACACATGAATTATGTTGTTTTACCTGGATTTGACTCTGTAAACTAAGTATGTAATATTGTCATATATTTGACATCCATTCATTGTAGAAATAAGTTATCCATTAACATACAAGCAATATTATAAGTACTCAAATAACAAAATGTGAAATGAAAACAGAATTACTATGCACAGTATTTGTTATTAAATAATTGATTTCAATTTTCTTCCGAATATCTTTAGGTAATGTGCATTTAGTGGATATTAGTACTAAATATCCTCCGAACTCTACAACTATGAGAGATATTCCTTTAAGCAAGATTTATCAACGAATACGTTTTGAGCTAGTCGAATACGCACTTTTCTAGAAGGCGGGGGATATGATTGTTTTTTAAAGCTTGATTTTAATCAAACTTGATTGATATCTCCAACAATACCACAATTGATTCAGTTTCAATATCTGAAGGCCATTTAATAGAACCACGATCAATATATACATATCTTACAAGGTCATATTTCGTAGCCTCTGTAATCTCAATATCCTTGTTTCAGTAAGTAGTTGATCGTTGAATATAATGATGGCAGTTAGTGGTTTCAAGATAATAAAAGCAACCACAACAGATTGGAGAACATGAATGTCGAGGTCGATAGAGCTTAGATCATGAATAACTTCAATATCCTGGTCGCAAGAAAATGAATTATTTCCATCTGTTGTTGAAGAAAGTGTGGATAAATTGATTAAGAAAAATTATAGGTTTAAGCAGAACTGTGGAGTAGATGGATTTGTCAAATCCATAACTGGGTTTAGGCCAAGTTGACTCTTTAATATAGATTAGGTCATGTGATATTAAGCATCGCTCATCATTCAATATAAATCCCAAATAGGTGCTCTATTGGGTAATGGGTATTCTGGAGTTATAGCTAAGAACATTCTCATAACCACAATTAGAGTGAGCTGTGAATTGGTTAATGGCAGAGCAATACAAGATTGGGAAAAACTATAACTTTTGAAATTTTGTGCGCTAAGTTTATCATCCTTTCCAATTGTTGAACTCCATCGCTCAAGCAATTTACAAACTAATTCAAGAAACCCAAACGCTATGATGTCTAGAATACTCTTCATTCAAACGCACATGTTTTAGAGGAGTATTTATCGTTGACTACGCCAAGTGCTAGATAAATTTCAGAACTAAACTTGTGGACCAACATACATTACTGAGGTAGTGAGCTTACTTTATAGTAGAAAGTCGTTCTTCTTTGTACAATAATCGAATATCATTAAACTTAGTTTCATTCAGTTTAGTAGTCAAATGAGTGAAGGATAGAGTAACGTAACATCAATGATTCAATGTCCAAGTTTAGCCAATTGTTTCTTATCAACTTTATTGTTTCCAAATTAAACAATATATAGAGGTCTCTCTGGACAAGTTGGGTGTGGAACTTGAGGAAGTAATGTATTCTTCCGCTCTAAGGTTGTGGATACAAATAATATCTTGTATTCTTGGAGATATCAGTCCATGGAGAGCTCTACTCCATTTGGTTTTGATATCACGTGAAACTTCGGCAATCTGAAAACAGTGGTACCAAGGTAACCTCTGTAATTTGTCTTCCAAATACAGAACGTGTGCTAAGTATAACAACGCGTTTGACTCATATAAACTAGTTAATATAGAAAAAGTAAAGAAATAAGGAGTAAATGATAAAAGAATTGGGTAACAATTATCGCTAACAAAATCCCGTACAAAATTTACATTCATACACACAGGGTTTCATCCAGGCGTATGTGACGCGCCTGTAGGCGCGTAATTTCAAAAGGAAACTTTTCTAGGCGCGCGAAAATTGAGAGATGCTCCCATAGACGTAATACAAATTGAGCATTTTAGGCGCGTGTGAGCGAGCTCTAACATAATCTAGGCGCGCGGGAAATTTTTCCTGGATGAAAGCCTGCATACACATAATACAAAAACAAATATATATACTCAAATATAGTTTCAATATTTATGGGTCATTAATAAAACCTTAATTCTAGACACTTAAAATGCATTTCCAGTCCATTTTTAGTGTCGAATCCAGCTAAAAACAACATAATTCATGTGTAAAGTTCATAACCTATTGTATAGGCAAAAATATCGAATGCACTTCTAGTTCGTCCATGGTCGAATTTTTTATAGTCATTTCCAGTCCTTATCTATAGTAGTTCATGGCCCATGCTATCAGGTGCAGTCAACTCCGCTTTTCGGGTCACATCGGGACCAGGTTGTTTTGACCCGATTAAGCGGAGAAACCGATTAACCGAAAATATTGTAAGCCAAACTGTAATTCTGTCCCATCAATCCTGTGAAATTTTGACCCGATTAAGCGGAGAAACCGATTAACCGGTATCCCAATTAAGCGGAGTTGACTGTATATTGATACATTATTTATCTAAACGATCAGCTGCGTTGCAAAGGTTTTGCCAGGACGTGAGATCAAATTTAAATAAACCTACCGCAAGCCCGCTAGGGCCTCCGCTTAGGTACTGACTTCACAATGTGACAAAAAATCTTGTTGCTGCAGGCCTACACATGTCTTTGCTTTCACGACTGGCGATTTCTGTATACGATTTATTGTTTTGTTTTCCTTTAGACTTAGATATTTATTAATGGGAAATAATGATTCAAACTCAAACACTTTAACATTTTCTTTGCCTTCACCCATTCAGGCTAATGAATTATCTCCATCTCCAAGTAGTGTGTTATCTTCCATTTCTCCCATATTGCCGTACCATTTTAATACACAAATAATACCTTCACATCCTGAATTTCTCTTTCAGATTGACACTTCTAGATCTCGTCCATTCACTTTGCGTTTAACCTACATAACAGGAAGTGGATACTTAGCAGGTCTAGCATTTGGAGGTATGTGGGGTATTGCAGAGGGGTTTATGACAATTTTTAGGCATCGGGAAACAAGCCGAAAAGTGAATCTTACAGCCATGCTTAACTCAATTACGCGCAGAGGGCCTTTCTTTGGTAATACCCTTGGTATAGTGACAATGTACTTTGCTTTTAGTGAGCAGATTTTTCGTAAGTTACGAAATAAAGAAGACAATGTTAACAAGATCATTGCAGCCTTTGCTGCTGGATCACTATGGAGGTGTACTAAATCGTTACGGGCTGTGACCCTTGCTGGAGTAATTGGTGGAACTATCGTCGGGAGTTATTGCTTATTTTATGTTTATTGAAATTTAATATTATTTTCGTTATTCTTTGTTTAAAAACAATCGTTAACTTGACAAATATTAGAATGCAGAAAACTAATGATTTTTCTCCTCCGTTATCATTCATTAATTTTTTTATTTTAACTAATGCCTTAGTCCAATGATACTACGGGATTTTAATAACATACCATTCTAATTTACTAAGGCAATGACACTCATGTTTTTACCATTGATTGGTTAAATTTCTTATGTTCACATGCATTTGATTTGCAAATTTTTGAGCGCGGAAAGATCCCCTGAATATTGTATATTGTTGAGCGTCATTATTTCATACCTTACTGACACCTTACAGTCCTCACCATCGAATTACATTTTAGAACCTGGATACAGCCGAAATTGGAAATTCTTAGACAAACATGGCTATTTTTTATGTCCTATTCCATTTAGAGTACACCCATTTTATTTGTATTTGTTATGGATTTCATTAGATTAACACAAAAATAATAATATGTTCATCTAAAATTCTGTTTTACGAATTACTAGTCTCTTGTTTGTCATAAATGTATTGATTTTCTTGTGTTTTATGCTAGTTACTAAGTAAAATATGCCAACTACGTAGTTTGCGTAAAGATGCACCAGAAGCCACTGTTTGGAAGCGCTGTTTACAGCGAAGTGCTCCTAAAAATCGTTTAGGCTGCACCGCAGTGCAGTGCAGTGCAGTTTTGAAATAGGCAGCGCGAGTTTGAAACACTAAAGACGATTTTAAGTATATAAATATATAAATAATTATTTCTCTGGTCTTCTCTAAATTGTATACTAACTTTACTATTTTCCAAGATAAATCAGCGAAGTAAGTCACTATACATTAATTACGCCACATTTTTCTTCTTTTCTTATACCTCTGTCTTCTCGTTACTCTACTCTTATGGTTTCTATTTTCAGAATATAAACCATTTTTCTATTTTCAAGTACCTAATGATGAGGACTTAAGAATGACATTTCTTCTGCATCATATTTAACAGTTATTTTAGCACATTATATAGGGAGTTCTGTTGCGCCTATTAACATTATCCATTCTTCACTCGTTATTAATCTAGTGCTCTATTTTCACCCCGTTTATCTTTACCCTCGAACAAGACTATCAGAAAAATATAAACATGTTATCTGAGGATCAATTCATCAAAAACAAGTTACTCTTGGATTCAGCTATATAGTGTAGCCTAGGCGTTGATGGGTGGATTTATAGCAGATACAATTATCTGGCAATAAGTTGTTTTGCGTTTTTGGAAGACTGTTCCTCGAGAAGATCGTTTCTTGATTATATTTTTGTTGAAGTTCAAAAGGAAGCTACAGTATAAGAAGTGCGCAGAACTCTGTGTGAATCCCATAATCTCGATTAAAATAAACTCAACGTGATAGTTGTTGACAATTATTCTGCAATGCGTGCTGCATCAAGTTTATAAAGTTTAGAAAGTATATGTGAAGAGTAATATTTACAGGGAGATGTAGACTCACAAAATGAAGATATTTCGTGCTTAACGGTCATTTCGACGAAGATGAACATGTTGAAGCTCTTGAATTCATTCTCCATTCAATCATGAAAATAAATATTAATTTGTATGATTACCTTGTTCACTAAATTCAGTTTGTAGTACAAAATGGTTTTAGGGTGAAGCAGATTGAAGAACATGTTCTCAAAGTAAAGAATGTCGTTCGCTTTTTATGTGGACCGCGCTTTCGTTCCGTTCTAGAGACTTCCCTTAGCTAATGACACACGCTGGTAGTTTTGCTAAGACATGACCAGACAATATGTTGAACACTATGATGTTATACGAGATGTGCTACAAACAGTTAATCCTAGAAGGAAGATACTTATAATTACTAAGCGACAGTAAGCGTATGAAAGCATTGTTGTGAATACTGAATAATAGATATTGAGTTCGGATGTAATTAAAGATGGTTGATTTAGAGAAAGAAATTCTTCTCGAAGTATGTACACTGTTGAAACCTTTTTATATTACAATGGATGTCGGTTATAAGCACATCGTCGGGAACTGCACTTAATGTGCTTATAACAGCCATAAATTATACAGGGTATATGGCATCCGTTTCCCAACATAGTGTGCTTATATCCGATATGTTCTTATAACCGGTTGACATCTACTGTATTACACAAGTAATAACCATTAGCATGTTTAGTTATAATGCTTTTATACATTTACTTATGGATAACTACTATATTCCACAGATTTTGCTTTTGGATGTGGCTTGATGTTTTTTTAGTTCCTACATGGTACGAGAACACTATCAAGAAGTTTCAAGCTACTTTAGAGACGAGGAAAATCCGATGAAGAACGAGCCCCTTTCTTCACGCTCTTATTGATCCCTCAACTCACGATTTAAAGATAGGGAAACAATAGTGCTCATATCTGCATTTCTCTTCCCATCTCAAACCTTTAAACAAGACATTGAGCCAACAAGTATATCAAATGGCCTAAAAGCGTTGAAGGATTGGATTGAACAAGGTTTGATGTCAACTACGAATTAACTTATACCAGGGACTACTTTAATATAGGGACTGTACTTCGTTTTACGGTAAATTAGCGTAGGCCTAAACAGTATTGTTACTTATTGATATCCCGTAATCCGCTAATGCTAGACACAGGAAATGTATCATTGTCGTATAGGAAGTCATATTTTGGGAGTCCAACGGTAATATTGGTTTATCGAAAATATTTGTGGAATGTAAGTTATGCGATTCTCACACCTTTCCATATATGGTAATATTGTTAAAATCTCGAGATTAGTTAGTTTTATACATATGAAATTTATTATTGGCGAATGAGAAATGGGAATTCCATTTAGGGACTCAGTAGATCACATTGATTTACCTAAGGCGTTCCCCTTAGCCTATATTATTATTTTGGCACTCTCCGCAGGAGGATTGCCCCGACCCTGTTTTGTAGTTTAGCTAATTCTTACATATCAGATATCTGTCATTATGTTGTTTATTAAAAAATCTTGATAAGTTTATATTTAAATCAATGTTGTCCAAAAAAATGTATTAAGTGGTGATGAGAAATCGATTTAGGACTACATATTCTGATAAAATTCAAAAAAATTAATACTTTATACATTAATTTCCCAATAACTCTGCTGTTATTCAACAGACCGGCTAACTGGTTAATAATCAGCAACGGTTAACCGAATCCAGCCTTGTTTTTTTAAATAAACAACATGATTGCAGACATCTGATAGGTAAGAATTAGCAAAACTACAAAACAGGGTCGGGGCAATCCTCCTGTGGAGAGTGCCAAAATAATAATATAGGCTAAGGGGAACGCCTTAGGTAAATCAATGTGATCTACTGAGTCCCTAAAATGGAATTCCCATTTCCCATTCGCCAATAATAAATTTCATATGTATAAAAACTAACTAATCTCGAGATTTTAACAATATTACCATATATGGAAAGGTGTGAGAATCGCATAACTTACATTCAACAAATATTTTCGATAAACCAATATGACCGTTGGACTCCCAAAATATGATTTCAAGTACGAAAATGATACATTTCATATGTATAAAGTTAAGTAATCTCGAGATTTTAACAATATTACCATATATGGAAGAGTGTGAAAATCGCATAACTTACATTCCACAAATATTTTCGATAAACCAATATTACCGTTGGACTCCCAAAATATGACTTCCCCTACGACAATGATACATTTCCTGTGTCTAGCATTAGCGGATTACGGGATATCAATAAGTAACAATACTGTTTTAGGCCTACGCTAATTTTACCGTAAAACGAAGTTTACAGTCCCTATATTAAAGAAGTCCCTGCTTATACTAAGTTACTTTCCAGTCAGTTGATGGATTTCAACAGAGAGGATATAGAGGACGTAGATAATTATGTAGAATGTTCCCTATAAATAATGGATTCCTACCAGCATGGGGTCAAATACTTTGAAAAGTATTTAATTACAAATACAAATCCGTGAAATTCTTAAATACAAATACAAATACAAAGACTCCTGAATGACAATGTATTTAAATACAAATACAAATACAATTCGCAAAAACCGATGCTAATTCAACATATTCTAATAAGATCCGCCTGGACCAGGCCATGGTTATTATATAAAAAAGTTGTTTATCACCCCGTCTCCGTCTCTAAATAATAGAACAATAATGAATATCAATATCAATGAGTCGGACGTTGCCATTTTGTTCTTCAGGGGCAACGCAAGCACAGCCTCCTTGGGGGGGAGCGGATCAATGCACTGGGGACGCAAACCCAATAATTGTAAACATTCCTAAAATTTACATTCAAACCAAAAATCGATATTTATAATGACAAACTTAGTTAATAATCTGTCCAATAATAGTATACGGTGGGGCATATCAGCAAAACAACTAATTATGGACTCCCTGTCTAGGGAGTATAGCATTTCCGCATTAACACTATGTACTCCTATATCAGATAAGCGAGTTCCCGCCCCCCACAAGGGGGGCGGATCAAAGCACGGTAGGGCGGCAGCCCTCCCCCGCGCCCCACCTCCGCCACTGTGAAGTTGGGTTAAAACTTATATTCATCTACCTCAATATGATAACATGAACTTATCATGGGTGTATCATTAATATTGATTGTATTTATAAAGTATTTGAATATTTTAAATACTTTTTGATAATACGTATTTAAATATAAATACAAATACTCACGAGTGTGAAGTTGGCACAGTATTCAACTAACTCTGAGAACAAATCAAATCAATTTTTGAGGCCCTTCCCACAATTGGATTTGGCCAAAAATTACACACCGTAAAGGGGAGATACGGACGTTTTTGATTCTGGATAAAAAACTTTTAATTTTTGATATTTATTAGTTCATTATGTGTGAGCACAAAAAAATCTTTTTTGACATCTATTTTTCGAATTTGAATTTAAAACTTTGGAAAGTTTGTATACATCTTTGTGACTATGGGACGTTTCTTATGTCAAAATATTTTTTTTAAATATTAATTTTCCTAAGAAATACAATTGAAATAATTTTGCACTTATTCACTGATCACGTCAGCACCCTTTTAATACATTTTCAACTGAGCAGTGAGCATACTTCAAGTTATAAGTTTAGACACTTCCCATTGTTGGAACTGGACAAAAATGGTGTCATTCAATAGAGGAGACGTTTATATTTTTTAAAATATTTATATTTATTTCAATTGTTTTTCCACTTAATGATCCATTAAACAAAATTCAAAATTAGAAATATTTTCTAATTTTATGATTTGCTATGCTAGTAAGCTTCCTGTATTGCCCAACATTGGGGTAGCTATCATATCTCGTTTAATGTGCTCCGGACGTTCTAGCCATCATTTTTGGTGCAAACTAAAATTCAAGAGTTTATAAAGGATTTGTAGGATTCATTAACAAACGAACTAATCAACCAACAGATTGTTGCTACCATAACAGTTTCATTGAAACACCAGCAAACAATTGTATAGAGATGGTATTTATCCTAAACAAATTACACTTTCCATCTAAATGTTTCCCTATAAAAACCACAACAATTGATAATTAGATAACCTAACAATTATTCTGATTTCTAAAAATATCTTTTCGATACTGGCATAAAATCTATAAAGGACAAAGGTAATTATACTAAAAGTAAGTATCGATTCTCCTTTCAAACCCAATAACTTTAAAGTAATATTATGATATTTTTTAGCTCTACCCACTGATTTATGCAAGTTCGTCTCATTTTGTGAAACAAGAGACCTTAGCCTTGACACTTTTACACAGAGCACACTAACCCAAACTCTATTTGGGGCGATCTGTCCAAGTACATATTTGGGAGGAATAGAGAATATTTAAGGAAAAACAACGCTAGTGCAATTAAATTAATGTTGGAGAATAAAGTCCTTGATAAGCCATCTGCTTCCAGCTTTCAGGTTTGTATTAACTTAGATGCACTTACTATGGAAAATACAATTTCTTTAATAACCTCTAATATGATGAGTAATTCGAATAATTTAGAAAACATTCTTGGCGTTAGTTATAGTGAACCTGAGAATGTTGATTTTCCATTTATTAATGTATTTGAAAAGATACTAAATCATCTTATAGTATAAATTGTTTCGGCGAGTTTTACATAGATAGAGAGGAGTTAAATAGCTTAAGTTACATAGATGATGATGGTAAATATCGATTGAATATAGAATGGGCTAGTCTAATAGCTAAAAAATTTCCGAAATAAATTCAATTTGTGTTTTAAAGTACAGTGGGAATTTAAGAGGAATAGGATAAAATTATCATTCTCTTGAAACTTGAATTCGTGATTACACTTGAATTCAGAATATCAAATAACCTAGTATTGCATAATTTCATTCTGATCTAAGAAATATTTTGGTTGTTATGACTATTCAAAGTATTAGATTTTTGACAATTGGAATTTCTATTTTGCGGTTATAGGAAGTTACTAATGCTTCATTGCAGATTTTGAGAACACAGTTCTTGAGAATGACTTCTCTTTTGAATATTCTGATATACATGGATTAATTATATCATAGCCTACTCTATATAAGGCCTACCATCAAATGTACCATGGATGAAGTAGTGTACGATGAGAAAGTGATAAACACAGTTCAATGTTTTCAACTTCATTTAGAAATTAATCTGTTATAATAAATAATTCTAGTAAATTAATAGATTTTCTCTATTGAGTCTTTATTGCTCACTTAACAACAATGATAAGAATACATAAAGAATAATGTGGGTTCAAATAACAATAATAATAACAATAATAATAATAGAAGAGTAGCCTTCTGGTGTATTTCATTAATGTGATAACTTATTCAGTTTTCGCTTTTCTATACCTTTAGATGCAACAGCGGAGTTATAATTATAACCTTGTTAGCTAGTAAACAGTTGGCAAGTGAAAATAAGATTTTTTAGGATAGTCAAAATAGAGACACCACAAGAAATGCAACTCAATTTAGCAATCGCATCAGTCTCTTCTAAGAATATCAAGGTTACTTTCACAATAATTTTTCTGGATGATCCTTCCCTCAATATCGCCAACAAGTTTTCTTTGCTTTCAATTGCAATTAACGTCTTCCATAAAGTTACTATAGATTCGAGGATAAACTCAGATGGATACTTTAGGCCACCACGGTCAGTTAATTGCAAAAGCCTGAACTCGGGTTGTGAATCTTCATCAAAGATAAAGTCTTTGACAATGGTCAAAAGATCAATGCAAACATGACATGGCTGAGTTTTTAAAATATATTTATGTACTGCATAACCAGCAATAAAAGCTAATGACTGAAGAGTCTGTAAACTACGTTCAATGGAAGTTAGATCATCAATTTCATCCCAGACTAGTTGGACATCGATTTCATCGCCACTATTCGTATCAAAGGATGAGTATGAATCAATAAATGTCTGAATTGAATATAAGCCACAATCTTGTTGTGAAGCAAAAATCTTTAATATGTTAGATAACTTGAGGCGGCGTTCAGTTTCAAGGATTTGAAGATACGAGATATGATAGTTTGAACCTGACATCATACGATATAGGCCAAAGTGATGTTCCAATGGATCTGTCTGTAAAAGGATGTCAAAAGATAGTTAAATCCACAAAATCCAGCTAATGGTTAGTTATCTGAGGCAATACAGTACAAGCATGTTTAGAACTGGTAAACTTTTGTTTACTTAACTTTCCTACATTTCCTGGCAAGGCCAGCCAAGTCTCTAACCAAATAACAACACAAGCTAAGAATGAAAATCGTTCCCCCTGGTATGTTAGAGGTCTTGAGATATCATCATTCAAACGTTTACCTTTAAGTGGGGAATTTATGTTGAACAGTATCCAAATTTGAAGAAGCATTTCAACAAAGTCGTGTGTATTGTTTCGGTCTTCTTGGTTACGGAGTTCATTCTGTAACTTCAGAGCTGCAACATAAAATTCGTTGAATACTTTCAAAACAAGTTTCACATTTTGGCGCTCAATAGCAGAAGGATAACAAGCTTTGATAGTCAAGCTAGGAGCTAACTTAGCTAAGGATTCTTTCTCTAAATTATAGAGGAGATGCACATCACTAAAAGATGCAGAATAAACTTGAACAGGATACACACAGTAATCCAGCTTAATGTTCTGAAAGTTGGGAAAGTGAAAGGTTTCCGAATATCTTTCTGATTCAACCAGTTGTTTCGAATACTTTTCAAAATGTGCACAAAGTCAAAAGTAACATAGAGTTTTCTTTTATTATCAGAAGGGTGTGGTACACTAGTCTAACTGTTTAGTGGAGAAAATAACTTGAATAAGTTCACGTTTAAAGGGTAATTGTCGGTAGAAATAATCTGTACTTTCAAACCGCAAGATTCGATATCCAAAATACAAGACTTAATTATAGGAAAAAGGTATTCAGCAGATATAGATGCGCAAAGTATCAAACGAGAAATACAGGACCATTTTTTGTGTAAACTAGAAACCATGATAGTAAATACAGTTCTTGTGGGGTATTCAGGGGATAAGTTAGGACCAAATATTTTCTCACCCTTCCCACCCCTCAGACTTAAGTTAACGTGGATCTCATCCATCTGAATAATTACATTCTTCTCTTGAGAACTAATAGAAGAAGTTACCTGGCTAAGGTAAGTACAAGAGTTGTTTTCCAGCCCAAAAGAAGAGTACAACTTTCTAGTGTATGAACATGTGGAAAAGAAATGCATTCTGAACTTTGGAGAATTTGTAACTAGCAGGAGAAACCAGATGCGTTTTAATGGCCAGAATTTGTGTAAGAACATCATATTTTCTTCTCTTCTTGTAAATACCCACATTCTCTAGTTGGCCAAGAATAAATTGTAATCTTGGCAAATCGGAACAATTGGATTCTGTTTCATCACAATCTAATATATTACATATGGCCTCCTCAATATGTTCTTTTGCTTTAGAGATATGGTGAGGATGTTTCTTCTGAGGGGAGAGCTAAGTTTCAGAGTAATCTCTGTAAACAGCGTTTCAATTTGTCGGATATCAGTGATAGAGATAAGTGAGAGAGAAATGGACTCCTCCCATATATATAATATTATATATCCGTTCACAGATAAAAATAATTTATTTAAAGAGAAACATCTGCACAAATATTATTATTTTCCATCTTAGGCAAAAAATCTCACACAATTATCTGTTTGAATCCAAACTAACCAGTCAGTTGGGATTGTTATCAAAGCTAATTTATCTCGTATTTCTTGTATACAACCAACACGAAACTTCTCCATTTCTGTATTCTCTGATCTCAAGCTGAGATTAGTTGCTTGGTTCAATAAATCTTCCTCTTTGGAGTAGTAAGAGAACCGAGTTCGTTTGATTCTGATTGAAGGGGTAGAGGAATAAAAAGACGGACAACCAGGAAGGAGAGAGGGGACAGCGCCAGGGTTTAATTTGGGTCTTCCTCGCGGGACCTCAGGATGTGCCATCTCTTCTGGGTACCATGTTAAAATATTGAATATCTTCCTTCGGAAAATGCTTAGCACACACATACACCATTTTGAGGTGAGTAATATCCTCACGATGGAGAGCACGTATCCAGGCATGTCGTAACTCAGGTGAACCAGTTGGAAGTTTAAAACTGAGACGCGCTCTTCTGGGGTATAATTACCCCTACAACCAGGGGCAGAACAGTTCGGCATTGAGAAAAATGAAATATCTAGTTATTTATTAAAAAGAAACAAAGTCAAATATAGTACTAGGAAGTACTTAAAATATCGGTGGAAGGAGAATTGGATTAATTAATTACTAAAATTAACAAAAATCAGTAACAAGTTGATCCAACTAAATTTAAAATATTTCTAACTGTACAGAGATAAATGTAAATAACTATGGGTCAATAATAATATCGTACACTACTTCATCCTTGGTGCAAAATATTAGCTTTGATGGTAGGCCTTATATAGAGTAGGTTATGAAAAATGTTATTGTCATTTACCTGGTTAAATATATCATGCCTACACAAAGTCTCAAAGTTATGCATAAAATTTGAAAATTCAATTTCTGAAAAACCACAAATATCTATTGTTAGCCAATGTTGCTATATTTAATTATGCTTGATTCTTTGGTAATTCAAAACATATATGTGTATTCTTATACATCATTTGATAGATTTTAACTAGTTTTCAAACTCGACTAACAATGTGATTATTTTTTATGAATTTTCTTTTCGGGCTATTTTATTAATAACTTCCTGCATTGTGGCAAATATTCCAACTGTCCGATCTTAGAATGCAAACAATTGCGAGCTGAATTGTTTGCGTTTTTATATAGTCTATTTATCTAAGCTTTGATTTAAAACATTTCTACGCCCGCCCAAAGGCGCCCAAATATATTTTCGAGCTAAAGTAAAAAGTTGGTCAAGATATCGGACGGTTTTTCAATATTTCCAATTTTGAACATTCATCTTAATTGAGTAATTTCCCTTCTAGTTGTTAACGAATAATGGTTTAATTAAATGATTTTCTCAAATTTTTTACTACCTCTAGTGAAGAACAGACTATCTCTGACTCCAACTTGTATCTAACCGACTACTCAAACGAATTAAAGGATTTTATCAAATCTAAATCTTGACATAAGAACTTTACAAAGTTTGGCTTTTGTCGCTGGCTACGCAGTACATTCATATTTCAAGAAGTCAAAATGTGAAGCATGTATTCAGGCATTATCGGAACCTAAATTTCTAGAAATCGAAGATCCTAAAGAAAGCAAGTACGTTTTGATATCACTACTTGACAGAGGTTCTCTTAAATGGCCATCTGACTGCGTACTCGAGGCTATTATTTGTCTATGGAAAATATTTGTAAAAATCGAGCAAAAGGATCACTTAATGCAAACACTAATAGCTGGGTCCTCTCGCAAGATTCTCATTCAACTGGCTATTGATTTCATCAACGAAAATCAAAGTGAATCGTGGAGGGAGAGGTGTACAGGATGTAACACGTTAGGTTGGGACGTGTTGCGAAAGCTACTTACATCTACCACGAATTGCATTTTATCTAATAAGGTAAATAATGTAAATTCACAAATATCATCAAGTGGTGAAGAGAAACGTAAATTAAAGAAGCTCAAAGTACAATGAATCTTTATGCGCTGTTTCGTTAATTAGTTATTATTAATAAATTAGTACATTAACTACTATACATAATTCGTACATTCACTTATTTTCTTTCTATTTATGAGAGATTAAATGATATTGGGCAATTATATTTTATTAAAATAATATTAATTGATTTTGCTTGAATAATAATTATTGTAATCTGTACTAGCTCATCAAATGTGAAAATATGAGTGAATTTGTTTCTACAAAGACACATGTGATACTTAAGTAGCTAACGACGGAAGTATCATTATATCTGTACAAACTTTGATTGAAATTAGTCCGTATATTGTGTAATAGCAACCCTGTACTGGTAAAAAATAGTTTCAAAGCTATTAAGGTATATAAAGACCCAACAAACTGTGTACAAGACACATTATACAATAATTCACTTATGAAAAGCGATCAATAAATGTCAATTCATACTATATAGTTACTGAATTATTTGTATTATCCTCCTAGCTATATTAACTTTGTTCTTGTTACCATAAAAAATGTTAACATAAGGTAGAGCAGCTATTGCAGTGTCATACATAGGGCGTAGCCTTGAGTTAATGATTGGTATTATGTATTATGAGTCATCATAGATAGGGCATTTGGGATAATTTTGATTATGTTTAATAGAAAATATTGATTATGTGTAAATTATTGGTAGAACCATGGCTCTATTAAATCTACCGAAGCCTACGCACATGATACACGTTCAATTTTATTAATTAGCATAAAATATAGAGTGATAAATATTTGATTATTATTGACCCATATTCAAAATAAATGAATGATTATGTCATTTTCACATATTTCTAGTTGAGTTAGAAATAAAAAGGTAAGAAATCGACTCCGTAGATATTTTTTGGATTCTACGGAGTCGATTTCTTGCCTGTACTAATGAAGTTTTTTCACCAGAAGATGTAGTACTTACAAATACCTTCAAAATACTAGAGAGTTTCAATGAACGTAGCTCTTATCCATTTGTTAGCCAAGTCTGGGCAATTAGGTAAGGAAAACAAATGAGTATAAAGTTCGCCTTTGTAATTGCTTCGATAATTGGGTACGGAACATGTGTTAGGCATCTTCAGAGTAGATGAAGACTCAATTTGAACAAATAAAGCTAAATTTGTATATAAAAAGCAAGTAATAATTAGAATCCGTATTTGACTATGTTACGAAAATACGTGCAATGGTATAATAGAGAATAATTTAATGGAGTAAGAGTAAAAGAACACAAGTAGTCGTGAAAAAAATGGCCGTCTAATACTATAAAACGAAGTGAATTTGAGATGAAGTGTGGATTAATACGTTTTAAATTAAAAAAATTATGGTTAAATTATAATTTACCCTTGTGACCTGTCCATGGTTTTTCTGCGCCAAGGCATAATATTGCGTAGGTCACGCCCAGATATATATATGGGATATTCCCATCTCGCCTACTCCCATTTTGCCTAATAATATCAGATTAGTGTCATTTCGCCTACTTATTCTTCGGATGCATTAGTTATTCATTGACAGGTTTTGAAACTGACGAAGAATAGTTTGAGATTAATTAAGTGAATCCGTTGTTGACGTGTAGTTCTAAATACAAATCGTTTGAATAGTTAGTATAGATTACTGCTTATTTATGGAGTTTATCTCTACAACTCGCGGAGGTAGTTTCCTGGGGGGTTATTCACTAAACTTCTTAAACTTAAACTTAAACTAAGAAAAAACTTAGTTTTTGCTACAAAACTAAGTTTAAACTAAGTTTAAGTTTAAGTTTTCGTCTTAAACTTAGCTTTTGCTTAAACTTAAACTTAAACTAAGTTTTTGCTTAGTTTTACTGTTAAAACTTAGCAAAAGTAAGTCCAGTCCGAAGCAGACTTAACTTGATTATTCGCTCCTTTTGATATGATGGCATCAATAAATATAATTTTAGAGCTTTGTAACAATTCGTACTATCTCACAACATAGTATACACTTAAAATAAGAATATAATGAAGTGACTTCCACATAATTATTTTAAAATCATGGTTGGACTAGGATTATTAATAATACATGTATAATTGCGTGGATAATGCGATAATATTGTTTTGCAATTAATCGCAATACTTCGTCAGGATGACAAGATTTGAATCCTGAAATGGCAAATCTATAAATAATTAATTTTCGATGCTAAAGAGTAAATAATTTTATCCCAACTTACAATAATTGTTGCATTCTGTCACTTCCGATGTCTTTGAAAATTCGTGCCAAGAATTTTACCGCCGAGGAGATAGCATTACTAATTGACTTAGTTCAAGAGAATAAGCCAAATCTCTTCGGTGCTCTAAGTTCTTCTCTCACCAGTGAAGAGAAAGTTAACATCTGGGAAGATTTCGCCCAAAAGCTTACACAGGCTCATGGAACAGTTAGGACCAAAGATGATGTATCTAAGAAGTGGTCTAACATCTTGGCAAAACACAAGCCGATTATAAGCGACAAGTTGTCCTCCATCCGTAAAACAGGAGGTGGGTCCCCTGAAGGAAATTTATCTGAAATGGAGCTTAAGATCAAAAGTATTAAGGGGAAGGAACTTTTGGAAGGTGTGGCATCAGGCATTGATCTTTCCCTTTTATCGCCAATCAGTCTATTGAGTGAATCTGAGATGTCCATCGGCAGTGCAACAGATAGAGACATCAAACCACGTCGAAAAAGAAAATTCTTCGACGATGATGTTGCTTTAACTCACTCGGTAAAGAATGTTATTTTTCAAAGTGAAAACAGGAGAAGCTGGTTGTATTGAAAAGTATAGTAGCAAGTTGGATCGAGTGGTGGATCTCTTAGAAGCTGTAGTATCTAATCAAAATAGGATGCTTTCCAACAACTTTAGCCAAATACAGCCTACTTTACAGCCTACTTTACCACCTTTTCAAACTGCTCCTTCCACACTACCACCTCCCCCTAATCCTCACGGGTATTTTTACTCCTTCGTTCCTCCGCACCCTCCTCACCCTCATCATTTTCAAACTAATGATTAATTTATAATCTTAATGTTTATACTATACAGAATTTATATCAATAATTATTGTAGGTTTATACTATATAAAACTTAATAATTAATCAAAATAATCTGTAATGACTGACTGGCGAACAATACTTCCATTAGTTGTTGATGTATCACCCGGATAACTATCTTCTGCAATAGTATCTTCTACAATAGGATCTTCTTGCTCGATTGTATCTATCTGCCATTGTAGCCTATGATCGATGCAAAAATTATGCAGCACCATTGTAGCTACTACTAATCGACAAACTCTCTCCGGGGTGTAACAGAGAATCCCTCCAGTTTTGACATAGATCGCCATCTACTCTTCCAAACCCCAAAAGCGCATTCAATAGTTTTTCGAGATTTCAGAAAAGCTCTATTATAGCGCCTCTCCCCTGGCGTAATTGTAGAAATTATTGGTGTAAGGAGGTTAGGCCGTAGTGGATACCCATTATCGCCGAGGAACCATCCTTTGACAGTGGGTATATCTCCACTAGCAATCCTTCGATTGATACCAGACTGCCTCCAAATAAAGGCATCATGAGTGCACCCATGCCATTTGGCGACAATATCAATAAATTTTAAATCGGTATCGCATATTGCTTGGACATTGATGGAGTGAAAGTTTTTCCTGTTGACAAATAGATCTTCGTTACAGGGAGGTGCTAAAATAGGTACATGTGTGCCGTCAATACATCCGAGTACAAGTGGAAAGCCATTAAATTCCAAGAATTTTTGCTGTATTCGTAATTGATCTATTTGATTTGGGAAAACTATTAGTGGGGCAGCATAACAGCCATATTGGAGTGAATTGTTCAATTTTTGATACAAGCATGAAAATTGGCACAGACTTAGATAAATATATTATAAAAAGATATGGATATGGGGGCATCTCGAAATTTTAATATTTTCATGATGGCGGCCAAAAATTGTCGGAAAGTGTCGGACAAAAGCCCGCTCTCGCGATTACTTGTTAAATGACCTTGTAGAGTGTTTATTTGCGCATAGTTATTCTCAAATGACTGTGCGATGAAGAAAGAGGGGTCACTCGATAGGATAGAAACAATATTTGAGAATGGAATGTGTTACATTCCAGCGTTGTCAAGGAATGTCCTCCCTCCCAAACATGGTCATGTGACCCCTATAATGAATGGAAATCTTAGGCTGATTACGAATATCAGCATTAAACATTGATTAAACTTCAATTGACAAAGTTAATTTGCTTTTGTATACATATATGTACTACAGTATAACTCGGTTATTTCGTACTTCGGCTTAGTAAGCATAGGCGTCGGACTCACCCGGCCTACCCGGCAGTGAATGTAACGGCCCCGGGGTCGATTGGGCCGTCCCCGGAGCCTTAGGCCCGAGCGGCCAAAAGGCCCGGCGGGCCCATTTCCGACGCCTATGTTAGTAAGTACTAATTTATTTAACCAATTAGTAATTTATATGTATCTCAATATAATGTAAAGTCAGTTAGTACGTACACTTGGATAATATGCACAAATTTTCTCTCCCGAGGGGTTACTAACCGACTTCTATTCTGAGTCAAAATGTCATTCCGTCTTAAAAATCTTGCGAAACTTTTACTCGATTAAGCGGTATAATCTATTAACTGGTGGCTCTATAAAGCGAGTCGACTACGTTTAATCGACAGATTCGACACCAATACCTATCTTATATACAACGGATATTTCCATATTACAGTAGAATCTCGTTAGTGCGAACACGTTTAATACCATTTCGCGGAAAAGACGACAAATAGTTCCACAGAATCAGGTCCCTACAAGCTACAATGGGTTTTACTCCGGTTAATATGAACTCTGGATAAAGCTAGTTTTTATCTCCTATATGAATGCAGTTTCTATTCACCCATCACTTTAATGCAACCTGGGCAAACAAACACACACATTGGTCACACACACACACACACACACAAACAGACACACACACACACAAACAAACAACAGTCGAGTTTGAATAATATAGATTCATCAGTAGTTTCTTAAAATCCTTAGCCCCTGAATAATCTCGCCTAAAATATTTTGAGCGCTTTTAAACTAAATAAATACTAATTAAATTCAAATATACAATATAACCTCATTAGTACGAACACGTATAATGCGAATTTCCGGTTACTATTGAACAAAATTTTTGGACGCTTCAAAGAATCTTGAATTCAAATAACACCGGTTGATACCAATTTGTAAAATAGCCGAAAATAGAAGACACGAAAAGTGATTATTTGATTTATACAGTACTAACTGACTTTACATTATATTGAGTTACATATAAATTACTAATTGGTTAAATAAATTAGTACTTACTAAGCCGAAGTACGTACTAACCGAGTTATACTGTAGTACATATATGTATACAAAAGTAAATTAACTTTTGTCAATTGAAGTTTAATCAATGTTTAATGCTGATATTCGTAATCAGCCTAAGATTTCCAGTCATTATAGGGGTCACATGACCATGTTTGGGAGGGAGGACATTCCTTGACAACGCTGGAATGTAACACATTCCATTCTCAAATATTGTTTCTATCCTATCGAGTGACCCCTCTTTCTTCATCGCACAGTCATTTGAGAATAACTATGCGCATATAAACACTCTACAAGGTCATTTAACAAGTAATCGCGAGAGCGGGCTTTTGTCCGACACTTTCCGACAATTTTTGGCCGCCTAATGAAAATATGTATTAAAATTTCGAGATGCCCCCATATCCATATCTTTTAATAATATATTTATCTAAGTCTGTGCCAATTTTCATGCTTGTATCAAAAATTGAACAATTATATTGCTATGCTGCCCCACTATATATAATCTCGGGCAAAAAAACATAGTGCATCTGTCACTGTACAGATACATCGGGAAACAGAAGGCTGGGATATCCCATGTGAAGTTGCGACAACGGTTTGAAATGAACCGGTGGCGAGAAATTGTAATGTGACAGCTAATTGTGTGGGAGCTGGAATGGAATGTGATCGAATAGTTGATCGATGAAGGAACGTTACAACTTTTTCTTGCAGCTGAACGAACATATATTTAGTAACTCTGTAACGCGAGATAAATTCTGTATCATTATAAACATCAATTGGGTTGAGTCTATCACGAAATACTCTCTGTCGTGACAAACTTTGTGAAAGATCGAGATCAAGTAGAAAAGCGAGTGCCATAAAAGAAAGAATTGATAGTTGTTTATTGTATGTTGATAGACGTAGTTTATATATATATAGTACTATACTAGTTTCCAAGTTTAAGTTAAGTTTAAGTTTAAGTTTAAGTTTAAGTTTGAGTTTGAGTTTGAGTTTAAGTTTGAGTTTAAGTTTAAGTTTAAGTTTAAGCTTAAGTTTGAGTTTAAGTTTGAGTTTAAGTTTAAGTTTAAGTTTAAGAAGTTTAGTGAATAAGGCCCCTGGTCAGGGTGACCATCTCCTAATTCGAAAAAAAAGGACATTTTATGATAATCCTTGGAATTCGTAAACACAAGAACTAGCACTATTTCTCCTTATAGAGAAGCCTGATAGTTCTAATATATTCATTGAATTGCAATATTTTAATAATTGAATACGAAATTGAATGATAGTAAATTAGTAATAATTGCGAAATTGTTAGTCAAATGTTAATAATATCTGTTTACCATCATTTGCTATCGTATTTCTCTCTTGAACAAATTTTTCTCAATACAGATTCATTCTTTGTGAGCTTCGAATGCATTTCTCTGCACGTCATATCAAAGTTCACTAAAACTTTAAGAATTGATCCAACTGTTTTAATTTCCAATCTGTTTCTATCATCCGTCCATTGAATTTTAGACAGGCTAAATACTCTTTCACAGCTTGCATTAGAAGCAGGAATTGCAAATATGGCAGAAACGAGTTTTCTAATACAAGGAAAATTTTCTCTCGTAAAAAAATACTCATCGATGCTCAGAGTTCCTATCGACAATTCGGGAAAGAGTCGTTTAAGACTACACACCTCAAATAAATTATCATTCATTACAATTTCTGGGCAAAGTGACATTGCTGATTCTTTAAAATTTTTGTATTAAATTAGTTCAACATCTTCTAATAACAACCAATCTAAATTTTTGGGTATTTGATCTAAGTGTAGCCATTTATTGAGGTAATCTAACGAAATTTCATAAAATTCGAAACACTCCAACTTAAATTTTTTTACTTCATGAATATTATCAATTTTATCTAGTTCAGCTTCAGTAATAGCTCCGAGAAATCCACTTTCACTTCTGTCTATCAGATTCAGCTTTAGTTTGTTTATCACACGAATCATTTCGGGTAAACAGAGATTGCTCCTTTGGAGTATCATCAGGGTTCTATCTACTGGGGGGGGTGGGGGGGAAGCTTCCCCCCCAAACACTTCAGCTTCCCCCCCAAAAATCTCATAAAATGTACTATTAATGACCAGGGTTCTATATACTGGGGGGGAAGCTTCCCCCCCAAATTTAATATCCTAGATAGAACCCTGATCATGTTAGTATTATTATACAATTTGAGAGGACTGTGTATAAAGAAGGAATAACATTGATTAATATTTTGAAGAAAAAAGTTTTCTAATACCCTTGGAACAAATTCATTCGAAAGAAAATACGACTTCAATGCTTCCCAGAGCAGCAAAATTCTTTCAATCAACGGATGAAGTGTAAGCCATCTAGTTTTTCCATGTGTGGGGAATCTCATGAAATGTATTTCTATGAAATCACAGAACTCAATCAAATCTTTATGACGCTGAATTATTCCACTTCTTTCTCCAGAAAAATAAGAAGCAATCTTTAGTGCAACGGATTCAACTGAAAAAGCTCGATCACATGCAATTTGAGCTGATTTGTGCACAAGATGTGAAGGGCAACCTAAAGGAATTAATTTCGGATTATATTGTTTCAACTTAGTAAATACGTTTTCGCCCTAACATCGATTGACGCCACCAAAGTTTACTGGAGCATTATCTGCACAAAAGGCGATCATATTTTCCATGTTTAATCCGCTTTTGGAAACAATATCCAAAATCATTGCTGCAACATCTCTAGCCTTTTCACTATCTTGATTGACAAAATCTAATAACTTATTTTGAACTCCCTTTTGATTAAAATATCGAACCATTATAGGGAATGTCTTTAATTCTCGATGATTAGACGCATCAGTAGATAGAGAAAATATTGTTCCATGCTTTAGTTCAATAAGTAATTCTTTAACACTGAGAGGAGCAAGAACTCCAGTGATAATTGCTTCAGTCTTTGTTCTAGCACAATGAAAACTCTTTGCAATTTCAGAATCTGGAAAACACACAGAAATAAGGCGAGATGTGCAATCCATTGTCCTGAAAGAATGGTGATGTTTAATTGTATGAAATGCATAGGTGCCTTCTGCCGAAGCGATTTTCAAACTAACAGGTGAATCTTTTTCACGTAAATATGTTGTCAGACAGATAGATGAATCGATCAACTGATTTGAAGCAGAATGCTTTACCGAATCAATATGCTGTTTCACAGAGGAAATACCTCCAGAAGAAATGTTGATATCAACTCTACAAATTGTACAATGAGCAAATGTACTGCCTTACTGCTGTGTATTATATAAGAATATCTTTCTGTAATGTCATTCCGAAAAAGACATTTCCTTTTTGACATTATATGTGATTAAAAGCTAAAAAAATGGACAAAACGGACAAAAAGCGATAAAAAAAGGACTAAAAAGGACTAAAATATTAAAAGGGACAGGCACCATAAAAAGAGGACTGTCCTCTAAAAAAAGGACGAGTGGTAACCCTGCCCCTAATCTATGAAGGTTTTCGATTCCTTGTAAACAGGAGAGGTCGGGACGGTCGTATTTTTGGAGATGCTATATTAGCCGAATTGTGGTGGAGCACTAACCACTCTGAATGGAGAAATTATTTCTACAAGAGCAGATCAATACAACCATCCTAATAACAAAGCAGAAATTGTAGCCCTCAAATGTCTTGATATAATAAAATAAAACGTTAAAGAAAGCGTTGATCCTATTCCTCTATTATACCAAAAGAGTATGATTGAATTTCTGCTAAAGGTAACCAAGAAGAGTTAGCAGCCCATTTGTCAACCTTTCCCGCAATTAAATCTGCACTGTACAGAATATGAAGACAATGTCTGCCTCTCCCTTCCGAAATCCAGGAGTCAAGTTCATTTCGAGGTTGAATGGACCATGACCCACAGTGGAGCTCAATTTTTATTAGCAGAACAAGGTAGCGAAGAAGATAAAATCATATTTACGACAGCAGACAAAATTAAATATTTTATCGAATGCCGACCGAATCTATATGGATAGTACATTTCAAACATGTCCCAGCCTATTTACCAAAAATTTTCTTGTCACGCCTTCAAAGATGGAAAGCAATTCCCTGGGCTGCATTTAGGGGGGGGCGGGGGGGGCTTTTGCCCCCCCTGGGTTTCCTTTTGCCCCCCCCTGGGCTGCCTTTTTCCCCCTTAGTTGGATGGGCTTCGCCCCCCTTATTTCTTTAACCAACCCCATTTGCCCCCCCTGACCTAAAAACCTGTATTCAACCCTGATTCCCATATATTTATTGTCTCCTCCCAGGAAAGTCGCTTAATATTTACCTACAAGCGTTAGAGGTTCTCATATCCAAAGCTAAAGAACTTGGTTGTGATATCAGACCTACTGAAATTATAACAGATTTCGAAATTTCGCTTATACAGGCAATTCACGCTGTTGCTGGCGATATTCCGCATGTAAAATGAGTGAAATTCGAAATTTACAAATAGTTTCAATATTTTTACACACACTGCGGAAGGATGTTATCTTTCGATGGGACTTTGGTCTTCATCGATTCGACGATTATTTCCAGAGTTATGAACGTTTTAGTGGAGCGACCTTTTATTTTCTAACTCGGTTTTATAACACCAAAGGTCTTCACTACGGTAAATTAATAATTAATCATACTAATTTGCTAAATAGCATTATCTCAGAGATGATACAAGATCGAAACAAACTTCCAATTTATCAATTGATCCTCATGCCACGCAACACCTCTACAAATGGGGTTTGACATCGTCAAAAACATGTGTTTTTACAATTTTATGAATTATAATTTCGAAAGGGTTGGTTGGTGTTGGGTGAGCACCCAACACGCACTTAAAAAATGTTGACACATCACCTATTATATACTGCCAAAACTTAAATATCTCTGAAATGAAGTGAGCTAAAAAGAAACTTCCAGCTCACTATGTTTGTTACCTTCCGAAACAACTTTCTGAAATGGTCTAACACCTTCATAGTGCTGATGACATGGCGAAAAAAAAATTGCATGCTGTGCCGACAGCATTTTCCTTTTGGAGTACTATCAATTAACCTACCACCAAAATATAGTGCCTCCAAAGAACAGTCGGCACAGCTGCAATTTGTGATTTTTTAAATTATGGCTGGTCGATTTTACAGTATATTCGCCGCCTACTACTCACACCTTAATTAATTGTAATGCAGAATCTAAGAATCCTAATTTACTAACTGTACTATATTTAATAACGAGCCCCACAGTGTTTCAAAATGGCGATAATGGGGTAATAGGTATTTACGTTAATGGTACGCATAAAAGTTGCATTCGTAAGGCTCTCCAGCCCCACTGAGCAAACTCGTTTCTAACTGTTATTTTATGACTACATCATATAATGAATCTATGAATATTCTTAACTCAACTTGCGATTGCATACCTTTCCCATAGCATCAATTACAAAAATAGCACTATATGGAATCAATACAAATCTCCATATAGTAATTTATACAGGTTACTTTACGATTATTCTGCTATGGTTATATATTAAGTTAATATGCCTATTGATCAATTGTATATAATGTATCCAGGTAGGGAGCTATGAAGCCAGAAACACAATTATGCCTATAACATCCTTTATAACACGTCATCCCTTCGGAATTTTCGCAAATTTGGCTATCAAACATATATCATAGGCCTATTTTATTCGTGTTACATAAGTTTATGTTTTATTGTTGGAAAAAGCTCTCCATAGCTCCCTACCTAATACATTTAACTATTGATTCCACTACAGTTCATAGCTCTACTATGTTCACTGTTCTTATAAACTTTTATGAATTGGGGGCAGGTTTTGCTGATCCCCGGGATTTTTCTAATGAGATTTCTTCATTATGTAAACTTTGGCTGCCCATAATTTGTTTTTTATCGAATAGAATTTGCTCAAACTTTGCAGAAGCATTTAGCCATATATTCTATGCAACATTCAGGAAAGACCTCGATTTTTCGAAAAATTGGGGGGTTTTAGGGTTCAGTAGGGCTGAAGAGCCTAACTGAAAGGGCTAACCTTGTTGACGAGACAATTGTTTATTCAATAACCCAAATTTCGTTTTAACCCTTGTGACCTATCCATAGTCCATTCTTTGAAGATAGCACCAAGGCCTGATATTACGTAGGTCACGATCTGGGCTAATGAGTGGAATGACCACATAATAGCACAATGTTCATTTAACCGCTTAAATTCTAAGTGGACAGGATCTTTTTCAGATTACCCACTACTAACAGCCCTACTGAGCGCGGCGTATAACGCAATACGTGGCCTACGTAATTCTATATGGACTGCAACATAATCGTAAGTATAGCCGTGACTCTTATGAATTGTAAGAGCTTCGGCTACTATGAAATGAAACTGCTTCCTAACTATCATATAAGAATTCACACCTTTCCTTCGCTGGAAACGTCGCGTTTCCAATCCAATAGAAGTCCAGTTCCTTTGAATTGTACTACCTTAAGATAATGATGTTGAAACTGGGCTCGTTTGTCTTTTCCTACTTTTGGATCGTCAAAATGCATCCAGAGGATACAAGGAACTCGTTCCAGAGATTCGCTCTTGGTAGTTGGTACCATACATTAGTTTCTTCAAGAGTCCAGTAGCTCCATTAACCAGACCATTTTGTGTATCGTCATTCATGAGGTAGACAGCGCCGAGCTTAAGAAGAGCGCTCAGGGTAGTCCCTGTGTGTCATAAACTTCAAGTGTTTAATAATATTACATAGCTTGTTAGTAATACCTCCAGTATTGTCTCCTACTAAAGAATCAATAGCTATAAATCCCAAACTTTCAGTGGTTAATGCGGGAAAGCGGAATAAGATCGAAACCTGAATTTGGAATAATATCGAAACTGATGTTGGAATAAGATGGAAAGAATTCTCCTAGCTGGAATAAGATCGAAAGGATGTTATGTAGGAATAAGTTCGAAAACCTCGAAAGTTGGAATAAGATCGAAAATATTCTTGAAGTTGGAATAAGATCGAAAGCATGTTATGTTGGAATAAGATCGAGATGTCAATTCTTGATTTGTTTGCGTTTGTAATGTTTCTATAGAAGTGAAATTTTAATTTTATTATTCTTTGGCACTTGGATTTGCAATATGTTTATTATTGAAACATGAACCGGTAGAATAGGTGGATTACAGTGTTATATAAAATAGATTATGTCTGTATTTAGTTAAACGAAATGGAATTCTCTTTGATTGAAGGCAAAAGGAAATGTTCCTGGAATTACATAGCAGAAGGCTATCGCTATACTAAGAATCGCGAAAACAATGGCATTATCTATCTTAAATGTACTCTCGCAAAGCAATGTGCTTGTAATAGTTTAGCAAGAGTTGACGCTAGAACTAATCTTTTAGAGGTGACAAGAGGACACAATCATTCTCAAGCTGAGTACAAATCTGACAGCATAGTTTTAGCAAACAGAATTAAAAGATCTGCTGTGTCTTCGACTGATACTCTAAGAGAAATTTTCGATGATGAATGTCGTGGTTCTTCAGCTGGATCTTCTCTGACCTTTAGGAAACTGGAAAGTACTATGTACAAAAGAAGGAAGTTAGAGGTACCCAATATTCCCTTATCGCCTGAAGAGTTTGTTGAGCAGCTGATAGTTTATTCCTACACCAACACATACAGATTTTCAATTGCAAATGATAATGGTACTGCAGTAGTATTTGCGACTGAATTAATGCTATCAAAATTGAGGGAATCGGATAGTATTCATTTTGATGCCACCTTCAAAGTTGTCCCGCGACTTTTTTACCAACTTATGACCATATTTATTCCGTTTAAAGGACACACTATACCGGCTATACATATACTTATGACTAGCAAGAATGAACAGCTTTATAAAGCAGTGTTGTTATCCCTGAAAGATATCCTTCCCAATTTCAACCCATCAACAGCGATGTGTGATTTCGAAAAATCTTCCCGTAATGCATTTAGAAGTGTTTATCCCAGTATCAATCTAATAGGATGTTGGTTTCATTTTACAAAGGCTATGCAGTCTACTCCGCTTAATTGGGACACGTTTGTTCCAGGCCTCTTGTCCCAATTAAGCGGAGATCCCAATTAACCGAAAATATTCTGCAAAGTAGTGATCTACCTACGATTTACCACAATTTTAGTTTTAAACATGTTATAACGATTCCACCAATCCTGCGTAAACTTGATTCTACTCAAACGCATAGCATGACCCTTAATATTCTGTGGACCGTTTTAAATTATGCCTGAACCAAAGTTCATAATCCCATGTGAATTTCGATTTACACAATTTCAATAATAAAATTGGCCCTATTAGGTATTTTGTCATGCCTTAATGAGAATTGACCAAGATTATTTAAATTTGTTTTGATCAATATTAACTTTATATTTTTCGAGGACAATTTTGTACCCAATTTGTTGATTTTGTCCCAATTAAGCGGAGTTTGTCCCGATTAACCGAATATTTTAGTATTAGCTTCTATGGAAAGGATTCGGTTCTTGGGGAGTTGTCCCAATTAAGCGGCTGTCCCGATTAAGCGGAGTACACTGTATATGACAAAATTAAGAAATTTGGCCTCTGTAAATTATATAAACTTAACAAAGCATTCAAAAAGTGGATCTACCAAATCATGTCACTACCCTTTTTGCCTGAAGAAGAAATTCGCCCAACATACTCAACCCTTTCACTGTCATTATTAGGACTTACTACTGCTGAATTGAAACTTGTCAGTTCGTTCAAGAAATATTTCGTTAAAACATGGTTAGATGGAAGCGAAAATTTGTCCGTGTTTTATTACGAGTTCAGTACGAATAATGGTGCAGAGTCCTACCACAAAAGTTGAAGTCCAAAATCAAGACAAATCATCCTAATATATGGAAATTTGTGACTTACTTGGAAAATGTAATGTCATACTATGATTTGGAATACAGGAGGTTAAGTGATGGATTAGAAACTACCAGAATGCCAAACCTCTGATCTCGCTTAAATTCACAACTTCGAACTAATTATAAAACTCGATTTTTAAATGGGACATATACCACGGTCCAATATCTAAATTTAATCTCGCTGACAATAGGGGCAGAAAACATAAACGTAGCTTTAATTAGTACCGAGAATGAACTACAGTCAGTTACAGAAGAAACACACTCATCGGATGACGAAGAAAGCGTGGAAGCTCGATGTTTTATATGTCTACAGGAGAGAACCGAAAATTTTGCGTTTCTACATCATAATTTTGCTCATGCTGGATTTTGTGAACAATGTGCAAACGAAATACACCAAGCTAATCGTGAATGTCCTATTTGCCGCGGAAAAATCGATGGAGTAATGAAGATCTTCCAATAATTATAAGCAGATAAAGATTCATTTTTCTTATTATCCCTACTCTCATTATACCTTTTATCATCAATTGTTGACCCTTCATTGACTAAATTTATTTTCAGTCATTTATCATTATATAAAACTTTCTTGTTGAGCTTTAAATAGCCCTCTTTTGTCTAGTTATTTGAAACTAAATTGAAAGAATTTTTAAATGGCCATGAGTCATAGAAAGGGGTAGTTTGAATTGTCGGAAATTGTTCGAAATGCCAAAGTCGGAAATTGTTCGAAATGCCAAAATAGGAAATTGTTCGCGCTACACAGGTGCGAACGCTTCGCGTCCGCACTCGGGCCTTCGTCCCTTGAATAGATAACAACTATGCATTTAAAATAACAAATATGTATATTATGATATTAAGAACATCATATTTAAACTCCGCACAATCGATTAACATAGACTACCCATTGGAAGCATGCTTCTATGACATTTTTGAAATCTGATTCCTTTAATTACCAAAACAACGATTTTCGATCTTATTCCAACTAAACATGCTTTCGATCTTATTCCAACTTCATTTTCGATCTTATTCCAACTTCAGAAATATTTTCGATCTTATTCCAACATAAGAGATTTTCGATCTTATTCCAACTTCATTTTCGATCTTATTCAGTCTTCCCGTTAATGCATTGAGAACAGTCTCGTTGTGAGCATTACAGGCTTGCCCGCGATATGGTTATCCATGGAGATCTCTATGGATGGATAATTGACGCAGTTTGAGGGAGCAACCTTCCAAATCGGAGATTATTTCGGTAAAAGCATGTTTAGATTGATAATGACATGATTTCATAACTAATAATATAATACGCATAAAACTGTTTTATGCATTCGTACATGACTGACATTTGAAATAAGTGGGAGTTTCTGAAATAGATTTGAAATTTTCGCACTTCAAATGCTTCCACTCATCACATTTGTCACATTGGATGAGGTTATCGAAATTTACAGTTCGGTGGCAACATCTCGCTGTTTCAATAACCTTTTCGTGCATTATTCTGTTTCTAATTGTTTTTATATGACGAAAGCTTGAGAACTTACCCAAGAATAGGCAGGTCTCGATGTATTCACGTAGTTTTAAATCATCAAAGTGAATTTGACTAACATCATCTCAAACACACGTATGATAGGCAAAGGCTACTGCGAAGGGACCACAAGAAAAAGTATCTGTTTGTTGATCAACATTGAGGATATCAAGGATTAATTGATCACCAGGAGAGAGAAATATTTAAGTGATTTGTTCTGCCAGTTGGATGCTAACCTAGGATAAATATAAGCTATCCATAAGCAATACTTTACCATCTATAGTTGCAATTGAAACCCAATGACTTATACCGGTATGGAGTATTTGCACATTTTTCTCTCCAATGGGTGATCTCTTAAAATGAGTTACAAGTTGAGAATATAGTGTAACTTGAAATGATTTATTCATCTAAATTGGTTATTAGTATTGTTTGGACAGCCCAGATAAGGTTCGAACCCAATCATCCACTTTTCGATAATAGAGATTGATGATCGTAAGTTGTCAACCCTAATTTTTTGAGCCACATTTTATTTGGAGACACGATAGCACAGTGTGGCAAAATGGCGATAATGGGGTAATAGGTATTTATGTTAATGGTACGCATAAAAGTTGCATTAGTACAGGTAAGAAATCGACTCCGTAGAATCCAAAAAAATTATTTTTTTATTTCTAACTCAACTAGAAATATGTGAAAATGACATAATCATTCATTTATTTTGAATATGGGTCAATAATAATCAAATATTTATCACTCTATATTTTATGCTAATTAATAAAATTGAACGTGTATCATGTGCGTAGGCTTCGGTAGATTTAATAGAGCCATGGTTCTACCAATAATTTACACATAATCAATATTTTCTATTAAACATAATCAAAATTATCCCAAATGCCCTATCTATGATGACTCATAATACATAATACCAATCATTAACTCAAGGCTACGCCCTATGTATGACACTGCAATAGCTGCTCTACCTTATGTTAACATTTTTTATGGTAACAAGAACAAAGTTAATATAGCTAGGAGGATAATACAAATAATTCAGTAACTATATAGTATGAATTGACATTTATTGATCGCTTTTCATAAGTGAATTATTGTATAATGTGTCTTGTACACAGTTTGTTGGGTCTTTATATACCTTAATAGCTTTGAAACTATTTTTTACCAGTACAGGGTTGCTATTACACAATATACGGACTAATTTCAATCAAAGTTTGTACAGATATAATGATACTTCCGTCGTTAGCTACTTAAGTATCACATGTGTCTTTGTAGAAACAAATTCACTCATATTTTCACATTTGATGAGCTAGTACAGATTACAATAATTATTATTCAAGCAAAATCAATTAATATTATTTTAATAAAATATAATTGCCCAATATCATTTAATCTCTCATAAATAGAAAGAAAATAAGTGAATGTACGAATTATGTATAGTAGTTAATGTACTAATTTATTAATAATAACTAATTAACGAAACAGCGCATAAAGATTCATTGTACTTTGAGCTTCTTTAATTTACGTTTCTCTTCACCACTTGATGATATTTGTGAATTTACATTATTTACCTTATTAGATAAAATGCAATTCGTGGTAGATGTAAGTAGCTTTCGCAACACGTCCCAACCTAACGTGTTACATCCTGTACACCTCTCCCTCCACGATTCACTTTGATTTTCGTTGATGAAATCAATAGCCAGTTGAATGAGAATCTTGCGAGAGGGCCCAGCTATTAGTGTTTGCATTAAGTGATCCTTTTGCTCGATTTTTACAAATATTTTCCATAGACAAATAATAGCCTCGAGTACGCAGTCAGATGGCCATTTAAGAGAACCTCTGTCAAGTAGTGATATCAAAACGTACTTGCTTTCTTTAGGATCTTCGATTTCTAGAAATTTAGGTTCCGATAATGCCTGAATACATGCTTCACATTTTGACTTCTTGAAATATGAATGTACTGCGTAGCCAGCGACAAAAGCCAAACTTTGTAAAGTTCTTATGTCAAGATTTAGATTTGATAAAATCCTTTAATTCGTTTGAGTAGTCGGTTAGATACAAGTTGGAGTCAGAGATAGTCTGTTCTTCACTAGAGGTAGTAAAAAATTTGAGAAAATCATTTAATTAAACCATTATTCGTTAACAACTAGAAGGGAAATTACTCAATTAAGATGAATGTTCAAAATTGGAAATATTGAAAAACCGTCCGATATCTTGACCAACTTTTTACTTTAGCTCGAAAATATATTTGGGCGCCTTTGGGCGTAGAAATGTTTTAAATCAAAGCTTAGATAAATAGACTATATAAAAACGCAAACAATTCAGCTCGCAATTGTTTGCATTCTAAGATCGGACAGTTGGAATATTTGCCACAATGCAGGAAGTTATTAATAAAATAGCCCGAAAAGAAAATTCATAAAAAATAATCACATTGTTAGTCGAGTTTGAAAACTAGTTAAAATCTATCAAATGATGTATAAGAATACACATATATGTTTTGAATTACCAAAGAATCAAGCATAATTAAATATAGCAACATTGGCTAACAATAGATATTTGTGGTTTTTCAGAAATTGAATTTTCAAATTTTATGCATAACTTTGAGACTTTGTGTAGGCATGATATATTTAACCAGGTAAATGACAATAACATTTTTCTATTCGTTCAACATTATAGAATCGAATATACGCATTTAAATTAGCATTTGGATATGTCAAATCTTTACCTATTACCCCATAGTTCCACACTGTGAGCCCTTGGTTCTCGGTCGCTTCGTGACGGATCATCTCTCACAAAGATCACTTCCCGACTTTTGTTCGTTCGGGTTAGATACTACGCATCACATTTAACAGCCGGTTTGCGGCCTTAGTTTTCTAAATATCATTCAATATAAATAAGTTAAACCTGTGACGTGTAAATTATACATAGGTAATAAAGTTCAGTTTGTTGCTATTTGGGAGCCAAGTATGTCAAGTTGTCAACTAATAAATTAATGCTATTTATGATTAATTCGCTGCATTAATATCATCAATATGTCATATATTATGCAGAATATAAAAGCTGGGTTAGTAAATTGTTAAATAGCTTGGATAGTAATATTATGCAAATTTATGTGATTGACGTAAGCTAATATTACATGACCAATAGAATATACTGATGCAAGCCAAATTGGATTAAAGAAAGTATGCAATTTCGGATTTATTGTAGGTGAATCACCAATCCTCAATATGTGCAATGAGGCATCAATGGGAGGTTACATTATACTGTGCCGACTATACTATAGTGTAGTGGCCCAGTTCTAATCTTAGTGCTTTGGTATATTATTACTGTGCCGACTATACTATAGTATAGTGGCCCAGTTCTAATCTTACTGCCTTTAATATTTTTTTTTTCTCCGTAGACGGTGCCCTGGGCCACACCTTTATACATTGAGGGCTGAAACTTGGCATGTAGTTGCGGAGGGACCGTCTAATTTGCACCTGGGGTTACGATTTTTTATCAAATGATTTCAACACCTATTTAAACTAATTATAGCTCATAACATGAAATAATTAATATTGAGCTTGATAAAATTTACATGTACGGATAGAGAATTAAATTGTACACCTTTTCACAGTGCACGAATTTTTAAATTGGGTTTCGTTAGTGCCACAATAGAGTTGCAAGTTTCCTTTGTTTACTAACACTTCAGTTCCATTGAAAGTGTTAAATCTAATTCTATTGTTTCAACTTGTAATAATTATATTGATTTGACTTGTTAAATCTTATTCTATTGTTTCAACTTGCGATAAATATATTGATTTAACTTATAAATTCCAGCTGGCTTCTATTTAAATTAATTTATATAAGGAATTTGTTGACTTTACTCAACTCACCGTGGATAACATTGCTAAAATAAATAACTAATAATTTAATTTATTATCAATAAGTAATGAATGAATGGCATTAAACTAAAGATTGTTTATGATGGAACCGTTAAGATTTTACATTCCACAACAACGACAGATTAAGTGATTATATTTATTTCGGCGAGAATATTCTTGCACAATTAATGTACTGACGTAATTAATTATAATTAATTCCTTTTGTATTTAACTTATAGACGGTTCCAATTGGATTATTGGGGTTATCGAGTGCGCTGAATTCAAATATGATAGTGAAATTCGATTTAAATTAATAATAAGTGCAAATAATTGAACATAATTTATTTTGCTGTACATAATAATGGTGTTAAATTATTAATGTATTAATTAAATATTTATACTAATTAGCTAAATTTCATTAATCTCAGAGATGATACAAGATAGAAACAAACTTTCAATTTATCAATTGGTCCTTATGCCACGTACCACCTATACAAGTGGGTCTTGACACCTTGAGGTGATGATGACATCGTCAAAAAAATGTATTTTTACAATTTTGTGAATTAAATAATTCGCATGGGTTGGTTGGAGTTGGGTGAATACCCAACACGCACTTAAAAAATGCTGAGTCATCACAGATTATATTCTACTGAAACTTGAATATCTCTCAAATATAGTGAGCTAAATGGAGACTTCCAACTCACTAAGGGTCGTTGCCTTTTGAAACACCTTTCTGAAATAATTTAACACCTTCATAGTGATGATGACATGGCGAAAAAAAATCCAAAATTGCAGCTGAGCCGACAGCATGTTCCTATGGAGGCACTATCAATAAACCACCACCAAATATAGTGCCACCAAAGGAACATGCGTCGGCACAGTCTGCAATTTTGGATTTTTTATTATTATTTTCCGTAGCTCATCCACAGAAGATAGTTTTATTAACTAAGAACAGAAAAATTCAGGACATGTGTCTCATGGGTTACAGATGTGCACCTGCGGTCACAATTTTTTATTACAAATTTCAGCCACATTTTTGCACCTGTTCAATGTTAGAAAAAGAACAATAAATAGTGCGTGAATAGTAAATTTATATGCATTCGATAGATAATTAAATTCTACACCTTTTCACAGTGCACGAATTTTTAAATTGGGTTTCGTTAGTGCCACAATAGTGTTGCAAGTTTCCTATGTTTACTAACACTTCAGTTCAATTGAAAGTGTTGAATCTAATTCTATTGTTTCAACTTGAATAATTATATTGATTTAACTTCTTAAATCTTTCACTATAGTTTCAACTTGAGATAATTAAATTGATTTAACTTATAAATTCCAGCTGGCTTCTATTTAATTGTAGTATTACTAATTTTTAATTTACTAAACAATGAATGAAATAAAATAATTAATATAAGGAATTTTTTGACTTAACTCATTCACCTTGGATAGCATTGCTAAATCATATAATGTATTATGAATACATAATGAATGAATGGCATTAAACTCAAGATGGTTCAAACTTCAAATTTAACAATCGTTCCTTTGTCCCGTAACAACTTGTTAAATGAGTCTAAACACATTGAGAGGTTCATGACATGGCGAAAAAATCCCAAATTGCAGGCTGTGTCGACAGCATGTTCCATTGGAGGCGCTATCAATAAACCACCAATAAAATAAAGTGCCACCAAAGGAGCATGCGTCGGCAGAGGCTGCAATTTTGGATTTTTGTTAATGCCTGGCGCAGATTAAATACATTATAAAATTTGCAGAGACATGACTTAAAATATATTTTATAATGTGATAAAATTTTATGTCGACTGAATCAAAATTATAAGAGCTGAATCCAAATAAATTCCTACTTGACTTCATGATCCCATAAATAGTTCACTTGTGTCTCATTTGTTTTGTCTTGTCATCTAAAATTGTGTGCGAATCGATAAAGAACTGTTCGATTAAAAACAATTGTGCTTTTAATTCACGAGCTCGTCGCTTAGCGAGGGCTCACTCTCTCACAAAAGTCTCTCCGCGACCCTGGTTCGTTCGTGTGAGACACTATGCAACACAATTATCGGCCGCTAATCGATTCCATTACAGTCAAAATCCACTCGATCCCACTATTTACTATTACCACGATTTTCCTTACAATATCATAATTAAATACACTCGCTATTACACCTATAAACAAATAGGATGCGTCTCTATATATTCAATACAGACTTAATTAATTAGAAATAAAATATCCCAGTAATTAATTGTGCAAGATCATTCTTATAGAAGGAAATATACTCACATAATATGTCATTGTTATGGAATACATACTCTTAGTTTAGAATTCGGAAAATAGAAACCATCTCAACAAAAGTTGAATCAATTTAATTATCAAAGTGGAAATAATATAATTAACTCATTCAATTAAACAGAAGTGTTGGTAAAAAAGGAATTAGCAACTCATTTATCACTGGCAGGACTAAGTCAAATCATTTTGAATCGAAATAAACTTCATTATTTGAATTGAATTGATTGAATTACTTGTGGATGTAATTAAATCAATGATTTGATCTGAAATTATCTAAATTAATTTGAATTGAATTGAATGGAGTTTGAATTGATTTGATTTGTCTGATCCTGCAGTTCCTCCATTTTCTATCTGCTCACTCAAATTTGTGCAGTAGAACCTAGTTAACACGAACACGCAAGAACGGTCAAATTTTTCTCTCTTATCTAAAGTTTGTATTAACCGGTGCATATCTATTGAGAATGATTTGAAGGTATAATTTGAGAAATTTCTGTGATCTGTATAATAAATAATAGATGCTAACCTCGCCATAATCCTTATACTGATTATTAGTCACTGGCGTCGTGACCACTGCTACCCGAAATATACATTGATTCCGGATAAAAGACACTTATATAGTTGTGATACGAACCACGGCCTGAATGTGTTGAAACACCCCAATATTTGACTTGACTTGAATATATTTGAAATTAATTATTTAATTCAATCCAAATTGAATTGATTGAATTGAATTGAATTGAATGCTCTGATGAAGGTTCATTAATGATTTGATTGAGTTGATTGATTGGAAGAAGGCAAGAATGATTGAACTGAATGATCTGGTCAACCATTTCAAAAGTGATCTTGCAATATTGAGAAAAATAATTCAAATCATTGAGTTTGACCTAACATTGCAATGTTATGGCACAAACGAATCCCAATTTGAAATTCATGCAATGTCAGAAAAGAGGTGTAGAATTAAAATATCTATCGAATGCATATTAATTGAATATTGGGCACTAATTATTGTTCCTCTTGTGACATTAAACAGGCGTAAAAATGTGTCCCGAAACTCGTGATCCCAAATGCACATATGCAACCCAAATCTGTAATCTGTTACCAAAGAACACACATATCCGTTATTGATGTTACTAGGATCTGGCAGATAGCAGTCTTGATGCAGGGAGACAGGAGCATGCATATGAGCCTATTGTGTAACTACAGTTATGGGAATATTTTCCATTGTTCAGGTGTCGCTAATGTCGCTACAAAAGTTTCTTTCGCATCAGAGTGGACCATGGGTCGATGGGTCATGGGTCAGATGGGTCACTTAAATTGATGGGTCAGATGGGTCATGGGTCACGGCTCTGTGACCCATGACCCATGACCCATTTGGAATTTCGATGTTCGTCCAGTTATTGTACGAATCAAATTTACCCAAATTAACACAGGGTTTTTCTTTGGTATTAGAATTCTAGCAAAATTAATTGATTGCCTTACATAATGTTTAGAAATAAAAAAATAGATATTTAAAAAGGTCAATGGGTGACACGATGGGTCAATGGGTCATTGGTGACAAATGCGATGGGTCATGGGCAGGGTTTCATCTAGGCGTATGCGACGCGCCTCCAGGCGCATAATTTCAATTGGAAACTTTTCTAGGCGCGCGAAACTCGAGAGATGCTCCCATAGACGTAATACAAATTGAGCATTTTAGGCGCGTGTGAGCGAGCTCAAACTTAATCTAGGCGCGCGCGAAATTTTGCCTGGATGAAAGCCTGGTCATGGGTCACAGGCGCACTTATATGGCACAATATTTCTCAACTACAATACAAAAATATTTTCAAATTTTGGTGGATAATTTAAAGGACAGAGAGATACAGCTTTTCACAGAATTAGAGGAGTTAGTTATCAGACACAGGAGAGAGGATGATCAACAGAAACAGTCTCTATCTGATATCTGAGACACATGCTAAAACAGACATATGAGAGTACTCACTCAAGTTTTTAGGAAAAACACAAGTTGGAAACGTGAAATACTAGAACAGCAACATGTACACACCAATACACTCACTCGTGTGTACGCGAGCTAGTTTCAATGCTTTCTCTCTTTTTTTTCAAACTTGGCCGCCCAATTTGAAGGTTGATCAGAAAGGGCAATTCGTTCCAAGGTCGAGATTACTGAGGCTGCTTTCGCTCAAGAATGCACGTCGTCATGATATCGACTTGAGCATTCGGAGGACAATGATTAATCTACCAATGGTTTAAAAATTTAGTACATTAAATTTACAACCCTATGGCATGGGTCATTCACTCCACATGATGCTAGCACATAAACGACCTGGAGGATCCTGACTCCCTAGAGCCCGCCATAATAGGTACATTTACGCATATGGTTGTATATATAATCTTATATACAACTTAGTTATCAAATTGAAAATAGAAGCTATTCAATGTCCTTTGTGAGATCGAGTAGCTTCTATTTACTTTTTGTGATCGAGTAACTTCTATTATAAATTCCATATCAACAACAGATTATGTTGATATATTTTCTTTTGCACGAATCTAATTGCACAATTTATATACTGTGCGTATTTAATTTTTTAAAAATTTAGTATAAATTTCCCATATAATGCGCTTTCAATTCGTTTATTGGGGATACTAAATGTGCTGAATTTTGTAGCCCAATCTATTTTAAATTAATATTATAATTAATAAGCACGGATATTTCAAATACTTAGCACATATGAATCTAGTTATTTCTAACACTATGGGAAGGTCGAAATTGTTCGTTTTATTTGCAGTTGTAGCTTGCATGTATTTTTATTGCCAGTCTACTGGGGTCATTCGAGCTTCTTGAAACTCAGTGTTATGCAAGAAATTTCCAATGGTTCCGCATAATTATTGTTAACTGATTATATATTTGTTTTCTATACAAATTACACCAGAACTAACAATGGTCATCTATATTATTAAAATTCGATTGTTGTGTGTTTGTTTGTTTGTTATTAGTTTTTTTAGTTTGTTTGTTTGTTTGTGTGTTTGTTTGTGTGTTCCCCCAGTACCTCCAGTGGGCCCCTCAATATCGCCCAGCCTTCAGCCCTGGGGGTCCATACCCCCCAGGACCCCTACATCGGCGCCTATGGGTATATCTAGAGTATTTGTATCAGCGCATTAATATAACTTACAATAATTCGAGCTAAAATACCTAACATAACAAGTTCATTCACAGTCCCCTATGAACAATTACCCCTCATATTATTGTAGTGTTGCTGAATATTAACTGTATTATAACCCTGTAGACCACAAAGTGCACCAAGATAGGGAATCTGTTCAAACTTTTCGATTAGGGAAACACGGATATTATGGTGTTCACTTTCATCACCGAAAACTAAGTGAGACAATGTTCTAAAGAAACAATTTCCATCGCCTGTTACAGGAAGAATTTTTTTATTTAACGATCTCTCACATTTGCACACATAAAATCGTAGTAATTAGTAGATGAGACTCTACAACCTGTAAAGTTAGTCGGTCTTATGGGTACCCTATCCAACAAGTATTATTGGTCACTAAAGGTCAACAATTAATGATCGTGACCCGATTCCTATTGATAATATTAGTCAAGTTGATCCGGATATTATTATTAATCAGGTGTGCACCCGCCTCCCATTGTACCTCATATCTACGGAAAACAATGCTAATACGTTTACATATGCAATGAGACAATCGTTAGGACGAGTGGGAATCATGTGGTAGTATGTCATGATTATCCACAGTACTAATTGCGCTTAAGCCCGTACTATGATTAAAATTATCATTGGCTTATGATCACTAAAGTATGATTCATAATAAGAACATGAACAAGAAAATTAGAGGATACTCCAGATCTATATATCTTGAATGAAGAAACTATGTGAAAATACATCATAAAGATATCACTCTCGGGAGATAGAGTAAATATATCGACATTGAAGTCTCCTGTTATTATTATGTAATTAGAAGTACGACTAAAATTGCTATACTGGACATCAAAAATTGCTATACTGGACATTGTGGGGGGGTCTAGGGTAGGTAGATTTTCCACTTATTTTTGAATTTCGATTTTGGACTAGTCTAGATAGTTGGGATTTAATATGTTATAAACTGACACAAAAAATCAGATTCCTTCCTTTAATTGTTTTTTAGGAAATCATTTGACAAATTTTCCATTAAATTACATTAAAAATCCCTATTTTCGCATTTTTCTATCTGAAAATACTGCTATTTTCGTAATATTTTATCTTATTAATAATAAAAAACTAAATACGCCAAGTACAGAGTCAAATAGACACATTTAGATGTCGATGTCATAATGTTCACAGTAAGAGCCCTTGGAATCAAAGAAAGGCCTTATTTGGCGACTTAGAGCTTTGGCCTAATGTGCTTATGTCTTGATTCAAATCCATAAACAATTTTGGAAGCTTCGGATGTCAGGTTCACTGCCCTTTCAACGCTCTGAGAATGTGAAGGCAATTCAGGAAACTCCAGCTTTGACCTGTTAAGCAATGCATCTTGAAGCTCATGGACAGAAAAGTTTTCAGTGAGAGCAGGTTCACAGATGCCAATTTGAGAAAGGTTAATTAATTCTGACCAGGGTTGCCAATCCAATCCAATCGAGAGGACTTATCGATTATCGATTGCTGAATTTTGTATCGATTGGATTATCGATTGGATTGCCCAAAGTCTTCATCGATTGGATAATTATCGACGAATTTTTATCGATTATCGATTTTTTCGATTTTTTCGATTTAGCGAGTAAAGGCGATAAATTATAATAATATACATAATCGATAGAAAATCGATAAATAATTGATAGAAAATCGATAAATAATCGATAGATAATCGATAGAAAATCGATAAATAATTGATAAATAATCGATAAATAATTGATAGATAATCGATTATTAAAATAATAAAGTCTATAAATAGACTATAAATTTAATCGAAAGAGATCGACAAGTAATCGATAAATAAGCGATAGAAAATCGACAAATAATCTATAGAAAATCGATCAATAATCGATGGAAATCGACAAATAATCGATAGAAAATCGACAAATAATTAATCGATAGAAAATCGATAAATAATCGATAAATAACGATAGAAAATCAATAAATAATCAATAGAAAATCGGGAAAATTCCAAAAATACTCAAGTTTTTTAAAAATTTCCAAATATACTCAACAATACTCAACTAATTTGTAAATATAATCAAGTTTTTCCAAATATACTCAAGTTTTACCGGATTATTCCAAATATACTCAAGTTTTATTGGATTATTCCAAATATACTCAAGTTTTATTGGATTATTCCAAATATACTCAAGTTTTATTGGATTATTGAAACTAGTATGGAGATCCCAACCACAAAAAATATTTATTAGTACAATCTGCTCGTCTGCTCTACGCGCGTCCTTACAACTTGTACTCGGGCCTACGGCCCTCGCATGTATTTAAAGCATCTCCTTTTCAAATTAAATGTCGTTCTTGATGGTTGGCCGCTAGCTGTCTATTTATATCCGTTCATCCTAGCTACAGGTTTCTATAAGGACAGATTAAATAATTTGGATATTTATGCAAATTTGAACAGATAATTTTCTAGATATATGAGCTTGTCCATGTATAATAATATACCAATTCCAAATATATAATTAAATATCACTAAGAAACTGTACCAGTAGACCCCTAACTTTGGGATGTGGAGAAGTTATTGTATTGATTGATAATAATTTGATAACAAATAACACAATGGAATGTTATAAATGTATGGCTAGACAGACAGAACACAAATAACTGATTAAATGCCTGAACTTCCTCTCGATCAATTAGATTACTTTCTCAGTATTCCATAATGCATACTTAACATTTGACAGACACTAAAGCATTCGATTATACTAATTGAAATGCTAGCTGCTAATCCATACTGGAACACCCCTCGAATTTAATTGGCTAAAGGTTTTGACACCTTTCGTGATGGAAGATTTGAATATCTTTTTAGATATTGAACTTATTTGTACATACAATACTAGTATTCCCCACCCCACTGCCAAATTTTAGGTCTGTAGCTTTTACCAGTTCCTCAATCAATTCTGAACAAACACACAAACAAACAAACACAAAAACATTGTGATTTAATATATAAGATAGACTAAATATAGCCTTTCTAAACTTGAGTAGATCTGTGAATTTACTGAAAAGTTGAGTAGATTTGGAATTTATTGAAAAAACTTGAGCAGAATTGGAATTATTCTGAAAAACTTGAGTAGATTTGGAATTATTTTGAAAAACTTGAGTAGATTCGGAAAGATCTAGTTTTATATTTGAGTATCAGTAAAAAGTTGAGTATATTTGGAAATTTTTAAAAAACTTGAGTATTTTTGGAATTTTCCCATAGAAAATCTATTGAAAATCAATAAATAATCCATAAATAATCGATGACTTTCATCGATTATCGATTGGATTGGATTGTCAGATCATATCGATTGGATTGGTTTTCGATATCGATTGCCAAAATTTACATCGATTGGATTGGATTATCGATTGGATTGGATTGGATTGGCAACCCTGATTCTGACCAGTGGGTAGCTTCAATTTTGATTTGATGGTTGTGATCTTCTTCAGCCTCTTCTTTGCTGGCATCTCAGTTCTGAAACAATAAAAAATCTTTTACTCTAATGAATGATTCAATCCCTATTAACACTTTATTTTTATATTGATATCATTAATTAGTTTTTGTTATTATTTATTTGTTATTCTTATATGATCGAAACTCAACTTGGATAAACCTATTCCTAATAAATACTTACCTAATGGACTAAATTTTGTTGAGGGCAGCTTCTCTCACTTTAAAATCATCAGACTTCATCATGGAGTACAGCATATTCTTGGGCATTAAGGTAAAAGCATTTTATTTAAGGTTCTTGAAAGCCATACTCTGGATTTCTTTAGACTGCTGCTTGATCCTTTGTATCATGTTGAAGATGTACAGTGCTGAATGTGGAATTTGCTATCCGTTTTGATCTCAAACCAACTGACTGCATACAATTGTACAATGAACTTGATGACATTGTGAAGCTGATCGTGTAATTCTGGAGGGAAAGCTTCTCTGGTCCATAGATACATCAATCTAATTGACAAAGTCAACCATCTTGCATGGTTTAATGATCCAATTTTCAGGCAGCAAATCTTCTGTGCGACTTTACCTGCCCTAAATCTTCTGTGCGACTTTGTAAAGAAGTATCTTGATTATATGTAGAGGCGAAAGTAAAACTACTTCCTGCTGCTTTTGAATCTGCTCCGTAGTCTTTCTCATTCGGCTGCAGTCCACCGGCATCTCTTTACATCACTTTGGTCTACAGATCCTAGTTAAAGAGCCCATGGGTCCTATTTGCCCTCTGATCTCTCAAGTATTCCCTGTCTTGTTTAGGAACCTGTATCAAAGTATGTGTAAATTCAATCACGGATTTAATATAGGGAGATAAGTCCTGAAAAATTATTAATTTATATAACCAGGGAAAGGAAGATTAGGAGATAAAATGTGGATATTTTAGAATTACAAGCATATAATTTCCTTCCAACTTAATTACAAGTTACCTACGTAGTTGCATAAAGTAAAGACAGAAACTAAAAATATATATCATTACTTTTTTCTGGGAGGACAAGTGCAGATTATGTGCGTTTTTTGACAATTTTCTTCATTGAACTTCACAGAATTGGCGTCACAGCTACGAACAGAAAACTTACAGGTGCAAGCAGAAATGTCAAACAGTTTATCCAACTCTTCCACAAGATACTGCTCCTGGGCTGTTGAAAGAGATTTCCTGTTAATCTCTTTTGCTTTATTGAAGCACATTTTATCAACCATTTTAACTACATAATAGTCTTCATATAGGGGCAACCGTAGGTTCACTGCCTGCCAGATCTCATTCACATCCTTTGCTATCGCTTTAGAAATATCATCGTATTTCAAGTCCGGGTGGCTGTTTTGGAGAAAATAACTGTACTGAATAACTTGACGGTGGGTTAGAGGCTCTGTTTTATTCAAAATGGAAGGTGGCCACAAAACCTTTTTGCACTATCACTTCGCGTTAACACTGCACTAACTGCAGACTTGCGTTTTCTACCCATTTTTAGGTAATATCTGAAATATATACTGCTGAAATTTATAAGATAAGTATAATGATCTTAATCAACTTTATAGAATGAGGCATTAAGTTTTACAATTAATTGGAAAATCTTTCAATCCTTTTCTTCAAAAACCAGTAAAGCTATGAATCTGAATTTTCTTGTGAGTTTTTATCCTATTAAGTCCAAACTATCTAGACTAGTCCAAGATCAACGTTCCAAAATCGACCTACCCTAGACTAGTGCCCTGTATATATAAACTAATACCACAGACTCATCAGTTATTTGGGATCATTAAATACTGCAACCAATATCTCATTCATAGCGCCATTATGAGAACTTGTATGTGCAATAACAAATGTGCACAATGTTGGATTTCTGGAGTATAAGTGTGCACAAGAAGTTCCACGGTACGTGGTATACCGATGGTATAATTAATTATACCAAATTAGGAACTGTTCGGTATAATATTCTAAACTTCCATTACACATTTAATATACCTACATCTATACTACCCTAAATACTCGAAATATACGTGGTATATTGTGCTATAATATTGGTATAATCTAGGTGTAATCAAGGTAAATTCAATAAATATTAAGCAAAAGGTGAAATAGAGAAACTAGACACTAATTTGGTATAATTGGTTATACCTAATTATACCATCGGTATACCACGTACCGTGACAAGAACCAGGTATCCTTGCATTGTGATCAAGTCTACCAATGAGATAATGACCAGGGATATTAAACTTAGCAGTGGATAAAGTAATTGTCTCATGCAAGATTAATAGTACTTTGGATTGTACTATAAGTGGATCTGAAGTCAAGTCTTCCCAGTGATATCATATATAATTAGTACAATTAACGAAAATTATGTACATATATATGTATATGAATTGTTACCATCTCGCCTACTCCCAGTTTGCCTACTAATATCAGATCAATGTCATTTCAACTACGGGTCTTATTGAGTAAAACTATCTTTGAAATGCTAGAGTTTAATAGGAAGGTATAATTAAGAGGAAAAAAGGGAATGTAGGAAATAAAAACTAAATAGGACAGATGAAAGGAGGAAGAAGAAATGATCACTGTTATCAAACTCATCTTCAGTAGTTGTTAACAGCGAGATCCACGTAAATAATTGCTTAGGGTTATTCTAATTTCCATGAGCTGTTCATAAATTTTATGGATTTTATTATCTTTTTGTATCTCTTTCCTGGCACTCCTACGTAGGAGGTTGAGCACCAGTTGCCAACTATGCAATACTCACCTCTGTATAAAGTTGCTCTTGTTTAAATGCTTCGACAATTTCGAATACGTTGAGGAGGGATTTTCTTATTATTTTCTTCAATTTGTTATGCCATCTTTCAAAGGTTATTATTTGTCCTTGGGGAGTGTCCAAATACATTCCATAACATGGATGGAAACTGACCAACTAACCAAGTATCTTCAAAATATTTAATAAATTCATTCAAGTTAGTTTGGTCAGGAGCCATCATTTTTAATACATTGCCAGCCAAGTCGAAAAATTTCCTCCGGGATGAAGGCAAGGGCTGCTTTCTGTCGAATAAATTGGTTGATATTTGAATCTTCTCTGTAAGCAGTTTAAAGGCCCAGCGAATTAATTATTCGATTAAGGGCCTGGGTAAAATGAAAAAACACCCCCTCACTGTAGTTGCAGGGAATGCAAGCTGAACGATGTTGCAGTGCAAATGCATGGAGTGAGTATATACAACACACTACTCGTTTATCCTAGTAAGCTGATATTTTCAATCCTATAAGGAGTGTATACATTGCCGGCGTCACGTGTTATGAGGTGTGGGTGTAGTGTGTGTCCACTGTATAGTCTAGTGGGTGTCACCGCTTCATTTCCTTGAGGCAGTGGGTGTCCGGACACCCCGGTGGCGCCGGCCCTGATTATATGTAAGCTATTTTAAGACTACTAGTGCTCTAAATATTAGGCTTGTGAGGACTGATTGTTTTTGAAATTCCATATTTAAGCTCCCATAGAGAATAATATAGTACTGAAAGTCTTGAAAAATTGAAAAAGAGCACAGTTCTAATTTTTGGTCTATTCCATTCTAACATGTCCCCTTGAGTTCCACTACTAGGGTGCTAATACAGGGGCGGCACGTTCTTTAGAAAAGTGGTACGGCGGAGGTTTACTGCTATTGAATGATGTGTCCGGCGACACCGCACCAGGCATTTGAGTGAGGTTCGGCGATTAGTAATTCATTAATTGGATAAATTATCAATTTATTCTTTAATTTCGAACAGATAGACGTTGTACAGCTAAACTGGCCGTCCTGAAAAGTGGTACGGCGCTCGCCGCACCAGCCGTACCGGGTGTGCCGCTTCTATTAAATATCAAAAAGTCAAATTTTTCATCGGAATTGCTCGATTTTAGAAAAAACGGACCGTTTACCCACATTTGAGCCACTTTTTTGCTCCCAAGGGCCCCAGTTTATATATCAAGGACGAATCCGGACAATCGGAACTATAACAGGTCTTAGTTTACTTATTTTAGTGCTATATTCCAAATCTCAGCGATATAAGTTCAGAAAGTTCCCCAGAACTAAGCTTTAAAAATTGTGGCATGCTATAATTAGATATGGTGGTTTTAAGGAATTAAGGAATTAAGTGCTAATTATCTTATCATCTCAAAGATTATTTGTGTTTAGGCCTAGAAAATGTATTATCAATGAATATGAAGTTACCTATTGCGGATAGATCAGTACTAGCATAGTTTACATAATATCGATAGTTTTTGAGTTATGGCTCATTTTAATAAAATTCCATTTCTCTGGCAACCGAGGAATGGGTCAAAATTCCATTTATAATTTTGATATACTTCATCTAAATAGTTATGGGCATCATCATGTTCCAATTTTGAACATTTATAACGCGTCTAATTATGTAAAAAGCAGGCTATAAAAACAAGATAATACCCACCAAAAATAGCGATTACGTAATCAAATGATGACATAACTCAATTCTAAGGGTGCTATGTATACCTTGATACCATGTTCGGATGTTCCTATATAGTTATAGAACATTTATGAGGTCACTACTAGTTATTAAGATAACGATAAATAACCTATTTATCAATAGCCTTCCTTTAATCCTTGGTCCAGTTTCACAAAGTTGGTGCATAGGCCTTATATAACGTAGGTCACGGTCACATTTACACTACCATATATGGCAATGTCGAAAACGGTGCGTTCTAGACTCATAAAATGTATTATTTACATATGGGAAACCATGTGTGCTGATCATTTTTCATTAGTGCAACTTTAATTTATCTCTTTTCCTCTCTGAGTTACAAATTAGTTAAGAATCCGTACCCTAAGATTGCCGAAGGGCTATAACTTTTGCAATATCTACTTTTTACAAAAAAATTGTTGAGTTTTGCAAAAATTTGCTCAGACTAACATGTGTCTGAGTATTGAAACAATGTTATCACAATTACTAGTTAATAAACTCCCTATATACAACTTCCCATTCGCCCATAATACCTTCTTCATGTCTAACTTTAACTGATTCCGAGTTTTCAACATTTTACCATATATGGAAAGGTGTGAAAACCGCAAAACTAAAAAACCAGATATATTTGAGATATGCCAATACGACCAATGGCATCCCCATATAACAATAATACATTTAATATAAATACACTTAATAGTTCTAGAGATAACAATGGACCCGAGTTTGAAGACCTAAGTTTGAAGACCCGAGTTTGAGAGTCGACAGTCCATAGTATTAAGTAGTCTTGGTATGAATATTGATTGTGGTTACAGAAACCTAAGGGACAAGCTTCTACTTTTACATCCTATTCGACACAGTTTAATAATTACTCCAACCGTGACCTACGTTATAACAAGGCCTATTCAGTGTTATCAAAATGTGGACTATTGATACTGTCGAAGGCCATTGTAAAATAGAGGGCACTTCTTTATCTCAATTATTAGTAATGGTAGACCTGAATATGTTTTGTAACTATATGGGAACATCCGAATATGATATATAGAACCTTTCAGAATTGAAATAAGTCATCATTTGATGACGTAATCGTCAATTTTCGTTCGAATTATCATGTTTTTAAAGCCCTGTTCTAACACAGTTAAACGCGTTATATATGCTCAACATTGGTACATGATGATACCCAGACCTGGTTAAATAAAATATATCAAAATTATAATACGAATGTTAACACATTCCTCGGTTGTCAGGCAAATGTATAATTTCTAAAATGAGCCATAACACCAAAACTATAATTGTTATGTAAACTAGACTACGCCTATCTATCCGCAATAGGTGACCTCCTATTCATCGATAGTACATTTTATATGCCTTACTTTGATACTTTTTGAGTTTATGAGATAATTAACTCGTATTCCGTAAATGGTACTGAGCTCATAAACTCAAAAAGTATCAAAGTAAAGCATAGAAAATGTAGTATGGATGAATAGGAAGTTACCTATTGCGGATAGATGAGACGCAGTCTAGTTTACATAACAATTATAGTTTTGGTGTTATGGCTCATTTTAGGAAATATACATTTGCCTAACAACCGAGGAATGGGTTAACATTCCTATTATAATTTTGATGTATTTTATTTAACCAGGTCTGGGTATCATCATGTACCAATGTTGAACATATATAACGCGTTTAACTGTGTTAAAACAGGGCTTTAAAAATATGATAATTCGAACGAAAATTGACGATTACGTCATCAAATGATGACATATTTCAATTCTGAAAGGTTCTATATATCATATTCGGATGTTCCCATATAGTTACAAAACATATTCAGGTCTACCATTACTAATAATTGAGATAAAGAAGTGCCCTCTATTTTACAATGGCCTTCGACAGTATCCATAGTCCACATTTTGATAACACTGAATAGGCCTTATTATAACGTAGGTCACGCTCCAACTTATATTTTATTTATTCTTAATAAAGTAATGTATTCATTACTATTTTCCGTTGTCGGAAAATTCGTCGCCAGAAAATTGGTCGCGGAAAATCAGTCGCTTGGAAAATTCGTCTCCGGAAAATTCGTTGCCGAAAAATTCGTCTCCGAAAAATTGGTCGTCGGAAGATTCGTTGCAGAAGATTTCTCGGAATCTAATAGCACATCCAAATGAAAACACAAGATATTTTTCTTTTGCCACCATTGGGCATTGTCTATCACGTATAATATATAGGCTTCCTTTTATATCATTGATTTGCTGTTTATTAAAAGTGTCAAGTGACGTGGTTAGAAGGGTATAAATCATAGACTCCTTAAGTAAAGGACTGGAACGTCGCGATCTCGGGGGTTTTAACTTGAGTCTGAGAGGTTCCAATTATTAAAGTTATAAAGCATTAAGTGTCCGTCTCCAAATGTGATTTTTGGCATATAGGGGTAACTTTTGGCACCCGTCAACAATTTGAGGTTTTCACTCAAAATTTCTCACACCTCGAAAAGTTATGACGTCATTGTCACATTTCGAGAACCCTGAAAAGTCACTTAATCGTACATAATTCGCGCACTCTAAGAGATAAAAATCTGAAAATTTAATAGAACATGCACATTAATGATGCGGACGATTTGGTCACACCAGATTATCGATATGCTAACTCATTATCACATGATGACGTCATCACTAAATTTCACATTTTTAAATTTGACTATTTAGGCCTATTTACACTTTATAATCAATGTTAGAAGTGTATAAACCACACACCAACCTCGAAGCAGTTAGTGTGTGGTTGGGTTCTGCCGCAAAGCGACCTAGCAAGCGAGGCGCCCTAGTCTATATAGATAGACTGTTGCATCAATCTATATAGATACTAGCGTGCTTGGCGGCAGAACCCAACCACACACCAACTGCTTCGAGGTTGGTGTGTGGTTTATACACTTCTAACATTGATTATAAAGCGTAAATAGGGGAAGCATGCATTCTACCAACAAAATTCATTCAAATTACCAACAAATTTGTGAATGTCATTATACCAACAATTGTTGTCAATTTACCAACAACTGTTGTCATTTTACCAGCAACTGTTGTCAATTTACCAACAATAGAAAATCTATTGTGTTCTATAGTTGGTGAACTACCGGTATCAATTTACCAACCATGTTGTCAATTTACCAACAACTGTTGTCAATTTACCAACAATAGAAAATCTATTGTGGAAAATTTATTATATCTACTCCCAGGCCCCTTAATCGTCTTACAAATGCCCCCAGTAACGAACTGAAAACGCGAACTTTTAATTGACTTTATTGCATATTGGTGAAATCCCCAGTCATCAGGACAATGTCTCATTGGAAAACCAAACCTTTTAAATTGACTATTATTGAGTATAAGTTAAAACCCCAGTCGTCTGAACAGTCTCCCATTTATTCGATTGTAATTATATAAAAATTATTCATTTGACGGGTAGGCGGAAAACATAAAACTAAATGGGGAAAACATGTTACTAAATTGAGTACACTTGTTGGTATAACGACAACAGTTGTTGCTAAATTGACAACTGATGTTTTACCAACAATAGAGCACAATAGATGTTATATTGTTGGTAAAATGACAACATGTGTTGGTATAATGACAGTCACAAATTTGTTGGTAATTTTCCTGAATTTTGTTGGTAAAATGCAGCATTCCCGTAAATAGGCCTAAATAGTCAAATTTAAAAATGTGAAATTTTAGTGATGACGTCATCATGTGATAATGAGTTAGCATATCGATAATCTGGTGTGACCAAAGTGTCCGCATCATTAACGTGCATGTTCTATTAAATTTTCAGATTTTTATCTCTTAGAGTGCGCGAATTATGTGCGATTAAGTGACTTTTCAGGGTTCTCGAAATGTGACAATGACGTCATAACTTTTCGAGGTGTGAGAAATTTAGAGTGAAAACCTCAAATTGTTGACGGGTGCCGAAAGTTACCCCTATATGCCAAAAATCACATTTGGAGACCGGAAACCTAATGCTTTATCAATTTTTATAATTGGAGCCTCTCAGACTCAAGTTAAAACCCCTGAGATCGCGACGTTCCAGTCCTTTACTTAAGGAGTCTATGGTATAAATACAACTTAGCTAAAATAGCTACATATAACTATTGTTAAATGGCTACACCTTTTCCCGGAATTATTGACAAAATTAAGAGCGAAAGAAATAAGGATAAAGCAAGTACACAAGGATTTCTTATTACTCTAAATCGGTTCGTGAATGGCAGAGAATATTGGGTTTGTGAAAAGCGTGGAACTTGCAAAGCACGGTTACAAACTATGAATGACAACATTATTAAACCAGCAAACCCCTCAGATATACTAAGTCAACATTCTCACGGGCCTGACATAGCTAGGGTTGAAATGTTGAAAGGTTACAATGATCTTAAAATTGCAGCTCGAAATTCTGAAGTAAGCACAAGGAATCTTCTATCCATTTCAGTTGTAAACTTTACTACTGAAAGTATTAACAAGTTGCCCAAACTAGATTCTGTAAAGAGAACGATAAGGAATTACAAAAGCATACACGAAGAAAATGTAGGTAATCCGTCCTCTTGCGCTGATATAATAATTCCAAATATGTGTAAGTCAACTTTGAGAGGGGAGAGTTTCTTGCTATCTGATTCAGGAGTGGGTGATACAAATAGACTAATACTTTTTGCAACTGCAAACTTTTTATCTATACTAAAAGAAAGTCCCAACTGGTATTGCGATGGAACTTTTGAAGTATGTCCAGAACAATTCTTCCAAATATACACTATTCACGCAGAGAAAGATGGAAACGTTTTCCCTTGCGTCTATGGTTTGCTCAGATCTAAGAATGAGCTAACTTATGATCGAATGTTTAACAAACTGGTGGAACTAGAGCCAGAATTGAATCCATCATCAATTATGGCTGACTTTGAAAAAGCAGCCATTAATTCATTAGAGAAGAATATCATTGCTTGTGTTTAGGTTGTTTTTTCCATTTATCCCAAAGCATTTACAGGAGAATACAAGCAAGTGGATTGACAACAAATTACCAACAAGATAGGGACTTTGCTCTTAAACTGAAAATGTTACCCTGTTTAGCTTTTGTCCCAGAAATTGATGTCATCGACTGTTTCAATATTTTAATAGAAGAGTACCCTCATTCAGCTCTTAGTGTTGCTAAATACTTTGAAGATACTTATATTGGAAAAAGACTACCAGATCATAGCCGACGATTACCTCCTTATCCAATAAGAATGTGGAACATGCACACGAGGGTAATTAACAGAATGGCTCGCACAAATAACTCAGTAGAGGGATGGCATAATGCCTTAACTTCTGGAATAGGTCATCCGCATCCAACCTTTGTCAAATTAGTAAAATACATACAGAGAGAACAATCACTTCAGGAAGCAAAGTATGCTAAGTGAGAAGGAGGCTCAAATAAAGTAACTTCAAAAATGACCATCGAACGGGATAAAAGAATTTACAACATCGTTGTGGACTATGAAAATCGGGATACTCTCGAATACTTAAGAGGGATAGCCTATAATATTAACTACTAATTTCAAGATAAAGTCAATATTTTCCATTTATCCCAGTACTTAATATTCACATTCATAGTTGTATTTTCTAATAATCCCAGTACTTAATCTTCACATTCATAGTCGTATTTTCTATTAATTTGTGTTCTCCATTAAAAAACATGTATCCTTTTGGAATTATGATTGATAATTTAGTGTAATTTGATGTACTTGTATAGCTATCTTCCAAGCGACTAATTTTCCCAATACGAATTTTCCGGAGACGAATTTTCCAAGCGACTAATTTTCCGCGACCAATTTTCCAGCGACGAATTTTCCGCCATTCCTATTTTCTTTGTCAATGAATTTTGTATTAATATTTATTAATTAAACTTAATTTGAATCTGATTAACAATGCGAATAGAATCACTACTTTTGCTAAAGGTATTCCGTACAAAGAGAGTGGATGGATCTGAAATTTGAAATATCTTAGTAACATTGGTTCACATAACCAAGTTGGATAATTATCGACTTCAGTAGTTTAAAATTATCCAAGTTAGACAAGCAAAAAATATCGTGAAATAAGCTACGTCTAGACTCTATAGCAATTCAATAATCATAGATATGCAATAATGTTATTGTGAAAACCAAGATAGGCTCAATAATACAATCATAATTGATATAATATAATCAATGCGGGTCAAAATCCTACGGATGACTATCGTAGGATTTTGACCCGCACCATGGATTTGCTATTACAATTTTGTATTGCGGATCAGAATCCTATGCAACAGGCCTCCGGGGTCATTTTGAAAAATTGAGGCCCTTCTCTGAACATTTCATAAATTGAGATTAGAGCATTCTTGAACAGTATATGTAGACAATAAGTACTAGCTGCACTGAAAATTTCAACTCAATTGGGACTAAACTTTCAATGTAATAGCCTTTTGGAGATTCCTACGTCATTGTCACCATGGGTGGTCCATTCTTTAACTTGAAGCATATCTTATCCAATATAGTACATGCAATAACCTTTTAACTGGCTATGTATTATGTCTCCATGTGTATCTCGGTAATACACCAAAATTTTGCACTTTAACTTTACAAAAATATACGAATCCAGTCCATTGAAGTCAAAGTTGTGATAAAAGTTGGCGGAAAAAAAGATTATGGATCAATTTCTTTGCTTCGTCACCCCCATGTGAGATCCCCAGAAGAGCGTCTATGAGAGCATATATGGATGTTCTCATAGACGTATTAAAAATTGTGTTCTAGGCGCGTGTGAGCGAGTCCAAACTTAATCTAGGCGCGCAGAAACTTTTCCTGGATGAAAGCCTGGGTAAAGTATAAAAATAAAATCTCATTTTCACTTTCCATTTAAAGTGAATTAACTTTCAGTTTCGTGTACAACGAAGGGCTAACTTATTAATTTCAAATGTACCGTATTTCCCCGAATAAGCGCCGGGGGCTTGAATAAGCGCCGGGTCAATAAAATTGAGATTGGTATGATAAAATTTATAAACATTAGTTGATCACTGTAATGTTATTCATTAATTTCGCCAACTTCGGTAGGTATACCATTGGTGGAAACCATTAGAATCGACCTAGAGTATATTCTGGATTTTTACAAAAATTTCAGGATAATTTTGGCCCACGAAGACAATAAGCGCCGGGCGCTTATTCGGGGAAATACGGTATACATTTGAGTATAAATCTTGAAATATGTCAGACTGTCAACCATCCCGTTTTCGTCGGGATTATCCAGATTTTGCTTGAAAATCCCTAATCGCGAATGTACTTATAGTGCATCGGAACAACCATACAATTGTTCATTTTTTTGATAAAAGCACCAAAATTTGTACACATGTACTTTGATGTAGTGTGAACATTTTTGGATATTGAGGCAATTGAAAGAGTGTCCATATCGGCCATGACAGCTCGTCAAAGTAACCACGTCCGATAGTGTTCGCCGGACTTGTTTCCCATAAAAACTTGTTCAAATTAAGTTACATCGTCTTTTTATTGTTGAATTCGGTTTCCAAGTAAAATTTCCGATAATTTGATATATCATATGACCATATTTGGAAGAAATTTTTTCCATAGCAACGCTGGAATGTACCAGGAATGTGTCAAAAATCCATTCTCCAATTGTGTCCTTACCCGATCGAGTGACCCCTCTTTCGACTCCAATCAGCCACCTGAATATAATTATACGTGATTTGATAAAATTATTCGATATTTATGGTAAATCACGGTGAATCTCGAATGATTTTATCAAATCACGTTTTACAGGGTCGGTATGTGTATAATTATACTCAGGTAGTTGATTGGAGTCGAAAGAGGGGTCACTCGAACGGGTAAGGACACAATTGGAGAATGCTATCGAAAAATTCTTCCAAATATGGTCATATGATATATCAAAATATATTTGAACAAGTTTTTATGGGAAACAAGTCCGGCGAACACTATCGGACGTGGTTACTTTGACGAGCTGTCATGGCCGATATAGACACTCTTTCAATTTCCTCAATATCCAAAGATGTTCACACTACATCAAAGTACATGTGTACAGATTTTGGCGCTTTTATCAAAAAAATGAACAATCTGTTGAAACTTTGTCTATGCCGCTGGACTATTATGGAAATCCCGATTTTACACAATTATAGTCCAATTTCAACAATACGATACTCTAAATATATTGAATGATGTAATGAACTTGTCCACTATTTTGAACTAGTGAATAAAATAATTTTTGGAATACACACTTACATTTAGCCTAAAGCTTCATATTCAATTAGTAATCAAGATAATGAAAGCTGGAACTCATAGTATGTTCCAGGGCCCGTATTCACTAAGGAGTTAAAATTACATACGTACTTAATACTATGTTTGTACTTTCATATTCACGAAGATTTGTGTTCATTGAGATTTTAGTGTGTACTTAAGTACACATACTTAAGTACAAAACTTAATAACCTACTAAGTTAACTTAACTATAAGAATTTTCTTTTTAATGACCCTTAGACGTTGGTGTCTAATTAGAACATTGTATTATATTTATTTTAGTACTTGCTTTACTTTAGGGGAAGTTTATGATTTATTTTCAACATTTATTACTACAGTACACCTCGCTAATCCGAACAGGTGAAACCAAAATATTCTCCCAATAAATGTTGGAAAAAATCGTATATTGCATTCGAAGTATAAAGAATATGTCTCAGGCAAGTATTTTATGGTGTACTTTTTTAATTTTAGATGTTTAGTGCGGATTAACAAGGTTTGTACTTGTTTGGTTCGGATTATCGAGATTCTCAGTCATAGATGCCCATAGAAAATGCATTACTTCACTAATCGGAACAGAAGATTTTTGAATCGTAACACATCTGTTCGGATTAACGAGGGTGTACTGTATAATCTGTATTGGTTATTGTTTTTTGTCTAACTTCAATAATTTTTGAGATAGTGAGTCATTACCTAATAATGAATTAAGTGTTAATTATCTCACTATCTCAAAGATTATTGAAGTTAGGCATATAAAATGTATTATCGATGAATAGGAAGTTACCTATTCCGGACAGATCAGTACCAGTCTAGTTTACATAACATTCATAGTTTTTGAGTCATTGCACATTTTAGGAAATATACATTTCCATGGCAACCGAGCAATGTGTCAACATTCCATTTATAATTTCGATATATTTTATTCTACTACTTCTGGGTATAACCATGTTTCAATTTTGAACATATATAACGCGTTTAACTATGTTAAAAGTATGCTAGAAAAACAAGATAATTCGCAACCAAAATAACCATAACGTCATCAGATGATGACATATTACAATTCTGGAGGGTGCTATGTATACCTGGATACCATATTCCTATATAGTTATAATACACTTTTCAGCTCTATCATTGCTAATTATTCAAATAAAGATCAATTCTCCATTTTGAAAATTAGAAACTGGCCTCTTTGTTTTATGGCCATCTCGGCGACATATATAGCCGTATATTAAGTAGGCCATGTTTGGCCCCCTAGTTTTCGAGGGCTTTGCCCTTGACTGATCGCTAGTAAATATCCGAAGGATACTGTCCAGAGGTTGGACAGACTGTTGTATGCAGATGTAGGTCACACCATATTATAATTTGAGACACTCGTTCTTGAAATGATGGAACCATTAATATTTTGATTTTGTTGAATTTAACTAGTTTATTCGAACTTACGCGGTAATTATTGTTAGTAGCATGAAACCACATAAGAATCAGGAAGAGTTGGTTATATGGGTGTGTCCTGTGCAGGCTTGTCAAAAGTTCAGGTCATGAGCTGTAGGGACGCCGAACCGGGGTGCCCATAATTAGAAGCCCTAGTAGCAATTTTTGGGTCCTAGAACTTTGAGAACAACAATAATACACGTCAAAAACAAGAATACAATTGATGTAACTTGAAAACACTTGATTGTCATCAAACTGATAACTTGTATACTTTGCGTTAATTCAAACAAACTATCATATTTAGTCGAATAGTAGCCTGTGCGATTATTGCTTTTACGCAATTTTGGGAACAAAAATCTTACGAAATTTGGAGAATATTACATTTGATTACAATTTATTCAGTATACGTAGTCGGTTGATAATCGTATTAAGACTTGTATTTGATAGAGACGTTTACTCAGGGAAGCGGCAGTACTTTTAAAAATAATTCTTTGGGGGGCGATAAATCTAAAGGGGGGGCTACTATTCGAGTATAATCGGTATCTAATCAATTTGAATACAGTGTAAAATTTTAAGAATATGATAAACTTTGTTATCAGAATTCTTTAGATTCCTTCAAAAGTAAATGTATTACTCGCGAACTATAGCTGCCTTGGCGAATCCATTTACCACCTTTTTGGATTTGGATTGTCGTATCAGAGGTATGGGTCGAGCCTTAATAACAACAATAATGAAAATAATTAATTATGAAAACCATGAAGGGAAAGAGCCTTGGGCCCCACCAGGGCCCCCCGAATATGCGGGACGGGGGTCAGGGCCCCAACTCCCCCCTTGGGATTGGCGCCCCTGATGAGCTGAACTGACCTGATGCAATTTTAGTTATACCAAACAATTTTCGTTAATGAAATTACCTCACCCGAGTTCACAATTAGGGAACTTTTGAGAAACCTGGTGTTATCCAGGGTTGGTTCAAGTACATTTGAAAGTACTTAAGTACAGGTACTGCTACTTTTCAGATATTCAAGTACAGTGGAACCTCTATAAGTGGGGGAGCTGGGACGGGGAAAATTTCAATTGCCCCCCATTCCCCGGTTATAAAATTCAATTGGAAAAACATTATATATGCTATATTATACAAAATATTCATATAACACACACATTAATGCACGTTCTAGTTCTTATTTGTATATTATGACAATTTAGTTAACTGCTGATCTACACTAGGTGATTTCTTCTAAAAACATCAGAGTAGATCAATCGAAAATATTTTTTCTGTAGAACTTTAGAGTCGATTTATTGGAAATATTGTATTATTTTATAAGAATCATGTTAGGATTTGTCCATTCCCCCCATTTATGGAGGTTGTTTTGTATGCAGATAAAAACTCCTTGAAATTTATGGTCCCCCATTCCCCACTTCCCCGCTTATAGAGGTTCATTTGTATGGATATATACGAATATGGTAAAAAAATTCCCCACTTATGGAGGTTCCCCATTTATAGAGACCCCACTTATAGAGGTTGCACTGTACAATACAAGTACAAGTACAGGTAAACTTAAAGTACTTAAGTACAAGTACAAGTACAATGAAAAAAATACGAAAATACTTGAGTACAAGTACAAGTACTTCCCAAGCTCTTATGATAAATCTCTCGTACTAATAATAGAAATAGCTAAATACATAGTTTATATAGTATCATCCAAATCTATTTAATTGAAAGTAGCAGTAGTCCTTGACACGAACACAATTCCTAATATACTAAGTATTAAGTAACACTACTTTATTTGAGATGGGATTTGAGGAACATCAATGATGTGTGTTGGAAATATATTGAATGATAAAAAAGTCACGAGTAACAAGTACTCAAGTACAAGTGCAAGTACTTGAGAAAAATGAGGAAAGTAATTAAGTACAAGTGCAAGTACAACGGAAAAATGGTGAAAGTACTTAAGTACAAGTCAAGTACTAAAAAAATGTAATTAATTATAGAAGTACTTAAGTAAATTGTACTTGAACCCCACGGTTGCCGTGGGAATGGAATGGAATTTCCATTCCCATTCCCATAGGAATCCTGTGGGAATCCCATAGGGGAGTATAATATACATACGTATACATAAAAAACTATTTAATTACTAAAGCAGATTCGTATCAATAGTAAAGCCTATATTAATTAAGGATGGCCTAATGAAACCATATTCGAATATCCCATGGGAATTCCCACAGGATTCCTATGGGGATCCCCACAAGCGAAAATCTGATTCCCATTCCCATGGGTATGGGGATCTCCATGGGAATTCCCATACCCACGGCAACTCTGTTGAACCCAGCCCTGGTGTTATCTTCATTTGGAGGAATTTCTATTAAGTGTCGGTAACCATGTTAATTTGGGGGTAAAATTTGGTTCGGACGGGGATGATAAACAAATTATTTATATTATATGGCCTTATCAAAAACAATTACATAAGTAGAAGCACCCTAGATGACTTATTTCGAAAAATAATTGCTTCAAAATATTTAATTAAATATATTAAACAATCACTGGTCCAGAAATTTGAGTGAGTGCCATTGCCTGCCTTATGTATAGAATGCTATGCTTACGCTCACTTGATGCTTGTATATAGCCCAAAATATAGGCGTATGAAAAGAATAATTTATTAAATTAGAGGCGGGATGGGAAAGGGTACTTAACTCACTGATTTCGATCTAATAAATTAACGACAGAATATCAGTAAATGATAATTATTAATAATAAGAAATAATATAAATTGGTTATTTTATGTTTTAATTGTTGGAGAATCATAAATACTTGGATTCTCTTGACCTAAATTGGAATCGAACTCTACTTTAGAATCAGTATGAATGGAGTTGCTTTCATTCGTATTTTCAATAGGAGTTGACAATTTCTGTGAAAAAAGTTGTGAATTATTCTTCGAACGTGTAGTTAATTGGTTATAAATTGTCATAGCTTGAGAAACAACAGTTACAATATCAGAGGAGTTGAGTGGTAAAATAAGTGTATTTGATTCCTTGGCAAGTTGGCTGAAAGCATGAACATATTGCTTTGCAATCGAAAGAGAAGCTGAATTATGTCCTTGTTCTTGTTTTAACGAATTTGAAATTAAATCAATAGACTTTGCTTGTCCATTCGCTATGAGGATACTAGCTTCTGATTCCCCAGTAGCATGATTTATTTTCTCCAACTTTTCGGCTTCTGATAAAAGAATTCGCGCTTGTTTCACTCCCATAGCAACATTAATTTCACTTTCCCTAATTCCTTCACTTTCAAGAATCTTGGCACGTTTACTCCTCTCTGCGGCTACCTAAATACTTCACATAATATATGATGAATAAATTGATAAAAAATTTGTGAATAATTAATGAACGTGAGAATTACCGGTGTCCCATATGTACATATTATTTCGAAGTAATTTTCCATCCTAAATAGGAATTTTTAAAAAATTAGATAATCGCATTGTAAAATGATTGAAGGTATGTATATATATATATACATTCACCTCTCGTGACAAAGAAGTACTTGGTACCTGTAAATTCATTTGTTAAATTCGGGTATTCGTTATAAGCGGTGAATATTAAATTTCCAATTCGTTATAACCAACTTAGTTATCACGGGAGTTCTCTGTACTCACCATTTTCAGGAGGTCATTCTGATAGGAAAAGTACAGAAGAAATAGAATTTGTAACCTGCTTTTTTGTTTAAAACCATTTACGGAGACAGACAAAAGGGCGATAAGTTATCTAAAGGTTAAGCCCGTCGCAATCTGTTATCTGCAACCAGGGTTTCATCTAGGCGAGCGCAACGCGCCTCTAGGGGTGTAATTTTGAAGAAAAACATTCTAGGCGCGCGAAAATGAAGAGATGCTCCCTAGGTAGTTTTTTATTTTGTTTTTATGCGTGTGTGTATTTTATGCGCGTGTGTACGAGCTCAAACTTAATCTAGGCACGCACAGAAAATTTCGCTTGGGTGAAAGCCTGTCTGCAACTACTTATAATCAGAATGTAAATTTCTGATTTTAAGTAACTGCATCATAATGTAAACTAATTTTTCATATGTCAAAGTGTAAATAATGGTATACAAAGTAAATGCCTCAATTACTACAAGAACGTAAATCATTTTGAAATTTGAGTGAAGTTTAAAAGTGCATTACTTAAAATCAGGGTTGCCAATCCAATCCAATCCAATCGACAATCCAATCCAATCGAGCCAAATTTGGACAATCGGCAATCCAAATTTGGACAATCGATTATTCGGATGACAATCCAATCGCAATCGACAATCCAAAATATCATCGATTTTTTCGATCGTTTACTTCCCAGTATTATATCAAAAAGAGTTATGTTTCATCATATGTTCAAACTTAAAACAATATTATTGGGTTCAATTGACGAGCAATTGTGCATTTTAAATTTTGGCATTATTTAGAAATTGAAAAAACAAACAATCGAAAAAAACCGATGAAAATTCATCGATTGCAATCCGTTCGATAAAAATCGAACCAATCCAATCGACAATCCAATCGATGAAAAATGCAGCAATCCAAAAGATAATCCAATCGATGAAAAAGGCAGCAATCGGCAATCGAAAATCTTCTCGATTGGATTGGATTGGCAACCCTGCTTAAAATGCATCTTCTAGGCCCTGTACAATCATAAACAATCTTCAGGCCTTCCATCTAACAAACACCCAACCATCGACATTCATTGACTAAGTATTTTATTTTCCAATAGAATACATAAATCATTTTATCATTAACAACGACCCACAATAGATGAGGTACTGTGTATTCAACACAGTAATTTTGGTGTGTTCGTGAAGATAGCAAATAGTTTTATGTTGGTGTGTTAGCGAACACACCAAATTCGCTAATACACTGGAATATTACTTAATAATCCCGCGGGTGATTGGGGTTGAAGGTATAAATAGAAAAAATGATTTTCATCTGAATTTCTATTGAAATTTAATTAACTTTCAGTTTAAAATTTCACATTTCTCGCCAACCGCGAATTCATTATATAAATATATTTACTAATTCATTAAGGCTATCAATAAATAAGGAACTCTTTTGTTAATCATAAACAAACCAGAAATTAAATTCGTTTTAGCAGTTACAAAATAACTGTCAAAAATTTACTTACCAATTTCATTTATTTCTTACTGTGCTACTACTACTGTATTTCTCGATCAATTATCCGATTGAGCCAACCAAAATCCGATTCAAGCAACCAACAATAGTTATATATTGGATATAGTGATAATGAATTCAGTTAAATGTTGGATAGTGATTTATTGGATATATATTGGAAATGTATACATGTATCCGCTAGAGATATTCAAGGCGTATTGCTCTCGGAACTGTTGGAGACAATACATGGTAGAAGGAATTCAGAGAAGTTGCAGGAGTAATCTGAGCCAAACATTTGGTCATAATTGCAATAGTTTATCTCTCCTTGCACTTACCATAGTTTGGCCCACAATTGAATAATTGGTCCTTGAGCGCAGAATGTTCTTTTTATGTACGATTTAGACTTTGAAAGCACAACACAATAGGATTTAACTCGCAACTGTATGGAGGGAGGCGTTTCAACTAGATGCGTGAAGGGATAGAAGCTTCAAGTCGATTTCAATCCCACGGTGACAGCGAGCATTGCCAAGTACGATAAAGGCTGTGTGAACTGAGCTACTTGGTTCCAATGCAAAACCAACGAGAGATGGAATAAATCCACACTCTTGAACATAACAGAATCGGACTACGTATTCATCCTGAAGTTGCAACCATTCAGCATGAGTTCTTTACATGCTTTGTTTTCGGTTAATTTCGTCACTTGGAAGTGATTCAAGTTTTACTGAAATTAAGCATCCGTCAAGATACCGAGCGACGTAGATATCGAAACAGTAATCCCTCGTTCGAGAAGTAGTTTTTTTTCTCATCTCTCCAAGAGTTATATTGGGACGGGCTTGAATGGAGATTAAGAGAAGACATATCGAATCTTCGTCCAATTTGTTCCGTCTTGGAAAACATCGAAGCTTGGTAGAATATTAAATGATGCTACAAATTCTGTAAGCGGTATCTTTCTTAATGTCATATAATCTGGTCATCTGTATATATGGTACCCTCGACTGATGGGCATCGATGTCGTTTGAGTAATTCATCTAAAATTGCTCTCCCACCTGGTGAAATGATAACTCTAGATGATAACTGTAGATCACAGTATGAACTCGAAGGCATAATTTATATTTATTATTTGAATATTTAGGATTTTATTTATTTCTACTTGTTTGGTTTATACAAATCAACATACAGTACATCCTAAATCGATAAGCCAATGAAGATCAAAAGTATTTCAATAGGATAATTGGTTGCCCGAATCAGTGCAAATATACAGAAAACGAAGCGCAGACAGAGTAAACAATACCGAGTATTTCAGATGACGTGGTTTGATGACTACAAATGGCTTAGCTACTGTGTTTGCACAAAACAAATTAATTGGTTTATTTTGTCGTAAAGCGTCTTAGAGGTATTTGACAATGAATAAAAAGGGAAGGGATTCAATCCTGAATATAGGTTTTGAAAACTGGAAGAAGAGTGGGGCATGATAACAGCCATATTGACGTGAATTATTCAATTTTATATTCAAACGTTAAACATTAAAATTGGCACAGAGATAGATAAGTATATTGTAAAAAATCTGGATATTGAGGCATAACAAAAGTTTATATTTTCAAGATGGTGGCCAAAAGTTCTCGAAAAGAGACAGGCAAAAGCTCTCTCTCGCGAATGCTTTTTAAATGATTTCGTAGAAAGTTTATATACGCAATTGTTGTCAGATTATTATGTGGTGAAGAAATTTGCGTCACTAGATAGGGTAAACTATATCTGAGAATGGAATGTCTTGCACTCCAGCGTTGTCAAGGAATTCTCTCCCGAAACATGGTAATGTGCCCCCTATAATCGGTAAATCATGCTAATTACGGATGTCAGTATTAAAGATTGATTGAACTTAAGTTGACCAAATTAATTGCGTTTTGTATATACGTATACTAGCGCGCTTCGCTTGCTAGGTCGCTTCGCGGCAGAATACAACCAACCAACCGCTTCGCGGTTGCTGTGTGGTTTATATACACCTAATATTGATTATAAATCGTAAATAGGCCTAAAATAGTAGAATTCAACAATGTTAAATTTACTTATTACGTCATCATGCGATAATGAGTAAGCCTAGTGGCAATCAGGTGTGACCAACGTGTCCGCATCATTAATGTACATGTTCTATTAATATTTCAGATTTTAATCTCTTAGAGGGCTCCAATTATGTGCGATTAAGTGAATTTTAAGGTTTCTCGAAATGTGACAATGACGTCATAACTTGTCGAGGTGTGAGAAATTTTGAGTGGAAACCTCAACTTGTTGGCGGGTGCCAAAAGTTACCCATATATGCCAAAAATCCCATTTGGAAACGGTCCACTTTCTTCAATCAACTCGTAACATACAAACAAATATATACACATATACACCCAGGTTTGTGTTTTAATAGCATAGATATGTAAAATACAGTAGAACCCCGCATATCGGGGCAGTAGGTTGGGAATTTGCTTTTTCCATTTAAAAATAACCTCGCGTATGGGGCGCCATTCGCTTATCGGTGCACTCCACCGAGGATTTTTTCTATTGAGTAACATGCTTTTTACGTTTTAACAGTTTGGTATTCTTTGTATTGGCAGCTAAGCGTGACCCACTGACGCTAGAGATTCGTGCTGAGGTAATCGAACTTAGCAAAGCAGTCAGTTCTGAGAGGCAGATCGCCTTGCAGGTGGGAAGTAGCAAGGCGTTTTGGTCGGCAGGATTCTCAGAGATCAGCGTGACAAGATCGAACAACCTCAAGAAGAAAAACTCGTATAGATAACACTACAGTACTGGGAGATGGAGAATGCAGCGTGCTTTTCTTGAGAAGGCAAGAAATAATGGAATCATGGCAATGGGTCCAATGCTGCGCAATCTTGCTCTGCGCGAGGCTGAGAAGCGAAACATACAAGTATTATCTGCCTATGAAGGTTGACTGGATCGTATGAACAAACGCCATGGGATTCAAGGGAGACAAATCAGTAGCGATGCGGCATCGGTTAACAAGGTAGTAGTGATAAACTTTAAGAAACAGATCTCAGAGCTGATCCAAGGTTGCGACCAGAAAGAGGTTTTTAATTGCCATGATACTGGTCTTTACTACAACCAGTACATAACTCAGTCCCTGGTGTTGCCCGGTAATTCCTGTCATGGCGTTAATACTCAGAAGGAGCGAATCACCCTGCTCTTGGATGGGCGATAAAGTTAAACTCCTTATGATCGGCAAGTCTGTCAGACCCAGGTGCCTCCGTGGTGTGGATCATGATAAGATACAATCTCCTATAAAGCCAAGAAAAGCTTGTGGAACGGAGACATCTCTCCTGGTGGATGAACCAATTTGAAACATTATGTTTCAAGCGGGTCTGAAGGTCCTGCTGTTTATTGACAACGCAAGTGTTCATAAACGGTACAAGGAAATCAATATTACAAGGGTGATTGTCTGGCTGTTCCGAGCTTGGCGCAACATCAAGCCAGCAACCATCATGAAGTGCTTCGTGACTGCGGGTTCTCTGAAGCTGGGGAAATAAATGAGCCACAGGAGGAATCCCTACAGGAGATGTAGGGGATGGAAATGGAAGCTCCGCTCTCGGTTCAGGAAGAACAGATAGAAATATTCCCCAAAGTTATAGAGCCAGAGGAGCTGTTTTGACAGGTGGTGATTAAATAAAATAACCAGGAGTATGAAGCTGCTATTCATACAAGTACACTTACCGAGATCTTTAAGCCAGATGAAGATGTGACAGATATCCCAAACAACAAGAGGTGTTGCAGGTACTTGAGACAATCGAGCTATACGCTGCCGGTCATGGAGAAGACGAAGTGCTGGGAGAAATTTCGATCTAGTGTGGTATAGCCAACTTGTTAGCGGAGGGCATACATGGAGGCATAGGCGCCAAGTTTGGGGTTTTGGGGGGGGCCCATATTGCTGATTGGGGGGCTGGAGGTCACTGGGAGCGACCTCCCGGACCTTTCGGTGGATTTAATCTTTGTATGAAAGTGGTCCTTTTGATCGACCAAGGGATGATAGAGGGTGAGAATCACGTTTGTTTACTCAATATATCCAGATTTTGTTTCTGAAGAAACAAATCTGGAAATATTTAGCAAACTTCCCAGTGGGCCCCCCATCTTTGATTATAAGTTCCAAAACTTGACGCCTATGCATGGAGGGGAGGCAAACCACCGTAGACGAGTTTTTCAAGAAAAATATTCCATGATTATCACAACGTTATGACTTCTAGTTGTAGGTAGAAGTATAATATGAAATTGTAATGTGTAGTACTGTTAAATATCAGCCTAAACTCTAGGTTTTGACTATCTGTGTTTTGTTGTGTAGGTGCTAACTTAATTATTTTCACCAAACATATTGGAGTTCTCTTAGAATCCCGCATATCGGGGCACTTCCTCGTATCTGGGCGCTGGGCGCTTGGACGGAGGAGCCCCAATACGCGGGGTTCCACTGTGTATACAATTGGATTAATCAAAAGTATGCAATTTCGGAAATAATGTAGGTGAAAATCAAATCGCAAACCTCAATATGTGAGATGAGGAAACCTAAGTTGATTAATAAGCATCTTGCTGATAATCCATCAGTACGCATTATACGCCAAATCTACGATGAACAAGGGATGTTTTCAAAGTAAATTAAGTATTATATTGTTAAATCTTATTGGAAATATAAGAGGCTAGCAAATAATTAATTTGTACTAGTATACAGTCTACACTATAAGTCGATTAACAATAAAAGAATAACGACTAGACCCAAAGTTGTTCAAAGCAAATTCCATGAGCGCGATTATATAAGTAGGTATACGTAAGATACGTATTACATTACACGTATTATACGTAATACGTTCCAAATAAAATAAGTATTAAACTACTAAGCAATATATTATGGACAAGCAAACATACAACAGACAACAATTGTGCTTTTAATATATAGATACATGCACTGCTAAATACATAAGTGACTTTCTGCACTTGCTATTTTTAATATCGTTAGAAAATATTTCCCTTACTTACATATTACTGTCTAAATTAAACAATAACCTTATGTATCTTCTACATCGGCTGTTTTCTCAGACATATTGCACATTCTGGAATGTCATCTAGTCAAAGATTCAACATAGATGATCCAGAGCGTCTGAGGTCGTCATTGTCTGTGTATCAAACTGAAATTCACTAGAACTTGTGTGTTATCTGCCAAGAGGACAATGCAAAGCAGTTAACATGTCCTTCGCACTCGAAAGAAAATTGACGTTGGGAGTGGATACACTTCACTGGCTGAAAATCTAATGAAATTCAGCGAACTGGTTCAACTTCCACATACACTGAAAATAGATAGACTGGATGAAGAGGTCGGCATTGAAGCCGCCATGGTTGTAGAAAAAATAGTATAATAAAAATTCAAATTCAAATTCAACAACACTATGCTGAAGAGAGCAGTAAAACGGGCAATAGAAACTGAAGGTCATTGCCAGGATGGAGACGAAGCAGGTGTATACAAGCAGATGTAGTCAGTTTCTGAGAATGGCGTTCAAGAAATATTTTTTTTCTTCTGAAACAAGTAGGATATCTTTTCCTTTCCTGTGGGGGCTCATTTCTGGAATCTGTGACAGGAGTCATTCGTTTTCTAAATGTACAAAAGTAGTAAACGAATAACAGTTTTAATTTAATATTCGCTTAAAATAATATTCGTTAAATCATTTCGAACGAATCGGTTTTGACGTTTCAGCCTTATTCAAAACTGTATTCAGGTTTTCTTAATTATGATCCATTTTTGATAAACCGAAACAAATATTTAATGGGCTCATTATCATGTTAATTTGGTTAACCCCTCAAAATTTTTTGACATTGCAATAATTATGGAAAATTATCAACCTGATTTATTGAAATTAGTTGTTTGCTTAGCTTAGATGATATGTTTTGTTTGTGTGTGATAATCAATTATAATAATGAACTTCAGACATTCTGAATCATAGCAAAGTTTTAGTAATTGTCTAGTAATTTGTAATAGTAATAGTAATAGTAATATATTACATATAAAAATAATGTAATTTTAATAGTACGTGTAATAGTAAAAGGAAAATATAAGTAATATTAATGGTAATATTACTAATATATTACATTTCAGAGTAATTGACACCAGCCTGATTGATTTTGTTAGAGTACCTCGCTTGCACCCCGTGCATATTTCCCGGCATGACGTTGGGACCGTAATAGGCTCGAGCTACAAGCCCATGCAGAGGAAGCCCAATCCTGAGAGGGATTCTGCGGTCAGGTTCTCCACTATTGTGACGCAGAGAAAATAGCCGCGGTTACGCCCTCACGAAAAATTGCTTAATAGTGGAGATCTGATAATTTTTTCCCAAATCAGTGGGTTCATCCTCCATCACAGAGTAGAATCTAGATTCGCGAACTTGAGAGCAGACGTCTCCATGAATCGCTCAGCTTGGATCTGCACAACTTATTTGTATGGACGGATACGTGTAGTCATAACGGCCTTGTTATATGATGAATTTTACAATGGGATCATATCTGGCAATGAAAATTTCGATGAAATTGCCTATATTCTCCCTATGGATGGATCCCTTCATCATGACCGCGCAAAGACACCGCCTGGCGTCCATAGACATTCACAATTCGGGAAGAGTCCCAAGAACAGTTTTCCGAGTGTTTTTTTCTTGTATCCTTGCATAACAAACTAGGTATGTCATTATTTTCCTGCAACTTTTGCTAATCAACTAATGCTATTTTGGCCATACGATTAGTTTGATTCAGAGTATGTTGACGATTTACTATGCCGATTACTATGTAGTGGGTCAGCATTGAAATCACCACCTTTATTGTTATAATTAGTGTTCTCAATAAGACAATTCCGTGACCAGAGATTTAATTTGATGGGGTTAAAATTGGCAATAAGGTGTAGAACAGGGGTGTGCAAGCTGCGGCCCGCGAAGTAATCCTAACAATCATAGATCTCACACTAAGGAACACATATGTGACCTTGTGACAATATTTCTCTTAGTCTAAACACTTAATCATTCTAATTATTCAAAATTTAAACAATGTTTTCTTCTAATCTAAATCTGAAGATTCGAAAACTATCCGAATCGCAGCCCGTGAACAGATCTGAGAAGCACAATGCGGCCCAGTGTTAAAAGAGGTTGCACACACCTGGTGTAGAATGACAGTCAAATTTGCACATGGGACTACGAATATTGATTACAAAATATTGGGAACATTTTTAATAAAATCTGTATGGTAAATAACTTAAAAAGTGTTATAATAAACCCCCATTTTATTTGAACAATGGATTCGCCATAAATATTGCGTCTGATGAGTTAATACTATCAGCGTTGTTGCAAGGGGGGCGGGGGGAGGGGGGCAGCATAGGTCTCGCCCCCCCCCCCCCCCCCCGACCAGATTTCGTGCCCTCAGCTGGCGTTTGTCTTGAAAATCAATTGAAACAGTGGAGGATAACAGCTTTATATTTTGCCCCAAATTTCAAGTTGCATAAAGCTTTCTCAGTAAATTTACATCTCACTTACGTTATTAATTTAAAAATTACGTGTGATTTTTGCGTATTAATTACAACATAAAATAAATGTCTTTTAAATGTTCTCTGGCTGCACCCCTCCCTCAGATTTTTAGAAAAATTGGAAAGTTCGACGCCTATGGTTAATACAATTTTCATATTGGCAAGTAACTGCCATAAATGGGGTGTGAACTCTTCGTTTATACACACTTCAGTTTGAGTTTAACAGTTAAAATCTGATTCTATTGTTTCAACTTGAGATAATTATATTGATTGTAATTATGAGGTCTAGTTAGCGTAATTGAGAAAAGTACTAACGGTCGGTTCAACTTCTACCAAAAGGAAAAGCAGCCTTTCCTCCTTTCTAGGATTAAAATAAATTTACAGTCGACTACGCAAAATAGAGCCACCTCGGGACCAGGTTGTTTTGACCCGATTAAGTGGAGAAACGGATTAACACAAAATATGTAAGCCAAATTGTAACGAGATGTTGGTCATGCCGTTTGGCATGGTAAACTCAGGCGCTACTTTTCAGAGAGTAATGGATCGGACGTTACAGGGTATCAAATTTGCGGAGTTACGTGGACGACGTCCTAATTTTTTCCGAGACGTTGAACGATCATATCGAACACCTACGAAGCGTTTTTAGGCGCCTCCATGACGGGGACATTCAACTACGGAAGGACAAGTGCCGCCTAACACACCTGGAATGTGAGTTTCTGGCCCATCACATCTCTAGCTCCGGCAGGAGACCGGTCATGTCGTATATCGACAAAGTGAAGTCATTCACAATACCAGAATCTGTTAGAGAACTCCAACGGTTCTTAGGAACCGTCAATTACTATCGCTGTTATATATCAAGGATGGCTGAGATTGCGCATCCATTATACGTATTGACAGAGAAGGGCACACGGTGGGATTGGACTCCTGAATGTGAAAGTTCTTTCATGACGCTACGGGACAAGTTGTTGGAGGAGCCTGTAATTTTGGCTTTCCCCGACTGGAAGAGTACCTTTTACGTCGAGGCAGATGCAAGCGCTACAAGAATTGGCTCTGTACTTTCGCAAAAGGACTCTTCAACTGGCAAGTTACGCCCGATTTGTTATCATTCTTCTTCCTTGAGCCCAACTCAGAAGAATTACAGTGCAGGGCAGTTGGAGGCGTGGGCCCTGATATCTGCGGGAGGAAGTGGTCGGTATATTTGAGAGCAGCAAACGATTTAGTGTTCCTCTCGGATCATTGTCCTCTTCAATGGCTGAGACGTCAGAAGGATCCACGTCACATGTATGCGAATGGATTTTGGAGTTGGAAGAACTATCTTATCGGATAGAATATCGTCCAGGAAACCAGAACAAAACGGCAGACTATCTCAGCTGGGTACCTCTGGAACATGAGGCAGAATTTGAAGGCCATGTGTACATACTTGGCACATCAAACAGAATTCGGAGACGGATCGTCACGAAGTAAGTGGCAGATCCGGTGATACAGAATGCTGTTCAACAATTGCAGAACGAAGGGACTATTATGACAGGTCAACTAAAAAGGGTTACGAATCATTTACGTATTGACGGACAGATATTGTATTTCGATCATAGGTTAGTAGTACCTATGAATCAAAGAAAGGAGATACTGAGGGAAGTACACGCACAAGGACATTTTGGAGCTGCAGGTACCCTGGAAGCCCTGAGACGGAACTACTTTTGGTCAAAAATGGCAAGAGATGCGAAACTGTTCTGTCAGGAATGCATAATATGTCAGCGAGTTAAGCCATCGTGTCGATCGAGGGAACCAATAGAACCAATGTCATCCGAAAGGATTGTCCTGGAGCTGCTATAGGGGTTGAAATTGGTACGCTCCCATGGGGCGATGGCGAATATAGATATTTTCTAGTGATGGTCGACCTCTTCACACGCCATGTTGAGTTAATGCCACTTCACGACCAAACAGCTGGTAGTGTAATCGCTGCCTTTGAACAAGGTTGGATTTATAAGGGCCATGGCGTTCCGGAAATCGTGGTTACTGACCAAGGTTCACAGCTCGATGGCTCCGAGTTCCGGAAGTTTTATACACCTCTAAATATTGATAAACGCCACACCACACCTTACCATCCGCAATGCGATGGTATGGCGGAAAGGAACGTCGGGTTCATCAAGCAAGTCTTACTTTGTCTGATGTTGGATCGACAATTAGCTAAAGGTTCTTGGCCTGCGTTACTTCAAGAGGCGAGCTTTCACTGTACTTCATGGCAAATGCGTCCAGTAGAGTTTCACCGTATAAATTGACATACGGCAGACAACCTCGGTCACCCATAGACTTGTGGTGTAGAAACCTTGGAAGTGGTACTCAGAATTCACATGGTGAATACCTTGATACGTTAAGGACGACACAGACAGAATTGCACGCCTTGGCAAAAGAAAACATTGAACAAACTTTAACAAAGGCTAGGGAGTCGTTGAATGCTGGAAGGTCAAGTTCAGTAGTTGGAAAGGGAGACAATGTGATGCTACGAAATTGGGCCAGACATGACTCTTTGGACCAGAGATACGAGGGACCGTACGAAGTCTTAGACAGAAAAGGACCTGACGTGAAGATCAAAATTCAGAGACAGCTCCGAAACAGAACTGGGGGCGCTCGAATTCAGCATCGCACAAAATGGATCCATCTGGATAGGTGCAAAGTGTATCATGGTTCTTCAAGTGCAGTGGATGTACCGGCTCTGGGACAGGTAGACAATGAACGAGGGGAGGAGATAGCCCCCAACGAGGAGATGGGTATACAATTTGCAGAGATCCAAAATGAACAATAAATTAGGGATGATTTGGATAGTGATGCTGTAGTGGTTACCCAGGACATAAACCTAAAAGTTACGGAGGATGAGGTCAGTTTGATGGAGAGAAGGTATCCCGAAAGAAATAGAAGACCTAGGCAGCACTATGGAGAGGTAGTCTCATGGGATCAAGTCCCCAAGAGAGGTGCAAGAAAGTCGAGTGGGAAGAAAATACTTGATAGGCAAGAGATTAGTTAAAAGGGGGTGATGTAAGAGATATTATAATAACATAGTTAGTAACATTGTTTGTTAGTGAACCATAGCAGTAGTTAGTTAGATCAATACACTTGAGATCTGTACAGCTGAGGTAACTTTTAGTTAGTATCAGAGATTACTGAATTAGATTTCTATACTATTACTCACTTGTATTATTGAACTATATATATTGTTAACGAGCATTCGATAGTACTTATAAAACTATAAACCTGTGAAAGGTTGATCAGGTTGTTGTCTCTTCAGTCAGTTCAGAGCGATTCAAGCTGGATCTAAATAATTTTCAAAGTTTCTCATCAAAGGAGAAATGGCCACTCGCGGCTTGGTATCTTCTTATCGAAAAGTGAAAAACATTTATCTTCTTGAACAAGGCATTTGCAACTCGAGACGTCGAATAGAACATTAAATTCGGAAATAATAGCCTGGATACGTTCAAGTTTTCGCGTGTTTTGGGACTTTTCCCGTGGTATTTAGTTCTCTCAATAACACCAGAATTGATGTATTGTTTTATTTTGATCTTAGATATTGTTTGTATAGAAAGTTTTATCTATAGGCATTAATACTTATGTAAGTTGTTTTGTCTCAAGTGGATTTTGAATTTAAATTTCTAAGCATTCTGTATTGAATGTACAGAACTAGTTTAGTGTGAGTAGGTTTTCTGTAATGGGTCTAGGGTATCAAACACAGGATGAAATACTTCTATGTGTGATTTCTGCCATATTAGAAGTCTAATAAATGACAGCAAATTGGCGACCCACTATCACCAATTAATATATTTAAAAGTATTCGAAAATTCGGACAATTTGAAGTCAATCATGTGAAAGTTACACCACAGCAAAACTATAAAACCGCAAGGGTCAAATAATTATATTTTTCGGGTATACAGTCAACTCCGCTTAATAGAGCCACCGTTAATCGGTTCGCAAGAGTTTATAGAATGTGACTTTGAAGAGTTTGAATCACATGAGCTAAGTACGTACATCAAATAATCACAAGCCGTGAAATACGAAATAAAAGGAGAGAGTACTCAATTAAAAACTGGTACTATGGTTGGTTTTAAGTCCCATGAGATTTGAGAACACCAATCATCCATGGATCAATATCCATATATGATTAATTACATTTCAATTTATGGTTATTTTTACGAAATTAATTTCTTTGTACCATAAATATTTTCGAAAAAAGCACCTTCGTTTAACAGTGTTGACATATGATCGTGATACTGCATTATTTTATCATTTGTCTTTAGCTAATTTGAGATCCTGTTTTACACTCATAATGATAATCTACTTTATACTTCATGATGACATTGAAGACTTAAAAAGTATTTATGTGTGCTTAAATCACATTAACACTACAAATATTGCCACGGTTGAAAGAGTTATGCAAGCTGACGGATATTTTACGTGAGACAATACGCGCGAGACCAATACTTTGTCAAAGTGCTGTGCTGTCCATCTTATCTGGTTGTCCTAGGTATCTTTTTTCGGTGCAATTATCAAGACCCACTCGAATTATCAGGGAAACAAAGGACGAATAAAATTTTGTAAGGGTTACCTGATAAAGCTCAGAACAACAAGCACATGATAATGATAAATTTACTGTACACAATTTCCAAACATTAGTTATAGATATGTCCTCTCTGGTATGGTATTCTGACTGCAATCTCCACATCATAATGCCAAAATTCCAAGATCATGCTCTTAACATTGAGATACGTTTATTAAAAAGCAAAATCTTGGTGTAATAGGATTTCAGGACAATTCTGAAATTGCTCTGTCACTATACAGATGATTACTGATACAAGTCAAATTGAGCTTCCTTTAAAATAAATTGAATCTTATTTTACCCCCGATTCACTTTAACGGAACTAGATACATTTGAACATCATGTTAAAGCAGCTTCCAACTACCTTTGTATCCCAATTTATAAACTAAATTCACAACTATCAGAGCTTCGACAAAAATTATCTTCATTTTTAGCAAGTCTCCACTTCCAAATTGATAATGTTCTTGTGCATAAAAACGGAAGAAAGTATAATGGTATTATACAAGTTCTGGCTCTCAAATCACATATTATGTCTCCTTCATGTTATAGATAATTTAAATCATGAGACTGTCACCCTGCAGCATCTTAAAACATTGCAACACTCTACCCCAAAATCGGTTTAGAAAGTGAATTACATCATTCCTAAGCAATTAACCGCGGACTTTTTTTCGGACGTTAATTTTGCATATGGATGAAATACATGTCAACTCCACTGTAGCCTATACAAGAGCAAGAATTGTAGGATATTATTCAGAGATTAATCAGCCTAAGAAGACTGTTTGTGCAATAATGGCTTCAAGTCTATACAGAAGTGGTCTCAAGTTGTTCGTCAATTGCCCTGCTCTTCAAATTCGGCTGATGATTTATTAAAAGTGGTCAGTACAGTGGCACACCTCCTGGAACTAGGAAATATTTTTACCATCTTATAGAATATCCAAACGTAGTCTATCTGATAGAGCATTGCCCAATATCTAGGGTTGCAGTTAATTTTCTCGAAACAATACTGCTTCTTGGAATAATAGTACTTCGACTCGTCTTAACGACAACTAATTTCAATTGGAATTTATTCATTGAAAAACCACAATTATTATTTGATTATAGTGTTAAATACAAACAGAGCACAGTGGGTTATTTTGACCATACACAGGAAGTAGCATTTAAAGTCAGATAGGCCTATTAAATGTATTATTTACATAAAGGTTATTCTAGCTGGGACTCGATAGACGTTCTAAAAAATGCGGACGGCTTCGCATGTTAAGTTATGACGTCATCTGATCTAAAATATCCATAGTTTTGAGCAATATTTTGTTCATATATGCTTTTAGAATAATTTAATCGTAAGAGAAGTGCCACTCTAGTTACTCTGAGTACAGGCACGATTTAATTAGTGTAAATGCAATTTATAAATCATAATATTTTTCTAAATACATAACTAATTTATAAAAGTAATATATTCTAAAAGTTTCTATTCAACATTTTATTTGGATTTTATAAACATTGCAAAATATTAAATGTATGATGTTCAAAGGAAGCAATCGAAGCGTGAAAAAATTAATTCGACGATACAGAGAACCTTAATCAATAAAAAATTCATTCCCTTAAAATATTATGGATATATTCACTCGACTAAAGACCTATAGTGACCCGATACCCAGTTGCAGCTCCAGGATTTTTAATCAGGCGGGGCTCTGGGGGGCAGGGAGATTTCAGGGGGGCACAATTCATAAATATTTTTAATGCTCCATTACAAGACTATAGTATAAAGTTTAAGAAATCCATCAAATTTATAGTAATAAAGGAGCTACAGCAGAAAATGGAATTGTCGATTAGTACAGCGGGGAAGGCATTTAGGAATACTTGAAAATTTAATAATTAGAATAAATAAAAATTATTTGCCATTTTTTAATGAATTAAATAACTCAGATATCTAATTAGTGTTCACGAAATGAAAACAAATTAATTCCAATTATTATGTACTATATGCTTTCATATTTCAAATATTCATTCTAATTCAAAGGTACAGGGACAACATAAATGTAATTTCTATAATACAACCTCGTACAGAGGTTGTAATATCTTTATGAGGATGATATTCTATTGTAGCTCCGGGGGGGCTCGAGCCCCCTCTTGCCCCCCAGTAGCGCCGCCACTGCCGATACCTTAAAGATATCGTCAAATTTTGCCCTGACCGTATTGCCCACGTTGAGAAACACTGAGTTAAAGCCTACACTATGCTGATAACAAATCCACAATAAAAATTGATTTCGAATAATATTTGTAAAACAATTAACTTGCAACAATTAAACCACAGAAGATTAAGCCCTGATCCAGCTTTATTTATTCAATAGATATACTAGTGCAGGGGTCGGCAACCCTAGGCACGCGTGCCATTCTTGGCACGCGAAGTATTTTCAATGGCACGCCAAGTAATTTACTAAACATTTTCTGCGGTGACCATATTATGTTTTCTCTAAAAATAAATTATATTTGGCACGCAAGGTCATAAATATGTTGAAATTAAAGGTAAACTGGCACACATCATTCAAAAGGTTGCCGGTCCCTGTACTAGTGTATAAGAGAATGCTGTAAAACTCTCAAATTTTTGAAAGGCTATGAATTATTAGTCCTGAAAGTGAGACCTAGACTATGACTCATGGTTATTTTGCATGTTCTTTTTATTCAAAATCTTACAACTATTCTTTTGATGTTTGAAACGTTATTTAGAGCTTTCTCTTATCTACTATTATGTACTAAACAATGCTAGAATACATAAAACATCTAATACTTGATGGGAATTTTTGTAGGCTTGGGAAGTGGCATGGCTTTGATTCAAAATTATGTCTAAATTAGTACATTTATATGGAGAAGAATGTACTTCCGGTGTTGATATTTCCAAAATTATACGGAATATTTGAATGAAACTTTCAGTGAATACTCTAATTATATAGAGCTTGCTAAATAAGCAATAAAACAATAAAAGTTGTACACTTTGGATTTTTGTATAGAGAGTATGGGTCGAGCACGACGCTGTTTGTATACTTTGAATATATATGGACCACGTCTCCGGATATGCAATTATTGACCTTTCTTAGATAATATAACTGGGCTAAAATTATTCTGCCCTTTGCAAATAGCAATTAGAATTTAGAACATTGTTTAAAGCAGTGGTCGGCAACTTGGTTTCTCGGTGGCCCACTTTACAAGAACAAAATGTTATGTGGCCCAGATTTAATTAAATGAGTAGTGTTTTTGTTTTACGGAACACAATATAAACAGGACAGAAGTTTCATGAGGTCCATACAAAATAGACTCGCGGCCCACTGGTTGCAGATCACTGGTTTAAAGGCATATTATTGGCTAGTGCAAATATAATAAAAATATTGTAATATCTCATGAGAACTCACGCAATATTCTTGAATGTAATTTGAAACCATAAAAACATCACAATTTATATTGTATGAATTCCTTTGTAAATTGAATAGTATTACGTTACATTCTTAGAATTCAATGTTAGAAATAGATTTTCCTAGGTTTAAGACTATGTCTACAACGATGGGAACGTTTTTAAATAAATTTGAGAACTATGGGAAAGTTTTCAAACCTAATTCCTGTGGTTAACCCACTGTGATACATTAGCCCCCGACATTAAATGCCGTTTCTCAGAGTTCGCTGTGTATGTCTTGGTAACGGCATAAATTTTCAACCCATCATTATTCCCAACAGACGAAACAGCTCTTCTTGAGTATGGCAACAAGGAACTGAACTATTTAGTTCTTTATTATGGAAGGGAAGCTCGAGCAGAATTTGATGGTGCAACATGTATATCTCCTCCTCTCATGGAAAGTAATGAGATCTTGTCCGAGTGGAGAGTTTTCAAAAGGGCCCACTCTAAGATAACAACGTTATAGGAAATCAAAGTACAAGTGGAGTTGGGTGACGGATATGCTGATCAATTGCTGAGATGTTCAAGTTGTTAAATATGAACTATCGTTTAGCTAAATGAAGCTCGTGAAGACAAGACTTAGAAGTATACGTAATGATAGTAACTTGGCCAGTTTGATGCGTTTTGCAATTGAGGGACCTGAAGTATTGCATATAGACTTTAATGAGATTCTTGATGTTTTCAAGGAGCAGAAGAACAGAATAAAGTTGTAGATCATTATTATTGTATTGTACTAAGTTTAGACCAGGATAGCTATTGAAACTGATACTACATCTTAATAATAACATCATACTATCTAAATTTATGGGGTAGGGTAAATCAAGGCTGGGGGAAATCACGGTGCGCCGCCCCTCTCCCCCCTGTATGAAACCCTGGATGAATTTTAAGAACAACTTGAGAATAATGGTGTACGCTTCACCTTTCTCAAGCTAATTTCAAAACTGGAAAGACGGTCGGCGATGTCTTCAAGGAAAACATTGAAAATTCAGTCCACAAACATTCACCAGTTTTCTGAATAATGTCTTACCTTGATATAAATCGTAATCATCTACACAGGACTGTGGTTTTGATTATGTGATCAGATCAATATTGCAAAATGATCCGATCGAACACCACTTGGGGATGTATCGCATGATGTCTGAGGTACAAATATCACATCCGTATTAACAAATACTGGAGAGTCAAACTATCCAGGTATGCTTAAGCGTGACCTTCGTTATAAAAGTCCTTACTACTGAGTAGATTTTGCTGGACCATGGATTACTAAAGGCCATTGATAATTAGATGACATATCTTTTTCTCAATTGCTCGTAATGACAGACCTGAGAAATGCATTATAATTATATAGGAAGTTAGTAACATGATATATACAATTGGAGTTGAACGGGGGGTTACTCGATTGGATAGGCACACAATTGAGAAACACATTCCTGATGCATTCCAGCGTTGCTAAGGAAAAATTGATCCAAATAGGGTCATGTGATGTATCAAATTGATGGAAATTTTACGCTGAGTACAAATATGGTGACTATAAGTCGATTTGATTTGAATTGAGAAAGTTAGTCAATGAATTGTCAGCGATTTACTATGAAAAGACGATAATGCCACCCGCATAAATTTTTCCCCAGACGGATTTTAGCGGATTTTGGATATATTATTCTATGAAAAATGCACTTCTAGTGATTCTAAAAAACGCTTTGTATAATTTTCTAGGTATGACCCATTTTTTGGATTTCAACGACCAGATTATACCTGATAATTGGTTAGTATGGCATCGGATAACCATAATACTAGGTTAATTCAACCCAACACGGTTGATAGGACTGTTTCTGGCGATTTATATCTGGAAGTAAATAATTTTATCTGTATCTTCCTGGTTCCATGGAAAAAGTATTCTTCTTTCGGTAATTTCAATTAATAATATTCGACAAATTGAATCTAGTATACTGCATGAAATCTCCTGAAAATCTGATTTAGTCATTACTCACATTCATACCATATTCCTCTTGCCAAAAACATATAAACAATGTTGTTGATGCTTTACCGCGTATCGATGGACCTACATACAATTCTTCAGATTTAGCTAAATTCTATTTATCCTCTGTCAATTATGTAATACATTTATTCCCAAAACAGGCGAAGATACAATATAAACACACAAATTATGTCCATTAAGACACATCTCATTAATTATTTATCTTTTAATATTTATCTTCAGGGTTTAGAATGTATTACTCTACCACATGTACCTACATTAGATAAGTTGTATTCTTCCTTCGGTCTTGAAAATTAATTTTGCACATAACTCACCCAAGCTACATCTTGCATTAGTTCCGAGGAAAATATGTAATCATTCATTCAAATGGATGAAATCCATGTTAAATCTGAAATTGATTATAAGGGGGGAGGGGGCGGATTTGCACCAAAATTGAACCCTGAGGATCCGACGAGAACTACATTTACAGACAACTTCAGACCAACAAGGTGACAGTCTTATTAAATGGAGATATTAAAATATATAAAATAAAACTTATGTATAAAGTTGACAGAGCGCGACAGATGAAGTTCTCATTGTTCGAAGTTGTGATAATGCAGTAATGTTTTCCCAAAAAATATCGAAGGTACAATGAAAATATAGGTCAGATACTGAGCTATTCTTTTATATCGGAAACATTCCTACAAATGTTACTAATTATACAGCCTTGAAATCTTTCAATAACATGCTCTGTTTACATTTAACACTATGATCTTATCAAAAAATAATTGTGGTTTTCAATCAATATATTCCAATTGAAATTAGTTGTCGTTAAGACTATTATTCCAAGAAGCAGTATTGTTTTGAGAAAATTAACTGCAAACTTAGCACAGTGGGCATTTTCAGGGGTGTAAGTGTAAATAGGATAACTATGCTAGATAGACTCCAATGAAGTATTATTGACATATAGGTTATCGGTTGCTGCAAACTGAATGGCATCACCAAAAATGATGTACGTAGTCTCCTAAACGTAGTTCTATACAATTCATGTTAATTCTGTCATAAATTATATTTTAGGTTTGTTAACAAAATTTCATTGTTCACCCATGATTTTGATTATATTTCTTGAACAAGTTATTATTTTTTCAAAAATCCTGAAATATATATGGTTCAAAGTTATTAAGTGACCCATGTCGCGACTTTTCGCGCATTTAGAAACTTTATCATAAGAATATTACATCACTTATGTTTTAGAGCTAGTAGAACCCAGTTTGGCAATATTGTTGACATCTCAGTATGAAAAGTATGTTTCTACTAATTTGCCGACAGTTCAGCCCCCTGCTAAATTTTAATTCATCAAATTTACATCGAATTGTCTGAGATTAGTCAGATCCTAATTCATCGAAATCCATAAACTCACTGGATTCGAGATAAGAAAGTCAACGCTTCTTTATTATTCTTAGTAAGGCCGTATAAAATAAATTACTTGTTTATCATCCCCGCCCGCCCCAATTTTTACTTTCCGTCCGGATCTATTTTATTATTTTCTTATGAACATAATCGTAGAAATATAAGCAATAAACTTGTGTAAAGTACCTACAATGCATAAATTTTAAATAAGTCCTATATTTTAGAGCATTAATTTAATTATTTGGGCATTGTCATGTTATTTTCTAATTTAATTAAATATTTAGATTTATTTTTTGGCATAGGGTGATGTTATTTGCATATTAATGGGCATAAAAAATAAAGATAAAATCCCGTCCGCCGTCCCAATTTTCTCGAAAAATATGGATGATAAACAATTAATTTATTTTATGTGGCCTAACATTTAATTATATAAAGTGACTTCGTCATTAGGAATAGAAAACATACTGTGCAGCCTTGTGCAGGCCTGGAAACAAGTTTGTTTCGAGGTAATTGTTAAGCCTGTCTAATAAATAACTAAATTTGCTGGCCACGACCGGCCACATTTACTTCTTAGATAAAATGTAATGTAAATATTCAAAAAATGGTGTCCGAATCGATATTATTCAAAAATATTTAGTGAAAAATTATAATTGTTGAGAAATGAATAAATATGATTAATAACGTTGTTGATATGCATGGTGTATATCCTGTAAATCCCTAATTATATTTGAAGGCATAAGAGAATATTCAACATTTGAAGTGTGTGTGGTTATAAGAAACCTCAAATAATCAAATTCCAGAGGAATATATTATAATCTTGAATTCATAACATCACGATAAATAATAATTCAACAGTTTTGAAACAAGCATTCCTATGTTTCAAACAATACTGAATTTAATGGTAACAAAGAATAGTAGATCTGTTTCCATGGAAATTCAACCTATTTCCAGAATATTTCACACTGTGATTAGGTATTAGACAATGCTCTATCCAGTGGCGGCGCTAGCATGGGGCTGCATGCGCCCAACTTGCCATTCTGGGATGGGGCCCCCATCTCGAGATTTTTCCTGGATGGGTATGTATGGTTTCCCATCCTGAGAATTTCTAGGATGGAGGAAACCTGCGTTACTTACAAAGTCAATACAAATTATTGTAAAACAAATATTATTCCAATAGTATTTATGGATTCATATAGTCATTGATGGATGTAGTCATGTTCGGTCCAGTATTTACTTGTCTGTTCTGGAGCCCCGAAGAGATAGCGCCTGGCCGTCGATCTGATAATGAAGGTGTCCACTGCTTTTTGCATGTTGATGGTATTGCACATGGCCTTGCGAATGTGCAGAGTCGCGCAGTGGTTCAGTTTCGCCTCGGTCATGGTAGTGCGAAGATACGTCTTAATCCGCTTGAATGCGGAGAAAGAACGTTCTGGACTGCACGTGGTCGCCGGAGCCACGAAGTAGATGCGAAGCATTGTGTGAGCATCCTTCGTCATTACAGCTAGCGCATTGTTGGAACCATAGACAACGGCGAGACTTTCGACTGACAGCTTGGCCATGTCCATGCAAGCGATGGCCGCCATTTTGTGCAATGTCGTGATCTGATAACCAAATATGTCTCTGGTGAGGCCATCCGAGAGGTCGTCCTTGCAACGCTCAAAATGGCACTCACCGCTGCGGTCGCCCCAGGTGTGCACAACGCCTCTTCAATTTCCTGCAATATAGTCAATTCTTCACCGGGGTACCGCACGAGAATGCTCTGCAGAGCTTTATTGTGGAACTCCTCGTATAGATTTTATATGCAGCAACTATCACACTGGCATCGACCTCCAATTCGACTGTCTGCCCACGGCGTCGCGTCACTGCATGGCCTCTCAGGACCGCGGGTTGCTCAATCGGTAACTCTATTGTCTTTGCTACACAAGCATCGAAAAAAGACACTGCGAACTCGTGAGAGTTTTTCATTGATCCGTCGTACGCGCTGCACATACATTTTATGACTCTGGATCTTCGTATGCACTGCATTGGTTACGAGGTAGAGGGAATCCAACAACCGAAGACTATAGTATATACGGAACTTGTTCATAGCCGCATGGACTGTAGTTTAATTAGTTTGATCAGCCAGCCAGTCGATGATCTCACCGTACTGCTCTAGGAACGAGATAGCTGGTCCGCGATTGTCCAACGAGTAGGACACAGAGGTCTGAGGCCAGCAAATATGTGTCCTTCCCTCTCCTCGTTGAAGTGGTCCATAAAGCTTTTGAAGGAGGCCCTACGACGCGGAGACCACAAAATATGATCGACAGTCTGCTCCAAAGATTATATAGCATCGATCAGCCATTCATGGGCTGAACTTGCGTCCTTGACTTTCAGGTTGAGGTTGTGACCACTACAGTAACTGAACGTGGCTAGGGAGTATTCAACCAGGATTTTGTCTTTACCCCGCCCCGTGCGCCACCGCATATTCGATGCGCCATCATACCCCTGAGCCCTACAGTTCTTCATAGACAACCCGTGAGAAGCCACAAGATTCTTGAGTGTAGTAGATTAGTCTCTGCCGAAGTATCCGTAAGAGTTTCGAAACACAGCCACTCCTCGTGTACTAGATCATCCGTCACATACCTTATGCATAGACTAAGCTGCTCCATGACACCCTTATCAGTATACTCATCCGCCATGATTCCAAAGAACCTGGACTGCTTAACTTCCTTCAGAGTTCGGTCTGTGATATCCTGCGCCAGAATGGATAAAATTTCATTCTCCGATCTCCAAGCTGCAGTAGTCGTTCCTGACCGTGGAGTTAATGTAGTCGTCAAGCTTGCTATCCCGAAAACGCATGAGGTCCACAAGTCGTGTGAAATTTCCGTCGTTGTGGCTGTGGCCGCGGAGAGGTAGACCTTGTTCTCCCAAGAAGCGTACACAATCGAAAATCAACTCGATAGACTTCCTCTTATTGTGCTGCGCATTCTGCTTCTGACTTGTGATGTATGCCTCAGTCATGGCTTTGGTCTGGAATGTCTGCCATGCCATCATACACCTCTTATGCGCATCTCCCTTTGCGTGCTTGTCAAGAGCTTGAACTCCAACTCTGTAGTAGCTCCAACCAGTTGTTACAAGCTTATTGCCAATGATTCTGCTTTTGTCAACGAAACCCGGGATCATATTGTTCTCTGTAGCCCACATGCATGGAACGCACCGAAAGTCACGAGTTTCGGAACGGGGCTCGAGCCAAGGACGTGTCAAAGCACAGACGCTGTGGTTAGTGGCGGAACGGTCGACAATCATACTCGACGATTCCACTAGCACTACATATGGGACAGCAACGTTTCCTTGAGCAGAGGACAGTGTCTGCTGCTGATGATCTACGTACCCAGGCGCCTGAGCAGAGCTTACAATATACGGCTTCTTGGGAAGAGTGTAGCGATTGAAGGTGTCACACCGGAGAGCTTGTTTTTCTGTGAATGAGGTGCGTCAGATATTGAACAATACTAATGGCATGAGAGTCCGATATATCATAAATGAATTTACAATGAAAATTAGCTCAAATCAAGTGAGTCCCCATCCCGACATTTTGGAAACTTGGGCGCCACTGGGCTGAGATTATAGTAAATATGTAAAATTTTCATTATACAGTCGACTCCGCTTAATAGAGCCACCTCGGGACCAGGTTGTTTTGACCCGATTAAGCGGAGAAACCGATTAACCGAAAATATTGTAAACCAAACTGTAATTCTGTTCTATAAATCCTGTGAAATTTTGACCCGATTAAGCGGAGAAACCGATTAACCGGTGGCTCTATTAAGCGGAGTTGACTGTATCTCTACTTTACTTTTACATTTTGAAATAGTGAAGACTGAAGAGTATTCTAAAAATAACTAAAGTAATGAAGAATAAAAATTTAAAGATCTGCCAAATATATCTGACTAAAAAGCTTGCGATAATCTCATCTGAAGAGGATAACTTTGAACAGGTAAGAAAACTTGGGGTAATCTGAGTTGAGTAATTTTATCTGCCTATTCGGGGCGCTTATTCGGAGAAAAAATAGTTATGCGAAACAATTTAATATAATAGCATATTTTCTATAGCAAGTTTGTGTTAGCTCCATTAAGAAAATAATCAGCTCTGGCTAGCCCCATTCGTTAAAGTACGGTAACGCCGTCACTGACTCTATCAGATAGACTACATTTGGACATTTTATAAGATGGTAAAAATATTTCCTAGTTCCAGGGTGTGTGCCACTGTGGAATGTAAATTTGTTTAAATTGTTTTCTCTTAGTGGAAAGCGGAAACTAAAGTACCCCACCCTTTTGATGAAATCTCTCTTCCTTACATTTGATTTTGTCAATATATTGAAAAGTATAAGCAATAATTCGTTAAATCAGAAAACTTCTGATAAAAATATACGTTTTCCAAATTTTGAGCATATGAGATTTGATAAATGCAGCTACCCCCTTAATGTCAATTCAGCTTCCATTCAAGATGTACGCCTTCTCTACAATTCCGAAAGAGACAGTTTAGCAAAACTAGCCCCCCCCCACTTGACTATAAAATATAGTTTTGAAGGTTTGTTGCGAACTTACACTATCTGCACTTGAAATCCAAAATTAAAGTCGTTGTCCGGAGTCTCGTATAATACATCTAGTTTCGTAAGTATCCTTCTTACTCTTTGGAAAATATTCAATGACAATACGCCGTTCAAAGGAACAGTTTAATTGATAGCCTCTCAAGACCGTTGATCATAAACTATGAAAGATAAAACAGGAATCCCTGAAACAGGAATGAGTTATTACTGGATATATTACACAATAACTAATTCAAATTTGCAATGATGATAATGTGAAGGTAGGCATTGATCGAAATCGCAAATCGAATTTACGTATTTTATCTGTGATTAAAGATACAAATACGGGCATCAAAAAATCAAAAGATATTCCAAAAGATGCCATGTTAAAGTATGAAAATGGTTTGAAACATATAACAAAGACACATTCGGTGTTTCTGGAAATTTTATTGAAGTATAGCATAGAAAAGAGTGGATGAAGCCAACCAAACTCAAATAAGAAAACTAGCATGCAAAACATAAACAAAATATGTTGAAAATGCAAGGGGGCAGCATTTCGAGCCGGAGGCGTGAGGACAAGGAGCAATGCTTCCCCGGGATTCACTTCGAAAGCCATGTTTAGTATAGTATAACCTACTAGTTTCAACCCTGCTAAATAGATTGAATTGTTATTTAATCAAGCATGCAGTGAGAAATCAAATGTTGTGTCATCAAATATGAGAGATGTAGTAGCTCATGTAATTAGAAAAAGGTAAATTTGGAATATGGATTGGATAAGATTGACAACGTGAAGTTTAACCCAATTAAGCGGATCAATTAACAAAAAATAGACAATACCAAACTGTAATGCGGAAACGTAATCCTCCAAACATTGACTACTGTATATTATTCTCTAATAAGAAATTAGAGAATGTAGTAAAATTTTACAGAAAATTCATCAAGGTGGAACATTATATTTTAATCAAATAGATAAAAGAATCATTTACCATCATTTGCATTGCTTCCTTTACTTTGTGAGGAACAGAGATATCTTTGATTTCATAACGTAGACAGCTTATACCCCATGCCGAAGATGCTTGGTTAATAGCTGCAACTATATGAAGATTTAGTAGTGCGCGCTCTTGAAAAATCTCATCCAATTTAATTTTTCCCAGTTCAGAACGCATTGTCGTTTGTCCAAGCTGTACAACAGCAAACTCTCCATCTTCAATACCATACGAAGCAAGAAAGGGGTCTACTACTCTATAGTAAAGGACTCCGTCAATGTTAAGAGTAACATTATCCTCAGTTATCGCAGTCTGAGATGGAATCTCGATGGCTGTTTCCTTAAGGGATTGAACATATCGTATCTCATCTATGATTGGGATTAGATAGTTGAGACCAGGGTCAAGCACCTGAATAAGAAAATATGATCAAATCCAGAGATAATAAACAAAATACTACGGCAAACTAATAATAGATGCGGAGTAAAAATTCAAATAAAATATAGTCCAAATGAATAATTTTTTATATTTAGTAGTTTTCAATTTTAAAAAGGGTGGGAAAACAGTTTGACCTGTTCGGGGTATGGATGCATCCTAACTTGATTAATACACGTGCAATATGTGTTATACTTAAACGCTATCCATCAGTACGCATGATACGCTAAATCTTTGATCAACTACGGATGTTTTCCAAATAGATTCAGTAGTATATATTTAAAACTTATTACAAATACAAGATGCTTGCAAATATTCAAATTTGTACTATACAGACTATACTATGAGTCGATTAATAATAAAAGAATAACTATTAAACCGAAAGTTTACAAAGCAAATCCCATGAGCGCGATATTATAAGGAGGTATAGGTACAATACGTATTACAATATACGTTTAACGGGGATACGGACATTTCGGTACAGATTTCTATTTTGGTATGTAATTAACGAGGAATAATCCAGTTTTATTAATGAAATATCGAGTAATAATATGAAGAATTATATAAAATGGTAAATATAACTATGTGTCGCTCACTCGATGATGTGATGTGTGGTATCCTGAGTTTCCGGTGCTTTCCGTTTAATCCCTGTTTTAGTTTCGAGACAACTCACTGCGATCATATCCGGTCCATGGCAGAGTTGCACGCGGGCCGAAATTTCTAACCGCGGCACGGCCCTCGGCCCGAAATAATAAGTAAACCCGACCCGCGGCCCGCGACTGAATTATTCGGCCCGAAAAAATCCCGCATGGATATTTTTGGCCCGCAAGAGGCCCGCAGCTTGTTTGTTGCAGCTTGCAGCTTGTATAAAAATATCAATAGGTTTGTTATTAATTTCAGGTGAAGAGGATAATTAGGGAATCCTTGAGTGAAACCGAGTTTGTGAAAACTGATGAATAAGGGAAAGATTAGTTCCTTACTTCTATGTATTCCCAATTGGTAACTCGTGACAATTCAAAAATATAGTTGAGCCTCCGGTTCAACTATAACCTGATATGTTGCCATTGGTTAAATTTGCTTATACGTACAAAGCTACAGAATATTTACTATTTATGCATTTCTCCTAGAACTATCTAACATTTTACAATAACTTGTTGTTGTTAGAAGACCGGGAATCTGAAACATAATTCCAGTGTACTGAAGGTGTATATAACATGCAAATATCAATTTACACTTCCGGTAAGTCGGCTTTACAATAACAACTCATTTACTTAAAGCAGCAGTCTTCAAATTTGTACAGAGGATATTCTTTCCTTTGTGCATAATCTGAAGACAAAAAAATTCACGAAAACTTATATCGAATTGTCCGTGTACCGAATTTCCTGTAACGAATTTGTATGTACCGAACAGTCCGTACCGAATTGTATGTACAGAACAGTCGGTGCCAGATTGTCTGTACCGAACTGTCCGCATCCCGGTTATACGTAATATGTACCCAATAACGTAATAAACACCTAAAGATACATCAACAACGCAAGGATCATAGAAATAAGGAGCTGTTGTCATTAAAAGGCAATAATTAATATGTCAACATTCAATAAAGTGTAAAACACTATTTTAATCCTCAGTTTTTTTCTTGGCTAAGCACTGCAGAACAGTGGCGGCGCCAGGATTTTTAATCAGGGGTGGGCTCTGGGATAGCAGAGAGATTTCAGGGGGGCACAATTCATAAATATTTTTAATGCTCCATTACAAGACTATAGTATAAAGTTTAAGAAATCCATCAAATTTATAGTAATAAAGGAGCTACAGCAGGAAATGGAATTGTCGATTAGTACAGCGGGGAAGGCATTTAGGAATACTTGAAAATTTAATAATTAGAATAAATAAAAATTATTTGCCATTTTTTAATGAATTAAATAACTCAGATATCTAATTAGTGTTCACGAAATGAAAACAAATTAATTCCAATTATTATGTACTATATGCTTTCATATTTCAAATATTCATTCTAATTCAAAGGTACAGGGATAACATAAATGTAATTTCTATAATCAACCTCGTACAGAGGTTGTAATATCCTTATGAGGATGATATTCTATTGCAGCTCCGGGGAGGGGCTCAGATGGGGGGGGGCTCAGAGGGGGGAGCTCAGAGGGGGGGGGCTCACCCGAAAAGAGGGGGGATTCGTGCCCCCTTGCCCTCCCGTAGCGCCGCCACTGCTGCAGAAGGACAATGTTTATCGTTTGTACATGTTTTTGAGTCTTTTCCAAAAGTATTTTAAGAGATATGAACGATTTGGTTGAGCGGACGATTAATTTCAGCATTTCGAATGATTCTCAGTGCTTTATTCCCATGCATTGGTAATATACATGGAAACATATACACAATCCATGTAATCTCTGACGAAAATAATCCACAATGGATCAAAAAATAGTTTGGAAATAATTTTTTATCAGTTATGGGCTATCATCCTTTTTCGGAAACTTTTCTTGTCTACTTAGTTATTATACAGACGTGCACCTAGAATTAAAACTTATTAGTGAAAAATACAAGCAATACACGACTTCAATAATACGTACATTTTGTGACCCTAACACGCACAGTTAAAAAAATTACCATATATGGGCATAGGAATGTGTCCACTTTTGAATACTTGGCAAATTTACATCGACTAAACAATAAACTGTTGAGCTTAGCTCCAATCGTCTTGTCACATATATCTATGAATTGGAATTATTTGGAATATAAAATGAGACACTTCATTAGATGATCCACCCAAATTAAAAATAGAAGCAAGAGCTTAGCTCAAACTACCTAACAACATCAGTAATTCATTTCAATGTGCAAGGAAACTTGATGATGTTGATACCATATAACATACAATATTTATAAAATGTTCCTTCTCAGAATATTAGGGGGAGAGATTTTTGTCACATTAAAAGCTTAGTTTTTATGGATTGATGAGTAATCGTAAAACTCAACGGGATTGGCTTCAACAAATGTATATTTTTTAAAAACAGGAATTAGAATATGAAATATTAGATTTGGCTCTCAATAAATCACAAAAATGAGCTAAATCCAAATAAAATCATCAAACCCCAACTAATTTGGAATTTATCCGAAAACTCTGACAAAAAATTGTAACTTTAATGGTTTTAACCGTTGCCGTTATTCAAAAGTAATTCAATGTCCTAATAAATTATTTTACAGTAGTTGGCAAGACCTCCTACTAAGTGAGCGAAGCATAATATTAGTATGTGTTGTAGACCATTAGAAACCATTTTAGGAAATCAATTGTATTTATACAGTAGTTACAATTATAAAGTAGTTACAATTATCAATTTGAATTTTCAAATGTGCAGATATACTTAGAAATACATAGCAAATCCTTCCCAGAAATCTATTTCAGCAAACGATAAAGCTGTAAAAGTTTTTATCTAAAAATATAATTATCGTGATATGACAACGTTAATAATACAATAACAATAACATGAGGAGATTCTATAGAATTTATACTATGAAACTTAAGTTTTTTAGATAAGGATTAACAAAATACTAGTGAGTACAAATCTAAAAGATATGGCTTAAATATTTAGTGCTATACAATGTACAGTAGATGTTGGAAATAAGCACACCGGTTATAGGAACATATCGGATATAGGAACACTATGTTGGAAAACGGTTGCCATATACCCTAGTATATCAGTATGTGGCTAATATTCAGTTAGCAGTATGTGCTATATTCAGCCAGTATGTGGCTAATATTCAGTCAGTATGTGGCTAATAATCAGTTAACAATAAGTATGTGGCTAATATTCAGTTAGCAATAACTCGAAAGTCATCTTACTTTAAACCACACTAATATCACCACAATCTGATTAACAAATTCAAATAATAAAACGCATTTGTTCAGTACGATATTTTGAACTAGTTAAAGTTAAGAATTAGAGCGTATCACTTCTTAGAAGGGCATATAAACATATAACTAACTTTAGAAAAATTATTTTAGTGCACCTCTAAATGTATAGGTATATTACAAAAACAGAATTATTTATACAACCTCCAGGTGGCAAAATTTGAGAAATTGGAATAGGAAACTCCGGTTAGTGTTTTAACAAATTTCGAAGGTCCTGGTGTTCCTTGTCAACATGTATACATATTATGATGTATAACTATTGGAAGCTAGTTTATTACTGCAAATACAGTTTCAGTTCCCTATAATAGCATAACAAAACCTGAAAAACAAACTGGTAAACTAAATAAAAACAACAATCAAATAACTGACTTAGAAAAAGAAGAAATTAAACTCAAAAAATTCAACGACACCCATTGAAATCCATGGGAACTCCATTACACCGGGGGGAACGCGTATACACCAGCGTGAACGCGTTAAAATCGAGGACACGCATATATTACAACAAGAACACGAAACCTAGATTTCAATAGGGGTGAAACGAATATACCAAATATTTGAATATTCTTTCGAAATTTTAGAACAAATATTCGTTTGGAAACGGATATTCTTTTGGACGAATATTAGATTGAAACGGATATTCGTTCACTCTTGGACAACAACATGACTTTTGTTTAGCTTGGAAACATTGTAGATATAATTTCCTACCTAAACTAGCTGATTATTAGCTAACTTGTGTCTAAACACTTTGTAACTAGTATTATTGAACCATTCTGACCAGCGGCGGCGGGAGGTTGGGGCTAGGTGGGGCCTGTTCCCCACCTGAATTTGAGCATGCCCCACCTCTTTCCCACCTGTAGTGGGGCATAGGCTTAAATTAATGTTAGTTGCCTCACCTGAGGTAGGCTGTGCCACATCAGTGATACCGCGCTAGCGCCGCCACTGATTGTGCATTAACAAAAACCATTTTTCGATGTATTTTGTGTCTTGAAAATGATTTAATGCTTAGTCATCGAAACGAACGAATATTCGAATATTCGTCCGTTTAGAAAAAGGTTCGTTCGATATAATTCGAATATTCGTTTCAGCACTAGAATTTAACAGGACGTGAATACTTGTGGTAGTGTTTTTGTCACTCAGCTATATCACAGAAACACTATAGTATCAAATGTTTGCCCCAAGCTCGAGACCCAGTAGTAGGGGAATTTGTTGTCTTAATTACAAACAAATAGGTAAAGCAGACAAAAATTGGAATAGCTTATTTAAATTAAATTATCTGAATCTATAAATATTCTCAAGACAGAACGTTCCATATCGCACAAATAATAAATAGTAGGCAGTGTATAAAACAACAATCAAATGATCAAGCATGAGCAAAATATATTCAGGGGCTAATTTAGCATAGGCTAGAGTCCAAACAGAGGTGAGGAAAAGGCGAAGAATGTGACGTTTGCTTTCTACACCCAAAACACTAAAGTACCGAAAGTGAACTTAACGACATTTAGGGTAGTGGGATATAGAATATAAATACAAAATGTTTTTACTAACTTACAATCCTGGGGAGATAGGCGGCGCTTGAATTTTCCGTAGGCTATTATCACCAGATATGAGATTACCTTTCTTAAAACAGTTAGAGGTTAATAATATTAGATTTTGGGGAATCTTAGCCTCACCTCTTCTCCCGGGAATATGTTGCAACCTCGAAGCATATATAATTTGTAAAATTAGTCGGAGAAAAAGGTCTCAATTGATAATAAATAATATAAAGGGAAAGGAAAACTTTAAGAATTAACGGTAATAAAATGTAAATTAATAATAAATGAAAAAGAATACATGATAGAGCACTGCGCGGGTTAATAAATGCGGGTTGTGGGACCCGCAACCCGCGGGTTCTTGCGGGTCAAAGGATCAGAATGTTTGCGGGGCGGGTCGGGTGCGGGTCACGGAATCGTCTTGCGGGTCGGATGCGGATCAGAGATTCTTACTGTGGGTTGGTGTGGGTTGATGCGGGTCAGCGCGGGTTTGCGGAAGAGTTCTCGCTAAGGATTATTTGGGGGCGCAGTGTCCACTAATTGTAACAATGTACCACTCTATAGTTCCTAAACAAAATCAATGATCAATATAATCTTAAGATGGCAGAAGTCTTGCGATGGAATGAATTTTACGGTGAATTATTTCGTAATCCAGAATAATAAACTCGTAATTCTTCAAATTTTCGCCCAAACATATTGCCATCTTCTTTATTCCTTAAGGATGTAAATACTTTTGTGCCCTAATTGTGCGCCGAGTTTTTACACCAGTGGTTCCCAACCTGGGGTGCATGAAGCCCTTGGGGGTGCACGGTACACGTCTCGGGGGTGCACGGGAGAAGGAGTGGTGTGAATATTGAGCATTTTAAAATAAAGTTTTAAAAATATAGTTATAATCTACAAGTTAAATGCTGATTACTCGAGTATATTGATTTATCACTATTGTGTTCTGTAAGTTATCCGACGCTTTTTCAAAGAGGGCTTGGTCCGTACTGGTCCATTTACCACAACCTACCTTTGGGCATATTGGTGCACCTCATAATTTTATCCTCCCTAAATCAGCAAAATATTGTTGTCATAAATTGTTAGTAATACTCAATGATATTTTAAAATCCTCTTCACCTCAGAAAATTTTCTCGCTCGGTCGTCTATAAACTCATGTATACTTAGATTAACCTTGTGATAGTATTACATACTGACGCTTTTCATCCTAATGAGACCATATGATGTTCACCCCCCATCCTGTTTTTATAATCGATGCCCTTGTCAATAGAATCCTTCAGACTTAGGTATGTCCTGGGGGTGCACCTCCAGATTTTCGGGTGTCAGGGGTTCGTTCACGAGTTAAAAAAGATTGGGAACCACTGGTTTACACCATATTATATAATCCTAGTGATAATACTGCCCATGGAGTGTTGGTACGGGTTAATGTGAGTTAGTTGCGGGTTGGTGCGGGTTCATTTGTTTATATTGTCGGATTTGCGGGGCGGGGCGGGTCAATCACTAATAGATGCGGGGCGGGTGCGTGTCCCGCATATGACCCGCGCAGAGCTCTAATACATTAAGAAAATTGTTACATTTCCTAATTGTACAAATACAGTAGAACCCCGCGTATCGGGGCATGCGCGTATCTGGGCAACCCTCGTATAGGGGAAGTCGGTTGGGAATTTGGTTTTTTCCCATTAAAAATAACCCCGCGTATCGGGGCGCCATTCACTTATCGGGGCACTCCACCGAAGATTATTTCTCTTGAGTAACATGCTTTTACTTTTGAGCAGCTTAGTATTCTTTGTAATCGCCGCTAAGCGTCACCCACTCACGCTAGAGACTCGTGCTGAGGTAATTGGGGAGTTTTTCAAAAAAAGAAATTCCGAAAATATCATAGATCTGTGACTCCTAGTGTAGGTAAATTATAATGTGAAATTGTAATGTGTAGTACTGCTTAAATATCAGCATTAACTCTAGGTTTTGACTATATGTGTATGATTTGTTTGTGTTGGTGCTAACTTAATTGTTTTAACCAAACATATTGGAGTTCTCTTAGAACCCCGAATATCGGGGCACTCCCTCGTATCGGGGCGCTGAGCGCTTGTACGGAGGTGCCCCGATACGCGGGGATCAACTGTAGTACTATAATTCTTGTCACTAAGTAACTTGTTAATTTGCTGCTAAAGTATGTGGAAGATTTTAGGTTATGTTCCCATTTATCTGCACCAAGAAAAATTGGACTTATATCTGCAAACCCCGACGGCTGACAGGCATAGGCATCGACCATGCCGGGGAGGACGGGGCGTGCCCCTGGCATGAAAAGATCATTCCGGGCGGCCACTATTCCGCCTCGGCATAAATCTGCCGAAATTCGGTAATTTTTGGTGGTGTTTCGTGATAATTTGGTGTATCTAACGTTGATTGTTATTCTTAACTCTTTTGAGTAAATTGCCTGCATGTTTGGACCTGTCACTGGAAAATTGGTCCCGAATACATATATGTAATAATTATGGACCAGTCACAGAGAGGCGTAAAACTCTCACAAGGGACAGAAGCTATTTCCCCAACGTGTCTGTTATTCGGAGACTCCACTGTATACTTGAAAGAAACTTCGAAAATATCTATACAAGTGGACTACGAAATAATAAGGACGGAGTGCTGGAATGAAAAAAAAGGACCATAGATATGTTAGAAGTGCATTGGTTATTGGTCCAATTTAGTGACGAAATTATCAACTATGTTATTTTTATTGTTCATTTAATCATGGGTTTATAATAATTTGTCACTAAATATAATAACCAACCAAATTGTTATAAGAACATTTGGCTAACCTTTTGTTTATTGATTAACCTTTGTTGTCTATTGTCGAAAGGTTAACTTTTTGTTGATTGGTTATAATATTTTGTTGTTTATTGGTCTATTGGTTAATCATTTTAAAAAAACATTTTGTCTTTTAGTTTATTTAGTTTATTGTGCACTACGTAAAGATGCCTAATCAGTGTTCTGCACCTGGGTATAGGAGTAATTATCGAGATGAACCATATACACCAGTGTTCAAACTTCCAAATACTCCCCCTGAACTTCGTGAGCATTGGTTATAATCTCTTCATCGAGTGAACATAGAAAATCTAAAGCATATTTACGTATGTCCATCATTTTATGCTTAAAGATATTATCACCGTGGACAGAATAATGCAAGCAGACGGAAACTTCACCGAGAAATTACTCGAAAGGCCCAAGCGTCGTGCTATAGCCGTTCCTATGCTCTTACCTGGATGTCCGGCCTATCTTTCAGCTGAACAAGTTGGGAGACCTACTCGATTTACACGCGAGTGGAAAGAAATAGAACAATTTGGTGAGCAGGGGGGGGCAGGGGGGGGCAGGGGGGGCTCAAGCCCCCCCTTGAATTTTATGTGCCCCCCTCTGAGGAGGGGCACAAATGTATGATATTGAGAATGTATAGGCTGAAATATATATTTCCAACACTGGCGGAGATTTAATTAAATTTGTGCCCTTCCTAATATTTTACAGCCCCCCTGTGCCCCCCCAGAGCTGGAATCCTGGCGCCGCCACTGATCCGATTATGTCAGAAAAATGCTCTATTTCCACCGATTTGCCCACTGTGGTACGTGTCCATGTCGATATCCTTAAATCCAAAAAAAGTCCCTATATCCCCTGATACGAGGACAAAAGTCGAGGATTTAAGGTCACATTTTGGATATAAGGACAAAAACCATGATATAAAGACAAAATTTGGGTGTCTACACATCTCCGAAAGTTCTCAATAGAACTGAATAAGATTTATATGTTATCCAGGAGTTACCCAACCATCCTGAATGTTTAATAAGAGATATCTACATTTCTCGCGGATTTAACGTGAAATATATGTTTTGTACACCTTCCCATAATTTCAATGGGAATTACCAAAGATTCACAGGGGTTTGGGATATGAGGAATCCAAATATGACATTTTTCAGCAAACAGAAATGATAGAATGCATATTTGTCAATTTACCAGATGCATATTTTCACACTTTTCGATTGTACTGATATTGACCAATCAGAAAGGATAGTTTTCGCAATATTCATGACTCCAGTTTTAGCGGTCAAATTAAATGAGTCAATTGTCTAAACAATGATTAAAACAATAATCTAATTTCTGCATATATTGAGTTGTAATGATCTCCAAATAACCCTTACGGTACACAGAATATAAAACAATTGATTAGCTGATGCAATTTATAGCAACGAATCTGAGGAGCAGAGAGAATTGTGCCTCGAAATAAAAAGGATAGCTACTGTAGCATATCGTGGCAACAAATCTGAGGAGCAAAGAAAACTGAGCATCGTATCAAAATGGAGAAATACTGAAGCCTGTAGATCTAAGAAGTGGGATGACCTCACTCGCATTGCCTTCAATTATCAGGTCAGTAATGGGAACCAAGGCTGGATTCGGTTAACCGGCTAACCGATTAACAGCTGCTGATATCGGTTAACGGTTAGAGATTTTATTAACCAGTTAGCCGGTCTGTTGAATATCAGCAGAGTTATTGGGAAATTAATGTATAAAGTATTAATTTCTTTAAAAATTTTCTGAATATGTAGTCATAAATCCATTACTCATCACCACTTAATAAATTTTCTTGGATAACGTTGATTTAAATTTACCTAAAGCACGAAATTTATCAATTAATATACTTAAGCGGTTATACTTTATACAGCTGAGTCTTATTCTGTAGTATAATAAATTATTATAAAGGATTTAATGTATTGAGTAGGATGGGCGGTTAACCGGTTAATCTTGGCGAGAAATCGAATTGTAACCGTAGCCTCAGATCGGTTAACCAACCCCACCCTTGTGGGAACTATGACCATCCATTATCGCAACAAATTCAATGATAAAGGATCGCACCACTTGCGTGGCAAACAATTCGATAATGAGACTCTAGACATCAGCTGTTCTGAAGGTAAAGTGATCTTAGAATCATTTCCTATACCATTACCACTCAAAGGTGGGCACAGTTAATCAAAAAGTTAATTTCGTTAATCGTTAATCCGTTAACAAAAAAGTTAACTTCGTTAACAGTTAATCCGTTAATACGTTAAAAATGTAACGGAAGTTAACGTTAATCCGTTACAGATAATTTATATTATACAAACAACAACAAAATCAGTTTTTTGGCTATAAGACATCTCAAAAAGTGCTCTAACTATAAAATGTTCCTTTTTTGGGTCATTCAAGCTAAGATATATTCTAGCACAACCATTATATCGTATAATCAGCGAATAATAAGGGGAATAAGTTGTTTAAGGGATCTTAGAAGGATCTTAGAAGGGACTCGGGAGGTTGAGAAAATTCCATGAAACGCATGTTTCTCTTCATAAAAAATAACATGTCAAAGTTTTCATCAGACAGGGATGTTGACTAATATAGATATAAGATTCAAATTCAAATAAGTGTCACTATTGAATCACTAAACGGTCAAAAGGATTTAAACAATAATAATTTGTATTCATACATTCAAGCTTCTAGCACGATAATAACATTAGTAGATGCTTCAACATTGATGTTTACATAAAACGATAAGTTGAGCAAAACAATATTAATTTACATTTTATGGAGGTGTTAAACTCATTAACTATAAAATAAGTAATGAAATATACAACTTATGATTTTAGATTTGAATACCACATGGTCGAATTACTATAGGTGCTTATTTTCTAACCATTGCGATTATTTTCCACTGAAATACAGTCACATTCTCATTTGTTCCACTTGTACTACAAGTGGCACGTGGCAGGGACACGTATTCATGGATATTGGAAAAAAATGACTTAAAATCGCAAGTTTATGAAGTTCATAACTAGTATAGCAAGATATTTAAAGTCTTCAAAAGTAGGTTAAACAGCCGTTAATACGCTACAAGCACAGTGGTTTAGAACCAAAGAATAGGAAAAAATAGAATTCGTTTCTAAGCGATTCAATTGATTACTTATTGTTTGAATAAAGCTAATTTCAAATTTCTAAGCAATTGAGTGCCTAGAAGCAATACAATTGCACTCCAAATATGTATGATCATTTTAGCTGAAATTGTAGTTCTAGATAATTCTAAATTTAGCTTCACTTCAAATACAAGCGAGAACATTTTATAACTATCCATTACGACAAATTAAGTTTAGTAAACTATGAATTTAGACATAGTTAAGGATATCTTGTATCAATATCTAATTGAAGTTTTGTGAAGTTTACTTTTACGGGCACTTTTGAGTTTTTATCAATTAAAATTTGATGCTAATGTAACAACAGATATAGAATTTGATTTCTCAAACGAAATATTGAAAATAGATTAATGAAAACAGGTTATTCGGTTTCAGCATACTTGAAATGTATAAACAACTGACACGCCCCGAAACAGTGCGCAACTTTAAATATTTTAGCGAATTCCATTGTCACTTTGTGCTGCTATGAAAATGCTAAAACTAATTATACGCTACTATTCAGTAGTATATCTTATTTGGTTACCCAAATGTATGTAAATATTATATATTAAGAACAACTGAGCACAGAAGTACAATTTCATCAATGAGAGCAGCGAACTATGAACTCATATTGGGATTTTGATATTGAAGGAAGTTAGTTTTGCACAATTCGGAGGTTATTTAGTGTGATGCACAAGTGACAGCTATGCTGGAAAAAGTCATCTAGGGTTTATATGAGTTCTAATACACATTATAATTACATTCAATAATCATCTACCCCCTTACATGAGAGTACAAATCCTTATATCCTTTGGGGGCCGGACTTTTACGAAATATTCCCCATGTTCAAGATATTTTAACAATAACTGTGGGTGAGTATTAAAAGATTGTTAACAAACCAAAAACTTTGAGTTTCATTGATTTACAACAAATCGCCCAGAACTAAACTTACAAGAGTGAATACATCATTTTTGATGATGCCATTCAATTCGCAGCTATCAATAACCCATATGCATTTAATACATTTCATATGTCTATCTGCAACCAGGATACCTATTCTTTACTAACTCCCATTTTAAACCACTGTGACAAGAAGCATAGTGTGTGTGGGAGAAAATACCTGTTGTTCAAAAACATTTGTTCGGTTATTGTAAAAGAAACTATCAGGATCATAACTGCGTTAACGGACTATTAACGGACTTGTAAATGTAACGGAAGTTAATTAAGTCCGTTAACGATTTCAAAGTTAACTTAAAAGTTAATTGTTAACGAAAAATATAACTTCCGTTAATTAACGATTAATGGATTAATGGATTAGTGCCCAGCTTTGTTACCACTGCTCCAAGAGCTTTCTCAGTCCAATGAGCAAGCAGTTGATAACAAAAATTGCAGGGTACTGTTGTATGACTGTTTACTTACCATGACAGTTTACTTACCTATATTACTATAACCATTATTAACCATGGATACTTTCTATCCATGACGGTTTACTTACCGTCTTTGCAATGGTTTCACACTTTATACTTTATATTACACATCTACACTTATAAGGATTCACATCTCAAATTCTAATTTACTTTTCATAATTTGAACATAGCATTTAATAAATTCCATAATAGCTTTGATATTTTGGGCAATAATGACATTTTCCAATTAGAATTTGAGATATGAATCCTTATAAGTGTAGATGTGTAATAGAAAGTATAAAGTGTGAAGCCATTGCAAAGACGGTAAGTAAACCGTAATGGATAGAGAGTATCCATGGTTAATTATTGTTATATTAATAGAGGTAAGTAAACTGTCATGGTATGTAAACCGTCATACAACAGTACAACGGTTGCTTCGCTATTACGAGCTCCGACCACCAGGATGCCTCCGTACAAGCTGGAACCCAAGTTTCAGGATTCAGGACCAGGTAATTAATGATAATAATACGATCACGATAAGTTATATTGTACAGGAGTTTCACCGTTTTGGCAGCCTTCTTCCAACTGACGAAGTTCAACCAAAGTTCCTGCAGGTCTGCTTCTAGGACACCTTTGCTGAGCTGGCTACAATTAGGAGATGACGAGGCATAAACCAAGGATCATCAGAACCTGACGATTGATTCCACCACAACAGCCACTATGTTTGCGAGCTCAAGACGGCCAGGGTCATTATCTACATCGATGAGCGGAAGTTCGTGATCCAAGAGGATAAACGCCCCCAGGGTGATTAGGAACAAGCTACAATTTGCAGAAGACTGCAGAAGTAGCAATCCTCAGGACTAATTAACTAAGAGAGAACAGAGACATCGTCTTTTGCCTCAAGGACGACCACCTCAAACGTATCTCCGAGATGCACCCATGATACGATCCGCTGCAATATTCGGAGTAGTCACATATGGCACTGATGGCTATCATATCTACATGGAAGGGAGAAACGGGGGTAACGTTGCACAACAGAAGTATTACTGGTTCCATATGATGTTCAAGGACGGCTACTAAATGCTATAGGGTGCGCGGTCTTCCAACACTACTTGGTCGATGCTTACTGGAAACGAGCAGGTGGTCACCAACCAGCTGGGTGGTGCCATACAATTCCTTCCTGCTGCCGAGTTCAAATGTCACATCAACGTGGAGATCTGCTCCAGCAACAATAGCATCAAGCACGTTTAGAAATACTTTACGAAGGGAACGGATCAGGCGATGTTCGAATGGCATCGCACAGAGCAGGAGGACAACAAAGAGCGGGCAGTGGACGAGATGACCTAGTTCCAGAATGCTAGGTATGTGGGCAGCAGAAAAGCAGCCTGGAAAATTCTCGTACACCACACCCACGAGCACTTCGCGCCTATTGTTGGCCTGGCCAGAGGGTAATGTTTACCGAAGAAAACCCCTTAGGGGAGTCCAAGGTCCACCCCAACAACTACCCTGACAGCTTTCTTTGAACTCTGCACCAAATACACCAAAACAACTTTGCAAAAATCATGTAGTACCCGAGTTGCGGGAGTGCTACAACTGGAACAAGAGCACCAAGCACAGGGAGGGACACAAGAAAGGAGAGTTGGTAGATGGAGAGGATCAAGTTTACGACATCCGGAGGGTTCATGCCATTGGTAGAATCTATACTGTTAGTTCCAGGGCCGGATAATGCTACTACATTATGCTCCTGCTCAACGAAGTGTCCGGCCTCACTTCTTCAAGGATCTCAGAACAGTCAAGAACAAGTGGAACACATATCGACAAGCCTACCTGGTCAGAGGATTCCTGGAAAAACGATCACCACATGCACGCCCAGCAATCCTAGGGCCTATTCAAAGAACAGCAGTTTGAGGAATTTCTCAACCAGCACAAGCGCAGTATTAAAAGGCAAAAGGCCAAATACAACCAGGAATGGTCAAAATCAAATCAGTTGTATTAAATATAATTTTTACTAATTGAAAAGGGAGAAACTTATTAAAATCGTATTATTTCGATGTAATATTGCTGTATATTCACTGCTCAATTAGCAATTCAGTAGTATTTACAATTTGAATTAGATTCATTCAAATCAATGATTTTAATTCCACGAAAGAATCAAATTAATATAAAATATCAATCCATGGTAACAACAATGAAATATACAACCAGGTTAGTGAGGATCTTTTTTGCGGTGATCTCGCGATCTATTTGATCAAGCTTGGCATATTCTTGATTTACTAAGCCTTTTAGGCGCCCTTGTCACTGATGGACAAGGATGCTTTAATGGGTGGTCAGTCATTGCCAGTCTATGTCCTGCCTGGCCAAGAGAGAGTAGCCAAGGACCACAATGCAATAGAGTAGTATAGAGAGATGGACAACGACCAGGAGTTGGCTGCCTGAGTAACACCTGTGGGGCCAATAGGGAAATGAAACTCAGCACCAACATAAGAGGTCGCTTAGCTCGGCATGTAAAATATGATAGAGATATATATCAGCACTTGGAATAATATCACTTCAGCTATAATTCGCAAATCCAAAGTGCGTCACCTTGAGGACAATAAAATGTATTCTTTCGTGACAATTTTGCGGATTTAAAAAAACACATTTTAAAAATCCCCTTAAATTTATTGACTTAACATAAATAAGAAACGAATAAACATTCACATCGAGAATCTTTGATCGTTTCGTTGTCAAAATAATAATAATAACTATAATTGAGCGAAGTGGGAGACGGTGAAGATTGTTAGTAAGAAGTAATAAGAAACAGAGAGTTGAAACCAACTGGATTCCATTATAATATAATACAGGTAATTTTCAGGGGATTTCATAAAACTATGCTAACTCAAGACAAACAATGATTTGACTCGTGACTAAATTCGGTAACTCGAGTCACGAAGTCAGAGTCGATGAAGGTGGTGACTCGTGAATCATCAAGTCAATCAGATCATATCTTTGATAATCGGAGATTTTTAGAATATTTCAGGATAGCCGTGAACAGGGGCGTCAGGTTGACCAAAAAATCGGGGGGGTCGTTGTACTAATTCATTCAATATGTCAAATACACAAATTAAAAATGAATAGTAATATCAGTTATATTTTGAATCCTTCCATGTCTGCATTCAATGTCTGCATTTCCTCAAGCTAAGTGAAGATAGCTTGAGGAATTCTTAAAATAAGTTAATGACATTAATTTGTTTATGATAAAATTAATTGGCATATATTACTCGTATACATTTCAAATACATAAATAAAGAATATATAATCAGTAGTATCTAGTATTGCAATCACGTACAGCATATTTATTCACAGCACATTGAGTAAACTAGGATCAAAATACCTTTAAACTTTAAAGTGAGCATAATTATGAAAAGAAACTGGGGGGGGGGGCGGCCCCCCCAGTTTTTGGCTCATTTCAAAACAGGGGGGGCGAGCCCCCCCGCCCCCCCGGAACCTGACGCCCCTGGCCGTGAATATATCCATGGAGACATAGGCGTCGTAACCCGCCCGGGTGCCCGGAAATGTCCGGGCGGCCCGAAAGGGTTGCCCCTATGCTACTAATACTATACCCGGAGTTTAGCTGGACTTTACCCGGAATTTCCGGGAGCCCGAAGGGTGACCTTTGCATTTACGACGCCTATGCATGGAGACCTCCATGGAGATCTCCATGATGGATATCGAGTTTTTGTCATATCCTAGGATATTGTGGATATCCATTTCAAATTTAACTAAGAAAAATATTTAAACCAGGGTTCTAAAAAAGAGTGTGAAAATTAAGAAGCCTTAGTTTTTTTGTCCTACCCCCAATTGATTTACACGCCTAATTTATTTCATCTAATAAAATTATTTAAAGCCATATTATTCTAAAAGAAGGTATTTTGACCTTTAGTGACGTCAAAAAGTTAATAAAATAGACCTGTCCATCTCCTAATTTTTTACTTGACTCCTGAATATTTTACTTGCCATAATTTTTTTTGGCTTTTTGGTTTATCCTACTTGCTATACTTAAGGCTGATTAATTAACCATAGAAGACACAATTAAATTCCAAAAATTAATCGTGATGGACTCTTCAAAAAGCTAGGAATTGTTATCGAACCCAATAATCCAGCAGAAGCCATCAATAATGATCCAGAAAGAGATGATTTGAGGCTGATAGCGATATTGACGAACATTGATCATATAAGTACAGTTCGCAGTACTGTCATGAAAATTTTGGTCCCCTAAAACTGGTCCGGGGGAACAAAGTTTTCATGGAAATTTGGTCCTTGTGTGGAAAATTTGTCCCCTGAGTTTGTGTTAATCTGTAACCGTGTTTACTAGAATAGTATCCTAGGCGTTTTTTTAGCCATATTGGGACCAAAAGATTTTATGAATATGCCCGTCACTGGAAGATTGGAACTTGAAAAATTGATCCGGGACCAAATTCCATTGAATGCTGGTCCTTGGACCATTTTTCCATGGAATATTGTTCCCACGGACCAATTTTCCAACATTCAGTTGATAAATCTGCATAAATTGTAGTACCTAATTCTTCTGGATATTTTGTCGATATTAGGTGTTAGAAATCTATCATTATTCAATGAATATCCATGTATATCCACAAAAAATGGTATGGATATGGATGCGATTTTTCATCTCCACGACAAGCCTGGAATATAGAATACAATCAGATTATTGATCCGAAAATGGCTTGGGGTTTTTAGTATAAATAGAAAAAAAACAGTTTCAGTTTAACTTTCAATTGAAATTGTATTTACTTTCAGTTTCAATTTTCACAATCCGAGCAAGATTAGGGTCAGGCTCCTATTTAGACATTGACTTAAGGAATGGCAAAATTATAGTTTTCAGGAATAAGGGATGGCGAGGATATGACCGCGCGCGGAAGCACGCTGTAAGGTAGGGGGTGCAAGGGATGGCGAGTTATTACCAAGGATGGCCGGAGCCATCCCTCGCCATCCCCTAAATGAAGCCCAGAGGGATATATAACTTATCTAATTAATTAAAGAATATACAGTACACCTATTTTTAAATTGATCATTCTTATAATACGTTCACATCGATAACTCTCGAGTCCTCAAATCGATGGCTCGCGAGTCCTGACTCGATGACTCGCGCATCCTGACTCGTGACAAAATTCGGAGACTCAAGTCAGCAACCAATTGACTCATGATAAAATTCGATGGCTCGAGTCACCGAGTCTGACTCTTGGTGACAGGTGAGTAATCGAGTCAATCAAATTACTCGTGAAATGCCCTGCAAATTTTGCAGTCCATCAGAATACACATATTTGTTATAGTGCGGTTTACACTCTAGAGAGAGAGAGATAAGTACTAAAAAATCTTCTAGTTTATTTCAAATAAACTAAAAGATAATGAGATATAATAATAATAAATTTTCCTTGAGAACCTTATATATATATAAACGAAGAATTTTCGAATACGTATAACCTTGTACAGACTTATAATTCAAACACACACAAAGTGTATACTAGTATACACTCACTACTAAAGTATTCGTATTAATCAATAATTCCCACGTTCATTTTTAAAATTCAGAAACATTTCATTATAAGTACACACAAAATTGGGTTTCGATATGATGAGACTCATAAATTGGTATATCAGGGTTAATTATTTTATAATTATTGATTTTTTAGCTTTTTAGGTGTTCCCAAATTAACTAGATAATGAGCACATTAAATATATTTGTTTTTGTTTACCTAAATGTGTTTCGAATTAAAAGAAAGTTTAAATGCAGTTTTGAATTCCACATGTCAGAATTACTCTTGCTGACAAATTTCTAAACATGCCTACGATTAGTTGTTAATTTAAAAATGGTGCCACTTGTACCACAAGTAGCACACGGAAGGAATATGCAGAAACCTTTGAAAACATGGACTAAAGATGGCCCCAAGATTTAGTATAATAAGCTATTAACCCAACTGCAAAAATACAATATTTCTGACTAGCTAGATAAGACAAACATGAAGTCGCAACATAATTCCGGCAAGTGCCAATTGTGGCACAAATTAGTGATAGATACGAATAGTATTTGGTAGGTGAGTGGGATACCGACATTTCGAGACATGACATTTCGAGTTCCAAGATTTCGATACAAGATATTATGAAGTTGATAAGATATAACTTAAACATGAATAAACTCAAGGTTGGTAGTTTATTTAAGAAATGAAATAGTATAGAATATTATATTATTAGGAAAGGAATGTTGTTGGCACAATAATTAAATAAATTAATCCAAATCAAGCCCAATGTTACGCGCTATACCACGTAAAATCCATCATTGAACGATTGAATTAGTCCCGCACTAAGTTCCTGATTTTCTCTTCATGGTGTTGCCAATTTGTACGCTTTGTTGGTCTCTCTCCCGCCAGATATTTTATTTATTTCAATTCTACCATTCCCTGTTCTAAAATAAGCGCCTGTATAAACTTCCAAATAGTTGGATGATGGCAGCCAACAGTGGCGTTAAAAGATCGATGCCAGGCCTCGACTGAATTTGTTGTTCTGGTAAATCCAGCCAGGACTTCAAAATGGCAATTCCACATCTCGATGGGAAAGATAGGTTGCTGAAAGGCCCCGCCGGTAGGACACGCCAATGTACTTGCGTTCGAAGTAAAGAACTAAACCCTCTGCCATTGACATGGGTAAGTTCTGGACTACAGTTCCAAACAACTGTAAAACATCACAAGGTGGTGCAAAAGCTATGGCAGGTATCAGTTTCATCTACAACGCAAAATCTTCGTTGTGCTGGTATTCGTGTTGAAGTCCTTCCGCTTGAATTTTCCGGAGAAATATTCTGTGTCAAATGGAAAAAACAGCTTTTGACAAGGATATTGGGCCAGAAATGTGAAAATGCATTTGCTGCTGCCTTTTCGAAGTCCATAGTAAGTGCATTGGGTAAGCATGTGGACAGAGTTGCTTTATTGCTTCCCACATTTTCATTAATGTTTCTTGGGATATATTTGGTAAAAGTGCGAATAAACTAGGTAGGAGATGGCCATCTTCTAATGGTGTAGGCCCACCTCTCAATCCATGAATGCAATAGACTTGCTCAAAAAGTAATGGTGCGGTCTTAAATGTACCATCTACCAACCAAATCTGTGACAATTCCAGCATTTCAATGTTTTTTTAGAACCAAAAATTAGAATTTCTCTCTCTTCTGGACCAGAATCATATAGAAGGAATGTTTCATTCTTGGCAGTTTTCATGTAATCAATCGGATTTCAACTTCAACTAAACTTCCGGGTTGGACTGGAACGAAATTTGCTTTTCTTCTTTCGCGTTGAATTGTCCTCTTCAAGCTATTTAGTTTGGATAACTTAGCAGCGGTTCCATCGGTAATATATGAAACACTTTCGCCAACAATATGATGGGGTCCTGAGTCTGTGCAGCTTTTCTTTTGATTCCTGCTTTAGTTTCCAGACAGAGAATCTTCCGCATGTCAGGCCCATGAAGATGCTCATTAATTAGTTTTATTATTTCCATACCTTGGGTATGAAGTCTCGCTTTGCACTCTTTTCTTCTTTCACATTGCAAATAAGTAAGTAATTTCGACTAAAGTTTTATGTTTGTCAATAGATATCCGTTCTCCTCGAGTTTATTTCCACCTCTAGTTGACTTGATTAACCGAAAGTAGTCCCATTGTTTTCCGCCATCAATTTCAAAGAAAAATATTGTGTCACACACGAAATAGTTATCCATATATATATATAAATACACACATACACATAGCATGTGTTGAATTGACACCATATCGAATTATACTACTACTAAATAACAACTATTCTAATGAGCAACCGTTTCGAATTCTCACTGTTTTGGTTTTATTTCAGATTCGGTATCGAAATGTCGCATCTCGAAATGTCGCGTCTCGAAATGTCGGTATCCCAGGTGAGTCAATATCAATGTATTGATTCAATAATGAAGCAATATCAACGTTCTAGAAATATATACTAAGAGTATGTATGTTGCAGTGGGATCGCGGAATTAGACCCAAAATTATTTCGGAAATGGCCCAAAACTTTAACAGGATTTAGACCCAAATTTGTGATATCGGAAATTGACCCAAAAGTTCTTAAGTAGGAATTTGACCCAACAAAGTGTAATGGCAGATTATGATTTGGAATTTAAAAGGCTGGATTAATGGTCTAGAAATTACAAGGGTGCCAAAAAAGAAGACCATCTTAAATGTTCAACAGCGGGCTGAATATAGGACTAGATATTTGAATGGCATTTGCACACCTCTCGAATATCTTAAAAGTATTTCCTCAACCATAGGAAAGAAAACAAAATTATGGATCCATCAATTGTTTTTCTGTCACAGAATGACATAAATGATGAGTGTACTGAGCCGCGATGCCATGTGTGCCTACAGCAAAGGAAAGAAAACTTTTCTCTTATATACATGGAAGTTCAGGACATGGCGGGTTTTGTGAAAAATGTGCTACAGAATTAAGTCGCTTAAATCATTAGTGCCCGATTTGTCGCGGAAGGATTGATATGATAGTTAAAATATTCCAGTAAGTACTTATGTAAAAGCCAAACCAAAACTAATCGCAAATATTTACTACCTATCTCATTTCTAAATTACTTTTACTCTTCTATCTTAATTTCTATATTACTTTTGGGTATTGAAAATTGAATAAGATAAGTGTCAAATGAACATTAGTCCTAAATCAACCTAATATTAAATCTAGGACATTGTCACAACATAGTTGAGTCAAATCCTACAGGTTGGGTCAAATTCCTACATAGTAATTTGGGTTAATCAATTAATCAATTAAATTCCTATTTTGGTTATTGGGTCTAATTCCTACTTCAAGAAATTTTTGGGTCAATTTCCGATTTCCTATTTTGGGGAAATTCGTATTCAAATATTTTTTTTGGGTCAATTTCCGATATAGTACTTTTTGGGTCAAATTCGAGCGTCTCGTTGCAGTGTATTAGAAAACTTTGTGTGTTCGCGAAAACACAATATTTATTGTGTGTTTACGTGCTCACAGTTTTCAAAATTTGTGTGTTCGCGACAGGAATGGTAAATAATGAGTTTTTTTAAATAAAATCAAAATCAAAATCAATTGATTTAAAGTTGATTTTTACTATTTGAAAATGGTGAAACCTATTTCAATCGTAGTTATTTCGACGTAATATACTTACTGCGAAATTCGCAATTGAATACCTATTATACAATTTGATTCAAATTTCTCAAAAAAAACAAATGAATAATAAATTTTCCTATCCAGTGAATCAAGGATGCTTCGGGTGAAATTTTAGGTTTTTGATTGACAAAATTGAAATGCGAGTTTATTCTTTGAAATGAAGCTAATATATCATAAAATTATGTGAGAAGTGAAATTTTTTGAAAAAATATTCTGCAAAGTCTTCAGAATGTCAATTTGGTGACGTCATTATTGATGATTTAGCTTTTTTAACTACAGTCGAAATCGGGGTTTTTTGCCACGGATTTTTTTGCTTATTGGGTTTTTTTGCCTCCTTTTGTCGTGCAAAAATGTGATATCTTAATGTGTTTTCCATCAGGTTTTTTTGCCTCCTTTTGTCGTGCATTTTTAGGGGCAAAAAAACCCGATTTCGACTGTATTGAAATTGACTTTCCTTTGTTTTATATGTAATATATTGTGCATTTAAATACTTCAATTAAATAAACTAACATTATTAAGCATATATATCTCAGGGGTTAGCTTATATGGCCGACAATCAGTTGATCATGGGTTGGAATCCCTGATCTGCCCATCTTTTTGTATACTTAATGCACCATCAACTTATTGATTGGCAATATCATATTTATCAACTCTATTGCATTGTATATTAGATGCATAATACTGTAAATAGCATTGGACAGAAACATTAATTGAAATCAACATCAATTTGAACTAAATCATTGAAATATTCCCGGAAAAGATGTCCCAAAAGAACGAGGACAATGTATATAGGGTGGCATATTGCATTGAAAATCCATTAACGATATATAATGACTTCATTATTTAATGCAGACAGTACAAGCACATTTAAACAAAACACAATCAAAGATAAGTTTGCCTCATTTCATCAAATTAGCTGATTATTATGCATAGTCATATGACTCATATCAATATATTTTTAACCCCCTTTATCTAAAATCATATATTTTTTGCATTCTCCGACTTTGATCTCAAAAAATCTTTAGCATAAGTGTTTGAAAGTTTGAGGCAACCAAGTTTACATAGTTGCAGACAGAATCATGCAACTTAGGGACATTCCAACTAAGTTATCCCACCCTTCGGACACTTTCAATTGGAAAATTCGGCTTTTTGGTGCCTTTTTCCCCTATTGGCCGGATATGGCATCACAAAAGTCAAAGTACACATTTCACATATACCAAGTTGCATGCATTTTTTACTCTAGTTACAATAAATAGCTGCAACAATTTTGGGAGCAATCGGTTCGATATTTTTTTAGATAAAAGTCTGGAGATATTGATTACGTTACCATTACGATGACGGGAGCACTTTCACAACATAATTGATTCATAAAGACAAAATATCCACAAATTGATTTTTTGTTTTTGTTTTAGCCAATTCTATAAAAAATCAAGTCAGTTAGAGATAGATAACTACTTAGAATATTACAATGTACAAAATCCCCTCGTGTCGATAATACAAACTTCGACCGAAGCATCCTTATGTTCATTCAAATCAATGATCTAAATTTCCCAAAAAAACAAATAAATAATAAATTTTCCTAGCCAGTGAATCAACTTCGCGAATACACAATGTTATTGTGTGTGTATGAGTTTTTATTGATTATGGGCGCACAAAAAGAATTATATTCATATAGTTTATGCAATGCATACTGCATAAGCGTGGACTACGAGTGGGGATTGGTAGGGCCCATGTGACTCAGACTTAGGTTTTGTTGGCCCACTTTTATTTGAAATAACGGAAGATAACTATTGTTAGGGCCATTGGCTCATAACCCTGCCAAACCATCCCGGAGCAAACGCTTATGTATACGTATATAGGTTTAGTGCTTATTTAATTTCCATCCCGTTATATTATATATACGTGTATGTTTAAATTTGAATAATATTCAGTTCCTAATCTAAGGCTACGTACGTTTAAATTATTTACAAGTTACAATACATATTTACTCATGTATGTATGTCCGGATTGTATTAAAGTGAGAGGGAAATAGAAACAGTACTTATAATTGAGATAGAGGTTAGCTTCCAAAATGTTATAATAGGTAAACAAGTATGCTGTTCCCGAATTTCAAAGGATGATATATAGGTTAAAATCCAAAATTATGAACTTATATAATGAATGGTTTGGAGAATGCTTAACTTGAGGTGCATAGCACTAATCTGTCGCAAAGCGACCGAAACCGAAGGGCCGTTGCTTTATAAACTAGGAATATATTACTATGTAAATATGATAGAAACTGGTTATAAAAATTTCGTTTTAGCAGTCTTGGCAAAGATGATTTGGGGCTCATCATTTTTATTTGAAATACTCATATGTTATATTTTATGTGAATTAGTGCAAAACATTGAACTGTGAGTCTCAAAATTATCGGATATAATTTGACAGATAAATTATGTGATTTGAATCTTCTAACTCAATTTGATATGGAAAACAGATTTACCCAAAATTTTTTAATGCTGCAACTACAACAAATTTTATACCTGCAAACCGTAGAGGGATTACCTGTACAGTACAGGGACTTTAACCATTTTGATTGCTCTGTACAGGCGTACAGGGATTTTTAATTTACTAATTATGAGTCAAATAATGTATAAAAATGTCTACAAGTGATGATAGTGTATTCTGCCATGCACTCTGCATTGACCACATAAAGGCCCAACTTGGTTTATATCAATGGTTCCCAAACTGGGATTCATGAACCCCTTGGGGTGCACGGGACACGTCTCGGGGGTACACGGGACAAGGAGTGGAATGAATATTGTTCATTTTAAATTAAGTTTTTAAATTATAATTATAATATAATATCTCTCGACTATATTGATTTATTACTATTGTGTTCTGTACGCTTTTTCAAAGAGATTTTATCCTCCCTAAATCAGCAAAATATTGTTGTCTGAAATTGTTAGTAGTAATACTCATTGATATTTGAAAATTCTCTTCACCCCAGAAATTTTTTTCGCTCGCTGAATTCGCTCGTCTATAAATCCATATATACTCAGATTAACCTTGTGATATTATTACATACTGACGCTTTTCATCCTAATGAGACTATATGATGTTCACCCCAAGGCTTAAATCCAGGCAAAATTTCCCGCGCGCCTAGATTAAGTTGAGCTCGCTCACACGCGCCTAAAATGCTCAATTTGTATTACGTCAATGGGAGCATCTCTCGATTTTCGCGCGCCTAGAAAAATTTTCCTTTGAAATTACGCGCCTGGAGGCGCGTCGCATACGCCTGGATGAAACCCTGCCCCCATCCTTTTTTATAATCGATGCCCTTGTAAATAGAATCCTTTAGACCTAGGTACGTCCTGGGGGTGCACCACCAAATTTTCGGGTATCAGGGAGTTCACGAGTTAAAAATGGTCGGGAACCACTTGTTTATATATTAATTCAAGCGTACAGGGATTCCCTGTACAGTATATAATTCAATGCTTTCTCCTTTCCAAGTGATAATTTTGATATGTCTCAACCTTATTTAATATTAATATCATGATAGTGTATTCTGGCATGTAATCTGTAATTCCCTGGACGAGCGTGCGCAGGGTTCTCGCCAGGATTTTTTGTTGTAAGGGTACATTAGAGTGAGATATGACGTAATAGAATATGGTGTCATCGATGTTACTTTTTTATACTTATGTAATGTGTTTAAGTTTGTCTCCAGTGACTCTCCACTAGCTTTCACTGCACTACTTTTAGCGAACTTACGCTATGCCACCAAAAAAGAAGTTGAAGACTACAGATGGCCAGCAAAAGCTTAGGTCTAGTCTAGAACTGATTTCACCTGTTCCAGTAACTAGTATGAGCTCTACTGCTACAGCAAATGCACAACTGACTAAAGACAACCGCTGGAAGAATCAGAATGTAACATTTTGACGAATATGACAACGCGTAGGGGGAATGTAGTTTCCTGGCGAGCCTTTGCTGACAGAATGTGGCGTGAAAAGCATCCCTGGCTTCAGCTAAAAGAGGATGGGATCTATTGTCTCTACTGCTCCCATTATACATTGAAAACTAGGAGCAAAACACAGGTTTTTGTAACTGAACCGTTCACTGGAAACAGACCCGGCCATCTCCTACAACACGAAGGCTGTGCTGCACATGAAGCATGTGCTATTGCCTACCATGAGGTAATAGTACGGGTAGCAACAAAGCAGACCGTAATGGAGGTCATTGAAAATGTTAGCATTCTTACACTTGATGAGGTTGCTTTTCAGGATGCCCTACGATGCATGTACTTTCTGGCAAAAAAGGAAATACCACACACAACAAACTTTGCAGATCTAAAGGAGCTATGCATTCAGCTTGGTAATAGAACATTGCCAGATCTTGTCAAGGGGATGAATGCAAATTATCAATCCGGAAGTATCATGGCTGAAATGGTTCAGGCAATTGGTGTTACTCTGAAGGAAGAAGTATTGGAAGATATCAAGAAATCATCATATTATTCATTAATCATGGATGAGGCAACTGATATCTCATTGACCAAACAAGTTGGATTGTGTGTTCAATACCTTGGTTCGGATGCTGAGGTACAAACAAGAAATTTGAAATTGCTTGAAGTGTCAGAGGGAACTGCTGATGTTATAACAGATTCAATTGTAAAATACCTGACCTGCAAAGCACCTATAGTACTAAATCTTTCTCAGCTTGCATGTGGTGCTTGTGATGGAGCCGCCGACATGATTGGTGCCCACTCTGGCGTAATAACTCGTTTGAAAGAACAGGTACATAATTTCATTGCTACACACTGTGTAGCTCACCGACTTTCCCTTGCCACCTGCAATGCAGCTGAGAAGTCACGTCTGGTGAAAAGATTCCAACATACACTGAATGAAGTGTATGTTTATTTCTCCAGAAGCACCGTCAGAACAGCAGCATTAAGGGAAATGGAACAGGCTTTAAATGATCCTGAGCTAAAGATGAGACGACCAACTGAAACAAGATGGCAATCTCATTAAAGTGCTGTTAATGCATTAAAAGTTTGCCCATATTCCGTAATGCTCACACTTGAACAAGATGCTGCTGAAGGAAATGCAATAGCTCTGGGACTTTCACTGCAAATGTCTAAGCCTAAATTTGTGGCCACATTACTTTTGCTATTAGACATTCTGTCCATCCTTGGAAACCTTTCGAGAGTATTTCAGGTAGCCACGCTTAACTTACTAGATGTGGACGCCATCTTACAGGACAGTTTGTCTGCTCTAGAAGTTGTGAAAAAGGATCCCTAACAGAGTGGATACATGACGAACCTTGAAACAACACTACAATATATTGATATTTCTCATCCACTTATACCTGAGGACTTTATAGGAGAGGCTCTAAGCTATATTGATGCTTTGATCTCTAATATCAATGACAGGTTCCCACAAGCCAGGACACTTAGCTTATTTGACTACCTTGACCCAAGGAATGTGAATAAAGCTTCTGTACTAGCCATTACTGAATTTGGAGAACTTATGAGCATTGAGTTGACGGTTTGAAATTGTGGCAAGAATTCATAGTCTACAGAAGTTTTGCTCAACGAAATCCAGATATTTCAGCGGTTGTGAAACAAGTTTTTTGGGATTGCGAACAAAGAAGCAATGGCTTGTGCATTTCCTCTTATCTCTGACTTACTGGCTCGACTTGCTGTACTCCCAGCATCCAGTGCGCATGTGGAACGAATGTTTTCAACAATTAAAAGGGTTAAAACTGCTCAACGGAACAGATTGAAAACAACTACACTTGATAATCTTATTCGCATCTCAACTGAAGGCCCTCGTAAAAGAGTGGGATTCTAGACTTGCAATGAGAAGGTGGGAGTCTTGGGGGAAGAGACGCCTCTCAAAATCCAATTTCAGCTAGAACTATACAACATAAATAAGTAGTTTGTTATTTTTTGTAGAATCCATAGAATCACTAGGATCACCAAATACTTAGTGATTCTAGAATAATTTGTCAATTTATTTAATAAACCTTCAAATAATAATATTGAATCAAAGGGTACATGCCCACTTAGACTTGTTAATGAAGGGTACAATAGCTTTCAAGAATTGCATGTACAAGGTATTATACAGAGGGAGGGGCGCCCCGGGATTCCCCCCCCCTCTGGAAATATGCTGCTAAGTTCTTATTTTCAGTTAAAATTAGGTGTTTTTTGCCTTTTAAAAGAGATAAATCGACGTATTCTTCTCTAGGCTAGAATATTTCATGTTAAAAGTTCTGTATCTTCCCCACACATACCATTTAAACATTACTAGTGTTATCATAATCATTAATGAAATTGTGCCAGAAGCTATAATTATCTTCCATTAGTTACCACAGCTTCAAATATTATGTGATTATTTTACAGCAATAGCTCTCCATTGTTAGCAATAATACTTTGCACTATAAATTGTATCTGACTTCCAGGGGCTTCGCCCCTGGACCCTACTGGGGGGCTAGCAGCGCCCCCCAGACCCCCAGCTGGCGAAGCAATTATTTAGTGGATCCTGGTACTAGCAGACTTTCCCCCCCTGAAGAAATATCCTGTATAAAACCCTGATGTACCTTTTGATAGACCTAGCGAGAACCCTGAGCGTGCGCATCGAGCGAGGAAATATTTTGGGAGGTATACAGGGATTTTTCCCAATGTACAGGGTAAAATTGGAGCCCTGTACAGGGATGTGACTCAAATAGGTTGGCAGGTATGCAACATAATTTAAGGAGTTTGGATGTGGAATTTACCACTTCGATATTAGCAGGTATTTCGTTATGTCCTTTATTATATCCTATGGTAAATACTGAATGACATGATGTTAACTATTATCCCTCTTCTGGTTGTGCACAATCGTGAAGAACGTAGATATGCACTTTAGGGAATGAATATACCTTATTATAGGAAGTTAATGATCCATTAAATTAACGCGAATTTCTCTAAATCGCGTTAATTTCATTCGGGTTAATTTCATGCAAATTCATAGTATTTTAGCAAATATATATACAATTGATGGGCAAACTTCTAAGCTACATTTTTTCCAACTAGGTTGAGAGGATATACCATGCCTATCAAGTAGATTATAATCCTATTTTGGGACAAGAAATAGTATTTAATCAGGAGATTAACTATCTTGAAGTTTTTCTAAAATATATTCAAAGTTAATTTCATATATTTGAGAATGTTTTGCTCCAAATCGCGTTAATTTCATGGAGCGTTAATTCCCTATAATAAGCAAGGGTGGAAACAGCTATCACAGTGGCTTCAAAACTGTAGTTGATAAGAAATAGGCATTTGGGTTGCAGGTACTCAAAAGTGAAATATTATTGACATATAGGTTATTGATAGCTGCGAATTGAATGGCATAATCAAAAATGATGTATCCACTATTTTAAGTTTAGTTCTGGGCGATTTGTTGTAACTCAATAAAACACAAAAATTTTGGTTTGTTAACAATCTTTTAATACTCACCCATAATTATTGTTCAAATATCTTGAACATGGGGAATATTTCGTAAAAGTCCAGTTCTCAAGGGATATAAGGATTTGTACACTCATGTAAAAGGGGTAGATGGTTAGTGAATGTAATTATAACGTGTATTAGAACTCATAATACCCTAGATGACTTTTTCTAGCATAGCTGTCAATTGTGTATCAATCTAAATAACCTCTGAATTGTGCAAAACTAACAGCCTTCAATATCAAAAACCCAATATGAGTTCATAGTTCTCTGCTCTAATTGATGAAATTGTCCTTACGTGCTCAGTTGTTCTTAATATACAATAATTTCCATACATTTGGGTAACCTATAAGATATACTACTGAATAGTAGCGAATAATTAATTTTCGCATTTTCATACCAACACAGAGACAATGGAATTCGCTAAAATATTCAAAGTTGCGCACTGTTTCGGAAGCTTAGATTTCAATAATTTATTCTTACAACTTAATCTAAAACCTGCCAAAATTTCTCGAGAACTTCAATGTACTTTTATTTGCGCTTATCGAAGATTTTTAATTTTGAAAGTTTTGAAGAATTTTGGACATAAGAGCTTTTATCCCATGTTAAAATTAAAATGGATTAGTGCAACAGTAAATCAGTATAGAAATATTTATTTATCATACTCATTTTGTATCTATTTGAATACAAAATAACCACGATTCCTTATATATGTAGTTCAGAGTGAAATGAAATATGTGGTAATTTTAGAATTCTGAAAACCGCAAATGGAACTATACATTTGATATAGTACTTAAAATAGGCCTAATATTCAACAAAACGACTTTCAAAAACTGAGCTGTTACAGCAAGAGAGATGCTGTTAACAGCATTAATACCAGCCGTGATAGCAGGGCCGGATTAACCCATGTAGTGGAAGGAGTTAGGGGCCTCACAACACTTGTTGCCCCAGGGCCTCCACCTTTGTTAATCCGGCCCTGCCTGATAGTAAGGTAATGCATAGTTTCCTAAATAATATCGATCAATGAATTTGGAGGATACCATTTAGGGGTACAAGTAAATCAGATATTCATAAGGAACAGATACATATATTTAACAGTACCCTAATTTCATTGTAGCTAATAATATTAGGAAATTTTTAAAGGTTTTCCCCTGCACCCAATGGGATTTCTGCACTAGTCAGTATCAGGGGCGTAGCCAGGGTGGTCACTAGGGGGGTTTCCAAACAGCTTACTAGTACAGTCGACTCTGTACACTTAGACTACTGTTACGTATATCTAAGAGGTTTAGGGGGGTTTCCGGGCAACGGGAAACCCCCCCTGCCTACGCCCCTGAGTATCACAGTTCCAAACTGTATTTGTAGTAAGAGAAGGGGGTTTTAAATTATGTAAATCTAAAGCAAAATGGCTTGACAAATTGGAAATATAAATTGTTAACTTAGAAATCATCTAAGAACCCCTTTTTTAATTAAGAATAAATAATTTGAACGTACATAGCCTTAGATTAGGAACCGAATATTATTCAAATTTAAACATATATATATATAACGGGATGGAAATTAAATAAGCACTAAGCCTATATACGTATACATAAGCGTTTGCTCCGGGATGGTTTGGCAGGGTTATGAGCCAATGGCCCTAACAATAGTTTACCTCCGTTATTTCAAATAAAAGTGGGCCAACAAAACCTAAGTCTGAGTCACATGGGCCCTACCAATCCCGACTCCTAGTCCACGCTTATGCAGTATGCATTGCATAAACTATTGAATATAATTCTTTTTGTGCGCCCATAATCAATAAAAACTCATACACACACAATAACATTGTGTATTCGCGAACACACAAAGTTTGAAAACTGTGTGTTCGCGAACACACAGTAAATATTGTGTGTTCGCGAAAACACAAAGTTTCCTAATCGAGTATTCAATTATACTTAGGAATAGAAAAGAGGAATGAGTAAGAAACAGCTCAAATGAAGCGTTTAAGCTATTGCCATTCAAAAAATAATTTATTATAAAAGAAATTCCCTTGCAAATAATTCTTACCTTAAGAAATTTTCCGAATCTTTCGACAACCCAAGCTTCTTGTTGAGGAACAAAGTTAATCAGAGTATTATATGGTAACTTTTTTCTAACTGAAAAATAACGTCGTTGAAAACGAAACAATAGAAGGATATTAGAATTTGAATAATTTATAGAGAAACGTAACAGTTTTGTAGTTAAAAACTTTCGATGTAATGAAAGTAATGAATAATACATTAGTCCCAAAGGAAAACAAAACTGATGGGTGACTTAATCAATTTATGCTAATAACAACAAAATAAATCTAGCAAAGAGCACAATGGAAAAGAAGATAAAAATTATTTTTGGTTAAATTAAAAGGTCTAACTCAAAAAGTAGAAAGTGCTAATATAGTTTTTTAGTACCCATCAGGGGGGAATATTAGAGATATGCAATTATGTTTTTATTTAAGTTGAGCTACAATTCGCAATTTGAAGAATTAATTGATTAGTTAATAAGGATATGGCCCATGGAAAAAAGTTAATTGAATGCAAGTTTTTGGAGAGTATTAAGTAGTAATAGTTTCCCTTCAAAATAGAATTGATCCTCCTTGAATTACTATAGAGATAACATAGACTATTATATAATTGCTCCTATATGAATCCAACTAGCATTGCCTCGCTCTAACAATACAACTGAATACAGCTAACTTAGTTAAATTAATCAAATAAGGCTGTATTTAAGCACTAAGGAGATAGAGGCGTCGATTCAAATGAAAATTCGCAAAGATGAAGTTGCGTGTTTTTGTATTGAAAAATATTCCCAGACATGGTGGTATGTGTCTAAATATGAAGTGAAATTAGATTGCGATTATTTTTGGATGACGTATGCCCCCTCAAACCGCAGCCACCCTGCCTATCTTTCTCAGAAAATCTTCAGAAAAAAAACAAAAATCACCGAATTTTATTATGTTTCCAATATTAGTATTGTTATTAGTAAACTACCAATAAGAGTATGAAAACTGTTAGGTAGACCTTTATCTGTGCATACACACTATAGGGTATCACTGAGTCTCGAACCAGAGACCCTCAGCTCAATGTTCTTTAGCCTAACCAAACAGTCATCGCTACTCTTCAAAATAATCAAAGTATTGATGAAGTAATTATATTTCAATTTATTATACACCCATAGAGACTTTATATAAAAATATACAAGGAATATAATTTGATAAATCTTTGTATATCCATTTATTTATATTTATAGCAACTTTGAATTCTAGATTTGATGACAAGCAAAGACGTAGCATACTTACCTACAGAAGATTCAGACAGCAGCAGTCAGATGAAGATCCATACTGTACCTAGTACGGGTCTCTCACAGGATGTCGACATGGTGACCCTGACTCCCGGTGCGAGTACACCCTCTAAAACTTTTACGCCGCAGAAGAAGAAGCCTTTCGGGATCAAGAGGAAGCAGAACAGTACATCCTTCGCCACGCCTCGCAAGATGTTCCCGTCGAAGAGATGTCGAAGCATAACGCCAGAAGATTCGGGAGAGACGCCATCAGCTGACAGTCCCACCAGTTCGCAAGCGCCGCCATCAGCTGACACTGCCACGACTTCACAAGCTCCTGAGAGTCCCGTATCCAGCGCATCGAAGAAGCTTGGTACTGGTTTTTTCAAAGTAGAAGAAAGGGTTACCTGTCAGATATCTGTGAGAGATCCGCAGTTGACAGAACAGATGGTATCCGTATCAGAGGTTCGTTCCAATTTGGTAATTGATTCGGGGGTATTGCAAACTATCATATCTATCTGTACAATTTGTAAAATATGTAAGAGAGGGGATCTAAAATTGTGGGATAAGGGTACAAAAAGTTGTTTTGGAAATTATTTTACTTTACGTTGCGGGGCGTGCGGTCGGGGCGAGGATTTCTGGACAGTTTCTTGTAAATTTGGTAAGAAAATTGACATAGGTGGTAAATTAGCAACTAAACGTAATGACACCGTGTTCCAATCCGTTCTCGCGGGTCGCTTGATAGGGGTGGGTAGGAAGAGACTAGGGGTATACCATGCCATGCTTGGACTAACTCCTCCGCCTGACCACATCAATCTATACAAGTTGATTTGTTGGTAGCAGTTGAGTTAGTGGCCAAGCAATCCATGGATAGAGCAGCATCTGAGCTTGAGGCTCTCCATGGAAGATGTGAGAACGGGTTGATTCCGACATAACTTCGTTCGATAGGGCATATCAGAAGAGGTCGACTAAAGGTGATGGTGGTTATAGTAGGTACTGTTTTGCATCGGTAATTAGTATGACATTAGGTAAAATACTTGCTTTTGATGTCGCGTGTAATAGTTGCCGCGAGTCACTCGTATCGCAAACATGGTAGAGGAACAATGCTTGGACCAGACGAACACGATAAATTAGTCGATTCCCACCAGCCTCAATGCCCGGGTAAGTATAGTGCATACCAGGGTTGGGGCCAATTACAATTATAATTGTGTAATTGGTAATTAATTACAATTACACTGTAATTGTAATTAAAAAAATTCAGGAGTCTGATAATCGTAATTAATCGTAATTGAGTTTTCCATTTGGTGTAATTGTTCAATTACGTTTCAATTACGTTTTAGTTTTTCATGGTGTGAATACTAAAAATGCATGTAACTGTGAAATAACAAATGAAACAATTAATTCCTCGTTAACAAGGAAGCCAAACATACTAGTATACTAGTCAAATAATTATATAAATTAGAACTTTCGATTGTTATAATAAAGTAGTATATTCAATATTCATTTACAATGTCTCCTCCTATATTTGATCACTTTGATCCTCCTACAAATCCCACTACCGGCTGATTCATGCTGATAACTAGTTATAACTATCATATTTCATAAATAGTAGATTGTCATTTCTTTTGATAGTAAAAGTTAATAACCATACAATGTAATTGTAATTAATTGTAATTGGGGGGGGAAAATTGGAATGTAATTGTAATTGGAACATTTTCGTATATCCATAATTGTAATTAATTGTAATTGAAAAATTTAGATGTCTTGTAATTGATTCGTAATTGTAATTGAACAAATGTAATTGACCCCAACCCTGGTGCATACTCTAGTGTGTGTCTAGAAAGCGAACTTTCTACTGTGCTCCTAGAGCAAGCACTAACCCGTGGTGTTGCATTCGATGGCTTGGTCTGCGATGGTGATAATAAAACATTTGCTAAAGTTACCCAGCATAACCCATACGCAGCCATAGCACCCTCCATAAAAATTCAACGTTACGAGTGCCTCGCCCACGTTGGAAAAAGGATGAAGGGGCACTTGATCGAGCATCAGAAAGACCAACTAAGGGAGTCGAGATCCAATAAAAAACAGGAGAAAACCAAACTTATAACATTAGGAGGAGCTGAGAAAGCAGTAAATACAGAGGTAAACTAGTCTAAAAACTATACCAAGAGGTGACTGGGGTAGGGATGCGGAAGGGGTAAAGTTTCTTAGTGACGAAATGTGTTCTCGTATAACTTCATTATATCAACTTGTGGTGAAACAGCATCTTGGTAACACGCCGGATATTTTAGAAGCAGTAAAATCTATTCCAATACATTAGGGGGCTACTGATGAAAACGCATCAGAAAATCATAAGTTCTGCCCGAAGGGTCCCGAGTCGTGGTGTCGTTATCAACGAGCAATTTCGTCCGGAGAAATTCCCCCACGTCACCCAAATAATCTTAGTGTCGACGGCGTAGAAATAATAACTCGAGTACGGTATTTTCAAATATAACCATAATAAAGAATACTTTATAAACCAAATAGCAGAAAGACAAACGAGTAATCATAACGAAGCAGTACATAATATTCTATTCACAATGGTAAGGAAGACAGAAGCAGTAGGATTGGTAATAGTGAAATTGGGGCCCGCTTTGGCACTAAAAGATATAATGAGGGACACCTAGGACTTTTAAAAGTTCTAGAATTGTTACAAATAAAAATCCATCCATGGCTAATAGAATTATTCACTAACTTAGATAAAGTAAGAGTAGAACATAGCTATAAATTAGATCTAAAACAACGTAAACGATTTACTTCGCGCATGAAACGTAATCGCAAAAATATAGCTAGCATTCGTCGGTTCGGTAAGGGGTACGAAAGTGGGAAATCGAGTTCATCGCACGTCGGTAATCCTGAAGGGGAAGTAGTAGCCGCCGCAAAGAATCCCGGGGTTCCTACTTCTTCACAGGATGACGACAGTTGCGTAATTTGGGGTAGAGGGGAGGCAGATAGATGGTATTATTGATAGTCTAAATATAATCGTAAACAATGACGTGATAGAGTGGATTAGTTGTGGTATTTATGGCTTGTGGTTTCATAATGTTTGTGTAAGTTTAGTAGAATCCAAAGATTATTCAGATGTTGATTGGAATTGTGCAGCGTGTGAGTGTGACGACCAGTGATGTATTGTAATGTTATTGTTTTGCTAGTATTAGTATATATCCACTATCTATGTTTTATTATATTTCATTATACTTATAATATCCTTATATTATAATCAAATCTAATACCTCAATGTAAAGAAAAAAAATGTATGTTCTGAAAAAAAGTAAGTAATTATAGTCAAGCTTACTAAAAGAAAAACATGCATGTAATACAGGCACAAATGATTGGCAAGGTGATTTATTTTCAATCAATCAGATTGCAGCCTCATAAAATCTTACTATTACAAACCCTCGAATTTAATTGGCTAACATATTTTGTCACCTTCAAATGTGAATATTTCTCTTCAAAAACCAATAGATCGTTGTCGCAGTACAAAATTACCCCTGTATACAAATTTTCAGCTTTCTGGGACTCGTACTCTTTCCAATCAATTCTGGACAAACACACAAACAAACACACAGACAACAATTCCTCTTTTAATATATAGATAGATCGTGACCTTCGTTATAAAAGGCCTATTCACAACTTGATAATTTTGGACAATGGATGTGTCCGAAGTCCATTATACTACAGGCCATAGACTACTATATAATACAGAAGGGAAAGCAGCCGACCAACGGATAAAAAAGAGAAGCCAGTTTCTGATTTTCACTATAATACAATCTATGCTTATAGAATTTGTGAATTTGATTTAATATAGGGTAATAGAGTATGGTAAATCCATTAGTAGTATTATAAGATTCTCAGAACTGCGGTTTAGGCGCCATTAATGATGACGTCAGCGACAACTAATACACATGTATACAGTATACACATAAAAGAATTCAATGAAGCATAATTACGTTTCTTGGTTGAGACTTTCTAGCAGTTTCACTAACTTCATTGGAAAGTCCTTTAAGATAAAGATTAGTTATAATCTCTTACAACCATCAGTAGCATGTAGATCGCAAACAAAACCAGAATCCCATTCAACTGGTACCTGTGCAAGTAGGTGGAGCATTAAATGTTTAGTTGGAAGTTTAGTTGCCAATATCTGCGATTCAAACGATTCGAGTATAGAAAATGCAGTTTCTACATACTGGTAAAGCCCTCCTCTATTAAGAATCTCAATATAAGAATTATTCATCTGATCTTTCTGAAGTAGTTCAAAACAAACATCACAGTTGAACGTTGTATGAGCGAATGAGAGATGTACTGCTACATAAGCAACAATATGTTTAGAGTCATCTGATAAAGAAAGTAGGTCAATAAAATCAGTCGGTAATGTGATTAAAAAATCCCAAATCAGCTTATTTATTTCATCAGTTGAAGACACTATTAATAAGCCACTAAAGTCGATATCGCGTTTGAGAAGGTGCTGGTAAGTTATTATCTTTTCAGAACGCAGTATATCAGTTAAACTCACTAGAAAACGACCGCCACTCATTTGTCTATATTGAGAAAATCTCCTTTCTAATGGATCGGTCTGCAATCTTCCGGTTAATACGTTATGAAAGCCATCTGTAAGTTGTCCGTGGCGAATCGACCGAGACCGAAAGGCTCGTTGACATTATTATTATATTTCATCAATTCAATTTCCGTCTCAGTACTCGTATTTAAGAATAATATAAGAAAATGCTAATATAGATTAACGAACCTAAACCGATGAGATCAAACGACTGGATATAAGTTCCGGATCCTTTTATGATGTTGTTAAAGATGTTATCCTTGTTTCTCCTCCTCCAACAACCCTCAGCCAGATGTGTTTCCAACAGTTCATCAGGATTAGTAGTTGATCCTCTTCTCATTCTTTTCTTAACAATGTTCCAGCTACCTTCAATTCCTTGAGTATGCACACCAGTAGTTGGATTCACGAAGTTCTCACTTTGGTTCACAGTGTGATGCGTGTACTGGGGTGTATGAGCCAAGATATTGTATGCAGCCCACTCATCTGAGTATACAACGGAGCCAGGTAGGAAGCAATGCTGGATAAGGGGTAGCAGAGTTGCAGCAGATCTATCTGGTACACATAACATAACCATTCGGCCTGAATCTCTCTAGACTATTCCAAAAACCCAAGTACCCACTACTAATCTTCCGCGGTTCTATTTACGTTTGCCGAACTTGGATTCATCAATCTCCACGATAATTCCGGGACCACCTAAGGGTTCAGCATCTTGTATGATCTCTTCAACACAGATATCCCTCATAAAGTTCTTCCAATCAAAAATACAGTAGGGAGATAGAGAGCGTACAGAAAATCTTAAAAACTTTATCCTGTTATTGTGAGACAATTAGTTGGAATACAATATTACTATTCATTGACTCACTCACCAGGGCTATTGATCATATTCTTATCCATTATTTTCAATGCAGAAGTTGAGTGTACGACTTGTTTGGTAGGGTAGGGAATAAAGAAAAAACATGGAAGGGAAGGTTAAATTTGTTAGGTAATCTTGGACATGCAAGTACACACCCATATGTAAACATCCTGAATATGAAGTAAATTTCAATCCGATCATTTTTGGTGACGTATGGCCTTCGAAGTGGCTCAATGTGTCATCATTTCCAGAAAATATTTCACCCTCTCGCGAAGTAAGTGGAGGAGGGTGGTTGTCCCGCCGTGTCTCAAAAATATAAAAATAGACATTCTAACTAAATGGCAAAATGGGGCGTAAATAACATTATATTCATCGAATTTCTTCACGTGACAATATGGATATTTTCTAGTCTGTAGAAAATACTGGTAATCATTGACCAATTTTCGATAAAAGTTTTTAAAAAATAATCCAAAATTGCAGCTGTGCCGACACATGTTCCTTTGGTGGCAGTATATTTGGTGGTGGTTTATTGATAGTGCCTCCAAAGGAACATGCTGTCAGCACAGCTGCAATGTGGGATTTTTTTGGGCAAGTCATGAACGCCTCATGGTGTTTAGACTCATTTAACAAGTTGTTACGGGACAAAGGAACAACTGTTGAATTTGAAGTTTATTTCTATCTTAAACCATCTTGAATTTAATGGCATTAGTTCTTTATGTATAGGTAATATATTTTATAAATAGTTAATTATTTTAGCATGTTATCCACGGTGAGTTGAGAAAAGTCCACAAATTCCTTCTATTGTTTAATTTACTTAATCCATTGTATAGTACAGTGGAAGCCGCTTAATCGGGAAATTCGGTTATTCGGGACAAGGCTTTGGAAACCAATTTCTTATCAATAGTATAAATATATCGGTTAATCGGGAGAACCGGATAAACGGGACTAAATTCCTACTCCCGAGGCGTCCCGATTAAGCGGCTTCCACTGTAATACTAAAATAAATAGAAGTGAGTTGGATTTATAAGTTAAATCAATTTAATTATCGCAAGTTGAAACAATAGAGCAGGACCGGATTTATAATTGTGGGGGCCCCGGGGCAATAAATCTGTGGGGGCCCAGAAATTTCGTCATTGTTCGATAGTTGAATGTATCAGTAGTACTTTTTCTATTAACATTCTCCTGCATCACATACCGTACGGTGGAAATTATGTATAATTAGCCCAAACACATACCTATAAACCTCAGAGATTTTAACCATTTTGCCTGTTCTGTACAGGCGTACAGGGATTTCTTGCATTTGTACAGGGTTTTTTAGTTTGGACAATATTACTGATTGTGAGTCTAATATTACCTAAAATGTAGCATTCTCTTTTGTGTAAATCAACATTTCCTATTCAAGCGTACAGGGATTCCCTGTACAGTGTACAGTCTATATACTAATACTAAGTTTTCCCCTTTCTAAAAAGTGATTAATTTGATCAATGTCAACCTTAATAAATATAAATAACATGAAAGTATCGCTTATCATGCATTCTGCATTGACCACATAATGCAATGTCTTGGTTAGTATAATTCCTCTTAGAATAAGTGTATAGGGATTTCTTAAACGAGCGAGCGTTGCGAGCGAGAAGGGATTTTGGCCAATGTATAGGCAGGGACGTCGCCAGGATTTTTCATCTAGGGGGGGCGGCCAAATTACCAGGGGGGGCATGCCCCCCCTCACAAAATTCGTATCAACGAGAGTCGATTATAATATGAAATTATCAAGTTTCTATCTTATATATTAAATCTAAATGGTTTGTTTTTTTGTTTGTTGTTTGTTTGTTCGGAATTGATTGAGAAACTGGGTAAGAACTACAGACTTGAAATTTGGCAGGGAGGTGGGTAACTACGTATCTAGAAACAAGTTCTAATATCTAAGAAAAATATTCACATCTTCAATCTCAAAAGGTAACAAAACCTTTAACCAATTAAATTCGATCGTGGCACAGTATGGATTAGCAGCTAGCATTCAATTAGTATAAATTGATTTAGTGTCTCTAACATTTGTTAACCGTGCATTATAGAATGCCAATCTGAAACTGCAATTTAATTGGGCGAGAGAAAAAGGGGGGGGCATTGCCCCCCTATGCCCCCCCCGTGGCGACGTCCCTGTGTATAGGGTAAAATGGAGCCCCGTACAGGGATATGACTCAAATAGGTTGGCAGGTACGCAAACAGTAAACGGAAAATAGACAAAATAGATATTTTGAATTAAACATTGTAGCCATCTCATTCATACAATAACTGTGCGCCACCTAGCAACTTTGTCGCGAGGTCCCACTTCCAACACCCTATTATTGATTGTCCTACTACATAAGTATGTGAAACCCTTATGTGTGGGGGCCCGGGGCAAATTGCCCGTTTGCCCTGCCTTAAGTCCGGTCCTGCAATAGAGTAATATTTAACAAGTTAAATCAATATAGTTATTACAAGTTGAAACAATAGAATTAGATTCAATATAAATATTACAAGTTGTAACAATGGAAATTGATTTAACAGTTTACTGAATCTGAACTATGAGGAAATACAGGAGATGGTACCCAAATTATGACACAAACCCACGCCAAATTGAACATTTTCGAATTGCCAAAAGGTGTAGAATTTAATTTACTATCCAAATATGTAAATTTAATCAAGCTCACTATTTTCTATTCATGTTATAACCCATAATTAGATTAAATAGGTGCTAAAGTTATTTGATCAAAATTCGTAACCCCAGGTGCAAATTAGACGGTCACTCCGCACCTGTATGCCAAGTTTCAGCCCTCAATGTATACAAGTGTGGTGGCCAGGGCACCTGCTACGGAGTAATATAAAAAATGCTGTCGGCACAGTTTGCAATTTTGGATTTTTTTCACCATGAAATGAACGCCTCAAGCTGTTTCGTTAGACCCATTTATCAAGTTGTTACGTGACAAAGGAAGGATTGATAAATTTAAGTTTGTTTCTATCTTAAACCAGCTTGAGTTTATTGCCTTTCATTCATTATGTATTGATAATAAATTATATTATATCAGTTAATTATTTAGGAATGGTATCCACGGTGAGTTGAGTTAAGTTAACAATACCTTATTAATCTAATTTAATTTATTCCTTTGTATAGTAATACTAGAATTAAATAGATGCCAGCTAGAATTTATAAGATAACTCAATATATTAATCGCAAGTTGAATCAATAGAGAAAGATTTAACAATTTAAATCAATATAGTTATTACAAGCTCCAACAATAGAATTAGATCTAACACTTTTACTGAAACTGAAGTGGGAGTAAACAAATAAATTTCAACTCAAATTTATTGCATGAATTAAACCCATTATAAAAAGTTGTCTTTTCCCATCAGACGCAGGATTTCTAGGTGAATCCAAATGTTAAATATTATTTGTTGTTTAGTATTATAACTTTTGAGTTATGGACAGACAAATTTTGAAAGGTGTTAGAAATGTGTCCAAAATTCGTTAATGAAAAATATTAACTCCAGGTGCAAATTATACGGTCATATCGCACCTACATGCCAAGTTTTAGCACATCAACTATAATCAACTATAAAGCTCTGGCCAGGGCACCGTCTACGGGGAAAATAAAATAAAGGCTGTGATTTCAATACTGGGCCATTATACTATAGTATAGTGGGCACAGTAAAAAATAAAGGCAGTGAAATTAGAACTCGGCCACTATCTATACTATAGTCGGCACAGTAATAATGAAATAGCTATTCAAATACACATAGGCCCCTCTTTGGTTAACTTTTAATTTTTATAATAATTGAGTTTATTTCGTTTTATTAGTTATAATACTCGGGAGGATAATATAGGAAAATTTGGCTTAATTCGGAGCACAATTGAACTTTCTAGGGATGGTGAAATTTGGAAATGTCTGTTATATGGCCAAATTCAGAGTACAGTACATAATAGATATAGTGATATTGGATATAGTGATATATTGGATATAGTGATAATTTTGCAGCATTTGGTGCGTCCCCGAGCAAATCACATACAAATTTTATTGGTTATAGTGATATCATTATTGGATATAGTGATAATTTGTGTACAGATTACACAAGAATATTGGATTTTTGACCTTCCTTGGACCCCATAATTTCATTTTTACAGTATAAATATCGTTACCACTTGAATTTGATAAGGAATTTGATTATTCTTTTCAGAATATAAGTATTGACAAATTGACAATGTATACAGTCATATATTAGATGCGGTGATAAGTTGGATATAGTGATATAATGGGTATAGTGATATATTGGATATAGTGATAATTTGGCCACAAATCAGATGTCCCCACCATTATCACTTTATCCAATATGTACTGTACTATAAATACGGCCGATCTATGCTCTTCAGATAATTTGCGATTAGATTGTTTTTAGATAGAACCCTCTAATGTATTGAAAATTTCAGGTGAATATGAAATCTATTTTTCCTGTAGTGACCATTATAAGATCCAGTAATATGATGTTTCCTGTAATCACATTGGGAGGTCCTTTTATTTATATTTTTTGATTCTCAGACACCCGTTCACCTATAATTGAAATTTTGAGCAGGAAAATGCTCGCAATACCCGACTTCCTATCAGTCGATAATACATTTATGACCCTAACTCACGCCGTTTTCAAAATGACCATATATGGGCATTGGAATGTGCCACTTTGATAATTTAGCAAATTTATAACTCATGAAGTATTGACTCTAGAGCTTAGCACTAATTTTCCAATCACATACATGTACTATTGCAAACCCATTAGGAGAACAATTAAAATCATTTTCGAAAAGATTGCTATCCTATAAATTCACCGGATCACCCTCATAATAGTGTGAAAAGTAAATTAAAAATATTTATGTACATTAGGTTCAACTATAGCAAATTTCGTCCAAATTGGTTGAAACCAAGTCTAAACTATTGAGGACATATGTTATTCCGGAGGATTTTTCAAACTAACATATACCACGCAAACCTTCAGACTTCTATATCTTTGAATGCCAATTATCCCCTGGAAATCTAAATACTACTTGGACACGTTAGTTTGTCCCATAATACCCCTTCGTATTATCTATTGTTTAAGACAAAGTTTGACTCTCTAGCTTATATACTTTCCAAGTTACAGCAAGGTATGGTGAATATGGAACTGAATGACAAATCATTACCATAACATTAATTGAAATTTATTCATAACTCGAGTCATAAGTGAAATTTGGGTTATTATAAATGCGATGTTAATGTCGATATAGTTAGTACTAAGTAAAAGCTTGGGGGCGATAGAAAGCATAATATGATCTAATGTTTACTTTTCACACTACGTGGGGGATCAGTCGGAATTTTAAGGAATGTTTCATCATCCTGAACATTCCGATTGATCACCCCCGTAGTGTGAAAAGTAAACATTAGTACATATTATGCTTTCTATCGCCCCCAAGCTTTTACTTAGTACTAACTATATCGACATTAACATCGCATTTATAATAACCCAAATTTCACTTACGACTCGAGTTATGAATAAATTTCAATTAATGTTATGGTAAATGATTTGTCATTCAGTTCCATATTCACCATACCTTGCTGTAACTTGGAAAGTATATAAGCTAGAGAGTCAAACTTTGTCTTAAACAATAGATAATTCGAAGGGGTATTATGGGACAAACTAACGTATCCAAGTAGTATTTAGATTTCCAGGGGATACTTAGCCTTGAAGTCAGACTTGGACTGCAAATTTACATAATTCGTCCAATAATGCAAAATTGGCAGTCAAAATGCGACTTCAAAGGGCTATAACTCCAAAGTTTTTGTATGCTAGAGGTTAGTTTGAGGAATGCTCAGGAATTACATATGTCCTCAGACTCCTCATTTGTTTAGACCAGGTCAACCAATTTAGACCAAATTTGCAATAGTTGAACCTAATGAAAATTTATTTGAATTGAAAATTGACCTTTTCATGATGATACACACATTCCTCAGCACTAAACTGGTAGTAACAGCAAAGGTAGGGCTCAGATTGACTTGAAATTTTCAGTGTATCTATACTTTACTGGGTACTATACGAAAACAGTCTAATCTCAATTACCATTTGACCAAAGAGGGGTCTATTTTAGTGTACTAGTATAGTAGTGCTTAGGTATACAGGGGTGGATTTTTGACACCCGATAACTCCCAATTTTTAATGCGTTTTCGAACAGTGCTAGTTATTCTAAGAATTAAGTAGAAACTCAGAATTTCTAAAATCGAAAAACTTGTAATAGATATTAATAGTTTAAAATAGCGTAATAGTGAATCCATACTAGTCATTCTAAATTCCTGCTATTTACTCTATTTGGCGCAAGTTCTATTATAGTCCAATTTTAAAACTACTACATTAGTACAAGGGATTATGCCACACATAAATTGCGATATCGATTTGATTCTTTTTTTCTATAGATTTTCATATAATCACTCGATTTTATCAGAATTTGTGCATTATATAATTATTAACTCTATAACTTTGTATTAAAGTTGAAAATCGACACTGCTTAATCCCAAGTACAACTGATAAGGATCATTTTTGATTAACAGTTTTTTTTTCTACAAATTATACTTTTTGAGATATGCTAAGGTATACAAAGGTCACTATGAATTATGAACAAAAAAAATTCCACATAAATAGACTATATTTTGCTTTCATTAATTATTAACTCTCTAACTTTGTATTACAGTTGAAATTCGATGCGGTATATTTAGTAGCTCTACAGATAAGGATCATTTTTGCATATAACAAAAAGTACACAGAGCATGCTCATAAGGTACATAGAGCATGCTCATAAGGTACACAGAGCATGCTCATAAGGTACACAGAGCATGCTCATAAGGTACATAGAGCATGCTCGTATAAAAGTACATAGAGCATGCTCGTAAAAGTATACATAGAGCATGCTCGTAAAAGTACATAGAGCATGCTCGTAAAAGTACATAGAGCATGCTCGTATAAAAGCATACAAATAAATGCGAATTTGGAAATATATTCAATTCTTAATAAGATCTAATATAGATGTTCTAAAATAATGCTACAATTATTAAGACGTGTATTATTTTTATAAGTGTTGCTATAAGTGTGTATCAAATTGGAACGCAATTCATAAGTAGTAAATATTATACTTGTGATTATTATAATAGGGTAGTGGCGTAGCCAGACCTTGAGGCCAACCTGGGCACACTTGGGGCACTCACCCACGGCGTGGCCAAAATACAGGCCCGGATTTACCATACGGCAGATGCGGCATATGCCGGGGCCCCCGCGCTTTTGTATTTTTGGGCCCCGCGCGGTGGGTAGTTTTCATTTTTGAAAAAATGTTCGTAATCGATGGACTAACTTTATTTGTCACAGTTGAGTATACTACTACGTAGTCTCTTTGTCCCGCGTTTTTTGCTCCTGTGAAATCCCGTAAACAAAACTTTTAGAAGACCCACGATAAGGTTTATTATTATTTTCACAATCAGCCAGATTTTACCTAAAAGTATATCTATGTATGTAGATTAACTAGAAAACAGTAATTTTTTAATTTTTATATTCGATATTATTAGGCATGTGTCATGCACTAGACAAGTACATTGAATATCAGACTAAACTCTGATGTATATTTCCTTACAAGTAAAGATACAGGTGAAATGTTATTGGAGTAGGGGACAAAAGGAACTGCGTTTAATCTTAAATATTTTCTGAGTAAGGGAAATTTTCCCTTGCACTCCATGAACCATCCCACCAAAACTCAGCATTCCGTGAGCAAAAATCGGCAATATTATTCGTTTTCAATACGATCAAGGGGCCCCGCGATGAAAATATGCCGCGGGCCCCGAACAACCCTAATCCGTCCCTGCCAGAATAAAATCTAGGGGGGTCAAAGGTAAATCCAGCGAGCGATCGAATGGGGGCCTGCGGGTATAACCCCGGTAAAAAAATTAACAGAGTTTATGTTAACTACCAAAGCATTATTGTTCTTGCTGGTACTAGTCATGCAATCATTCATTTTATACGGCATCCCATACTACTAAGTAATTTTAGCTATAATATTTTATTATACTAGCGCGCTACGCTTGCTGAGTTGCTTCCAGACCTGTAATACCCACACAACAACCGCTAAGCGGTTGTTGTGTGGTACTAATCACAACAACTCTCGTTATTAGTGTACATTAGTTCCAGATACAATAATTACCTTCCATTATTTATAACAATCTCCTACATGCTCGAGCAAGCCAATTATTATTGGTGCGGCGAAGTGACGTCGAGTTATTGAATCTCAGTGTGACATAAATGCTACCAGAATATTGATGCGGCTACCTAAAATATTGTTGCGGCCAAGCCCGCACCTGCTGCACCTGCTCCTCATATAGTAGTAATAGTATATGTACTATGTGAATATTTTGACATTTACTAATATTTAAGTCTAAGATTACCGAAACAAATTTAACCTTCTCTTCCATGTGTTTTTTATACCCTACCCTACCAAACTAGTCGTACACTTAACATCTGCATTTAAATTAATGGATAAGAATATAATCAATAACCCTGGTGAGTGAGTCAATGAATAGTAATATTGTATTCCAACTAATTGTAATACAATAATAGGAATAAAGTTGTTAAGATTTTCCGTCCGCTCTCTATCTCTCTACTGTATTTTTGTGAAAGATAGAGTACTCATGTTTTCAAAAACCCCTCACAGACGGGATGGGAGTGTGCTTCTTCTGGTTGATTTTCAAACCTTGAATAGTATTGCATTGTAGATACAAGGAAGGATTTAAATAGAATTCAAATTACATTTCATCTTATTTTAATATAATTTTAATTAATTAATGTTTGAATCATAAAGACTTCCAAATAAGAATAGTCTTTAATTAATTAAAGTAAGATTAATGATTACAAATAGAAATAGGAATTCGCGGGTATTTACGTTACTATATTTTGAATCATTAACATTGTAAAATGTTTCAAGTGTTTCTTATGAAACACATATTCACTTACAAACAACTAGCATAATAATAAGAGAATACTTATCCACCGATCATCGGCGTTTGTATTAAAAAAGCTCGCTACTTTCTACCGATTGTTTTTTTATGTTTATAAAAAACATCATCGGTAGAAAGTAGCGAGCTTTTTTAATACAAACGCCGATGATCGGTGGATAAGTATTCTCTAATAATAATAATAACAGTCATTCCAAATGGTATAGTCAGGCCATCGCGTACGGAAGTCCGACAGATTTAAAATTCAATAATGTGCACTTATAGTATTAAACTAAAGTATGACCCTACTATAACGTTTTACTAGAAGAAGCACCCTAATAATCATGCCATAGTGCGCAGCCTTTATAGTTAATTGTGCGAGCTAATTCAACAGCAAATCTATTTTGCATGAATTTAGACATCCTTGCGAATGATTAATTTCAATGAAGAATTTTTCGGGAGAGTGCAAATTCTTTTGGTAGGGCACTGTAGATGTTTGGTCTTAGGGTCACATATTTCCCTTAGCATACCTCGACACAATAGGGGCCTCCAAACCCTTGTTGAGAAAGTGGACCATCCAAAGAAACAACGTCCGCTCCTTGGGGTACAGTGTGGCATATGTCCTGTTAATTTCCGACGTCCAGAATAATCTACTGAGTATAGCATCTGTTAAGTATTGAAATTTGGTCGAATAGCACGCTTTTTTTATAGGTTTCAGGGGCTTCGCCCTGGAAGCCACAACCCCCTCTTCTAGTAAATCCTGGATCCGCCCCAGTAGTGATCTAGTTATAATTACATGTAATTTAGGGATCGTAGACGACGCGATCTTGAGTATGCGAAATTCGAATAGCCGATCATGCCCAATGGTATCAGGTCCTAATCTGCTATCCCAATACATAGTGATCTATGTATAGCGGAACCTCGATTATCCGAACCCTTTGTACTTGTTCCAACGATTTCGGATAATAGAGGTTGCACTTATTTGAAAAAAATGCTCGAGAAAATATGAGAGTATTTAGATTTTACTAAGCTAGGTTTGAACAATAATAGGGCAGTATCCATGAATAATATAATTGCACCCCTTCTTGTCTGGATCCCCCTTTGCAGCAGGCCCTGACTATGTATTTCAGCAGGTTCCGAAAGTTGAAATACTGAGAAGGTGGGGCTCCACCCCAGGTGCGACAACCGGGGCCTGAGCTGCGCTACCCGGGGCCTGGCCCCGGCTGGACCCCCTGGCCACGCCACTGTACTAGGGTAAATATCATTGATCTTTACGAGCATGCTCTATGTACTTTTATACGAGCATGCTCTATGTACTTTTACGAGCATGCTCTATGTATACTTTTACGAGCATGCTCTATGTACTTTTCTACGAGCATGCTCTATGTACCTTATGAGCATGCTCTGTGTACCTTATGAGCATGCTCTGTGTACTTTTTGTTACCTCCATTTTTGAGGGATGGTTCTTTTCTCTACGACTTATACCTTTTGAGATATGCTAAGGTATATAAAGGTCACTATGAATTCTGATAATAAAAAAATTACCAAATTATTTATTTTAGTTATATTCTATTGATAAAGTTGCGATTATAACGTATTTGAAGCTTGAAAAAGGGTTGTAGGTATATTTAATGGATATATAAATATGGGAAACATACAAACTATAGTATTTGGAATGTCAGGATCAGAATAGTCATCATTTCCAATTATAAATGCATAAATAGTATTGTAAAGTTTTGTTTTTGTTTTTTATATATACAGTCGAAATCGGGTTTTTTTGCCACTGGTTTTTTTGCCTCTCTGGGTTATTTTGCCTCCTTGCTTCTCTTTGTTTCTTCATTACCTCATAGCACTGTATAATGTTAAATACGGCTTTTTTTGCCTCTTTCCATGCATTTTGGGGGCAAAAAAACCCAATTTCGACTGTAATACATAAATAAATGCATATAATAAATGTATAATTTAAGGACATTATAGATAAATGCATAAATACTAAATAGTAATGTAAAGTGTTTTTTTTTGTTTTTTTAGTTGTTTTTGTTTTTTGTTTGTAATACAAAAATAAATGTATCATTATGTATGTAATAGAATGACTAATATAAGCATAATATAATGACATTACAATTAGAATGATAATTATTAATGCCTCCTAAATGGAAGACAGGGATTCAGGGGGGGAAGAAGTTCAAAACTGAAGCTGAACGGAAGCGTTGGGAGCGAGCCAACGAGATTCCAGAGCAGACCCGACTCCGTCTTGAGACGCAAAGACAGCTTCAGTCTTCTAGACGAGATGGAGGGTCGGAGAGTGACCGTACTGCTCGCCTCCTAACGAAGAGGGAACACCAGTCGGTCTACTTAGAGTCTCAGACTGACGGGGAAACTGCTGCTCGCCTCGATAATCAGAGGGAATATCAGTCAACCTATTTAGAGTCTCACACTGACTGGGAAACTGCTGCGCGCCTCGATAAGAAGAGGGAATACCAGTCGGTCTACTTAGAGTCTCAGACTGACGAGCAAACTGCTGCGCGCCTCGATAATCAGAGGGAATATCGTAGCGTGCTGAGAGCAGAAGAGATTGCAGAGCAGCATGCTGAGCGTATGCAGGAAAGGGTTGAGTTGTATCTAATTCCCTCATTTCTAAGTCGGCCTTGAATTTAGCTAGATCACAATCTGCCTGTGAGGTTACTGATAACTTTAGCGCTGAGTATTCAGTTGGCAGTATGACTTTTCCTGCACTTTTTGTGATGCGAAATTCTGGGAAAGTGAGAAATTATCCACTAGCACCAAATTATTCCCCAAGTTTCCACTCTGTTGTGGGCAGGCCAAGGTTGTTCTTCCCTCTTTAGCTACGCCGCCTGACCTGCTTGATCACCTGCTGACAGCGAGTGCACCAGAGGGAGAGCTTTCAGAGATAACATCCGAGCGTACAACTCTGCTCTTGCTTTCGCCTCGCTCGGAGTTAACCTGGATAAGCAGCTCGCCAATGCTAAGAGAGGAGTGTACACATTCCGTATTCACGGGACTGTACACCACTACATTGGACAGCTCATGCCGAGAGAGGGACAGGCCCCGGAATTTGCCCAGATATATATCCATGACGGTACCCCTGAGGCTGAAGCGGAGATTCGACAGCAGGCTCTGGGAGAGGCGGCTCTACCCGAGCTCCTGTGTCTACAGGCTATGCTGCATGAGGTCAATCCCTATGTCTCCTTCTTCAGACAGGGAATGGACGTTATGCGAGAGCATGGAGGTGCAGACGTGAGGATGACGATTCGATCTGACGGGGCCTCTGATCCCCGTCGGTACAACGCCCCACTGCACCTGAGATCGCCGTTATCATGCCTGGAGACGGATATAACGAGCTGGAAGCCAGCAGAGACATTGTCCTGCACGCGAGGAGTGTGGACTTGCAGCGCATTACCGAGACCCACCGCGCCTACGATCCCCTGCATTATGTGCTCCTATTCCCTCGAGGTAAGTACTGCTGATTGATTGACATTATGTATTAGTGTGCACTGTTTATACTGCTTCTCTTAGGTGAGGATGGCTGGCGGCTTAAATTCCCTCACAGCAGAGGAAAGGGCTGCGTCACTCCGATGGAGTACTACTCCTATACTCCTACAGACTGATGGTCCGGAGCAGCCTGAGCTACCTGCACGTGTTCGGGAGACTGTTCCATCAGTACCTGGTGGATATGTACGCTAAGGTAGAGTAGCAGAGACTTAACTACATAAAGTTCAACCAGAGGCAGATCAGGAGTGATCTCTACAGCGATCTGGCTGACTCTCTGCCCTCAGGCGACACGGACGCCGGTGAGCTGGGACGCAGTATTATTCTCCCCTCCTCTTACACAGGTAGTCCCAGACAAATGTTTGAACTGTATCAGGACGCTATGGCTATAGTCAGGAAATATGGTAAGCCAGACTTATTCATTACATTTACCTGTAATCCACAATGGGAGGAGATTACGTCCGCACTGCTATTAAATCAGAAAGCGAGCGATCGCCCTGATTTAATAGTTCGAGTTTTTCGCCTTAAACTGCGTGAATTATTGAGCGATATTACCAAAAAGCACATTTTTGGTAAGCCTCTTGCTTATGTGTATACCATAGAATTCCAAAACGGGGCCTACCCCATGCTCATATCGTGAACTACGTAATAAAAGGACTGGAATCGACAATAAAAAATTGGACCATGGATGAACTAGAAGTGCATTCGATATTTTCACTAATTACTGTTTCTTATGAACATTAGATTATATATTTAACTGGATTATACTGTAAAAGCAAAGTGAATATCATTAACATTTCATTGAATTAATTCAGTGAAGTATAACGATTTTACATACAAGATAAGGAATTAGTATTACGCATACAGTACATAAGGAATATTTCAAATAGATTTAAATTTCTTCATTTTCCGGATATCCTTCTTTCCAGAATTTATTTCAGAGTTTACATTCCGAACTTTGTTGGCTAATATGCAATTAGCACATGTGCTAAGTATTTTCCTTAACAAACTCCACCCAGAAGTAAAACAACTAGGACAGTTATTCCTCCACTTCTCACTATACATATCAACCGATACGTTTTCAGCTAATTGAATTAACACCTTTCTTGAAGGCGAGGAGTAGAACAGTTTCTTTAAAACTTTGTCTTCGTCAATTTTAATGAATATTTTCCACAGTATCACTATTGACTCAATTACGATATCAGAAGGCCACTTCAAAGAACCACGATCAATATATCTTACAAGATTATACTTTTTTGCGTCTGTAATCTCGATATCTTTGTTTTCAGTAAGTAGCTGATTTCAATAGTGACAACTAGTTGTTTTAAGATACGAGTATACAGCGTAACCACCAATAAACACAATAGATTGGAGAACATGAATGCCTAGATTGACAGAGGTTAGATCATGAATAGCTTCAATATAAGGATCGCAAGGCACATCAATGAACTCATCAGAAGTTTGAGAAAAGTTTTGTATAAATCGTTTAAGGGTAAGCTCGCTTTTGTTTTGTTGTAATGAGAATAACTTAAGAATATTTGAAAGGTTCAGGCGACGTTGACTCTGCAATATCTGAGAGTAGGTGATGTGATATTGCGCGCCACTCATCATTCGATATAGGCCAAATTGGTGCTCTATTGGATCATTCTGGAGTCTGGAGCTGAGAACATATTCGTATCCACAATTCTGAGTGAGATGTGAAACGATTAACGGAAGTGTTTTACAAGAATGCTGAAAACTTATGAAGGTTTGCGCGCTAAGTTTTCCATCCTTTCCAATTGTTGACTTCCACCGTTCAAGCCAATTAGAGATTAAATCAAGAAACAAAAAGCGCCAATCTTCGTCCACAAGGGGTCTAGAATACTCGTCATTCAATCGCGAATGTTTGAGAGGGGTATTTATGTTGAAAATCTTCCAAATTTGACTAATTGTGTCCACAAAATTTGCAGTTTCGTTTTTAGAATGTTGTCGTAAATCGTTTTGAATTTTAAGAGCTGCAAAATTGGACTCGTTGAAAACGCTAAGTGCTAGATTCACGTTCTGACGTTCTAAACTTGTGGGCCAACATACCTTAGAACTTAGCTTGTGAGCTTGCTTTACTGTAGAATGTTGTTCGCTCTTGTACAATAATCGAATATCATTAAATTTTGCCTCATTCAGTTCTGTAGCAGAAATAGAGGTCCAAGGATACAGAAGCATGTCTGGATATTTAAACGTTAGATCATAGTCCTTCACGTTTAGCCAGTTGTTCCTCATAGACTTGATTATGTGTACGAAATCAAACATAATAAAGAGTTTTCTTTCTGGGCAAGTTGGATGTTGAACAGCACGAAGTAACGTCTTCTGGTCAAAAGAATATAATTTAAATAAACGTACATTCATTGGATAATTGTCTGTTATGAGTACTTCAACAAATAGTCCACACTTTTCAATATCATTAATTACAAGATTTACGATTGGGAAGAGTTCCTCAGCAGTAGAAAAATTTGATGGAAATAACCTCACAACTTGTGACCATTTTTTCGATAAAGAAGAAATCATCAAGGCAAAAACTTTCTTAGTTGGAGTAGTAGGATCGATCTCACCAATAATATTTCCACCTAAACAATCGAATAAGAAATGTAAGCATAAATATATACATTTACTATATGTGATATCACCTATTACCTTGATAGGGGATTTCTGATGAAACGTGGATTTCGTCCATTTTAGAACAACATGGCGATCTCTTTTACAAAAATGTAAAGTTAAATTATTTAGTAAGTGTAAATATTCACTGTCCAATCCTAAGCACGAAGATAAAGCACGAAGTGATCTTGTAGTTGGAAGAATAAGACAATCCAAGGATTGAAAAAAACGATAGCACGCTGGTGAGATCAGATGTGCCTTCAATGCAACCGTCTAGATTAAAATAAAAAGGTGAATAATGAAATTAATGAAATCAGAAAATACTAACCTGAGTAACTACGTTATATCTTCGTTGTTTAGCGGAAACTAGTGAGTTTTCAAGTTGACAAGTAATAAACTGGAGGAGAGGTAATAAATGTGTACTTGAGTGTTCCTCGTCAGTCTGTTCAGTAGCTTCTAACATTGATATTGACAATTTCAATTTAGTGGCTGCTTCCTTGATACTTACAAGAACAAGGCTGGACTCAAGTAACTCTGGATTTGGCTCAAAATTTAAGATATTATCAATTAGGGAGTCAATTTGTCGTAAGTCGGTTATTAGATTGAACTGCAAGGGTACTTGGTATTGGCGAGTAACGGCTGAAACTGTTAAGTCTGACTGAATTGTTAGTGTAGATTGAATTTTAATTGTGTTGTTAAATAATTCCAGCTGTAGGATCTGCAAGGTGCTACTGGAAGAATACCACGCTACCCAGTCTTGGCTAAGATGTAAACGAGGCAACTTCATTTTAAGATCATCAAAGTTATCCAAAGCGAATTGTAAACGATCTTGTTGGTTTTGAACGATACTATCGTGAAGACCTTTAGCGAAGTTTTCTTCTTCCTTAGATTCTCGATTAAGACGCTTTGTTTTCTGAGCAGTTGAAGTAAAATAAGACGGGCAGCCTTGGAAAATAACTGGTACTGCGTTAATACGATAAGTTGGCCTAATTCGTGGTGTTTCAGTTCAGGTACCATCAGCTTGGACAGTCCGGTCAACGCGTATAATGTCTTCCTCTCTGAAGTGATGAATACAAATGAATATCTTATCTTCTGGGAGTTCAGTAGCCATATCCCTATGGAGAGCTCTAATCCATTTCTCTTTCAAATCGCGCGGGCGCTCGGCAATTTAAACACAGTAGCACTGGGATGACCTCTGTAATTGGACTTGCATCCGAATACTGAACAAGTATTGGGCATAACGAGTTACGTAGTAAACTAATATAAATATTTGTAGGTATAAATTAAAGAGAATTTTAAAGAGAAAAGTATATAATGAAGAGAAATGCACCAAGAACAAACAAAATCGCTTAGAAAATTAAATCCAGGCATACAGTCGACTCCGCTTAAAAGAGTCACCTCGGGACCAGGTTACTAGACCCAATAAGCGGAGAAATCTATTTAACCGGTGGCTCTATTAAGCGGAGACGACTGTATTTAAATTTTTGTGAAAATAATAGAATAACCTAGTCAGGTTTTTTTTAAAGCTTATGGGTTGCTAATAATACCTTAAACAATTACACTGAAAATTGTATTTTTGACATTTTTTAGGTTCGAATCCGGTTAAAAATTACATAAATATAATCTAATGTTCATAAGAAACAGTAATTAGTGAAAATATAGAATGCACTTCTAGTTCATCCATGGTCCAATTTTTATTGTCGATTCCAGTCCTTTTATTACGTAGTTCACGCTCATATTTTAATTATACTTACCGATGAGGATAAGCCGCGAGACCCGTCTGCATATGATAACATAGTGTGTGCTGAGATCCCGGACCCAGTTGTTAAACCGAGGCTACATAGCATTGTGAAGCGCTGTATGATGCATGGTCCATGTGGTTTGTCTAACAAAAGCGCCGCTTGCATGCGTGATGGTAAATGCTCTAAGAGATTTCCGAAAGAATTTTCTTGCGTGACCAGTACTGCTAATGATGGGTACCCTAATTGCCGTCGCAGGGATAATGGCCGTAGCGTGCGAGTAGGGAAGGCTCTTCTTGACAATCGGTGGGTAGTCGCACACAATCCCTATTTGCTGTTGAAGTACAATCGCACATTAATTTAGAGATTTGTACTTCAGTTACTGCTGTTAAGTATCTCTTCAAATATGTGTACAAGGGTCACGATAGAGCCATTGTTGAGTTCAGTTCAGGCGAGAATGCGAATACTAGCGTACCTAAGCGTAAGGACGAGGTCGCTAATTACGTAGAAGGTCGATACGTCTCTGCCACGGAAGCTTGCTACAGTATATTCGCCTTTGAGCTTCATGGTAAATTCCCCAAAGTGGTCAGGCTAGCTCTCCATCTTGAGAATGAACAATCTGTGGTCTTCTCTGCTGACGCGGACATAGGAGATGTTCTGAGCAGACAGAAGCACATCACACTAACTGCTTGGTTCGAAGCTAATAAGAAACTCCCTGAAGGGCTAGAACTCACTTACACGAATTTCGCTGACATGTTTGTGTGGGACAAAGATAAGCGTGAATGGAAACCGAGAGTTAAGGGACATAGTAAAGTGATAGCCCGTATGTACTCAGCTCATCCAGGGGAGGGACCACGTTTCTACCTGAGGACACTTCTCAACCATGTCACAGGTTGCACGAGCTTTCAGGACATCCATACTCTCCCTGATGGCACCGTCTGTGAAACCTATAATGAGGCATGTCTGAGACGAGGTCTGCTGGAGGATGATCAGGAAGTTGATCAGTGTTTGGCAGATGCAGCTACCTGTTCTATGCCAGCACAGTTGCGTCAGCTATTCGTGACTATTCTCCTGTTTGTTGAGCCATCTATTCCACTCGCTCTCTGGGATAAGTACAAACCCTCTTTCGCTGAGGACTTCCTGTGTCGTGCTAGAACTGTATTCGCTAATGTAGAACTCGACGAGCATATCTTAAATAGTATATTGCTTGATCTTGAGTACCGACTGCAGAAACATGGAAAGTCCTTAGCTCACTACCCAGGAATGCCGATCCCTACTAATGTGAGGAATCCGTATGAGGAATCGCGTATCATTATGGATGAGCTTGATTATAATGTTAGTGAACAGAATGATATTGTGAGTGAAAACTTGCCTCTACTTAATGCTGAGCAGTTGAGTATTTATAACATTATAATTGCAGCTGTTAATGATACTAATTCGTGCTCTAATGCATTCTTTATCGATGGACCTGGAGGGACCGGAAATACGTTCCTTTATAACACGCTGTTATCCACGGTCCGTTCACAGGGTAATATAGCATTAGCCATGGCTTCATCCGGTATAGCAGCTCTGCTCCTACAGGGTGGTAGGACTGTTCACTCTAGGATGAAGGTCCCTATCCATTTGAATGAAATCTCTGTCTGCAGTATTTCCAAACAGAGCGCCTTAGCTAGGTTAATTCAGCGCACGAAACTGTTTGTTTGGGACGAGGCTCCTATGACACATAGACATGCTGCAGAGTGTATTGACCGTACATTGAGAGATCTCTGTTCATGCGATGTCCCATTCGGTGGCAAAGTTATTGTGTTTGGAGGTGATTTCCGTCAAATTCTGCCTGTAATCAGACATGGGACCGAAGCTGATGTTGTGTCAGCCTGTCTGAACAGATCGCCTCTCTGGAGTCATGTTAAGATTCTTAAACTCTCTATAAACATGCGACTCCGTAATTTATCTTCAGGTGATACATCCCAAGTTAGTGACTTCTCCAAATTCCTTCTGAGAGTTGGAGAAGGCACTGAGCCCGAGGATGAGAATCATATGATTCACGTGGACCACAAATTTGTAGTAGCAGGCGAGTCAGTTTCTGATTTGGTTGCTGCTACTTACGGCGATATTAAAGTTAAACTATAATAATCCAGATTATATTTCTCGCCGTAGTTTGATGTGTCCTAAGAATGACACCACTGAGTTTATAAATCAATACGTTATGAACCAGATACCAGGGGAAGCGAGCACCTTATTAAGCGCAGACTCGGTAGGTGAGGAGCAAGCAGGTATGTACCCCACTGAGTTCCTAAATTCTATTACACCAAATGGTTTGCCTCCTCACCGACTGTACCTTAAGGTTCACGCTTCTATAATTTTATTGCGTAGTCTTGACCCGACTCAAGGAATGTGTAATGGCACTCGGTTAACTGTAAAAGCATTCCTAAATCACATGATTGACGCTGAAATTGCTACAGGTGTTCATAAGGGTAAACGGGTTTTTATTCCCCGCATTCCCATGACTCCATCTGACTCAGACTTTCCGTTTGTGCTCAGAAGGAGGCAGTTCCCTATTCGTCCTGCCTTTTGTATTACCATTAACAAAGGGCAAGGACAGAGTTTAGAAAATGTGGGCATATTCCTACCATCTTCGAATGCTATTTTCAGCCATGGCCAACTTTATGTTGCATTGAGCCGAGTTCAAAACCCTGCCGGCTTAAAAATTATGGTTTGTGGCGGCGCACCCTCCTCATCCGGCGGAGCCTTGGTTAAGAATGTAGTATATCGTGAGGTATTCCAGAATCATTTGGGTAATGTAGTGCACTCCACTCAGGATACATATACCATAGATGTGTCTCTTCCATCCTCTCCCCTTTCGCAGTCTGATTCCGAAGACCCGGTCTTTAGTCCTGCGAAAATGGTATTTGTACCAGGTGATTCTGAGCCACTCAGTAAGAAACCTAAGCTAACTGAATTCAGTGATAATATCCTCAGTCCATTCCTGGGTTCCCAATCGACTCAGTCTCCCATGAGTACTGATTTGCCTGATTTGATGTTTGATGGTATTATCACAGGCCCGGTACATACTATGGATATTAATTTGCTCAATTGTTCCATAAATAACTTTACTCCCCTTATGCAAAGGAGGATTGCCAGTAGTATTGGGTTAGATGTCGAACCAATTTTAATGACTAGAGAACCATTACTTCGCCCTCTTATTAATAATTACAAGCAATACTACTGTTCACTGGAAAATAGATTGACAAATACATTTCACATGAATATTTCTTTAGTACCAGTATTTGCCGATGGTAATTGTGTGTATCGAGCATTGTCCCATATTATATTTGGTACTGAATCGAAATTTGAAATGCTAAAGCAGAATCTGATTGGTAGATTCATGTCGAGTCCACAACACTTTCCTAATGTTATGGAAAAATCAGGTTTGTACTCTGAGGAGGAATTGCATGAGCACGTACAACGCATTTCCGCTCCTCATGCATGGGGTACTGACGTAGAATTAAGGATGCTAGGAGCTTTAGCTGGCATAGACGTCGTCTCCATTATTGCAACCGATAGTGATTCCAATAACTGGAGACTAGACCATGTGTATATCCATGGTCTACTAACAAGTCCAATGGTATGTGATCCAATCTACAATGGTAAAATATTGGGGATAGTGTATCATTGCATAGACCACCATGTAGGTTCTGAACACTTTGATCCGTTTTACTTAGTAGCTCAATGAAGTAACAACAGCGTCGAAATCCCCCCTGCTATTCAAAATGGCGTTGCATGACTAACTGTATTCAACATAACCTTAGTCAACAGAAGCAGTTTACTGCTTACTGAATGAAGCGTGATTCCGCTGAGGGATGGAACACTTTTGGCAAATGATACCCATATTATGCCAAGAGTGATTCTCTATTGGTGAGCAGCTGTGCTTCCTTCAATGTAAGCTATCCCAGCATAGTGATGATTACAGTATATGTATACAGGTATATTGTGAGAGGATTCACTCATCCCAGTGTTAATTCATTAATTGAGCTACTAAGAAGTGCAGAAAGCAATACCAATATTTATTGTTTTTCTGCCCCCCGAGACGACGGATCAAATTAGCGCTCAGGCGTAGGCTCGGGGAAAGGTACAGGACATGTCCCAAGTGTGTCCGTTCTAATATAGAATAGCCCTGAGGGAACGAACCAATAATTATTTGAATACATAATATACAGTCTTCCTGAGGCTGCAATCTGATTGATTGAAAATAAATTCATCTAACCAATGATTTGTGCACGTTTTACATTGCATGTTTTTCTTTTAGTACGCTTAACTATAAAAACCTTTTTACTAATCTGAATAAAATGGATTTGCGAAATTATATTGAGAACCGGGAGGACGACCGCGAGGAGGACCGGGACCGCGAGGAGGATCGGGACGGGGACCGCGAGGAGCGGGAGGAGCGGGAGGACCGCGAGGAAGGTCCTCAGCGGCGGGGTGGACAGCGGCGGGATGGACAGCGAGGACAGCGAGGACAGCGAGGACAGCGAGGACAGCGAGGATAGCGAGGACAGCGAGGACAGCGGGGAGGACAGCGGGGACAGCGGGGACAGCGGGGACAGCGGGGACAGCGGGGATAGCGGGGACAGCGGGGACAGCGGGGATAGCGGGGACAGCGAGGAGGACAGTGGGGACCGCGATGGACTCGCAGTCGCAGAGGGAGGGAAGAAAGAAGGGCTCTAGCCTGGAGGGGTAGGGTTATGGGGATTTTAGAATACTTATGTTATTAATTTAATTAGAATATAATATATTGTAATCATTCTATTATTATACTATTATTAACCATTCTTAATTTATAAATTAATAATAAAGACTATATCTACAATTTATTATAAATAATGGGTTAGTAAATAACATACTTAATACACTACAGAGATGTACAATTCTAAATAATTATGCCTCATGGGGAATGGGGAGGATAGGGAGGATTTGAATTTCCAAACAAATTATATTGTATAGCATTTTTATTAGGGGGACTTTATGAGGAATATATTTAATACACCACAGAGATGTATAATTCTAAATGATTTGTTTCAAGGCATAATAAGGCCGCGCAGCGGTCGTTAATTGAGGCGTAAAGCGCCGAACCGTCGCGAAGCGACCGAGACCGAAGGACTCGTACTATTAAAACACAAACCTTTATATACGTATATATAAATAAAAAGAGTCCCTAGATCTAGGTCAGTGTTTTTATGTGTGTTGTATGGTTATTATCCAGCAAAAGTGTCTATATTAGACAAAATGAGCCATAGGACACGTCCCAAGATCTAGGGGTTTGCCTAGTCAAACCCCTAGATCTTGGGACAAAAAGCCCGATCTGGGGACAGTTTATTATATACAGTCAACTCTCGTTATAACCAAGTCGGATATAACGAAGTACCTGCTTATAACGAAATCATTCAATGGCCCGGGAATCGTTCCATCTTATTGCATTATTAAAACTTCGGTTACAACGAAATTCCGCTTATAACGAAGTCATTAAAATCCCAAATAGCCTCTAAACTATTGATTTACTTCGGTTTATAACGAATTCTGTTATACCGAACTCCAGTTAAGCCATATAAAATAAATAACTTGTTTATCATCCCCGTCCGTACCAATTTTTATCCCCCTTCCGGATATATTTTATTGTTATCTTATGCAGGGGCGTAGCTAGAGTTTTGGACGGTGGGGGTCCTGAGCGAGTGAAGCGAGCTCAAAAGGGGGTCTGGGGGTATCGCCCTCTGCAATTTTTTAAAATTACTTTAACAAAAGACCGATTTGCGTGCGGGAAACTCTATTGCAGTAATCTCTACCCATTAACAAAAAAAAACCACTAAATAACATTTCCATAAACCTATTAGGCTATCGCTTGTCCTATTTTTATGTTTATTCATCAGCTATATGTAATTCAATTTACAAAATAAAATTGATGCGGCGTGTAGATGTTGTGGCAAATCGTTTGATAACATCATCAATTGGTGGTGTATCAGAACGATGAATCTGAAGTAGGAGGGCCTCAAGTCTCTGCTCTTCCATTGTGCTTCTTATTGCCGTTAGAGTTTTCTCCATTTTGGAGAACATGCGCTCAGCATCGGCGGTCGTCACTGGCAGAGTTGCCAAAATTTGCAGCAATGCAGAAATGTTAGGAAATGATGCGCAGCTATCAAGTGTAGCAAGGGCGGATTTTGGACAGTCCTCCTTTGAGACATTAGACCACTTCCGTTGCCACAAGCTGTACTCACAGCGTACAACAACCATCGGATCTTCCAGCAAGCAGGGCCGTAGGAAGCCGAATTTAGGGGGCCCCCATAAATTCACATAACAAAATTATATTACTTATTCATTGCTATGTAGAACCCCTGAAGGGGTTCGGGGGGGCCCAGGACACATAGCTACGGCCCTGCCAGCAAGTGACCATAGACGGAGATGGCTGATTCCGCAACAGACCAGCTGTCCTCACTATTTTTCAACATGAATCCTGGGATGAGCCGTGCCAGTTCCACGACTCTCCGCTGCCTCCACCAAAACGAAGTTCTAAATCAATAACAATGCTGTCGATGGCAGGATAGAAGACATTTATTCTAAAATACTGTTCAACAGATTGATCCGTACCACCTGATGTAGGCCTGTAGACTGAGCGTGATGCCAAACGCGGCTTCGCCAGCTCATTCTCAAGCATGTTGGAAACCAGGGACGCTTCAGCAAACAGTTCTTTGAATTTGTCAGCAGATCTCATCTGACGTAGGGTGTCGATAAGATCTTTGATGTTGTCCATCGCCAAAACAATATCAAGACTAGGTTTTTGCAGTTGTCGTGCAGTTGGCAGCAACAGGCCAGAGAGCAGGGTTTTACACGCCTTATTTTTTTTATTCGACATAAGCATTTTTTTTTTAATTTAAAGATAAAATAGTATGGCGAGTGTGATAAATGAAAAAAGCGAAATATAAAAATTAAGGCGAGTAAAATTATTCATTGGTGCCAGAAAAAAATTAAGGCTAGCAAATAAATTTATCAGATGGAAAAATTAAGGCGTGTAAAGTGGAACCTCCAGAAACGGGGCCTGTGGAAACGGGGAACCTCTGGAACTGGGGTAAAAAAATGCAACAAATTCCTAGTCCCACACAAATGAACCTCCACAAATGGGGAATTAGGTAGAAACGGGGAAACGGGGTGATCCTTTTTTCGCCGAAATTTGATTCACACACAAATCAACCTCTACAAACGGGGAATTTTTGCATTCTTAGGTGCGATTTTTCAAGAAACGTTTCTCAACGGAATCCCATTAAACACATTCTCATCCCTTTTGTAACCCATTAAAACTAAAAATCACTAAAACATGCAATACAAACTCGAATTATCAATGAATATAAGCTTCTAACAGTACATATCGAATTATATCAAGGAACTATGAAGTCTAACTCTCATGAAGACTGATTGTTGACAGTGGTCAACAAGTGTCAGAAACGGGGTATTGTTCAGAAACGGGATGCCTGGAAAAAAACTTGCGTCCCTGGCACCCCGTTTCTGGAGGTTCCACTGTAATACTTAAGGAAAGTAAATTAAGGGGTGTAAATATTTGGTGAAAAATAGATATTCGAAACAAGTGCTTTTTTGAAGTCTTAAGGTGTAATATATTATTAAAAATCTCTAATAAGGAAAAAGCTAATAATGGTGTTTTACATATAGTAAACAGTAATTGTGCAAAGTATAATTTGACGAATTGTGGCTAATCAACATTTATTCATACTTAAATGGATTAAAGGTTGTTATATGATAAGTAAAGCAATTGGGCTATGACTGAAAAAAAAGTAAGGCGAGTAAACCAATTGGGATAGGATCGAAAAAAAAACTAAGGCAAGTAAACCTACTAGGGTAATTCTGAAAAAAAAATCCAAATTGCAGCTGTTCGACGCATGTTCCTTCGGTGGCACTATATTTTGGTGGTGGTTTATTGATTGTGCCTCCAAACTCCAAAGGAACATGCTGTCGGCACAGGCTGCAATTTTGGATTTTTTTCTCCATGTCATCATCACTATGAAGGTGTCAAATTATTTCAGAAAGGTGTTTCAAAAGGCAACGGCCCTTAGTGAGTTGGATGTTTCGTTTTAGCTCACTTCATTTCAAAGATATTCAAGTTTCAGTAGAATATAATAAGTGATGAGTCAGCATTTTTTATGTGCGTATTGGGTGATCACTGATCACCCAACACCCACCAACCCATTCGAAATATAGAATTCACAAAATTGCTAAAACACATTTTTTTGACGATGTCACCATCACCTCAAGGTGTAAAGACCCATTTGTAGATGTGTTATGTGCATAGGCGTCGTAAATGCAAAGGTCAATCCATCGGGCCGCCCGGAAATTCCGGGTAATGTCCGGGTAACTCCGGGTAAACTCGGAGTATAGTGTTAGTAGCATGGGGACAATCCCTTCGGCCCGCCCGGACATTTCCGGGCACCCGGGCGGTTTACGACGCCTATGGTTATGTGGCATAAGGATCAATTGATAAATTTGAAATTTGTTTCTATCTTCTATAATCTCTGAGATTAATGATATTGAATTAATTAGTATGAATAATTATTAATATTATTTATAATTTAACACCAATTTCAATGTCAACTTACATATATATATTAAGTTAAATTATTTCGTCATAAATAATAAATTAATTAATTTGGCTATCAAATTTCAATTCCGCACACTCTATAATCCCTAATATACAAATTGGAAGCATCTATATAAGTCAAAATACGGGCTGAATTAATTATATAATTAATGACGTCAGTATATTAACAGTGCAAGAGTATTCTGCAGAAGGAAATAAATCACATAATCTGTCGTTGTTGTGGAATGTAAAATCTCGGTTTTCAATTGGAAAATAGAAGCCTAACTCGATCTCACAAGTTGAATCAATATAATAATCATAAGTTGAAACAATAGAATTAGATTTAACACTTTCAATTGAACTGAAGTGTTAGTGAACAAAGGAAATTTGCAACTCTATTGTGGCACTAACGAAATCCAATTAAAAAATTCGTGCACTGTGAAAAGGTGTAGAATTTAATTCTTTATCGAATGCTTTTAAATTAAATATTCGCGTATTATTTATTGTTATTTTTCTAAGATTAAACAGGTGCAAAAATGTGGCCAAAAATTTGTAAAAAAAAATCGTGACCCCAGGTGCTCATCTGTAACCCATGAGACACATATCCTGAAAATTTGGGCTCTTAGTTAATAAAACTCTGTTCTGTGGAGTGGCTACGGAAGAATAATAATAACCAAGGCAGTTAGATTAGAACTGGGCCACTATACTATAGTATAGTCGGCACAGTAATAAGGTTAGTAAATCAATTGGAGCTCGGACGAAAAAAAAATATGGCGAGTAGATATGAATGACCAAAATTAAGACGCCTTAATTTTACATTCATTTTTTAGAACCCTGCCAGAGAGTACCTCAAGCACAACAAGAGAAACCACAAAGCTAGACTGCTCGATGGAGTTCATGAGTATGATAGCCTTCTTGCGCGCATCAGGTGACTGCCAGCAGACATTCGTTGTAGTGCAGCCATCACGTACTTCAGCAGACTTCGTAGGCTGGGTGTTACGAGTTGTGTCTTGGAGATGCGAGTGTCCTCTTCATCATGTATGCAGGACTTCAACAAGTCGGTCCGCTTGGCGCTCGACCTAAAACACGTAGTTGTGTCTTTGATGACATATTGTGCTTGTCTGATAGATTGCACAGTGATCGCTTTTTCGCTGCTCAGATTCAAACAGGCATGCCACAATGGTAGTAATGTGCGTCTGGCGCTTCAACCTCAAATCGAGCAGCTGCTCCCGCACGTTGACCTGCCATCATCATATCCATGACCAATGCATTTTGTCAAGTCTAGTTGCAGGCACTTGACAATGTGAAGCAATGCCTCACCAATGGCATTGCCACTTAGACAACGTTCGTCATCCTTGCTGGGCTGTAAATCTTTAATCAGTGCGAATATATCAACTATCGCAAATGGTTCCTCATAGCAGTGCCATTTCCGCAAACTATCCATTTTCACGTACGCGCAATGACTGATAGCTGTTCTCGGTGATGTAGATCTGTTGTTTCATCCGCAACTATTGCCCAGAACATGGCTTACTTTATCCTACTGACAACAGTCTCCTTGACCAGGTCACCTGCAGCCACAATAAGGGCGTTCTGGATGCTGGTGACTGATAGGTTGCATTGGCTTTGGTAGATTGTACGTGACTTTTCAGTTCTGCATCACCTCCTCTAATGCGAAATCTAAGTAGCGGGCTAAAGTTGCCATCATTCTCCTCTGGATCTAATCCATCAGATGAGATGGAGCCCGATTCATTTCGGTGGTCACGTAAAGCAATGTTCTGACATGCGCATAGCAGAATCGTCTCCACAATTGGTACAAGTATTGAACGATTCTTTTAAACTGTGAGTCGGTGCGATTCATCTAGCTGACAGTCAATGCCCAGGTTGCGCTGCCGCTGATCCACGCACACTCGTTTGAAGTCATCGAATGCAAGTGTTGCATCCTGGTGGTACATTGTTTTGGCGTGTCGCGGGCGTGAACTATCTTTTCCGGTGAGATTATCGCAATGATCAAGTAGTTTCGTCACTAACTTTCCAGCATCCTGACCATGACCCCGTGAATGGCCACCAATACCACCACCAGAAGCTGTGAACAGAACACAGGGAATGCAGAAGGCGCCAGGGTTGACTCTACTCACTGCCAGCCAGGGAAAGTATTCGAGATGTCGGGGCAAAAGTCTTCGACGACGCTCAACACCACTTTTTGTGTGTGACTGCTGACCCACCCGAACTGAAGAAGGAAATTCGGAAGCATAGGTTGGCCTCCATGGCTCCAGATACCTAATGCGATCATAGGCGCCAAGTTTCTGGTTTTGGGGGGGGGGCTGGGGGGGGCCAGCCCCCCAGCCAGCCCCCCCCATATTGCTTATTGGGGGGGGTGCTGGGGACGCTGGGGGGTTACTGGGAACAACACCCGGACCTGTCGGTCGATTTAATTTTAATATGAAAGTGGTCCTTTTGATCGACAAAGGGATGATAGAGGGTGAGAATCACGTTTGTTACTCAATATATCCTGATTTTGTTTCTGAAGAAACAAATCTGGAAATATTTAGTAAAGATCCCAGTGCCCCTCCCCCAGACCCCCCAAGTGAAGTGGCCCCCCCATCTTTGATAATATTTTCCAAAACTTGACTCCTATGAATGCTATCCTCGACGCTCATTTGATGTCCAACAACCAGACCGATGTCATTATGGTAGTGGTCGCTTGCAGCTGCATCACAAATCGACGTAGGATCTGTCACTATACTCTTCACTTTGTCTGGTGGTTGTTCATGCAAGCATTGAAGCACTCCATTAGTTTGCAGCTCTACAATAGGTTGAGTATCAGGAGTAGAAACAACTGGGAGAACTAATCCAGCTTCAGCCTATACACTGAAATAGTTAGGTACAACTATAGTATTGTACCGGATACACACTTTCTAAAGACGATTCTTTCTTAATGATCCATAATACACACTAAAAATACGAGTATTTCAATATGCACATAATATTCCGGTACAATACTATAGTTGTACCCATAATCGTACAAATATTAGCTATAATATTGTGTAAAGTACTAATGTATAATTAGTCTTGTATTTTGGGAATTTCTTTAATTATTTGGGCATTATCATGTGATTTTCTAAGAAAATTAAATATTAATATGTATTGTTTGGCATAGGATAATGCTATTTGCATAATAATGGAAATAAAAAATAAAAATAAAATCCCGTCCGCCGTCCCTATTTTCTGAAAAAATGGATGATAAACAATTAATTTGATTTACATGGCCTTATAACGAAATCTGTTTATATGAAACTCCGGTTACAACCAAATTATACCTGTAATGAACTCTTTTAAGATCGAACTCCGCTTATAAGGAACTCCGGTATAACGAATGAAACCACGGTCCCGACACTTCGTTATAACAGGAGTTGTCTGTAATATATTTGTTACTGTGCCGACTAAACTATAATAGTATAGTGGCCCAGTTCTAATCTCACTGCCTTTATTTTATTTGTATTATATTTTTACTGTGCCGACTATACTTTAGTATAGTGGCCCAGTTCTAATCTTACTGCCTTTAATATTATTATTATTATTATTATTTCTCCGTAGACGGTGCCCTGGCCAGAGCTTAATAGTTGATGGGCTGAAACTTGGCATATAGGTACGATGGGACCGTCTAATTTACACCTGGGGTTACGATTTTTGTTTAACCAATTTTGGACACATCTTTAACACCTTTAAAACTTTGTCTGGTCCATTGCTCAAAATATGTTTATTAAACCCCCAATTTTTATTTTACCATTGGATTCATCATAAAATTCTGCGTCTAATTGGAAAAAGACAAATTTAAATAAATCTTACTCTATTGTTTCAACTTGTCATTAATATATTGATTTAACTTATAAATTCCAGCTGGCTTCTATATAATTGTTGTATTACTATACAATGGATTAAACAAAATAATTTAATATAAGGAATTTGTTGACTTAACTCACTCACCGTGGATAACATTGCTAAAATAAATAACTAATAATATAATTTATTATCAATACATAATGAATTAATGGCATTAAACTCCAGATGGTTTATGATAGAAAGTTAGAAACAAACTTCAAATTTATCTACCGTTCCTTGTGATTAGGACTAATTAAAAAATTGTTCTTGACACCTTGAGGCGTTGATGACTTGGAGAAAAAAAATCCAAATCGCAGCTGTGAAGACAGCATGTTCCTTTGGAGGCATATCAATAAACCACCACCAAATATAGTGCCACTAAAGGAACATGTGTCGGCACAGCTGCAATTTTGGATTTTTTATGTTCCGAGTTAATTGTAGAAAATGGAAGGTTTACAAATATGATTTTTGGCATATAGGGGTAACTTTTGGCACCGCCATAGAGTTGAGGTTTTCACTCAATTTCAACACCTCGACAAGTTATGTAGTCGTTGTCACATTTCGAGAAGCAGAAAAATTCACTTAATCGCACATAATTCCCGCCCTCTAAGACATAAAAATCTGAAAATTTAAATAGAACATGCACATTATTGATTCGGACAAGTTGGTCACACCAGATTTCCAATATGTTCACTCATTATCGAACGATGACGTAATCACTAAATTTCATATTGTTTAATTTACAATTTTAGGCCTATTTATGCAATACAATCAATGTCGAAGTATATAAAGTACACACCAACCGCTTTGCGGTTGGTGTGTAGTTGTTTTCTGCCGCGAAGCGACCTAGTAATCGAAGCGCGCAGTGGCGGCGCGAGGGGGCGGGAACTCGCTTGTCTGATATAGGAGTACTTATTGTTAATGCGGAAATGCAATACAGCCTGGACAGGGAGTCCATAATTAGCCGTTTTGCTGAGATGTCCCACCGCATACTATTATATTGTTAATTATTAGACTAAGTTGTTCATTAAAATTATCGACTTTGGTTTGAATTTGTATTTTTTGGATGTGTATGTTGCAGTCTAATTGCGAATTTGGCCCGTTCGCGAATGGGCTGGCCCATTTGAAAATTGGCCAACAAATTGGTCTATTCGCGACTGGGCCAAGCTTGGCCCATCTGCGAAATATTCTAAAATATTTTCATTTGGTTTATTAATAATATCCTAACTCTGATCCAAATAGCAACACTTAACTATTACGTATTATGCTGATAATATTATTACCGATACACTCCGGATCGCGGAGTAATCATGAAGATAGTCAATTTACAGACGATGGTACCGGTATACTTATTATTCGTCCCATTTAATAATTATTGTTACTAGTAGAATATCGAAAAAGTTTATTATGCTTGTATTTCGATGACTACTAAAGTACACAAAACTAAATTAGTAATACGTCAATAATAAGATGAATACACGGAAACTTAAGCTAGATAGTATCTACTCAGATTCTACTGCATTTAACTAGATGTAGTCTAATTAATGAGATATTAATGATTAAGTTTGTTGAAGCAAGTTTTGCCCTTATGGCATCTTGAGGGGAAATTTTCCAAAGCCCTACGACAAGGACACCGAAAGGTTGAACAATTCTTACATTTGCAAGAGTAAGTGACACCTTGAGAAGCGTTAAGCATTGCCGTTCTTTGAGATATCTGGTTAGCCGGGACACTGTCCTGATTCAAAAATTTAGATTTACATATATCGAATTGATTTGCTGTATATTTGTTATCTAGTATTCCATACTTCGTGCCAACAGAGTAGATGTTATCTTGTTTTCCAATACAACACCAATCATGTTTTTGTTACCGAATGCTATTGAGTCTGGTTTGGCTATTGGCAGAAAATGTTGTCACCGATGTCTGCCTCAGGCATAAGGTTGCAGCTAGATTTGAGCATTCGCTTATGAAGCTCTGTTTGTTTTCGCTTAATTCCTCTACGCTGAAATTCAGAATCGCTTTGTCTCCTCAAATGGTCACAACGATGACACCATACCGAAGTTCCAAATCTCTCTTCGCCTTCACTTCTCCCGCAAATAGTGTTAATATACCTGGAACATCCTGGGCATGTTTGTGCTTTTGTTGTTTCTTGTTCACAAACAGCACAATTCGTGCTAACTATAGTACCCTGTTTGTCAGTAATACTAGAGTTATTATTTTCTTGTTCTGCCGGTTGGAACTTTGAATTGAACGGAGAAGATGGTAATTGAGGGAACGAAGGAAGATCACGAAATTCGTCGAAAACACAGGTTATCCGAGAAGGGCTGAGAAAGTTCGTCCAGATAAGGATCAGTAGTCTGGTGGAAATGATGAGGTGAGCTATATGTATCTGACTCTGAGAACGGCTTCCAATTGGATGCCGCTTTGATTATTATACCCTTCTATGGTTCTGTCCAGATCTTCTTCCATGGAGATGTTATTTGTTAGTTCGATTGGAAATTTGTATTCTTCTTGTACTGCACTAACCTAACATATTTGGACCAGTTGGTATCATTATTATCCATCATCATTGTATTAAAGTGCTTTTTGATATCCTGGTTGACTCTTTCGACAGATCCTTGCGATTCTGGATGACGAGGCTTACTGCGTATAATTTTAATTGAAGGCCATTTTTCATTGATAAGCTGGAATAATAGAGAATTATTGAACTCTCTTCCATTATCTGAGTGCAAGATAAGAGGGGGCCAAGTTCACAAAATATGTCCATGAGTGCCTCAATCACTTCTTCTGCACACTTTCTCCTCTGCAGGCGCACAAATTTTGTGAAATGGTCCTGATATACTAGCAGCCAGTTTAATGGTTGGTTTGCTTCAGGATAAACACTAGTAAAATCAATTAGATCCACCTGTTTCGAGAGAGATAATTCGATGAAGAGATAGGTTTTATAACAAGGGATTTAATTAACTTACGGGATTTCTTCAATTGACACCTCGCAGTGATTTACGAATATTTGGCAAATTGACCGAGTAATTCCATAATATTCCATTGTGATACGTTTATATAATCCTGTTCGGCCACAGTAATTTTGATCATGATGAACTCTATTTAGCGTGTCGTATATATCCTCCAATGGCATCACTCTCTTATATGGTACTTCGCCATTCCCTTTAAGATATAGAATGGTTGACGTAGGACATTTCACTAAGGTGTACCTTTTGTTCAACCTGTACCATCTAGAATAAGGTACACCTTGTGTTAGCTTTCCTGCAATCAAGATTCGTATTTTTTCATTGATATCACTCGTTGTTTGGAGTTCTGATTTGCTATCTCTCGGGATTTGAGAGATTTTTGTATAAAAAGCTTCTTGTATTTCCATTAAAGAATTGATCAATTATAGGTAGAATTGAATTTCGAAACGAAATGACTGTTCGCAATGTGGGAATATATACTCAAACAAGCACCAAATTACCAGCATAATACGTAAAGTTAAAAGCGTTGCAATTTACATCATAGAGTATGATTTTGTTAAAAAGTGACTTTCTATTAATGCAGGTAAAGAAATCGTAGTAAGTACAAAAGAAGATTAATAAAAACAACAAATAACTTCCCATTGGTGATGATTCCCTAGATTAATTAAGTAGAAAAAATCCAAAATTGCAGCCTGTGCCGACGCATGTTCCTTTGGTGGCACTATATTTTGATGGTGGTTTATTGATAGTGCCTCCAAAGGAACATGCTGTCGGCACAGCTGCAATTTTGGAATATTTTTCGCCAAGTCATCAACGCCTCAAGGTGTCAAGAACCATTTGTTAATTGGTCCGAGTCACAAGGAACGGTAGACAAATTTGAAGTTTGTTTCTATCATAAACCACATTCAGTTTAATGCCATTAATTCATTAGGTATTGATAATAAATTATATTATTAGTTATTTATTTTAGCAATGTTATCCACGGTGAGTTGAGTAAAGTCAACAAATTCCATATATTATGTGATTAAAGTTATATAAATTATTCTTACAGACAATAGATAAGATTCACTGGTGTTTCATCCCGGTTTGAAATGTTCCGTTAAGCTACCGTTCGCTAAATCATTTAAATATATAATTAGCAATAATTAATCGAATTCCATACAAGTCGCTCCGTATTATCTGAATCCTCTTTCTGTTGGGACACCCTTTCCGGAAATAATACAGGGATAACGTTGTGATTAAACTTGAAACACAGCTAATATACATACATATCTTGGAGTTACCCTACATATTCTATTCTAACTGACCTAGGGACTTCACACCAGGATGACGAAGCAGAAATTAGGTGAAAAACCTACAACATTCTATAGGTTTTACCCTAATAATGACTTCAATGGCCTGAATTTTTAAACTTATAATAAACATAATGGTAATTTATGTTCACTCCCAAGGGAACTATGTAAACAAATCACATAATTATTGACAACGTTATTTCTATATTATAATATTGCCAATTCCGTTCCAGTAAAGGTTGCTTTTTATAATTGACTTTCCATGGTGCCCTGTACATTACGGTTTTTCAAAGGGCTAGCATACAAAAACTAGATGTCCAATCGAGCTGAGATTTTCAGCGCAGGTAGTGAATATAATATCCTGTTCAAAAACACTCTAATCTCTATTTCAGTGTCCAAAACAGAGGCCCCTTCATAGATATTGGTTGAAAAATACCTAAGGCCCCACTATACTCCACATGGGTAATTGAGTTTAATTCATTTTCCTCTTCGTAGCACACTGGTAGATAATCTTCCCAAAGTTTTTTTAATTCTGTATATATTATAACGCAATAGGGCTCTGTGACCCAGGAATTCTCAGTCATATAGCCAATTTCGGAGGAAAATCTAAATTACTGCCCCACAATGAGCGTCAGATAAATTGAGATTAGATCGTTAATGGATGGTACCCTATAAAGTATAGCTACATTGAAAATTTCAGTTGAATCTGACAAATAGTTTTGCTGTAGCGACCATTCTAAGGTCCAGGAATGTGAAGGACATCATGAACGGTTACTTATTCAAATGAAATAAAATATCCACTTAGGGCATAGACTCCTTTAGATAAGGATTGGAACGTCGCGATCTCGTGGTTTTTAACTTGAGTCTGAGAGGCTCTAATTTTAAAAATTGAAAAAGCACTAGATTTCTGGTATCCAAATGTGATTTTTGGCATATAGGGGTAAATTTGGCACCCGTCAACAATTTAGGGTTTCACTAAAAATTTCTCACACTTCGACAAGTTATGACGTCATTGTCACATTTCGAGAACCCAGAAATCTCATTTAATCGCAAATAATTCGCACACTCTAAGAGGTAAAAATCCGAAAATTCAATAGAACATGCACATTAATGATGCGGACACTTTGGTAACACCAGATTGCCAATATGCTTACTCATTATCACATGATGACGTAATCACTAAAATTTCATATTGATAAATTGGACTATTTATGCCTATTTACGCTTTATAATCAATGTTAGAAGTGTATAAACAGTACACCAACCGCAAAGCGATTGGTGAGTGTTTGGGTTCTGCCGCAAAGCGACCTAGCAAACGAGGCGCCTAGTCTATATAGATATACTGTAGCATCAATCTATATATAGTATACTAGCGCGCTTTGCGGCAGAACCCAACCACACACCAAACGCTTCGCGGTTGGTGTATGGTTTATTCACTTCTAACATTGATTATAAAGCGTAAATAGGCCTAAATAGTAAATTTAACAATGTGAAATTTTAGTGATTAGGCATCATGTGATAATGAGTAAGCATATTGGCAATTTGCTGTGACCAAAGTGTCCGCATCATTAATGTGCATGTTCTATTGAATTTTCAGATTTTATCTCTTAGAGTGCACGAATTATGTGCGAATAAGTTACTTTTCAGGGTTCTCGAAATGTTACAATGACGTCATAACTTGTCGAGGTGTGAGAAATTTTGAGTGAAACCTCAAATTGTTGACGGGTGCCAAAAGTTATCCCTATATGCCAAAAATCACATTTGGAAACGGAAATCTAATGCTTTTTCAATTTTAACAATTGGAGCCTCTCAGACTCAAGTTAAAAACCCCGAGATCGCGACGTTCCAGCCTTATCTAAAGGAGTCTATGACTTAGGGTGTAAAACAAAATTTTCAACATTCCAAAGCAAAAATTCAGAGTTATAATCATTTGAAATCAGATTTCGACTGTCAAGGTGACAAGTCTGACTTCAAAGTGTTGTAACTCTGATAGTTTGCATTGCAAAGTTTACTTCAAGGGTCATTCCCAAATCTATATTATTAAATCTCGATTGTTGTTTGCGTGTGTGTGTGTGTGTGTGTGTGTGTGTGTGTGTGTGTGTGTGTGTGTGTGTGTGTGTGTGTGTGTGTGTGTGTGTGTGTGTGTGTGTGTGTGTGTGTGTGTGTGTGTGTGTGTGTGTGTGTGTGTGCGTGTGTGTGTGTGTGCGTGTGTGTGTGTGTGTGTGTGTGTGTGTGTGTGTGTGTGTGTGTGTGTGTGTGTGTGTGTGTGTGTGTGTGTGTGTGTGTGTGTGTGTGTGTGTGTGTGTGTGTGTGTGTGTGTGTGTGTGTGTGTGTGTGTGTGTTTGTCCGGATTGTATTAAAGTGATGGGGGAATAGAAACCGCAATTAATATTGGGATATAAACTAACTTTCAAATGTTATTTTAGGTAAACAAATGTTATAATAGGTAAACAAGTATGCTGAACACGAATTTCGCGTTTAAAAATTTCTCATATGAATATTTGTTGTTGTTGTTTACACAAAATAGGTAAACAAATTAATGAAAATTCAGAATCAACCTAGAAGTTAGCTTTCAACGGGTATTGTAGGTAAACAAGTATGCTGAACACGAATTTCGCGTTTAACTTTTCTAATATGATATTTGTTGTTGTTGTTTACACAAAATAGGTAAACAAATTAATGAAAATTCAAAATCAACCTAGAATTTAGCTTTCAATGGGTATTATAAGTAAACAAGTGTGCTGAACACGAATTTCGCATTTATAAAAATGTAATTTGAGTATTTGTTGTTGTTGTTGTTTACACAGATAGGTAAACAAATTAATGAAAATCATAGCGTCCCTTTCTACCATTTCCATGGTAGAAAATGTGAGGAGTAAGGCCGCACAGTGGCCGTTAACTTGAGGTGCGTAGCACCGATCTGCCGCAAAGCGACCGAAACCGAAGGGCTCGTTAAATTTAAATTCATTAGTTTAAACATGGTTTCAAAAAATTTGGATACAAACTGTGAACTCTATACCATTTAAACTTTTCTGACCTTTCAACGCATTGGATTTTCCTTTCACTTTTCTATTTTAAATCCCCGACACCCGTAGACCAATATACATTTTGTGACCCTAACTCTCACCGTTTTCTAAATGACCATATATGGGCATCTTAATGTGCCAATTTTTGATGATTTAGCAAATTTATTTCTCGAGAACTATAAACTCTAGACTAGAGCTTAGCACTAAATTTCTATTCAAATTTTTATATTATTACAAAGTCATTGGCAGAATAATTGAATCCATTATCTTAATGGTTGCAATCCTATAAATTTACCTGATTATATTCAAAATAGTGGGAAATGTGAATTATATATAAATGTTATTTAGTCTAGATTTCGCAAATTTGGTCCAATTTGGTTGAAACCAAGTGTAAATAAATGATTATATATATACTTTTATAGAAACACAAAAATTTAAGATTTCACTTGTAAATTTTCAGAGTTACAACCCTTGAAGTTAGACTTCGACTCCCAAATACGGATTGTTGACGTTTTGCAGTGGAATTCTGACTTCAAAGTGCTATAACTCTGACAGTTTAGATCCAAAATGTTAAATTTTCGTGTTTCTATAAAACTACATATGTACTTAATTATTGGTTCTAACCAATTTGGAACAAATTTAGAAAATCTAGACTAAAAACATTGTTCCACGTTCGAAAAGTGAGCTTTTGATGATGATGCACACATTCCTAAGCTCAAAAATGGTCGCTACAACAAAAGTAGAGTTCAGATTCAGCTGAAATTTCAATGCTGGTATACTTTACAGGGTACTATCCAAAAACTCACTAATCTCATAGTCATTCTTGAGTATAGTGGGGCCTCAAGTATGTACTCTAAACAACCAAAAGTATTTGAATAACAGGAATTTTATTCCAGACACAATATACTTTCGTTATCGTATCTACAGCTGCTTAAACCGCTTTTAAATGACTTTAATTTATCATTACTCTTCAAAATCTATATTCTACATAATATAATATTGTAAATATCCGATTATGACCCTGACCTATCTAATTAAAGTTTTTTATCTCTTATTTGATAAGTTTAGAGTTAAATGTACTGCTATACTTATAAATATCATAACATTACGATTTTCAATCATTTTTATCTAATAACCTTGAAGTGGCATGTGTCCATGGGACGTGCCACTTGTGGCACTAAAGGAAATGTGGCTATGTTGCAGTGTATATGCACTTTTGGTGTACATGCATGTACACCAGTACACATGCATGTACACTGCTAAGTTGGTGTACATGCATGTACACCGGTGTATATGCACTTTATGAACTATATTGGCTACAAGTGTATATACACCAGTGTATACGCACTTTTATCCATTTTTAATGTCAATGGGTGCTTATGAATTTTAATTAAGTATTGTGAATTCCTGTGTATCTAGTTACGATTCAGTCGAAATAGGTTTTCTAATCCCAGTTTTTCGTAACTAATCGTTTTCTATTTATTCTAAATACATGTGTAAGAAATTCCAATTTTGTTTTATCTTAAATCGGTTTATTCTAACTATAGGATTTGTCTTACTTTATTTCCATGAAATGAATTGTTTAGAATGACCCGGTTTCGATTGTATAACATTTGATTCTAATTGATAAGATACAATTATAATCATGCAATGCATTTATTCTTTGAAGTTAATTCTAATTATATTTCCAGCAATGCATCCTACAATTGCATGTGTGAAAATCTAATCGATTGCAATTTTATCAAAGTAATTCACTTGCGCCGTATGTCATAATCATAATATACGTATGTATAAATCAGGGGCGGCGCCAGCACAGCCCCATTGGGGAGGGCGAAAGGGGGGCGGAGCAATGCATTGGAGGGGCAAAACATTCCAAAATTCACATTAAAACCAAAATCGATATTTTTAATTACAAACTTAGATAAATAATCTGTCCTATAATAGTATACGGTGGGGCATCTCAGCAAAACAGCTAATTATGAACTCCCTGTCCAGGGCATTTAGCATTTCCGCATTAACATTAAGTACTCCTATAACAGACAAGCAAGTTCCCGCCCCCCCCCACCCTCGCGCCACCACTGGTATAAATTATTACTAGCTTTACATCGAGGGAATATATGTACAATTTCAGAATCAATGTTATATCATAACTTAGATACACCGGAATTCACAATATAGTAGTTTAAATTCATAAGCACCCATTGACATTAAAAATGGATAAAACTGCGTATACACTGGTGTATATACACTTTTAGCCAATATAGTTCATAAAGTGCATATACACCGGTGTACATGCATGTACACCAACTTAGCAGTGGACATGCATGTGCACTCGTGTACATGCATGTAAACCAAAAGTGCAGATACACTGCAACAGCTATATCTCAGTGAAACATTCGTAATGATTAGAAATTAAGCAGCTAGAGTAGTGCGACTATGTGGTATTCAAATCTGAAATCAGAATTCGTATACAGTGGAGTCTCCGAATAACGGACAGGTTGGGGACGGCTTTTTTCTGTTGTAGAGAGGTGTCCGCTTCTCGGGTAGTAGTCCTTATTCATAGTAAATCATCCAATATACACCATTTTGATTGCAGTTTACATGTACTAAGGCTGATTAGTTCCAGGAGAAAGATGCAGTAATATTATTTACTGATCGTAATTTATAAATGGATTTACGATCCATCACGAACTTTTTGATAGATAATATAAATCATAATAATATAACTTGTTTAATTATTGATGTGTACTCAGCTTGTTTAATTTTTCTGTAGATGGAATTAACAACTCTAAAATTGCAATACTTCAGTTAGTCATTTAAGTCTGATTGGATTTATCAGATTTAGTAAGTAAGACATTTTATAAAAAGGATCGGGATTGAAAGTTATTAAAAGTTTTAAGTGGATCCGCGATCCGCTTCCGACCCTAGAAATAGGATCGCTTTCCGGATCGTGCGATCCTAATGTCCTACATATTATCATTTAAATTTGTTATTATCATAAAAAATATTGGATGTAGTTTCTGGTTGTCCTTTCTTCTGGAATAACTTTGTATTAAGAATAACCATTTGGGCCATTTCCTTTGTGCGTTTTTGGAATTCAGAGTTGTCCCGCGCCCGATTCTCGGGGACTGCTTAAGTATTACATGTATGGAAAATTATTCCGTTCCAGGAGGTCTGTCCGTTGTAGAGGGGTTTTCCGCTTCTCGGAGTGTCCGTTTTGGGAGGCTCTACTGTATTCGAATTGTTTAAAATGTTCAGAAATTATATTTTAATTAGCTTATATAGTTATTGAGTTTAATTAACACCTCCATAAATATTTAAATTCAAAAATATTGTTTTATATTCAATTAACATAAAGTTTCATGTCAACATCCAGGTTGAAGCATCTACAAATGTTATTATGCTGCTAGAAGCTTGAATGTTTGAATACAAATTATTGTTATTCAAATATCAAATTTTTGGCAGGTTAGTGTACAGTGTACTACTAAATACGTACTAAACTTCTTAGTGAATACAGCAGCATTTATCAATTCAGTTAAATTTACTTTCTACTTAACTTAAAATTATATAATTGCCTCAACTGCAATAAAAGGAAGTTTGTGACATAATTATTGAGCATATCCGACTGTTAAGTTAATAACGAATTGGCTATGGAGTTCGTATAGCATGATTTCCATTATAATAATTTGCTCATTGTTTGGTCTTCAGCTGCATATAAATATGATATATATATATTGAACTAGAACAAACTTACAAAAATGTCAGCTTGGAATATGAAAATAGCAGAGGAGAGCCCTTATACTATTATTTTATCAACTGTGAGAAATTATGGGTTGATGCTTGCAGTCATTGGCGTAGCAACATGGTTTAGCGATGGAGGGGCGATAGCGAGCGAGGAAAAAATTATGGGGTCTACCGTCTACGGTCTACCCCCAGGAAAATTTAGGTAGTATGTGCCTAGAATAAGTTAGTAAAAGTAACTTGGTTTTGTCCTATCCAAATTGATTTGGACGGACATCAAAACTGATATTTAGACCGGGAAGAACTGGTCAACACTAACTGCGTGCATGCTTAAATATTAAGAAAACGTATAAAACTTGTTGAGATAACCAATTTTGATTTTGTCATAAACTATTAACATTGTTACATAGAATCAGTGATGTGATAATGAATGTGTGGTTTCAACCAATTAATAGCATACATAGATTATGCGCATCTAGGAAGGTAGCATGATTCATAAATAATACGAAGCTGATTATGTTTTTAGAATAAAATCAGCACGTAATATTGGGGTAAAAGGGTGAGAGAACACACAATTTCATGGAGGGGCGGGATAGGATTTTTGTAATGGCCGCCCCCCCATGGCCAAATCATGGAGGGGCGACGCCCCCCGCCCTATTCGACGCCTATGCTTGCAGTTATTATGGTTCTGAAGTACCGCATATTATCCTCAGGTTTTTCAGTTTCATGACATTAACCAATTTATTATTGTTTAAATTTTAAACAATGACTTATGAATCAAATTAATGGAATTCCCATTAAACGCATCCTTTACTCAATAAGTGAATTACATTGAGATTTACACAATATTATGAAATTAATATTAATCTGATTGATAACCTATTTGGTAACAACGTGACCTTCGTATTAAAAGGCCTTAGTACTGAATAGATTTTGCTGGACCATGGATTACTTAAAATGCCATTGATTATTAGCTGACATATCTTTATCTCAATAGCTAGTAATGACAGACCTGAGTAATCAAATGTGATATATCACAATTCTAAAGGGTGTTATGTATGATATCATGTTCCTAACTTCCTATATAATAATACGTAATGCATTTCTCAGGTCTGTCATTACTAGCTATTGAGGTAGAGATATGTCAGCTAATAATCAATGACCTTTAAGTAATCCATGGTTCGGAGTAGTAAGGCCTTATATAACGAAGGTCAAGGGTAACAATTTGAAATGATGAGTATATTTGTACCTTGGGTATTGGAGATGTGAATTGAATATTAGGATCATGGCGTTGAAGTTCTCCAAACCCTTTATTCAGATTGTTTCTTTAATTTAGATAATGTGCAAACATGAATCACGTTATCACAAGGTTACTTTACTCCATCTGATATATCAATGCTTGATTTACCTGAAATGGAGCACATTTAAATACGGGGGGGGGGGGGGGGTGGAAGTAGAGTTTTGGGAATGTGAGGGGGGAGCGGCTTCAGCTTAGATCAATGTATTTTTCAAATCCCAAGGGGGGCACATAGGATCCAAGGGGGGGGGGGGGGCAAATGCCCCCCTAAATGAAACCCTGATCCTCTTGTTTCTTGTAATAACTTTATTAACAATGTAGATAATACAATTTTTTATAGTTCTATATTGACGATTTTTATAATGAACAGCAATTTGGTGTATATTTATCTAGAAATAGCTGAATGGAAAGTATTTATTATACAACTGAACCAGGAAGAAATAAATTCAGATTAAATAGGAGAAACATTTATGCAAATAAATTTTCTGAGATAGAAATTTATTATGGCATTAAAAATACATATGGTTAAGAAATAAAAAAGTTAAATTTTTTTATTTCTTAACCGATTTTAGTGATCTTTGGCTCAATCTTCATGTCTCGACGGGTTCTATCACGTGGCATACAGTGATTTTGACCATCTTTGAAAAAGTAGGGGGGTGTAAGATTGTGCAATTGTACCGAATGGGTATATATTTATCAGAAGCATAAACCTAATCAATCGCAGCGAATAAAAAATAGAGCGAAAATTTATTTACCCTTTCCATTATTTAGATACCTATACCATACACAGCAGCAAGATAAATCTAGTACAAACCACACAAGTTAAATTAATTATAGTTAGGAATTCAATTCTTTTATAATTATATATAACTATTAGCTATGCAATGTCCTGGGCAGGTGTCAAAGTTATTTTGAAAAAGATTTCCATTAATTTCATATCTAAAAAAAAAGCTGAGATACCTAGTGTTTATGTAGTAAAACCTCGATTATCCGAACTCGTTGGGACCGGTTAAAAATGTTCGGATAATATGCAATTCACAAAGAACCAGTTCTGTTTTTACCAAATACCTTCGTTCAAAAGATTTCAACCTAACTTAATTGGGTTATTACTGTGCCGACTATACTATAGTATAGTGGCCCAGTATTGGAATCACTGCCTTTATTATTATTATTATTACTGTGCCGACTATACTATAGTAGTATAGTGGCCCAGTTCTCATCTTACTGCCTTTAATAATATTATTATTATTTTTACTGTGCCGACTATACTATAGTATAGTGGCCCAGTTCTAATCTTACTGCCTTTAATATTATTATTATTATTATTATTTTTTTTCTTCTATTTTTCTCCGTAGACGGTGCCCTGGCCAGAGCTTTATAGTTGATGGGCTTAAACTTGGCATGTAGGTGCGATGGGACCGTCTAATTTGCACCTGGGGTTACGATTTTTGATTAACAAATTTTGGACAAATCTTCAACACCTTTCAAAATTTGTCTGGTCCATAACTCAAAAATGTTTTACTAAACCCCCAATTTTTATTTCATATTTGGATTCACCATAAGATTCTGCGTCTGATGGGAGAAGAAAACTTTCAATAAAGAGTTTTATTTCTGCCATAAATGGGGGTTGAAATTTCTTTGTTTACTCACACTTCAATTTCAGTAAAACTGTGAAATCTAATTCCATTGTTTCAACTTGCGATAATTAAATTGATTCAACTTATAAATTCCAGCTGGCTTCTATTTAATTGTAGTATTACTATACAATGGATTAAATAAAATATAATAATAGTATAAGTAATTTGTTGACTAAACTCAAATCACCGTGGATAACATTGCTAAAATAAATACTAATAATATAATTTATTATCAATACATAATGAATGAATGGCATTAAACTCTAGATGGTTTATGATAGAAACAAACTCAAATTTATCTACCGTTCCTTGTGACTCGGACCAAATAACAAATGCTTCTTCAGACCTTGGGCGTTGATGACTTGGCGAAAAAAAATCCAAAATTGCAGCCTGCGCCGACAGCATGTTCCTTTGGAGGCACTATCAATAAACAACACAAAAATATAGTGCCACCAAAGTAACTTCCTTCGGCACAGGCTGCAATTTTGGTTTTTTTTTCGCCAAGTCATCAACGCCCAAGGTGTAAAGAAGCATTTGTTTTTTCTTCTCCGTAGACGGTGCCCTGGCAACACCTTTATACATAGAGAGCTGAAACTTGGCATGTAGGTGCGATGGGACCGTGTAATTTGCACCTGGGGTTACGATTTTTGATTTACAAATTTTTGACACATCTTTAACACCTTTCAAAATTTGTCTGGTCCATAACTCAAAATATGTTTTACTAAACCCCCAAATTTTATTTCACATTTGGATTCACCATAAAATTCTGCGTCTGATGGGAGAAGAAAACTTTTAATAAAGAAATTTATTTCTGCCATAAATGGGGGTTGAAATCTCTTTGTTTACTCACACTTCAGTTTCAGTATAACTGTTAAATCTAATTCCATTGTTTCAACTTGTAATAATTATATTGATTTAACTTGTTAAATCTTACTCTATTGATTCAACTCGCGATAATTATATTGATTCAACTTATAAATTCTAGCTGGCTTCTATTTAATTGTAGTATTACTATACAATGGATTAAGGAGATAGAGGCTCAGAAATTAGAAACAATTGGTTTACAAAATCTAAATTTCGGAAAATGCTCTAACTAATAATTTTTATTGATCAACACAATAACAATAAATTTTAAGTGATATTTTCTCAAAAAGTCAACATATATTGCCAGGTTCGTGCTTTGTTTAAAAGATACCACAAAATAATGTGTGGTTATATATCCATGGTTCAAGACCCATAAGCATTTTTAAATAACCACAAATGTTAAATATGATCTTGGAATATGGTATGATTTTTTGTTATTATTTATTTTAATTATGGGTTTTCTATAATTAATAAATTTGCGTAGGTAGGTTCTAAGTTAATTAAATCAACAATACAGTCAACTCCGCTTAATGGAGCCACCGGTTAATCGGGTCAAACTGGTCCCGAGGTGGCTCTATTAAGCGGAGTAGACTGTATATTAATGTAATGGTATTTTGGATAGCAAGAATGGCTAGGAATAGATGAAGCTTGGTGCAAATGAAAGTACGTATACAGTAGAGCCTCTGAACAACGGACACCTTGGGACCGGAACCGTTGTCCGTTATTTAGAGGTTGTCCGCTATTTAGAGGTTGATTTTCTATTAGACATATGCTAAATAAATAAATCCGTGCCACGAAGGTTGTCCGTTATTTAGAGGTTGTCCGCTATTTGGAGTGTCCGTTATGGGAGGCTCCACTGTATAGGGGTTTCTATAGACAAATAGTCTCCACAAGAAGTGCATCGCATTACGGTATTAAATAATGAAATTACTTATAGAGCTCTAGTAGAGTTCAGTTTTACAGTATGTGTATTCAGGCACTGAGGAAGGTCAGTTTTTCCCCAAGCTTTGAAATTGACCTTTAGAAAGTAAGCCTGAGCTTTTAGTATGGGAAAAAATCTGAACTCTACAAAGCTCAGCTTTTATAAGCATTCTCTTAAATAATACATCAAAAGTATTATAAAAGCACAATCGTAATTAATTTAGCACTTTTATGTTTATAAATGGAACTAAAACCTGAAAGTGATAAATCAATGTTATAGATAATTAATAAACAAATTTGTGAAATAACTGACTACTTACTCACTTTGTAGGTAGTCTAGGTAATAAATAAACAAGGTAGAGTGAAACTATGCAATACGTGTTACATTCTTGTAAACCAAACAAATCAGATCACCCGTTTAAAAATAATAGGAAACATTATAGCTGATAAATTAATAAAATAAGTGTCTACAAATGATGCATTTTAAGTGTGCATTATAGAAATACTGTAATCTAATTGTTAGATTTGAAGTTCAGGCATCTTGTTAGTTATTTGTGTTCTGTCTGTCTAGCCACACATTTCTAACATTCCATTGTGTTATTTGATATCAAATTATTATCAATCAATACAATAACTTCTCCACATCCCAAAGTTAGGGATCCACTTGTACGTTTCTTAGCGATATTTAATTTTATATTTGGAGTTGGTATATTATTACACAGCTTTAATATCTAGAAAATTATCTGTTCAAATTAGCATAAATATCCAAATTATTTATTCTGTCCTTATCTATACTATTAATAGAGCAGTGTCTGTGTGTGTGTCGGTGTCCGCAACCGATCTCAAATCGCATTTTGATTGGCCCAATTCAAACACTAATATTTATCTCCTAATATGTAATGTTGACATTCATTTTTTGAATAAATACCACATTCGGAAACAAAAATCATTTTGTTAAACATTCAATGGAATCTTCTACAAACCCGGGAAACTCATCGAAAACCTAAGGCAATGTGTGCCATAAAGCTTTTATGGCGCAATAAAATGTTGAAAAGAAAAACACGCCTTAATCCCGAAGTTCGTGCAGCTGATAATGTCTCAGATAGGGAGCAACATATGCGCATGCGAAACCAAAAAAACTAGTAGAAAAGGCGAATCACTGTAATATCGTGACCATTTGTCACCATATCTCAAAGAGGTGGTGAAATTTTGTAATTATAATTTAAAAAATTCCGATGTTTGTAAACATTGCACATCTTTTGGTATCGGTCTCGACTTTCTACGACCACTGGTTCATACCGATCGGCTGCGGACACACAGACAATACTCTTTTAATAGTATAGATATCAAATGTATCATTAAAATATTTCCATATTACGTCAGCAAAGCGACAGGCAATTGACTAGTTTATATAAACCGATAACTAGGATCTACGGATATAAATACACAACTAGGGGTCTCAAGAACGTCATATAATTTGAAAAGGAACATGCTTGAAATATAAGCGAGGGCCGCAGGCCCGAGTACAAGTTGTAAGGACGCGCGTAGCTTAGAGCAGACGAGCAGCTTGTACTAATAAATATTTGTGGTTGGGATCTCCAAACTAGTTTCAATAATCCAATAAAACTTGAGCATATTTGGAATAATCCAATAAAACTTGAGAATATTTGGAATAATCCAATAAAACTAGAGAATATTTGGAATCATCCAATAAAACTTGAGTATATTTGCAATAATCCAATAAAACTGGAGTTATTTGCAATAATCGAATAAAACTGGAGTATATTTACAAATCAGTGGAGTATTGTTGAGTATATTTGGAAACTTTGAAAAAACTGAGCATTTTGGAATTTTCCCATAATAGTATATACTATATATATATGATATCACATATTTGCCCAACCCCGTAAATTTGTTTCCAGGTAAACCTAAAGTACTAAATGTGTGTGAAACTCTGGGATAAATATAAGGGAGTTTATTATTTATTTTTATAAAAAAATAAAACACAAAATAGAAGGGGGTATATAAGAAAAACAACGATTAATAACAAGTTCTGATGGAACTTTAGATTATCTACCTCCCTGCGCAAATTGAAAACTTGGTTATTGGTGCGATCCAATTTGTCCCTCACAATGAACATTTCCTTCCTGGTATCCGTCCTCTCTATACGATTTTCCTCGACTTCGGAGGCGAATTTACGGGCCGAAAAAGACATTTGTTGTGTGGAAGGTTGTGTGGAAGGTTGTGAGGAAGGTTGTGTGGAAGGTTGTGTGGAAGGTTGTGTGGAAGGTTGTGAGGAAGGTTGCGAGGAAGGTTGTGTGGAAGGTTGTGTGGAAGGTTGTGTGGAAGGTTGTGAGGAAGGTTGTGTGGAAGGTTGTGAGGAAGGTTGTGTGGAAGGTTGTGTGGAAGGTTGTGTGGAAGGTTGTGAGGAAGGTTGTGTGGAAGGTTGTGTGGAAGGTTGTGTGGAAAGTGGTGTGGAAGGCATAATGAAAAAGGTTTGAATATTCTCTTTATATAACATTTTCATTCCAGATCGGAAAGTCACGATTTCATAGCCGAATTGAGAAGATTATATAAACTTCCTGTCACATGTAGTTATTGATTCTTGAAAATTAACCTAAATATCTTTTGATGTATTCGGTTGTTATATGCTCTAATCACGATTTCATAGCCGAATTGAGAAGAGAATTTATATTTCCTGTCATGTGATTCATGAAAATTTCAAGCAAACGTAAATATCTTTAGTTGATTTCGGTTGCTATAAGCTCCAATAATTATTACAAATGGGATCGTAATGGTGATTACACCATAAGCCCGTTGACCCGTTGAAAGCTAACTTCTGGGTAGAATTTGAATTTTCATCAATTTGTTTACCTAATTTAGGTAAACAACAACAACAAATATTCATATTATAAATTTATAATTGCGAAATTCGAAAACAGCATACTTATTTACCTATTATAATTATCATTTGTTTACCAATTAAAACTTTGAAAGTTAGTTTATATCTCAAATATAAATACGGTTTCTATTCCCCATCACTTTAATACAATCCGGACACACACACAAACAAACACACAACGAGATTTAATAATACGAGCCCTTCGGGGTCGGTCGCTTTGCGACGGATCACTCTCTCACAAAGGCCGCTTCGCGAACTTTGTTCGTTCGTGGTGGACATTATGAAATACAAATAACGGCAGCCTTGCGGCCTTACCCACCGTGAGGTAAAACAGAATAGAAAAAACCCCTCACAGACGGGATGGGAGTGTGCTCCTTCTGATTGCACTTCCCCAATGTTTAATTTAACTAGAATTTCAATATTCAAATTACATTTCATCTTAGTGTAATAGAATTTATTAATGTTTGAATTAATTAAAGATTAATTACTTGGAAATGATCGAAAAGTAAAGATTTCAAAGTATAGTCGACTTTAATAAATAACACATAAAAACGACTAAACTAATAAATCTAACGAAACAAACTAATACATAAAAACGACTAAACTAATAAATCTAACGAAACAAACTAATACATAAAAACGACTAAACTAATAAATCTAACGAAACAAACACACTGCATAAAAACTAAATTAATGATAAATATGTGTAGTTTAGTCCTCCTTAACAATAGGGTGTCCAACCATATCGATAATATCCTCTCTATAAACAAAACAGAAAATAAATATAAAATCCTAATTTACTAATAATAAATACATTAGCAGTTTAGAACCTCATTAGTATGAACAAGGTTAATACGAAAACTATCAGTCCTTTAAAGCCTTTTCAATACAAATGATATTCGTTAATACGAATTCCGGATAAGGCGTACGTATTTTGACAGTTTACTAGTGTTCTTACTAACGAAGTTCCAGCGTAGGTATATAAAATAGCAAGCTTACATTGTAGCCACGTCCCCGGGGCTGGTAGTATCTTGGCTATAAACCGAAAAAAAAACAATTCAAAAAATAAGGATAAATATATTTTTACCATTCTTACTTAATTATATTTCCTCAAAGAATAAATTATTAAACATCAAAAGTATGTAACTGGATAACTTACAGTGTTTTGGTCCCCACTATTACACTGAGTAGACCCATTTCACAGTGGCTCAAATTGGCAATAATGGCGGAATAGGTATTTTGGTGCATGCTAGCGATATATAATGTATTATTGGCCTATATATTATCGACCAAACCAATTCATTTGACATTATCAAAATTTGTCTGTGGCTTCTATTTTGACATATAATGACGTCACAACCGACTACCATATTTGGTATTATTTACTTACTGAATAGGTTTCAGCATAGATTATGTAATTACCTAATTCCAATAGCACGCTATTGTTATGAATAATACTATGATCAATTTCCACTTGAACATACATCACAAATCCTATTCTAATATGAATGAATTCACTAACAAATCATCTTCACTTAGGCTAACTACATTTAATTTGTTATTTGTTTTTTCAGCCAACTTTCTGTAACTTGAAAGTATAGGGCCACTTTGGCTTACAAGACTAAGAAAAATATCTTTGATATTGTCTTGAAAATTAAACTTCCTTGAAAGTCTCTCCCTATACCTCCTCACATATTTGTTCAGCGATTCAATTCTTTCTTCTGAAATAATTTCAGACCACATCCGTTGCTATGTACAGCAATTAGTTCGACTGAATGTGCTAGCAGCTTATGCAAAGACGGTGTGATGCTGACCCAGGGAAATTCTTTCAGTATATACTGATAAGTTTCGTTACAAAAATTATCAAGTTTAAGGGTGTCGAGTTTTGAGCTGCTATTATACAAGCGCAAGATAACAGAAATATTTTTCTGAATTAAAGCCATTGAAGATTTGTCCTCTGGTAACAAAGAAGAAGTTGCCCATCTTATGAAATCCTTTTCATTATGAAAACAGGATCGCGCTATATTTCCAGTGGAACTAGTTCCACCATCACATGAAGGGATATTTATATGTATACCAGTTTTCTCCAATAATAGAGTGCGCATTCTTTTCATAGACTGGTGTATCTTTGCAGATGTAGGAGACCACTTTCTTTGTCCTGCATCTAAATGCTAAATTAGTAACATGAACCACCTAAACACACAGAGGTAGCTATGCAATGGTGAGGCAGATAGGATGTTAATATTTGACATTGGAAGATGAGTTAAGCCATATCTCATCTCGGAAGGAAGCTTCAAAAATTCTTCTTCATTAACATCGTTGAAAATGTCGATTGCATCTTTCACATGCCTATTTATAGGATAGCCACACTCAACCAACTCCATGTCTTTAAGTTGCTCTCGGGTTGCTGTACATAGCTGACAAGATGCACCTCCAGCTCCACTTAAAAAACCGGACATTTTACCGTCGAACATAGTTCTCTTCACTTTGACGTCTAAACCAATTGTTTCCAGGATATGAGTATCTGGGTTAATCAATTTATCCATTAAGTAATGAACATTCTCCAGATTTTCCTTCTGAGCAACTAATGCGGCAGGGCCGTAAACACCAAAATCAAAGTGGTCAGGTTTATCTGGCCAACCTGACCGAGTGGTGCCATATTGGGAAAATTCAACAACCAAAAGTGGTCAGGTTGAAACCTGACCAACCTGACCAGTGGCTACGGCCCTGTGCTATTGGCATTGTTACAAAGGGTGAATTTGGAGAAGGATTTGTCCAAATTTCGTTTCCTGTTTTGTCGACTAAAGACAAGGCTTTAAATGCAAAAAGGATAAAAGATTTGGTCGAGAGATTCGAATTAGTTGGTGCCTGGTTATAGATTCGATGAGATCCTGAGCCGTCTAAGCCATCAGCTATGGTTAATTTAATCGGAAACTGAAATTCTTGAGGGACAGGGTTGAGTGCTAACAATCGTTCAGTAGTGATACTAACCAACTTTGAATATGGTATGCCGACACCAATTGCAACTCCATCTTCATTGTGTAACATTTCCATACAATTAGCTGAAGCTATGTCATTTCTGTGTGCAGCAACTCTTGCATACCCAGGAAATCGTATTTCTTCGGACTTGCAAATACGGCGTAGGTTAGTGTATTTTTTCTTTCCTATTTCGAGATCAGATAGGCCGCTTTCTCTAATGGAAAATCTTTCGTTTGGTTCCCTACATTTCCACTTGCAATTTCTTTGGGAATTTTAGCAGACTCCCTATCATAACTTACATTGGAAATAGATTGTAATGCAAGAGCTGCGATAGTCTTAGGGTCTGTATTCTCCCTATCAGCAAGAAAAGAAATGTGATCTAATAATACAGATAAATGTGTTCTAACTGATTGAAATGTGAGTTCTGAAATTGGTTTCCTACTGTCACTTGAACGAGATTCTACGGATGAAATAGAATTCAACATTTCACAATCAGATTTACGTTTTTTGGAAGGGTTACTAGCTGCGGGATGATAGAAAGACATCTCTTCCCATGTGGTTAGGTTAGGTCATTATTTCGGACAAATTCTCTACGAACACCTACCAAATCCTTAAATTTCTTGTTCAGGAGTGTGTATTCAGATTCGGGTAAATCAAACAATTCTAGGATATTTCGAGTTGCTTTACGACAATTATCTTCGCAATTTTGAAGAAAACCTCTAGCTTCCTGATTATTCATAATATGAAATAAATGATAAATAGAATGGTGTACTTTAGTTACAAGCAAGATCTAAGTTAGAAATGTAAACAAATTCTGAATGAAATATATATACGTATATTGGGAAGATTAATGAATTCATATGATTGCGTATTATAATATTGATTACTGCATAACAACAATTTGTAGCGATCGCTAGGCAACGCATGCACCATATAGCAATTTACTAAAATTAATCACTAATTAATGTGCCAAATCATTGTATACACATGTTTTATATTAGTAATGAATATCAACTGTATTTCTAAGCTTGATCCGTTAATAAAAAGTGACAACCAATAATGAGTGATAATATGGGGTTACGGGTACACAACGAAAATCGGTGACACCCATAATGATATTTGAAAATAATACTTTAGTCATCTTTCGTCACTCTGAAATGGTATTATTTTCATATTAGGATATCCAATGAATCATTTCATAATAAAAAGCTTTTGGTCCAGGATAGTCCAATATAACTTTCTGATATTTAGAATACGCAATCATCATATTTTATCTTCGGAGAATCCTTATGAATGAATACGTATAATTACAAAGCTAATTTTAACACACGAACCTGGAAAGAACTAGAAATGAAATTCAGAATTAGATGAGTCAATTCAAATGAAATGGAGTTCATAAGATCCAGTTATAATTGAAATTCAGATGATTTTATCTTGACTCATTTTTTGAGAATTATTTTAGAAATCTTGTTATCATTTTACAGCCACACTCGAATTGCTAGTGTATTACAACCAATCATAATATTAACAATACAGTTCTGAATTATTGGGGTTTCAATATTGCTCTTCACGATTTTGGAATCAATTCATAGATTTGAGAGGATCATAAAAATTCCTATTCAGCCATATATTCCCACTGTGCATTTTTCTATAAACCCAATTAAATCTATAATTTACATATTTTCAGAAATATAAAAGAAACTAGACTATCCCCAGGGCTATTTTTCTGGATACCTTTTTGGAGGTTGGCTGTACTCCACCGCAATTGGTCGTCGTATACATTTAAGTCTAGAGAAAGTGTACTCCTAATCGGTATAATAATTGATTTCAATGATATTTATTTAAAGTTAGATCTACATACTTTAAATGTATTGAATGCTAAAAGATTGACAGAATGGTAAATAGAAATCGATTAGAGGGTGGATACTGGAAAGAGGCTGAAAAGGATTTAATGGGGCGTCTGGGACGCTATAATAATTTGTCATTCCAGTATTACAAACTTAAGTGACTTGCTACAAGAGGAACAGAATTAAAATTACCTAACATTTCCCTGAATAAGAGTGAAGAAGAAATAAGAATGAAGAAGCGATGGCATTGTATTTCATGAAATGGTCTTCAGTGCTGATTCACTGCTGAACAGCTTCAGAAGCGGATTGCTCACCTTGAGGGTCTACAAGGTTAGAGTATATAACATTATTATGTTATAATCATATTCCTAACTGAGTAACAGTACAGTATATGTTGTATTTTTATTTATACATTAATTTTTGGTATAGTTTTGAAAAAATATATATGCTACATACATATTTTATGAACTCAAAGTCCTAATATACTAGTTTTACCCTTCCGAGTTGGGAGGGGGAGTCTGAAGGACAGTTAAGCAGTTCTGCTATTTAGTTACGGATAATACATGATAATACATTATACCCATTGATCAATACCGTTGGGAAGTACAACAATTCAAATTTTTAGACAGAGTTTATCATTATTGTATACCAAGCGTAAGCGAATCGCAGATATATAAATTCACTAATATATACTTTCCCTCAATAGGTTACTTGAAATTTGAAAGTTGTATGTTGCAAACCGGCCAAAATGGCGAACTGTTTTAAGGTACCAGGGAGGTTATAAATAATACTCAACCTTTAAATAAGTACATATTGCATTATTGTATCATGGTTAATAACAAGTAACAAATTTACACCTGCAAAACTCGGTTGAAACTTTTTATTTAATGTTCTGGAATAAATAGAACAACAATGACTACAAGTGATATAACAAGTCACAAACAGAATTCAATTTATTGATGTATTAAAGAGTTCAAACATTTGACAAAGGAACAGATAACTTCAGGGAAAAGTGCAGAATATGTAACTTGTAGAGCAATCAGACAATTCAAAATAGACTTCCGGATAAATAGACAGCAATAACTACAAGTGTTACAACGAGTCACTAAACGAGTTTGAATTTATTGATGTATCAAAGAGTTCAAACATTTGACAAAGTAACAGATAACTTCAGAAAAAACTGCAGAATATGTAACTTGCAGAACAATCAGACAATTCACAACAGACTTGCGGATAAATAGACAAAAATTACTACAAGTGTTATAACGAGTCACTGCCGGTATACAGTATATTGATGTATCAAAGAGTTCAAACATTTCACAAAGGAACTGATAACTTCAGGGAAAGTGCAGAATATGTAACTTGCAGAACAATCAGACAATTCACAACAGACTTCCGGATAAATAGACAAAAATTACTTCTAGTGTTATAACGAGTCACTGCCGGTATACAGTTTATTGTTGTATCAAAGAGTTCAAACATATGACAAAGGAATAGATAACTTCAGGGAAAAGTGCAGAATATATAACTTGTAGAACAAACAGAGAATTCACAAAGACTTCCGGATAAATAGACAAAAATTACTACTAGTGTTATAACGAGTCACTGCCGGTATACAGTTTATTGATGTATCAAAGAGTTCAAACATATGACAAAGGAATAGATAACTTCAGGGAAAAGTGCAGAATATATAACTTGTAGAACAAACAGAGAATTCACAAAGACTTCCGGATAAATAGACAACAATTACAACAAGTGTTACAACGAGTTACTGAACAGAATTCAATTTATTGATGTATCAAAGAGTTCAAACATTTGACAAAGCAACAGATAACTTCAGGGAAAAGTGCAGAATATGTAACTTGTAGAACAAACAGAGAATTCACAAAGACTTCCGGATAAATAGACAACAATTACAACAAGTGGTATAACGAGTTACTGAACAGAATTCAATTTATTGATGTATCAAAGAATTCAAAAATTTCATATAGGAACAGATAACTTCAGAAAAAACTGCAGAATATGTAACTTGCAGAACAATCAGACAATTCACAACAGACTTCCGGATAAATAGACAAAAATTACTACTAGTGTTATAACGAGTCACTGCCGGTATACAGTTTATTGATGTATCAAAGAGTTCAAACATATGACAAAGGAATAGATAACTTCAGGGAAAAGTGCAGAATATATAACTTGTAGAACAAACAGAGAATTCACAAAGACTTCCGGATAAATAGACAAAAATTACTACTAGTGTTATAACGAGTCACTGCCGGTATACAGTTTATTGATGTATCAAAGAGTTCAAACATATGACAAAGGAATAGATAACTTCAGGGAAAAGTGCAGAATATATAACTTGTAGAACAAACAGAGAATTCACAAAGACTTCCGGATAAATAGACAACAATTACTACTAGTGTTATAACGAGTCACTGCCGGTATACAGTTTATTGATGTATCAAAGAGTTCAAACATATGACAAAGGAATAGATAACTTCAGGGAAAAGTGCAGAATATATAACTTGTAGAACAAACAGAGAATTCACAAAGACTTCCGGATAAATAGACAACAATTACAACAAGTGTTACAACGAGTTACTGAACAGAATTCAATTTATTGATGTATCAAAGAATTCAAACATTTCACAAAGGAACAGATAACTTCAGAAAAAACTGCAGAATATGTATCTTGCAGAACAATCAGACAATTCACAACAGACTTCCGGATAAATAGACAACAATTACAACAAGTGGTATAACGAGTTACTGAACAGAATTCAATTTATTGATGTATCAAAGAATTCAAACATTTCACAAAGGAACAGATAACTTCAGAAAAAACTGCAGAATATGTAACTTGCAGAACAATCAGACAATTCACAACAGACTTCCGGATAAATAGACAAAAATTACTACTAGTGTTATAACGAGTCACTGCCGGTATACAGTTTATTGATGTATCAAAGAGTTCAAACATATGACAAAGGAATAGATAACTTCAGGGAAAAGTGCAGAATATATAACTTGTAGAACAAACAGAGAATTCACAAAGACTTCCGGATAAATAGACAAAAATTACTACTAGTGTTATAACGAGTCACTGCCGGTATACAGTTTATTGATGTATCAAAGAGTTCAAACATATGACAAAGGAATAGATAACTTCAGGGAAAAGTGCAGAATATATAACTTGTAGAACAAACAGAGAATTCACAAAGACTTCCGGATAAATAGACAAAAATTACTACTAGTGTTATAACGAGTCACTGCCGGTATACAGTTTATTGATGTATCAAAGAGTTCAAACATATGACAAAGGAATAGATAACTTCAGGGAAAAGTGCAGAATATATAACTTGTAGAACAAACAGAGAATTCACAAAGACTTCCGGATAAATAGACAAAAATTACAACAAGTGTTACAACGAGTTACTGAACAGAATTCAATTTATTGATGTATCAAAGAATTCAAACATTTCACAAAGGAACAGATAACTTCAGAAAAAACTGCAGAATATGTATCTTGCAGAACAATCAGACAATTCACAACAGACTTCCGGATAAATAGACAAAAATTACTACTAGTGTTATAACGAGTCACTGCCGGTATACAGTTTATTGATGTATCAAAGAGTTCAAACATATGACAAAGGAATAGATAACTTCAGGAAAAGTGCAGAATATGTAACTTGTAGACCAATCAGACAATTCACAAAGACTTCCGGATAAATAGACAAAAATTACTACTAGTGTTATAACGAGTCACTGCCGGTATACAGTTTATTGATGTATCAAAGAGTTCAAACATATGACAAAGGAATAGATAACTTCAGGGAAAAGTGCAGAATATATAACTTGTAGAACAAACAGAGAATTCACAAAGACTTCCGGATAAATAGACAACAATTACAACAAGTGGTATAACGAGTTTCTGAACAGAATTCAATTTATTGATGTATCAAAGAATTCAAACATTTCACAAAGGAACAGATAACTTCAGAAAAAACTGCAGAATATGTATCTTGCAGAAGAATCAGACAATTCACAACAGACTTCCGGATAAATAGACAAAAATTACTTCTAGTGTTATAACGAGTCACTGCCGGTATACAGTTTATTGATGTATCAAGGAGTTCAAACATATGACAAAGAAATAGATAACTTCAGGAAAAGTGCAGAATATGTAACTTGTAGACCAATCAGACAATTCACAATTGACTTCAGGATAAATAGACAACAATTACTACAAGTGTTATAACGAGTCACTAAACGGAATTCAGTTTATTGATGTATCAAAGAGTTCAAACATTTTACAAAGGAACAGATACCTTCAGGGAAAAGTGCATAATATGAAATTTGCAGAACAATCAGACAATTCACAATAGACTTCCGAAATAAATAGACAACAATTACTACAAGTGTTACAACGAGTCACTAAACGGGTTTGAATTTATTGATGTATCAAAGAGTTCAAACATTTGACAAAGCAACAGATAACTTCAGGGAAAAGTGCAGAATATGTAACTTGTAGAACAAACAGAGAATTCACAAAGACTTCCGGATAAATAGACAACAATTACAACAAGTGGTATAACGAGTTACTGAACAGAATTCAATTTATTGATGTATTAAAGAATTCAAACATTTCACAAAGGAACAGATAACTTCAGAAAAAACTGCAGAATATGTAACTTGCAGAACAATCAGACAATTCACAACAGACTTCCGGATAAATAGACAAAAATTACTACTAGTGTTATAACGAGTCACTGCCGGTATACAGTTTATTGATGTATCAAAGAGTTCAAACATATGACAAAGGAATAGATAACTTCAGGGAAAAGTGCAGAATATGTATCTTGCAGAACAAACAGAGAATTCACAAAGACTTCCGGATAAATAGACAACAATTACAACAAGTGTTACAACGAGTTACTGAACGGAATTCAATTTATTGATGTATCAAAGAATTCAAACATTTCGCAAAGGAACAGATAACTTCAGAAAAAACTGCAGAATATGTATCTTGCCGAACAATCAGACAATTCACAACAGACTTCCGGATAAATAGACAAAAATTACTACTAGTGTTATAACGAGTCACTGCCGGTATAAAGTTTATTGATGTATCAAAGATTTCAAACATATGACAAAGGAATAGATAACTTCAGGAAAAGTGCAGAATATGTAACTTGTAGACCAATCAGACAATTCACAATTGACTTCAGGATAAATAGACAACAATTACTACAAGTGTTATAACGAGTCACTAAACGGAATTCAGTTTATTGATGTATCAAAGAGTTCAAACATTTTACAAAGGAACAGATACCTTCAGGGAAAAGTGCAGAATATGTAACTTGTAGAACAAACAGAGAATTCACAAAGACTTCCGGATAAATAAACAACAATTACAACAAGTGTTACACAGTGTTTGCCAGAAAAGACCACCCCGGAAAAAACCCCCTGGAAAAAACCGGAAAAAACCGGTTTTTTCCACCCCGGAAAAGGGCAGTAAATTTGGAAAAAACCACTTATGACCATATATGGCCACACTGCATGCCAATTCATGGTCAGCTTCTATATGCAAGAGACAGATTTTCTAAAGATACCAAATAATCATTTAAAAGTAATCTAACCGTGTGAAAAATATCAAATTGTGGAATAAACATTTATTTACTATAGACAGTAAAATAGTATCCGCACTGTCACCGAAATATAATAATAATGCGAGGCCAGTAAATAGAAAAAGGCAGAAAAGTCCAGAAAAGGGCGGTTTTTTCTGGAAAAAACCGGTTTTTTCCACCTGCCCCGGGCTTTTCTAGAAAAGGGCGGTTTTTTCCGAACACTGGTGTTAGAACGAGTTACTGAACGGAATTCAATTTATTGATGTATCAAAGAATTCAAACATTTCACAAAGGAACAGATAACTTCAGAAAAAACTGCAGAATATGTATCTTGCAGAACAATCAGACAATTCACAATAGACTTCCGAAATAAATAGACAACAATTACTACAAGTGTTACAACGAGTCAGTAAACGGGTTTGAATTTATTGATGTATCAAAGAGTTCAAACATTTGACAAAGTAACAGATAACTTCAGGGAAAAGTGCAGAATATGTAACTTGTAGAACAAACAGAGAATTCACAAAGACTTCCGGATAAATAGACAACAATTACAACAAGTGGTATAACGAGTTACTGAACAGAATTCAATTTATTGATGTATCAAAGAATTCAAACATTTCACAAAGGAACAGATAACTTCAGAAAAAACTGCAGAATATGTAACTTGCAGAACAATCAGACAATTCACAACAGACTTCCGGATAAATAGACAAAAATTACTACTAGTGTTATAACGAGTCACTGCCGGTATACAGTTTATTGATGTATCAAAGAGTTCAAACATATGACAAAGGAATAGATAACTTCAGGGAAAAGTGCAGAATATATAACTTGTAGAACAAACAGAGAATTCACAAAGATTTCCGGATAAATAGACAAAAATTACTACTAGTGTTATAACGAGTCACTGCCGGTATACAGTTTATTGATGTATCAAAGAGTTCAAACATATGACAAAGGAATAGATAACTTCAGGGAAAAGTGCAGAATATATAACTTGTAGAACAAACAGAGAATTCACAAAGACTTCCGGATAAATAGACAACAATTACAACAAGTGGTATAACGAGTTTCTGAACAGAATTCAATTTATTGATGTATCAAAGAATTCAAACATTTCACAAAGGAACAGATAACTTCAGAAAAAACTGCAGAATATGTATCTTGCAGAACAATCAGACAATTCACAACAGACTTCCGGATAAATAGACAAAAATTACTTCTAGTGTTATAACGAGTCACTGCCGGTATACAGTTTATTGATGTATCAAGGAGTTCAAACATATGACAAAGAAATAGATAACTTCAGGAAAAGTGCAGAATATGTAACTTGTAGACCAATCAGACAATTCACAATTGACTTCAGGATAAATAGACAACAATTACTACAAGTGTTATAACGAGTCACTAAACGGAATTCAGTTTATTGATGTATCAAAGAGTTCAAACATTTTACAAAGGAACAGATACCTTCATGGAAAAGTGCATAATATGAAATTTGCAGAACAATCAGACAATTCACAATAGACTTCCGAAATAAATAGACAACAATTACTACAAGTGTTACAACGAGTCACTAAACGGGTTTGAATTTATTGATGTATCAAAGAGTTCAAACATTTGACAAAGTAACAGATAACTTCAGAAAAAACTGCAGAATATGTATCTTGCAGAACAATCAGACAATTCACAATAGACTTCCGAAATAAATAGACAACAATTACTACAAGTGTTACAACGAGTCACTAAACGGGTTTGAATTTATTAATGTATCAAAGAGTTCAAACATTTGACAAAGCAACAGATAACTTCAGGGAAAAGTGCAGAATATGTAACTTGTAGAACAAACGGAGAATTCACAAAGACTTCCGGATAAATAGACAACAATTACAACAAGTGGTATAACGAGTTACTGAACAGAATTCAATTTATTGATGTATCAAAGAATTCAAACATTTCACAAAGGAACAGATAACTTCAGAAAAAACTGCAGAATATGTAACTTGCAGAACAATCAGACAATTCACAACAGACTTCCGGATAAATAGACAAAAATTACTACTAGTGTTATAACGAGTCACTGCCGGTATACACTTTATTGATGTATCAAAGAGTTCAAACATTTGACAAAGCAACAGATAACTTCAGGGAAAAGTGCAGAATATGTAACTTGTAGAACAAACAGACAATTCACAATTGACTTCAGGATAAATAGACAACAATTAAAACAAGTGTTACAACGAGTCACTACCGGAATTCAGTTTATTGATGTATCAAAGAGTTCAAACATTTGACAAAGGAACAAATAACTTCAGTAAAACTGCAGAATATGTAACTTGTAGAACAATAGACAATTCACTATAGACTTCAGGATAAATAGACAACAATTAATACAAGTGGTACAACGAGTTAGTAAACGGAAATCAATTTATTGATGTATCAACGAGTTCAAACATTTCACAAAGGAACAGAGAACTTCAGGGAAAAGTGCAGAATATGTAACTTGTAGAGCAATCAGACAATTCAAAATAGACTTCCGGATAAATAGACAAAAATTACTACAAGTGGTACAACGAGTTAGTAAACGGAAATCAATTTATTGATGTATCAACGAGTTCAAACATTTCACAAAGGAACAGATAACTTCAGGGAAAAGTGCAGAATATGAAACTTGCAGAACAATCAGGCAATTCACAAAGACTTCCGGATAAATAGACAAAAATTACTACTAGTGTTATAACGAGTCACTGCCGGTATAAAGTTTATTGATGTATCAAAGATTTCAAACATATGACAAAGGAATAGATAACTTCAGGAAAAGTGCAGAATATGTAACTTGTAGACCAATCAGACAATTCACAATTGACTTCAGGATAAATAGACAACAATTACTACAAGTGTTATAACGAGTCACTAAACGGAATTCAGTTTATTGATGTATCAAAGAGTTCAAACATTTTACAAAGGAACAGATACCTTCAGGGAAAAGTGCAGAATATGTAACTTGTAGAACAAACAGAGAATTCACAAAGACTTCCGGATAAATAAACAACAATTACAACAAGTGTTACACAGTGTTTGCCAGAAAAGACCACCCCGGAAAAAACCCCCTGGAAAAAACCGGAAAAAACCGGTTTTTTCCACCCCGGAAAAGGGCAGTAAATTTGGAAAAAACCACTTATGACCATATATGGCCACACTGCATGCCAATTCATGGTCAGCTTCTATATGCAAGAGACAGATTTTCTAAAGATACCAAATAATCATTTAAAAGTAATCTAACCGTGTGAAAAATATCAAATTGTGGAATAAACATTTATTTACTATAGACAGTAAAATAGTATCCGCACTGTCACCGAAATATAATAATAATGCGAGGCCAGTAAATAGAAAAAGGCAGAAAAGTCCAGAAAAGGGCGGTTTTTTCTGGAAAAAACCGGTTTTTTCCACCTGACCCGGTCTTTTCTAGAAAAGGGCGGTTTTTTCCGAACACTGGTGTTAGAACGAGTTACTGAACGGAATTCAATTTATTGATGTATCAAAGAATTCAAACATTTCACAAAGGAACAGATAACTTCAGAAAAAACTGCAGAATATGTATCTTGCAGAACAATCAGACAATTCACAATAGACTTCCGAAATAAATAGACAACAATTACTACAAGTGTTACAACGAGTCAGTAAACGGGTTTGAATTTATTGATGTATCAAAGAGTTCAAACATTTGACAAAGCAACAGATAACTTCAGGGAAAAGTGCAGAATATGTAACTTGTAGAACAAACAGAGAATTCACAAAGACTTCCGGATAAATAGACAACAATTACAACAAGTGGTATAACGAGTTACTGAACAGAATTCAATTTATTGATGTATCAAAGAATTCAAACATTTCACAAAGGAACAGATAACTTCAGAAAAAACTGCAGAATATGTAACTTGCAGAACAATCAGACAATTCACAACAGACTTCCGGATAAATAGACAAAAATTACTACTAGTGTTATAACGAGTCACTGCCGGTATACAGTTTATTGATGTATCAAAGAGTTCAAACATATGACAAAGGAATAGATAACTTCAGGGAAAAGTGCAGAATATATAACTTGTAGAACAAACAGAGAATTCACAAAGACTTCCGGATAAATAGACAAAAATTACTACTAGTGTTATAACGAGTCACTGCCGGTATACAGTTTATTGATGTATCAAAGAGTTCAAACATATGACAAAGGAATAGATAACTTCAGGGAAAAGTGCAGAATATATAACTTGTAGAACAAACAGAGAATTCACAAAGACTTCCGGATAAATAGACAACAATTACAACAAGTGGTATAACGAGTTTCTGAACAGAATTCAATTTATTGATGTATCAAAGAATTCAAACATTTCACAAAGGAACAGATAACTTCAGAAAAAACTGCAGAATATGTATCTTGCAGAACAATCAGACAATTCACAACAGACTTCCGGATAAATAGACAAAAATTACTTCTAGTGTTATAACGAGTCACTGCCGGTATACAGTTTATTGATGTATCAAGGAGTTCAAACATATGACAAAGAAATAGATAACTTCAGGAAAAGTGCAGAATATGTAACTTGTAGACCAATCAGACAATTCACAATTGACTTCAGGATAAATAGACAACAATTACTACAAGTGTTATAACGAGTCACTAAACGGAATTCAGTTTATTGATGTATCAAAGAGTTCAAACATTTTACAAAGGAACAGATACCTTCAGGGAAAAGTGCATAATATGAAATTTGCAGAACAATCAGACAATTCACAATAGACTTCCGAAATAAATAGACAACAATTACTACAAGTGTTACAACGAGTCACTAAACGGGTTTGAATTTATTGATGTATCAAAGAGTTCAAACATTTGACAAAGTAACAGATAACTTCAGAAAAAACTGCAGAATATGTATCTTGCAGAACAATCAGACAATTCACAATAGACTTCCGAAATAAATAGACAACAATTACTACAAGTGTTACAACGAGTCACTAAACGGGTTTGAATTTATTAATGTATCAAAGAGTTCAAACATTTGACAAAGTAACAGATAACTTCAGAAAAAACTGCAGAATATGTATCTTGCAGAACAATCAGACAATTCACAACAGACTTCCGGATAAATAGACAAAAATTACTTCTAGTGTTATAACGAGTCACTGCCGGTATACAGTTTATTGATGTATCAAGGAGTTCAAACATATGACAAAGAAATAGATAACTTCAGGAAAAGTGCAGAATATGTAACTTGTAGACCAATCAGACAATTCACAATTGACTTCAGGATAAATAGACAACAATTACTACAAGTGTTATAACGAGTCACTAAACGGAATTCAGTTTATTGATGTATCAAAGAGTTCAAACATTTTACAAAGGAACAGATACCTTCAGGGAAAAGTGCATAATATGAAATTTGCAGAACAATCAGACAATTCACAATAGACTTCCGAAATAAATAGACAACAATTACTACAAGTGTTACAACGAGTCACTAAACGGGTTTGAATTTATTGATGTATCAAAGAGTTCAAACATTTGACAAAGTAACAGATAACTTCAGAAAAAACTGCAGAATATGTATCTTGCAGAACAATCAGACAATTCACAATAGACTTCCGAAATAAATAGACAACAATTACTACAAGTGTTACAACGAGTCACTAAACGGGTTTGAATTTATTAATGTATCAAAGAGTTCAAACATTTGACAAAGCAACAGATAACTTCAGGGAAAAGTGCAGAATATGTAACTTGTAGAACAAACGGAGAATTCACAAAGACTTCCGGATAAATAGACAACAATTACAACAAGTGGTATAACGAGTTACTGAACAGAATTCAATTTATTGATGTATCAAAGAATTCAAACATTTCACAAAGGAACAGATAACTTCAGAAAAAACTGCAGAATATGTAACTTGCAGAACAATCAGACAATTCACAACAGACTTCCGGATAAATAGACAACAATTACTACTAGTGTTATAACGAGTCACTGCCGGTATACACTTTATTGATGTATCAAAGAGTTCAAACATTTGACAAAGCAACAGATAACTTCAGGGAAAAGTGCAGAATATGTAACTTGTAGAACAAACAGACAATTCACAATTGACTTCAGGATAAATAGACAACAATTAAAACAAGTGTTACAACGAGTCACTACCGGAATTCAGTTTATTGATGTATCAAAGAGTTCAAACATTTTACAAAGGAACAGATACCTTCAGGGAAAAGTGCATAATATGAAATTTGCAGAACAATCAGACAATTCACAATAGACTTCCGAAATAAATAGACAACAATTACTACAAGTGTTACAACGAGTCACTAAACGGGTTTGAATTTATTGATGTATCAAAGAGTTCAAACATTTGACAAAGTAACAGATAACTTCAGAAAAAACTGCAGAATATGTATCTTGCAGAACAATCAGACAATTCACAATAGACTTCCGAAATAAATAGACAACAATTACTACAAGTGTTACAACGAGTCACTAAACGGGTTTGAATTTATTAATGTATCAAAGAGTTCAAACATTTGACAAAGTAACAGATAACTTCAGAAAAAACTGCAGAATATGTATCTTGCAGAACAATCAGACAATTCACAACAGACTTCCGGATAAATAGACAAAAATTACTTCTAGTGTTATAACGAGTCACTGCCGGTATACAGTTTATTGATGTATCAAGGAGTTCAAACATATGACAAAGAAATAGATAACTTCAGGAAAAGTGCAGAATATGTAACTTGTAGACCAATCAGACAATTCACAATTGACTTCAGGATAAATAGACAACAATTACTACAAGTGTTATAACGAGTCACTAAACGGAATTCAGTTTATTGATGTATCAAAGAGTTCAAACATTTTACAAAGGAACAGATACCTTCAGGGAAAAGTGCATAATATGAAATTTGCAGAACAATCAGACAATTCACAATAGACTTCCGAAATAAATAGACAACAATTACTACAAGTGTTACAACGAGTCACTAAACGGGTTTGAATTTATTGATGTATCAAAGAGTTCAAACATTTGACAAAGTAACAGATAACTTCAGAAAAAACTGCAGAATATGTATCTTGCAGAACAATCAGACAATTCACAATAGACTTCCGAAATAAATAGACAACAATTACTACAAGTGTTACAACGAGTCACTAAACGGGTTTGAATTTATTAATGTATCAAAGAGTTCAAACATTTGACAAAGCAACAGATAACTTCAGGGAAAAGTGCAGAATATGTAACTTGTAGAACAAACGGAGAATTCACAAAGACTTCCGGATAAATAGACAACAATTACAACAAGTGGTATAACGAGTTACTGAACAGAATTCAATTTATTGATGTATCAAAGAATTCAAACATTTCACAAAGGAACAGATAACTTCAGAAAAAACTGCAGAATATGTAACTTGCAGAACAATCAGACAATTCACAACAGACTTCCGGATAAATAGACAACAATTACTACTAGTGTTATAACGAGTCACTGCCGGTATACACTTTATTGATGTATCAAAGAGTTCAAACATTTGACAAAGCAACAGATAACTTCAGGGAAAAGTGCAGAATATGTAACTTGTAGAACAAACAGACAATTCACAATTGACTTCAGGATAAATAGACAACAATTAAAACAAGTGTTACAACGAGTCACTACCGGAATTCAGTTTATTGATGTATCAAAGAGTTCAAACATTTGACAAAGGAACAGATAACTTCAGTAAAACTGCAGAATATGTAACTTGTAGAACAATAGACAATTCACTATAGACTTCAGGATAAATAGACAACAATTAATACAAGTGGTACAACGAGTTAGTAAACGGAAATCAATTTATTGATGTATCAACGAGTTCAAACATTTCACAAAGGAACAGAGAACTTCAGGGAAAAGTGCAGAATATGTAACTTGTAGAGCAATCAGACAATTCAAAATAGACTTCCGGATAAATAGACAAAAATTACTACAAGTGGTACAACGAGTTAGTAAACGGAAATCAATTTATTGATGTATCAACGAGTTCAAACATTTCACAAAGGAACAGATAACTTCAGGGAAAAGTGCAGAATATGAAACTTGCAGAACAATCAGGCAATTCACAAAGACTTCCGGATAAATAGACAAAAATTACTACTAGTGTTATAACGAGTCACTGCCGGTATACAGTTTATTGATGTATCAAAGAGTTCAAACATATGACAAAGGAATAGATAACTTCAGGGAAAAGTGCAGAATATATAACTTGTAGAACAAACAGAGAATTCACAAAGACTTCCGGATAAATAGACAACAATTACAACAAGTGGTATAACGAGTTTCTGAACAGAATTCAATTTATTGATGTATCAAAGAATTCAAACATTTCACAAAGGAACAGATAACTTCAGAAAAAACTGCAGAATATGTATCTTGCAGAACAATCAGACAATTCACAACAGACTTCCGGATAAATAGACAAAAATTACTACTAGTGTTATAACGAGTCACTGCCGGTATACAGTTTATTGATGTATCAAGGAGTTCAAACATATGACAAAGAAATAGATAACTTCAGGAAAAGTGCAGAATATGTAACTTGTAGACCAATCAGACAATTCACAATTGACTTCAGGATAAATAGACAACAATTACTACAAGTGTTATAACGAGTCACTAAACGGAATTCAGTTTATTGATGTATCAAAGAGTTCAAACATTTTACAAAGCAACAGATAACTTCAGGGAAAAGTGCATAATATGAAATTTGCAGAACAATCAGACAATTCACAATAGACTTCCGAAATAAATAGACAACAATTACTACAAGTGTTACAACGAGTCACTAAACGGGTTTGAATTTATTGATGTATCAAAGAGTTCAAACATTTGACAAAGTAACAGATAACTTCAGAAAAAACTGCAGAATATGTATCTTGCAGAACAATCAGACAATTCACAATAGACTTCCGAAATAAATAGACAACAATTACTACAAGTGTTACAACGAGTCACTAAACGGGTTTGAATTTATTAATGTATCAAAGAGTTCAAACATTTGACAAAGCAACAGATAACTTCAGGGAAAAGTGCAGAATATGTAACTTGTAGAACAAACGGAGAATTCACAAAGACTTCCGGATAAATAGACAACAATTACAACAAGTGGTATAACGAGTTACTGAACAGAATTCAATTTATTGATGTATCAAAGAATTCAAACATTTCACAAAGGAACAGATAACTTCAGAAAAAACTGCAGAATATGTAACTTGCAGAACAATCAGACAATTCACAACAGACTTCCGGATAAATAGACAACAATTACTACTAGTGTTATAACGAGTCACTGCCGGTATACACTTTATTGATGTATCAAAGAGTTCAAACATTTGACAAAGCAACAGATAACTTCAGGGAAAAGTGCAGAATATGTAACTTGTAGAACAAACAGACAATTCACAATTGACTTCAGGATAAATAGACAACAATTAAAACAAGTGTTACAACGAGTCACTACCGGAATTCAGTTTATTGATGTATCAAAGAGTTCAAACATTTGACAAAGGAACAGATAACTTCAGTAAACTGCAGAATATGTAACTTGTAGAACAATAGACAATTCACTATAGACTTCAGGATAAATAGACAACAATTAATACAAGTGGTACAACGAGTTAGTAAACGGAAATCAATTTATTGATGTATCAACGAGTTCAAACATTTCACAAAGGAACAGAGAACTTCAGGGAAAAGTGCAGAATATGTAACTTGTAGAGCAATCAGACAATTCAAAATAGACTTCCGGATAAATAGACAAAAATTACTACAAGTGGTACAACGAGTTAGTAAACGGAAATCAATTTATTGATGTATCAACGAGTTCAAACATTTCACAAAGGAACAGATAACTTCAGGGAAAAGTGCAGAATATGAAACTTGCAGAACAATCAGGCAATTCACAAAGACTTCCGGATAAATAGACAAAAATTACTACTAGTGTTATAACGAGTCACTGCCGGTATACAGTTTATTGATGTATCAAAGAGTTCAAACATATGACAAAGAAATAGATAACTTCAGGAAAAGTGCAGAATATGTAACTTGTAGAACAAACAGAGAATTCACAAAGACTTCCGGATAAATAGACAACAATTACAACAAGTGGTATAACGAGTTTCTGAACAGAATTCAATTTATTGATGTATCAAAGAATTCAAACATTTCACAAAGGAACAGATAACTTCAGAAAAAACTGCAGAATATGTATCTTGCAGAACAATCAGACAATTCACAACAGACTTCCGGATAAATAGACAAAAATTACTACTAGTGTTATAACGAGTCACTGCCGGTATACAGTTTATTGATGTATCAAGGAGTTCAAACATATGACAAAGAAATAGATAACTTCAGGAAAAGTGCAGAATATATAACTTGTAGAACAAACAGAGAATTCACAAAGACTTCCGGATAAATAGACAACAATTACAACAAGTGGTATAACGAGTTTCTGAACAGAATTCAATTTATTGATGTATCAAAGAATTCAAACATTTCACAAAGGAACAGATAACTTCAGAAAAAACTGCAGAATATGTATCTTGCAGAACAATCAGACAATTCACAACAGACTTCCGGATAAATAGACAAAAATTACTACTAGTGTTATAACGAGTCACTGCCGGTATACAGTTTATTAATGTATCAAAGAGTTCAAACATATGACAAAGGAATAGATAACTTCAGGGAAAAGTGCAGAATATATAACTTGTAGAACAAACAGAGAATTCACAAAGACTTCCGGATAAATAGACAACAATTACAACAAGTGGTATAACGAGTTTCTGAACAGAATTCAATTTATTGATGTATCAAAGAATTCAAACATTTCACAAAGGAACAGATAACTTCAGAAAAAACTGCAGAATATGTATCTTGCAGAACAATCAGACAATTCACAACAGACTTCCGGATAAATAGACAAAAATTACTACTAGTGTTATAACGAGTCACTGCCGGTATACAGTTTATTGATGTATCAAGGAGTTCAAACATATGACAAAGAAATAGATAACTTCAGGAAAAGTGCAGAATATGTAACTTGTAGACCAATCAGACAATTCACAATTGACTTCAGGATAAATAGACAACAATTACTACAAGTGTTATAACGAGTCACTAAACGGAATTCAGTTTATTGATGTATCAAAGAGTTCAAACATTTTACAAAGCAACAGATAACTTCAGGGAAAAGTGCATAATATGAAATTTGCAGAACAATCAGACAATTCACAATAGACTTCCGAAATAAATAGACAACAATTACTACAAGTGTTACAACGAGTCACTAAACGGGTTTGAATTTATTGATGTATCAAAGAGTTCAAACATTTGACAAAGTAACAGATAACTTCAGAAAAAACTGCAGAATATGTATCTTGCAGAACAATCAGACAATTCACAACAGACTTCCGGATAAATAGACAAAAATTACTACTAGTGTTATAACGAGTCACTGCCGGTATACAGTTTATTGATGTATCAAAGAGTTCAAACATATGACAAAGGAATAGATAACTTCAGGGAAAAGTGCAGAATATATAACTTGTAGAACAAACAGAGAATTCACAAAGACTTCCGGATAAATAGACAAAAATTACTACTAGTGTTATAACGAGTCACTGCCGGTATACAGTTTATTGATGTATCAAAGAGTTCAAACATATGACAAAGGAATAGATAACTTCAGGGAAAAGTGCAGAATATATAACTTGTAGAACAAACAGAGAATTCACAAAGACTTCCGGATAAATAGACAACAATTACAACAAGTGGTATAACGAGTTTCTGAACAGAATTCAATTTATTGATGTATCAAAGAATTCAAACATTTCACAAAGGAACAGATAACTTCAGAAAAAACTGCAGAATATGTATCTTGCAGAACAATCAGACAATTCACAACAGACTTCCGGATAAATAGACAAAAATTACTTCTAGTGTTTTAACGAGTCACTGCCGGTATACAGTTTATTGATGTATCAAGGAGTTCAAACATATGACAAAGAAATAGATAACTTCAGGAAAGTGCAGAATATGTAACTTGTAGACCAATCAGACAATTCACAATTGACTTCAGGATAAATAGACAACAATTACTACAAGTGTTATAACGAGTCACTAAACGGAATTCAGTTTATTGATGTATCAAAGAGTTCAAACATTTTACAAAGGAACAGATACCTTCAGGGAAAAGTGCATAATATGAAATTTGCAGAACAATCAGACAATTCACAATAGACTTCCGAAATAAATAGACAACAATTACTACAAGTGTTACAACGAGTCACTAAACGGGTTTGAATTTATTGATGTATCAAAGAGTTCAAACATTTGACAAAGTAACAGATAACTTCAGAAAAAACTGCAGAATATGTATCTTGCAGAACAATCAGACAATTCACAATAGACTTCCGAAATAAATAGACAACAATTACTACAAGTGTTACAACGAGTCACTAAACGGGTTTGAATTTATTAATGTATCAAAGAGTTCAAACATTTGACAAAGCAACAGATAACTTCAGGGAAAAGTGCAGAATATGTAACTTGTAGAACAAACGGAGAATTCACAAAGACTTCCGGATAAATAGACAACAATTACAACAAGTGGTATAACGAGTTACTGAACAGAATTCAATTTATTGATGTATCAAAGAATTCAAACATTTGACAAAGCAACAGATAACTTCAGGGAAAAGTGCAGAATATGTAACTTGTAGAACAAACAGACAATTCACAATTGACTTCAGGATAAATAGACAACAATTAAAACAAGTGTTACAACGAGTCACTACCGGAATTCAGTTTATTGATGTATCAAAGAGTTCAAACATTTGACAAAGGAACAGATACCTTCAGGGAAAAGTGGATAATATGAAATTTGCAGAACAATCAGACAATTCACAATAGACTTCCGAAATAAATAGACAACAATTACTACAAGTGTTACAACGAGTCACTAAACGGGTTTGAATTTATTGATGTATCAAAGAGTTCAAACATTTGACAAAGTAACAGATAACTTCAGAAAAAACTGCAGAATATGTATCTTGCAGAACAATCAGACAATTCACAATAGACTTCCGAAATAAATAGACAACAATTACTACAAGTGTTACAACGAGTCACTAAACGGGTTTGAATTTATTAATGTATCAAAGAGTTCAAACATTTGACAAAGCAACAGATAACTTCAGGGAAAAGTGCAGAATATGTAACTTGTAGAACAAACGGAGAATTCACAAAGACTTCCGGATAAATAGACAACAATTACAACAAGTGGTATAACGAGTTACTGAACAGAATTCAATTTATTGATGTATCAAAGAATTCAAACATTTGACAAAGCAACAGATAACTTCAGGGAAAAGTGCAGAATATGTAACTTGTAGAACAAACAGACAATTCACAATTGACTTCAGGATAAATAGACAACAATTAAAACAAGTGTTACAACGAGTCACTACCGGAATTCAGTTTATTGATGTATCAAAGAGTTCAAACATTTGACAAAGGAACAGATACCTTCAGAGAAAAGTGCATAATATGAAATTTGCAGAACAATCAGACAATTCACAATAGACTTCCGAAATAAATAGACAACAATTACTACAAGTGTTACAACGAGTCACTAAACGGGTTTGAATTTATTGATGTATCAAAGAGTTCAAACATTTGACAAAGTAACAGATAACTTCAGAAAAAACTGCAGAATATGTATCTTGCAGAACAATCAGACAATTCACAATAGACTTCCGAAATAAATAGACAACAATTACTACAAGTGTTACAACGAGTCACTAAACGGGTTTGAATTTATTGATGTATGAAAGAGTTCAAACATTTGACAAAGCAACAGATAACTTCAGGGAAAAGTGCAGAATATGTAACTTGTAGAACAAACAGAAAATTCACAAAGACTTCCGGATAAATAGACAACAATTACAACAAGTGGTATAACGAGTTACTGAACAGAATTCAATTTATTGATGTATCAAAGAATTCAAACATTTCACAAAGGAGCAGATAACTTCAGAAAAAACTGCAGAATATGTAACTTGCAGAACAATCAGACAATTCACAACAGACTTCCGGATAAATAGACAAAAATTACTACTAGTGTTATAACGAGTCACTGCCGGTATACACTTTATTGATGTATCAAAGAGTTCAAACATATGACAAAGGAACAGATAACTTCAGGAAAGTGCAGAATATGTAACTTGTAGACCAATCAGACAATTCACAATTGACTTCAGGATAAATAGACAACAATTAAAACAAGTGTTATAACGAGTCACTGCCGGTATACAGTTTATTGATGTATCAAAGAGTTCAAACATATGACAAAGGAATAGATAACTTCAGGGAAAAGTGCAGAATATATAACTTGTAGAACAAACAGAGAATTCACAACAGACTTCCGGATAAATAGACAAAAATTACAACAAGTGTTACAACGAGTTACTGAACAGAATTCAATTTATTGATGTATCAAAGAATTCAAACATTTCACAAAGGAACAGATAACTTCAGAAAAAACTGCAGAATATGTAACTTGCAGAACAATCAGACAATTCACAACAGACTTCCGGATAAATAGACAACAATTAAAACAAGTGTTATAACGAGTCACTACCGGAATTCAGTTTATTGATGTATCAAAGAGTTCAAACATTTGACAAAGGAACAGATAACTTCAGTAAAACTGCAGAATATGTAACTTGCAGAACAATCAGACAATTCACAACAGACTTCCGGATAAATAGACAACAATTAAAACAAGTGTTATAACGAGTCACTACCGGAATTCAGTTTATTGATGTATCAAAGAGTTCAAACATTTGACAAAGGAACAGATAACTTCAGTAAAACTGCAGAATATGAAACTTGCAGAACAATAGACAATTCACTATAGACTTCCGGATAAATAGACAACAATTAATACAAGTGGTACAACGAGTTAGTAAACGGAAATCAATTTATTGATGTATCAACGAGTTCAAACATTTCACACTGGAACAGATAACTTCAGAAAAAACTGCAGAATATGTATCTTGCAGAACAATCAGACAATTCACAACATACTTCCGGAAAATAGACAAAAATACTTCTAGTGTTATAACGAGTCACTGCCGGTATACAGTTTATTGATGTATCAAAGAGTTCAAACATTTTACAAAGGAACAGATACCTTCAGGGAAAAGTGCATAATATGAAATTTGCAGAACAATCAGACAATTCACAATAGACTTCCGAAATAAATAGACAACAATTACTACAAGTGTTACAACGAGTCACTAAACGGGTTTGAATTTATTGATGTATGAAAGAGTTCAAACATTTGACAAAGCAACAGATAACTTCAGGGAAAAGTGCAGAATATGTAACTTGTAGAACAAACGGAGAATTCACAAAGACTTCCGGATAAATAGACAACAATTACAACAAGTGGTATAACGAGTTACTGAACAGAATTCAATTTATTGATGTATCAAAGAGTTCAAACATTTTACAAAGGAACAGATACCTTCAGGGAAAAGTGCATAATATGAAATTTGCAGAACAATCAGACAATTCACAATAGACTTCCGAAATAAATAGACAACAATTACTACAAGTGTTAATACGTGTCACTAAACGGGTTTGAATTTATTGATGTATCAAAGAGTTCAAACATTTGACAAAGCAACAGATAACTTCAGGGAAAAGTGCATAATATGAAATTTGCAGAACAATCAGACAATTCACAATAGACTTCCGAAATAAATAGACAACAATTACTACAAGTGTTACAACGAGTCACTAAACGGGTTTGAATTTATTGATGTATCAAAGAGTTCAAACATTTGACAAAGTAACAGATAACTTCAGAAAAAACTGCAGAATATGTATCTTGCAGAACAATCAGACAATTCACAACAGACTTCCGGATAAATAGACAAAAATTACTACTAGTGTTATAACGAGTCACTGCCGGTATACAGTTTATTGATGTATCAAAGAGTTCAAACATATGACAAAGGAATAGATAACTTCAGGGAAAAGTGCAGAATATATAACTTGTAGAACAAACAGAGAATTCACAAAGACTTCCGGATAAATAGACAACAATTACAACAAGTGGTATAACGAGTTTCTGAACAGAATTCAATTTATTGATGTATCAAAGAATTCAAACATTTCACAAAGGAACAGATAACTTCAGAAAAAACTGCAGAATATGTATCTTGCAGAACAATCAGACAATTCACAACAGACTTCCGGATAAATAGACAAAAATTACTTCTAGTGTTATAACGAGTCACTGCTGGTATACAGTTTATTGATGTATCAAGGAGTTCAAACATATGACAAAGAAATAGATAACTTCAGGAAAAGTGCAGAATATGTATCTTGTAGACCAATCAGACAATTCACAATTGACTTCAGGATAAATAGACAACAATTACTACAAGTGTTATAACGAGTCACTAAACGGAATTCAGTTTATTGATGTATCAAAGAGTTCAAACATTTTACAAAGGAACAGATACCTTCAGGGAAAAGTGCATAATATGAAATTTGCAGAACAATCAGACAATTCACAATAGACTTCCGAAATAAATAGACAACAATTACTACAAGTGTTACAACGAGTCACTAAACGGGTTTGAATTTATTGATGTATCAAAGAGTTCAAACATTTGACAAAGTAACAGATAACTTCAGAAAAAACTGCAGAATATGTATCTTGCAGAACAATCAGACAATTCACAATAGACTTCCGAAATAAATAGACAACAATTACTACAAGTGTTACAACGAGTCACTAAACGGGTTTGAATTTATTAATGTATCAAAGAGTTCAAACATTTAACAAAGCAACAGATAACTTCAGGGAAAAGTGCAGAATATGTAACTTGTAGAACAAACGGAGAATTCACAATAGACTTCCGGATAAATAGACAACAATTACAACAAGTGGTATAACGAGTTACTGAACAGAATTCAATTTATTGATGTATCAAAGAATTCAAACATTTGACAAAGCAACAGATAACTTCAGGGAAAAGTGCAGAATATGTAACTTGTAGAACAAACAGACAATTCACAATTGACTTCAGGATAAATAGACAACAATTAAAACAAGTGTTACAACGAGTCACTACCGGAATTCAGTTTATTGATGTATCAAAGAGTTCAAACATTTGACAAAGGAACAGATACCTTCAGAGAAAAGTGCATAATATGAAATTTGCAGAACAATCAGACAATTCAAAATAGACTTCCGAAATAAATAGACAACAATTACTACAAGTGTTACAACGAGTCACTAAACGGGTTTGAATTTATTGATGTATCAAAGAGTTCAAACATTTGACAAAGTAACAGATAACTTCAGAAAAAACTGCAGAATATGTATCTTGCAGAACAATCAGACAATTCACAATAGACTTCCGAAATAAATAGACAACAATTACTACAAGTGTTACAACGAGTCACTAAACGGGTTTGAATTTATTGATGTATGAAAGAGTTCAAACATTTGACAAAGCAACAGATAACTTCAGGGAAAAGTGCAGAATATGTAACTTGTAGAACAAACAGAAAATTCACAAAGACTTCCGGATAAATAGACAACAATTACAACAAGTGGTATAACGAGTTACTGAACAGAATTCAATTTATTGATGTATCAAAGAATTCAAACATTTCACAAAGGAGCAGATAACTTCAGAAAAAACTGCAGAATATGTAACTTGCAGAACAATCAGACAATTCACAACAGACTTCCGGATAAATAGACAAAAATTACTACTAGTGTTATAACGAGTCACTGCCGGTATACACTTTATTGATGTATCAAAGAGTTCAAACATATGACAAAGGAACAGATAACTTCAGGAAAGTGCAGAATATGTAACTTGTAGACCAATCAGACAATTCACAATTGACTTCAGGATAAATAGACAACAATTAAAACAAGTGTTATAACGAGTCACTACCGGAATTCAGTTTATTGATGTATCAAAGAGTTCAAACATTTGACAAAGGAACAGATAACTTCAGTAAAACTGCAGAATATGAAACTTGCAGAACAATAGACAATTCACTATAGACTTCCGGATAAATAGACAACAATTAATACAAGTGGTACAACGAGTTAGTAAACGGAAATCAATTTATTGATGTATCAACGAGTTCAAACATTTCACACTGGAACAGATAACTTCAGAAAAAACTGCAGAATATGTATCTTGCAGAACAATCAGACAATTCACAACATACTTCCGGAAAATAGACAAAAATTACTTCTAGTGTTATAACGAGTCACTGCCGGTATACAGTTTATTGATGTATCAAAGAGTTCAAACATTTTACAAAGGAACAGATACCTTCAGAGAAAAGTGCATAATATGAAATTTGCAGAACAATCAGACAATTCACAATTGACTTCCGAAATAAATAGACAACAATTACTACAAGTGTTACAACGAGTCACTAAACGGGTTTGAATTTATTGATGTATCAAAGAGTTCAAACATTTGACAAAGTAACAGATAACTTCAGAAAAAACTGCAGAATATGTATCTTGCAGAACAATCAGACAATTCACAATAGACTTCCGAAATAAATAGACAACAATTACTACAAGTGTTACAACGAGTCACTAAACGGGTTTGAATTTATTGATGTATGAAAGAGTTCAAACATTTGACAAAGCAACAGATAACTTCAGGGAAAAGTGCAGAATATGTATCTTGCAGAACAAACAGAGAATTCACAAAGACTTCCGGATAAATAGACAAAAATTACTACTAGTGTTATAACGAGTCACTGCCGGTATACAGTTTATTGATGTATCAAAGAGTTCAAACATATGACAAAGGAATAGATAACTTCAGGGAAAAGTGCAGAATATATAACTTGTAGAACAAACAGAGAATTCACAAAGACTTCCGGATAAATAGACAACAATTACAACAAGTGGTATAACGAGTTTCTGAACAGAATTCAATTTATTGATGTATCAAAGAATTCAAACATTTCACAAAGGAACAGATAACTTCAGAAAAAACTGCAGAATATGTATCTTGCAGAACAATCAGACAATTCACAACAGACTTCCGGATAAATAGACAAAAATTACTACTAGTGTTATAACGAGTCACTGCCGGTATACAGTTTATTGATGTATCAAGGAGTTCAAACATATGACAAAGAAATAGATAACTTCAGGAAAAGTGCAGAATATGTAACTTGTAGACCAATCAGACAATTCACAATTGACTTCAGGATAAATAGACAACAATTACTACAAGTGTTATAACGAGTCACTAAACGGAATTCAGTTTATTGATGTATCAAAGAGTTCAAACATTTTACAAAGCAACAGATAACTTCAGGGAAAAGTGCATAATATGAAATTTGCAGAACAATCAGACAATTCACAATAGACTTCCGAAATAAATAGACAACAATTACTACAAGTGTTACAACGAGTCACTAAACGGGTTTGAATTTATTGATGTATCAAAGAGTTCAAACATTTGACAAAGTAACAGATAACTTCAGAAAAAACTGCAGAATATGTATCTTGCAGAACAATCAGACAATTCACAATAGACTTCCGAAATAAATAGACAACAATTACTACAAGTGTTACAACGAGTCACTAAACGGGTTTGAATTTATTAATGTATCAAAGAGTTCAAACATTTGACAAAGCAACAGATAACTTCAGGGAAAAGTGCAGAATATGTAACTTGTAGAACAAACGGAGAATTCACAAAGACTTCCGGATAAATAGACAACAATTACAACAAGTGGTATAACGAGTTACTGAACAGAATTCAATTTATTGATGTATCAAAGAATTCAAACATTTCACAAAGGAACAGATAACTTCAGAAAAAACTGCAGAATATATAACTTGCAGAACAATCAGACAATTCACAACAGACTTCCGGATAAATAGACAACAATTACTACTAGTGTTATAACGAGTCACTGCCGGTATACACTTTATTGATGTATCAAAGAGTTCAAACATTTGACAAAGCAACAGATAACTTCAGGGAAAAGTGCAGAATATGTAACTTGTAGAACAAACAGACAATTCACAATTGACTTCAGGATAAATAGACAACAATTAAAACAAGTGTTACAACGAGTCACTACCGGAATTCAGTTTATTGATGTATCAAAGAGTTCAAACATTTGACAAAGGAACAGATAACTTCAGTAAAACTGCAGAATATGTAACTTGTAGAACAATAGACAATTCACTATAGACTTCAGGATAAATAGACAACAATTAATACAAGTGGTACAACGAGTTAGTAAACGGAAATCAATTTATTGATGTATCAACGAGTTCAAACATTTCACAAAGGAACAGAGAACTTCAGGGAAAAGTGCAGAATATGTAACTTGTAGAGCAATCAGACAATTCAAAATAGACTTCCGGATAAATAGACAAAAATTACTACAAGTGGTACAACGAGTTAGTAAACGGAAATCAATTTATTGATGTATCAACGAGTTCAAACATTTCACAAAGGAACAGATAACTTCAGGGAAAAGTGCAGAATATGAAACTTGCAGAACAATCAGGCAATTCACAAAGACTTCCGGATAAATAGACAAAAATTACTACTAGTGTTATAACGAGTCACTGCCGGTATACAGTTTATTGATGTATCAAAGAGTTCAAACATATGACAAAGGAATAGATAACTTCAGGGAAAAGTGCAGAATATATAACTTGTAGAACAAACAGAGAATTCACAAAGACTTCCGGATAAATAGACAACAATTACAACAAGTGGTATAACGAGTTTCTGAACAGAATTCAATTTATTGATGTATCAAAGAATTCAAACATTTCACAAAGGAACAGATAACTTCAGAAAAAACTGCAGAATATGTATCTTGCAGAACAATCAGACAATTCACAACAGACTTCCGGATAAATAGACAAAAATTACTACTAGTGTTATAACGAGTCACTGCCGGTATACAGTTTATTGATGTATCAAGGAGTTCAAACATATGACAAAGGAATAGATAACTTCAGGAAAAGTGCAGAATATGTAACTTGTAGACCAATCAGACAATTCACAATTGACTTCAGGATAAATAGACAACAATTACTACAAGTGTTATAACGAGTCACTAAACGGAATTCAGTTTATTGATGTATCAAAGAGTTCAAACATTTTACAAAGCAACAGATAACTTCAGGGAAAAGTGCATAATATGAAATTTGCAGAACAATCAGACAATTCACAATAGACTTCCGAAATAAATAGACAACAATTACTACAAGTGTTACAACGAGTCACTAAACGGGTTTGAATTTATTGATGTATCAAAGAGTTCAAACATTTGACAAAGTAACAGATAACTTCAGAAAAAACTGCAGAATATGTATCTTGCAGAACAATCAGACAATTCACAACAGACTTCCGGATAAATAGACAAAAATTACTACTAGTGTTATAACGAGTCACTGCCGGTATACAGTTTATTGATGTATCAAAGAGTTCAAACATATGACAAAGGAATAGATAACTTCAGGGAAAAGTGCAGAATATATAACTTGTAGAACAAACAGAGAATTCACAAAGACTTCCGGATAAATAGACAAAAATTACTACTAGTGTTATAACGAGTCACTGCCGGTATACAGTTTATTGATGTATCAAAGAGTTCAAACATATGACAAAGGAATAGATAACTTCAGGGAAAAGTGCAGAATATATAACTTGTAGAACAAACAGAGAATTCACAAAGACTTCCGGATAAATAGACAACAATTACAACAAGTGGTATAACGAGTTTCTGAACAGAATTCAATTTATTGATGTATCAAAGAATTCAAACATTTCACAAAGGAACAGATAACTTCAGAAAAAACTGCAGAATATGTATCTTGCAGAACAATCAGACAATTCACAACAGACTTCCGGATAAATAGACAAAAATTACTTCTAGTGTTATAACGAGTCACTGCCGGTATACAGTTTATTGATGTATCAAGGAGTTCAAACATATGACAAAGAAATAGATAACTTCAGGAAAAGTGCAGAATATGTAACTTGTAGACCAATCAGACAATTCACAATTGACTTCAGGATAAATAGACAACAATTACTACAAGTGTTATAACGAGTCACTAAACGGAATTCAGTTTATTGATGTATCAAAGAGTTCAAACATTTTACAAAGGAACAGATACCTTCAGGGAAAAGTGCATAATATGAAATTTGCAGAACAATCAGACAATTCACAATAGACTTCCGAAATAAATAGACAACAATTACTACAAGTGTTACAACGAGTCACTAAACGGGTTTGAATTTATTGATGTATCAAAGAGTTCAAACATTTGACAAAGTAACAGATAACTTCAGAAAAAACTGCAGAATATGTATCTTGCAGAACAATCAGACAATTCACAATAGACTTCCGAAATAAATAGACAACAATTACTACAAGTGTTACAACGAGTCACTAAACGGGTTTGAATTTATTAATGTATCAAAGAGTTCAAACATTTGACAAAGCAACAGATAACTTCAGGGAAAAGTGCAGAATATGTAACTTGTAGAACAAACGGAGAATTCACAAAGACTTCCGGATAAATAGACAACAATTACAACAAGTGGTATAACGAGTTACTGAACAGAATTCAATTTATTGATGTATCAAAGAATTCAAACATTTGACAAAGCAACAGATAACTTCAGGGAAAAGTGCAGAATATGTAACTTGTAGAACAAACAGACAATTCACAATTGACTTCAGGATAAATAGACAACAATTAAAACAAGTGTTACAACGAGTCACTACCGGAATTCAGTTTATTGATGTATCAAAGAGTTCAAACATTTGACAAAGGAACAGATACCTTCAGGGAAAAGTGGATAATATGAAATTTGCAGAACAATCAGACAATTCACAATAGACTTCCGAAATAAATAGACAACAATTACTACAAGTGTTACAACGAGTCACTAAACGGGTTTGAATTTATTGATGTATCAAAGAGTTCAAACATTTGACAAAGTAACAGATAACTTCAGAAAAAACTGCAGAATATGTATCTTGCAGAACAATCAGACAATTCACAATAGACTTCCGAAATAAATAGACAACAATTACTACAAGTGTTACAACGAGTCACTAAACGGGTTTGAATTTATTAATGTATCAAAGAGTTCAAACATTTGACAAAGCAACAGATAACTTCAGGGAAAAGTGCAGAATATGTAACTTGTAGAACAAACGGAGAATTCACAAAGACTTCCGGATAAATAGACAACAATTACAACAAGTGGTATAACGAGTTACTGAACAGAATTCAATTTATTGATGTATCAAAGAATTCAAACATTTGACAAAGCAACAGATAACTTCAGGGAAAAGTGCAGAATATGTAACTTGTAGAACAAACAGACAATTCACAATTGACTTCAGGATAAATAGACAACAATTAAAACAAGTGTTACAACGAGTCACTACCGGAATTCAGTTTATTGATGTATCAAAGAGTTCAAACATTTGACAAAGGAACAGATACCTTCAGAGAAAAGTGCATAATATGAAATTTGCAGAACAATCAGACAATTCACAATAGACTTCCGAAATAAATAGACAACAATTACTACAAGTGTTACAACGAGTCACTAAACGGGTTTGAATTTATTGATGTATCAAAGAGTTCAAACATTTGACAAAGTAACAGATAACTTCAGAAAAAACTGCAGAATATGTATCTTGCAGAACAATCAGACAATTCACAATAGACTTCCGAAATAAATAGACAACAATTACTACAAGTGTTACAACGAGTCACTAAACGGGTTTGAATTTATTGATGTATGAAAGAGTTCAAACATTTGACAAAGCAACAGATAACTTCAGGGAAAAGTGCAGAATATGTAACTTGTAGAACAAACAGAAAATTCACAAAGACTTCCGGATAAATAGACAACAATTACAACAAGTGGTATAACGAGTTACTGAACAGAATTCAATTTATTGATGTATCAAAGAATTCAAACATTTCACAAAGGAGCAGATAACTTCAGAAAAAACTGCAGAATATGTAACTTGCAGAACAATCAGACAATTCACAACAGACTTCCGGATAAATAGACAAAAATTACTACTAGTGTTATAACGAGTCACTGCCGGTATACACTTTATTGATGTATCAAAGAGTTCAAACATATGACAAAGGAACAGATAACTTCAGGAAAGTGCAGAATATGTAACTTGTAGACCAATCAGACAATTCACAATTGACTTCAGGATAAATAGACAACAATTAAAACAAGTGTTATAACGAGTCACTGCCGGTATACAGTTTATTGATGTATCAAAGAGTTCAAACATATGACAAAGGAATAGATAACTTCAGGGAAAAGTGCAGAATATATAACTTGTAGAACAAACAGAGAATTCACAACAGACTTCCGGATAAATAGACAAAAATTACAACAAGTGTTACAACGAGTTACTGAACAGAATTCAATTTATTGATGTATCAAAGAATTCAAACATTTCACAAAGGAACAGATAACTTCAGAAAAAACTGCAGAATATGTAACTTGCAGAACAATCAGACAATTCACAACAGACTTCCGGATAAATAGACAACAATTAAAACAAGTGTTATAACGAGTCACTACCGGAATTCAGTTTATTGATGTATCAAAGAGTTCAAACATTTGACAAAGGAACAGATAACTTCAGTAAAACTGCAGAATATGAAACTTGCAGAACAATAGACAATTCACTATAGACTTCCGGATAAATAGACAACAATTAATACAAGTGGTACAACGAGTTAGTAAACGGAAATCAATTTATTGATGTATCAACGAGTTCAAACATTTCACACTGGAACAGATAACTTCAGAAAAAACTGCAGAATATGTATCTTGCAGAACAATCAGACAATTCACAACATACTTCCGGAAAATAGACAAAAATACTTCTAGTGTTATAACGAGTCACTGCCGGTATACAGTTTATTGATGTATCAAAGAGTTCAAACATTTTACAAAGGAACAGATACCTTCAGGGAAAAGTGCATAATATGAAATTTGCAGAACAATCAGACAATTCACAATAGACTTCCGAAATAAATAGACAACAATTACTACAAGTGTTAATACGTGTCACTAAACGGGTTTGAATTTATTGATGTATCAAAGAGTTCAAACATTTGACAAAGCAACAGATAACTTCAGGGAAAAGTGCATAATATGAAATTTGCAGAACAATCAGACAATTCACAATAGACTTCCGAAATAAATAGACAACAATTACTACAAGTGTTACAACGAGTCACTAAACGGGTTTGAATTTATTGATGTATCAAAGAGTTCAAACATTTGACAAAGTAACAGATAACTTCAGAAAAAACTGCAGAATATGTATCTTGCAGAACAATCAGACAATTCACAACAGACTTCCGGATAAATAGACAAAAATTACTACTAGTGTTATAACGAGTCACTGCCGGTATACAGTTTATTGATGTATCAAAGAGTTCAAACATATGACAAAGGAATAGATAACTTCAGGGAAAAGTGCAGAATATATAACTTGTAGAACAAACAGAGAATTCACAAAGACTTCCGGATAAATAGACAAAAATTACTACTAGTGTTATAACGAGTCACTGCCGGTATACAGTTTATTGATGTATCAAAGAGTTCAAACATATGACAAAGGAATAGATAACTTCAGGGAAAAGTGCAGAATATATAACTTGTAGAACAAACAGAGAATTCACAAAGACTTCCGGATAAATAGACAACAATTACAACAAGTGGTATAACGAGTTTCTGAACAGAATTCAATTTATTGATGTATCAAAGAATTCAAACATTTCACAAAGGAACAGATAACTTCAGAAAAAACTGCAGAATATGTATCTTGCAGAACAATCAGACAATTCACAACAGACTTCCGGATAAATAGACAAAAATTACTTCTAGTGTTATAACGAGTCACTGCCGGTATACAGTTTATTGATGTATCAAGGAGTTCAAACATATGACAAAGAAATAGATAACTTCAGGAAAAGTGCAGAATATGTAACTTGTAGACCAATCAGACAATTCACAATTGACTTCAGGATAAATAGACAACAATTACTACAAGTGTTATAACGAGTCACTAAACGGAATTCAGTTTATTGATGTATCAAAGAGTTCAAACATTTTACAAAGGAACAGATACCTTCAGGGAAAAGTGCATAATATGAAATTTGCAGAACAATCAGACAATTCACAATAGACTTCCGAAATAAATAGACAACAATTACTACAAGTGTTACAACGAGTCACTAAACGGGTTTGAATTTATTGATGTATCAAAGAGTTCAAACATTTGACAAAGTAACAGATAACTTCAGAAAAAACTGCAGAATATGTATCTTGCAGAACAATCAGACAATTCACAATAGACTTCCGAAATAAATAGACAACAATTACTACAAGTGTTACAACGAGTCACTAAACGGGTTTGAATTTATTAATGTATCAAAGAGTTCAAACATTTAACAAAGCAACAGATAACTTCAGGGAAAAGTGCAGAATATGTAACTTGTAGAACAAACGGAGAATTCACAATAGACTTCCGGATAAATAGACAACAATTACAACAAGTGGTATAACGAGTTACTGAACAGAATTCAATTTATTGATGTATCAAAGAATTCAAACATTTGACAAAGCAACAGATAACTTCAGGGAAAAGTGCAGAATATGTAACTTGTAGAACAAACAGACAATTCACAATTGACTTCAGGATAAATAGACAACAATTAAAACAAGTGTTACAACGAGTCACTACCGGAATTCAGTTTATTGATGTATCAAAGAGTTCAAACATTTGACAAAGGAACAGATACCTTCAGAGAAAAGTGCATAATATGAAATTTGCAGAACAATCAGACAATTCAAAATAGACTTCCGAAATAAATAGACAACAATTACTACAAGTGTTACAACGAGTCACTAAACGGGTTTGAATTTATTGATGTATGAAAGAGTTCAAACATTTGACAAAGCAACAGATAACTTCAGGGAAAAGTGCAGAATATGTAACTTGTAGAACAAACAGAAAATTCACAAAGACTTCCGGATAAATAGACAACAATTACAACAAGTGGTATAACGAGTTACTGAACAGAATTCAATTTATTGATGTATCAAAGAATTCAAACATTTCACAAAGGAGCAGATAACTTCAGAAAAAACTGCAGAATATGTAACTTGCAGAACAATCAGACAATTCACAACAGACTTCCGGATAAATAGACAAAAATTACTACTAGTGTTATAACGAGTCACTGCCGGTATACACTTTATTGATGTATCAAAGAGTTCAAACATATGACAAAGGAACAGATAACTTCAGGAAAGTGCAGAATATGTAACTTGTAGACCAATCAGACAATTCACAATTGACTTCAGGATAAATAGACAACAATTAAAACAAGTGTTATAACGAGTCACTACCGGAATTCAGTTTATTGATGTATCAAAGAGTTCAAACATTTGACAAAGGAACAGATAACTTCAGTAAAACTGCAGAATATGAAACTTGCAGAACAATAGACAATTCACAATAGACTTCAGGATAAATAGACAACAATTAATACAAGTGGTACAACGAGTTAGTAAACGGAAATCAATTTATTGATGTATCAACGAGTTCAAACATTTCACACTGGAACAGATAACTTCAGAAAAAACTGCAGAATATGTATCTTGCAGAACAATCAGACAATTCACAACATACTTCCGGAAAATAGACAAAAATTACTTCTAGTGTTATAACGAGTCACTGCCGGTATACAGTTTATTGATGTATCAAAGAGTTCAAACATTTTACAAAGGAACAGATACCTTCAGAGAAAAGTGCATAATATGAAATTTGCAGAACAATCAGACAATTCACAATTGACTTCCGAAATAAATAGACAACAATTACTACAAGTGTTACAACGAGTCACTAAACGGGTTTGAATTTATTGATGTATCAAAGAGTTCAAACATTTGACAAAGTAACAGATAACTTCAGAAAAAACTGCAGAATATGTATCTTGCAGAACAATCAGACAATTCACAATAGACTTCCGAAATAAATAGACAACAATTACTACAAGTGTTACAACGAGTCACTAAACGGGTTTGAATTTATTGATGTATGAAAGAGTTCAAACATTTGACAAAGCAACAGATAACTTCAGGGAAAAGTGCAGAATATGTAACTTGTAGAACAAACAGAAAATTCACAAAGACTTCCGGATAAATAGACAACAATTACAACAAGTGGTATAACGAGTTACTGAACAGAATTCAATTTATTGATGTATCAAAGAATTCAAACATTTCACAAAGGAGCAGATAACTTCAGAAAAAACTGCAGAATATGTAACTTGCAGAACAATCAGACAATTCACAACAGACTTCCGGATAAATAGACAGAAATTACTACTAGTGTTATAACGAGTCACTGCCGGTATACACTTTATTGATGTATCAAAGAGTTCAAACATTTGACAAAGCAACAGATAACTTCAGGGAAAAGTGCAGAATATGTAACTTGTAGAACAAACGGAGAATTCACAAAGACTTCCGGATAAATAGACAACAATTACAACAAGTGGTATAACGAGTCACTACCGGAATTCAGTTTATTGATGTATCAAAGAGTTCAAACATTTGACAAAGGAACAGATACCTTCAGAGAAAAGTGCATAATATGAAATTTGCAGAACAATCAGACAATTCACAATAGACTTCCGGATAAATAGACAAAAATTACTACTACTAGTGTTATAACGAGTCACTGCCGGTATACAGTTTATTGATGTATCAAGGAGTTCAAACATATGACAAAGAAATAGATAACTTCAGGAAAAGTGCAGAATATGTAACTTGTAGACCAATCAGACAATTCACAATTGACTTCAGGATAAATAGACAACAATTACTACAAGTGTTATAACGAGTCACTAAACGGAATTCAGTTTATTGATGTATCAAAGAGTTCAAACATTTTACAAAGGAACAGATACCTTCAGGGAAAAGTGCATAATATGAAATTTGCAGAACAATCAGACAATTCACAATAGACTTCCGAAATAAATAGACAAAAATTACTACTAGTGTTATAACGAGTCACTGCCGGTATACAGTTTATTGATGTATCAAAGAGTTCAAACATATGACAAAGGAATAGATAACTTCAGGGAAAAGTGCAGAATATATAACTTGTAGAACAAACAGAGAATTCACAAAGACTTCCGGATAAATAGACAACAATTACAACAAGTGGTATAACGAGTTTCTGAACAGAATTCAATTTATTGATGTATCAAAGAGTTCAAACATATGACAAAGAAATAGATAACTTCAGGAAAAGTGCAGAATATGTAACTTGTAGACCAATCAGACAATTCACAATTGACTTCAGGATAAATAGACAACAATTACTACAAGTGTTATAACGAGTCACTAAACGGAATTCAGTTTATTGATGTATCAAAGAGTTCAAACATTTTACAAAGGAACAGATACCTTCTGGGAAAAGTGCATAATATGAAATTTGCAGAACAATCAGACAATTCACAATAGACTTCCGAAATAAATAGACAACAATTACTACAAGTGTTACAACGAGTCACTAAACGGGTTTGAATTTATTGATGTATCAAAGAGTTCAAACATTTGACAAAGTAACAGATAACTTCAGAAAAAACTGCAGAATATGTATCTTGCAGAACAATCAGACAATTCACAATAGACTTCCGAAATAAATAGACAACAATTACTACAAGTGTTACAACGAGTCACTAAACGGGTTTGAATTTATTAATGTATCAAAGAGTTCAAACATTTGACAAAGCAACAGATAACTTCAGGGAAAAGTGCAGAATATGTAACTTGTAGAACAAACGGAGAATTCACAAAGACTTCCGGATAAATAGACAACAATTACAACAAGTGGTATAACGAGTTACTGAACAGAATTCAATTTATTGATGTATCAAAGAATTCAAACATTTGACAAAGCAACAGATAACTTCAGGGAAAAGTGCAGAATATGTAACTTGTAGAACAAACAGACAATTCACAATTGACTTCAGGATAAATAGACAACAATTAAAACAAGTGTTACAACGAGTCACTACCGGAATTCAGTTTATTGATGTATCAAAGAGTTCAAACATTTGACAAAGGAACAGATACCTTCAGAGAAAAGTGCATAATATGAAATTTGCAGAACAATCAGACAATTCACAATAGACTTCCGAAATAAATAGACAACAATTACTACAAGTGTTACAACGAGTCACTAAACGGGTTTGAATTTATTGATGTATCAAAGAGTTCAAACATTTGACAAAGTAACAGATAACTTCAGAAAAAACTGCAGAATATGTAACTTGCAGAACAATCAGACAATTCACAACAGACTTCCGGATAAATAGACAGAAATTACTACTAGTGTTATAACGAGTCACTGCCGGTATACACTTTATTGATGTATCAAAGAGTTCAAACATTTGACAAAGCAACAGATAACTTCAGGGAAAAGTGCAGAATATGTAACTTGTAGAACAAACGGAGAATTCACAAAGACTTCCGGATAAATAGACAACAATTACAACAAGTGGTATAACGAGTCACTGCCGGTATACAGTTTATTGATGTATCAAGGAGTTCAAACATATGACAAAGAAATAGATAACTTCAGGAAAAGTGCAGAATATGTAACTTGTAGACCAATCAGACAATTCACAATTGACTTCAGGATAAATAGACAACAATTACTACAAGTGTTATAACGAGTCACTAAACGGAATTCAGTTTATTGATGTATCAAAGAGTTCAAACATTTTACAAAGGAACAGATACCTTCAGGGAAAAGTGCATAATAGGAAATTTGCAGAACAATCAGACAATTCACAATAGACTTCCGAAATAAATAGACAAAAATTACTACTAGTGTTATAACGAGTCACTGCCGGTATACAGTTTATTGATGTATCAAAGAGTTCAAACATATGACAAAGGAATAGATAACTTCAGGGAAAAGTGCAGAATATATAACTTGTAGAACAAACAGAGAATTCACAAAGACTTCCGGATAAATAGACAACAATTACAACAAGTGGTATAACGAGTTTCTGAACAGAATTCAATTTATTGATGTATCAAAGAGTTCAAACATATGACAAAGAAATAGATAACTTCAGGAAAAGTGCAGAATATGTAACTTGTAGACCAATCAGACAATTCACAATTGACTTCAGGATAAATAGACAACAATTACTACAAGTGTTATAACGAGTCACTAAACGGAATTCAGTTTATTGATGTATCAAAGAGTTCAAACATTTTACAAAGGAACAGATACCTTCTGGGAAAAGTGCATAATATGAAATTTGCAGAACAATCAGACAATTCACAATAGACTTCCGAAATAAATAGACAACAATTACTACAAGTGTTACAACGAGTCACTAAACGGGTTTGAATTTATTGATGTATCAAAGAGTTCAAACATTTGACAAAGTAACAGATAACTTCAGAAAAAACTGCAGAATATGTATCTTGCAGAACAATCAGACAATTCACAATAGACTTCCGAAATAAATAGACAACAATTACTACAAGTGTTACAACGAGTCACTAAACGGGTTTGAATTTATTAATGTATCAAAGAGTTCAAACATTTGACAAAGCAACAGATAACTTCAGGGAAAAGTGCAGAATATGTAACTTGTAGAACAAACGGAGAATTCACAAAGACTTCCGGATAAATAGACAACAATTACAACAAGTGGTATAACGAGTTACTGAACAGAATTCAATTTATTGATGTATCAAAGAATTCAAACATTTGACAAAGCAACAGATAACTTCAGGGAAAAGTGCAGAATATGTAACTTGTAGAACAAACAGACAATTCACAATTGACTTCAGGATAAATAGACAACAATTAAAACAAGTGTTACAACGAGTCACTACCGGAATTCAGTTTATTGATGTATCAAAGAGTTCAAACATTTGACAAAGGAACAGATACCTTCAGAGAAAAGTGCATAATATGAAATTTGCAGAACAATCAGACAATTCACAATAGACTTCCGAAATAAATAGACAACAATTACTACAAGTGTTACAACGAGTCACTAAACGGGTTTGAATTTATTGATGTATCAAAGAGTTCAAACATTTGACAAAGTAACAGATAACTTCAGAAAAAACTGCAGAATATGTATCTTGCAGAACAATCAGACAATTCACAATAGACTTCCGAAATAAATAGACAACAATTACTACAAGTGTTACAACGAGTCACTAAACGGGTTTGAATTTATTGATGTATGAAAGAGTTCAAACATTTGACAAAGCAACAGATAACTTCAGGGAAAAGTGCAGAATATGTAACTTGTAGAACAAACAGAAAATTCACAAAGACTTCCGGATAAATAGACAACAATTACAACAAGTGGTATAACGAGTTACTGAACAGAATTCAATTTATTGATGTATCAAAGAATTCAAACATTTCACAAAGGAGCAGATAACTTCAGAAAAAACTGCAGAATATGTAACTTGCAGAACAATCAGACAATTCACAACAGACTTCCGGATAAATAGACAAAAATTACTACTAGTGTTATAACGAGTCACTGCCGGTATACACTTTATTGATGTATCAAAGAGTTCAAACATTTGACAAAGCAACAGATAACTTCAGGGAAAAGTGCAGAATATGTAACTTGTAGAACAAACGGAGAATTCACAAAGACTTCCGGATAAATAGACAACAATTACAACAAGTGGTATAACGAGTTACTGAACAGAATTCAATTTATTGATGTATCAAAGAATTCAAACATTTGACAAAGCAACAGATAACTTCAGGGAAAAGTGCAGAATATGTAACTTGTAGAACAAACAGACAATTCACAATTGACTTCAGGATAAATAGACAACAATTAAAACAAGTGTTACAACGAGTCACTACCGGAATTCAGTTTATTGATGTATCAAAGAGTTCAAACATTTGACAAAGGAACAGATACCTTCAGAGAAAAGTGCATAATATGAAATTTGCAGAACAATCAGACAATTCACAATAGACTTCCGGATAAATAGACAAAAATTACTACTAGTGTTATAACGAGTCACTGCCGGTATACAGTTTATTGATGTATCAAGGAGTTCAAACATATGACAAAGAAATAGATAACTTCAGGAAAAGTGCAGAATATGTAACTTGTAGACCAATCAGACAATTCACAATTGACTTCAGGATAAATAGACAACAATTACTACAAGTGTTATAACGAGTCACTAAACGGAATTCAGTTTATTGATGTATCAAAGAGTTCAAACATTTTACAAAGGAACAGATACCTTCAGGGAAAAGTGCATAATATGAAATTTGCAGAACAATCAGACAATTCACAATAGACTTCCGAAATAAATAGACAACAATTACTACAAGTGTTACAACGAGTCACTAAACGGGTTTGAATTTATTGATGTATCAAAGAGTTCAAACATTTGACAAAGTAACAGATAACTTCAGAAAAAACTGCAGAATATGTATCTTGCAGAACAATCAGACAATTCACAATAGACTTCCGGATAAATAGACAACAATTACTACAAGTGTTACAACGAGTCACTAAACGGGTTTGAATTTATTAATGTATGAAAGAGTTCAAACATTTGACAAAGCAACAGATAACTTCAGGGAAAAGTGCAGAATATGTAACTTGTAGAACAAACAGAAAATTCACAAAGACTTCCGGATAAATAGACAACAATTACAACAAGTGGTATAACGAGTTACTGAACAGAATTCAATTTATTGATGTATCAAAGAATTCAAACATTTCACAAAGGAGCAGATAACTTCAGAAAAAACTGCAGAATATGTATCTTGCAGAACAATCAGACAATTCACAATAGACTTCCGAAATAAATAGACAACAATTACTACAAGTGTTACAACGAGTCACTAAACGGGTTTGAATTTATTAATGTATCAAAGAGTTCAAACATTTGACAAAGCAACAGATAACTTCAGGGAAAAGTGCAGAATATGTAACTTGTAGAACAAACGGAGAATTCACAAAGACTTCCGGATAAATAGACAACAATTACAACAAGTGGTATAACGAGTTACTGAACAGAATTCAATTTATTGATGTATCAAAGAATTCAAACATTTGACAAAGCAACAGATAACTTCAGGGAAAAGTGCAGAATATGTAACTTGTAGAACAAACAGACAATTCACAATTGACTTCAGGATAAATAGACAACAATTAAAACAAGTGTTACAACGAGTCACTACCGGAATTCAGTTTATTGATGTATCAAAGAGTTCAAACATTTGACAAAGGAACAGATACCTTCAGAGAAAAGTGCATAATATGAAATTTGCAGAACAATCAGACAATTCACAATAGACTTCCGAAATAAATAGACAACAATTACTACAAGTGTTACAACGAGTCACTAAACGGGTTTGAATTTATTGATGTATCAAAGAGTTCAAACATTTGACAAAGTAACAGATAACTTCAGAAAAAACTGCAGAATATGTAACTTGCAGAACAATCAGACAATTCACAACAGACTTCCGGATAAATAGACAGAAATTACTACTAGTGTTATAACGAGTCACTGCCGGTATACACTTTATTGATGTATCAAAGAGTTCAAACATTTGACAAAGCAACAGATAACTTCAGGGAAAAGTGCAGAATATGTAACTTGTAGAACAAACGGAGAATTCACAAAGACTTCCGGATAAATAGACAACAATTACAACAAGTGGTATAACGAGTCACTACCGGAATTCAGTTTATTGATGTATCAAAGAGTTCAAACATTTGACAAAGGAACAGATACCTTCAGAGAAAAGTGCATAATATGAAATTTGCAGAACAATCAGACAATTCACAATAGACTTCCGGATAAATAGACAAAAATTACTACTACTAGTGTTATAACGAGTCACTGCCGGTATACAGTTTATTGATGTATCAAGGAGTTCAAACATATGACAAAGAAATAGATAACTTCAGGAAAAGTGCAGAATATGTAACTTGTAGACCAATCAGACAATTCACAATTGACTTCAGGATAAATAGACAACAATTACTACAAGTGTTATAACGAGTCACTAAACGGAATTCAGTTTATTGATGTATCAAAGAGTTCAAACATTTTACAAAGGAACAGATACCTTCAGGGAAAAGTGCATAATATGAAATTTGCAGAACAATCAGACAATTCACAATAGACTTCCGAAATAAATAGACAAAAATTACTACTAGTGTTATAACGAGTCACTGCCGGTATACAGTTTATTGATGTATCAAAGAGTTCAAACATATGACAAAGGAATAGATAACTTCAGGGAAAAGTGCAGAATATATAACTTGTAGAACAAACAGAGAATTCACAAAGACTTCCGGATAAATAGACAACAATTACAACAAGTGGTATAACGAGTTTCTGAACAGAATTCAATTTATTGATGTATCAAAGAGTTCAAACATATGACAAAGAAATAGATAACTTCAGGAAAAGTGCAGAATATGTAACTTGTAGACCAATCAGACAATTCACAATTGACTTCAGGATAAATAGACAACAATTACTACAAGTGTTATAACGAGTCACTAAACGGAATTCAGTTTATTGATGTATCAAAGAGTTCAAACATTTTACAAAGGAACAGATACCTTCTGGGAAAAGTGCATAATATGAAATTTGCAGAACAATCAGACAATTCACAATAGACTTCCGAAATAAATAGACAACAATTACTACAAGTGTTACAACGAGTCACTAAACGGGTTTGAATTTATTGATGTATCAAAGAGTTCAAACATTTGACAAAGTAACAGATAACTTCAGAAAAAACTGCAGAATATGTATCTTGCAGAACAATCAGACAATTCACAATAGACTTCCGAAATAAATAGACAACAATTACTACAAGTGTTACAACGAGTCACTAAACGGGTTTGAATTTATTAATGTATCAAAGAGTTCAAACATTTGACAAAGCAACAGATAACTTCAGGGAAAAGTGCAGAATATGTAACTTGTAGAACAAACGGAGAATTCACAAAGACTTCCGGATAAATAGACAACAATTACAACAAGTGGTATAACGAGTTACTGAACAGAATTCAATTTATTGATGTATCAAAGAATTCAAACATTTGACAAAGCAACAGATAACTTCAGGGAAAAGTGCAGAATATGTAACTTGTAGAACAAACAGACAATTCACAATTGACTTCAGGATAAATAGACAACAATTAAAACAAGTGTTACAACGAGTCACTACCGGAATTCAGTTTATTGATGTATCAAAGAGTTCAAACATTTGACAAAGGAACAGATACCTTCAGAGAAAAGTGCATAATATGAAATTTGCAGAACAATCAGACAATTCACAATAGACTTCCGAAATAAATAGACAACAATTACTACAAGTGTTACAACGAGTCACTAAACGGGTTTGAATTTATTGATGTATCAAAGAGTTCAAACATTTGACAAAGTAACAGATAACTTCAGAAAAAACTGCAGAATATGTATCTTGCAGAACAATCAGACAATTCACAATAGACTTCCGAAATAAATAGACAACAATTACTACAAGTGTTACAACGAGTCACTAAACGGGTTTGAATTTATTGATGTATGAAAGAGTTCAAACATTTGACAAAGCAACAGATAACTTCAGGGAAAAGTGCAGAATATGTAACTTGTAGAACAAACAGAAAATTCACAAAGACTTCCGGATAAATAGACAACAATTACAACAAGTGGTATAACGAGTTACTGAACAGAATTCAATTTATTGATGTATCAAAGAATTCAAACATTTCACAAAGGAGCAGATAACTTCAGAAAAAACTGCAGAATATGTAACTTGCAGAACAATCAGACAATTCACAACAGACTTCCGGATAAATAGACAAAAATTACTACTAGTGTTATAACGAGTCACTGCCGGTATACACTTTATTGATGTATCAAAGAGTTCAAACATTTGACAAAGCAACAGATAACTTCAGGGAAAAGTGCAGAATATGTAACTTGTAGAACAAACGGAGAATTCACAAAGACTTCCGGATAAATAGACAACAATTACAACAAGTGGTATAACGAGTTACTGAACAGAATTCAATTTATTGATGTATCAAAGAATTCAAACATTTGACAAAGCAACAGATAACTTCAGGGAAAAGTGCAGAATATGTAACTTGTAGAACAAACAGACAATTCACAATTGACTTCAGGATAAATAGACAACAATTAAAACAAGTGTTACAACGAGTCACTACCGGAATTCAGTTTATTGATGTATCAAAGAGTTCAAACATTTGACAAAGGAACAGATACCTTCAGAGAAAAGTGCATAATATGAAATTTGCAGAACAATCAGACAATTCACAATAGACTTCCGGATAAATAGACAAAAATTACTACTAGTGTTATAACGAGTCACTGCCGGTATACAGTTTATTGATGTATCAAGGAGTTCAAACATATGACAAAGAAATAGATAACTTCAGGAAAAGTGCAGAATATGTAACTTGTAGACCAATCAGACAATTCACAATTGACTTCAGGATAAATAGACAACAATTACTACAAGTGTTATAACGAGTCACTAAACGGAATTCAGTTTATTGATGTATCAAAGAGTTCAAACATTTTACAAAGGAACAGATACCTTCAGGGAAAAGTGCATAATATGAAATTTGCAGAACAATCAGACAATTCACAATAGACTTCCGAAATAAATAGACAACAATTACTACAAGTGTTACAACGAGTCACTAAACGGGTTTGAATTTATTGATGTATCAAAGAGTTCAAACATTTGACAAAGTAACAGATAACTTCAGAAAAAACTGCAGAATATGTATCTTGCAGAACAATCAGACAATTCACAATAGACTTCCGGATAAATAGACAACAATTACTACAAGTGTTACAACGAGTCACTAAACGGGTTTGAATTTATTAATGTATGAAAGAGTTCAAACATTTGACAAAGCAACAGATAATTTCAGGGAAAAGTGCAGAATATGTAACTTGTAGAACAAACAGAAAATTCACAAAGACTTCCGGATAAATAGACAACAATTACAACAAGTGGTATAACGAGTTACTGAACAGAATTCAATTTATTGATGTATCAAAGAATTCAAACATTTCACAAAGGAGCAGATAACTTCAGAAAAAACTGCAGAATATGTAACTTGCAGAACAATCAGACAATTCACAACAGACTTCCGGATAAATAGACAAAAATTACTACTAGTGTTATAACGAGTCACTGCCGGTATACACTTTATTGATGTATCAAAGAGTTCAAACATTTGACAAAGCAACAGATAACTTCAGGGAAAAGTGCAGAATATGTAACTTGTAGAGCAATAAGACAATTCAAAATAGACTTCAGGATAAATAGACAACAATTAAAACAAGTGTTATAACGAGTCACTACCGGAATTCAGTTTATTGATGTATCAAAGAGTTCAAACATTTGACAAAGGAACAGATAACTTCAGTAAAACTGCAGAATATGAAACTTGCAGAACAATAGACAATTCACTATAGACTTCCGGAAAATAGACAAAAATTACTTCTAGTGTTATAACGAGTCACTGCCGGTATACAGTTTATTGATGTATCAAAGAGTTCAAACATTTTACAAAGGAACAGATACCTTCAGGGAAAAGTGCATAATATGAAATTTGCAGAACAATCAGACAATTCACAATAGACTTCCGGATAAATAGACAACAATTAATACAAGTGGTACAACGAGTTAGTAAACGGACATCAATTTATTGATGTATCAACGAGTTCAAACATTTCACACTGGAACAGATAACTTCAGAAAAAACTGCAGAATATGTATCTTGCAGAACAATCAGACAATTCACAACAGACTTCCGGAAAATAGACAAAAATTACTTCTAGTGTTATAACGAGTCACTGCCGGTATACAGTTTATTGATGTATCAAAGAGTTCAAACATTTTACAAAGGAACAGATACCTTCAGGGAAAAGTGCATAATATGAAATTTGCAGAACAATCAGACAATTCACAATAGACTTCCGAAATAAATAGACAACAATTACTACAAGTGTTAATACGTGTCACTAAACGGGTTTGAATTTATTGATGTATCAAAGAGTTCAAACATTTGACAAAGGAACAGATAACTTCAGGGAAAAGTGCATAATATGAAATTTGCAGAACAATCAGACAATTCACAATAGACTTCCGAAATAAATAGACAACAATTACTACAAGTGTTACAACGAGTCACTAAACGGGTTTGAATTTATTGATGTATCAAAGAGTTCAAACATTTGACAAAGTAACAGATAACTTCAGAAAAAACTGCAGAATATGTATCTTGCAGAACAATCAGACAATTCACAATAGACTTCCGAAATAAATAGACAACAATTACTACAAGTGTTACAACGAGTCACTAAACGGGTTTGAATTTATTGATGTATCAAAGAGTTCAAACATTTGACAAAGCAACAGATAACTTCAGGGAAAAGTGCATAATATGAAATTTGCAGAACAATCAGACAATTCACAATAGACTTCCGAAATAAATAGACAACAATTACTACAAGTGTTACAACGAGTCACTAAACGGGTTTGAATTTATTGATGTATCAAAGAGTTCAAACATTTGACAAAGTAACAGATAACTTCAGAAAAAACTGCAGAATATGTATCTTGCAGAACAATCAGACAATTCACAACAGACTTCCGGATAAATAGACAAAAATTACTTCTAGTGTTATAACGAGTCACTGCCGGTATACAGTTTATTGTTGTATCAAAGAGTTCAAACATATGACAAAGGAATAGATAATTTCAGGAAAAGTGCAGAATATGTAACTTGTAGACCAATCAGACAATTCACAATTGACTTCAGGATAAATAGACAACAATTACTACAAGTGTTATAACGAGTCACTAAACGGAATTCAGTATATTGATGTATCAAAGAGTTCAAACATTTTACAAAGGAACAGATACCTTCAGGGAAAAGTGCATAATATGAAATTTGCAGAACAATCAGACAATTCACAATAGACTTCCGAAATAAATAGACAACAATTACTACAAGTGTTACAACGAGTCACTAAACGGGTTTGAATTTATTGATGTATCAAAGAGTTCAAACATTTGACAAAGTAACAGATAACTTCAGAAAAAACTGCAGAATATGTATCTTGCAGAACAATTAGACAATTCACAATAGACTTCCGAAATAAATGGACAACAATTACTACAAGTGTTACAACGAGTCACTAAACGGGTTTGAATTTATTGATGTATCAAAGAGTTCAAACATTTGACAAAGTAACAGATAACTTCAGAAAAAACTGCAGAATATGTATCTTGCAGAACAATCAGACAATTCACAATAGACTTCCGAAATAAATAGACAACAATTACTACAAGTGTTACAACGAGTCACTAAACGGGTTTGAATTTATTGATGTATCAAAGAGTTCAAACATTTGACAAAGCAACAGATAACTTCAGGGAAAAGTGCATAATATGAAATTTGCAGAACAATCAGACAATTCACAATAGACTTCCGAAATAAATAGACAACAATTACTACAAGTGTTACAACGAGTCACTAAACGGGTTTGAATTTATTGATGTATCAAAGAGTTCAAACATTTGACAAAGCAACAGAAAACTTCAGGGAAAAGTGCAGAATATGTATCTTCCAGAACAATTAGACAATTCACAATAGACTTCCGAAATAAATGGACAACAATTACTACAAGTGTTACAACGAGTCACTAAACGGGTTTGAATTTATTGATGTATCAAAGAGTTCAAACATTTGACAAAGTAACAGATAACTTCAGAAAAAACTGCAGAATATGTATCTTGCAGAACAATCAGACAATTCACAATAGACTTCCGAAATAAATAGACAACAATTACTACAAGTGTTACAACGAGTCACTAAACGGATTTGAATTTATTGATGTATCAAAGAGTTCAAACATTTGACAAAGCAACAGATAACTTCAGGGAAAAGTGCATAATATGAAATTTGCAGAACAATCAGACAATTCACAATAGACTTCCGAAATAAATAGACAACAATTACTACAAGTGTTACAACGAGTCACTAAACGGGTTTGAATTTATTGATGTATCAAAGAGTTCAAACATTTGACAAAGTAACAGATAACTTCAGAAAAAACTGCAGAATATGTATCTTGCAGAACAATCAGACAATTCACAATAGACTTCCGAAATAAATAGACAACAATTACGACAAGTGTTACAACGAGTCACTAAACGGGTTTGAATTTATTGATGTATCAAAGAGTTCAAACATTTGACAAAGTAACAGATAACTTCAGAAAAAACTGCAGAATATGTATCTTGCAGAACAATCAGACAATTCACAACAGACTTCCGAATAAATAGACAAAAATTAATTCTAGTGTTATAACGAGTCACTGCCGGTATACAGTTTATTGTTGTATCAAAGAGGTCAAACATATGACAAAGGAATAGATAACTTCAGGAAAAGTGCAGAATATGTAACTTGTAGACCAATCAGACAATTCACAATTGACTTCAGGATAAATAGACAACAATTACTACAAGTGTTATAACGAGTCACTAAACGGAAATCAGTTTATTGATGTATCAAAGAGTTCAAACATTTTACAAAGGAACAGATACCTTCAGGGAAAAGTGCATAATATGAAATTTGCAGAACAATCAGACAATTCACAATAGACTTCCGAAATAAATAGACAACAATTACTACAAGTGTTACAACGAGTCACTAAACGGGTTTGAATTTATTGATGTATCAAAGAGTTCAAACATTTGACAAAGTAACAGATAACTTCAGAAAAAACTGCAGAATATGTATCTTGCAGAACAATCAGACAATTCACAATAGACTTCCGAAATAAATAGACAACAATTACTACAAGTGTTACAACGAGTCACTAAACGGGTTTGAATTTATTGATGTATCAAAGAGTTCAAACATTTGACAAAGCAACAGATAACTTCAGGGAAAAGTGCATAATATGAAATTTGCAGAACAATCAGACAATTCACAATAGACTTCCGAAATAAATAGACAACAATTACTACAAGTGTTACAACGAGTCACTAAACGGGTTTGAATTTATTGATGTATCAAAGAGTTCAAACATTTGACAAAGTAACAGATAACTTCAGAAAAAACTGCAGAATATGTATCTTGCAGAACAATCAGACAATTCACAACAGACTTCCGGATAAATAGACAAAAATTACTTCTAGTGTTATAACGAGTCACTAAACGGAATTCAGTATATTGATGTATCAAAGAGTTCAAACATTTTACAAAGGAACAGATACCTTCAGGGAAAAGTGCATAATATGAAATTTGCAGAACAATCAGAAAATTCACAATAGACTTCCGAAATAAATAGACAACAATTACTACAAGTGTTACAACGAGTCACTAAACGGGTTTGAATTTATTGATGTATCAAAGAGTTCAAACATTTGACAAAGTAACAGATAACTTCAGAAAAAACTGCAGAATATGTATCTTGCAGAACAATTAGACAATTCACAATAGACTTCCGAAATAAATGGACAACAATTACTACAAGTGTTACAACGAGTCACTAAACGGGTTTGAATTTATTGATGTATCAAAGAGTTCAAACATTTTACAAAGGAACAGATACCTTCTGGGAAAAGTGCATAATATGAAATTTGCAGAACAATCAGACAATTCACAATAGACTTCCGAAATAAATAGACAACAATTACTACAAGTGTTACAACGAGTCACTAAACGGGTTTGAATTTATTGATGTATCAAAGAGTTCAAACATTTGACAAAGTAACAGATAACTTCAGAAAAAACTGCAGAATATGTATCTTGCAGAACAATCAGACAATTCACAATAGACTTCCGAAATAAATAGACAACAATTACTACAAGTGTTACAACGAGTCACTAAACGGGTTTGAATTTATTAATGTATCAAAGAGTTCAAACATTTGACAAAGCAACAGATAACTTCAGGGAAAAGTGCAGAATATGTAACTTGTAGAACAAACGGAGAATTCACAAAGACTTCCGTATAAATAGACAACAATTACAACAAGTGGTATAACGAGTTACTGAACAGAATTCAATTTATTGATGTATCAAAGAATTCAAACATTTGACAAAGCAACAGATAACTTCAGGGAAAAGTGCAGAATATGTAACTTGTAGAACAAACAGACAATTCACAATTGACTTCAGGATAAATAGACAACAATTAAAACAAGTGTTACAACGAGTCACTACCGGAATTCAGTTTATTGATGTATCAAAGAGTTCAAACATTTGACAAAGGAACAGATACCTTCAGAGAAAAGTGCATAATATGAAATTTGCAGAACAATCAGACAATTCACAATAGACTTCCGAAATAAATAGACAACAATTACTACAAGTGTTACAACGAGTCACTAAACGGGTTTGAATTTATTGATGTATCAAAGAGTTCAAACATTTGACAAAGTAACAGATAACTTCAGAAAAAACTGCAGAATATGTATCTTGCAGAACAATCAGACAATTCACAATAGACTTCCGAAATAAATAGACAACAATTACTACAAGTGTTACAACGAGTCACTAAACGGGTTTGAATTTATTGATGTATGAAAGAGTTCAAACATTTGACAAAGCAACAGATAACTTCAGGGAAAAGTGCAGAATATGTAACTTGTAGAACAAACAGAAAATTCACAAAGACTTCCGGATAAATAGACAACAATTACAACAAGTGGTATAACGAGTTACTGAACAGAATTCAATTTATTGATGTATCAAAGAATTCAAACATTTCACAAAGGAGCAGATAACTTCAGAAAAAACTGCAGAATATGTAACTTGCAGAACAATCAGACAATTCACAACAGACTTCCGGATAAATAGACAAAAATTACTACTAGTGTTATAACGAGTCACTGCCGGTATACACTTTATTGATGTATCAAAGAGTTCAAACATTTGACAAAGCAACAGATAACTTCAGGGAAAAGTGCAGAATATGTAACTTGTAGAACAAACGGAGAATTCACAAAGACTTCCGGATAAATAGACAACAATTACAACAAGTGGTATAACGAGTTACTGAACAGAATTCAATTTATTGATGTATCAAAGAATTCAAACATTTGACAAAGCAACAGATAACTTCAGGGAAAAGTGCAGAATATGTAACTTGTAGAACAAACAGACAATTCACAATTGACTTCAGGATAAATAGACAACAATTAAAACAAGTGTTACAACGAGTCACTACCGGAATTCAGTTTATTGATGTATCAAAGAGTTCAAACATTTGACAAAGGAACAGATACCTTCAGAGAAAAGTGCATAATATGAAATTTGCAGAACAATCAGACAATTCACAATAGACTTCCGGATAAATAGACAAAAATTACTACTAGTGTTATAACGAGTCACTGCCGGTATACAGTTTATTGATGTATCAAGGAGTTCAAACATATGACAAAGAAATAGATAACTTCAGGAAAAGTGCAGAATATGTAACTTGTAGACCAATCAGACAATTCACAATTGACTTCAGGATAAATAGACAACAATTACTACAAGTGTTATAACGAGTCACTAAACGGAATTCAGTTTATTGATGTATCAAAGAGTTCAAACATTTTACAAAGGAACAGATACCTTCAGGGAAAAGTGCATAATATGAAATTTGCAGAACAATCAGACAATTCACAATAGACTTCCGAAATAAATAGACAACAATTACTACAAGTGTTACAACGAGTCACTAAACGGGTTTGAATTTATTGATGTATCAAAGAGTTCAAACATTTGACAAAGTAACAGATAACTTCAGAAAAAACTGCAGAATATGTATCTTGCAGAACAATCAGACAATTCACAATAGACTTCCGGATAAATAGACAACAATTACTACAAGTGTTACAACGAGTCACTAAACGGGTTTGAATTTATTAATGTATGAAAGAGTTCAAACATTTGACAAAGCAACAGATAACTTCAGGGAAAAGTGCAGAATATGTAACTTGTAGAACAAACAGAAAATTCACAAAGACTTCCGGATAAATAGACAACAATTACAACAAGTGGTATAACGAGTTACTGAACAGAATTCAATTTATTGATGTATCAAAGAATTCAAACATTTCACAAAGGAGCAGATAACTTCAGAAAAAACTGCAGAATATGTAACTTGCAGAACAATCAGACAATTCACAACAGACTTCCGGATAAATAGACAAAAATTACTACTAGTGTTATAACGAGTCACTGCCGGTATACACTTTATTGATGTATCAAAGAGTTCAAACATTTGACAAAGCAACAGATAACTTCAGGGAAAAGTGCAGAATATGTAACTTGTAGAGCAATAAGACAATTCAAAATAGACTTCAGGATAAATAGACAACAATTAAAACAAGTGTTATAACGAGTCACTACCGGAATTCAGTTTATTGATGTATCAAAGAGTTCAAACATTTGACAAAGGAACAGATAACTTCAGTAAAACTGCAGAATATGAAACTTGCAGAACAATAGACAATTCACTATAGACTTCCGGAAAATAGACAAAAATTACTTCTAGTGTTATAACGAGTCACTGCCGGTATACAGTTTATTGATGTATCAAAGAGTTCAAACATTTTACAAAGGAACAGATACCTTCAGGGAAAAGTGCATAATATGAAATTTGCAGAACAATCAGACAATTCACAATAGACTTCCGGATAAATAGACAACAATTAATACAAGTGGTACAACGAGTTAGTAAACGGAAATCAATTTATTGATGTATCAACGAGTTCAAACATTTCACACTGGAACAGATAACTTCAGAAAAAACTGCAGAATATGTATCTTGCAGAACAATCAGACAATTCACAACAGACTTCCGGAAAATAGACAAAAATTACTTCTAGTGTTATAACGAGTCACTGCCGGTATACAGTTTATTGATGTATCAAAGAGTTCAAACATTTTACAAAGGAACAGATACCTTCAGGGAAAAGTGCATAATATGAAATTTGCAGAACAATCAGACAATTCACAATAGACTTCCGAAATAAATAGACAACAATTACTACAAGTGTTAATACGTGTCACTAAACGGGTTTGAATTTATTGATGTATCAAAGAGTTCAAACATTTGACAAAGGAACAGATAACTTCAGGGAAAAGTGCATAATATGAAATTTGCAGAACAATCAGACAATTCACAATAGACTTCCGAAATAAATAGACAACAATTACTACAAGTGTTACAACGAGTCACTAAACGGGTTTGAATTTATTGATGTATCAAAGAGTTCAAACATTTGACAAAGTAACAGATAACTTCAGAAAAAACTGCAGAATATGTATCTTGCAGAACAATCAGACAATTCACAATAGACTTCCGAAATAAATAGACAACAATTACTACAAGTGTTACAACGAGTCACTAAACGGGTTTGAATTTATTGATGTATCAAAGAGTTCAAACATTTGACAAAGCAACAGATAACTTCAGGGAAAAGTGCATAATATGAAATTTGCAGAACAATCAGACAATTCACAATAGACTTCCGAAATAAATAGACAACAATTACTACAAGTGTTACAACGAGTCACTAAACGGGTTTGAATTTATTGATGTATCAAAGAGTTCAAACATTTGACAAAGTAACAGATAACTTCAGAAAAAACTGCAGAATATGTATCTTGCAGAACAATCAGACAATTCACAACAGACTTCCGGATAAATAGACAAAAATTACTTCTAGTGTTATAACGAGTCACTGCCGGTATACAGTTTATTGTTGTATCAAAGAGTTCAAACATATGACAAAGGAATAGATAATTTCAGGAAAAGTGCAGAATATGTAACTTGTAGACCAATCAGACAATTCACAATTGACTTCAGGATAAATAGACAACAATTACTACAAGTGTTATAACGAGTCACTAAACGGAATTCAGTATATTGATGTATCAAAGAGTTCAAACATTTTACAAAGGAACAGATACCTTCAGGGAAAAGTGCATAATATGAAATTTGCAGAACAATCAGACAATTCACAATAGACTTCCGAAATAAATAGACAACAATTACTACAAGTGTTACAACGAGTCACTAAACGGGTTTGAATTTATTGATGTATCAAAGAGTTCAAACATTTGACAAAGTAACAGATAACTTCAGAAAAAACTGCAGAATATGTATCTTGCAGAACAATTAGACAATTCACAATAGACTTCCGAAATAAATGGACAACAATTACTACAAGTGTTACAACGAGTCACTAAACGGGTTTGAATTTATTGATGTATCAAAGAGTTCAAACATTTGACAAAGTAACAGATAACTTCAGAAAAAACTGCAGAATATGTATCTTGCAGAACAATCAGACAATTCACAATAGACTTCCGAAATAAATAGACAACAATTACTACAAGTGTTACAACGAGTCACTAAACGGATTTGAATTTATTGATGTATCAAAGAGTTCAAACATTTGACAAAGCAACAGATAACTTCAGGGAAAAGTGCATAATATGAAATTTGCAGAACAATCAGACAATTCACAATAGACTTCCGAAATAAATAGACAACAATTACTACAAGTGTTACAACGAGTCACTAAACGGGTTTGAATTTATTGATGTATCAAAGAGTTCAAACATTTGACAAAGTAACAGATAACTTCAGAAAAAACTGCAGAATATGTATCTTGCAGAACAATCAGACAATTCACAATAGACTTCCGAAATAAATAGACAACAATTACTACAAGTGTTACAACGAGTCACTAAACGGGTTTGAATTTATTGATGTATCAAAGAGTTCAAACATTTGACAAAGCAACAGATAACTTCAGGGAAAAGTGCATAATATGAAATTTGCAGAACAATCAGACAATTCACAATAGACTTCCGAAATAAATAGACAACAATTACTACAAGTGTTACAACGAGTCACTAAACGGGTTTGAATTTATTGATGTATCAAAGAGTTCAAACATTTGACAAAGCAACAGAAAACTTCAGGGAAAAGTGCAGAATATGTATCTTCCAGAACAATTAGACAATTCACAATAGACTTCCGAAATAAATGGACAACAATTACTACAAGTGTTACAACGAGTCACTAAACGGGTTTGAATTTATTGATGTATCAAAGAGTTCAAACATTTGACAAAGTAACAGATAACTTCAGAAAAAACTGCAGAATATGTATCTTGCAGAACAATCAGACAATTCACAATAGACTTCCGAAATAAATAGACAACAATTACTACAAGTGTTACAACGAGTCACTAAACGGATTTGAATTTATTGATGTATCAAAGAGTTCAAACATTTGACAAAGCAACAGATAACTTCAGGGAAAAGTGCATAATATGAAATTTGCAGAACAATCAGACAATTCACAATAGACTTCCGAAATAAATAGACAACAATTACTACAAGTGTTACAACGAGTCACTAAACGGGTTTGAATTTATTGATGTATCAAAGAGTTCAAACATTTGACAAAGTAACAGATAACTTCAGAAAAAACTGCAGAATATGTATCTTGCAGAACAATCAGACAATTCACAATAGACTTCCGAAATAAATAGACAACAATTACGACAAGTGTTACAACGAGTCACTAAACGGGTTTGAATTTATTGATGTATCAAAGAGTTCAAACATTTGACAAAGTAACAGATAACTTCAGAAAAAACTGCAGAATATGTATCTTGCAGAACAATCAGACAATTCACAACAGACTTCCGAATAAATAGACAAAAATTAATTCTAGTGTTATAACGAGTCACTGCCGGTATACAGTTTATTGTTGTATCAAAGAGGTCAAACATATGACAAAGGAATAGATAACTTCAGGAAAAGTGCAGAATATGTAACTTGTAGACCAATCAGACAATTCACAATTGACTTCAGGATAAATAGACAACAATTACTACAAGTGTTATAACGAGTCACTAAACGGAAATCAGTTTATTGATGTATCAAAGAGTTCAAACATTTTACAAAGGAACAGATACCTTCAGGGAAAAGTGCATAATATGAAATTTGCAGAACAATCAGACAATTCACAATAGACTTCCGAAATAAATAGACAACAATTACTACAAGTGTTACAACGAGTCACTAAACGGGTTTGAATTTATTGATGTATCAAAGAGTTCAAACATTTGACAAAGTAACAGATAACTTCAGAAAAAACTGCAGAATATGTATCTTGCAGAACAATCAGACAATTCACAATAGACTTCCGAAATAAATAGACAACAATTACTACAAGTGTTACAACGAGTCACTAAACGGGTTTGAATTTATTGATGTATCAAAGAGTTCAAACATTTGACAAAGCAACAGATAACTTCAGGGAAAAGTGCATAATATGAAATTTGCAGAACAATCAGACAATTCACAATAGACTTCCGAAATAAATAGACAACAATTACTACAAGTGTTACAACGAGTCACTAAACGGGTTTGAATTTATTGATGTATCAAAGAGTTCAAACATTTGACAAAGTAACAGATAACTTCAGAAAAAACTGCAGAATATGTATCTTGCAGAACAATCAGACAATTCACAACAGACTTCCGGATAAATAGACAAAAATTACTTCTAGTGTTATAACGAGTCACTAAACGGAATTCAGTATATTGATGTATCAAAGAGTTCAAACATTTTACAAAGGAACAGATACCTTCAGGGAAAAGTGCATAATATGAAATTTGCAGAACAATCAGAAAATTCACAATAGACTTCCGAAATAAATAGACAACAATTACTACAAGTGTTACAACGAGTCACTAAACGGGTTTGAATTTATTGATGTATCAAAGAGTTCAAACATTTGACAAAGTAACAGATAACTTCAGAAAAAACTGCAGAATATGTATCTTGCAGAACAATTAGACAATTCACAATAGACTTCCGAAATAAATGGACAACAATTACTACAAGTGTTACAACGAGTCACTAAACGGGTTTGAATTTATTGATGTATCAAAGAGTTCAAACATTTGACAAAGTAACAGATAACTTCAGAAAAAACTGCAGAATATGTATCTTGCAGAACAATCAGACAATTCACAATAGACTTCCGAAATAAATAGACAACAATTACTACAAGTGTTACAACGAGTCACTAAACGGATTTGAATTTATTGATGTATCAAAGAGTTCAAACATTTGACAAAGCAACAGATAACTTCAGGGAAAAGTGCATAATATGAAATTTGCAGAACAATCAGACAATTCACAATAGACTTCCGAAATAAATAGACAACAATTACTACAAGTGTTACAACGAGTCACTAAACGGGTTTGAATTTATTGATGTATCAAAGAGTTCAAACATTTGACAAAGTAACAGATAACTTCAGAAAAAACTGCAGAATATGTATCTTGCAGAACAATCAGACAATTCACAATAGACTTCCGAAATAAATAGACAACAATTACTACAAGTGTTACAACGAGTCACTAAACGGGTTTGAATTTATTGATGTATCAAAGAGTTCAAACATTTGACAAAGTAACAGATAACTTCAGAAAAAACTGCAGAATATGTATCTTGCAGAACAATCAGACAATTCACAACAGACTTCCGGATAAATAGACAAAAATTACTTCTAGTGTTATAACGAGTCACTGCCGGTATACAGTTTATTGTTGTATCAAAGAGTTCAAACATATGACAAAGGAATAGATAATTTCAGGAAAAGTGCAGAATATGTAACTTGTAGACCAATCAGACAATTCACAATTGACTTCCGAAATAAATAGACAACAATTACTACAAGTGTTACAACGAGTCACTAAACGGATTTGAATTTATTGATGTATCAAAGAGTTCAAACATTTGACAAAGCAACAGATAACTTCAGGGAATAGTGCATAATATGAAATTTGCAGAACAATCAGACAATTCACAATAGACTTCCGAAATAAATAGACAACAATTACTACAAGTGTTACAACGAGTCACTAAACGGGTTTGAATTTATTGATGTATCAAAGAGTTCAAACATTTGACAAAGTAACAGATAACTTCAGAAAAAACTGCAGAATATGTATCTTGCAGAACAATCAGACAATTCACAACAGACTTCCGAAAAAAATAGACAACAATTACTACAAGTGTTACAACGAGTCACTAAACGGGTTTGAATTTATTGATGTATCAAAGAGTTCAAACATTTGACAAAGCAACAGATAACTTCAGGGAAAAGTGCATAATATGAAATTTGCAGAACAATCAGACAATTCACAATAGACTTCCGAAATAAATAGACAACAATTACTACAAGTGTTACAACGAGTCACTAAACGGGTTTGAATTTATTGATGTATCAAAGAGTTTAAACATTTGACAAAGTAACAGATAACTTTAGAAAAAACTGCAGAATATGTATCTTGCAGAACAATCAGACAATTCACAATAGACTTCCGAAATAAATAGACAACAATTACTACAAGTGTTACAACGAGTCACTAAACTGGTTTGAATTTATTGATGTATCAAAGAGTTCAAACATTTGACAAAGCAACAGATAACTTCAGGGAAAAGTGCATAATATGAAATTTGCAGAACAATCAGACAATTCACAATAGACTTCCGAAATAAATAGACAACAATTACTACAAGTGTTACAACGAGTCACTAAACGGGTTTGAATTTATTGATGTATCAAAGAGTTCAAACATTTGACAAAGTAACAGATAACTTCAGAAAAAACTGCACAATATGTATCTTGCAGAACAATCAGACAATTCACAACAGACTTCCGGATAAATAGACAAAAATTACTTCTAGTGTTATAACGAGTCACTGCCGGTATACAGTTTATTGTTGTATCAAAGAGTTCAAACATATGACAAAGGAATAGATAATTTCAGGAAAAGTGCAGAATATGTAACTTGTAGACCAATCAGACAATTCACAATTGACTTCAGGATAAATAGACAACAATTACTACAAGTGTTATAACGAGTCACTAAACGGAATTCAGTATATTGATGTATCAAAGAGTTCAAACATTTTACAAAGGAACAGATACCTTCAGGGAAAAGTGCATAATATGAAATTTGCAGAACAATCAGACAATTCACAATAGACTTCCGAAATAAATAGACAACAATTACTACAAGTGTTACAACGAGTCACTAAACGGGTTTGAATTTATTGATGTATCAAAGAGTTCAAACATTTGACAAAGTAACAGATAACTTCAGAAAAAACTGCAGAATATGTATCTTGCAGAACAATTAGACAATTCACAATAGACTTCCGAAATAAATAGACAACAATTACTACAAGTGTTACAACGAGTCACTAAACGGGTTTGAATTTATTGATGTATCAAAGAGTTCAAACATTTGACAAAGCAACAGATAACTTCAGGGAAAAGTGCATAATATGAAATTTGCAGAACAATCAGACAATTCACAATAGACTTACGAAATAAATAGACAACAATTACTACAAGTGTTACAACGAGTCACTAAACTGGTTTGAATTTATTGATGTATCAAAGAGTTCAAACATTTGACAAAGCAACAGAAAACTTCAGGGAAAAGTGCAGAATATGTAACTTGTAGAACAAACAGACAATTCACAATAGACTTCCGAAATAAATAGACAACAATTACTACAAGTGTTACAACGAGTCACTAAACTGGTTTGAATTTATTGATGTATCAAAGAGTTCAAACATTTGACAAAGCAACAGATAACTTCAGGGAAAAGTGCATAATATGAAATTTGCAGAACAATCAGACAATTCACAATAGACTTACGAAATAAATAGACAACAATTACTACAAGTGTTACAACGAGTCACTAAACGGGTTTGAATTTATTGATGTATCAAAGAGTTCAAACATTTGACAAAGTAACAGATAACTTCAGAAAAAACTGCACAATATGTATCTTGCAGAACAATCAGACAATTCACAACAGACTTCCGGATAAATAGACAACAATTACTACAAGTGTTACAACGAGTCACTAAACGGGTTTGAATTTATTGATGTATCAAAGAGTTCAAACATTTGACAAAGTAACAGATAACTTCAGAAAAAACTGCAGAATATGTATCTTGCAGAACAATCAGACAATTCACAATAGACTTCCGAAATAAATAGACAACAATTACTACAAGTGTTACAACGAGTCACTAAACGGATTTGAATTTATTGATGTGTCAAAGAGTTCAAACATTTGACAAAGTAACAGATAACTTCAGAAAAAACTGCAGAATATGTATCTTGCAGAACAATCAGACAATTCACAACAGACTTCCGAATAAATAGACAAAAATTACTTCTAGTGTTATAACGAGTCACTGCCGGTATACAGTTTATTGTTGTATCAAAGAGGTCAAACATATGACAAAGGAATAGATAACTTCAGGAAAAGTGCAGAATATGTAACTTGTAGACCAATCAGACAATTCACAATTGACTTCAGGATAAATAGACAACAATTACTACAAGTGTTATAACGAGTCACTAAACGGAATTCAGTTTATTGATGTATCAAAGAGTTCAAACATTTGACAAAGTAACAGATAACTTCAGAAAAAACTGCAGAATATGTATCTTGCAGAACAATTAGACAATTCACAATAGACTTCCGAAATAAATAGACAACAATTACTACAAGTGTTACAACGAGTCACTAAACGGGTTTGAATTTATTGATGTATCAAAGAGTTCAAACATTTGACAAAGCAACAGAAAACTTCAGGGAAAAGTGCAGAATATGTAACTTGTAGAACAAACAGACAATTCACAATAGACTTCCGAAATAAATAGACAACAATTACTACAAGTGTTACAACGAGTCACTAAACTGGTTTGAATTTATTGATGTATCAAAGAGTTCAAACATTTGACAAAGCAACAGATAACTTCAGGGAAAAGTGCATAATATGAAATTTGCAGAACAATCAGACAATTCACAATAGACTTACGAAATAAATAGACAACAATTACTACAAGTGTTACAACGAGTCACTAAACGGGTTTGAATTTATTGATGTATCAAAGAGTTCAAACATTTGACAAAGTAACAGATAACTTCAGAAAAAACTGCAGAATATGTATCTTGCAGAACAATCAGACAATTCACAATAGACTTCCGAAATAAATAGACAACAATTACTACAAGTGTTACAACGAGTCACTAAACGGGTTTGAATTTATTGATGTATCAAAGAGTTCAAACATTTGACAAAGCAACAGATAACTTCAGGGAAAAGTGCATAATATGAAATTTGCAGAACAATCAGACAATTCACAATAGACTTCCGAAATAAATAGACAACAATTACTACAAGTGTTACAACGAGTCACTAAACGGGTTTGAATTTATTGATGTATCAAAGAGTTCAAACATTTGACAAAGTAACAGATAACTTCAGAAAAAACTGCAGAATATGTATCTTGCAGAACAATCAGACAATTCACAATAGACTTCCGAAATAAATAGACAACAATTACTACAAGTGTTACAACGAGTCACTAAACGGATTTGAATTTATTGATGTGTCAAAGAGTTCAAACATTTGACAAAGTAACAGATAACTTCAGAAAAAACTGCAGAATATGTATCTTGCAGAACAATCAGACAATTCACAACAGACTTCCGAAATAAATAGACAACAATTACTACAAGTGTTACAACGAGTCACTAAACGGGTTTGAATTTATTGATGTATCAAAGAGTTCAAACATTTGACAAAGTAACAGATAACTTCAGAAAAAACTGCAGAATATGTATCTTGCAGAACAATCAGACAATTCACAACAGACTTCCGAATAAATAGACAAAAATTACTTCTAGTGTTATAACGAGTCACTGCCGGTATACAGTTTATTGTTGTATCAAAGAGGTCAAACATATGACAAAGGAATAGATAACTTCAGGAAAAGTGCAGAATATGTAACTTGTAGACCAATCAGACAATTCACAATTGACTTCAGGATAAATAGACAACAATTACTACAAGTGTTATAACGAGTCACTAAACGGAATTCAGTTTATTGATGTATCAAAGAGTTCAAACATTTGACAAAGTAACAGATAACTTCAGAAAAAACTGCAGAATATGTATCTTGCAGAACAATCAGACAATTCACAATAGACTTCCGAAATAAATAGACAACAATTACTACAAGTGTTACAACGAGTCACTAAACGGGTTTGAATTTATTGATGTATCAAAGAGTTCAAACATTTGACAAAGTAACAGATAACTTCAGGGAAAAGTGCAGAATATGTAACTTGTAGAACAAACAGAAAATTCACAAAGACTTCCGGATAAATAGACAATAATTACAACAAGTGGTATAACGAGTTACTGAACAGAATTCAATTTATTGATGTATCAAAGAATTCAAACATTTCAGAAAGGAACAGATAACTTCAGAAAAAACTGCAGAATATGTATCTTGCAGAACAATTAGACAATTCACAATAGACTTCCGAAATAAATAGACAACAATTACTACAAGTGTTACAACGAGTCACTAAACGGGTTTGAATTTATTGATGTATCAAAGAGTTCAAACATTTGACAAAGCAACAGAAAACTTCAGGGAAAAGTGCAGAATATGTATCTTGCAGAACAATCAGACAATTCACAATAGACTTCCGAAATAAATAGACAACAATTACTACAAGTGTTACAACGAGTCACTAAACGGGTTTGAATTTATTGATGTATCAAAGAGTTCAAACATTTGACAAAGTAACAGATAACTTCAGGGAAAAGTGCAGAATATGTAACTTGTAGAACAAACAGAAAATTCACAAAGACTTCCGGATAAATAGACAATAATTACAACAAGTGGTATAACGAGTTACTGAACAGAATTCAATTTATTGATGTATCAAAGAATTCAAACATTTCAGAAAGGAACAGATAACTTCAGAAAAAACTGCAGAATATGTATCTTGCAGAACAATCAGACAATTCACAAAGACTTCCGGATAAATAGACAACAATTACTACTAGTGTTATAACGAGTCACTAAACGGAATTCAATTTATTGATGTATCAAAGAGTTCAAACATATGACAAAGGAACAGATAACTTCAGGAAAGTGCAGAATATGTAACTTGTAGACCAATCAGACAATTCACAATTGACTTCCGAAATAAATAGACAACAATTACTACAAGTGTTAATACGTGTCACTAAACGGGTTTGAATTTATTGATGTATCAAAGAGTTCAAACATTTGACAAAGCAACAGAAAACTTCAGGGAAAAGTGCAGAATATGTATCTTGCAGAACAATCAGACAATTCACAAAGACTTCCGGATAAATAGACAACAATTACTACTAGTGTTATAACGAGTCACTAAACGGAATTCAATTTATTGATGTATCAAAGAATTCAAACATTTGACAAAGGAATAGATAACTTCAGGAAAAGTGCAGAATATGTAACTTGTAGACCAATCAGACAATTCACAATTGACTTCAGGATAAATAGACAACAATTACTACAAGTGTTATAACGAGTCACTAAACGGGTTTGAATTTATTGATGTATCAAAGAGTTCAAACATTTGACAAAGCAACAGATAACTTCAGGGAAAAGTGCATAATATGAAATTTGCAGAACAATCAGACAATTCACAATAGACTTCCGAAATAAATAGACAACAATTACTACAAGTGTTACAACGAGTCACTAAACGGGTTTGAATTTATTGATGTATCAAAGAGTTCAAACATTTGACAAAGTAACAGATAACTTCAGAAAAAACTGCAGAATATGTATCTTGCAGAACAATCAGACAATTCACAACAGACTTCCGAAATAAATAGACAACAATTACTACAAGTGTTACAACGAGTCACTAAACGGGTTTGAATTTATTGATGTATCAAAGAGTTCAAACATTTGACAAAGTAACAGATAACTTCAGAAAAAACTGCAGAATATGTATCTTGCAGAACAATCAGACAATTCACAACAGACTTCCGAATAAATAGACAACAATTACTACAAGTGTTACAACGAGTCACTAAACGGATTTGAATTTATTGATGTATCAAAGAGTTCAAACATTTGACAAAGTAACAGATAACTTCAGAAAAAACTGCAGAATATGTATCTTGCAGAACAATCAGACAATTCACAACAGACTTCCGAAATAAATAGACAACAATTACTACAAGTGTTACAACGAGTCACTAAACGGGTTTGAATTTATTGATGTATCAAAGAGTTCAAACATTTGACAAAGCAACAGATAACTTCAGGGAAAAGTGCATAATATGAAATTTGCAGAACAATCAGACAATTCACAATAGACTTCCGAAATAAATAGACAACAATTACTACAAGTGTTACAACGAGTCACTAAACGGGTTTGAATTTATTGATGTATCAAAGAGTTCAAACATTTGACAAAGTAACAGATAACTTCAGAAAAAACTGCAGAACAATCAGACAATTCACAACAGACTTCCGAAATAAATAGACAACAATTACTACAAGTGTTACAACGAGTCACTAAACGGGTTTGAATTTATTGATGTATCAAAGAGTTCAAACATTTGACAAAGTAACAGATAACTTCAGAAAAAACTGCAGAATATGTATCTTGCAGAACAATCAGACAATTCACAACAGACTTCCGAATAAATAGACAAAAATTAATCTAGTGTTATAACGAGTCACTGCCGGTATACAGTTTATTGTTGTATCAAAGAGGTCAAACATATGACAAAGGAATAGATAACTTCAGGAAAAGTGCAGAATATGTAACTTGTAGACCAATCAGACAATTCACAATTGACTTCAGGATAAATAGACAACAATTACTACAAGTGTTATAACGAGTCACTAAACGGAATTCAGTTTATTGATGTATCAAAGAGTTCAAACATTTGACAAAGTAACAGATAACTTCAGAAAAAACTGCAGAATATGTATCTTGCAGAACAATCAGACAATTCACAATAGACTTCCGAAATAAATAGACAACAATTACTACAAGTGTTACAACGAGTCACTAAACGGGTTTGAATTTATTGATGTATCAAAGAGTTCAAACATTTGACAAAGTAACAGATAACTTCAGGGAAAAGTGCAGAATATGTAACTTGTAGAACAAACATAAAATTCACAAAGACTTCCGGATAAATAGACAACAATTACAACAAGTGGTATAACGAGTTACTGAACAGAATTCAATTTATTGATGTATCAAAGAATTCAAACATTTCAGAAAGGAACAGATAACTTCAGAAAAAACTGCAGAATATGTATCTTGCAGAACAATTAGACAATTCACAATAGACTTCCGAAATAAATAGACAACAATTACTACAAGTGTTACAACGAGTCACTAAACGGGTTTGAATTTATTGATGTATCAAAGAGTTCAAACATTTGACAAAGCAACAGAAAACTTCAGGGAAAAGTGCAGAATATGTATCTTGCAGAACAATCAGACAATTCACAAAGACTTCCGGATAAATAGACAACAATTACTACTAGTGTTATAACGAGTCACTAAACGGAATTCAATTTATTGATGTATCAAAGAATTCAAACATTTGACAAAGGAATAGATAACTTCAGGAAAAGTGCAGAATATGTAACTTGTAGACCAATCAGACAATTCACAATTGACTTCAGGATAAATAGACAACAATTACTACAAGTGTTATAACGAGTCACTAAACGGAATTCAGTTTATTGATGTATCAAAGAGTTCAAACATATGACAAAGGAATAGATAACTTCAGGGAAAAGTGCAGAATATATAACTTGTAGAACAAACAGAGAATTCACAAAGACTTCCGGATAAATAGACAACAATTACAACAAGTGTTACAACGAGTTACTGAACGGAATTCAATTTATTGATGTATCAAAGAATTCAAACATTTGACAAAGGAATAGATAACTTCAGGAAAAGTGCAGAATATGTAACTTGTAGACCAATCAGACAATTCACAATTGACTTCAGGATAAATAGACAACAATTACTACAAGTGTTATAACGAGTCACTAAACGGGTTTGAATTTATTGATGTATCAAAGAGTTCAAACATTTGACAAAGCAACAGATAACTTCAGGGAAAAGTGCATAATATGAAATTTGCAGAACAATCAGACAATTCACAATAGACTTCCGAAATAAATAGACAACAATTACTACAAGTGTTACAACGAGTCACTAAACGGGTTTGAATTTATTGATGTATCAAAGAGTTCAAACATTTGACAAAGTAACAGATAACTTCAGAAAAAACTGCAGAATATGTATCTTGCAGAACAATCAGACAATTCACAACAGACTTCCGAAATAAATAGACAACAATTACTACAAGTGTTACAACGAGTCACTAAACGGGTTTGAATTTATTGATGTATCAAAGAGTTCAAACATTTGACAAAGTAACAGATAACTTCAGAAAAAACTGCAGAATATGTATCTTGCAGAACAATCAGACAATTCACAATAGACTTCCGAAATAAATAGACAACAATTACTACAAGTGTTACAACGAGTCACTAAACGGGTTTGAATTTATTGATGTATCAAAGAGTTCAAACATTTGACAAAGTAACAGATAACTTCAGGGAAAAGTGCAGAATATGTAACTTGTAGAACAAACAGAAAATTCACAAAGACTTCCGGATAAATAGACAACAATTACAACAAGTGGTATAACGAGTTACTGAACAGAATTCAATTTATTGATGTATCAAAGAATTCAAACATTTCAGAAAGGAACAGATAACTTCAGAAAAAACTGCAGAATATGTAACTTGCAGAACAATCAGACAATTCACAACAGACTTCCGGATAAATAGACAAAAATTACTACTAGTGTTATAACGAGTCACTGCCGGTATACACTTTATTGATGTATCAAAGAGTTCAAACATATGACAAAGGAACAGATAACTTCAGGAAAGTGCAGAATATGTAACTTGTAGACCAATCAGACAATTCACAATTGACTTCAGGATAAATAGACAACAATTACAACAAGTGGTATAACGAGTCACTACCGGAATTCAGTTTATTGATGTATCAAAGAGTTCAAACATATGACAAAGGAACAGATAACTTCAGGAAAGTGCAGAATATGTAACTTGCAGAACAATAGACAATTCACTATAGACTTCCGGATAAATAGACAACAATTAAAACAAGTGTTATAACGAGTCACTACCGGAATTCAGTTTATTGATGTATCAAAGAGTTCAAACATATGACAAAGGAATAGATAACTTCAGGAAAAGTGCAGAATATGTAACTTGTAGACCAATCAGACAATTCACAATTGACTTCAGGATAAATAGACAACAATTAAAACAAGTGTTATAACGAGTCACTGCCGGTATACAGTTTATTGATGTATCAAAGAGTTCAAACATATGACAAAGGAATAGATAACTTCAGGGAAAAGTGCAGAATATATAACTTGTAGAACAAACAGAGAATTCACAAAGACTTCCGGATAAATAGACAACAATTACAACAAGTGTTACAACGAGTTACTGAACAGAATTCAATTTATTGATGTATCAAAGAATTCAAACATTTCACAAAGGAACAGATAACTTCAGAAAAAACTGCAGAATATGTAACTTGCAGAACAATCAGACAATTCACAACAGACTTCCGGATAAATAGACAAAAATTACTACTAGTGTTATAACGAGTCACTGCCGGTATACAGTTTATTGATGTATCAAAGAGTTCAAACATATGACAAAGGAATAGATAACTTTAGGGAAAAGTGCAGAATATATAACTTGTAGAACAAACAGAGAATTCACAAAGACTTCCGGATAAATAGACAACAATTACAACAAGTGTTACAACGAGTTACTGAACGGAATTCAATTTATTGATGTATCAAAGAATTCAAACATTTCACAAAGGAACAGATAACTTCAGAAAAAACTGCAGAATATGTATCTTGCAGAACAATCAGACAATTCACAACAGACTTCCGGATAAATAGACAAAAATTACTACTAGTGTTATAACGAGTCACTGCCGGTATACAGTTTATTGATGTATCAAAGAGTTCAAACATTTGACAAAGCAACAGATAACTTCAGGGAAAAGTGCAGAATATGTAACTTGTAGAGCAATAAGACAATTCACTATAGACTTCCGGATAAATAGACAACAATTAATACAAGTGGTACAACGAGTTAGTAAACGGAAATCAATTTATTGATGTATCAACGAGTTCAAACATTTCACAAAGGAACAGATAACTTCAGAAAAAACTGCAGAATATGTATCTTGCAGAACAATCAGACAATTCACAACAGACTTCCCGATAAATAGAACAACAATTACTACAAATGGTATAACGAGTTACTAAACGGAATTCAATTCATTGATGTATTATAGAGTGCAAACTTGTCAAATAAGTAAAATGTAGAGGGATAAGGAATTATCTCGTAATCACTTTTAACTTCTTAGACGGAAAGACTCTTGGATTTTCTTGTTGTTTTGTTTAATTTTCGCGGATTATGTGGATAAATCGAGTCAAACATTAGCTTTGATATACAAATTGTATATGCCGGGTAATGCGTGCGCAAGTTTAGGAGAAAGTTGAGGCCCTTACTCTTGTTAGTAGTTATGGCTGTTTTAGTTAGCAGAATCAATTTTCACAATTATAAACTTTGGATATTGCAATCACTGTTATTTTAAAAATTCAAAACATATTTTTGCAACTAGCATGACTTTTCTGTATTATACTTAGTTAAAAATTATATAATACTCGTTTGAGTAGACAGTGTTTCACGATATTCGCAAAAGATAAACCATAAACCCCAAATTACTCTCAACGCTACTCGAATTCTAGACTTACCAACTTTAGGAGCTCTAAACAGCCTACCACTCGATAACAAGCCAAATGATTTTTAATCGACACGTTGGTAATCAGCGATAAACTAGGATATTATCAGCAATTTACAAGTGTTCAAATTTGTTGTGTATATATTGGATTTGCAAGGTGTTTTCCAGTTATTCATCGACTTAGTCTTAACAACGCTCTCCAAATTCTGGTTCGTAAATAATCTGGGCAGTCTTTCGCAAGAATGATAGTTTGAAAAACGGTAACTCAAGTAAGCAACATTTCAGTTGTAAAATGGAGACAACCTCTTAAATAACCTATGAAACTTAAATCCCAATAAGTGAAGCAACTGGAAGATTTGGCGTGGAATAAGGGATATGTAATTGTAATTAAAATTAAAATGCTCAAGATGTAATTACTTCCAAGCACGAACAGAGTAAGACTAGAGTTAAATAAATGATGAAATAAATGTCGACTTACTATTTGCAGTTGGCTGTACTCCACCGCAATTGGTTGTCGTATACATTTAAGTCTAAAGAAAGAATACGATGAGCAATATGAAATTGAGTGTACTCCTAATCGGTATAATAATTGATTTCAATGATATTTATTTAAAGTTAGATCTACATACTTTAAATGTATTGAATGCTAAAAGATTGACAGAATGGTAAATAGAAATCGATTAGAGGGTGGATACTGGAAAGAGGCTGAAAAGGATTTAATGGGGCGTCTGGGACGCTGCAATAATTTGTCATTCCAGTATTACAAACTTAAGTGACTTGCTACAAGAGGAACAGAATTAAAATTACCTAACATTTCCCTGAATAAGAGTGAAGAAGAAATAAGAATGAAGAAGCGATGGCATTGTATTTCATGAAATGGTCTTCAGTGCTGATTCACTGCTGAACAGCTTCAGAAGCGGATTGCTCACCTTGAGGGTCTACAAGGTTAGAGTATATAACATTATTATGTTATAATCATATTCCTAACTGAGTAACTGTACATTTAATTACACAAAATTGTCCATTTAGGTCTGCAAAATTTAGGCGCTAAAAATTAGGCCGCTAGTTGGAAGTTGGAACCTTTGTAGAACCTTTGGTGTAACCAATAACTGATGATATTTCAATGAACGATAAATCTATATGCAGTTTACTATATTAGGAAATATTACTTTATTGTATTGCTGATTAGAAAAACACTTTGAATATCTCCATCTTCCTAAATATATGAATATAGTATAGTACTTAAAAGTCAATTCAGATAGATAATTCATATCATGGAATGTAAACTTACATATTTAGCTCCATTCCTAATTTGGAAAACAATCGCTAGTTCTCCAATCAATTCGTTGCTGGCGAATATCGAAATGACGTCATTTATCAATCTAGAGTAAAGGTAGGATTTTTATTGTACCATGTATTCGTACTTATTTAAGGAACAGATCTAACTTACGTTACTGTAGCTTTTGGCGGATTTGTATCGGCCAGAACAACAATAGTCGTGTCAGCTAAATATTGAAATAATAACTTAGAAATAAAACGTACTATTGTTATACAGTGGAGTTGCTTTATTAGCAACTCCCCCATTAGCAATAATATTCCTTTATTAGCAACCGCTTTTCGGGTCCCAAGCGTAATAATACTGTTAATTTCATTCCCCTATTAGCAACCAGATTTAGTGGCAAACACGTATGCTATTAAGCGAACTCCACTGTATTTTCATTTAAATTTCTATATTGTATTTACCTGGAAAAGAATCTGTTGCAATCTCTATGCTATTTCCCTCAACTATTATATTTGTATGTCTATCAGCACTCACTTGAGTGATAACTATATAATCACATCTAGATACCAAATAAATAAAATATTACAACTAGTATATTAAACATTTTTCAGTCTAGTTACCTATATCTAGGGAAATGTAGAGAAGTAGAGTTATTCCTGTTGATACATTTACTTTCAAAAGAACAATCTGTAATATCACATATTTTGTAGTTGAATTGAAACCTATACAGAAATCAATTTTGTTCATGTTATCCGGAAATTCGAATTAACTGTAATGAGTGTAATCACTTGCATGCATTAGGATATTCAGGAGAATTAAACTGACATTTCGCCTTATCCGTGTTCACAATAACGCGAGTCTACTGTCTATTAATGTGTTATTCACAATAATAATTTATGCCAAATTCATCGCCTTACCATTGAATTGAAAGTTAATATCATCGTTAAAAAGAATTGACTCCAACAAAAGATGAAAGAATATACAAGTTAACCTAACTTGCTATGAGGCCATATTGCTGAACTTTGGATTGGACTGAGCAATTCATTGACTTGCAGAAATCAAAATACAAATATATTTTAGTTCCAATTTTATAAACAGTACTATATTACGAAAGGTACAAGGGCTAGAGTCGATTTCCTGCCGTCAGCGCATAGTTAGTTAATACATTAAGTTAACATATAAAGTGCACTAGAAGCAATCGAAAAACTGGATTCCCTTGGGAAATCTAGCTTTAATAGAATAAGTATATTACAAAGCTAAAATAGAACGCATGTGTTGTTTGCTTGGGTAGCTTAATCCTCTCCATATTGACATCCAACTCTCTAAGTGAACGATAATTGGCTTTGTGAGCTAAATCTTCTATGTGAAATTAACATAAGTCATGTACAAGCATATAATCTAGAAACAAAATTAGTTATATGTGGCCTCCTCCTCCCCTACAGCCACATTCCAGTCCTCTCCATTTATAAATGAACATACTGCACTGTTATGTTAACAGACCGCACTGCGTAGGCTCCGGTATGGTTGGTAGGGCCCTGGACATACCAATAATTTGTTGATTCTCTATTTAACCAATTGCAAATTGAAAATTGTCACCCAAGTCCCAATCAATCTAAAACCCAAATAAAAATGGGTATACAAATCCACATCCGGAATCTACGCCCCTTATACAGACAGCACTACAATAATAATCCAACGTAATTTAGCCAATAAATTAGCTAGAAACTCACCTGTATTGAATTCCAATCCTTGTGTTTCGTCCCGGCCTGGACTCGTCAGTTGCGTTGCCTTTCCGCAATACACTTTAGATGGAGAAGTGTTGGTTGAGTGTTACGTAATAATTCGCCACTGGGGATGTGCCGTTGCAGGTCGCGTTACCATTATCTGGGCTCACCATGATAGGGATTGCGTAGCCTGTATAACCTCGAGCAGAGGTCCCCAACAAGGTTCGATGTACCTTGCCTTTGAGCGCTTTCGAATTGAATAAGTGCAGGAAGAAATGTACTGTGAACTACAAAACGTTCAAAAGGTTAATAGAAGAGCAAAGACGTAGTAGCGAGAATGTTAAAAGTAGCTAGCATTCTGAAATTATAATCTATGGAAGGCATTGGAAGCTAATTTTGAATCTCTTAAATAGATAGGCAATGAATCAATAATTAGGCGAGGTCCTTTTAAGTACTAAATAATTGTTGTTGCCATTGATTAACTACGAGAACCAGATTGCGTAAATCTGACAATAGATTCGAATATCTGTTGGTAAATTACTATGCATTGTATACAGACATACAATTTCAAAAAATACATCAAATCTATACAATAAATTAAACACAATTAATCTTCATATATTTATATAGCAAGGGTAACAGGGTATTTTGGGTCTGGCTCGAAAAAGTTCGAGTTTTGAACAAAAATTAACACATAATGACGTAATTGTCACATTTTCAAAATGTGGAAATCGACCCAATTAATCATAACTCACACGCTATAAGAGAAAGTATAATATAATATGCATATTTATTGTATCAACATATCTCCCACCAGTGATGTGCTCCGTTACTAGTAACGGAGTAACGGTAACGGAAAAAGTAACGGTAACGGGCATCTGTTACTTTTAACTAGTTACCGTTATCTTTAATCAGTCACTCTTACCATTACATTACCGTAACACAGTAACCGTTACTACGTTAAACTTATTCCATTGCCATTACAGTTACATTAAGGTAAACTGTACTGAATAAAGGTAAACGGATAAATTAACAAAAGTAACGGAGTAACGGTAACGGGAGAAAAAAAGTAACGGTAACGGAGTAACGGAAGATTTAGTAACGGAGCACATCACTGTCCCCCACCCAAAATCACGAATATGCTTACTCATTGATAAAATGACATCACCATGATAATGCACAGAGTCTTTCTTATAATCGAGGTGTATATAGTATTTGAAACCGATTTCAGCCAATAATGCAAAATCCTTGTATCACCAGCTCTCTCAGATCGTGATACCGAGAACCTGGGTTTAAAAAACAATTCCCGAGACTAAAGATTAAAAACCCTACTTATTATCCCTACAACACAAACTACCATCATGATCCATCAACAATAAGGTACACGTATAATGAATCAATGATACACCCAGACCTCGAAGGAGGAAGGTTTTCAATTAAATATTCTTCGACTGGATGGAGTTAATTCAAAAATCAACCAAAAAGCTATCTTCAAAGAAGCATAATTGGTATACAAGTGAGTGACTTTATTAATTTTAAGTAAGAATACATATACTAGTTGTTGTTACAATAGTAACGGTGGTCGAATGAGGCCGGTAACACCAAATACGAACAAACAAAGTCGGAAAACGGACCTTGTGAAGTGAACCCTCGCTAAGTGACCGAAACCGAAATAGTTGTACTAAATAGCTGCAAATTCGTACCTATTTTGATTAATAAATGGATCGAGTAAAGGTAAAAATTGAACTCACATATTAAGAACACTTGTCACAAGTGAAAGATCCAGCTGAGACAATCTCGTATACTACATCAGCGCAGTAGCAGTGGATCCAGTCTGAGCAGACATCACAGCATACCCATTGCGACTCAATCTTCTTCCCGATTCGTCTGAGTGCTACTGGGTCCGGCTCTCTCTTATCGCAAATCGCACAAAGGGTGGTCGACTCTTCTGAACATCTAGACTCATCACCAGAAGACGGACTAGAGACAGAAGGAGTACTACGCTCTTTGAGTTTTCTCTTCACGCCTGTAGAAACTCCTCTCGCCTGTCTGCCCCGTCCTCGGGCCTGCCTACCTCGGGCCTGCCTACCTCTCTTGCTTTGCGTGCTCTCAGCTCCATACTGTCCTCCTCTATAGCTACCCCCGCCTTCTGATTTCAGCAGTGCCTTTTCTCGGTGCTGCTTGACTAGCTTCATTCTTCTTCGTCGTCGTTGGAAATTAGATTTAATTTTGGCAGTACGGGAATATTGCAACTTATGAATACGGTCGATCATTGATTGGTAGGCATGTCGCGATGGAGACAGTCCAAGGTCGTACATAATCCCGAAGAGTGGCAGTTCTCCTTCATTGAAACTCAGAACAGAGATGGCAGTGCTAATCCTGATAGATTGAGGAGACACGTGCTTGTTCTTGGGGCAGAGGCACCATATCATGTTGTGCAGGGATTCGTTTGCATTCTGAGTTAGACCTAGCGTCAGATGGCTGCAGAACTCAGTCGTGGCATATTTGTTGAAGGCCTCGCGTACCTTCTGGATTTCAATAGGTGTAAAGGTGGTCAAAGTAGCTGGTGCTGTGGAACTAGATGGTTTATTCCAACGACACCATGTGTTCTCTCCGGTAGGACAGCCAGAATGAATTCCTGCCGCATGATCGAGGAGAATATGTAGATCTCGTGACAGCTTATCAGGTGTTGTCCCACGGTTCTGTAAGATAACAGTGGAATAGTTCGCGGCGATATAGTCAGCTTTCCATTCGGTGAGTTTGTGTTGTACATAGGTTTTTGTCTTCGTATTAGGCTTGATTTTCTTTAGGTTCTTCTTCAGACGCTTGGCAACATGTGTCAGACATTCTTCTTTTCGCACTTTCACAAGAGGGTAGGGATCAAGTGTTGTTACATGCTGAAAGGCCTTAGAGTCTCCGTCACCAACAAACACGGAATACACCAGGTGGTTCTTCTCCAAGCTGCGACCCCAGATCCTCTCGGCAGCTTCGGGCTCCATTGCTTGAGAAGAACCAGTGTAGTTTCTGTTGCAGTTCGGCTTATGACGCTCTAGCCATTTCTCGTACTCGGATGGTTTGTCCTTCTGTTTCTCTTCTGTCCATATAGAGCACTTCTCGCATAGTCGACTCAAGATCTCGTAGTCCAGTACTTTCTTGGTGGAGGTAGAGATGGCAGCACCGAAACCTATATTGGAGTAGAAACCCCTGGTCTTCCAGGAGCTGTCGAAACTAATTGTTACATTGATAGCATTAGGCTCGGGAGATGGTTCTGAATCTACCTTCTGGTGTAGCTGATCAGCAGCTTCAGACATCGAAAGATTAACCGCTTTTTTTGTAACACCTTCAAGACGGATGGCATATCGAGATGGTATTGATTGAACTGGTGGTGGCATATCAAATATTGTAGCAATTTTATGTAAATCACGCCATGACATACCGGTTGAATGTGTGGCCAGTACCGACCTCATTGTAACCTCATTCATGTCTCTGCTGGTAAACGGGACATTGACACAAGTATGGTGGCTGGGCATGTCCAGAGAACGTGAGGAAGGGAAGGTTGCGTGTTCTGAATGGCACGTCTGGCACTTGACTCTAAAGAATGTCTGCCAGCCGTGCTGCCATCTTTCTTCGTACAAGACGAGAGGACCATTGCATTTGTTGCATTTAAAGGTAGAGAATACCTCAGCTAAAATGCCTACATCAAGGATCCTCATTCCAGTTGGTTTAGAAGCGGTCCTTAAAGAACTATCCTGAGATGTTTTAAATTCGACTGGTCGAGAATGGGTATATGGTGGAACGCGGAATTTAGAGGCATATCCTCGAATCGGGTGGGCTTTGAAGAATTTGTGTTTCTTCGGTTTGCTTATCTTGGAATTTGGGTCTGCAATCTTGACTGATGGAAATTCTTTGGTATCAGGATTGCCAACAGTGTGTCTTCTGGCGTAGATTCGCTTGCGAGGGCGACCCCCACGTCTCCGGTTTCGAAAACTGTCGGTGGCCTGAGATTCTATGTCAAGTGAAAAAAAGGACTCCGAAATCCCCGGTGTTGATGGAGGTATAGATGTTTGGGATGATGTTGGCGCAGGTGCTTGTGAAGCGATGGTAGCAACGGGGGGCTCGGTATCTGAAGGAAAGCTGTCCTGATCTGTTGAATTAGATTTGGGAATGAAATCATCAGGCTCATTGAAAATCTCTCCATCGAAGCTGGATTCGCTCGACATTATTAGTAAAGCTAATATTTAAGAAAATATAATAATAAATATAAAGAATGAATACGGTAATACTCTGAAAAAGCACCGTGAATTGAAATGCGCCGGGATGTTATGTATTATTTGTCAACCTATTCAGTGAGGATATCATTGGTTTGGAGATTTCTGAATACAGTAACTGGGTTCACTACCGTAATGATCTGAATAAGCGCCGGGGTTTCTCATCATGAAAAAAAGCGACCGGGCGCTTATTCAGGGAATTACGGCATATGACTCAGAAACAATCCATAAATTTGGTAGACTGGAGACCTTCATACCGAGATAGGAAGTCAAAACCAGTTATTTCTTATCCTATCTTTGTTAGGACGAAAGAATAAATTTATATAAATCGAAGAATTGTACAAAAGACTGTGGATGTCATCTTACTATCATAGAGTAATCAAAATCTTTTACGCCGTATGTATAATAATTCTGGATAGAAGTACATACCACTCTGTTCTATTCATTCCCACTTCTCTTATAGTCCACTAATATGTTTGCCCACTTCGGGCCATTTGCCCACTGATGGACTATTAGAGAAAATAATGTACGTATATACTATATACTACTGTATATTTATATCTAAAGTAGACCTGTCTAGTCCAAAACCATTGGGATATGAAAAAATCTAGGATTATCCTGGGTCTACTGTATATATAGTACACTGAGAGAGTTGTAATCACAACAGTGTGAATACATCATTTCTCGAATACGTAAAAGGCAGAGTCAATAAAATGGCATTTGCAAGAAAAAATAAATACCCATTAGTTCATACTTGAAGTGTAAATACACTAATTTAGCAATTTAGCAAAATTAATATTTGTTGTTAATTACAAAATAAGTAACAAACTCGAGAAATTCAAAATTAACCTAGAGACTAGCTTCCAAATGCTAATATAGGTTAACAAGCAGTGAACTCCCGTTATAACGAAGTGATAGGGGCTTCTTCGTTGTAAATTCAATACAAGTAGAGGAAAATAAATGCATTTTAGCATTATCTACTTTGCTATAAGGCGATTATTCGTTATATACAACTATATCATAACGGGAGTTACTGTATGTATATTTTGGATTCTACATGTAAAATTCCAAATATGAATATTTTATTTATTTTTACAAAATAGATAAACAAATTAGTGAAAAGTACAACAGTACACCCTCGCTAATCCGAACAGAAGTGTTCCGTTTCAAAAGAAATTCTGTCCCGATTAGTGAAATAATACGTTTTCTATAGACCCTGTTGCATGAGAAATTGAATTGCCGTGAGAAATTGAATATAACCATGGATGCCGTGAGAAATTGAATAAAACCTGTTAACATAATGTGAATCTTTAGTCTCTATAGATTGCAAATAATACTATACCGTAGAAGCTGTCTAATCCGACACTAGGGACAGGAAATTTGTGTCGGATTAAGGAGACTTCCGGTTTATAGGGGATCGAATTACGCAGGTTCTACTGTACTCATATTGTTGACTCAATAATTTATATAATTTATGTAGTATTTTCTATATTTTAAATTAGTCATTTTACAGGTCTGTTGTTATTCTTTATTATTGTCATAATAAAATGAGCAGATTACTTATATGGAGCTCAGTTACTGGTAACTGAACTCCATATAAGGAGTTGTTTGAATTTTAAAAGAAACATAACCTCAGAAATGAAATTTTGACATAAATAAAAACCACTTCAGTTACCAGTAACTCAGCTCTATATAAGTATTTTGTAAAATGAGTAATGAATGAACTATTGCTTGATTGCTTTGAATTGAATTTGGAGATTCAATTTCTCACGGCATCCATGGTTATATTCAATTTCTCACGGCAATTCAATTTATCATGCAACAATACTACCTAAAATACTTATTTTTGTATAATTCCAATCTAAAATACAAATTTTTTTTTATTTTTTCCCCAGTTTTAACGAAAAATTATGTGGGGTCTCCTGTTCGGACTAGCGAGGGTGTACTGTATAATGTATGTAAAGTATTACCAATTTTAAATTTAGAAATAAGTTTCTTCAAAATATTGACTTGCAAACATGAGTAAATTACACGTACCATCAGTTAATTTATTCTATGGGAAGTAGTATATAGTGGAACATTTATTCTCAAACATTTATTCTAGAATAAATATTTGAGATGATGTTGGCAATGGTAGAAGACGGCCTTGTCCCATATCGGGAATTGGGGATTAGAAAAATACTGATGGAATATGTTGAAAGTGGCCTGCGAATTAATCAAATTCATTGAAATTTGAACATTGAAGTTCGACTCGTTTGACATGTTTTGTTTCTTATGTAGCCGCCCTTCCCACCCCCAACTCCCTAGAAAAAGTTTCCCAATTGAAGGCTCAAGGACACCCTCGTAATCCGAACAGTGGACATGCGACCTATCATATCTTTAAATTTGCATCCATTCATTCAAATTGGCAAAAAATGTTGGCAATATCTACAATATCCATCACCTATGTATGAAAGCCTAATAACACATTCACGTTTCTCGGTCGAAAGACATTAGTGGCTTCGGGCCTCATTCAGTGAAGTTGATGTCACAGTTGGCCCTATGGAAGCCAGGCCACCTTTGATATCTAGGGCAGTGTTATATCCAGGAGCGCCATACGCATAGAGGCGTATAAATAGAGATATGTTTGCGTTTAGGAACGCGAAAACTGCCGAAAGTCCGCATAGAGTAATACAAAACTAACCTTTTAGCCGTCAAATTTCATTATGTAGTGACCATAGGCGCCAAGTTTGGGGTTTTGGGGCGGTCCCCTCCCAAATTGCTGATGGGGGGGGGGGAGGCAGGGGTGGCGCCAGGATTTCCCAGACAGGGGGGGCTAAATAGAGGGAACGCGATCAGCTGCCCAGTATAAACTTTCCCCGGCGGGAGGCTATTGCCCCCCGCCCCCTGCCTCCCCCCTAGCGCCACCCCTGGGGGGAGGCTGGGATCACTGGGAGCGATCCCCCGGACCTGTCGGTGGATTTAATCTTTATATGAAAGTGGTCCTTTTGAACGACCAAGGGATGATAGAGGGTGAGAATTACGTTAGTTTACTCAATATATCCGGATTTTGTTTCTGAAAAAACAAATCTTGAAATATTAGTAAACCTCCCAGTAAGCCCCCCCCCCCCGACCCCCAAGTGGGCCCCCCCATCTTTGATTATATTTTCCAAAACTTGACGCCTATGGTAGTGACCTAGGAGTGTTCAATTCTAGTCCTGTATAATACCCTGATCCAGGGGGTTCTTCATGTTGCTTGGCAGGCTACTTATTCCCATAAATATGACTGAGTAGTTACCTCATAATAGACTATCAGACCGACTGCGTGTTTGATGCAGTTGGCGACAGGTGAGGGGTTGAGTCGAGGCTGATTTGACTTTATCCTCGATCTCGTAGAGGAAAGGGTTTGCTTTATAAATAGTAGTGCAAGACGGAGCAGGTAACGAACTGAGCTTTTTTTTTAATCAGAAATATACTGGGAGAAGTAAGCTTTGGATTAATGTCGAAAGAGCTGTCTATAAATTGGGGAGTCAGAGGAACAGGAAGAATGGTAGGAGTATTCATCTCCAAGCCTCCAAAATACGCTCTGGCATCGATACTAAAAAAATCCAAGGCAGTGATTTAAAAACTGGGCCACTATACTATAGTCGGCCCAGTAAAAAGAAAATATTGTGAATGTAGTGAAATTGTACCCAGGGGGATCTTGTAAAACGTCCAAAATCATTAGTAAACAGAAGCTAAATTAAACTTTGTAGACCAAGAGACCACCCACAAAGAGCAATTTATGAATAAAAGCATAAATTTAGAAATAGAATGTGTGCTTATTAGATCATTCATATAATCTAGGAATTATTTGCTAACAATATATTTTAAGATATATTATTGGATTCGGATTTAGCTATTTTTAGTGTCAGTCTATTGAAAGTTCTAAATTAAAATTGAATCAGAACATGATTCTATAGCGTTTAGAGCTAGAAAAGAAATACTAATATAGTAATAAATAATTAAATGTATAAATTCAGTCAGTACATCCATGTAGCTAGGTATAAAATATGTAACTAGAGTGGGTTATTCAAAATGTGGGATTAGTTTCTCCTTTGGGATAACATTGAATGTTATGTTCTTTTAAACAGACCATAAATTGCAAATACAAGTGAAAATGTTTACAGGACCATGGATTAATATGTTGGTAAGATAAATTGATAAATTTTGTTCTTAATTTTCAAAAATAATAAGTCTGAATACAAGCGTCAGTTTTCCTGCAAAATGCAAATTAGATAGAGTATAGTTTCCAATACAAAAAGTATTGATATAGTTGCATGCTATTAGAAACAATTACTTAAGAAGCTCATTATAATAAGAAATTTGTTATTTTCAATTTCTATGAAAGAAATATCGAAAAATGCACTTTTTAAATACAGATTTTAGAGAAAAGATTATATAAACTAATTTATGATGCTGAGAGTTTATACTGCAAGTAAATTACTAATAACAAACACTGATTTGCCAAGCCAATACTACCAATCAAGACTGTGGGTGAAAATTTAAGAAGGAAAACTTGAAAGGTTATCGAGAAATTGTACTAAAACGACCATCCATTATGAAACTACAAAGTCTTGTAACTCAACTTCGAATAAACGAAATCGTTCAATATTTGAAACTCAATCTATTTTGGCTTATAAAATGAGATCCTAAAAAATACTGCAAATTCTGCAAAGAAAGAAAGATTATTCATTGCAAACAGACACGAATTCAATAAGTCAATCCTTAAAGGGTTTGCATCAATCTCTTTTTTTGATTATTTTAGTTTCCTTCAAATGCTGAGGATTCGTGTTAATATTTACTACACATAGGAAAGAAAAGAACCAAATATTTGGAGGGGGGGGCTGCGGTAGTATGGAACCCCCCCCCCCCCCCGAATTCTACGCCTATGATGACTGTTGAATCAATGCAATGATGGATATGGAATGAACCAGTATTCGGATGAGCCTCTTCAAGCTTGCAACTAGTTGGAAAATTCGGGATAATCTTTTGAGAAAATGCTCCTTTGGATCTAACAGCGCAGACATTCTTACACGCCTCCTGACCAATAGTGACTCGGTGATGATAATTTTTCATTAAGTTAGAAAATGAAAACAGTGTATTGAAGTGTTCACAATTGCCGTTTGCAGTACTGTTACTTGTAAAGTCGTTTTTTGTTGATATATCTAATTAATTATTTTTTTAACTTTTACTTATTTGTATATGGATATGAAAAATTTATATATTGAGTAATTACTAATTAGTATTTACAATCATAGTGTTTAACGATTGCTTCCATCGATCCCGGGTATTGATTTTCCTATATGACATTTATACATTTTATATCGCCAAATGTTACAGAATTGCCTACTTTTACCAAAAGCTCTATTTGGGACACTGCTAAATATTATTATTTACCTTCCCCTAATAATTGCTCCCACCGATTGGTTCTAAAAATTATTAATACCACGGGTTTCCATCTTATTTACGATTTGTATTTACTTGTAACTTGTGCCTTCATTCACTCGGTTGTTTCGCTTCAGAACTCAAACTACAATCCCTTAGCAGTATTTGAGTCTGTTCTTCACGAAACTTCTTGACAAGCGACGCGCCCCATTGAAAAATTTAAGATTTCATGCTTATGCAGTCATTTTGTCGTGAGCATAATGTTCTAAACAACCCGACCTTCATCTTGTCCTAAATGACTATGTCTTATTAGTTTTTTTTATTATATGTTTAGATAAACCTTTTTCCAACATTCCTATATTCTCTATCAAATGGATAGGCAGTATCATAATTTCCGAAGTTCTAAAGATAGGAACTCATCAAGTTTTAACAGTAAACATTATGTTTCACATTCTGGGAGGCAAAACTTTTCATATAATCGTTATTCCAAGGGAGATTCATATCATTCATCATCATCCTTTAGGAAAGACAAATCCCTTATCGCTGGACAGAATCTTCGCCCACCTAAATGGGATTTTTCTCGTTTACATCCAATTAAGAAATCCCTTTACCAGGAACATCCTTTGGTTACCTCTCGTGATGATTCTATAATTGAGGAACAAAGAAAAGAATTTAAAATTTTAACTCAAGGACATATCATGTTGAAACCAATTCGTAATTTTGCAGAATCTAATCTACCAGATTCTATGGTTAAAACACTCACTCATAAATTTTCTGGCCCCACACCTATTCAATCTCAGGCCTGGCCATTGGCTTTATCTGGTCTTGATCTTGTAGGAATTGCGAGAACTGGATCAGGTAAGACTCTAGCTTACCTTCTCCCAGGATTAATTCACATTAAGGCACAAACTTTAATAATGAACCACGAACCCATTTTTTTAGTTCTTACTCCTACTAGAGAACTAGCACTTCAAGTACAAGCTGTATGCCTAGAATATGCTGCCTTATTGCAGCTTAATTCTTGTTGCATTTATGGTGGATCACCTAAAGGAAACCAAATTCGAGAATTAGAGAGGGGTTCTGATATTGTAGTTGCCACACCAGGTAGGTTATTAGATCTTCTAGAAATGAGGAAGATATACTTGGATAAAGTTAGTTTTTGTGTTTTGGATGAAGCAGATCGTATGCTTGATATGGGATTTGAACCTCAAATCCGAAAAATTATGGAACAAATTCGTCCAGACAAACAGATGCTCATGTGGAGCGCTACGTGGCCCAAAGATGTAAAGAGTTTGGCTGAAGAGTTCCTTACAGATTATGTTCAAATATACATTGGCTCTTTAGAATTATCAGCTAATCACAATATATCTCAGAATTTTGAATTTTGTGAAGAACCTGAAAAAAGTACAAAACTGTTAGAATTATTAAATAAATTAATGCGGGACAAACAACGCAAGACCATAGTATTTTGTGAAACTAAACGTAAAGTTAAATCTATTTCCTTATGGTTACAAAGGGTTGGTTTTTATGTTGACTGTATACATGGAGATAAAGAGCAGTTCTCAAGGGAAAGTGTATTATCTGCATTCCGTCAGGGTAAAATTTTGATTCTTGTTGCCACTGATGTTGCTTCACGTGGTCTTGACATTGCTGGCATTCAGAATATAATTAACCTTGACTTTCCAAATGTCGCTGAGGATTATATTCATCGAATTGGTCGAACTGCGCGTGCCGATAATAGTGGATTTGCTTATACATTTTTTACATCACAAAATTATAAACATAGTAATGAATTAATTCGTATACTTCGTGAAGCTAATCAGAATATTCCTCCAAAGTTATATGAAATCAATAAAGATTTTCGTCCTTTATCAAGGAAGAGGTTTAGAGATTTTGAAAATCCTGCTGTTAAGCATTCTAGATATTCTAATCAATATAATAAATTTACAAAAGGTGATCTTGGGGGCAAACTTACTTTACCTTCCCAACAAAATTTTAATTTGCCACACAGAAATGTTATTGATTCTTCCCAAGATTTATTTAATACAACATACCCTGAAACTATTTCAAAGTCATATCAACCTCTTTCCAATCCTCCTGTCCAACTTCCGGCTAGTATGTCATTTCAACATCCTCCGAATCCCTCATTACAACTTTCCTCCAATACTTCAATTCAGGTTCCTCTTCAAGAAAATATCAATCAAAATACAGAATGGAATGTTAGGATGAATCTCGATGCATCTTTTATTCCTCCTGTTTTTCAAAATGATGTAGTCACTGGCTTGCATACTTCTTTGCCAGTAGATCGTAATTCATATCGTTTAGAAGGTAACATGCATCCTTCGCAATTTAACCTTCCACAAAACATTTCTAATAATCGTAATTATCACTAGAATTTACATTACTTTAGATAAACATTGAAGTTTGAAGTATGAAATATATACAGTTATGCTAGATAAATCAATAGGAGACAACTTTCCATTTTCTTTCTTTTGTTTAATTCATTTAATCATTTTTTCGAGATTTGCAATTGCAAGCTTTTGTCCATGTTGACCTCAATTCATTCAATTACGAAATATTTATTTATTTCATTGCCTCCTTTTATTCTACTAGTCCAAGTTTTCCGTCTGACAATTTTTCGTTCTTTTGTATCAAGCATCATTAGTAAGCTAAGTTTCTCCGAGAGTACATTGGTTTACCAAGTTTTAGGCATGAAAATTTTTACATTACGTATTTCCCCGAATAAGCACCGGGTCAAGAAAATGGCATTGATGTGATAAAATTTATACACTTTAGTTGATGACTGGTTTATAATTACATTGATTTTAGCAAATTTGCTATGTATTCTGTATATGAGAACCATTTTTCCACATGAATAGTATTTTCTGGATTTTTCAAAAATAATTTAGGATAAATTTGGTCCACTAAAACAATAAGCGCCAGGGCACTTATTCGAAGCAATACGGTATCTATATTTCGCTCCATGAAATTAACCGTTTAGGATTTATTTCAAATACGTAGGGTTGCCAGATTATCGTAGAGTCAAACCCGGACAAAATATAATTTCCTGGCTGGATTCGGTTAACCGGCTAACCTGTTAACCGTTGCTGACATTAATTGATGGTTGCAGAATTTATTTACCAGTTAGCCGGTTTGTTGAACATCAGCAGACTTATTGGGAAATTACCTTATGAACTATTAAAATTATCTGTATTTTAATGGACATCGTGTTTAATGTATTTCCCATCGCTACTTAATACATTTTCTTCGACAACATTGTTTCTCGAAATGTATCAGTTAAGTTCCTTATGGGGTATGATTTATAAAGCTGAATCTTATTCTATAATATAATCGAAATACTCCATAGGATTAATTGTATTTTTGAGTAGCCCGGGCGATTAACCGTGACGAGAAACCTAATCGTAACCTTTGCCTGAGAACAGTCAACAAACCAACTCCTGACAATATTACCTTGTTTACTGATACTAACCGTACTACTAAGGCATACCGAATTTACTCGAATAGTATCCTAGGCGATAATTAATTTTTTAGGCGCCGCAGTCGGATATTATTTGAGTTGAGCATCATTGCTATTCGAGGGATTACGTTAAATACCCTTAAACGGTTACCAACTGCCCTCAAGTGCTTATATGCTGTATTATAATTTATTTTCGTTGTATCCTAGTTACCTACTTATGTTTTGGTATATTTGCAATTTATTCGGTATTATTAACTTTAAACCCCTTAGTGTCGATTATTCGACTATGGAAAATATTCGAGTAAATACGGTATATTAGTTGAATTTGTTTCAAAAATGCTAATTTCTAGTAACACTGACCGGCCAAAAGTATTTGAACATCAATATTATGAATTAATATATTCAAGCTTCTACTAGCTTAATAACATTGTTAGATGCTTCAAAATGGATGTTGACATAAAATGATATGTTAAGCATTATAAAATCGCAAAATATTTAAAAAATTAAAATTTTTATGGAGGTGGTAAATTCATTAGATATATAATTAGCTAATTAAATGTATAATTTCTGTTCATTATGAGGCATATAGAATATACAAATTCTAATTTCTGTTTTGAATACCACATAGTCTAATTACTCTAGGTATTTTTAATCATTCTATCATTTTTCCACTTAGATACACCCACATTCGCATTTGTGCCACTTGTGTGGCAAGTGGCAGGGACACTTATGCCACTTAATGGATATTGTATAAAATTACAATGTTATAGCAAATATATTTAAAGTAATTTTAGAGTAGTTTAAACAGGCGTCAACAAACTATTAGAAGCATATCACAGTGGGCTATTAAGGTGCATTAGCAAGAATTACCACATTAAATGTATTGCAATTTGAATGCATAATTGCCAACAGAATATATTCATTATACTATATTTCACTACTTGTTCAACTATACGCCCTATTTAGACAAGACATTATTTCGGTCATTAATTAATGTTTGAAAACTTATTTTTAGTGATACATTTGAATACAAGAATATCTATATATATGCTACCTATTGTGTTTATCTTAAATTCCTTTTGAGTATTCAAAACCTTCTGAATTCAAATAAAGCATTCATTTTGATCTGTTTGTTACGGGTAACTAGATATTAATTATTTATTTTGGGTATTTATTAATATATTAATTAGCGATTTGTAAATGTTTACGCTTACCGTATTTGTGCATATCAACGCATATCAATCCAATTTACTAATATGTATACCTTTGAAACGTTGTGAAACCCAAATTAAATCGAGAGCCTCCGCTTCGTTGCGCAACCTGAAGAATCTACTTATATTCCATTCTAACCTTTTGGTTGCTATGACTGTAAAACCGTAAATGCAGTAATTTACACTAGATAGAAGCGATATTTATTAGATGGATAATTAAATAATGTATTTATTAGATAAAACGCTGCTTTTATTTTGTGAATATGGTGCATTATCTTCTGAAAATGGCTCCTAAATTATTTATTCCTAAAACACGTCTGGACTTGGCTAAAAATTTGAGTTGTAGTTAATTTAGATGAAAATTTTTCGTTAGATCAAAATTTAATTACTCTGATAGTTAATCAACCTCACCCTTGCACACTTAGATATATAGATTTGTGTTTTAATGGTATTTATACATATAAGAAATCCACAAAAGTAATATGCGTCATTTTTAAGATATATGGTAAATATGATGACTCATCATGTCCTGGAAACCTAATGCAAAATAGAAAATTCGATGTGGCGAGAACCGCAATGGTCGACTTACTATACAGTAGTAAAACATTATATAGTCCTATCTCATAAGATTAACGCGTAATACCCTAATACTAGAAATTGGCAATAATAGCCCACTGTGGCATTTTGTGTCTGGAATATACTTCCTGTTGTTTAAATACTTTTGGCCGGTCAGTGTATATACTAACTATATTGTGTGTTATTCATGAATCAAGTTGGATTCTAGATATTATTTTGCTAGTGTTAGAGCTAGACAAATTCTGAGGGTTGAGAACTTGAAAAATACATTTTTTGATCAATTAAATAAATACATAGCAAGAGCATAATTAGCCTCGAGAAATATTAACTTCTAACTAGGAATTACTGCTCTATAACAGTTAAAAAATATTTATTATTGTCCTTATTGGTTCACAAGATGTGGTAGCTCCCCCCCCTACAAAGACGCCTATGTTCACAAGCGATCTCGGACAAAATTATTTAATTCCCGGTCACCGGACAAATGGCTCTAAACCCGGACTATCCGGGTCTGGCAACCTTATTCATACGAAAGATTGTATTGTAATTTTACAAATTATATTAATGCTATTGATAATTAAGTTCGACATTTAACTACTGAATGAATGTATCTATGTAAAGTTGTGTAACTCAAGATAGTTTAGAGGTATGTGGCCTATCGATTGATGATGTTACAATTACTACATAAAGTTATAAATTTTGTTGATACTAATTCCAATTGTTATCGGCCCCAAATCTGGTCGCTTATAGAAATTAACTCACTATCATTCGTTGTTACTACTGACAAACACTATTATACATTTGATTGATTTGATTTTGTACACTTAATTAGATAGATTTGGTAATACATGACAAGAGTTTCATATTTTTTGTATTTTTATTATTGTCGGTACTCAGGTCTCCCTAATATGCTTTGACAAATAATTATATCCAACAATAATTAACCTTTTTCTCGAAGAATATTTTATGAGGCCAATAAAGTTGGGGCTTTAACGGTTGTTTGTTTTATAATATCCGCAGCTTTAATTGACCATCATGTATATACAATTTAAATGGAGAAAACTCATAAACCAAAAAGGGCGTCGTATCCAGTTTTCTTTGAAAGATAAATGCATACCATTCGAACATATTGACTAAAAGCAGGGCCGTGCGAGTAGTGCAGACGGTCCTGTTCAAACTTGGAAATTTTTTGCTATCCAAGTGAACCCAGGTCAGCAAATAATTTAGTCGCTAAGTAAAAGTCTCAAACCCTCCAAAGAATTACAATATTAGAGTACTTTCAAGTAAGCTAATTACTCTGCCCAAGTAGGATTCAGTGATTCAGAATATAAGTCATTAACTGTTAATCGATAATATAATACCTGCCAACTTGCTCTATACAAATTTATTACGTATGCCGAGTATTCCTATTTTATTACTTCATTTCCTGAACACATTTCCAGAGGGGTAGAATGTTAAAAAATGTTCGCTCGCACGATCGTACGATGTTCTTTAAAATGTTCATTTGATCTAACACTTGAGTATGCAAGAGTTGCCTGGGTTCATGAGTAATTAGTTATTTGCACAAACCAGTAGTGGCGTTCTTGTGGGGGGAAGGGGGTCGCGACCGCAGCACCCATTTTTTTTAAGCTTGCCTCCGGCCTCCCTCACCACTTTTCTTAGGATATATACTTAACCAACTAATCAAGCCATCCGACACAATTTTGACTATAATTATCGTCTTTTACTCTTCAACACTAGCCCAAATGATGGGGTTCCAGTTTTTACAAAATCCCTAACACCCCAAATTCATACTACTCAAGCTAGGATATAGCATTCACGTGGTCAATGTAGAATGCATGGCAAGATATACTTTCAGTTTATTTATATTTATTAAAAGGTTGACAAATCAAATTTATCACTTTGGAAAGGAGAAAACTTTGATTTATATAGACCAGTGGCGGATCCAGACACGTTGAAAAGGGGGGGCCCAAGAAAAATGCGAGCGTAGCGAGCAACTCATAAGGGGTCTGGGGGGTAACCCCCAGATTTTTTTGAGTTATATACACTCAGAAGTCATTTTAAACGCTAATTTCTTTATAAGGAGCCATAGTTCAAACTTGAAGCTGAAGTTTCTTAAAATATTTTGTCAATTTCAGCATAATTTCAGTTTCGAAGGGGGAGCCCAGGCCCCCTGGGCCCCCCCCTGGATCCGCCTCTGTAGACTGTATAGGGAATCCCTTCACGCTTGATTAGGAACTGTTAATTTACACAAAAACAATATGCTACATTTTGAAGGTGTCGACATTTTACGTAATATTAGACTCGAAATCAATAATTTATCCCAAAGAAAAATAACTGTACAAATGTACTAAAACCTTCTACACCTGTTACAATCCCTGTACCGTTGGCAAGTATGTAATCTACGAAAAATACTATCCATTAGATTCACAAAAGTATTTTCTATAAAATTTATTCTAGAGATTACCTTTTTTCAAAAATATTCAAAATTTTGCAATTGTTCGTTGATTAATTTGACGCGTATCACGACAACAAGTAGTCATCGACTAGGGTAAGATTTTCATCCCGGGACGGGACTTTGCCGGGATTAGTACATAAACGTACGTAATACACAATTATATACAAGTATAGTAGTATGAGAATCTAAATGTCACAATATGAAGTTCATCTATTATTTGGAACTATATGAAGGTACTAAATAGGATGTTCAGCATTTATAGATATGTATGTATCTAGATATCTACAATGAAATGTATTGGTATGTCTACTCGTATAATTGTCAATATAATGTTTTGGTTTAACACGTAAACTATTGATTCAACAAGTTGTGAACTATTGATGTTATGAATGGACCGTATTTCGAGGTTAAAGGTAGCCTTAGGTAGGGTTTCGTCCTAAAAGAATGGTCTGGATTCGGAATAGCGGGGTGTCCAGAATTCTGAAATATATTAATGTTAAGGTCTTAATGTCTATACTATAGTGTACAATAAATACGTTTAACCATAAATTACATGAGTATAATATTAATCTTTCCGAGTTCCACTACATAAAGGTTTTTAAATTCCCGACTAGATCCCGATAAATTTAGGCGTTCCTGGCAATAACCGGGATCCAGGCAAAATAATTAAAAATCGGGAATTAACCGGGATTCCCGGTCGATCCCTAATAACAAGTTAATAATCTCAATTAATTTATAATTTTGGTAATTCACAATGTAGTAATCGTTTGAGTATACGTATTTATATTTCGATGTTACTTAGAATAATTCAGCTAAACGATCTCTTCCCAAATAATACTGTTTCTAAGTGGATATAATTCTTCAGAAACACAATTGAAAGACGATAGCAAAACAGCCTTTTGAAACAAGTTTTTCAGGATTTTGTCTTTGCTCCCCCCAAGGATTTTGTCTTTGATCCCCCTACCCCTAGTTCAAAACTCTAGATACGCCACTTCGAACCAGCGACCGTATTCACTAAGAACTTAACGCCAAAATTCAAAAATTTGCCGAAATTTTCAAAATCACTTAAAAATTATACTTTGCTATATACGCTTCATTGAGCTCCCAAGAGCATGCAAAGGTCAAATGTACAATGTACGATATTTGGGGTGCGGAGTATAGTTTTTCAGTGGTTCAGAACTTTCAGATGGATTGTTTGCTGTAACTGACATGATTTTTGTGATTTTCCTTGAATATACCTGACCCATTTGATAGCCTAGGGTAAAAACACCAAAATTGATCAAAAAATCATATAGAAGTGAAAATTCGTATAGTTGGGGCACATAATCTATCTTTGGAGTATTAATTTAACATACCCCCCCCCACATCTAAATACAATTCTCAGACTCCCGTGAACCTAGAATTAAAACTTACTAGTGAAAAATGCTCTTAATACCCGACTTCCTATGCGTCCCTAATACATTTCGTGACCCAAACAGGCCCGTTTATAAAATGACCATATATGGGCATGGATATGTGCCACATTTTGATGATGCAGCAAGTTTGCATCTCATAAACAAGTGTCTGTAGAGCTTAGCTCTAAGTGATAATTCACATCTATATATCATGCATATGTCATAGGAATAACAAATGGGACTATATTCCAAATAGTTACCATGCTAAGAGGTTCATGCCCATATATGGAGATGTCATGTGACCATCACTGGCCATCAATGACGAAAATCAAAGTTGATCTAGAGCAGTGGTTCTAAACCGGGGGTGCGAGAGTTGATTTTGAAAGCTAAAGGGGTGCGGAAGTTGAATTTGAAAGCTGAAGGGGTGCGGAAGTTTAAAAAGGTTAAGAAACACTGATCTAGAGCTTAGCTCTAAATTGTTAACACTATTAGTTATCGGTTTCAAGTATTATGAACCAGGGACTTCTCTAATATAGGGACTGTAAACTTCGTTTTACGGTAAAATTAGCGTAGGCCTAAAACAGTATTGTTACTTATTGATATCCCGTAATCCGCTAATGCTAGACACAGGAAATGTATTATTGTCGTATAGGAAGTCATATTTTGGGAGTCCAACGGTAATATTGGTTTATCGAAAATATTTGTGGAATGTAAGTTATGCGATTTTCACACCCTTCCATATATGGTAATATTGTTAAAATCTCGAGATTACTTAACTTTATACATATGAAATGTATCATTTTCGTACAGGAATTCATATTTTGGGAGTCTAACGGTCATATTGGTTTATCGAAAATATTTGTGGAATGTAAGTTATGCGATTCTCACACCTTTCCATATATGGTAATATTGTTAAAATCTCGAGATTAGTTAGTTTTATACATATTAAATATATTATTGGCGAATGGGAAATGGGAATTCATATTTAGGGACTCAGTAGATCACATTGATTTACCTAAGGCGTTCCCCTTAGCCTATATTATTATTTTGGCATTCTCTACTGGAGGATTGCCCCGACCCTGTTTTGTAGTTTTGCTAATTCTTACATTATTAAAAAATCTTGATAAGTTTCTTTCAAATCTATATTTAAATCAATGTTGTCCAATAAAATGTATTAAATGGTGATGAGAAATGGATTTAGGACTACATATTCTGATAAAATTCAAAAAGATTTAATACTTTATACATTAATTTCCCAATAACTCTACTGTTATTCAACAGACCGGCTAACTGGTTAATAAAATCTCTAATCGATGTCAGCAACGGTAACCGGTTAACCGAATCCAGCCTTGTTGTTTTTTAATAAACAACATAATGACAGATATCTGATATGTAAGTATTAGCTAAACTACAAAACAGGGTCGGGGCAATCCTCCTGTGGAGAGTGCCAAAATAATAATATAGGCTAAGGGGAACGCCTTAGGTAAATCAATGTGATCTACTGAGTCCCTAATATGAATTCCCATTTCCCATTCGCCAATAATATACTTCATATGTATAAAACTAACTAATCTCGAGATTTTAACAATATTACCATATATGGAAAGGTGTGAGAATCGCATAACTTACATTCCACAAATATTTTCGATAAACCAATATGATCGTTAGACTCCCAAATTATGAATTCCTGTACGAAAATGATACATTTCATATGTATAAAGTTAAGTAATCTCGAGATTTTAACAATATTACCATATATGGAAGGGTGTGAAAATCGCATAACTTACAATCCACAAATATTTTCGATAAACCAATATTACCGTTGGACTCCCAAAATATGACTTCCTATACGTCAATAATACATTTCCTGTGTCTAGCATTAGCGGATTACGGGATATCAATAAGTAACAATACTGTTTTAGGCCTACGCTAATTTTACCGTAAAACGAAGTTTACAGTCCCTATATTAAAGAAGTCCCTGTATGAACTAAAGGAAATTGCTTCAAACTATTTTCTGTTTGAAGTATTAATGTTTGTGCCACTATTGTGTCCTTTTACACCCTTTTCTCCACATAAATATTTGCTCATACCGGCTGTGGAAAAAGCTAGTGAACTCCGAAATTATTTATAACATGAAGTAGAAAGTTTTTTGTAACGAAGCAAAACATTAATAGTAATAATCTTACCGATGCATTTCCCAAAATCGTTCCTTATTCAAGAAAGATTTCCAAAATTGGTCAAATTTCGTCAAAATCAGGGGCGGCTCCAAGAGGCGCCATGGCGCCCCTTGTGAAAATATTGGAGCCCCCTTAGGGGCGCAATTTTCAAATAATTCAACATCAAAATATCATATGATTAAGACGACATGTTAAGGATTAATAGAATAATCTTCACCAAAGTTCTAATATGAATGCTACTAAATAGAAATAACAAATAGTTAATGCAAGACTGTGGTTGTTCACATTTATAATATCTTTAGGGCAACTAACAATTTACTAAAAAAGTCACGGCCTGGGTGTTTGAACAATCATAACCACCATACAAAATATAATTTTATCAACTATTAAACCTCTACCAATTTATTTACAGACATAATTTTAAATAATGTCACAAATTATATAAAAATGTGGAGTCACCTTGGCGCCCCCAGGTCGCCAAGGGTGGCGCCGCCCCTGGTCAAAATCCTGACCAAATTTCCTAAATTACAATTATAATGTCATTTTGTTGCTTTAGAAAGGAAAACGTCATTTGGAAATTAAGTAAGTATATCGTTGATGTGATATTAGTTATTAAAACCGAGGTTTCCTATTATTTACTAATTCAAACAAATCAATTGCATACTATTATCGTCAATGGGGGAAAAAAGCACATTTTTGATGTAATCTAGTGACATGATGGCATTCTCAGGAATCTTTTGAATCCATTTTGTTTACTTTAGTCACCGAGAGTTGGCCCACGTTTAAAAGTTCAAGTTTCTACTACACAAAAAATAATAGCCATACCACGTAATTCTAAGCATAGGCGTAGCACGCTGTCCGGCCATTGCCGGACCACTTTAACTGTTTGGCCGGAGAGTTTTCAGAGCCGTGCGACGCCCGTGCTAAGGATATATATGGAAGCGTTAAGTGCTAAGATCGATCTTAGGACCGATTTTAGAGATGTTTCTACTATAGAAATTCCATTGTTTTCTTACCCTGTTTTACTGTCGGCTTATTTTTACTGTTTCTGGTCCAGAAATCTTCGGTTCAGGTACAGTCGGCATCGATTTTTGACACCCAAATTTCATCAATTTACCTCATGACAGCCACTGTGAACAAAACGTCTGTGATAACTGATTTCTTGGCCAAAACTACTTTCCACTGATGACCATCTACTTACCATACTTCCCCAAATAACCGTCAGGGGCTTGAATAAGCGCCGGGTCAATAGAAATGGCATTGGTTTGATAAAATTAAAACACATTAGTGGATAACTGGAGTTTAATTCATTGATTTTGGCAACTTCGGTATGTATGAGACCATTATTATCGACCTAAATTTTATATTCTGATATTTTTAAAGAGATTTAAATACATTTGGCCCAATAATTTTGGTCCAACCAGGCACTTATTCGAAGCAATACGGTACTTTATACTTTATGTTAACGTTTGCTGACTTGATAGAATAACTAAAATTAATGTACATTTTACGGAATGCGCAACAATGGTTTTTGAAGTTTTTTAATGCAAATGGGGTGTCAAAAACCTGTTGTGGACTGTACTACAAACTATAACTGATAATATATGACGAATTTAGCTCCTTAGTGCTATAATACCCTCAATCATAGCCTACTCTATATAAGGCCTAACAGTAACCTTGAAATTATGGACTAGGGATGCACTAATAGATGGTAATATTTATCCAACCACAATATTTTTAATCCATAATTATAGTTATAATGAACCACATTTTTTGTTACTATTGCCCCACTAAATACTAAGTTTTTATTTTTACTGATTAATAGCCTCTCTTTTATTTATTTTGTCATTTTCTTGTCCTCTTACGGTTCCTATTCACTTCTAGCTAGTATTAGATTCGTTTACATTATGCCCAGCCCAGGGGCGGATCCAGAAATTTCTGGTGGGGGGATCTAGTTCGAGCGTATTGAGCGATCAATAGGGGGGTTTATCCCCCCTGGAATTTTTTTTACTCAGATGGGCTCAAATCAGGCCTTCATCTGGGTGCGCAATTTAATGAAAAATGATGGAAGGGTGCGTAAAATTTGAATTAATTTGGGTGCGCACTGCGCACCCAGAGTATTTTAAATACTAATTTTGGTCTTTTTTTGGTAAATAGACTATTTTGGGTAAATTTGGTTGCGCGATTGTAAAATCAACATCACCTAGGGTGCCCGGATCTCTTAGGGCCAATGAAGGCCTGGTTCAAATATCGATGTCTCGAGTTCGATTTTCTTAGGTTTCATAGAGAAAGACTAGAATAAAGGTACAACGGTTATAAATTAAAAAATCCAAAATTGCAGCCTGTGCCGACGCATGTTCCTTTGGTGGCACTATATTTTTGTGTTGTTTATTGATAGTGCCTCCAAAGGAACATGCTGTCGGCGCAGGCTGCAATTTTGGATTTTTTTCGTCAAGTCATCAACGCCCAAGGTGTGAAGAAGCATTTGTTATTTGGTCCGAGTCACAAGGAACGGTAGATAAATTTGAAGTTTGTTTCTATCATAAACCATCTTGAGTTTAATGCCATTAATTCATTATGTATTGATAATAAATTATATTATTAGTTATTTATTTTAGCAATGTTATCCACGGGGATTTGAGTAAAGACAATAAATTCCTTATATTATTAGATTTTATTTAATCCATTGTATAGTAATACTACAATTAAATAGAAGCCAGCTGGAATTTATAAGTTGAATCAATATATTTATCCCAGGTTGAAACAATAGAGTAAGTTTTAACAAGTTAAATCAATATAATTATTACAAGTTGAAACAATGGAATTAAATTTCACAGTTTTACTGAAATTGAAGTGTTGAGTAAACAAATAAATTTCAACCCCCATTCATGGCAGAAATTAAACCCATTATTAAAAAATTTCTCCTCCCATCAGACGCAGAATTTTATGATGAGTCCAATGGTGAAATAAAAATTGGGGGGTTTAGTAAAACATTTTTTGAGTTATAGACCAGACAAAATTTGAAAGGTGTTAAAGATGTGTCCAAAATTTGTTAATCAATAATCGTAACCCCAGGTGCACATCTGTAACCCATGAGACACCCATCCTAAAAATTTGGGCTCTTAATTAATAAAACTCTGTTTTGTGGAGTGGCTACGGATTTAAAAAAATAATAACTAACCAAAGCACTAAGATTAGAACTAGGCCACTATACTATAGTATAATCGGCACAGTAAAAACATATCACCAAAATCAGTCAATGTAAGTGAGGTGCATATAAAGTAGAGGGTCTACGAGATCTACGAATATATTAGCTAAATTGAAGAATAGTGAACAATAGCCGCATGTGATAATAGGTATTTAAGTATGAACAATACCAAAGGTCTAATAACATCTGCTTTGATTGAGTTGATTGATTATTTTTACCTAAATTATATATCTTAAAATCTGGTGGGAGGGGATGCATCCCCTCATCCCCCCCCCCTGGATGCCTGAACATCCACCAGAACTCAGACAAGCTTGGATACGGGCTCTTCACCAAGAGAATATTGATAACCTCAAGGTAGTTAACGTATGCGTGATTCATTTTCGAGAAGATTTCGAATTTTTTCACAAGGTTCCCAATGGAGACGGAACTTTCACTGAAATACCTCGTGCAAAGCCAAAGTTGAGAGACGGCGCTGATCTCTGCTTGCTTCCTGGTTGCCCATCCTACTATTCTTCAACCTCAACAACCAAACGGACTCGCTTGTCGATTGATGCAAAATAGAAGAATTGATGAATCAGACACTACAGCTTAGCTTACTATCTGAGAGCATAGGCGCCAAGTTTGGGGTTTTGGGGGGGCCGCCCCCCCCCCCAAATTGTTGATCGGCCCCCCCATATTGCTGATTGGGGGGCTGGGGGTCACTGGGAGCGACCTCCCGGACCTTTCGGTGGATTTAATTTTTGTATGAAAGTGGTCCTTTTGATCAACCAAGGGATGATAGAGGGTGAGAATCACGTTTGTTTACTCAATATATCCAGATTCTGATTCTCAAGAAACAAATCTGGAAATATTTAGCAAACCTTCCAGTGGCCCTTTCAGACCCCCCAAGTGCCCCCATCTTTGATTATAAGTTCCAAAACTAGACGCCTATGTCTGAGACCGAGGAGAAACATAAGTACATCATCAGAAATTTCTAGGACCTAAAAGATTAGTTAATCTTGATTGCATTACCTGATAATTGGTTAGTATGGCATCCTGATAACCATAATAATAGGTTCATTCAACCCAACATGGTTGATAGGACTGTTTCTGTTGATTTATATATGGAAGTAAATAATTATATCTGTATCCGCCTAGTTTCATGGACAAAGTATTCCCCTTTCAGTAAATTCAATTCATTATATTCTACAAATTGAATCTATACTGCATGAAATCTCCTTAAATCTGTCTCTGATTCTAGTTGTAACTCACGTTCATACCATTTTCTCTTGCCATAAAAAATATAAAGAATTTTGTTGATGATATAGCGCGTATCGACGGACCGACATACAATTCTTCAGATTTAGCTAGGCTTCAATTTATCCTCTGTCAATTAGATAATACATTTATTCCTAAAAACAGGCGAAGATACAAGATAATTATCCAAATTATGTCCATTAGGACTCATCTCATTTCTCCAGCTTGTTATATTTATCTTCAGGGTTTAGAATGTATTACTCTACCACATGTCCATACATTAGATAAGTTGTATCTTCCTTCTGTCTTGAAAATGATTTTCGCACTTATCTCACCTAGGCTACATCTTGCTTTAGTTCCGAGGAAAAAATTTAATAATTCAAATGGATGTAATCCATATTAAATGTGATATTGCTTATAAAGGGGCAGTCGTGTATTAAAAGTAACATGCCTAGTCCTGATCTACTTTTACATTGAATTTTTCGAGTCTAAATAATTCTCCACTTCTAAGTAATGCATCCTATTCACAATTGCACAAGTCGGGGCAACTAAAAGAAAAGAAAGTCACCTTCGCGAAGAACAACTAAACAAGAAACGTCTAAACTTCCTAAAATAGACACATTCTCTAACTTTCAATCACAATCCCAAGAATTGCCAGCCGAAGACTATGAGCTTTCTACTTCAACATCTTCCTTTGCACCTCTTGACAATTCATTTGTATATAATTCAAACGAATAGTTGCAGTATGGGACTCCAGTTTTATCGAGTCAGTGTATCAAGTTCCAGAGGTTGTAGAAGAGCAACACGCTTTTAACTCAGAAAGAAATACAACTTGAGAATACCATTGCGTTGTGGGACAATATATCAGAAGACTTACGAAATCGTTGGATAGCAAAAGGTAGTGAAGATTGTAGAAACAATTGTAAGGACCCTGTAGGATTATATTCAGGGGTGTCCTCAAAGAAACTCCTAAAGGCCCGTGGTTGATGTCCGCCCGGGCCCAATATACCCTTAATCCGTCTCTGTAAAGGGGGGAAAATATTTGCTCCAAATTTGAACCCTGAGGATCCGACGAGAAATGTATTCGCGATTAGGTGTCTATTTTGCATAGGAAATGGTCATGCGTTATCCGTTTGTTACCATGTGCATCTATCTCAGCTAAAAACATCTTTCCCACAATCAAATCTTGTATAATCGATATTGAGCATTGTGGTTTAAAGGTCCAAATAATTTCTACCGATAACTACCCATTGAATGTTAACTTGTTTAAATTGTTTTCTCTTAGTGAAAAGCTGGAAACTAGAGTATCCCACCCTTTTGATGAAAATAGACCTCTCTTCCTTACATTTGATTTTGTCCATTTATTGAAAAGTATACACAGGGTTGCCAACCCTCCCGCTTTTTTGCCTTTTTCTGCCATCCTCCCGACCTCCCGCCAAACTTTTCAAACTCCCGATTTTTTGGAAATTGTTTCTATATTATTATTTTATGATATACAAGTAAATAACTGGATTTTTTGATAAAATAAGTCAAGATTTAATTAAGTACCAAGGTTTGTTCTACTCATATACTTGTAAATTAGTCAAGATTCTTTAGCCCCTTATATGTACTACAGTGGATGCCGGTTATAAGCACATCTTCGGGAACTGCACTTAAGGTGCTTATAACCGGCATGTTCTTATAACCGACATAAATTATACAGGGTAGATGGCAAACGTTTTCCAACACAGTGTGCTTATATCCGATATGTTCTTATAACCGGTGTGCTTATATCCGACATCTACTGCATAGGCGCAAAACCCGTGGGTGCCCTGGGTGCCAGGGCACCCACGACAGAATTTTTTTGATATTTTTAGTTAATAAATACAATTTCTTAACAAATTTAATCGATAAATTTTAATGTCACAGAATAGAAATCATCACTTCGACCTTTTCTCATTCCTTTCAACAGCTGCCTCATGTCTTCTCTTCAACCTTACCACTGCTTCGGGTAACCACGACAGTTCGGGTACCCACGACAGTTGCGCTGAACATTAAAAACTTGCGCCAATGATCTACTGCATTATGTTTTAATTCGAATTTGGAAGAAATTCTTAAAACATTCTGGATGGCCTTGCGCCTACATCCTCCAGAAATTTGTTATACTAGATACGATGCTGAATTTTTGTATCCTTTAGTTTATATGTCATTCTGTGAAACAACTGGTGGGATAAGCCTTACAACACATTTTACAAATTTGATGGCTTAATCGTCATGAAATTCCTCAAAATCTCAAGAAAATTGTCCATAAATTACGAGAACTTTCTTAGAAATTTAAATTGCTACATCCACGTATATCTGATAAAAAAAACATAATTTGTAAAATTTTCTAATTCATTAATCTAGATATTTCGTTTTTGTTGTATTATTGCATAGATTGGGTGAATACGAGATACGCGGGAAGAAATTTAATAGATAGAACTAGAAAAATAAGCTTTTTCTAATACTAGATATCCAAACATAAAATATAATCATATTGTATCGTTCTATTCATGATAGATTCAAAGAAATGGCATATTTTTGGGTCTCCCGCTTTTTTGGTAAACTCCCGCTAAAATTGGCAAAGTCTCCCGCTTTTTTGTTTTCAGAGGTTGGCAATCCTGGTATACGCATTAATTGGTTAAATCAGAAATTTTTTGCTATAACATTTCGTTTTCCAAATTTTGAACATATTGACATTGATAAATGCAGCTACCCCCTTAGTGTCCATTCTGCTTCCTTTCCGACTCTACAATTATGAATGATACAGTTTAGCAAAACTAGCCCCTCACTTGACTGTAAAAGCTTGTTTCCCTTCTAGTTTAGAAAGGCATTATGTCAAATTGGTTTTGAAGGTTGTTAGCGAACTTACACTATCTGCTCTTGAAATCCAAAATGAAAGTCGTTATCCGGAGTCTCGTAATAATACATCTAGTTTCGTAAGTATCCTTCTTACTCTTTGGAAAATATTCAATATCAATACGCCGTTCAAAGGGACCCGTTTAAATGATAGCCTCTCAAGACCGTGAACTTCAACGATGAACGATTTTCATTTTTGACACGTTTAGTATTTTGGCTAGATGCTTAGCAGGATTTACCTGACAAAACAGGTAAATTGAGTAAGCAAACGTATAATAGTTTTAGACACGCCTGTACTGTCTTACCACATAACTAACCATCTAACTGAATATTGTGGCTTTTCTTATGTATTATCATCCTGTTCTTACTTAAGTTATAACTTTATGGAAAATATTGATTGCAATAGAAAACAATAATCAGCTGTTGAATTTGCTTGTAGACCTTCCCTCTAGAAGGTTATTGGTAGAACTCACCTTGATATACATGGAAAATGATGATGATATTGCTATCTGGAAATCAAATTGTATTTTTTGCGATGTGTACAGATTGAGTATTTTGAGCAAGTTAATCTTTACTGCTGCTAATTGTTTTCTTGCCAATAAAATTAAAAACTATAATTCCTCTGTGCTTCAAATAGGTATCGATAGGCCTTATATAGAGTAGACAATGCCTCAATCTATTAAAATTTGGGGTGCACGAGCAAAAATTTGGCTTGGGGGGGCAGTCTCCCCATGCCAATCATGGCTACGCCCTTGCCCGTGCCCTACTATCAATCACGGCGGGCTGGTTGGACCCTTGTGTGGAGGCCAGGGTGCGCTCAGCCCCCTGGGAATACTTATTGTCTAATTTAACTCGGTTGAATATACCTGGAGTTTTCATAATAGATGAGACTCAGCCCCGCGGAAATTCTCATAGCCTCACATACTATCACGCAGAGTGACCAGATGTCTTATTTTAGATGGTTCTTTTCAGGCTAATGCCTTCTTATACTCTGTCCTTTCTCTTTTTTAAAACTATTTACGGTCTATTCTCTTTAATAGTCCACTTCTCTACCATACTCATAATTTCTAAATATGCTAGTCTACTTCCTATATTACAATCAACATCAGCTATCTTGAATGTCCGTAAACTCGAACATTCGCTAATTCGACCAATTTTTGTTTCTTGGAAACCCCTCCCATACAAAATGAGTTTGTTCGATAACTCGAACCATAACATTCTATACACTAAGGCAGGGGTTTTCAACCTTTTGTACCATGCGACCCTTTTACAGATTTGGAAATGCTCGCGACCCCCCATAATGTTAATGTAAAAGTTTTTATTCATATGTAATAAGTATTCCTATTGTCTTAATTAAATCGATGCACCTCAAGTTTCAAGCATATTCTAACAATTATGAGATAACTACAATGCTATATAATTAAATTTATCGCGAATGCCCTGAAAGCTCATTGCGTAAATATTGCGTGTACATTACACATGCGCACTGTACTTTTAAGTACATGCACAATGTCCACACAATATACGCATTTCAATGTAGATAATTTAAATAAGTTTTGACTTATATCTCGGTAAATTTTAACGATTTTATGTAAATTTCTCGGAACTTTACGCGACCCCCCTATAAAGCCTTCGCGACCCCCTTGGGGGTCGCGCCCCCCAGGTTGAAAACCCATGCACTAAGGCAATGGTGGTCACTAAAATTTTTGGACCAGGGATTGGTTAAGTACTTCAAAACAACATTTTCTAAAATGGTAATTTGTTCAATTTTTCCACTAATTTTAGCTACCCTCATCATCCTGACAACATATTATTGTCAATTAAAACGATTGGAAAATATAAGGAGTTTAATATACAATATATAATATATAATACAGTATACTCATACAAACACAGATATTGATATAAATGTTATAATGATACTAAGGATCTTAAGACAGCAATACGTAAATAGAGATATACTTCTAAGAGGGAGTAGTCACACTTAATACATCTACAGGAACAACAAAAGTTTGACTGAATAAAACTAAAAGAAATAAAGAAAAATTAATTCTTGAATTTAGTAAGCTTACTATTATCACGCTTCAATACTAGTACATTATAATTCTTAACTCTATTAGATAATAAACAGTTGGAAACAGTGAGAAAAGTTTTCGTAGAATATCCCACCGCGATACATTGCATTCACATACGAATCTCCAAAGTGTGCTATGCTCTAGTTCCATAGTGGCCCATGCCAGTTGAACAAGTTTTGTACGGGAAGAGCCAGAGTAAAAGTTGTCAAAATGTTCCCTATGACTGTCAATTTTGCTAAATATGTCAAAAATGACCTTAATGCATTCAAGAACATGGCTCGATTCTATCAGTATAGACTGACTGCCCATGCCATCATTCACTTGTAAGGATTTTTCAGTACACAGAAATTTCCTGCACAATATACAATTACTAGATTTTTTGAGATAAGAAAATACAGCATAGCCAGCGACAAACGCGAGGCACTCAACTTGAGATGCTGCCATTTCCGGAAGGCTGATTTCATTTAAGGTTGACAAATAGGAATCTACATCAAAACTAGCAGCATGTTCATCATCATTTGAGTGAAAAAATGTACTTAAATACTCTAAGAGACTGGTAGGTCTCTCAATAGTATCAGATTCTCTTTTGATCTGAATCAATTTTAGAATATTAGAAAGCTGAAGCCGGCGCTCAGACTCCAGGATTTGACAATATGAAATGTGATACTGTAAACCTGACATTTGCCGGTACAAACCAAAATGGTGTTCTAAAGCATCGTTTTGTATCCTTGATGTCAGAAGATATTTGAAACCATCTTTTGTACAAATCAATTCGAGTAGTTGGGTAATACCTTGCAGGTATGTATAAAACTTTTAAAAGTTTGAGGAGATAATTTTCCTTTCGCTGTAGTAAGAGCTCTCCAGCACTCTAACCAAGACACAAAGTTTTTGAGAAACAATAATCGCGAGTCGTTCAAACACAAGGGTGCAGACATTTCGTCATTAAAACGAATATTCTTCCCTACCTAGTTCACATTAAACATTTTCCAAACATCGTTGATTAATTTCAAAAATTCAACAGTTTGGGTTTTGTCTACAATGTTCTTTTCCAAGTTATATGCTAACAGTCCCGCTGATGTTGATTCGTGAAAAACCCTAAGTGCTAAATTGACATTTTGTCTTTCCAGGCTAGTTGGCCAACAGGCTTTTGATGTTAATCTGGGAGCACGCTTGAATAAATTGCACTTATCCGAATTGAATAGAGTTCTTATGTCCTGAAAGGCTGAATAGCAGATGGTAGGGTACATAGAATTAGAAAATGAACTGGTATTGATACCAAGTTCTGATGTATTGATGGAAACTCTGAGGTTATTAGGAGGTATATTTTCGGTATGTGTGTAGGCATGAGGCTTGCATTCAGTAAATTTTGGGAAGATAAAGACTTTTTCGTAGTCTTTTAAATTGAGCCAATTGTTCCTAACAGACTTAATAATATGCACAATGTCAAATAATAAAATTAGATCTCTGATTGGATCACATCATTCACATGGATGTTTTACTATGGGCATCAGAGATTTTTGGTCTGCTGAAAAAAGTTTAAATAAACTGACATTCAGTGGGTAGTTATCATATTGTGTCAACATATATATTACATATTTCGATATCAGAGATAGTTTTTGTAACAATGGGAAAAGGAGCCGTAGCAGAGCTAGAACCGAGAGGGACTAGACGTACAATTGTGGAATATTTTGTCATAAAACTAGATACCATCATATAAAACACAGTTGTTGGTGGATCTTCCGGATGGTCAATGGAGCCTATTATTTACCACCTTTATAGCGGGCATCACTACGTATGTGTACTTCGTCCATTTGAAGTATGACGTGTCGCTCGCTGTCATTAAATGAGGATGAAAACTCTTTAAGAACATTTAGATAATCGCTATCTAAACCGACAGAATTTTTTATTTTGAGGATATTACGCTCGTGTGGTAGAGTTAAACAATTCGAAGATTGAATAAGACGGTAACAAGCTGGTGAAATACCATGAACCTTAAGGGAAAAAACCTGAGTTAAAACACTATATCGGCGCCCAAATTTGGAAACTTTCAAAGATTTCAATTGATCAAGTAAAAAATGAAACCCTATTTTTGATGAATTAAAGAGGTTATCATTTATATCTTCGTCGGCAGCGAAATCTAAATCATTATGATCTAGTAATTTAATAACGTGTTCCAAATTACTAATGGCATTTTCTAGGCAGGTTGTAACAGTGGGTTGTGGTGTTTCTGAACTTTGATTAATCTTAGGCCTAGGTAAACAATTTTTCTAATAGCAGGGTCTCAATTTGACGGATGTCACTAACTTGCTTCATGGAAAGATCTATTTGATATTTTTGTTGATGAAAGGCCGTGATATATAAATCAGATTTTATCGTAAGCGATGCCCCAATATGAGGTTGACCATTCTTAACTAGAATCTTAAGGAAAATAATAGAGTATAAATCCGGTATATGACTAGTCCAACCATTGGAGAGGTCAATGTACGACAATTTATTAATAATATCAGCAATTAACGAAATTGAAAACTTAGCTGTTGTGGTTGCACTCTCTTCTCTGCTTAGTTTCATTGCTGTTTCAGTCAGGGTTACTTCTTTCTGTTCTCTTGAGAATCTGCTCGGTTTTTCACTGGTATCAGAGAGGTAGCTGGGACAGTTTGTGAAAATGCATGGTATCGCAGACTTAGATACGGCATATTTTTGGCGACGTACATCAACATATTTACTTCCATCAAAATATCTTATTGAATTTTCGATATCTTCCTCTTCAAAGTGGAGTATGCATATCAAGATGTATACAAAATACAGTTGAAGTGGAACCTTGTCATTCAATTATTACCTACACGGTTAAATAAGGTGGATTGAGGTCAAACTAAGGAAAATTTCAATAACGAGGTTCAGATTGCATAATCCATACTTGTACTTTTAATTAATTAAATTATTATAGTAACTGAATCAGAGTTTCGTTGAAAAATTCATTATTTAAATGTAAGAATTACTAACCCTTGGAATCTTGGGATAAGATCTGGTGTCCATTCCATTACAGTCTCAATTTTGTCTCTCTTCTACAGATATATAGATTCAATGGATATTTGTTGTGTTTTACTATTCTAAAATTTAATAATTTATACTCGGTTAGACTTACAATTTTATCTTATTTTTCACCATTCAATAACTGAAATATATAGGTATTGGCCACTGTTGGGAGTATAGATGTGTTGTTTGTTTAAGCTTCTGTACAATTTCTCATGTAAAGGAGTCGCGAAGGTTCCTTGAAGAATATTCTGTTTTAGAATTTCCTAGAAAATAAAAAAAATGATGAAATAATCATTATTGCCTGGATGTTTATGAGAAAACTGAAATTGACATCAATTGGAGAAGTAAATTATAAAATAACAATGACTTCTCAACAATAATTCAGGAATATAAAGAATTGAATCCTTACTTTGAAAGTAGTTAGATGTGAAAATATAGATACTGGTGTAAATCCATAGAGATTCAGGCAAGTCTAAACTTGAATGTTTTCAATGAAATTGACACTAGTTATGTAGATTGATTTAATCAATAGTACCTGTGATGTGTCGACACCTATGCTCGAATCGAAGTTTACTTTCTTCTTAGAATTTCTTACAAAATAAGGATGTGTGATATGGATTGGAATTTTCTCTCCTAATTCTGTCTGAGTAACATGACTATCTGTTACTTTCGACACCGTGAAAGGCCCAATATATTTTGATTGCATCTTCGTTTTGGGTAAGTGTTTTAGCTTTGGCATTTAGTGTATATGAACTTATCATCCATCTTCAGAGAAGCACTACAGATGTCATAATGATAATAAATGTGAGTAAGAAAACATTGTTGAATCTAAAAAGCTCAACTAACCGTCCTTCGTTGACCTTCTTATCATACTGCATTTTCTGTTTGATTTGCTCAAAGTTTATACTATCCATTGCTGATTGCAGTGTAGAAGTACGAGATTCATCAATACTTGTAACTTCTTATTGGGGAATGTCAAGTGGTGATAAAAGATGTCTGATATTTCTACAATATCTTCGAGTGGAGGAATGAATTCGCTCATAATAGCATCGTTTATTGCAAAATCTTCTTCAGTATTGCACTGCAGGTTGTTAATGGTCGATAGAAGATCTTAATGCCTGGACTCTCTTCCCCACATAACCTTGAATGGAGTTTGTCCATGGGACCTTTTAAAGGTAGAATTCATTGTTATTGCAGCAGCTTTTAGAAGATTTGTCCAATGATCCCCAGTCTGGATCTCCATTTAGTTCAGTTTACTAAAAAAGTACTTTCATAGTTGGTATATTATCCTAAATCATGCATTCGAAATGTTGTTATCATTTACTAGTTAACTAATAACACTATCTTTTGAGAATCGTATTATGTGCTTCGACTAAACCGTTAGCCATCGGGTGGTATGCACGAGTGCTACGATTTTCAACTCCTAATTTCCGGTGAAATTCCTGAAATATCTATGAATAATACAAGCAAGATTACTATCGAATACGTACCAATATAATTAAAAATAAATATTTAGCAATATGTCACTGATAATATTTGATTAGGATGTAGAAAAATGATTATGCAACTCACATTACTTGTAAACTCCCTTCCTTGGTCGTGCTGAATAATATCGGGTAATCCCATATCGAAGTAGATATCCTTCAGATTCTGGATTACTTCTTCTGATGTCTTCGACTTGAGAGCGCGGACTGCAACGTATTTGCTCAGATAACAAACAGTGACTAAAATGTGTTTATATCCATCTTTGCTCTCAGAAAAATCCCTATATGTTTCCACGTTTTAGATGGAGGTGGGATTGGTTGGAGCGTGACCTTCGTTATGTTACGTACCTAAGTAACTAATAAATCAATAGTGCTAGTAGATAATTTAATAATAATCTGCAGTTCAAAGATGTGTTTTGGCCTATTACTTGGAATTTATATAATCTCTATAATCAATGCCAGACAGAGGCGGCGCCAGGATTTTCAGGTAGGGGAGCTCAGGGGGGCCAGACACATTAGTCATGTCATTATCAGTTACGAATTCCAATTCACTCATGATAATATCTCCTGTTAACGTTCGTTTGCGAGATGAATCTTGAACGCCGTTGAATGAGCTATTAAGTTCGGTTGTAACTTGACTGGTTGACTGCCCTGTCTGCTCAATTACACTTTTGTCTACATTATCTCTGTAACTACCTCCGAATTGTGTAGCTTCTTCCTCCATCTCTAAAAGAGGTGGTGATGCAATATTTGAGCGTGAATACCTGTGTCTTAATCTATTTACATATCTACTTTTGTTCTCCCATCCGATTGGACAATTTCTGCAGTAACCAGGCTAGGTGTATCTCTTACTGACCAGTCTCCATCCCACCGTTTGTTCAGTTTATCTTCCACTCCATTCGTAATACTTGATAACCACACTGGTTGACCAATTGGGAAGGGTCTTTTAATCTCTATTGTATTGGGAACACGTTGGTGTTGTGCCATTTTAGCTTCAACAATTCTCTTGCTTCTGGTAATTTCTTTATAACTAGTTCATGATAAGTATCTGCGTTCATAACAAAAGATCGTGAATTCCGGTTGTCATATGGAGTTAACTCATTGGGTTCTCGACCATGCATTAGAAAATACGGAGATAATCCTGTTGACGAATTCACCCATGTTCGGTTGGCATAGAGAATTAGAGGAAGGTATTCTTCCCAATTACTTCTGCTTTCTACAAAGGCTCGTAGCATTTGAATAATACTCCTATTTGCTCGCTCCACTTCCCCATTTCCTGATGGGTGATATGCAGTAGTTCTGCTTTTAGCTGTTCCCCAAGCTTCACACATTTCCTTGATCAAAATAGACTCAAAATTCCTACCTTGGTCAGAGTGTAAAAACTGAGGATGACCGAGTCTGCATCTGAAACATTCCCTTTCAATTGTTGAATATTTTTGTTCCGCTTCATTCAATGTTCTACTAGAAAACGCCACAACTTTATCATCTTGTTCTAACACCGCTCCGATACCAACTCCCGTAGCATCCGTGTACAATGAATATTCTTTGTCGGGTGAGGGACAGACTAAAATGGTCGAGTTCCCTAGACAATACTTAAGTTCTCTGAATGAATCCTCGCATTGAGAATCCCAATTAAATGAAATAGTTTTCTGAAGAAGTCGATTCAATGGACAAGCAATATTCGAAAAATTATGTACAAAACGACGATAATAGTTAACTCAAAATACTTATATGGAGCTGAGGTACTGGTAACTGAAGTGGTTTTTATTTATGTCTAAATTTCATTTCTGAGGTTATGGGTATTTTAGAAATCAAACACTTCCTTATATGGCAGTTCAGTTACCAGTAACTGAGCTCCATATAATTAATCTGTAGTTAGCTAGCCCAAGAAATTGACGAACATCCTTAGAACTTTGAGGCCGAGGCCATTCTTTAATTGCTGACACTCTGGAAGGATTTGGAGCCATGCCACTTCTTGAAAATACGTGTCCCAAATATTCAACTTCATCCTTGCCAATCTCACACTTAGTTCCTCGTAATGTTAATCCCGCATTCTCAATTCTATCTAACACCATTGATAAATGTATTCGATGTTGTGAAATATCAGGGGAGAATACTAAAATATCATCTACGAATGTAGAACAAAATTCTTCCAGTCCCCGTAAGACAGAGTCATCATTATTTGGAAGGTTCCAGGTGCATTGGTAAGTCCAAATGGCATTACATTAAATTGGAATAATCGCATTCCTGGACCTGGAGAAATGCTGAGTATTGCTGAAGCTTCACGATCATTACAATGCAATGTAACCTGCCAGTATCCGCTATTAAGATCCAATTTTGAAAACTTTGCCGCACCAGCAAGTCTTTCTTGTACTTCGTCTGGTAATGGTAACGGATAAGAATCCTTGAAAGTTTTGGCGTTTAATCGACGATAATCGATACAAATTCTCAAATCTACATTCTTTTTCTTTACGAACACTGCTGGTGAACAATATGGACTGCTTGATTCTGTTATGATCTCCCTTTCAAACATTTCAGCGATTTGCGTCCTAAAGTCAGCTCTATAGTTCTGAGGAATTGGTCGGGCCGTTGATCTTACAGGAATTTGTCAACAAGAGCAATTATATGGGTACTAGCTTGTGTAATTCCTGGAATGGACGAAAATAGCATCTGATATTGAGAAATTATATCACTATAGTTCTCTGAGCATGGGGGTGCTCCATACGTTGTCGTCTTAGTATACATCGGTATTGTGCAGCCTTCCTCTAGTTCACTGTCATCAGTAGTCGTGCAGACATTTGGATCGTGCGGATCCTCTTCAGTAGAAACGCATACCAAATTGTGATTCTCACTTGCTCCAATCATCTTGACTGCACCCAGTTGTTGACTTTGAACGCAATCCGTAATGAAATCCAAAATCAATTTATGCTTCGACATGAAATCTACGGATAAAATGATATCACAGATTAAATCGGGAGCTATTAAGAAATCCAGGTTAACTTCAAGTGACCCGATGGCTACTTTAAGCTTAACTTTCCTTGGATAGGTAAATAATCTCCATTTGTGGTAACAAGCTTGGGTGAAAATTCTTGAATGAGATCGAGAGTTCCAGCCACGATGCTAAATCTTTTGTTACCAAACTAACTGAAGATCCAGAATCCAGCATAAAGGTAGTGTCGACTGTGTTGACTTTACCAGACTAAATCGTTTTGCCGACCAGTTTATCTAGAGCGATACAAGAAAATTCGTCTCCCCTCCTCCATGTACTTCTTCTTTGGGGCGGAATATGTGAGCAATCCTTGACAAAGTGAGAGGAACTTCCACATGTGAAACACTTAACGAACGTCCGACCTCCTTGCACTACCTTTGTTCTGCAGTTGAGTGCAATATGACCCTGCTTTCTGCAATTGTAACAAACGACTGGTTTGTTATCACAATGAGAAGTTATGGCTGCTGTACACATCGGCACAGTGCTCATGACTGCGCACTCGGACCTTAGATTATCTAATTCAGTGGTTCCCAACCTGGGGTCCACGGACCCCTGTAGGGGGTCCACAGGATGTATTACGGACAATGGGAGGGGGTCCACAGAATGTCTAATATTTACTATAGGGGGTCCACGGTTGAAAAAGGTTGGGAATCGCTGATCTAATTGAATGGATAATTCTGATATAGATTATTTTCCAATTTAACAAGTTGTGACTCAGGGCGTTGCATTCCCAAGGGTTTTTGGATCAGTTGCCCTTCTTGAGTTTTTGAATCATTAATAGTTGAACATATGCTGTCCGTTTGTTTGTTTTCGTAGGTCATTAGCACTTTCGCTTTCTTCACTGCTTCTTCAAGGGAAGTAATCGAACTATTCAATTGAATTTCTCCAGACATTTGTGCAGGTTGACCAGTGACGAATCGGTGGAATAGAAGTTGCTCCTTGTGCTTCAGCTGCTATATCAGGAAGTGCTCTATTGATCAGTTTCTTTAATTCATAAACGTATATTTGAACTGATTCACTAGGAAATAATGACCTCTTGTGAAATGCATCCATAGCAATAAATTTTCCTTCTTCTGGTATGGGCTCTTAAAATTTGTATGGGATTTGCTCGGGGACGCACCTAAAGCTGCAAAATTATCACTATATCCAATATATCACTATATCCAATATCACTATATCTATTATGTACTGTAATAGGTTAAGGGTTAATAATCGTTAGGAATTAGGCAAATCTTTCGTGCAGAAGTCAAAGATTAGATTGGTTGTTGTTGCAAAATTAGGACAAGGGTGATCCAGTTGGCAATAATTTGAAAAGTAACTACTTTTCCTATTTTGAGTAGATAACAGTTACCCTTATTAATTAAGCAATATTAATTCGAAAGACATCAAATACCTATCACATTGTTAGGGTAAATTAAAGAAAAACAATGAAATACAAACTAAAATGCGATATAAATTGTTCAAATAATTTTCATTATCATATTTACTTACATAAACTCGAACGTCAATGTGCATGCCTGTCCATGTGATCTTTGCTGAACTGAATGAAGAGTGTCGTGAATCCCTGGATGACCAACTTGGTCATGGAACCTATGATAAATATCATCCAACTGAGACTTCAATAGAACTTCCAAATCTGTTTCTGTACCTCCCAGTTTAACTCTCTAAGGAGAAGATTTCTTAAAACTATTAAATCAAATATAGTAGAACCTACTAAGTAATTAGGACCAGGAAAGGACAGGGGGAAATGGCCGTTATAGACAAGTAACCGTGGCTGTTAAACAGGATCTACTGTATATTTAATTAATATATAAATACAGTCAAACCTCCAAGATCCGGACACCTCCTTCAAGAGGGCAACATTTTTGTATAAATTCAAAACTAAGTCGCCTTTATTTGGTTATTAGCCCCAAATTTAGATTATCTTTGCAGATTTGAATGTCAAACATGTTACTAAAAGTAAACCACCTTTATCTGGGCAGTAAATATTGGTTTGGAATTGGCTTTATAGAAATTTGGCTACTTTATATACAATTCATTTTCGAAATTTATGAACTCCTTGTGTAAAGTTATACGTACCAAGTTTCGATAATCGGGGGACGCACCAGGCTAGAGTCCCCCTCGACAATAGTTTTGGAGACATCAGACCATAAACACTTGTTGATTATGCAATAGATTTTATGGTTATTTCCGGGATCAGGGCAAATTCTGAGATCCGGGCACCCTCCGGGCGAGGCTGCCCGGATAGGGGAGGTTCGACTGTAGTGGGCTTATTTATTAGTATAGCGAGTCATTTTTTTTTTTTTTTAATTTCACCTTAAAATGTGTCAGGTTCTGCAATGAAATAGGAGGACCGTTTTCTTTGTAATTCCATCATGTTTGCCGTGAGTCTAGTACTGTCTCGGGATATTTTTGTTCGCGAAGAAACTGAATAATTTCTTGATACTCTTCTGAATTCATTTGAAAATCAGAATAGAAATGATTGATTATTTTGTGTTGATTTGTTTTGATTTGTTTGATTGATTGATTGATTGATTGTGTTGTGATAGTTGTAGTCGTAGACAAGGAGAGTAATAAAATTTACATTACATAGTTGAGCCTCAGAATACCACGGCGTCTCAAAATACCAGTCTAATTTGTAATAGCACATCCATGGTGTATAGAGTGTATCATATAGGGTCTCAAAATACCACACAACAGACCTCTCTACATCAACAGACGTAACTGGACTATATTTGAAATTCGCAACATCTTCAGATGCAATTTCTTGTGGTAGTCTAAGTAATTTTTGAAAGACACAAGCGTCTTGTAAGAAGGGTTCTTATTTAAAACCATTACAAGTTTATTTGCCACTCGTTCCACTAGATCACCCGAAACTTGTTTCAGTGACTCCGAAATATCATTAACAAGCTTCATTGAAGTATGTAGAGCAAGGTCGGATGCTTCTAATTTCTCTATGACCATTGGTATAGACTTAAAGTGTGCTTTAATCATGGTGATATTTGAAATACCGAGTTGTTATCAAAGTCACGCTGAGCAGCAGTAATGGAAGATGCATCGTGCGGATCTAACTGAGCAACAACTTCTTTTTTACATCATCAAAAATGTTCACCATAAAATAATGCAGCATTAATCCAAGTGCCCCATCGCGTAATCACTGGTTCCGGTGGCAAGGTAATATTTGGCAGGATTTGCTTCTATTTCTGCACACGTACGTATAGGTGATTTAACAATTTTTTTAAAATATTTGAAATAAAATAATTGAGTGAGGGAAAATTCCAATCGAACTTGTTCTGCAACTCTATTTACACCATTAGCCAAACATGTGAAATGAATGAGTTTGGGATAAAACACTTTAAGACACTTTCCAGCTTTTATCATGTAAGGGACCGCATCAGATAACAGAATGAGAACCATTTCTTCACAACCATCGTGAGGCCATAATATTCGCAAGGAATCATTCACACGAGACACTGTTGCATGATTTTTCCTTTCCAATATCTTGCACAATAGGAAGCGAGTTTCCCAGGCTCTTCAAATTACATTTTGCTTACAATAAGATTTGCTACATAGCGGCCGCAAGCGTCCGAGGTTTCGTCAACTGCAATCCAAATGGAATTGTCACCAATGTCAATTGGTATTTTGTCAATTGTGTCGTCATAGACATGATTCAGATAATCTTTTCTCACAGTTGATTCAGAAGGAATTGGTCTTGAGCAATATTTTTCTAAGAAGCTGCGAAAAGAAGGATTGCATAATTTGTTCCAAGGTATATTGGCACACACCATTGTTTTACATAAATCATCTGTGAATACATTGGAAGGTTCACTATTGTTTTGCTCCATTGTTAGGAATGTCTGAATGTTATCCACTTTCTGTATCTTAGCTGACTTATGACCAGCTTGTTCAATATTTTGTTGCACCTGGAACATTTTACCACACGGCACATGTTTCTGACATGCTTGGCAAAAAATAACGAAAACATCTGTTGTTAAATCGGAATCTGCTGAGATCCACCGATTGAATAATGTCTTTCTGGAGTTTTTAGTTTTAGGCATTGTAAAACACTAGTTAAAAATCAATACAATATTTATCAATAAAATGCATGTGTGTTCTAAACGATTATATATACAAGCCGCTTGGTCTAGTTGCGAAAAATTCCATTATTACAACCTCATCGTTAAATATGTAACCACATTTTGGAAAGATAAATCTAGTGGAAGCAAAGATTAATATGAAGGCGTATACTTATTATATAATCGCGTATATTAGCTACAACTGAAATCAATTGTTACCAAAATGAGAATAGAATTCCTTTGCTCTTGGATTTAATCAGTCAAAGCTAAACATTAGCCGATTAGGGATATTCAGTATATGATTTTTATTACTAAGTAATTGACTGAAAACTAGCGCTATTTCGCAACAACTTACATTGTATTATATGTACAAGAGGTTCAATTTGGTGCAAAATATGCATATGCATATGCAAAGATGCAGATATCCAAAATATTACAAAATATGCATTTCATTTGCGTTTATGCATATATGCAAATCCGGTCTCTAGTCATCAGGCAGTGTATGGCTGGAAAAGAATGTCTGTCCACAGCAACGAAAATGGTCCATAACTGTGCAAATTGAATGGGCACTGCATAAAAGGCACCATCAAATTGTATGTGTACGACTTAAAACATTCATCTCCTCTGAAAAGAAAATAGCAGTAGTGTTAGTACCACATGTCACCGAAAACTGGTAAAATAACTCAAAACTCGTTGTTGAAATCATCTCGCAAAATTCTCTAGCTCCTAATGGGATCTAGGTTGAAACTTTCGTCTAGCGCGATACATTGCTGACTCGGATTCCGTGAAATAAACTTCACAAGCTCTGAGTCACTTCTTGTTGTCTCATCAAAAACTTGTCTAAGATTATATTGGCTGTGCATGGCAACTGTTTTGCATCTAGTTTTCAAATCGTAAACATCTGATTTGTATTTTCCAACACTATGTATGATCGTGTTGGAATAGAGGCGTAATAAGATTTGTTACTTGATTGAGTCTGGGCAGACTCGATCAAGTAATCAACTTTGCATCCATGGAGAAAAATGCACACTGAAGATAAATTTTACTTTTCTGTTTTTTAGAACTGATAAATTTAAAGGAATCAGAAGTACAAAATACTTTTCCAACAACAATTTTGTAAGAACTTAAAGTGTATTCTATTCAGGCTTTCATCCAGGCAAAATTTCCCGCGCGCCTAGATTAAGTTTGAGCTCGCTCACACGCGCCTAAAATGCTCAATTTGTATTACGTCTATGGGAGCATCTCTCGATTTTCGCGCGCCTAGAAAAGTTTCCTTTTGAAATTACGCGCCTGGAGGCGCGTCGCATACGCCTAGATGAAACCCTGATTCTATTAGATAATGATTTCAATGATACCAAATAAGCGAATTTATACTAACATTTTGAAATAGAATGGAAGCCAATTTGTTGATTGATAACAAAACAACAACCGAAAACAAATATAATATAATATTATAGACTGTTGTGAAATATCAAATTGATACAAGGATAATGTAAAATGAAAATGAATAGTATTTCATTACAAACCTAATAAAATCCATTCTGACAAAGTCAAAACTCGTTAAAACTATTCTAACAAAATGAGAACCTGATAAAAACTATTCTGACAAAGTCAGAACTCGATAAAAACTATTCTGACAAGGTCAGAAATCGATAAAAACTATTCTGATAAATGACAACTCCAAAATTCTGACAAATGCAGCGCCCCCTTGTGAACCGCTGTATGTTACATTGTCCATGTGGTACTGCAAAGAAGGCTGCTCTTTGTATGCGCAATGGTCCATGTTCTAAACAATACCCAAATAAATTCTCTGACGTTACTACAACCACTAAGGATGGTTACCCATTGCATCGGCGCAGAGATAACTCCCGTACTGTAGAGGTAGCAGGCATGAAGCTTGATAATCGTTGGGTTGTACCAATAGACTCCTTTAGATAAAGACTGGAACGTCGCGATCTCGGGTTTTTAACTTGAGTCTGAGAGGCTCCAATTTTATAAATTGAAAAAGCATTAGATTTCCGGTTTCCAAATGTGATTTTTGGCATATAGGGGTAACTTTTGGCACCCGTCAACAATTTGAGGTTTTCACTCAAAATTAATCACACCTCGACAAGTTATGACGTCATTGTAACATTTCGAGAACCCTGAAAAGTAACTTATTCGCACATAATTCGTGCACTCTAAGAGATAAAAATCTGAAAATTTAATAGAACATGCACATTAATGATGCGGACACTTTGGTTACAGCAAATTGCCAATATGCTTACTCATTATCACATGATGACGTAATCACTAAAATTTCACAATTTAGGCCTATTTACGCTTTATAATCAATGTTAGAAGTGAATAAACCATACACCAACCGCGAAGCGTTTGGTGTGTGGTTGGGTTCTGCCGCGAAGCGCGCTAGTATATATATAGATTGATGCTACAGTATATCTATATAGACTAGGCGCCTCGTTTGCTAGGTCGCTTTGCGGCAGAACCCAACCACTCACCAACCGCTTTGCAGTTGGTGTATGGTTTATACACTTCTAACATTGATTATAAAGCGTAAATAGGCCTAAATAGTCCAATTTATAAATGTGAAATTTTAGTGATTACGTCATCATGTGATAATGAGTAAGCATATTGGCAATCTGGTGTTACCAAAGTGTCCGCATCATTAATGTGCATGTTCTATTGAATTTTCAGATTTTTACCTCTTAGAGTGCGCGAATTATGTGCGATTAAGTGACTTTTCAAGGTCTCGAAATGTGACAATGACGTCATAACTTGTCGAGGTGTGAGAAATTTTGAGTGAAAACATCAAATTGTTGACGGGTGCTAAAAGTTACCCATATAAGCCAAAAATCACAATTGGAAACCGGAAATCTACTTTTTCTTCAATTTATAAAATTGGAGCCTCTCAGACTCAAGTTAAAACCCCGAGATCGCGACTTTCCAGTCCTTATCTAAAGGAGTCTATGGTTGTACCATATAACCCATACCTTTGTTATGTATAATGCTCACATTAACAATGAATTTGCAGACAGTTAGACCAGTTAAGTACCTCTATAAGTATGTCTATCAAGGCCATGATCGAGCCATTATCGAGTTTCACTCGGGTGATCTCACTGATAAACCCCGGCAGGTAGATGAAGTATCAAATTATGTAGAAGCTCGGTATACGTATATCTGAATGTTAGGCTTGCTAAATAATGTTTGCTTACGATCTCCATGCTAATTTGCCACATGTGATGAAGTTAGCTCTTCATCTTGAAAATCAGCAATCTGTCGTTTTTCGTGATGACGCTGATATTGAGGGTGTGCTAAGTGTAGAAAACCATTCCACTTTAACAGGATGGTTTCTAGCTAACAAAAAATTTCCATCTGCTTGGGCAATCACTTACTTAGATTTTCCTTGATTTTTTGTATGGGATAAAACTAAGCGAGAATAGAAGCCGCGAGTTCAGGGCACGGTACCATGGTTGGTCGAGTGTTTTCTGCTCAGCCAACTGAGGGAGAGCGAGCGGTTATAATTGAGAATTCTTTTGAATCACGTCACTGGCTGTACCAGCTTTGAGGCTATTCGTACTCTTCCTGACGGAACCGTCTGTGGCACCTTCAAGGAGGCCGCATGCCACCGCGGATTGCTGGAAGATGATAGCGAATATGATGTGTTTGGCTATGGCTGCTTCGTGGCATATGCCTCCACACTGGTAGGGTGGATCGATTTAATTACTTCTTACCCGACTGAGCTGGCGATTTCAGGAAAGAAGCTTCTGGGCTTATATACTAAATATTTGAATTTAAAATCACTATACTTTTGCACTAGCATGACCCTACCACTAGGCTACCAGCTTGAGAAGGAAGAATTTCAAAAATTTGGGGGGTTTTGTCCGAAATTGTGTTAAGATGTGGCTTTAATGTATAAAATATCATATTTTGTCTATACTTGAGTATATAATACATGTATTCAAGATGTAAACATCAATAGCCACGGAATAATTACATATTCGGTCTAAATACTATCCAGGTTGAAATAATTATCCATCTAAATGCTCTAGTATTCTTTGGAAAGCATTTGATTGGATACGTAATTAGTTGACGTTTTACATCGGTTATACGTAGTTAATTAAAATCAATAATTAATAATTTAGCAAAAATAAATTATCTTCATAATCACACTCAATTTGCATCACTTTGAATGGCAGTTAACAGAAAACAAACGTCAAAATCTTTGTTGGGACATCCAGCAATTTTACCTGAAAACCAGTTACCCACAAATATCGAAGTAATAAATCCACAGTGGTTCAAATGGTCAATTCAGGGGAAGTAGGCATTTCATAACGAGTTAGACCCACTAAATGTATTATCGGTGTATAGTATATGACCCCTAATACACCGATTGGTCAAGTCTGATCATTTGTATGGCTTCAGTTTTATTGGTTATGACGTCGTCATAAAATTGTGCAAATCTTATTATCATGGGAAATAGTCATTTCCTTTCGAGAAAGATCCGTTAAATATAGTAAATAGTATGTGGAAACTATAAATATTAAGTAAGTTAGAGTAGCGAGTCACTATCCAACAATAAGCTGTTAAAATTATATCTTGTTCGGATTTCTGAGTGCTTTGAGGTTTGAGAGACTTGCATTTGTTTTGAGTTTGTAGCCTATAGTGAAGTTTACCATAATCACTAAACTCTCCTAAACGAACAATAACGTCTCTGATGTTGTCTTGGTAAGATGTTTTCCTGGCAAGATTCTCTCTAAAGCGACGAATGTATTTGTTACTTGCTTTCAAAGCCTCCTCAGAGAAGTTCTTTAAGCCATACCCCTCGTTATGATCTCTAATTAACTCCACTAGATGTTCAATTAACTTGTGTAAAGTTGGAGTTATGCTAACCCAAGGGAAACGAATAATTATGAATTCGTATGTATCTTTACAAAAGTCTTCGAGTTTGACTGTATCAATTTTCACGCTAGAATTCATTATACTCAAAATGATAGCTAAATTGCGGTGGATTATTTCAACTTTATATTTGTAGTTTTGATCAATGAGAGTAAGTACCCAATAAATAAATAAATTGATTTTATTTTTTGGGACAGGGAGATATTATTTCTCTCCACATCTGGTTGAATTTAGAACTAATTATCAAAAATATTGTGTGAGTTGTGCAAAATTAGTCGATTTCCGGATTTATAAAGGTGAAATTGCCTCATAGCCCCATAAATGGTGTGAATCCTTTCCAAAAACTAGAATTTTTTCCCGAGGCACGTAAAATTACCCTATATACAATAAATATGCTTAGGGAGTGTTATAGGCTATTGAATAAATCCTGGACATGGAAACATAAATTTACGTTGATATTTGTGGAAATTCATTAACGAAACCGGCGGGATTAAAGAGTCAAAATTTACACTTGGGTCAACCTGTGGCAATCTGGAATTAAGACCATTCGATTCTACATTAAATAAGCTTCCAAATGTAATCGGTGGTATTACACGCAACCTAACGCATCGAAATTGCGGTAATAGAGAATACGAGATCGGACATGGAGAACAATTGAAAGAGGACAGGGCGAGAAAATAGGTTTAACATAAAAACGACTACAATTATCTACTTATGGTTTCTTCCATTAAATAGCTGAGAAAAAATTGGTCTAAGTGAAATATCAAATAAAGTACATTGTATTCCCTGGGGAAAGTTAATGACAACAAACAGGACTATACTCTGATACCATTTTGTAGGCTGATGGAAAAACATTATTATGCTAAAATTCAAAGTCTCATAATCCAATCAAAAAGAAATGTCAGGATATTAGTTAATTAGAACAATCTTATTAGGATCTCTACATTATATTGCACCCCAATTGAGGTCAAAATAAAACATTAAAAATTTTCCTACTTCCATAGGTTGAACCACTGTGTTAAATCATGCCAGGTTTCTTCGAAATATAATGATGGAACTGGGTGAGAACAATCCTCCTATTGATTCATACTTAGAGAAAAATACTCAAGATGTTTCAAATGTTTGGAAAGGAGCCTCAATTCCCACAATTCAAGAAAAAACTGTAAGGGATCGAGTGAAATCCTGTTATATTAAGGAATGAAGATTGGAGATACACCAGTCTCGAAGCGTAGTGAGGCACTAAAGGAGACCAAATTAATCTGGCTAAATTAATTGTTCGATATACTTCATGCAGATGCATACAGTGGCGTAGCTAGGGTTTCGGGGGCCCCGGTTCAAAAGTATGTGCCGGGGCCCCTGGCCCCACTAGTCCAAATTGGAGTAGTATATTTTAAGGAGGTTCGCGGCGGTAAATTTGGGTTCGGAAAAGGCATTTCCCGAATTTTTACGAAATAGATTGAATTATATCTGCATATGGAGAACTTTGGAACATTTGCATACCTGCCAACCGTACAGGAGTTTTGAACCATTTTATATGTTCTGTACAGGCGTACAGGGATTTTTAATTTACTAATTATGAGTCAAATAATGCCTAAAATGTCTACAGTGATGATAGTATATTCTGCCATGCATTCTGCATTGACCACATAAAGGCACAAGTTGGTTTATATATTTATTCAAGCGTACAGGGATTCCCTGACAGTATATAATTCAAAGCATTTTCTTTTCCAAAGTGCAAATTTTTATTTATATATATATATATATAAGTGTACGTATAGTAATTCCCTGGACGAGCGAGCGCAGCGAGCGAGAAAAATTTAGGGAGGTGTATAGGGATTTTGGCCAATATACAGTGGAAAATTGGAGCCCTGTATAGGGATATTAAACAAATAGGTTGGCAGGTATGCCTTTGGGAACCCCGAGACATCGGAGGCCCTGGTTCAATGAACCGCCTGAACCGCCTATTGCTACGCTACTGGATGCATAAACTCTGATTATGCATATGTCCCAGGGAAATCAAGATTAATGACCGAGAATGGCTATTCTTAATTGATCAACGAGTGGCTCGTCAAATGTTAATTGGTAGCATTGATCCTTTAGTTACAAGGAAAATGCAAAGAAAGGAAAAATGAACCTTTCAGGACTCCATTCTAGTGGAAAGAGAGGAAAAGAGGCTAAAATTAATGCAAGTTGTGGATGAGGATGTGGTATAATTGGATGACGAACTTGCGGGGGACATTTTCCAATCCTCTTGTGATTCTTCCGTCATGTTTCACTTAAAACATGATCACTCCGCCTCCAATGTTCATCACTTTCCAAAAACCTTGACTAACACCATCAAAGCTGCCGATAGGTATGGTATTTCGGATCGTGGCTTGGCTGATATATTGAGCAATTTTCTAGTTGACTTGGAAATGATAACTGAAGCTGATTCATCATCAGTAATCGATAGGAATAAGATCAGAAGACACCGACAGAGGGAGCGACATGTAGTTGTAAGAGAAAGTACGCAACGTAACCTAAGAAACATAAAAGTCTGTATTTCGATGGGGAAATGGATAGGAACACGAAAGTAAAATGTGAACATCTAGGAGAAGTCCGATATGAAACAAGACCTCAAGAACATATCATGATAGTAGCTCAACCCGGTGATGTTTACATTGACCATGTTACTCCAAAATCAGGAAAGGCTGTTCATATTGCAAATGAAATTGAAGATATAATTTTGGAATATTATTCGAATATTATTGCTCTGGGGCCTTATTCACTAAACTACTTAAACTTAAATTTATACTTATACTTATACTTAAACTAAGCAATTACTTAGTTTTTATTAAGTATAAGTATACTTCTTAAACTTAACTTTATACTTAGTTTTTACTTAGTATATATGCAAAAACTAAGTACAATACTTAGCTTTTTATTTAGTTTGCCATAAAACTAAGTTTTATTCTGAAAATTGGTTGAACTTTTGATATGCTTATCAATATTATAGTATTTAAGATTCAAACTTGATGCATTTACACAAATATCTTTCTAAATTTCTTCGATAAGTTAATAATTTAATGAATATGTAGACTTAAGTGTCCTCCGATTTTGACTTAAAATCTTAAGTAAATTTGGACAAAAAACTAAGTATTATACTTAGTTTTAGACAAAACTAAGTATGAAACTAAGTATGAAACTAAGTATTGTACAATAACTAAGGATTTTTACTTAGTTTTGCTTTGTGAATACCGACTTAGTTCTTTGCTAAGTATAAGGAATAATACTTAGGTTTTACCAAGGTTTTGGCTATATACTTAGTTTTTACTTAGTTTAAGTAGTTTAGTGAATAAGGCCCCTGGGAGGTGAAGGCACGCCAATTAACACGGGGAGAGTTGGGAGAGTCTTTCTTAGAATTTAAATCGCCCTTGGAAAACCCTTACATTGGTTTGTATGTATGCTTCATGGAACCGAATTGTATTTGAAACATTATTTACTTCCATTGATGGAAAAACTCTAGGTCCTTCGAGTTATAGTCGTCCAATTGGGAAAGAAATTAATCAAGATCTCTCTTGTTTGCCAATGGTTCTGTTTAATGCTCTTCCTGGAAAAGTCAATCCTCTTCCAAAGGCAGTATTGCAAGAAATGAATAACTATCAGAAATATCTACATGAAGCGTCACTTGCTAAGACTATATGTCTCAACAACAAATCCAAGCGAGCGGCTATGTAGTCTTGTTCACTTTGTGATTAATCTGTATAGCTCCTGCTTGGTTTCAACTTTCAATTGAAAGAACACTGGAGAAGCTTAGATGGTCCCAGAAATCTCCATTATATTGCCACTCTAATAAATATATTGCCTTCTACAGTCAGGGATGTAGTGATTCCAGTATTTCAGCGAAACGGATATTTTGCAAACCCTGAAAGTATCCTTCACTCAATGTGTTTTGATGACAGCTCATTAATTCGGAAAACAGCTATCACGTTAATTCAGAAAGCAAGAGTTATCAATGTGGAAATTTCAAACAGATCTATTCGTGAATTTCAAATACCAATAATCAAACTAGATGCAAGACATTACTCTGAATTAATTGATTGGGAAGACGATGAATTAATCCTAACCGAGCCACCTATGTTTGAAGAATTGTCTGATGTCGAAATCGTACAAATTGAATTTGAAAATAAGAAAACACCAGAATATCCTTGTATTAGACAGTGTGTAGAAAGGTATGTAAAATTAGTTACAGAGGCATCAGAAGCAGTTTATGGAGCAGAAAATCGTAATGGATGGATTTTGAATACTATTGCTGACAGAGCAAAAAATCCAAAATTTGAAAATAAATCGGATTTCAATGTCTAGTTCAGTTCAAGACACTTGTTATAGATTTATAGCATTAGTTTTGTTAGTTACAGTATTTGATTATGTTACCTACATGTATGTTTACTAAAGTTGGATTACCATATGGGAAAAGTATGTAAACCTCAAGACACAAATTCCACAATACTGTAGCCTATTCGAAGTCTAAATAATGGCTAAAAAGAATAACTGTTAGACAATAATAAATTTAGCGACTAGGCCACACAGGTTACGTGGTAGCGACAAGTATAATGGACCCAAGTCCCTGGATCCGAGAATGATCTACTACGTGTACATCCCTTATTTATAGAGGTCTAAGCAGGGTCTTATCCAGGACCACGCCATACGCCTAGAGGCGCATAATTTGTGATATGTATGGGATTATAAGCGCGAAAAACGTCGAAAGTTCCAATAGAGAATACAGAACTAATCCTTAGGCGTACAAAATTCGTAAACTAGAGACGTTGAGAGTGTTCAATTCTAAACTTGTACAAAACCCTGAGTCTAAAAAATTACTTCAAACAATTGATGTTTTCATCTTGAATACATGTATTATATACTCAAGTATAGATACAAAACAATTTAGCAAACAAAATATGATATTTGATACATTATAGGGACATCTTAACACAATTTCGGAAAAAACCCCAAATTTTTGAAATTCTTCCTTCTCAAGCTGGCAGGGTCATGCTGATACAAAAGCATAGTGGTTTAACATTCAAATATTTAGTATATAAGCCCAGAAGCTTCTTTCCTGAAATCGCCAGCTCAGTCGGGTAAGAAGTAATTAAATTGATCCACCCTACCAGTGAGTCCACAGTTACGTCATCTATTCGTTACCATGTAATCATGCGGCACTTTGGGAAAGTATAAATTTGCTTTTTCTGATGACTTTCTGCATCGTGCTAGAAAATCTGTGCCCGATATTGAGGTCGATGAGCACATACTTAATGCTGTATTAGTGGATATTGATAAGCGTTTGCAAAACCAGGGTAAATCTCTAGCGGAATTCCCTGGGATGCCAATACCCATTCACACCAGAAGTCCATGCGAGGAGGCTCTTATTATTCAGAGAGAATTAGAATATAACGTTGATGAGCAGCTAACAATAGTTGTTCATGATGTTCCTTCTCTTAATTCTGATAAGCTTAGTGTGTTTACCTCTATTATAGCATGGTAAATGATTCTGAGCAGCATCCCAAAAAATTATTTGTAGATGGTCCCGGGGGCACAGGGACGACATTCCTTTATAATACACTTTTGGCTCAAGTTCGCTCGAACAGTAAAATTTCCCTTGCGTTAGCTAGCATTTGCATAGCCGCTCTCCTCGCAGGATGGCGTACCGTCCACTCTAGGTTGAAACTTCCTATTGATATCAATGAGTTATCGGTATGTAACATTTTGGCACAGCAAATTAAGCGTACAAACTTTTGGTATTGGATGAAGCGAGCATGTCAAATAAGCATGTAGCTAGTGTGTTGATTGCAGTTTGAGGGATATATGTTCCTGTGATCTCCCCTTTGGTGGAAAAGTAATGGTATTTGGAGGCGACTTCCGTCAGATACCCCCTGTTGTTATGCATGTGTCGAGAGCCGAAGTGGTCTCTTCCTGTCTGAACAGGTCATATCTCTGGCGTTATGTTAAAGTAATGAAGCTAACTATATATATGCACCTCCAAACATTATTGTCACAAGATGCCTTCGAGGTCAGTAAATATTCCAACTTTTTATTAAGGGTTGGAGAAGGCACTGAACCTGAGGATGAAAATCAAATGATTCACATAGATAACAATTTTGTAATACTAGGTGATTCCATTACAGACTTGGTTACTTCAGTCTATGGTGATTTATATGTAAATTATGCTGATCGTGATTAATATTATGTGTCCTAAAAATGATACAGCTGATTTAATAAACGATTACGTAATTCATCAGCTTCCTGGTGACGGTATAAGACTGATGAGCGCAGATTCTGTAGAAGGTTCTGCTGCAATAAATTTTCCAAATGAGTTTTTAAATTCCATCACTCATAACTGTATGCCTCCTCATCGGCTATTCTTTAAATTGTTTGCGACTGTAATTACATTGCGTAACCTTGATCCCGATGAGGGTCTTTGTAACTCGGTTGATCATTAGACATTAGAGCATTCTCAACCGAGTAATTGACGCGGAGATCGCAACTGGCACAGACAAGCATAAGAGAGTGTTTATACCACGAATTATCTTGACTTCTTCTGAGTCTAAACTTCCATTTATTCTCAGGAGGCAGTTTCCAATCCGCCTAGCCTATTGTATCACAATTAACAAAGGGCAAGGTCAGAGTCTGGATACCGTTGGTCTATATCTGCCTTCCCCTGAAGCCATTTTTAGCCATGGCCAGGGGCGTAGCTAGAGTTTTTGAACTGGGGGCGCACAACCGGCGCACAACATTAACTGATGGCGCATTTCTTATATTGTTTAACATATCTTTTACATCCCGGGGCTCGTTCTTTTAGGCTCTGATGGATTTATCACTTCATATTATTTCACAGTGTAATAATGGTTATTCTTTGATTGCAAACATTGTTCCACATATCACAAAATTAAATAGAGCTTCACGCCTTTAGTCAATAGAGACAATAATTATGAAATTATATCACTTAATATTTAATACCTTAAATGAAACTTGCAAAGTTTCCAATATATTTATGGTTACAAGTTCAAATTGTAAATGTGTCATACAGTTAACTCCCGTTATAACGAAGTGCTCGGGACCTTAGTTTCATTTCGTTATAAGCGAAGTTCGGTACGGAGTTCGATCTAAAAAAGTTCATTACAAGTTTAATTTCGTTGTAACCGGTGTTTATTATAAAAGGATTTCGTTATAACCGGAGTTCTTTATAAGCAGAATTCGTTATAACCGGAGTTCGTAATAACCGGAGTAAATTCAATAGCTTAGAGGCTATATGGGATTTAAATGACTTCGCTATAAGCGGAATTTCGTTAAATCCATTTCGTTGTAACCGAAGTTTTATTAAGGTAATAAGATAGAAGGATTTCCGCAACATTAAATGACTTCGTTATAAGCAGGTACTTCGTTATATCCGACTTGATTATAATGGGATTTGACTGTATATATGTACTATATCTACATATATTATTATATCTAGATTGTTGTGTGTGTGTTGTGTGTTGTGTGTGTGTGTGTGTTTTTTCTATATCCAGATTGTGTTAAAGTGACGGGGTGATAGAAACCGCTTAATATATGAGATATAAACTAACTGTCAAATGTTATAATTGGTAACAAATGTTATAACTTATCAATAGGTAAACAAGTATGCTGAACACGAATTTCGCGTTTAAAAATTTCGAAAATTAATATTTGTTGTTGTTTCTTACAGAAAATATGTGAACAATTAATGAAATTCAAAATCAATCCAGATCTTCGATTTCAACGGGTATTATAGGTAAACAAGTATGCTGAAGGTGTTACCCCCTTGATATTTCGACACCCGACGACCTAATGTTTTGATTGCATTTTTGGATACTACTAAGTATTCTAAGATATCGCTGCAAATATTGGAGTTCTACTATCTTTTAATCCATAGTTATGAACTATGTAAGTTTCAATACAGTACTAATCCATACTAGCCAATAATTGAATTTTGAACTTTTTTTTCATTTTTTAGCCCGAAACATGTCAATTATATATTATACCTGAGTCGATTCTCGAGGGTTTCAACCGCATCAGAATTTCAAAATTCCTCCGTCTTCCCCAACTTATTGTCATTTTTGTGAAATTGGCGCCAAAAATGGCCAAAGAAATTTCACTAAAAGTGTCCTAATTGAATATCTTTGTATTATAATGCCAAAACTGCTGCGGTTGAAACCCTGCATCTACGTTTCCTGATCATTTTAAAAAAAAGATCGACATTCCAAGATAAAAATTCAGTTTTTTGTATTCATTCTCCCAAATTCACTTTTGAAAGAAAAAATTGTCCCTTATAAGGAAGTCGACGTAATATCTTTGTAAATTATCATCTCTTGATGAAAGTTTTGGGAAAAAAAAGTAATGGAGGTCAATTAGTATATCATACAGAGTATTCCTGGTAAAAAATAATTTTAAAAATCTTCTCAATTATTTTACCCGAAAATCAAGGGGGTAAAACCTGAACACGAATTTTGGATTTCTAAAGTTCTAATTTGAATCATTATTGGCAGTGGAGTCGCAAGCTTTTGCAAGTTGGTGTCGCAGTCCAGTCGCAGGTTAACTTCACTGTCGCAAGTTAATCTTTTCGACAGTCGCTTCACCGTTGTAGAATTATAATTCACTGTGTCTGTGCGTGTTCCACTAGCTAATAGTACTTACTAACATGTATAATGCAATACAGAAAATGATGGAAGCCGCCGACAAAGCATCCAAGGCGACCTGTGTTTCTAGCAAACGAAATAGTGTCGATAATGATGGCAGTGGCGGGCCTAACCCTAAGAAGTCATGCATCGTCCCAAAGGCTGTATCACAAGATATCAGCAAGAACAACGGAGAAGGTCCTACTCGCCCCTCTGTTCGTGATAGCGACTACCCCTGCCGCGTTTTTAGCAATACTCGAAGAAAGTTTTTGGCGTCTTCGTATTACCCAAATCACTCCTGGATCGAGTACAGTATGGTCCGAGATGCCATATTCTGCTTTGCTTGCCGTCACTTTCTGCTACTAGTGGACTTGTGACTCCGTTCGCCGCTGCTGGGTTTTGTTCCTGGTCCCAACAAGGACCTATCAACGACCATGCCAGTTCTGAGACTCACAAGGACAGCATGTCTAAGTGGCAGGATTGAAAGTTATCCCAAGACAATGGTGGTATAAGGGCTGTGATGTGTGGTGGGAACGAGAAGCTCATTGCAGAGAAGCCGTGATGTTTCTCGCACTGCAAAGTCTGGCATTCCGAGGTCATCGCGAAGGCGAACTGACAGAGGAAGTCCGCAACACGAACCGTGGGAATTTCAAAGAGCTGATGAGTCTTATAGGGCGTCACAACTCCATCATGAAGTCCAAGCAGACTGGCAATAAGAACGCCACTTACACTCACTCGGACATACAGAACTGTGTCATCCAGACGATGTCCACCATGGTGCGAGTAAAATTTTTCGGAAATTTCCACATCGGGGGGGACATTTTCTTTGCAGTGCGATGAGTCCAAGGACATCAGCAAAACTGAACAGATAAGCATAGTGGTTCGTTACGAGAAAAACTTCAGCCCACCGAAGAACTGCTCGACATAGTTCCTGCCCAGGGTCTCACTGCGGTGGATCTCGCTGCAGTGATTGTTAGGGTCCTCACGGTCCATAAAATAGACATCAAGCGATGCTGTGGACAAACCTATGACGGCGCGGCGGTCATGTCAGGCATTCGAAATGGAGTCCACAAAAACATCCTCGAGTCAGCCCCTCACGCATACTATACGCACTGTTTCAGCCACAGGTTCTTGTCACAGAGTCAGTCCCAGGTGTCGCAGCTGCGACAACTGCGACACCCCTGGCGGCGCCACTATTCATTGGTGTTGTTTATACAAATAGGTAAACAAATTAATGAAAATTTAAAATCAAACTATAAGTTAGCTTTTAACGAGTATTATAAGAAACGGGTATTATAAGTACCCCTCAAGGGGCGCATGGGAACAAAGTGGGGCGCACTGGCGTCCCCAGGCGCCCCCCTGCCTACGCCCTTGGCCATGGCCAACTCTATAATTCATTGAGTAGAGTTTAAATTCCATTGTAACTAAAAACCATGGTATGTGGAACTGACAAATCAAAACCCGGGGAAGTTTGGATTAGAAATGTAGTCTATAGGGAAGTTTTTAAATCCTCTTCTCGTATTGAACCCGTTGAAGAGATAGATGAAATATGTTCTCTACTGAATTAAACTTTCCCCAAGTTCCCAATTGACAATGACTTCTTTGCCTGAGGTTATTGCTCCCTGCAAAGGAGAAAGTCTGTCCCAAATATATCTGATGGCAAAGTTAAAATCATCAAACTTCATGAGTTTAATGACAATACTATTAGCTCATTGGAAGTTGTAGGCAAAATGGGTATAGCTGAATTCTTTGTATCACCACTATCAGATCCTGAATGTATATTTGATGCAATAATTCGCGATCCATATGATGTGTCAGAGTATTTTCACAATGGTAGGGGAAATAATCTTACTATCCCAATGCGTCAGAAGATTGCGCATAGTATTGGATTATACGAGATACCCATTTTAACTATTTGTGATATTCGAGGTGCAGTAAGCAATTATTACACCTCCCTTAAAGCACAACTGAAAACTTATTTGGGTCAGAATGTTGCAGTGTAAAATGTTCAACCAGATGGTAACTGTTTGTACCGTACCCTATCTCATATAATATTTGGGACTAAAGAGTTTTCGAGATTTAAAGTACAATCTGATTAATACATTCATTACCAGCACCCAGCATCACTACAATGCTATGCACAAATCTGGCATACACAGTGAGCAGGAATTGCGTGAACATATTAACGCTATTTCTACACCATATGCATGGGGTACAAATGTTGAACTCAATATGTTAGCCGCCTTGGCTGGAATTGACATATTATTAGTTGACTGTACTGATGTCAACTCAATGAATTGGAACATTCTCCCTAACTCCTATTGAATGTGATCAGGCTTTCATCCAGGAAAAAATCACCCCGCTTCTAGACTTTGTTTTTATGCTCGTTCAGTTTCATTTTGTACGCCTAGATTGTCATCTTGTATTAAGTCTATGGGAGCAACTCTCGATATTGTAGGCCTAAAATCGATTTTTGTACGCCTAGATAAAGATTCTGCCAAATTACGCTCCTTTAGGCGCGCCCTGCACGCCTGGATAACACCCTGAATGTGATCCAATTTTTAATGCACAGAAAGGTATGTATTTTACTTCATAGACTTAGCCGTCTTGAAGGAAATAAACATTTTGATTCCTTCTTTTTTGCTTAGTAATGTTTCATCGCATTGATGAATATTACATCGGCTGCTTATAGTTCAGGCTCTAAGTCAGAACTAGGGCCCTTCTTGATTAGTTCATAACTTAGAAAATTATTTCAATCTAAGTTTTTGATACTCATCATCTTTTTATTGGCCAGGGATTAATTACTCTTTATGATCACTAATCTGATTATTTTATGGTTCAGGCTGCTGTGGGCTCTGTTATACTTGATTTTATTTGGTATCTACACGAGACCCACTTAGCGGCATAAAGATCTGTGCTATTTTTGTAATATTACATTTCACATATAATTTCATAACACCAACCAATTATTCGATACCTTCCAGTCACCAAATTCATGATACAAAAAGGTAAATCCTAATAGTGTACCCCAGTAGAACTACAAGCATGCTATCAACATTCAGGATCATTTCCCAATAAGGTTACTAATTATTGTGTATTCATTGATTACTCGATGCCTTCCAGTCACCAAATTCATGAAACAAAAAGATAAATCTTAGAAGTGTACCCCAGTAGAACTACAAGCATCTCTGTCAACATTCAGGATCATTCACAATAAGGTTAGTAATTATTGTGTATCCGTTGAATATTTGTTACCCAGTTTTACTTAATATAATAACCTGTACAAAAGCGTAAATACTAAGCAATAATTACCTTGCACCAATAAATACTATCTACTAGATGGATATCGAGTCAAAAAAAGGACAAGCAGCAACATTCTCTAGCTATATTCCTATTTTTTTCAATCCGACTATTCAATCCTTTCAATATTTTCAACAACTTTTCAATCCGAAAACTGAAATCAACATTATAGGGTGGTCTTTAACATCAATTTCAGGTCTTACCCCCCAAAAGTTTAATGTAGTCCAGACTAAAATAACTATAAAGTTTTAAAGGAAATGAAAAAATACAGGTTGTGCACAGCAGTTGAAAAGCCTTGTGTTGTCTCTGCTTTAGTGGTTCATTTGTGTTCGTTTAAGTGCATTGGGATACTTTTTCTTGTGCTATTGTACAACATTTAGCAAAATTGGAGTTGGCATTCGTCATGGGTTATCTGTCGATTGTAGCCTTGGATAAGAGAAACTCCCCTTTCCGCCTCGTCATTGATTACTTCTAGATTGCTTATAATGCTCTGAATTCGACGATAATCATCTCGTTCTTTCCAGGTATTTGGATCTGCTTCCAGTATTGCTGTTGAGAGACCTAATCGCGTGAATGGAAGAAGCGATTGCTTGGATGCGAAGTGTTGCAGTTCCTTTCAGCCAACTGTCTCCATGTCAATAATGGCTCTTTCCCAGGGTTGTCCAGACCTTCATCAAACATTGACTTGACAATTGACGCTTTTGTATATGTCCGAACTTCGTCATCAAACAGTGATAATCCAACCAGATCCTCGGAAAGATACCACAGGTGAGATCCAATTTTCTTCAATGCAGCCTTTGAAACTTCAGGATCGATTGCAGCGTAGTCCTTCAGGTCTTTCACGAGCTGTAGGTCAGATTTCGGCGCAGCAGCTGCAATTGGTGCAGTGAACCAGGTCTTTACATAGATTTTGACGATAAACGTACAAATTCTCTCCAAACCTTTCTTCTCCTTATTCGTCAGATCGAACTGTCCTCTGAAGAGCCATATTTTCAAAGAATATAAAACTTTGGACATCCAGCGCCCATGATGCATTGCACCTGGGCTCCTAAAGTGCACGCCTCTGCCTGGTGCTTCACCAAGGAATATAATTACCAGTTCCAAGAATTCCTGATAGTCATCTCTGGGATGACGGTACGCCAACTGTTCTTTGGCAAAACACACTATACTTTCCTTGCATGAACCGATAATGCCTGATAACACTTCAGTTTCGACTCCTGGTTGATAGTTGGATAGAACCAAGAACTGGTATTGTTTATTAAATCTGATGAATAAGGCAACGTCCGGTCCAGATGATACGGTGGTACAAGTGACGAATAAGGAACCTATTATTAGTTCAAAAATGTGGTGTCGGCATGCCAGGTGTGGGAGCTCGCGGTCCAACTGCTGCTGAAGAATGACGCATGCACCCTTCAAGTGGCCTGTGTTAGAAGCCGTAGTATCGAATGAAATACCCTCCACGCGCTCGCTGATACCCCACTCTTTCAATGCCGACATCACAGCTGTTGCCTGATTGAGACCTGTACCACTTCCAATTTTGGGCACACAGAGCAGCTGTTGGACACCAACACCAATCACGATTATAGGTAGGCGGTCAACTTACACGTTTCTGTCAAATCAATGAGCAGTTTACCATCCCAATGGACAGTTAGTGGCACGTTAGGTGCGAACGTCGTTTTGATAACCTCGGAAAATTCGGCCCGATGCTTGACTCGGTGAGAATGAATCTATGTTCGATTAATATTTATATTCTTCGGGTCATGGCCCAACGCTTCTGCTGCTTTAGTCAATATAAAAACAGCGGCTCTGTCCGTAGTTTTCGTTCTGTCTAGAGCTTCTGACACTCCAGGGGTCATTATTTGAAATCTTCCTCTTTTGGCATGTGGAGTTGATTCATAATCTTGGTCTTCTGGAACGAAGTTGTAGTATTTGTCTGGTTCATCGTGGTCGACCTCTTCTGACTCGGATTCCTCATAGATATGTGTGCAGCGAACCCGGTGCACTTCTTTACATGCCTTTTCTCTCCTAAATTCCTCTTCCTGTTTTCTGATACGGGATCGGACCTCTTTCTCCGTCAACAATTGATCAACTCCAAGCATACATCCTTCTCGTCTTTTCTTTCGTTGACATGCCAAAAATTCTCTATCAACTGGATTTGTAGCCTCGTTCGTAGAATGAGCAATATCAAAGAGATCATCAAGGCTATTTGAGAAATTATCTTCCTTCTCCAATTGTACTGCTCCTCTCCTTCGCATACTCTTCTTCAAAAGCGCATACTTACTAACTAGTTTCTCTAGCTTTGAGATGGCGTTATATACTTCTTTGGTTGGAAGTCTTGCTCTTGCCAGAATGGCAGGACTTCCCCAATTACTGATACTGCAGCATGGTGCAACGTTGCCCCTTTGTCTTTATGGTCGTGATAGAATAGTGCTAATACTTTCCTATTATACGGCAGTTTAGCTCCGATGAGCTCTGAGATCGTAGGCCCAATTAGAAATATGCAAGAATCTTTTCTCATTGTCGATATTATTAGATTAATCTGGAAAAAGGAGAAAGATTGCACTTTTTAAAACAATAAAGCCATTTTTAATACATTTGTATATCTATACATAGTGTTATTTCTATTAGTCAGTATATCGATGGGAGAAGGGCCCAGGTGGACTATTAGAGAAGTGAACTATACTAATAAGTGCAGATTTACGTTTTAGACAAGCGAGCGAGAAAAAAATTTGAGGTCTCTAGGGATCTTGACCAATGTATATGTGAAATTGGAGCCTCGTACAGGGATATTACTCAAATGGATTGGGAAGTGTGAACTCATTAAATTGAATACAATAGCATAAATGAATCAGAGGAATAAAATATTTCAATATATTTTACGAGGGGGGGCATTGCCCCGGGGCGAGGATTTCTACCAGGGGGGGCATTGCCCCCCCCCTTCATCCGCCCCTGGAATGAAAAAGTTACAAAATGTTACCAAGGGGGCATTGTCGCGGGGCGAGGATTAGTACCAGGGGGGGGCATTGCCCCCTTATGCTCCTCCCGTGGCGACCACCCTGCATGTAATGAACTCTTTTTAAGATCGAACTCCGCTTGTAACGAACTCCGGTGATAACAAACTCCGCTTATAACGAAATGAAACCACGGTCCCGAGCACTTCGTTATATCGGGAGTTGACTGTACGTCTTATCAGCGGAGAAGAGATGTTCTTTGACGTTTGATAGTTATTTTTAACAATAATTTATTTTGCTCCCTCATACTCAGTGAACATCATTTATTTATATATAGTTTCCTTGTCAAAATCTATTATTGCGTAGGTATTCACAGTGATCCTTTGTCGCATTGATATTTCCGATGAAATCTAACTAAACTAAGGAAGGAGTAAAGTTGTAATGTAATTTATTTTCAATTACCAAACAAATAGGCACAAAACTAATTTCGTGGTGAACACAAATATAATATCCTAAATTGTTATTCTAGAAGAAATCAAAAATATAATAATAGCACAAGGGTGTGTGTGTGTATATATTATATACATATACTAGCGCGCTTTACGGCAGAACGCAACCACACACACCAACCGCTTCGCGGTTGGTGTGTGGTTTAATTACCACTTATAAAGTCTATAATACCTGAAATAGGCCTAAATATTCAAAATTAACAATGTGAAATTATAATGATTACGTCATCACGCGATAATGAGTAAGCATATTGGTGATCTGACCAACGTGTCCGATCATTAAAGTCCATATTCTATAAAATTTTCAGATTTTTATCTCATAGAGGGCGCGAATTATGTGCGATTCTCGAAATGTGACAATGACGTCATAACTTGTCGAGGTGTGATAAATTTAGTGGAAACCTCAACTTGTTTTCGGTTGCCAAAAGTTACCCCTATATGCCCAAATCAGATTTGGAAACCGTCCATTCTCTTCAATCAACTCTGAACATACAAACAAATATATATAGATGTTGCAGTCCAAGTGCGTTTCAACGCCAAACGCGTTTGGCGTGTTTATATACGCCATTCGCGTTTCTAACATTATTTCTTTATATTTGGTGTTATTTAATTCAAATGTTGTCAACAATACAAATAATTTTGAATTATCCGGAATTATATTTCCCTCTAACGCGAGGTACATATTGTTTAATTACTTAGTTTTGAACGTGAATTGTTTTTAATTCACAATGGTTTTAAATATTTAGTATAAGTCGCAATGGTGTTATTTTAGTACAGAGATTAAAATTAACAGTAAATATTGTAGAACAGATATTTACTGATAATTTTCATCTGTGTACTAAAATAATAGTACTAGGGCTGAAACGAATATACCGAATATTCGAATATTCGTTCGTTTGCAAACGAATATTCGTTACGTTACGAATATTCGTTTGGACGAATATTAGATTGAAACGAATATTCGTTAACTAATTTTGGGCAAAACAAGACTTTTGTATAGCTGAGAGATATAGTAAATATATATTCCCACTTAAACTAGCTGATTATTAGTCAACTTGTGTATAATACACTTTGTGACTATTATTATACCATTCTAACATTATCAAAAACCTATTTTCCAATGTATTTTGTCTCTTGAAATTGATTTAATGCTTAGTCATCCAAACGAACGAATATTCTAATATTCGTTCGTTTAGAAAAAGGTTCGTTCGTTACATTTCGAATATTCGTTTCAGCCCTAAATAATACCATTGCGACTTATACTAAATATTTAAAACCATCGTGAATTAAAAACAATTCACGTTCAAACTAAGTAATTTAACAATATGTACTTGACTTTTATGCAGTGATGTTTTGGGGGGGGGCTCTCCTTCCTATCATTTATCTATAGAATTCATTATTGGGGGCCGTTTTCACCGATGTTTTCTAAGAAAATGCTAAATTTAAAAAGGGAGCGCCCCCCCCACTTCATTTTTTGGCAAAACACCACTGCCTATATGTACCTCGCTTTAGAAGGAAATATAATTCCGGATAATTCAAAATTATTTGTATTGTTGAACAACATTTGAATTAAATAACGACAAATAAAAAGAAATAATATTAGATACGCGAATGGCGTATATAAACATGCCAAACGCGTTTGGCGTTGAAACGCACTTGGTCTGCAACATATATGTACACACAGGTTTGTGTTTTAATAGTATAGATATATATATTTATTTGTTTATATGTTCCAAATTGATTGAAGAAACTGGACGGTTTCCAAATCTGATTTTCTACATATAGTCGTAACTTCTGAAGCGTTGACTAGTCGGAATTTTTTGGAATGATAAGCATTAAAAAAATTTCCGAATAGTCGTTGTCACATTATTGAGGTAAACATGAGATTTAAAAAAAGCCGTTCATTTCCCCATTTCTACTAGTTTGTATTAACTTTATACGCATTAACATCGCATTGATTACTACCCAATTCTCTGTTCTAACTTTGTTTATAGTCAAATTTCAATTAAGTTTACATAGTAATAGCACGTCATTAAGTTCCATATTCAAATACAGTGGAACCTCTATAAGTGGGGAGCATGGGACGGGGAAAATTTCAATTGCCCCCCATTCCCCGGTTATAAAATTCAATTGGAAAAACATTATATATGCTATATTATACAAAGTATTCATATAACACACACATTAATGCACGTTATAGTTATTATTTGTATATTATGACAATTTAGTTAACTGCTGATCTACACTAGGTGATTTCTTCTAAAAACATCAGAGTAGATCAATCGAAAATATTTTTCTGTAGAACTTTAGAGTCGATTTATTGGAAATATTGTATTATTTTATAAGAATCATGTTAGGATTTGTCCATTCCCCCCATTTATGGAGGTTGTTTTGTATGCAGATAAAAACTCCTTGAAATTTATGGTCCCCCATTCCCCACTTCCCCGCTTATAGAGGTTCATTTGTATGGATATATACGAATATGGTAAAAAAATTCCCCACTTATGGAGGTTCCCCATTTATAGAGACCCCACTTATAGAGGTTGCACTGTACTTGACTGAAACTTGGAAAGTATTTGAGCTAGTGAGTTAAACTTGTCATCAATAATAGCAATATCTATGGGTTTAATTGAATAAACGAGCTAGCGAATGTAACTTTTCCTGAGCCAGGTGCTCCGAGGCCATAAACACAAATATCATATCCTAAATTGCTTTTCGTAAAGAAATCAAAAATAAAATTAGAAATATTGAAATTAAGTACGCTCTGTCCACGCCAGGGCCGGCGGAAGAGGGGCGGTTGGGGCGGCCTGGACCGCCCCACTTTTTCTGTGATTTTGTGGTACTTTGAAATTTTTTGGAGGTGTTTTTTGACTCTGCAATCCTCACAATTATCATCACAATACAAGGCCGCCCCACCTCTCACGAGCTTCCGCCGGCCCTGGTCCACGCGCCAGGGCGTAGAATAGGTACGCGCTGAATACTTTTTAATATATGTAGTATATTAGAATACTATGGCATATACAATTATCTTTTAGTTCTACACTTCCTAATTTTCGTAATATATCATAATTACTGTGGAACTCGCTTAGTACGTACTCGGCTTAATTAAGACGTACTCTCGGATATTACCTACTGTTCTCGAATGACCGATTTTCCTCCTATCTGATCCATTATATATGATTTGGATAAGACGTACCCATTTTTTATTCCTAAGTAAATTAAATGTATTTATTTATATCGGTTTATTAATACTTTTTCTTGAAAAATATCAGCAGAACTCAGTCAGTATTTGGTTTAAGTGAGTGGGTAACAACTACGATGCTTTAATTAACCTTATCGTTAATTATGTTGAAAAAAACGCTGTTTCCGCCCATTCCGCATGTAAAATGATTGACATTCGAAATTTTCAAAAAATTTCAATATTTTTACACACCTTACGGAAGGATGTTATCTTTCGATAGGACTTTTTTTTTCATCGATCCGATAATTATTTCCAGAGTTATGACTGTTTTATTAGAGCAGCTTTTAATATTAAAACGCGGTTTTATAACTCCAAAGGTGTTGCCCACGTTAAAATAACTATTTATTGAATTTACAACGTTTCAATATTCATACATATGATAGTCTGACAAAAATTTTGCACAACTCAACAAAAATCTTTAGATAAAAGTGGAAATTGCAAAAGTTATAGCCCTTCGGCGGTCTTCAGGGTACGGATTCTTAACTAATTTGTAACTCAGAGAGGAAAAGAGATAAATTCAAGTTGACAACTGAAAAATGATCAGCACACATGGTTTCCCATATGTGAATAATACATTTTGTGAGCCTAGGACGCACAGTTTTCGATATTGCCCTATATGGTAGTGTGAATGCGACCAATTTTGATGACACATGCAAATTTCTATCTCCTAAACGGGAGACTCTAGAGCTAAGCTCTAAATTACAAATCACATTGATATATCATTTGTAAATCATTGCAAAGTCAAAAATCACTCAAAACCAAATGGTTACCTTGCTAATAATCTCGAATGCCCATATAAGGAGTGTCATGTGACCATAAAAGGTGAGAAAATCCAAATTCAAAAGCTAACTGGAGCTTAGTTCTAACTTTCAGACACTATCAGTGATTGAATTCCAGCAAGATGGCCGATTTTAATTCCTTCCCGAATCAATATTCTTCGCTGTTTACGTGTCGAAAATCCACTCTGCCACTTGAAAACCACCGTAACTAATTATAGCATGCCACTATTTTCAAAGCTTAGTTTGGGGAACTTTTTGAAGTCATATCGCTGAGATTTGGAACATAGCACAATAATAAGTAAACTAAGACTTGTTTCAGTTCCGATTGTCAGATTTCGTACTTAATTAAAATCTAGACACCTTTGGGAGCAAAAATGTGGCTCAAATGTTGAAAAACCGTCCGTTTTTCCTAGAATCGAGCAATTCCGATGAAAAATTTGACTTTTTGATATTAGCACTTTCCCAGAGGACCTCAAGGAGATCTGATAGAATGGATTAGACCGAATCTCATTTTTGTAATCTTTATCAATTCTTCAAAACTAAGCTTTTAGTACTATATTATTCTATATGGGAGCTTAAATATAGAATTTCAAAAAAATCAGTACTTAGAAGCCTTATATTAGAGCACTAGTAGTCTTAAAATAGCTTACATATATACTCCTTATAGAACTGAAAATATCAGCTTACTAGGATAAACGAGTAGTGTGTTGTATATACTCACTCCGTGCAAATGGACGTAAACAGCGTTATCGTTAATTTTGTTGAAACTTGAATACCTTACATCGTGATGTGAATATGATGCATCGTATTCATATCTTGAACAAGTCATTATTTTAACTTGTGAATTATGCCTACGGATGAGACGTACCTTAGTTAGTACGTACTTTTTCTTGTTTCCCGGGGTGGTACGTCTTATCCGTGTTCAACTGTATCTGGTATTATTTATTTATGCTTACATTCTATTTCCTTTGCTTTTATGAATCCTGATATTCTCAACTCCTCTTCGAAGTTGATCGGAACCCGTTATGCAACTCAAGCAGATCAAGCTAAGCGTACTTACCAAAAAAATGTACTTGTGTTAATTGAACAGAGAAAGTTGCCACAAGTTGGATGGAGTGACCATATGATAGAAAGTTTTCTTACTGAACTTTCAAGCATGGATAGTAATAATTTTAATGGAAACGTTGGATTAGGTAAGAATATTTAGTGTGACTATGAGTTGTGATTATTGATTGAATACCAGGGCGGCTCAACTGGTGAGATATTTTCTGCGAATTCCGTACCATTTTTTAGGATATTCTAGAAATTATTTAAGTGTAATTATCGTAGGTATTTTCCATAGATGCATTATACGATTATACCTTATACGTTCGGGGAGCGTATAATGGACCTTATATACGTTAAAATCGTTATACGTTATACGTCGTATGATGATTGTACGTTACGTATGATGGCATTACACGTTCACCTATCGTATAATGGTACCATATATACTTTATACGTTACGTATAATTAGGGTGACCTGAGGATTTTGGACCAAAACCTGGACATTTCTCAAAATTTCGACAAAAACCCGGGACAATCCTGGACATAGGTTATAAAAAACTGGACACTATTAGTTTAATGTGAGCGAATCGGAGACAATTGGATGATAATAAAAAATAACTGCAAAAAAACCTGGACAATTTAGAGATTTACTGGACATCGCACAATAATTGTAAAAAAACTGGACTGTCCAGGCTAAAAATTGGGCAATGGTCACCCTACGTATAATGCAACTATGGTATTTTCGAATGTTGTCTTGATCCAAATGCGTGTTTTCTTAATACTATACAGTGGCTTATCTAGATCTTGAGTTCAACCTTGGCACACCTGAGGCACTCATCCATTTTAGGCACTACCAGGGTTCGTCCAGGGTAGTCAAACATTCATGTATAAGGATAATAGGGTAGGTAGTATTTCATGCTTTAATTAATTCAAGAAATTTTTAAACAACGAGCCCTTCGGTATCGGTCGCTTTGCGACGGATCACTCTCACAAAGGTTGCGAAGCGACCTTTGTTTGTTCGTGTAGACACTACGGAAGAATTAACAGCCGCTTTGTGGCCTTAGCCTTAGTGCTGCGAACTGAAACTGAATTAAAACTGTAACTGAATTACAACTGAATAGTTTTAGCGATTTTTCTAAACTGTAACTGTAACTGTAACTGAAATGTACTCGTTTATAAAACTGTAACTGTAACTGAGATGTATTTTTCTCCAACTGAAATTAAAACTCGAATTGAATTTCTTCAAATTCAATTCCGGTTTGCAGCACTACACAGGCGGCACAAAATGAAATTAGAAAAAATGAAACTAGATTATGTTGTCTGCAGACCTTGGAACCTAGATAAAGCGATTACGATTATTTATTGTATAGAGTATAATAAGGATTAGTAATAATTAACTAAGGTTTAGTCGTAAAATAGGTGAAAGTTGTGAATACCTAACTAAGTACGAAATTGTACTTGACTGTGGTAAAAATTGTAACTGAAATGAAAACTGTAACTGAATTAAGACTGTAACTGAAATGAAAACTGTAACTGTAACTAAATTAAAACTGTAACTGAAATGAAACTAAAACTGTAACTGTAACTGTAACTGTAACTGAATTGAATCAAATTTAATTCCAGTTCGCAGCACTACTTAGCCTCCTCCACAAATTATCACTCGTAATAAATAAATACCGTATTTCCCCGAATACACGCCTGGGCTTGAATAAACGCCGGGTCATGAAAAATGGCATTGGTATGATCAAATTTAATCAATTTACAGTCAACTAAGCTTAATCGGGTCACATCGGGACCAGGTTGTTTTGACCCGATTAAGCGGAGAAACCGATTAACCGAAAATATTGTAAGCCAAACTGTAATTCTGTCCTATAAATCCTGTGATAATTTTGACCCGATTATGCGGAGAAACCGATTAACCGGTTTCCCAATTAAGCGGAGTTGACTTGTAGTTGATAACTGCTGTATAATTACATTGATTTTAGCAACATAGACATGAGGAATTCCATGTCAATTCATCGAGCCAAAAATATGACTATCACAGAATCATTCGAAACTTTGCACATTACTACAACCTCAATATTTTTTGACAATAACCTGAATTTTTGGATCGTAAACCCTTTAGGAAGCCAAGTTTTGACACCTCTATGTTTCCCTATTTTTGTTATATGGCTCTTCCTTCTTATTAGGGTTTTAATTCAAAGTTGAATAATTATTCACTCAATGGTTATTTTGTTTAGATATTCTTTTTATAGGCTATATTAATACTGTAGATTCCGAATCTGATCTTGGAATAACATTTAACAACCGTCTTCCCTGTAAATTTTGCTTTTCATCTGAGTATTGGACAATCTTTCCCTGCAAGTTCAAATCGTTGACACAAAAAAGGGCCAAATTGGATTTGATCCAAACCTCACCAAAAGTTAGTCTATCAATGGGTTTCTAATATATAAAAAATTTGGAGAGGGATTTTTTGTTATTGTTTTTACATGACGAATATTGTCTGCGTATTCAACTTAAGAGAACTATATTTCGTTAGCAAATCACCTTATTTTATTATCCACTCAAACTTGTATTACAATATATATCATTACGTATATATTAATTGACTAAATGTTAGAAATATTCACAAGTCAAAGATCATATGGCATTGATTTATATTCAAGTAACTAAATATCTATTTTTGCTGTAATCTATCCAATAAATGTCAAATATGTATATCCATAGCAACCTAGCGGTATTAGATATGTATTTGATTGTTTGATATATCAACTATTCAACACAACTATTGATTACTTTAGAAGTATAATTGATATGTTTTATCCTAAATACGTACATAGATATTTCTTAAAATACATAGTAACGTAGCAACACAAGATGGAGATAATTATTCTTACTTATTGTCATATATATACTACAGGAGCGGCGGAAGCGGTTAGGCCGGTCAGACCATGGCCTGACCACTTTTTAAAGTTGCCAGGCCAATAGCCTTACCACTCTTACGTCACTAGTTGGCCGGTCAAGCCATGGCCTGACCACTTTATAACTGCCACCGCCGGTCCTGTACTATACGTATATAAATAATCACCTTTCAATTAATGTTGATTTTGATATTAGTCTATCTAATAAATACTACAAAAATCATCTAATTATATATTGCAAACTTCAATAATGGCATCAGGAACATTTCTACTAGAAAGTTGTACAATTGGCAATCTGAAGGATAATGAGTGTCATTTGACAATTTTTTGCAAAGTGAAAGAGCTTAAGAACTTCTCTGATTTACTTCCAAGTGATCAAGTATTGATACGTTTACGTACAGAGTTAAATTCAGCACCACTTATCAACATTTGTGAACATCACTTCACCACCTATATAACTCGATATGCTAAGCAACAGAAAACATGTTAAGACCTTTTCGGATACCGCAAAAAATCAATATATTTATCTAATGTTAGATTTTTTTCTTGTGTCAATATGAGAAATTAGTATATGACATGTATATATTGAAATTCATATTTCTGATTGATTAGGAGAAGGGAAAGAGATAAGTTTGGACGAATCAACAAAATTAGGAGATATATTACACACCACGATGATCCCCTGGGATAATCCCTGGGGAGGCGCCATCCTGGGCCTGTCCCCGGCCCCGGCTGCTCCCCTACCTGGCTATGCCACTGATACTATAGTATAGCGTATATCATTTAAAAATCTTAAGTTTAACTATAATCTTTGTTTAGTCGTTATTTCATATCTATTTAGTTCCAATTTCACAAACAAAAGTATAAGGGCTAGATTCTCGCCCTTTTTATTGTGCCGACTATACTATACTATGGTGGCCCAGTTCTAATCTCACTGCCTTTTTACTGTGCCGACTATACTATAGTATAGTGGCCCAGTATTGATCTTACTGCCTTTATTACTGTGCCGACTATACTATAGTATAGTGGCCAGTATTGATCTTACTGCCTATATTATTACTGTGCCGACTATACTATAGTATAGTGGCCCAGTTCTAATCTTACTGCCTTGGTTATTACTGTGCCGACTATACTATAGTATAGTGGCCCAGTTCTAATCTTACTGCCTTGGTTATTATTAGTCCGTAGATCGTAGACAGAACAGAGTTTAATTAACTAAGAACCCAAAATTTCAGGACATGTGTCTCATGGGTTACAGATGTGCACCTGGGGTCACGATTTTTTATTACATTTTTTGGACACATTTTTTTGGACACATTTTTGCACCTGTTTAATATTGAAACAGGAACAATAAATAGTACCCAGAAATTAAATTTATTTGCATTCGATAGAGAATTAAATTCTACACCTTTTCACAGTACACTAATTTTCAAATTGTACTTAATTTGTACCAGAATTGAGTTGCAAGTTTCCTTTGTTTACTAACACTTCAGTTCTATTGAAAGTGTGAAATCTAATTCTATTGTTTCAATTCGTTATTATTATATTGATTCAACTTGTGAGATCGAGTAGGCTTCTAATTTCCAATTGAAAAAACAGATTATATATTTCATAACAACGACAGATTATGTGATTATATTTACTTCTGCGAGAATATTATTGCACTGTTAATATACTGACGTAATTAATTATAATTAATTCAGTCAGTATTTGACTTATATAGATGCTCCCAATTTGTTTATTAGGGGTTATCGAGTGTGCGGAATTGAAATTTGATAACCAAATTAATTGATTAATTATTTATGACAAAATAATTAAACTTAATAAATATATGCAGAGGGGGGGGGTCAATCTTAAGAATACTAACCCATAGGTGACTTCATGGAAAAATATATTTTTAGGGCATACCCACCCACCCCTCCTCACGAAGTACCAAGTACTTAACGAATTTATTGCTTTTGGACCCCTACACCCATTCAGTATTTGCCACAAGTGACACTCTGAAGTTGTCACTTGTGTCAGATTACCATAAATTGATACGAAGTTCATTACATCTGGTCCCTGAAGTCCTCCTATGGGCATTTTTACCCAAAACACACTTTTTTAATTTTTTTTACAATTTTAATTAGTCAGCAATTCTCACTTTAGGTGTGATAAGATTAAAAATATTACCCTTAGTGTAAATTCTTGATAATTTGCTGCAAAATTTCGCAATAATATTGATTCGTACCCTCCATGAAGTACCAAGTACTTCATGAAATATTTTTAAAAATGGGACCCACCACCTGGCTATGGGTCAAGTATATGTCGATTGACCCCCCCCTGATATAAGTTGACATTGAAATTGGTGTTAAATTATAAATAATATAAATAATTATTTATACTAATTAATTAAATATCATAAATCTCAGAAATCAAATATGATAGAAACAAACTTCCAATTTATCAATTGATCCTTATGCCACGTAACACCTCTACAAATGGGTCTTGACACCTTGAGGTGATGATGACATCGTTAAAAAAATGTGTTTTTACAATTTTGTTAATTCGATATTTAAAATTGGTTAGTTGATGTTATGTGATGACCCAACACTCATATAAAAAATGCTGAGTCATCAGCTATTATATTCTACTCAAACTTGAATATCTTTGAAATGAAGTGAACTAAAACGAAACTTCCACCACTCTAAGGGTCGATGCCTTCTGAAACACCTTTTTGAAACAATTTAACACCTTCATAGTGATGATATGGCGAAAAAAAAATCCAAAATTGCAGCCCGTGCCGCCAGAATGTTCCTTTGGAGGCACTATCAATAAACCACCACCAAAATATAGTGCCACCAAAGGAACATGCGTCGGCACAGGCTGCAATTTTGGATATTTTTTATTCTTCCGTAGCTCATCCACTGAACAGCGTTTAATTAACTAAGAACCCAAAATTTCAGGATATGTGTCTCATGGGTTACAGATGTGCACCTGGGGTCACAATTTTTGATTATATTTTTTGGACACATTTTTGCACCTGTTTAATATTTAAACAGGAACAATAAATAGTGCGGGAATATTTAATTTATATGCATTCGATAGAGAATTAAATTCTGCACCTCTTCACAGTGCATGAATTTTACATTGGACTTCGTTTGTGCCACAAATGAGTTGCAAATTCCCTTTGTTTACTAATACTTCAGTTTAAATGAAAGTGTCAATTATAATTCTATTGTTTCAACTTGTAATAATTATAATTCTATTGTTTCAACTTGTAATAATTATATTGATTCAACTTCTGAAATCGAGTAGGCTTCTATTTTCTAATTGAAAACTAAGATTTTACATTCCTTAACAACGACAAATTATGTGATTATATTTACTGGAGGAATACTGGTGCCCTATTAATATACTGACGCAGGGGCGGCGCCAGCCTTAGTGACCTGGGGGCGCCAAGGGGGCTCCACATTTTTCTATAATTTGTGACATTATTTAAAATTATCAGAGCATTAAGCGCTCCTCATTTTTTGGAGCGAGCTCCCGGGCCGCTATCCTAATCATAAAGAGGAGCGGCGCTCCATTTTCGTTGCTCCGAAAAAAGGAGCGCACTCTCGCTCCCGCTCCTGAAAAATTGGATCACGCTCACTTTTCGCTCCTTCATTTCTTATGCACCAAATGTGTTAAATAAACAAAGATATTTCTCTAGTTAACTAACTCTGATTTTCGCTTAAAAACTGCGGAAACCTCATGAAACTTATATTATTACACCATCTATGAATATTTACGTACCAAATTATGCGTGCCATAGTTTATATAATGTAATTATAGGTGTAAGTTAACGATTTAGTAAATTGTAATATTTGAAGGCGCACTCCAGCTTCCGCTTCTCAAATATAAAAGGAGCGCGCATCACCTTGCGCTCCTGAAAAATGGAGCGCGCACCTTAATGCTCTGAAAATTATGTCAGTGAATACATTGGTAGAGGTTAGTTTATAAAGTTATATTGTATGGTTGTTATGATTGTTCAAACACCCAGGGCCGTGACTTCTTTTAGTCAATTGTTAGCTGCCCTAAAGATATTATAAATCTGTTTGTTATCTTAATCATAAGTGATGTTGATAATATTTTGATATTGAATTAATTGAAAGATGGCGCCCCCTAAGGGGGCTCCAATATTTTCACAAGGGGCGCCATGGAGCCCCTTGGCGGCGCCCCTGTACTGACGTAATTAATTATAATTAATTCAGCCAGTATATGACTTTTATAGATGCTTCCAATTTGTTTTTAGGGTTATCGAGTGTGCGGAATTGAAATTTGATAGCCAAATTAATTAATTAATTATTTATGACAAAATAATTTAACTTGATAATTGTAAGTTGACATTGAAATTGGTGTTATATTATCAATAATATTAATAATTATTTAAAATAATTTGTTTAAATATCATAAATCCCTTGATTTCATAATAAATTTTCTGACTTTGCCCCCAAAATTCTCATTGCCCCACCTACTATCTGTTTTTGGCAACGGGCTTGATACGCATGCATAGTGCTTTCCGCAGTTATTACTAGTGCTGGCGAATCACCAAATTATCGAACCGAACCCACAAAAAGATTGACAGTCATCATATTCGGTTAATAAGCCATAATATATTGGGTGGTCCGCAAGCAGTTAAACAGTTACTAGTTGGGCCCGTAAAGAGAAAAGGTTGGACAAGCCTGCCTTAAGTCAATGTCTAAATAGGAGCTGTATATGTATGTTTATATCACAGTGGCTTAACATACGGATATAGGAATTATTTATAGTTATCAAAATGCTTCTAAATGGTATTAAAATTCAAGTTTGATAGAATACTAACGTTCATATAAAATCTCAATTGGTTTGAACACATACTACGCCTATAAAGCCATAATTTGTGTTTTGAGAATTCTAACAATACAGCATACAGTAGAACCTCGTTAATACGTACACCAATGGACGGTAGAATTTGTTCGCTTTATCCGGAGTTCGTATTAACCGGAGTAATAACCATTGTTGGGACCTGATTTTGTGGAACTGTTTGTTCGTCTTTTCCGGAAATTCGTATTACCCGTTTTCTTACTATCGAGAGTCTACTGTATTTAATTTCACTCTAAATTACAATGTGGAAGGTATCGCGGTTATTTTGTATTTAAATATATACAAAAATGAGTATGCTGACTCGTGACCTTCGTTATATAAGGCCATACTACTGAGTAGATTTTGCTGGACCATGGATTAATTAAAGGCCATTGATTATTAGCTGACATATCTTTATCTCAATAGCTAGTATTGACAGACCTGATAAATGCATTATAATTGTAATGGAAGTTAGGAACATGATATCAAGGCATACATAACTAGGGCTGAAACGAATATACCGAATATTCGAATATTCGTTCGAAATGATCGAACGAATATTCGTTCGTTTGCAAACGAATATTCTTTACGAAACGAATATTCGTTTGGACGAATATTAGATTGAAACGGATATTCGTTAACTAATTTTGGACAACAACAAGACTTTTGTATAGCTTAGAGATATCGTAAATATATATTCCCACTTAAACTAGCTGATTATTAGTTAACTTGTGTATAATACACTATGTAACTATTATTATACCATTGTAACATTATCAAAAACCTATTTTCCAATGTATTTTGTCTCTAGAATTTGATTTAATGCTTAGTCATCCAAACGAACGAATATTCGAATATTCGTTCGTTTAGAAAAAGGTTCGTTCGTTAGATTTCGAATATTCGTTTCAGCCCTATACATAACACCCTTTAGAATTGTGATATATCGCCATTTGATTACGTAATCGCTATTTTTCGTGGGAATTATCGTGTTTTAATAGCCTGCTTTTAACATCGTTAAACGCGTTAAATGTTCAAAATTGGAACATGAGGAATTCTATAACTCGTTGAATGAAATATATCGAATTATAAATGGAATGTTGACACATTCCTCGGTTGCCAGGGAAATGCATATTTCTTAAATGACCCATAACTCAAAAACTATCTATTTTATGTAAACTATGCTAGAACTGATCTATCCGAATTGGTAACTTCCTATTCATTGATAATACATTTTCTAGGCCTAACTTCTACATTTTTTGAGATTATGAGTGTATTACCAGATAAAGAATTAAGTGCAAATAATATCATTATTTAGCGAATTCCATTATTACTTTGTGTTGCTATGAAAACCAAGAACTAATTATTCGGTACTATTCAGTAGTATATATTTTTGGTTACGAAAATGTATTGTAAATATTGTATAATAAGAACAACTGAGCACTTAAGGACAATTTCATCAATCAGAGCAACGAACTCTGAACTCATAATGTTTTTGAAATTGAATTAAGTTAGTTTTCTACAATTTCGGAGGTGATTTAGTGTGATGCATCAAGACAGCTTTGCTAGAAAAAGTTATCTAAGGTTTAAGGTTTCTCTAATACACATTATAATTGCATTCTATATCATCTACCCCTTTTGCATGAGTGTATATATCAGTGGTTCCCTACCTGGGGTTCATGAACCACTTGGGGGTGCACGGGACAAGGAGTGGAGTGAATATTGATTTTAAAATAAAGTTTTAAAAATATAGTTATAGTCTACAAGTTAAATTCTCATTACTCGATTATATTCATTTATTACTATTGTGGTCTGTAAGTTACCCGACAATTTTCAAAGAGGGCTTGGTCCGTACTGGTCCATCACCACAACATACCTTTGGTCATTGCCCCCCCCAATATTGGTGCACCTCATAATTTTATCCTCCCTAAATTCAGCAAAATATTGTTGTCATAAATTGATAGTAATACTCAATGATATTTGAAAATCCTATTTATTCAGAAGATTTTTCTCGCTCGCTCCGCTCGCTCGTCTATAAATCCATGTATACTTAGATTAACCTTGTGATATTATTACATGCTGACGCTTTCATCCTAATGAGACCATATGATGTTCACCCCCCATCCTGTTTTTAGATCGATGAGCTTGTCAATAGAATCCTTCAAACTTAGGTATGTCCTGGGGGTGCACCACCAAATTACGGGTATCAGGGGGATCACGAGTTAAAAAAGGTTGGGAACCACTGGTATATATCCTTTAATTCCTTGGTAATTGGACTTTTCTGAAATCTTCCCCGTGTCCAAGATATTTGTTAATAACAATGGGTTAATATTAGAAGATTGTTAACAAATCACCCAGAACCATTTAATTCGTAATTTAAGTACCTATGTGTCAGTAATACTTCACTTTTGAGTAGCTGCAACCCAAATGCCTATTTCCTATAACTACAGTTTGAAGACACTGTATATCAGTGGTTCCCAACCTGGGAGGAATTTGGCCTTCCTCGGGGAGGAATTCCACATAGGTATACTTAGATATATTAATGAAATTTTCTGGAATACTTTGTCTCACTGAATGATTTAATCACTAAGTAATTAAAAATCCTTGCATTGATTATATTGACAGTTCTCATTTACAGTATTATTTATATTTTAGTAATTTTTACTTAGTTTTTAAGTTATTTCCTTACCAAAATTCTACATTGTAATCTGGGGAGAATTTTAACAAAAATATAGCTCAGGGGGGTAATATGATAATATCCGGACTTTTTTTGGAAAAGGTTGGGAACCACTGCTGTAGATATACAGTACCCGAACAAAAGTATTCGACCACCCAACATTTTCCCTTTGAATATAGTACTGTTGCGTGTAAAATTGAGGCACATGTAATTTTGAGTCAAATGTATTAGTGGACCATGGATATTACTTTACCGTGTAATTTTGAGTCAAACCAAGTTCCTTTTGTGTAATAATACATACAGTCCAATGTATATCACCATAGCGGATTCTATAAATACTTATAGAAGTTATAAATGTTTCTTTGTTCAATTTTATCTGAATATTTAGAAATTACTATTAGCCCCGGTAATTGGTTGACTACTTCTAGAAAAACGAGTTCCAACTGAGCTCTTGAATTGAGTTTTAATTGATAGTCAATTGTTAAATCATTCAATCAAATTAATACAATGTTAAAAATTATATTTGTCAAAATAAGATGGAGTCGGACTGTATGTATTATTACACAAAAGGAACTTGGTTTGACTCAAAATTACACGGTAAAGTAATATCCATGGTCCACTAATGCATTTGACTCAAAATTACATGCCTCAATTTTACACGCAACAGTACTATAGTAGGCCTAATAGTATTGTTCAATGTATTAAAACTTTATGACATATTGCTATTTTGAATTCAGATTCGTATTATACTGGTTCAAATTTACCATTGTAGATGCTTTCAAATTGATTACATATTAATTCGGTTGAAAATTATCATTAAATGGCAACATGTGCCACCTGTTACCATCTCTCCCATCTCTCCCATCTCTCCCATAGTGGCAATTTGGGAAAAGTGGTGCATAGTGGCACAGGATGATAATTTCTAACAAAATCAAAAAGGGATTGAATTGAAAGCTTCTACAATTGATAATTCGAATACGCATAATAGGAATTTGTAATCGAAAATGCAATATCTCATGTAATTTGAATACACTATCTTCCAGTGTTGAACCTACTATAGTGCTATATTCAATGGGAATTTTTGGGTGGTCGAATACTTATGTCCGGGTAGTGTATATATATATATAGTCCTTCATCTAGCCCAGGTGTGTGCAACCTCTTTTAATCCTGGGCCGCATTATGCTTCTCAGATCTGTTCTCGGGCCGCGGTTCGGCTAGTTTTCGAATTTTCTGATTTAGATTAGAAGAAAGCATTTTTAAGTTTTGAAATAATTGGAATGATTAAGTGTTTTGACTAAGAGAAATATTGTCACAAAATTATATTAATTGTCACAAGGTCACATATGTATTCCTTAGTGTGAGATCTGTGATTGTTCAGGATTAGTGTTTGCAATCCCGGGATTCGGGATTGACCCGATACTCAATCCCGGGATCGCGGGATCCTGGGATTAAACATTTCACTTTATATAGTATGGAAAAGCTAGTATAAATTAAATCAACTTTTAAGGACCATAACTTAATAGATCTAAATGTTACTTTAATGCTGGATAATGAGTGTAATAGTGTTATCATAAAAGTGTAAATAATTAGTTTAAGTATAATTTATTGAAGATTTATTATTTCGTATGAAGCAAAGGTTGTCAAGCGTAGCATCACCAAGTCTAGTCCTGAATCTGTTGCATAGGTATGCTGAAGAGGAAAATACCCGTTTGTAATATATATTAGTATTTTATTATTACAGTACAATGAGTACATATATATATTGGTAATATTATATCACTTCGGATTCAACTTGTGATTAATTAATAGTAAACACCTGGAATCATATATGATAATTCTTGTTGAGCTTCGTGTTTAAGTTCACACATCGAATTATGAAATCAAAGGGTTCGCATTAATGGAACGTGGTTAGCACTTAACAACACAAATTGATCAGGATTCTTAGTACTTTATTGAATCCCGGGAGAAAATGTATAGGGATCCAGGGTTCCCGGGATTGCAAACCCTATTCAGGATTGCTTCGAGGGCCGCAGGTTGCACACCCCTGATCTAGCCCTAAGAGATCCGCACACCCTAGCTGATGTTGATTTTACAATCTCGCACCCAGATGAAGGTCTGATATACTTGATTGACGAAACTGAACGGTTTCCAAATATGATTTTGGATGTAGGAGGTAAATTTCGGACCCAACAACAAGTTGAGGTTCCACTCAAATTTCTCACTCCTCATCAAGTTATGACGCCATTGTCACATTTTGTGAAGCGTGAATTCACTTTAACACACATAAATCGCACCCTCAAAGAGATAAATCTAATATTTGATAGAACATGTACATAAATTATGCGGACATAGTGGTCACACCTGATTTTCAATATGCTTACTCATTAGCACATGATGATGTAATCATTAAAAATTCATTTTGTTAAAATTCACTATTATAGGCGTATTTCAGCTATAATTTACTTTATAAAAATTTATTAAACCTATCAGTAACTGCAAAGCGGTTGGTGTGTGGTTGGGGTTACGGACATTTCGCTATGGACACTTCATTACTAACACTTCTACACGGTGACAGTCCCTGGGATCTCACTGTTCTCGTTGATGGTTTTTCCACGCCTTCCATAAACGATTCGAAGCCCTCAAATGTGTCATAAATCAGCAATTAATTTTCAATAATAAATTGACAATTGCACAAAATGTGTTAATTAAATAATGCAAATGCAATCCATTGTAGTCTACAGATTACAGGTTTGTTTAGTATAAAAAACAGCTAGGGCGCCGGCGGCACGGGTGCACGGTGCACCCGTTGTTCCGGTCAATTTTGGGGGTGCAAGGGCTTTACCCCCCTCCCCCCGGTTTTGGTTTATCATTTCTACTTGTGCACTCGTTGCTCCGGCGGGTCGCCGGCGCCCCAGAACAGGCTTAAATATTGAAAACAATCTGAATTATTTCATAATAATTGTTTTTGTTAATTAATGGCAGAGGCAATAACAGAAGAATTTCGGCTTATCAGATCAAGCAAGAGTTAGAAAGAAAGGTAGAAGTAGTTGGTTGAACGTGGTTATGTTTACGACAGGCAGATAATCATAGGAGAGACGTCTCATTGGAAATGTAGATGAGAGGATTATGTAATTCCAGACTTCACTCTGAAGGTATGAATATTATAAAACGAACCGGTGAACATCTACATGATCCAGACGAGCAGCAAATGAGCTGTCGTACATTGAAGTCGGGAGTGAAAAGGAGAGCAAGAGATATGAATAATTAGTTCAAATAGTAGTACATAACAATGCAATATCGATTAATTACAGTACTCCCATATTTGGCTTAAGGCATTTCAGTTCAAATATACACAAGAAACACACAAACTTCATTACTGACTTGCTGGGGGTATACAGAACCATTCAGGCTTGTCACACGAACATCGAGGAAACCGTCTTTATCTGACCACATTTTATCTAGTCTTCCCTTGAACGTGGAAATTGTAGGTGCAGTAGCATCTCCTCTGGTAAAGAATTCCAACTATTATCTATTCTCTCCTAAAAAAATTATATAGTAAGATAGTTTTGGATGTCCATTCTTAGGTAGTAATAAATGTATACTATTGCTACACATACTTCTCTAACGTTTTTTCTAAAATTTAGCGGTGGGTTGCTGGAGACAATACCATTTATTCTTTTCCACACTAAGATTACATCAGCTCTATGTCTTCTATTTTCCAACAAATTGATCCTAAAAATCGCATACATTCGCGATACGGGATATGGCTCAGGCCTACAACGTGTTTGGTTTATCTTCTCTGGATCCTTTCTAATTTACGTATGTCTTTCATCAAATTGGGGACCATCCTTGTGTCGCATACTCAATCTTTGGTCTGATTAGTTGTTTAAAAACAAATTTGAAGATTTCTATAGTTGATACAGCTGAAATTCCTGACAATTAATCCTAACATTATGATGGCATCAATGGTATATTTTGCATATGGTTGGAGCAGACGCTGAACTATCCATCCAGATACCTATGTCCATAATAGTAGAGGTTTCAGTCATTGGAAGGTCACAAATAGAGTATACATTTTTTGTATTGGACGACCAAGGTATAATACAGTTAATTTGTCAATGTTTGTTCACATATGGTTTAGTTTGGACGGGTCGCGGCAGGGTTGGGTTCAAGTACAATTTACTTAAGTACTTCTGTAATTAAGTACATTTTTTGAGTACTTGTACTTGTACTTAATTACTTTCCTCATTTTTCTAAAGTACTTGCACTTGTACTTGAGTACTTGTTATTCGTGACTTTTTTATCATTCAATATATTTCCAACACACATCATTGATGTTCCTCAAATCCCATCTCAAATAAAGTAGTGTTACTTAATACTTAGTATATTAGGAATTGTGTTCGTGTCAAGGACTACTGCTAAATCAATTAAATAGATTTGGATGATACTATATAAACTATGTATTTAGACTATTTAGCAATTTCTACTATTATTACGAGAGATTTATCATAAGAGCTTGGGAAGTACTTGTACTTGTACTTAAGTATTTTCCTAATTTTTTCATTGTACTTGTACTTGTACTTAAGTACTTCAAGTTTACCTGTACTTGTACTTGTATTGTACTTGAATATATGAAAAGTAGTAGTACTTGTACTTAAGTACTTTCAAATGTACTTGAACCCAACCCTGGTCGCCGGAATAAAGTCTAAATTTGATGTAGGAATAAGACCTAAAAATGAAGTAGGAATAAGACCTAAGCTCTTCTAAGTAGGAATAGGCCCTAAAACAATCTATGTAGGAATAAGACCTAAATTATTTCTAAAGTAGGAATAAGACCTAGCTGTTTGAAGTAGGAATAAGACCTAAACTATTTGAAGTAGGAATAAGACCTAACTGTTAGAAGTAGGAACATTTGTATGTATTGGTATGAATAGGAAGTCGGAGGAAGTAAGTGATATTTTAGATTTAACATGGATATTTTATTAAATAACAGGTTATGTGTTTAGTCATAACAGTTTAATTAATGCATAGTATAAATGTAGCAATTCTATGTGGAAATAAATATACTACACAAACAAATTACTTTTCTTGGATGGAATTTCAATCGTGGAGGGGAAAAGATTAAATTCGTTAAATTATATATCTGATGGTTATCGCTATACTAAATATCGTGATTTACATGAAACGATTTATCACCGTTGCACACTTTCAAAGAAATGTGCCTGTCATGGACTGGCCAAAATCTCTTTAATAATGAATCTGTTAGAAGTCACCAACTCTCATAATTACTCAAGAGCTGATAATCAATTAGATAGTATACAAAGGACATGCTATACCAGAATTACATATATTAATGACCAACATAACCGAACAGCTGTATGTAGCTGTATTGTCAGCACTTCGGGGATACATTCCTAGTTTTAAGCCATTGTTTGCAATTTGTGACTTCGAAAGAGCATCGCGAAACGCATTTATCTGAAATTACCCTGAGATAACACTTATAGGGTGTTGGTTTCATTATACCAAAGCTATTTATGACAGAGTGAAAAAGATAGGGCTTGGAAAACTTTACAAGACTAACAAGGTCTTCAAAAAATGGATATGTCATTGCCATTTTTATTGGAAGAAGATATCAAACCTACTTCCCTAGCAATCCAGGTTCAGCTGATAGGATTACCAAACCTGGAGTTAGAACTTGTTAATACATTCAAAAAATACTTTTGATGGAAACCAAAGCTTATCTGTATTTTACACTGATGTTATGACAAACAACGCGCAGAATCTTACCATAATACGCTTAGATCCTATTTAAAAACAAACCATCCTAATATATGGAAATTTATGTCATCAATGTATAAAGTATTCTCAGATTATGATTTAGAAGTAAGAAGATTGGATGATGGCCTACAAATGACTAGAATTGCCAAAGTTAAGACGCGCATGAATGTTGATATAAGAACTCGACACAAAACAAAATATTTAAACAAGGAATATTCAGCCATAGAATACATTAACTACATGTCCTTAACGATCGGAAACGATAGCAGAATATTAGAAGAAGAATCACCTGATGGGCAAAATTTGGACCCAAGAAGTTCGGAATCAAGTGATGATGAGTCTACACTCAGATGTCACGTGTGCCTACAGAAACTTGGGGTGAATTTTGCTCTTTTACACGAGGACCATGCACATGCAGGATTTTGCCAGAGCTGTGCTGATACTTTACACCAAGACAATCATGAATGCCCAATTTGCCGCTGTGTAATCGTTGGTGTAATGAGAGTCTTCCGATAAGAAAAATATCTACACTATGTTACTTACATGCATTTAATTAACATCATAATTATTCTCAACACACACTTCCTTCAATAGTTATGATAATTATAGCACTATTTATTAAATGCGAAATGATATCTACGGAGAGGAATAATTTAAAATGGTTTAAGTAACCAACTTTGTATGACAATAATTAAATAATTGGCAGATATATAATTATTCGACACCCCTGAAGTACATCCGTACTGGGAATTTAGATTACATCGCATTATTCCTATATAGCTAGTTTTAGGACTTATTCGTACTTCAAAAAATCAGATATTATTCCTACTTGGGAAATGTTTAGGTCTTATTCCTACATAGCTAGTTTTAGGTCTTATTCCTACTTCAAACAGTTAGGTCTTATTCCTACTTCAGAAATATTTAGGTCTTATTCCTACATATGTAGCTAGTTTTATGCCTTATTCCTACATTAATTTTAGGACTTATTCCGCTCCCCCGTTTGGACCAGACAGAGGTTATTTAGGTCCCGCTGTAGGTTGGCACATTTGTTTCGATCTTTTGACTGACAATACAATTTCGTATCATCAAAAAATGTTGACATAAACGTAGAGCCAAATAACTTTAAGGGAGTCATATTGGAATGTGTTGGCATATCGAATGTATATATTAGAAAGAGTAAGGGACCTCAGACGGTGCCTTGAGGTATCCCTCCAGGCACTCGTGACCAAGGAGAATATGATTTGCTTAATTTTAACCCTTTGTTTCTGTCTGTGATATATGAAGTGAACCATCGCATTAAGTTAACTCGGAAACCAAATGCATCCTATTTGTCGAGCAATGTATTTATTTGCGTTCGATCGAAGGCTTTCTCAAAATCTATATACACCATGTCGACAGACAGACTTTTATCAATTGATGGTGACCAGTTCTCCACGAACTCCAGGTAATTTGAGACGCAAAAATGCTTGGACACAAGCCCTGGTGTTCTGGGTAAATTATGTTGTTGTTTAATAAGTGGCTTATTATATGTGGTTTGAATATTAATTCAAACAATTTCATTGCGATAGATGTGAGAGAAATAGGGTGATAGTTTTTTGCATATTTACGTTCCTGTTTCTTATGTACAGGTACAATGTTGGATGCTTTCCAATCGTCCAGAAGTAAACCTGTTTTAAGACTCAAATTAAATATAATGTAGAGCGGCCTTGATAGACAGTCAGCAAATTGTTTTAGTAGTAAAGGGTGAATACCGTCTGGTCCTGGAGTCCTAGATATATTTAATAGTTCTATTTTTTGTCCAATTAAACCTTCACTAATATCAAGTTCATCAACTGAGTTAGAAATATATGGTAGATGGGCGGCATACGATCCTCTGTTGAATGGTGTATATAAACGGAGTTAAATTGCTGTATGAAGACCTTAGCTCTTTCTGGATCTGATGTATTTGTTCAGCCATCTCTTTTTACAAAGCATATATTGGGATTCTGGGTAGACATACGTTGCTTAACGTTTTGGAAAAGTTTACGTACATCTTTGGGATTACGTATCTTCGATGTTAATATATTTTCAAATGAACGCCTTAGTTTAGTAATCAAAGAGGCCTCTTTATTTCTTGCTTGAATGTATATCATCAGATTCAGATTGCTGTATGATGGTATATTCTTGTATCTACTCCAGGAAGCATTTTTATCCTTAATTGTAACTCGGAGTAATTTGTTATCTAGGAATAACGGCATCTTGAGCTTCTCTAGGATTTCTTAGGAACACATGAGATAATTAATTTGATATACTTTAGTGAAAGAGATCCAGAGCGTATTGACGTCTGACCCCAAATTCGCAAAATGTCCAAGTTGCTTTTCCAATATTTTCCTTGCTAAATTGGCGTTTACTTTATGGTATAGAAATCGTTCTTCTTTTGGATTGAGTAGGAAAGGAAATGTTTTAGTTAAATACTAATTTACTATAGTCACTTTCATTAAGGGGAGACATTAGGCATGAATTAGTTAGATGTTATATCATTCGTTTATGTGGTCCAGAATTAAGCGTTTACCGGATGGTATATCAACTCTTGTTGGTTCAAATACATGCTGATATAGAAACAAGTAGTCACTGGTGTCTAAGTTAATCGTTGATTCGTACCGGTTATGGGCAGAATTCGTGGTCAATCTATATCACCTAGATTTGAATTACCGAGAATGAGAATATTTTTTCCTGTTAAGGTACGAATTATATCACACACGGTGGACTGTATATAAACCATACATACAAGTGTTTTTTCCTACTTCGAATTTTAATTATTAAGCTTTCAAATCCGCTATCAAAATTTGATAGAATCAATTGAGAGTGATTTATTTAATCGCTTTTTAATATAGTTTTTATACAGTACCATGGCCTACTTAATATACGGCTATATATGTCGCCGAAGAGGCCATAAAACAAAGAGGCCAGTTTCTAATTTTCATTCAAGGATAAACTATGCCTCCTATTGTTGTTATTTGGGTTGTATATGGGTAATCAACCATTGCGAGTCCATTAGAACCACTTTTGAGAATCTCAGATTTGTGTTTAAGTTATTTAGGCACCATTTAATGATGAAACCACAGATATAAAAAATATACAATTCGAGTCTAAAGAACTAGAAAAAAATGAAAAAATTTGCTAACATACCTAGAATACATTTTCCGAATATATAATGAGAATGAATATATACAAACCAGCAATTAAATACGGTTCATGGACGTAAATTAGTAAGTTGTAATTTGGATAATACTTGTATTTTAGCATGTGGTTGCTGTATAATTTTTTTAAAAAATTCGAATGTCGCCATTTTGTGATTTAGTAGCCTTTGGTGTATGAAATATATGCCTATTTTAGTATTCCTATTATAAAATTATTAGATGTAGGAAGTAACAGAAATTTATGATATTGGATTTTTTTTCAATTTACCAGAAATTGTTACCGTCATCAATTTATGGCGCCTAAATAGCTTAACCACAAATGGTTCTAATGGACTCGCAATGGTTGATGGTTCTAATGGACTCGCAATGGTTGAATACCCCATATACAACCCAAATAACAACAATAGGAGGCATAGTTTATCCTAGAATTAAAATTATAAACTGGCCTCTTTGTTTTATGGCCTTCTCGGCGACATATATAGCCGTATATTAAGTAGGCCATGACACTACCCGGATAAAAGTATTCCACCACCAGTGTCTGCGGAAGAGGGGCGGCCTGGGCCGCCCCACTTTTTCTGTGATTTTGTGGTACTCTGAAATTTCCCGGGGGTGTTTTTGACTCTGCAATCCTAACAATTATCATCATAATACAAGGCCGCCCCACCTCTCACGAGCTTCCGCCGGCCCTGTCGACGACCACCCAACATTTCCCAATGAAAATCTTACTATAGTAGTTTAACAATGGAAGATACTGTTTTCAAATTGCATGAGATATTGCTATTTCGATTAAAATTCGTATCTGCCCATTCGAAGTTACAATTGTACATGCTTTCAATTCAATCCATTTTTGATTTGGTTAAAAATTATCATCCTGTGCCACTATGCACCACTTTTCCCAAATTGCCACTATGGGAGAGATGGGAACAGGTGCACATGTTTCCATTTGATAATAATTTTCAACCGAATTAATATGTAATCAATTTGAAAGCATCTACAATGGGTAATTCGAATGCGTAGAATACGAATCTAATATGACTGTGAAGTTGGCTTAGTTTTCGACCTGACTCACTTCATTCAAATATGTGACTCACTTCTAGCAGGGACTTCTTTAATATTGGGACTGTAAACTTCGTTTTACGGTAAATTTGCATAGGCCTAAAACACTATTGTTACTTATTGATATCCCGTAATCCGCTAATGCTAGACACAGGAAATGTATTATTGTCGTTAGGAAGTCATATTTTGGGAGTCCAAGGATCCTATTGGTTTATCGAAAATATCTGTGGAATGTAAGTTATGCGATGTTACACCTATCCATATATGGTAATATTGTTAAAATCTCGAGATTAGTTAGCTTTATACATATGAAATTTATTATTGGCGAATGGGAAATGGGAATTCACATTTGGGGAATCAGTAGATCACATTGATTTACCTAAGGCGTTCCCCTTAGCCTATATTATTATTTGGCACTCCACAGGAGGATTGCCCCGACCCTGTTTGTAGTTTAGCTAATTCTTACCTATAAGATATCTGTATATGACTTCCTATACGACAATAATACATTTCCTGTGTCTAGCATTAGCGGATGGCGTGATATCAATAAGTAACATTACTGTTTTAGGCCTACGCTAATTTACCTTAAACGAAGTTTACAGTCCTATATTAAAGAAGTTCCTGCTTCTAGTTATCAGATTTGAATAAATTTTGTGTCATTCGAAAGAGGATATACGGAGGTTTTCCTTGATATGATTTATTTTCAAATTATTTAACTTTCAGTTGGTCATTTTTATCATACAAAGCCGCACTGGTATCTCATCAAAAATCACTATCTCTAAATTTAATTACATTTCTGAAAAATTGGCATTATACTTTTGAAAGATAGGAGGTTTATGTGATTAAAATATTATTTCAAAATTCCCAAAATTTTGGAGTTAAAAACAATAAAACTTAAATTTGGGAAAATTAGTGGAAGTCGAAATTAGGAAAGTCAACTTAGTAGGAATAGTTCAAAGTGTCAATTCCTATCCAATATCAAACTGAATCTAGTTTATTTTGGCATCATTCGTTAGAGGAGACACGGAAGTTTACCTCAATGTTATTAGATTCTCGAACATTCCCTAAATAACAGACAAATTAGTCTTTAAAATGGCGTAAATCTCTGTTTTTATGGTATTCTCTTTTCAAACTTTGAACTCAATTTTCCGAGATCAAATATAAGTAGAATCGATTCAAACTTTACTGGTATTTTCTCTGATATATTATAATTCATTCTCCCGAAAAAAAAACAGGGGTCGCTAGTAATTTCTTTCAGAATTTTGTTAATTTCTCCAAAATGTTTCAATTTCGATCTCATTATTTTATTTATTAAAGCCTACTTTTATTTCATCATTAACATCAATATTAGTGATATCATTTATACTATCTGCGTAATGTGGCACAATTCATTCGCTTCCTCTTAGTTCCCATTCTAGTATTGAGTTTCAACTAATAAATGGAAATTGTTATTGCAACTATCTAACTAGACATCAGATGATTAGAATGCAAACAGAATCAGTAAACAATGAATTATTCTGGTTGAAATAATGGTTGGTGACAATTATATAATTATTAACAAATGCAAGACGAATGGCATCCACAATGTGTGCTTGTATCAATTCCCACTGCTTTTTGGATTTATCTTACTTATCCAATTCCAAGAAGAGAGAATGGCATCCAGGGATCTCATTCAAATAATGTGTGTTTAGCAAGGAGTCTCCGAATAACGGACACGTTGGGTGCATGTCCTTTGCTTGTTGTTTGGAGATGTCCCCTTCTCGGAGACGGCTGAAGTATTAATTACATGCATGGTAAATTCATTCCGTTCCAGGTTGTTTGTTCTTCTCGGAATGTCCATTTTGGGACACTACTGTATATCAATTCCAGCTGCTTTGGGATAGATCAATTCAATTTCTGTATTTGCCTTCTTTTAAGAACTATAGGATAAATCTTTACACAAATATTTATAAATCATCCACATGTACATTTAAGAATATAACTTACCACTTTATAGCTGTCCAACATAAATGTTTTTGAAAATCTTTACTATTTAAGTAGAGGTGGCTGTATAATTGTTTGTTTATTGCCTGTAGACATAAGAATCGCAATTTTTTCGCTATTTGAGCCCGAAATTATTTTATTCTTCTTTGCTTCTATCTTTGTAATTTAAAGGATCACTTTGGTTGTGATACTTTTAATTACATCGATAGAAATGAACTCCCGTTATAAAGAAGTACATTAGTTGAACTACGTTATTCCGGGAGTCACTTCTAAGCCTGGATAACATTCCGCATAAGACAACTAATCATTAACTAATAAAGGTCATCCTTTGGTTATCTAATTATATAGTTTTAATTAATTAATATCTACGTAATCAGTGAATTCATTGATTTCCTCGTAGATATTAAATCCACCCGTAATATAGGTTCATAATGTACTCCATTATGATTAATATAAATATATCCTGCATTATTTCCTGTGGGAGATTCCAAAGTATCAACTAGTTTAGCCCTTCTGCCTGAGAATACCATCCACTTGTTTCCCATGTCTGAACTAAATACCCAAATATCCGTATGCAATAATAAGGCTGTTGCAAATAACTCCACATCAGTACCCCACGTAGAATTCCTCTTCATATTTGATTTCACTACCTAGTCTGTCACATTACGATAGTTGATTACACTCCTAGGAAATTTATTGACAATAAACTTATTGCATGCTTCCTTCAAGCTTACCAACCATATTCTCTACAACTTTCAAACGTACTAAATTAAAACTATAAATTTTTCCAGTCAACCAGTATGATAATGATTCAAATAAACAATTTCCATCTCTAGGAATTCGCAAACACTTCGAAGGAACAAATTCTTTTAAATTAGAATTAGCTGGGATATTATCTCTTATGGAATTTGTAGAATCCGACAACTGTAAATGTAAATCTTCACACAACTTCTTCTGTCCCCGATATGTAAGTGGTTGGAAATTGGAATGCCTGTAGCCTATATTCAATGGTAGCCACTTCTACTAAATCTAAATCACTCTTTATTTCAACTTCACCTACACGTTCTATATCATCAATAACTTTAGCAACATCTACTGGATTTTCTTCACAAATTGTAGCTTCCTCTCTGTCTGTTGAACGTTTACTTATACTTTCTACATTAAAACTTTTACTCTTACTACTTAAACTTTTAGACTTGAAATTTTTAAATATCGTACTAACTTTATCAACAGTTGGTTTATTATAATTAAATTTACTCTTCTTACATTTAGACCACTCCTCTTTGCACTCCTCCTCATTCTCCACGCGTAATCTCTTCTTAGGTTTGAACACTTTATGAGCCAGTGGAGTGAAAGCAAATTTAAACGCCGCGATCCTATCGTCTATGTTATTATAAACTGTTCTGATGAAATCAGCAGCTCGTATCCCGGTCTCTGAATTAAATATGCTGTGTTTAACAATTCTGAACCAATTCTCAACAATAGCCATACTGTCTGTTGCATTCTCTGACGAATTAACTATACATAAAATTATCCCACTCCACTAGTGCTGCGAACTGTAACTGAATTAAAACTGAAATTGTCTTAGCGATTTTTCTAAACTGTAACTGTAACTGTAACTGAAATGTATTTTTCTCCAACTGAAATTAAAACTGAAATTGAATTTCTTCAAATTCAATTCCAGTTTGCATCACTAGTCAGGCGGCACAAAATGAAATTAGAAAAAATCAAACTAGATTATGTTGTCTGCAGACCTTGGAACCTAGATAAAGCGATTACGAATATTTATTGCATAGAGTATAATAAGGGTTAGTAATAATTAACTTAGGTTTAGTCATAAAATAGGTGAAAGTTGTGAATACCAAACTAAGTACGAAATTGTACTGACTGTGGTAAAAATCCCCTCCGAAATGAAAATTGTAACTGAAATAAAAACTGTAACTGAATTAAAACTGTAACTGAATTAAAACTGTAACTGAATTAAGACTTTAACTGAAATGAAAACTTTAACTGTAACTGAAATGAAACTAAAACTGTAACTGTAACTGTAACTGTAACTGAATTGAATCAAATTTTATTCCAGTTCGCAGCACTACACTCCACAACGGTAACAATGGTATATATTACGTGAGAAGAAATTCAACTATCTGGGGGTTATAAGATACACTAGGATCAAGTTGCGAATTATTTTCGAATTCGCTTATTGAGACTAAAGTATTACGATAAATCAATTCAAAATGTCTGCCAAGAGGGGATTTCTCTCTGTAAGTTACAGCATTGCTCTTAATTTCAGTCTCATCCTCGAATTCATTGGGTGCATCATTACTAACATTAATCTCCGCCTTAATACATTCTTATAGTTGGTTTAATTTAGTGCAATATACACTAGTTTGCTTCTTACTACACAAAATATAACAAAGTTACCCGATAAGTTGATTAATTTCATCCATTTGTTTACAATTAAGCATACGACCAAATACATGCAATATTATTCTTTTTAAAGCTTTTTCTAATTTTAATATCTTATTTAAATTATAACTATTTCTGCGCATGATATGAGCCGAGCAGAGATGGAGGACTGTTAGAATATTATCACCTAAGTTCTCATTATTAGCTATAAATTCTCAACAATATTGGAGATAATGAAAAATAGTAAATTTGTTAAACGCGAAACATGTACTGTTTAACTCCATTGTGTTAAATAATTTTACAAACACCATTTATTCAGGAAGTGTGAGATCTCAGCGGTGCTATGATCGCTACTTATCATTTCAGCTAATGGGATGGGACTGGTGGAAAACTCCGGGTGTTGTATTGTAAGGGCATAGTAATATATTTTCTTAGAACAGGTAGGGGGTTTAGAAAAAGAGAACCAGTCGCATCTAAATTCAAGACAATATCTTACTTTTCATTAGTTTTAGAATTTCCAGCTGCTTATAAGAATACATATGAATAATGAAAGGATCCTGTACGAAATACTGAACATAGCCTGGTAGGGGGGATTCAGGAAGTAGTTAACGGAAATACTGCTGGGTTGCTGACTTGCTGCTACATCTTCCATATATAAATTAGAATGAACCTCTAATTAGTGAACATGGTTCAGGTTTCTGAATATATAATAATGGGGGAGTTGCATCTGTCAGAATTTTGAGGTTGTCATTTGTCATAATTATCCTAACTGTACACTTGTCAGAATGGTTTTTAAGACTGCTGTCACTTGTCAGAATGGTTTTTAACAACGAGATCATTCAACTGATTGCTACTTTTGCATGACTTCGTTTAAAGGATTTAATGGAAAAAAACAAAAAGAATATCACATTTCCCAACCTTCCTTCTGCAATTCGACCCATAGCTCACTCAGATGATATTCCTGCACCAACACCACCTGTCTCTTTACCCGATATTGATTCAGCATCATTTGATGACGATTGTGATGAAGATGATCTTGACTACCAAACTGAAAATTCCAAAATACCACATATTATATCACAAGTGGAACTGAATGACCTAGTGAGACATTTGCGATTAACAAAAAGCCAAAGTGAATTCCTATCATCTCGTCTTCAAGGATGGAATTTGTTGGAAGATGAAACAAAGGTGACCTTCTACCGCAAGCGAACTGCAGATTTTAGTCCTTATTTTTCCATGAAGGGTGACCTTTGTTATTGCCACAACATATATAGTCTTTTCAGTGCCTTTAATATTGACTATGATGTTAGTGATTGGCGGTTGTTTATAGATGCTTCAAAGTACAGTATCAAGGGAGTGTTACTACACAATGGAAATATTTATCCATCAATACCAATTGCTCATTCAGTGACACTTAAGGAAACCTACGAAAATTTGAGATTTATTTTAGATCCCATCCATTATGACGATCATAAATGTTTAATTTCCGCAGACTTAAAAGTTGTCGCTATTTTAACTGGATTGCAGGTGGATACACCAAATACTGCTGTTTTCTTTATTTGTGGGACAGTCGTGACAGAAAAGAGCATTATAGCCGAAAAGAATGGCCAATGCGTGATACTAATATCCCAGATACAAGCAATATAAAGAACCCTGCTTTAATCGAAAAGTCTGATGTATTGCTACCTCCATTTCACATCAAATTGGGCTTAATGAAACAATTGGTCAAAGCGATGAACAAAACTCTAACAGCTTTTAATTATCTTGTTGAAAAATTTCCAAATCTCAGTGGAGCAAAAATAAAAGAAGGCGTCTTTGTGGGTCCACAAATCCGGCAGCTCATGTTTGACAGTTCGTTTGATGCGTCAATGAACGATATCGAACTAGCGGCGTGGGTTGCATTTAAGGATGTATGCGCCGGCTTTCTTGGCAATCATAAGGATATGAATTATGTTCAGCTAATTGCAAGGCTTTTAGAAACATATCAAATGATGGGCTGTAATATGTCTCTAAAATTGCATTTTCTAATGTCACATCTTGAATTCTTTCCGGAAAACCTGGGAGAGGTGAGTGATGAACAAGGAGAAAGGTTCCACCAGTACATTTCAATGATGGAAAGGATGTACAAGGGCAAGTGGAGCCCAACAATGCTTGCAGACTATTGTTGGATGCTGAAGCGTTATAAACCAGAAGCGCTGTACAAACGAAAGTGCATGACGTAACATTTTTAGCCTTAACAACCATTATATTTTTAACATATCAACTTTGCACCTACTTATGAAAGATATAATATCCTTTTTGTTCCAGTATTCGAAGTTATGACTTGACGCTCGCAAAAAAATATTAGTGTAATGTCCATATTTTTGCAATATTTCAGGAATTTGTAATGTTAATTTTCAAAAAAATGTGATGTGATGGAGCAAAAGGGCCATCAGATCTGTGATTAGTATAACAATGTTGATATAAAACACATAATTGATACAACGTATTTTTCTAAAACAAAAAAATTGTTGTACAGTGTTATGAGTAGAATTTATGACCGAAAAATGAGTCCTTCATTAATTTAATGGAAAAATTTATGTGGACAGTCGTGAGCAGATGTTTTGAATAATTTTATTTGTTCCTATATATATGGTTACTAATTAAAAATAAAATGGCCCACACAACCCCACAAGAAAGTGCATTCCATAATATATTGTATCTGCCTATTTGGTTGCTATGGTTTCTTCATCTGTGAACTGTTATGTAGTAATTGAAGCAATAATATTTACATATTCTAATTCGATTATAATTTGTCCACAGATTCAACCTAGTAATAAATAGACAATCAACTTGATCAGGGCCGACTGCAGGCCCGTGCCACTAATACAAACTGACCAGGTCAAATCTGGCCAGAATATTTCCAGACCAGGTTCTGACCAGGTTGACCTGGTCAAATGACCAGGTCTTGCGGAGTTCAAAACAATTAATAAAATAATAAGTATTTTTAAAGTTTAAACTCAGGCTTTCATCCAGACAAAAGTTTCTGCGCGCCTAGATTTAGTTTGAGCTAGTTGATTTTTCATTTTTACGCCTAGTTTGCACATTTTGTATTAAGTCTATGGGTGCATCTCTCGATATTGTACTCCTAGACACGATTTTTGTACGCCTAGATTAAAATCCATCCAAATTACGCTCCTTTAGGAGCGCCCAATACGCCTGGATAACACCCTGTTTAAACTAGTATAATTTTCTAGCGAAAACTCAAATAAAGGAAGCCATGATATCAAGATTTTAAGAAGTTAATAATATAATTTTTTTACAATTGGTAGTTTAGCTTTTCTAGTTAAGTTTGACCTGGGCAGGTATCAATAGGCTCGCACGGCCCTGGACTGAAGCGGTTATAAAGTGGTCATGCCATGACTTGACCGGCCTAACTAGTGACGTAAGAGTGATCAGGCTATTGGCTAGACTGGCCTGATCGCTTCCACCGGCCCTGTTTATTGAATACTAATATAGATTACAATTTTATTACATTGGATCTTATGTTTCCTCAAACACGACTAGATCTTTCGGTAATCCTGCGTCGTCATGTTTCTGATACCAAAAGCGGCTCAATAATTTGTAAAATTTTTGGACTGAAGATGAGAAATACAAATCGTTTTGTGTAACTGGCTTTCTTAATGAGCAATTGAGAATAAGTAGGAAATGGTTAGATACTTTGAAGTTAAATAGTGAGATACACCAATTTCATGGTGCCCCACATTTAGACCTCACTAGAAAAGGTTGTCTAGTAGTAGGGCAGATTAGCTAATGGATGTGGACATCCCGGACAGAAGCACCAAATTTTTCCACGTACAGACCATTGTTTGGGCACTCGATTTTTGGTAGGATCCACTTCCGCCGGATACATTATGACCTCCATCAAGCATTTTCAAAATGGTCACTTTGATATTATTTGGACAAAAGTCCGCATTCACGAACTCATGTCAAATGACTTCGTATATGGTTATTATATGCATATTCGTTATCAGAACAGTGTGCGCTGTCGAAAAATGGGTCACTCGGTAGGGTTGCTATCATTTTTGAGAATGGAATGTTCAACATTCCATCGTTGTCAAGGAAACTTTTTTAATCTAATATGGTCATGTGACCCCTCTAATTAACGGAAATTCCATGCTGATTACGAATATCCTATTTCTAGATTGGAATATGTATCACTTTAAAGGTTTTATTACATTTAGTGGCTAATGATTAGCTAGCTTAAGAACGAAAGTCGACATGCCACAAATATATCTAGAATCTAGATGCTTTGCTGTCCCTAAGTTTCAATTTTCTTATGTAGCCAAAATAAATTAAAGCGGACTCTATATATTACCTAGAACGCTTCTAAGTAGAGCCTCTATTTATTCATTCTTATTAAATACCTCGATCTACTTATTCAATACTAGCCTTAGTTAAGTTCATATTGACTAGCAAGATGGACTGGAGCATGTGCTTGATTTGTCAAGAAAAGACTAAAGATCCTCTTAAATGCCCACTGAATACATAAGCAAGTGGCGACAAATCAGAACCATACAGCTCCTTCCTGAATAATGTTAATACCTCAGAGCCTTAGATACATTACCCATGACTCTTAACTTTCGAGAACGCATAACTGTGGCAGATCTGGTTCAAAATTGGGGTGCATGGCACAAATCTTGCTATACTAAATTCAGTAAAGATAAAGTGGATAGGGCTATCAAAAAACGAGACAGGGATGAACCCATAGAAATCATCACCTCTCAAGAGTAACGGTCTAGACGCCAGTCGAGGGCAGGGTTGTTTGATTTAAATCAAGTGATTTAAATCATGATTTAAATCATGATTTAAATCAATGATTTTTATTAATAAAAATCATGATTTTAATCAAAAATCTGATTTTAATCAAAGAAGTCTGATTTAAATCAAAAAAGTCGAACTTTTTTGATTTAAATCAGACTTTTTTGATTTAAATCAGATTTTTTATGTCTATTGTTTTTTGCGAAAAGAAAAGAAATACATTGATAATGAGTCAAATTACATTGATAATGAGTCATTAACAATGTAATTAATCTATTAGCCACAGAATATACGCCAGTGTGATATAGATTGCAAAAAAAACAATTAAAATCAAAATTCTGATTTAAATCAAAAAAATCTGATTTAAATCAAAAAAATCGGATTTTTTTGATTTTTAAAAAAAAATCATGATATTTATCAACCCTGGTCGAGGGACATAATGGCCTGTCTGTTTTGTCAACTAAAGGATGGACACCTACATGAATGTAGTCTCTTGAGCTTGATGTAACTATACGACAAATGGCTTCTGTCCTGCAGGAAACAGAGTTAATGGCTAGAATGGAAGGCGGTGATCTCATGGCACTCTAGGCTAAATATAATATGCAATGCTTGAGAACACTAAAGAATCGCTACCGATCATTTCTACGGGAACAGGAGCATGATTTTGGAACATTTTCTGAGGATAGTAAGATTAAGGCAAGAGCACTTGTGGAGCTCTTTATTCATGTAGAGAACTGCGTAGAAGATGGAACTTTTCAATTCAAATATTCGTACTTGCATCAGCTATATGAGAAGCGATTACAGTACCTTGGGTATGAGAAGGAGACTAACAGAACACGATTCAAAGAGAAAGTTCTAGCATATTTCCCACAGGCACAAGAGCAAACTGATGGAAAAAGTAAGATTTTGGTTTTTGAACGATGTATGAAGCAGATGTTGAAGCAGGCAATGCAATGCGATTACGAAGGTGATGCACTACTCCTGGCTAGAGTAGCCAAGATAGTGCGCAAAGAAATGCTGAACCACAACGGTTTCCGCTTTGATGGCGATTTTCGTGCTGGTTGTCAACAAGAGTCAGTGCCATCTACTCTCAAGACCTTTGTATCAATGATGTTGAATGGTGCTGACCTGGAAGACCAAGCTTCCATAGACTCACAGGCTATACTCACAGTCTCTCAAACCATTTTTTTCAACTTCAAGAAACATACATCATCTACTGCAAAGTCTCGGCATACCCTGGACTTGGAACCACCTTTACCATTATACATCGGAATGAAGACTCATACAGAGACCAGGTCTAAAAAGTTCATCACACAGTTATATCAATTAGGTCTCAGTGTGAGCTATGACAGAGTACTTCAGGTTGAGAGCAAACTTGCGACTGCTGTCTGTGAGAACTTCCGGGAGAAAGGAGTTGTGGTTCCTGCACAGCTTCAACATGGACTGTTCACACTTGGTGCGCTTGATAACTTGGATTATAATCCTACAAGCACAACTGCTAAAGGTTCATTTCATGGGACGGGGATCAGTCTGTTCCAGTTTCCAACTTCTTCTAATTTAGGAGAAAAACTGAATCCAATCAGGCTGCCATTGACTGATATCAAAAAGAATTATCATTTACCAGACAGCTTTACCACTGTTTCTGCTGTGCCTTTAAAGACGGCCAAAGTTACAGTTCCACTAAACTCGAAAGTTTCAGCTTCTGTAGAGGGACAATTGTTAGTTGCACAATTTAGGGAGAAGAACTGGCTTGAGCATGCTTATCTTCTGCTGGAGAAAGTTAAACTTGAAAAAAGCGATATTGTTGCCTGGTCAGCATTTCATGCCTATATGCAAGATGAGTCAATAGATGTATACACCACCCTAACACAGCTCTTGCCACTTTTCTATGAGAAGGCCGCAACTGCAGCTATGATAAAGCACGGAATGAATGTGCTACGTTGGGCGATAGAATTCCTTAATCCTGGACAGATACCAGTTATAGCCTTTGATGCACCACTTTATGCTCTTGTCAAGTTCTCTCAGTGGAACTGGCCTGAAACGCACGGGGAGGTAAAGATCATAGTAATGTTTGGTGGCCTCCATATTGAAATGGCAGTGTGGAAAACATATGGTGACTATCTAGATGGATCGGGATGGACAGATGTGATAACACAAGCAGGCATTGCATCATCGGGCACAGCAGACTCATTTCTGAAGGTCTCACATCTCACCAGAACAAGTTACGCTCACCAGGTAACTGCTTTAGCTCTTGCTAAGCTCCAACAAGAAGCTTATCAGTACACTAAGGAAGCATACAGTACTAAAGACAAGGACGAATGGACTAGAAATGATAGAGAAGAGTCCAACATTCAATTCTGGGATACGATTCTCAACATGGAACTGACGGCCCTAATTTTCATCAGATCACATCGTGAGGGGAACTTTCCTCTATATGTTGAAAGTCTGAAGGCCTTGGTTCCATGGTTCTTCGCTCTCGACCACCACAATTATGCACGGTAGATTCGAATTCACATACGAGATATGGAGAGTCTCCCAGAAACCATCCTCAAAGAATTCAAGGAGAACAGTCATTGGATCGTCCATAAAACAACAAACAGATTTTCGACAATTCCTATCGACCAAGCCCATGAACAAAATAATGAAGCGGTCAAGGGTGATGGGGGTGCAGTTGGCCTAACTGAGAATCCTTCAGCCTTCATGAAATGGATGGTCTCAGGTCCTGAACAAGCAAGGTTAATGAAGGAGTTTGAAGAAAACTACGACTCAAAAGAAATTAGTTCAGAGTATGGTTATCACCACGAAGAGGGATTTTCCACGCAAAGGACTTTCAAAGAGCATGCTAACAGTCTTGTTCAGGTTATCGATGAGCTGGGAAATCCTTTCCTTCATGATAGTGATGAATTACTGGCTCTAGACACACGAAATGTTTTGAATGAATCTGTGGTAAACACAGTTCGAACAGTGCAGAGACTAGGAAACGATCAATATGCCAAGTACTGGAAGGAAGTGGTAACTGATCGCACGTTATCCATTCATGTATATATCGTAATGCAGCACAGGGACAGTGATATGAGTGCGTTTTTCAAACATGAGAATCATCCTTTTCCTCCTTCGCTATCTGTTAATGGGAAATTGCGGTTTGGAAAGAAATCTGATCTGCTTACTATTTTGGAAAGGGTTACCCATAATGATCCCCCGAGCTTCTTTGACGTGAAGGTCCTTGATGGAGCTGCTGTGGTCCACTTTCTTCCCACTACTAATGTTGTGACGTTTGACGACTATGCTAATCAAGTAGTTGTCCCACACATCATTAATCAACTATCAAACACCAAAAGAGTTGATATAGTAAGGGACATATATATCCCCTAGAGTATCAAAGAATCTACTATAGAAAAGAGAGGTAAAGGTATTCGGAGAAAGGTTGCAAGTAAGAATAAGCTCCCAAGAAATTGGGCTGATTTCTTACGTGATCCAAATAATGAACAAGAACTGTTTGCATTTCTTTCCAACAAGATTGCCAATATTAATTGTCCCGAATGAAAGGAAATAATAATCACGGATGGTGCCACAGCTATTCTTCGAGCAAGTGATCGTTCTATGGCACTATGTGATCATGAGGAAGCTGACACCAGGCTACTGATACATTTACAGGATGCCCTTCTCAATAGCTGTACTAAATGTCTAGTGCGCACAGTTGACACGGATGTAGTGGTGATCCTTGTTGGAAAGTTACACCACTTGATTACCATATGCAAAGATGTGAACATTTGGGTTAGCTTTGGTACAGGAAAGAACTTTTACATACTATCATATCAATGCAATCTACGAAGAACTAGGAAGGGAGAAATCTCTGGCCCTTCCTGTTTTCCATTGTTTCACGGGATGTGATACTACATCTGCATTCTTTGGGAGAGGCAAGAAGTCAGCATGGGATGCATGGAACTGTTATCATGATGTGACAGTCGCCTTTACCTACATGGCACTCAACCCTTATACCAGGGGCGTCAGAAGGGGGGGGCACAGGGGGGCACGTGCCCCCCTAAAAAATCTCGGTGCCCCCCTCATTTGTGCATCCCCACGCCTGAGCCCCTTCCCCTGTCCAAATAGATGAAATAACAACACCAATGATACACATGAGTTCAAATGTCATGATACCACTGCTCTTATCCGAAGTGAAACTATTAAAAAAGACATAAAATCACGTTGGGTTTTATACTACTAAGAATTAGCTTTTTGTCTGTGCCCCCTCTAAATTCTGATTGCCCCCTCCCCGATTTCAAGCTTCCGACGCCCCTGCCTTATACAAAAGTAGAATCCGATGTTCAGCATTTCTAGCTGCTGGAACGCTTCACTGTTATTCTTTACGATAAAGCAAGTGAATTGCAGTATGTGGATGAAGCAAGAAAATAAATGTTTTGTCAGGACAAAACAATGGAGAGAATACCGCCCACCCGGGATGCACTACTACAAAACTCAAAACGAGTTGCATATCAGTCTGGGATATGGTGCACTAGTGAGCAAACTGAACAACTGGTACCTACTCCAGAAGGTTGGGGCTGGACTCTTGATGAAAAAACCCAATCATGGGTTCCTGTATGGAACAGTTTACCTGTGCCCTCAAAGGCATGCAGTTAATTAGTGAAATGTAGCTGCAAGAGTAAAAGTGACTATGGCGGTAGATGTGCGTGTAGAAAAGCGCGTTGGAAATGCACAGAACTTTGTAGTTGTAACTGTGAAAAGTAATATTTTTAGTGACATGGTACAAACCATAATTTAGTATCCCATTACAGTATTCTCACTTTCTAGTAGCTAATCATTAGCCACTAAATGTAATAAAATCTTTAAAGTGATACATATTCCAATCTAGAAATAGGATATTCGTAATCAGCATGGAATTTCCGTTAATTAGAGGGGTCACATGACCATATTAGATTAAAAAAGTTTCCTTGACAACGATGGAATGTTGAACATTCCATTCTAAAAAATGATAGCAACCAAGGTTTCATCCAGGCGTATGCAGCGCGCCTGGAGGCGCGTGAATTTGGAAGGAAACATTTCTAGGCGCGTGAAATTCGATAGATGCTTCCATAGACGTAATACAAAATGAGTAATTTAGGCGCGTGTGAGCGAGCTCAAACTAAATCTAGGCGCGCGGGAAATTATGTCTGGATGAAAGCCTGATAGCAACCCTACCGAGTGACCCATCTTTCGACAGCGCACACTGTTCTGATAACGAATATGCATATAATAACCATATACGAAGTCATTTGACATGAGTTCGTGAATGCGGACTTTTGTCCAAATAATATCAAAGTGACCATTTTGAAAATGTTTGATGGAGGTCATAATGTATCCGGCGGAAGTGGATCCTACCAAAAATCGAGTGCCCAAACAATGGTCTGTACGTTGGAAAAATTTGGTGCTTTGGTCCGGGATGTCCACATCCATTCAAAATATGGGCTTAAGCTGCCCTACTATAGGGATATAAACAAACTAGAAATTGATATTTCTCAAGAAATAAGAAAACCTTTATCTGAACTAACTGCTCTACGCACACGCTTTTCTCCCCTTTTGAATTTCATGAATTCTTAAGTAGAAAACTGATAGGTTATCAATTGTTACTTAATGATAAACTTTCAGTTCCTTAGAACGGGTACATTATAATAATCTTCACACCATATGCCTATGCCTAAATCATCAATTCCCAACCTTTTCTACCGTGGACACCGTATAGTCATTCTGTATACCCCTTACAGCCGTCCATTGACCCATTAGGGTCCAAGGTTCCCAGGATTGGGAACTACTGACCTAAATTATTTTTGTTCTCAATCACCTCGAAATTCGTAAAAATTGAAGGGATTACATCATTGGGATAGGAATTTATTCTAAAGTTCTTTTGCATCAAACTTTTTCTCGGATGTTCGAGTACAGTATGTTCTCTCTAATAGTCCACCATTTGGCAAAAAGATCCAAGTTGACCATTATAGTACATGAACTATTATAGAATTTGGCCTTCAGTACATCAATGGTAACACATACAAAGTAATAACATAGTAAGTATTAGTACAAGAAAATATGATTGAGGTTATATAGCAGAATACTAGGAGTATGAACTGTACGTTGGTTCTACGGATTATCGTATTTCTACCAGTCCAAATGAAGTTTTGGGGTCCCCGTGTGGACGTTAACCTAATTAGTATCGATGCTATTGAAACAATCTCACAAATACAATATCTAACTTAAGAGAAACACGATAAGAAATGTTGACAATTCATAAGTGGATTAGTAGAGAATTAGACATTTAGAAAGTGGTTATTTGATCCATAAATGTGGAAGGAAACGAGTATATCTTGATTATTCTGGTTATGTTTGTACAACTAAATTCAGGTCGACAAATAGAGAAGTGGACTATTAGAGAGTACTGACTTGTATAACGATCATAAGATTTAAACACAATGTACCCGATGTGATAGAAAATATCTGATGGCTCGGGTTCTCAAATGATTCATAAATTAAAAAAATGAAGATACCAGAGATTTTTTTTCGATTTAAGTCTTGACTTTAACAGATAAACCTGGTAACTCTCTTTATGTAAATGAGTTTCTAATTGTCCATTTGGATTAATAAAGAAACGTGTTGCTAATATACTAACACTTTAAAACTATTCAATCGACTAAGAAAAATACTCCATAAGATTATGTGTGTAGTATCATGGGCGGTTAGCTGGTTAAACGTGGCGAGGAAAAAGAATGGTAACCAACCCCACCCAGGGCAGAGTAACCGCGTACGTTCGTACGGTACGGTACGCAATAATACGTTGTGAAAATTAACAATATATACAAGTATTTCTATAATTCGAAAAATAATTAATTAACAAGGATCTAATTCGAAAATACAGAACCCAATAAAAATTAAAAATACCACAAAGTTCAAACCAATACAAAGGCAAGTTGAATTTTCTACCAAGAATGGATAGTTAATCTTGATAATTTACATAACTTATTATTCGATTAAAAAAAAGAATCAAGTGCTAAAAGATAGGATTCTATACTATCATTAAATAAGTACGTACGGAGTGCGTACAGAGTGCGTAAGTACGGTACGGAAGGATAATCTGCGTACTAAGTCCGTACCGTACCGTACAGTACGCCGTACGCGGTTACTCTGACCCAGGGGTTTGTTTCCACCTCTGCATTTTGAGACATGTACAATTCGTGACCGGATATTTGTATGCACCTACCTTTCATGACGAAAATTATTCGGAGTGAATCCCCTAGGTACAAAGTTCCCTTAGGGACGCTTTGTTTTGATAGAATATTTTATTAATTTTAACAATGAGTTCAAATTGACCCTAGCGGAAACTTATTTGCATCCGCCTCCCGGTGTATATATAGAAATCTTAATATGGAACATTATTAAATAGTAACAGAGGTTTTGGTTTTGAAATATTATATATAGTTCGTGCATAAAGTGGATACGTAATGTATAGAGTATCCACTTAATTGTCCATTATAAATTTATTTTGAATCGGTACTAAATTGAACAAAAGATAAACACAACAAATGTCATCTACTAACTCATAAATTCAATTTCCATTAATTAAAATAGTCGATTGTACATCATAATCGTTTATTGTGTAGTGTGCGATTCCCGACCTTTTTCAACCGTAGATCCCCAATAATAAATTTTTGACATTTTGTGGACACATCCCATTGACCGTAATACATCTTGTGAACCCCTTACAGCAGTCCGTGGACCCAAATTTGGGAACCACTGGTGTAGTGGCATTATTTTTATATAAAATAATATTTTCAAAAATATTGGTTAAATTATAGTCGATACGTTATAAAATAGAGTAGTTGTGATTAGTGGCATTATAGACTGCCTTAGAGCCAATAGTGTCCAGTACCAGCATCAGGGCGTCCTGTCCAGGGGGTCCCTTCGGGGAACTTCATTAGCGTATCCAGAATCATCGTGAGGGGATGCTTTGGAGCGGGTATAGCTATTCTTGTCACATAGTAGGAGGAGTGTAATATTGTGCAGTCGTACGAAATTATAAATAACAATACGTCCCTTTTGGAAACCAGTTATGAGGGGGGGGGGGGTGTTTGAACCCCCCGTATCCCCCCCTGGATACGCCACTGAACTTTCAGTGCTTTTGCCCAGATAAAATAGCTAGATAAGGGCCCCCAAGGGGGCCCTTATCAAACTAGTATTCCAAATTAGGAAGCCCCAAGGGGGGCCCAGCGGGAATTTCCCGCTGGCTTGTATGGTCAGGACGCCCCTGACCAGCATTCAGGATAATATAATGATACTTGAGAAATCCCCCAAAATATGTACTTAGACAGAATTTGGAGAATTTTCACTTGTTACTAAATGTAGGGTAACGAATTTTCCGTGCCTTGAAATATCTGGTCACGAATTGTACGTGTCACGAAATGTAAGGTCAGGAATGTGCGGTCAGAAATGTTTGTATCCTCTTGGGAATTTATACAAATTAAGTACAATAGAAATCAGGTTTTCATCCAGTCAAAATCTTCTGCGCGCCTAGATTAAGTTTGAACTCGCTCACACGCTCCTAATTTACTCAATTTGTATCACGTCTTTGGGAGCATCTTTCGATTTTCTCCCGCATAGATTTAGCTTCCTTTCAGATTTCCGCGCCTGGAAGCGTTGCGCACGCCTGGATCAAACCCTGGTAGAAATTCTTTTTTTGTCCATTTTTTACACTCCCTAGGCCACAAAAAAACCCAGTTATCAAAAGGATGCGATTATTTTATAATGAATTAAACAATTTATGCAAAGACACAACGAAATCCCCGATTTTGACCGTACACTCGTTTAATGATAGCTAACGGTTAGGATAGTTAATATACAATCAATGCACAAACAATTTAGCTGGAAAAAGTGGCCTTCCTAGGATTTTGGTTATATTTTCCATTACTTGTGAAGGTTCTACAGTGCTGGCAATTTATTTCAAAATTTGTGGGCGTTATCTTCTCAAAACGAACTAGCAAGCAAAGCGCGCTAGGAATTGTCAAATTAAACAACATTGAATTTGAATAATTACCTCTGCATTTGTGAGTAAATTAACTTAATACCCGGAAAATGGCAATTTTTTCAGGAAATAGTTCTATTAATTTATGATTTCTGTTGTTTACTATGCTATGTAGCAGGGGTTTATCTAGTATTTTCTGGTGCGGCACATTTTTATGGAGTAGATTGTACGGAACCTTATAGCTTCTGGTGCCTTATTTGAGCAACATTCAGATAATAAATTAGGTATTATCCGCTTTTCCAACTCTGAGCCATCCTAATGTTTCATTAATATTTAATAATTTAGGAGCGTTTTTTTTCTATAATCATGTCCATGCGTTGTTCATAAAATTTCATTCTCAAAGCAATTCTCAAAGCAGGAAATAATTTACTTTCTTAAACAGTTAAAGTGAGGCTCATTTGTATTGTTACAATTGCCTTTGATTTTAGATGAAGTCAATATTCGGGAATGGTATATAAATGTGAGACTAGATTTCCTATTTATTCAATCTTATAATTGAAACATTGCCCAATTAGTGGGGTCAAAAATTAAGATTCCGTGACCAACCTCTGGCTAGTTAAGTTTTATGCCTGATTCTGATACTTTAGGATATATCTCGCGATTTAAGCTCCCATGCCGCTCTGGAAAGTTTGGGCAAACTTTTTTATAGCGACAAATTCAAAGGGCCTCCGGCAGCCATTTTGAAAAATTGAGGCCCCTATCCGAACATTTCATAAATTGAGATTTGAGTATTTTTGAACAGTATACAATAAGTAGTAGCTGCACTGAAATTTTCCACTCAATCGGGACTATACTTTTAATGTAATATCCTTTTGAAGATTCCTACGTCATTTGTCACCATGGGAGGTCCATTCTTTAACTATTTTTTAAGGGATTTGAAGCATATCTTATCCTTATACATGCAATAATTATATAACCTTTAACTGGCTATGTAGTATGTCTCCATGTAAATCTCGGTAATATACCTAAATTTAGCACTTTGACTATACAAAAATTAAAAAATCCAGTCAATTGACGTCAAAATTGTGATAATTATATATATAAAGTGGGCGAATTAAAACGATTATGGGTTAATTTCTTTTGCTTCGTCACCCCCATGTGAAATCCCCAGAGAATCTTCAAAAAGCTACTACATTAAAAGTATATTCCCGATTGAGTTGAAATTTTCAGTGCAGCTACTACTTATTGTATACTGTTCAAAAACACTCTAATCTCAATTTATGAAATGTTCAGATAGGGGCCTTAATTTTTCAAAATGATTGCCAGAGGCCCTTTGAATTTGTCGCTATAAAAAAGTTTGCCCAAACTTTCCAGAGCGGCATGGGAGCTTAAATCGCGAGATATATCCTAAAGTATCAGAATCAGGCATAAAACTTAACTAGCCAGGGGTTGGTCACGGAATCTTAATTTTTGACCCCACTAAATTGTTGTACTAAAATGCAAAGTCATGAATTGCAATTTACAAGATTTGTAAATTCCAACAACAGCATAAACAGCGTTCTCCTATCGCGAGAACAGATCTCGGAGATCGTCAATATCTTCTCTTTGCCATCTCCCAATATTTCTGCAGCAGCTAGACAGAGTTTCTGCAGGATACACAAAAGTACACCGTCAAACATACCCAATCCTCTCAGATACTGTACCAAAGTAGTTCTCACACCTCTACGCTCCTTCGAGTTCTAGCGAAGGAAGAGCTTTTTGACGTGTCTCCCGCGTACACTGTGAAGGTGGGAATCATCTTGGCAGAGATCGAATGGTTATTGAACTTAAAAAGCGATATTGTGGATACTCGAAGGCCGTAGTACAAGATTATGTCAACCTATGTCAAGAGTGTCAACTTAAGAAAGGAAAAAAGTCTCTTAAAGGCACCACTGTTAAACCGATACACAGTCCAGATTTTGCATCGAGAGCTCAAGTTGATTTAATAAATTTCCAGAACACGGATCAAGCTAACAGACCTTATAATTTTCTTTTGGTGTACCAAGATCACCATACTAAGTTCGTAGTCCTCCGTCCGTTAATTCATAAATCTGCTGAAGAAGTATCCCGTACCCTCTTTGAGATATTCTGTCTCATCGATTCACCTCACATTCTCCAAAGTGATAATGGTAGAGAGTTTAAGAACATCATTCTAGCTACCATGATATGAGACTTGTGGCCGGAGTGCAAAATTATTCACGGTAAACCCAGGCATCCCCAGTCACAAGGGTCCGTGGAGAGAGTGAACCAAGAAATCAAACGCGTGATCAGTTCCCTAATGAGACAAGGGAATGATGACTGCTGAGTTAAGTACATTCCAATTGTACAACACTCAATCAACACTAGCCCTCATTCAACCTTACAAGGCAATAGCCCTTATCGAATTTTATTTTGAAGGGAACCTGTGATAGGCATGGGAGATTTCGGAATTCCCGATGGAATGGGGATACGGACATCTCGGTACATGGACAATTCGGTACGGACCATTCGGGACGGACAATTCGGTACAAGACAGTTCGGTACACGGACAGTTCGGTACACGGACAATTCTGTACAGGACAGTTCGGTACACGGACAGTTCGGTACATATTACATTCCCCTTACATTCCACTTAGATTAGAATTGTTTCTATTTGGCACTGAGCTGTTATATATAATCACCTTATCCGTAATTGTAAATATGTTGTATTTTTATACCACATTTAGTTGGAATGGAATTAAGTTCAACAAATTCGGGCTTCTATCAATACAAATGTTGTATGAATGTGAATACAATTCTAGGAGAAACATATAAATACGAATCATTTTACAACTTTGTATAAACAAACGTGACAAATGGCAACGCATCCGGATAACTTCAAACTTATAACGTCAAGCAGAGGCGGACAAAAGCTTAATGAAGGAGGTTTCTTGTTTGACAAACAAAGAATTAGTGGTGATGTAACTCACTGGCAATGTGAGAAAAAAGGTGTGTGCAAAGCAAGGCTGCACACACAGGGTATGATAATAGTGAAAAGAACTAACGAGCACCTCCACGGGACAGATATGGTAGCAGTCTGTTGTCTCCAAACTAAGTCCGGAATTAAACGGAAGGCACAGCAAACCCAAGATAGCACACATCACATTGTCGGTGAAAATTTAGCAACGGTGACCCAAAATGCAGCTATCAAACTGCCTAAAATCGACAGTCTCAAACGGACAATACGGCGTCAGCGACAGATAATAAACCATGCATATCCACAACCTCTCACTCTTGCTGATCTTGTGTTACCTATCGAATATCAACAAACGACTAAAGGTGATCAGTTCATTCTCTATGACTCTGGTCAGGAACATTCAAATCGTTTCATAATTTTTGGTACTCATCAAAATATTGAGATGCTACGTAATTCTCAAATTTGGTTAGCTGATGGCACGTTCAAATCAGCACCTGCCCTCTTCGCACAAGTTTATGTCATCCATTCACTCCGTGGGGGACTAAATCCTTTGGAAGATGGTCACTTGTTACCCTGCTTGTTTGTTTTACTCCCAAATAAGACGGAAGCTGTTTACTTAAGGATGTGGGAAAAAATACACGATCTTTGTATAGATTCTCAACCGACACACCTAATCATTGATTTTGAGAAAGCCGTCATCAATAGTTTTCAACACGTCTGGCAGAGCACTAATGTTAAATGTTGTTTTTTCCACCTTACTAAGAACATATGGCGTAAGGTTCAGGCTGAAGGTCTGCAAGCGAATTATAACAACGACGAAGAACTAGCATTAAAAATCCGTTATCTACCAGCACTTGCATTTGTAGCACCGTTAAATGTCCGGGAGTATTTTGAAGTTGCGATCGAACACCTCCCCACTACAATATCACAAGGCCTTGTTCTATATTTTGAACATACAGACATCGGGCGAACACTCCCGGGTGGTTTTCATCAAGAACCATTGTTTCCTATCGAGATGTGGAACCAACATCATGAAGTAATCCAGGGTATTCCAAGGACCAATACGCAGTTGAAGCATGGCATAGGTCCTATAATGCTACCGTTGGATGTCATCACCCTAATATTTGGCGTTTTATTGATGCACTTAAACGTGAACAAGGGCTCGTAGAAGTTAAGCAAGCTAAATTTCTTGCCGGAGAAAAGCCAACTAAACGACAGAAAGATAAAGCCAATGAAGAGGGACTTAAAAGTCTAATCCTAAGCTACTTTCATAGGCAACCAATCGAATTCCTACAGGGTGCGGCCCATAGGATTGGTATGAACGACGCCTGATTAATTATTGTTTTGCCTACATATTTACACAACGTTACCCATATACTAGTCATATGATATATATCAAAATATAGATTTCATACTATTAAAAGCTTTGAATAAAATACTTAAGTAGCTATAGAGTAAATATCCATGTACAGTGGTTAAACTAAATAAGAATACATTTTTTTGTATCCACTGTACCGAACTGTCCGTGTACCGAACTGTCCTGTACCGAATTGTCCGTGTACCGAACTGTCCGTGTACCGAATTGTCCATGTACCGAGATGTCCGTATCCCGATGGAATGGCAGGTGCCGTTACTACGGAGGAAGGAATGATAACGTAAGTATACTATACAACTTAGATATACTGTATTTAAATATTTATAAATTACCTATGTCATTAGATTAATTCAACACGCAGATGAAATGGAGAATCAGGCTATCAATTATCCGTACAAATTTTGAAAAACCTACACAGACAGATAATGAAAGTCCAGTTTCTTCACCATATTCTGCCAACTATTCAGGTGTTCATGACTCACCACGAGAGTTGCACGATTCTCCGGACTCCTACATGAGGGACATCAGTCAAACGTGTTTTAATGCACAACAGTCTGAGCTGGGCGCTGTTAATTTTGACATACCTTTACCTTGTGATTCAGGATACACTCATAACAGCGAGTATAACCCTTTCCAATACATATACATTTCATCCATTCTGCCAGAAACTCCATATACCAGCCCGCTGTTCTCCAATCCACCACCTATGAGTTTCAAATCAATACCAAACTACATGTGTCCACCTACTACAGCTGAGTTTACTCCTACTTTAGAAGCTTCTACTTACTTACCTTCCGAACCTCTCCCTCTCCCAGAAGAATCCAGTCTGGTCTCATTAGACCCACGCTGTGCTGTTTGCAACGAAGCTTGCAGCAACGCTCACGCCTGTCCTGACTGCAGCAAGCCAGTTCATGTAATCTGCGGACATGCAGTTGACGGTGTCGAGGGGTATGGATCTCCAGTGTACTGCAATTCTTGTTGGCTTCACAAGAGGGAAATAGTTATCCATAAGAGCAGAGAAAGCTCCAAGTGTGGGCAATCTAAACAGATCGATCGTATGGGTAAACAGTCGCGAAAAAGGTCCATAATTTCGATGTCGGGGATAACATTGTCTTAAATATACCCGAAGTTGACAAGAGATCACCTTTCGACCCACTAAATATTCTTGGTGTTATCCTCAATCGTTACAAGAGGGGTTTTATCGCATCGGTACAAAGTCAGGAAGAATAAATCGACTTTACATTGGAACGGAATTCGATCTGACACACGGTCACTTTCTTTCGTCAGATGATGTACCTCTCGGTAAGAAGAGACCTCTATGTCAGGTACATCATCTACAGGTAAGAAGGATTTGTCTGGGGTCTTTGTAAAGTTTTTATAGATTTATTGTTATATATAAGTAACATATTTTGGAAAATGGTAATAAACATATCGCGACGCTTTTGAAATTATTAATTTACAGTTACCGGTATATGCATTACGTGCTTACAGATTGAAAGTGTAAAAGGCTAAAAGCATGTAGTAATTATAGACTTACTATAATAAAGTTCCCGACTTGCTGTTAATTAATCTTTATTATTAAGAAAGCTTGGTCCGTCCGCCCCTGTAACTCTTTGCTACATTACCCGATCCTGACAAAATAAATATCAATCGAAAGCTCTTCCAAGGGAGACCTCGGGAAATATACTGGGTTCTACTAAAGGGTGTTAGTTCCAGAATTACACGGCATTTTGTGTTTACGTACTAATGTGCATATATAAGCCTATTGTTAAAGGTCTAATCCTATTGGCTACTGCTAACTGGGATATTAATCCTATTGTGTACTACCAATTGCGGTACCTAAAATAAATCAATTTGTTAAAATTTACATAATCATTAACTACATCATGCACGTAATCCAGTCAGACAGTTCACCCACACACCGTTTCCGACAGGATTGATAACAACCCTGAATCCTGCAATGTAATAAGTCCCCAAGGCAAAACGAATGCAGATTCCAAAAATGCATTGTTGTCCTCGAGGGGCTTACATTGACGTGAATGGATCCCGCGTTGGTGACCCGAGGCAATCCGTTCGTCATAAACCAGGAAGCATAAAACTACCGCTGATGGCAGAAGCATGGAGGAAGGGATATGCAGATAAGAGTGCCATACAGTTTGGTTAGAAACCTCGGGAATGGCTCTATATGACTAATATTGTATATCAGGAAGTATTTAACAGCTAAGCTACAACCCGTAGCATTATAAGAGGCTATATTTGGCGGTCGCATCCCGACTGTTTATGCCGACTAATTCGTCGCAAGGCGACGGATCACTTGGCTAGTTAGAATTATATGTATTCAAATCTACAAATCAATTAATTAAATGTGCTCAATATACAAATCAAATAGTGGTACATTACTATAGTTGTACCCAAATACTTACTGTTTGATGCCGAGAAAATCCACATGACTAACTGCGAAGAATAATTAATAAGACTCAAACAAATATTAGTATAGGATGGTTATAAACAAAATTCTGCCATTAGAAAAGGGTAATTATGCATACATCCTATTTGAAGGTAACCATGACAATATAAATGTATATTTCGTTGACTAAGTTGGGTTTTTACAAAATAGTGAATCAAGATATACTAACATCAAACATATAATGTATTTTAATATTTTAGAATAACATTCTAATGTATTGGAGGAGATTTATAAATTAAATAATTATAATTATTAATTTATTTTAATTAATAATGGTGGGAAAATGGATAAACGTTAATCTGTAGATTATTAATAAAACTCAATTGTTGTGAGAGACCGGAGGGCTCTTATATTCTTATAACTACTGAAGCTATTAAAATAATGTTACATAACTATCTAAACATGCTTTAATTAAAGCAAAATACGAATATAAATTATTTCTAAGTAAACGCACTTTGACTGAAAATTTCAGTCAAAACAAGTTTTGACTAATCAGTCCTCGTTTTGACTGAAAACGCACTTTGACGCAACATGAAACACAGAGATTTGTAAGTAGACGATTTTTTTTTTCATCATCCATAAGTGTCAATGTCGTCTTAAATTTATACTTGAAACATTATAATATTTCTGACTACTCCAAATGATTATTTGGGGACAATTTCTCATAGGTCAATATTATACTTTATAATGCTATCTGTAAGTAACTTAATTGCTTAGTTCCAGATTTTGCTGTTTCGTGCTACTGTGTGCACTTTCTAGAGCCGTGCCACCTCCCTGAATGTTGTTTCTAGTGACGTTCCACGCCTTGAAAGATATATAGACTAGTCGTGCCGAAATTCATCGTAAGGGTCGTTAATATATGTTACTATTATGAATATTTAATACTTTCTTGAAAATATACACCTACATGCGTAATCTACCTTATTATAGGAAATTAACGCGCCATGAAATTAACGCGAATTGGAGCTGAACATTTTCAAATACATGAAATTAACGCGATTAAAATTTATAAAAAGATTTCAGGATTATTAATCTCCTAGTTGAATACTATTATTGTGCCCAAATAGGCTTCCAATTTACTTGATATACATGGTATATCCTCTCAAACTAGTTGCACATCTGAAAATATGTAGCTCGGAAGTTTGTCCATCCATTGTATAATTTTGCTAAATAGCAGGAAATTAAGGTCATGGAAATTAACGCGATTTGGAGAAATTCGCGTTAATTTCATGGCGCGTTAATTTCCTATACTAAGGTAGTTGATTTCATCAAAACTAAAGATAGCTACATAGGTGTTAGGATTTTCTGAATAGTCAGCCTATTTATAGTTCCGAAATCTGAGCTCCGCTATTCTAAATGAGGACATAATCTACTAGATTCATAATATAGCACTAAAGCATTTATTATCTAAGTGGGCCGTAGAGCCTCCTAGGTGGAGTTGGAAGCGTATTGGGTGGCGGCATGGCCTACTTAATATACGGCTATATATGTCGCCGAGAAGGCCATAAAACAAAGAGGCCAGTTTCTAATTTTAAAAATGGAGAATTGATCTTTATTCGAATAATTAGCAATGATAGAGCTGAAAAGTGTATTATAACTATATATGAATATGGTATTCAGGTATACATAGCACCCTCCAGAATTGTGATATGTCATCATCTGATGACGTTATGGTTATTTTTGTTGCGAATTATCTTGTTTTTCTAGCATACCTTTAACATAGTTAAGGTTAAACGCGTTATAAATGTTCAAAATTGGAACATGGTTATACCCAGAAGTAGTAGAATAAAATATATCGAAATTATAAATGGAATGTTGACACATTCCTCGGTTGCCATGGAAAATGTATATTTCCTAAAATGTGCCATAACTCAAAAACTATTAATGTTATGTAAACTAGACTGGTACTGATCTGTCCGGAATAGGTAACTTCCTATTCATCGATAATACATTTTATATGCCTAACTTCAATAATTTTTGAGATAATGAGATAATTGATACTTAATTCATTATTAGGTAATGACTCACTATCTCAAAAATTATTGAAGTTAGGCATATAAAATGTATTATCGATGAATAGGAAGTTACCTATTCCGGACAGATCAGTACCAGTCTAGTTTACATAACATTAATAGTTTTTGAGTTATGGCACATTTTAGGAAATATACATTTTCCATGGCAACCGAGGAATGTGTCAACATTCCATTTATAATTTCGATATATTTTATTCTACTACTTCTGGGTATAACCATGTTCCAATTTTGAACATTTATAACGCGTTTAACCTTAACTATGTTAAAAGTATGCTAGAAAAACAAGATAATTCGCAACAAAAATAACCATAACGTCATCAGATGATGACATATCACAATTCTGGAGGGTGCTATGTATACCTGAATACCATATTCATATATAGTTATAATACACTTTTCAGCTCTATCATTGCTAATTATTCGAATAATGATCAATTCTCCATTTTTAAAATTAGAAACTGGCCTCTTTGTTTTATGGCCTTCTCGGCGACATATATAGCCGTATATTAAGTAGGCCATGGTGGCGGTTATACCACAAGGGGCGCTGGGTGTGGCGCCACGGGGTTTTAGTAGCTAACCATCTGACAAACATCAAACCATAAGTGGTAACAGGATATTCTTGGAATGAATAACCAATAGTAAGTGCTTTTAAACAATAATAAATATGATAATCATTTTAAGTTACCGATACATTATCAGTAGCATAGTTACACTAGTGATGATGGGTTCATAAGTACATTACGATATTGTTTTTTTTCATAACAAATGAATATGTCTTGGAGCGGGAACATAGGCCACGGAAATGGGCCCGCCGGCCCAATCGAATCTGGGGCCGCTACATTCACGGCATCACTAACACAACTATGGGCCGGGCATGGGCCGGGTAGAGCCGGGTAAACCCTTCGGGCTGCCCGGCCCATGCCGGGTGGCCGGGTGGGTCCGACGCCTATGAGCGGGAAACTATATATATATATATAAGTTAATTAAAATAGAATCTGATATACTCAATCACGGAATATGGATACTAAAAAGAAGTGTAGACAGTATAGAGCTGATTATATCAAATACGGCTTTGTGAAATCTCCGTGCAATGAGCAGCTTCCAATGTGCTTGTTATGCGATGAAGTATTTCTTACGAAGGAATGAAGCATTAAAGGATGATTGTCATTTAAAATCACGGCACGGCGACAAGTCAGATAATAATGTTGAATTCTTCAAAAACTTTCGAGACAATCGAAAAACGATGGGCGAAATGTTTGGTAAAGTGGACAAACTAAACATGGATGGCTTGGTTGCGTCATACAACATTTCGCTATTAATAGCATAAACTGGAAAGCCACATACTCACAGTGTAGCAAAATGGCGATTATGGGGTAATAGGTATTTACGTTAATGGTACGCATAAAAGTTTCATTAGTACAGGTAGGAAATCAAGAACAAACACACACAAGTGCACTCTTTACATTGAGTAGTCTAAACTCTACCGCTATACTACAGTCTACAGTGACTCTACACATTGTTAACACATTAAACTGATATACGAGTTTCAAAATATTAGAATTTCATTATTGTGGTCATAAGGGGGCGATGAAATGGTAAATAATTGCTTCGGGGGGGGGGGGGGGGGGGTTGGGGCGGTGTGATGTAATAGTCTGAGAACCACTGCACTAGAGTATCCATTAGCTATACATAATTCTAGCGTAGCTTGATATCAAACCATCTCCAATAAATCTCCGCATTTAAATCCTTGACATTTATCTTGTCATTTATTTTGGCTTATTTTGGCTTAAAATATGAAAAAAAATATTAGCTAGAGACAGCTTTCAGTTTATATGATAACTAAATGATTGTATTATGCACGAATCTAACACTCATAACGAATTACAATACAAGTTGTGGGGGACATCTTTAGTTAATTTAGGAACAATTTATTACTGAACATTTACTAATTGGAAATGGATATAGGATTATTGTATTCTACAAAAATTCATTATTTATCTAATTACAGTGCTAATATTATTCAAACGAGTTTGCCTGTAACCGTTAACCGATATTAGCTGCGATTAACTGGCAAACCGAAGCCAGCCTTGCTAACCCATGCATTATTTTGGGTTAGCAAGGCTTTTGGAGAAACTACTGATGATATTAAGCATTTGTGAGCGATTATATCCAGCACCCTTGTATAGTCCAGACTTGCAGCTGTTTTGAGAATGATAATTTTTGAAGCGAAATATTTAAGTAATATATTCCTCTGAGGTGTGGATATAACATTTGAGTAAAAGGTGCCTCTGGAATGTCATATGGATCGACAAACCACCAGAGTGGTGGTGTTTTCGCTATATGAAACTTAAATTGATTGTGCCTTTACATTTGTGTACACCTAATTTCTAGATCTAATTTGAGTACATCACATTTGATCATAGGCGTCGATTTTGGGGATGAAAACTTACTATAATTTAGACTCCATAACAACAAGCGAATTAATTATTTAATTAGTTCAAATTTCTTGTTCCTAATAACATCTGCACTGAATTAATTGCTTATATTCACAAGCCCCGGTTTTACTTAGACACTAAGCGATCAAAAGTATTTGAACGTGAATTTTATTCCAGACACGATATACTTATTGTAGCTTATTAACGGCTGCTTAAACTGCTTTGAAATGACTTTAAATATCTTGTTATAGTTATTAATTTCGAGAATGCTTATATAGAGCTGAGCTCTAGTAGAGTTCAAATTTTTCCCCATACTAAAACCCCAGGCTGACTTTCTAAAGGTCGATTTCAAACCCTGGGAAAACTGACCTTTCTCAGTACCTGAATACACATACTGAAAAACTGAACTCTACTAGAGCTGAGCTCTGTATAAGTTATTTGATTATTTTCCTAGAGTTGTGATTTAAGTATTCTCTATACAATATCCATGAAGTGACTAGTCCACGTGCCAATTGTGGCACAAATTGGAATGTTACTGAATCTCAGTGGAAGAAAATCGTATTTTTTTGAAATTAATGACCAGGAGTAATTCGACCATGTGGTACCAAATCTCAAATTAGAATTTGTATATTCAAATCGCCTCCTAGTTTCAGAAATTATATATTTAATTTGCTAATTACAAAATTAATTAGTTTATCTACATAAAAATGTTAATTCAAAAATAACGTCATTAATATTAGTTTAACTTATACGTTTTATGTCAACACCCATGTTGAAGCTCTACAATTGTTATTATGTTACTAGAAGATTGAATGTATGTTTACATACTATTGTTGTTCGAATACTTTTTGCCGGTTGGTGTAAATTATGTGTGTGTTGTGGAGAGTGACCCGTTGCGGAGCGATCGAGACCAGGAGCTTTTATATGTCTAAATAAAAAAATTGTGTTTCCGTCTTGTATATTTTCCTTAGTCATGTTGTAACCTATGGGAACATTGAATTTAACAAATTTTTCGTAATTTCCATAGGAGAGAGAGAGGGTAGGTGTTCTTCAAGTTTAGTCTTGCGTAGACACTATTATATGTCTCATGGAATTGGTAGATCTGGCGACATAACAGCAATTCAGCCCAAATCATCTGGCTCAAGTTTAATGTTCCAGCTCGCAAATTCACTTTGTCTAGATTTACTTGTCCAATTGGGTGCCAGAAGAACCAAGTCATGCGTCCTACTCCCTGTAGCCACTAGTATGGGATTAACCTTGTGTATGCTCTCCATAAGACAAGTAAGGCCAACAGCTAAATACGTCATATGGTCGCGTATTGATCAAAAGAGTTCTTTCAAGTCCATTTTAGCTGCAGGTTTCACACCTAAAGTAATTCCATTGATTAGAAGAGGCGATGAACTCTGTACACATATCGATGCAATTAAACAAGCTATAATATATCTCGGAAGTACAAACATTGCATGTGTAATAACTACTACCAGTTGCTTTGCTCCACGCATTCCCGATGATATTCCTGAAGTTTCCAAAATTTGTGAAGATTCTGACATACCGCATATTGCAAATAACGCTTATGGTCTTCAGTCCACCAAATGTATGCATTTAATTGAAGAAGCAATGAGAGTGGGTAGATTAGATGCATATGTACAGAGCACAGATAAAAACATATTAGTTCCTGTAGGTGGATGTATTATTGCGAGCGGAGAAAATTCATTTATCAAAACTGTAATCCAAGTATATCCTGGTAGGGCTAGCGCTACTCCAGCTTTAGACACTTTTATTACCCTTTTACATTTAGGAGTCAATGGTTACAAACAGCTACTTACAGAAAGAATTGTTAATTATAAATACTTGTTAGAAAAATTGGTTAAATTGACTAAAGCTTATAATGAGAGGGTGTTTGTTACACCTCACAATCAGATTTCTATTGGAATAACGTTGTCTTCCTTTCAAATACTAAATAATAATGACCATATAACCAGTTTAGGATCAATGCTTTTCACGCGATTTATTTCTGGAACAAGAGTAATCCCAGCTCAGGGAAACCCAAAAACTATCGGAAAATATACTTTCAATTCTTTTGGAGCTCATTGTGATGATAACCTTTGTGGATATCTCACTTGCGCCGCAGGATTGGGTATAACCAAGAGTGAAATTGATATCTTCTTAACAAGATTAGATTCAATATTAACAAAGTTTGAGATCCAACAATTGAAATATGGACATAAAACACAATAAGCCACTAAAATCATTGAAATATTGTATATACATTTGAAATGTCCAACGATGTGTATTTCGATTGTTTTTTTTTTTCACGATTTAGTACGAATATAAGGTCTTTGTTAGATTTATAAATACATGTCATTTGTGTCTTATTTATCATAAACTAATTCCTAGTTTCTAGCAACACTCAGGGGATTCCTGAAACCTTTATATATTTACTTAATTAATCTATCCCTTTTGGAAAAATATATTGGGAATTAAGGACTGTGGATGTTATATACAGTGGAAACCACTTAAATGGGAGATGTATAATCGGGAACTCCGCTTAACGGGCTATATCGATTAAACGGAATTTTACATTCTAAAACCACCTGTTAATCGGGAAATATCTATTATCAAAGGCAATCCCTTTAGTAATCAACTATTGGAGGAGATGAAATCCTAATTATCCCATATTCTAGGTATACAAAAATTTATTCCAACCATTGACTAGTGTTTTGTTTTCACGTCTTTCGGATAATATATTCATAATGATTGATGCAAATTAAATATTTCAAAAGGAGGCGCATGCGGTAGTTCTACTCCATATGTATACTTTAGTTCTCTCTCAAAATGGCATTAGTTCTACTTCCCAAAATGGAATTAGTTCTACTTTTTGTGTAGTAGATGTTAGTTCTACTCTAAAATTGTATTCTGATATGAATCACAAATGCCGTTATGCGGTTTTATTATGTACAAGTTGCCACTAGAATAATTCAGCACAGAGTGCCAGTTCTAAATGAGTTTTAGGTGTTAACCAGTAACACCATTTGGGACACTCAAATATTATTAAAATGTGTATAACAACGTTTCTTTCATAAATTACTACCACTGCTACCGATATGGAATTCAACGTTGAAAAATACCAACTCAAAGGAGGTAAAGTTTTTGATACTCCTATTGGATGCAAGTATTTTTCAAACAGGACTAAATTATATTGTGTTCACTTAAGATGCGTTCTTTTTAAAAAAGGTTGCAAAAGGACAGCTAAATTAAATACTGATATTAATTTAAGGGGCTTCGTAAGTGAATTTTCAACATTAGAATTTGAGAAAGTTGAAATGGCCATTAATTTGCTCTATAACTATCTAGTAAATATCCATAATATTAGAAGTTTCGAATTCATATATCCTCGGTTATAGCTTAATCAAATTTCTATACTATACTGATCCATACGGGAATCCGGAATAAGACCTAAAATTGAAGGTGGAATAATACCTAAAATTGAAGTTGGAATAAGAGCTAAAAGATATTTTGTTGGAATAAGACCTAAAACTTGTTAAGTAGGAATAAGGCCTAAAATACTTTGAAGTTAGAATAAGACCTAAAACATATTTTGCTGGTATAGGATTAATTTTTATTTAACACCTAAAGCATTTGAAATTGATATTAGTCCATAATATAATGTGAAGTCTGTATAATGAGCTTAATAACATAACATTACATAATACCATGTCTAGTGATTCACTTGTCACTTATGAATTATGTGACTAGTATACTATTACTATTACTATATACACTCACTGTTCCAACAATAAATTAGGTCTTAATCCGGCGACTCATCCATACTAGCCAGGAAAAGTGAATTCACTATCTAAAATTATTTTTTCGAATAGTAACCTCAATTATATAAGGCCATGTAAAATAGATTAATTGTTTATCACCGGATTTTTTCAGAAAATAGGGACGGCGGACGGGATTTTATGTGAATTCTTTATTCCTATTATTATGCAAATAGCATAATCCTGTGCCAAACAGTAAATATTAATATTTAATTTACTTAGAAAATCACATGATAATGCCCGAATAATTCCCTAAATACAAGACTAATTATACATTCGTACTTTACACAAGTTTATAGCTAATATCTGTACGGTTATGCTCATAAGATAACAATAAAATATATCCTGACGGGGGGTAAAATTTGTGACGGAGGGGATGATAAACAAGTTATTTATTTTATGTGGCCTAATGTTCCTTACTCTATTTGGCTGTGTTTGTGTCGCAAGGAATTTTCATTTTAGGTTTACAATTTTCTAAAAAACATTTTTGGACATTATAGTCGAAAATATTCATACTTTTCCATCTAAAAAATTTATTGCTCATTAAAACATTAAAACATTTGAAATTCCATACGACACAAACACAAGTACTTGCGATTATCGATATTTTACAATGAATGTCCGGTTCAAAAAATGATATTTTTCCCCTTTATCACTTTTGGCGCATAGTATCTTTTTTCAAAATTATACTTTTTTGTTAGTTTTTTCAATAAGTTCATAATGATCATAATTAACAACATTCCTGGCAGAATTTTTTTGTTTATTTTTTCAAAAAATTTTTATAAAAAATATCCTCCCAAAAGTGACCTCAAAGGTGAAATTTTCGGATTTTTTTTGGGATTCGTCATCTTGCTATATTTTCGTACTACAGTCTACTCCGCTTAATTGGGACACGTTTGTTCCAGGCCTCTTGTCCCGATTAAGCGGAGATCCCAATTAACCGAAAAACCTTTGTAAAGTAGTCATTTACCTGTGATTTACACAAATCTTGGTCTTAAACCTGTTACAACAATTCCTCCAATGCCTGCGGACCCTTGATTCTTCTCAAATCCATAGTATGAGCCGTAATATTCTCTGGACAGTTTGATAGATCCCTGAACCGCAAGGTCATAATCTCTGGTAAATTTCGATATAACGGAAATCAATAAGAAATAGACAATATTTGGATATTTTGTCCTGCCTTCATCAGTATTGACAAAGATTATTAGAATTTGTTCTGATTAATATGAATTTTCTATTGAGCGAGCACCAATTTTGAACCAAATTTGTTTAGTTTGTCCCGATTAAGCGGAGTTTGTCCCGATTAACCGAAAATTTAGTAATAGCTTCTAATGAAAGGATTCTGTTCTTGGGGCGTTGTCCCAATTAAGCGGCTGTCCCGATTAACCGGTGTCCCAATTAAGCGGAGTACACTGTATATATATCATATATGGCCATTAAAAAAAAAAATTCTTATAGAATCCTTTTGCAACTTTGATCACTTAGTGTGGCCCTTAAATTATCTGAAATCAGAAAAGCAATCATGAGATAGCAGTGTACAAATCACATGCTTTTGTGAAATCGAAATGCAGAAAAAAGTCAACCACTTCTCGAGCTAACCGTCGTAAAGTATTCAATGAAGTGACTAGGTGTGATCCTTCAGCTCATTAAGTCACGTTTAAGGAATGCGAGTCCATGATGTTCAGAGCAAGAAGAGCATCGCAATCTACAATTCCTAAGACTGCGACTGTAATTCAATTTTATGATTAGTTACCAAAATCAAATTTCGCAATTCATTTAAAGGCTATTGTCGTACTAGGTGAGCGAGTAGCTGTATTTTTTATCGGAAAAATATGCCACTATTGGGAATATTTGTGATATCCAATTTGATGGCACATTTTATGTGGTGCCAGAACTATTATATCAGTTATTCACGGTCATTCTCAATTGGAAGACACTTTATCCCTAGAATCCATTGTTTGATGACACATAAAGACGAGGAACTTTACTCTGTTGTGCTAAAAGTGCACAGTGGGCAAATCAGCCGTATTAGCTAAAATTTTGGAGTCCGTCGATTTGCTCCTAACTTTTCCTATTGAATTCTGGATATCTAACTTTCATTGAAATATAATTCCTTTAGCCAAATTCCTTCTGTCAATTAAAATAACTGTGTTTGAGTTCCAATTATCATGTATGGTTTCTATGCATAATTTCGATTTTAGAAAACCTATAAAGTTCCATCAACTCATCTAAAATATGTATTTAGCTTTCAAGTTGGGTACGTAAACTATATACAGTCAAATTTTGTCTAGTTTCCATCATGTTATTTATCACAACTCTTTTTCTAATGCTTTCAGAATCTCACTGCTTTTTATAAAACTAATTCTAATAAAGTTATAATAACATAATCACCTACTCTTAGAGTTCGATCTTCTATGGCCCAATTTGTACAACCCAGACAATTATTCTACTTAATTCTTGAGCTAATTCTCTTAATGTTATATCTTATTGCTAATTGACAAATCCGTGCAGATTTTTTTTACATAAATTCTAAGTTGTCTTTCGGACTAAAATTACATCAATTCTGCAAGCTATTATTTCAGTAAATTAATGTTGTTGCTTTTAAATTATAATTAAACTGTGTTGTTTTATTTTGGGTAGTTCTAAATCTATTAGTTATAACGAAAACATGAACAATATTCAAGCATATAACATTCTCGAATCCTGCAACAACAATACTCGTGAAGCGTCAGAACAAATACTCTACGAGTCCCAATTACCGGAGACAGAATTACCTAGCATACGTTCTAAGTTAATGCATCTCAAGGACACTAGAAGAAAATTTGTGCAGAATGGTGATATAGGGAGTTGGGAACTAATGCACTTCATTAATATTCCATTTACTCAGACATCGAGCTTGAAGAAGCGTAAGTCATCCGATTTCTCAACTGAGCCGACGCCAAAACTCATGTTTGAACTTGATTCCAATAAAGAAATCCGAACGCCACTTCTAAAGTTACACCTTCAACAACTTAGACACCGACTCGTGTCACTATTGACACACATAAAGTCCATAGCTGAACTTGAGGAAGTTACACCAAAGACAGTGGCATCTTTATGTCTCATGCTAATTTCCAATGAAGAAAAGGATTATACTACCAGTATGGAGAACTGAACAATACATCCCTGTCTGATAGAAATTCCTTGTTCTTATTGGATTTTCTTTCAATTGGGAAACTCAAGTATCGGGAATTGAGACGTTTTTTAAAGCAAGATAATATTTTAATCGCATCTTACAACAGAGTTGCCACATTTCGTCAGGACAACTGTGTAGTAAATGAAATGAAATATTTTCACAAAGACCTTGGCACTCCAGTTGGTATCTACCTTCCTTACAAATTGATCGTAGCGCAAACAATTCGCCAGATAGTTGAGGGGGAAATATCTGAAAATGCTAATTATCCTCTTACCGCAAAGCTAACTGATGGTTTAGATGGCTCAGGATCACACACGGTTTACAACCAAATGCAAAATCATCCAGACCTCACAACTAAATGTTTTCTCTAGTTCGCACTTAAAATACTCTGGCTAAAAGATTCTTTAGGGAACACTTTATGGACGAACCCTTCTCCAAATTCCCCTTTTTCTATGAGACCAGTTGCCATATTGGCATTAGGTGAAAGCGAAGATAGCGTTAAGTATTTAATGGATTCTATAATTAATCCTGCTACTAAAAGTTTAAAGGTAGATGGAATCCAATTAACAGCTGGAAATGTTAATATCGAGCTCACAAGGTGCTTATTTGATACTAAAATGGCATCTATCTTAGACGGAGCAGGTGGAGCATCTTGCCACTTATGCACATCAACTCGAGATCAATTGAAGGATATTGATCTTATTAAGCAGGGTTTCCCTATTAACCGTTCAATTGATTCTGCATTTGAGATATTTGAAGACACCGATGAAGAAGAATTTCTTTCTCTTTCGAGCAAAGACAGATTTGGAATTACACATAAACCCATATCAGATGAAAATATTCTCTCAGTTTCCCCTCTCCATGGATACTTGAGAATATTTGGATGGTTTATGCAACTGGTATACCATTTACAAGCTGGAGAGAAAAAATGGGCACCATCCAAAGCCAAAGTTCGTCAATCAATGGTGTTTGTCCGTAGCTTCCTCTGGGAAAATATACACATTAAAATAGACTGTCCTTCTACTCAAGGAGGTACAACTTCGACAGGAAATGTGGCTCGGAGTTGCTTTCAACGAATGGACGATAATAAGAAGGATTTTTTTTACTGGATCACAACGTTAATTCCTTGTGAATATCACATTCCACTCAACATTATATACACAAATTTAGCTGTTATACTGCGTGTATTTAACTGTGACGAGCTAATCGATATCGAAAAATTTACAACATTGTGTAGAGATACTTACGAATCAATAATCGTAACATTTCCTTGGGTTAGTATCACTCCTACCTTGCATAAGGTACTAGCTCATGCTGCTCAATTGATTGAAGAGTACAATGATGGTAGAGGGATGAAATCATTCTCAGAAGAAGGTCTGGAGGCGTGTCATAAGCATATTCGACGTTACCGCGAACAATTAGCCAGGAAATTTTCTTTCGAACAGAATATAAAAGATATCTTTATTCGTCTAACTTCTCAATCTGACTATATCGCATTCTCCCAAAGAAAGCTTATTGGAAGCAAAAAGTGTAAAAAACCATCAAACCATCTTTCAAAAAATGAAGAACTTTTTCAAAGTTTAGTTATGTTCTAATACTAGATTCTTAGTTTATTTCATAGTGAAAAATAACTTGCAACTCGATCATCTGTAATCCATTTATCGACGTATACAACTAGTATGACTAGTTCAACTATTTCGCTCATAATAATTAAAATATTGGTGAAATGAAAATTTATGAATTTTTGCTATGTCATCACAACAGGAATAATATAAATAATATCAATTTTTTTTAGTTGCCAATCAACTAGTTATATGTGATAACCCATAGGCAAATAATACAATTAATCCACTAATATCTATCTATAATCCGATTACGGCTGTGTACCTAATTTTATACATTGTGCCACGTCATCATAATTCGAATAGTGGAAGCCATATCAAAAATTTTTTGTTGCCAATCAACTCGCTATATGTGATAACCCATAGGCAACTAATACATTTAATAGCCCTAACTTGTACCTAAATACCTATTACGGCTGATCTACATGTTTTTGCCCACTGTGAAGTGAAGGAACTTCTTCCTCAACTACAGCTGACAAGCACGATGTCTGACTGGAAAATAGAATCTCGGAATGCTTTTACACATGTTTAACCTCCACGAATCCCATCACGGATAAGTTTCAAATCTTTCTTAATTATAATACTTTTCATTGTTAGTTTATCAACTCAGTTAGTTCCTAATAAGGGTGTCCTTAACATTAAAATAATTTTTTCCTATGGTGCTATGCTAATCTCTTATTATTTCGCTTTTCTTAACAGTTCTCAGGCATTAACTTTTAAGGTAAAAACATATGTAATTTCATTCTGAAAGTAAATTCTTCGTATAAGCGTGATTATTTTAAAAATAGAATAAGAGCGTCTATCCATACAACACGTTTTATAAACATGATATAAGCAAATATACTTGTTCTAGAATGTTCTAATTCACAACAGAGCTTCTATTATACCTGTTGAAAAAGGTTAACGTACCCGATCGGTGATTAATCAATTCTATGATACATGATTTAATCACACATCGTCCGGGGACAGATTTTGTTGATAATATACAGATTTATTTGGTATTTTGCATACTATTCTGGTGATAGTTCGTTTTTGATGAAAATAATACTGGTACATTTGAGAGTAGGCATCATATATTGTATAAAAAATTTTTCAAACCGTAAACTATCATAATTTTGTCTGAATCCAATTCCGTAGCCCCCTGTCTCCGGCATTGACATTATATTTAGAAAAACGCCATAAAGAGGTCCCCACACGTTTCAAAATATGATGTAATATTCGAAAACATTACCATCCAACTTGAAATGGATTAATAATGTGACCAGGAAGTTAGAACTAAGCTCTAGTGTTGTTTTTAATTTCCAAGTTTGTGGTCACATCACTGAAATCATACCACCATATATGGGTATGCGAATTATAGAATGGTAGCGATTTGGATTATGGTCTCATTTATTCTACCAATGAGTTTGTAATGGGATATTTATGTGATTACATGGTTAGAGCTAAGCTCTAGCGCCTATACTTTAGGAGAGAGTAAATTTGCTGCGTAATCAGAAATGGGCACATTACATGCCCATATAGGGATCATTTTGTAAACGGTGCGTCTTAGGGTCATAAAATGTATTATTGAGGGATAGGAAGTTGGGTATTGCGAGCATTTTGAGACGTATAGTAAGATTCTAGCACCTTGGGTGCCTGAGAATGAAAATGGACAATAAAATGTTCCCTCGAATTAGATTATAGGCCATAAAAGTTGTAAATTTCACATATTAAGTATTTTTTTTGATCAATTGTTGCTTATTTTCGTCAATGATAGCTTGAATAGAGTTTTGATACTACCAATCTCACCATTGTTGAGGAAAACAATACTGATAATCTTTTAAAGTCGTGAAACCAGGGATCCGCTCTACACAATAGGTCATAACTCTGAGAATACGCTTGGACGAGACTCCAAACCATGTACAAACGATATTTATGATCCTTCGGCGTTGCTTGGTAAAAAAAAAAAAATCGGGTCATGTTGAGTTTTGGACTAAATTTTCGGTTTTTTTCATGTTAAGGACACCCTAATTTTATTGTTTACAGTATGTATTTCAGTTATTAATTTATTAGACCAGTCGTGACCTACGTAATAAAAGGCCTGATCACCAACTATATATTTCTGGACCATGGATTAATGGAAGGCCATTTTCTTGATCAACCATAATTTTAAGAATTGAAATATACATGATAACTATTATCCCCATTTATCTAAGCCAATGTTTCAACACTATTTAGATTTCTTTCTCTACGTTAAAGTATCTTTATTAGTACCTAAACTTCATCATGTACCTTATTCAACCTCCTATTTATGTTAGAAAACTTTTTATTATTAATTATTAGCACGAATGCCGAATAAATGCTCAGCACCTAAGTGGAATGCCGAATAAATGCTCAGCACCTAAGTGCAGGAGTAATTACGCTGGCGAGCAACCTACACCTGCGTTCAAGATGCCAGATGCCCCCCCCCCCCCGAGATCGTTGCTCTATGGAAAGCGTTTCTTCACAGAGAACATATCGAAGACATTAAAAAGATCTACTTCTGTCTGAAACACTTCCACGATGAAGATGTTGAAACACACTTTTCTATCCCCCAACCAGACGGAACTAGGCTGGAGGTTAAGCGTAGTGTTCCTAGACTTCATAAAGATGCTATCCCAAGAATTCTACCTGGTTGTCCGAGTTATCTTTCTAACTTAACCCAGAAACAAAATCGTTTGGATCGTTGTACTAAAGAGCGAGACCAGTTGGATGCTGCGATAAAACAAAGCTTGGAACAACAGAAGGTAGAAGAAGGAAAATTTAAATTAGCTACGCTATGTGAGTTAAAGTCTAAAGTTCATAGTTTGACCCTTCCACAGGATTGGCTAATCTGGTTACGTGGTGTTAACCAACTACATTTTCTTAAGCCATCTACGTCGCATGAAAATGGTGCCCATTTTATTGAGTGTTCACTCACGATAGACGAATCTTTAAGTACTAAAGGTTTTTATAACAGTAAACGAATTCCCGTTTCGATAAACCAGATTCGAGACCTTAGAGATATTGAAATCTTATTGAGAGAACTATCTCATCATAGTCTTAGTAATGAAATCTCAGATAATGTTTCTAATAATACTTTAAAACTTGTATGTGATGCCACCGAGGTCTTAAATCTCGCGATTGATGAAATATCCAAGTCAGAACTTGAATCTCACAAAGAAAACAACAAGTAACCTACTATCCAGTTCATACATTGTCAATTAACAAATCTTCTATGTAAAAAGAATCACCGTAGCTATAATATTGGAACTATAATAATTGCACTAAAATGTCAACTTATCTCTCCAGCCTGCTATCAATATCTACAATCTCTTGATTCTCTCTCGCTTCCTCACTATTCAACCCTCAAGCGTTTATATTCAAAATTTGGCTTGGATTGTGAATATAGTTCATTTTTGGAAAGAGCTACATCCCGTTTTAACCAGAGAGAACGAAACGTGATACTACAGATGGATGAAATACATGTTAAATCAGAGTTAGCATACAAAGGAGGAAAAGTTTTCGGTTCGTCTCACAATACTATAGAACCTGCAAAAAAGATTTTTGCATTTATGGTTTCCAGTTTATCTAAGAAGTGGTCCACTATTGTACGCCTATTACCATGCTCAAACTCGTCTGCATCGGAATTATTCCCCATAATAAAGATGGTCATCGAAGATATAGAACGTTGTGGATTGTATGTTCAAGTATTGTGTACAGACAACTACCCAATGAATGTCAGTATCTTTAAATTGTTTTCAGCGACTAATACATTGAACACTATTGTACCACATATTGTCGATCCTAATCGTTCGTTATTCTTAATATTTGATTTCGTACACATCATTAAATCTATTCGAAATAACTGGATCAATCAGAAAGATTCCTGCAGGAGCTTTACATATCCAAACTTCGAAGATTTTCGACTAATTACACTGCTTCATTTGAAAACATTAGAACTCTTTATAAGGCTGATCAACATTCTATAGCAAAATTGGCTCCTCGCTTAACAGCCAAAGCATGCTGGCCTTCTAACTTGGAGCGTCAGAATGTTAACTTAGCGTTCAAAGTTTTTGATGATTCTACTCACTCGGCGCTCAGGCTTCAATATCTTTCATTTCCTCATCTCCATACCTATCATCACACAGCTGTTTTCATTCGAGTTGTTTGTGATATATGGAAGATGTTCAATATTAACACTCCATCTAAATCAATTCGATTAAACGATCAACTTTGTAAACCATTCGTAGAAAACGATCCAAGGTTCTGCTATCTATCACAAGTTGTTGATTGGCTCGAAAAATGGGAAAAATTACCTGGTAAAGCTGGGAAACTTACTTCTCAGACTTTTAAAAGCTTATGCCACTCTACTTTAGCACTACCTTCAATAGTTAACCATCTTACTCAAAACTGTAACTTATCGTTTGTTCTCACATCTTTCCTACAGAATGATCCTCTTGAGCACCACTTTGGAATATACCGAATGATGTCCGGTGCTCAATATCATATTAGCTTCTGTCAGATCCTCGAGAGTGAACGACGTTTAAAGTTGTCAAATATCCTTAAAATATTTTCAAGTGGCGGTTGGGAAAAAGATTGTTCTATCAAAGAATTTATTAATTCTTTTATAGCATTGACAGAATCTCAGCCTGCTAGTCATTTTCATATTGAACATTTCCTACCCGCTGTGCAGAATTTATCCATCGTTAATGTTCCGACTCAAACTCTTCAGGCACTCGCGTTTATAGCTGGGTATACTGTTTATAGTTATTTTAAAAATTCAAACCGTTGTCAATCTTGCTTATCTTTCCTGACAGAGGATAAAGAGATGGAAATCGAGACATCAGAGTCAATTTACAAGCTGCTGCAAATTATGGATCGTGGTGCACTGAAATGGCCTTCTGGATTTGTAGTTAATGTAATAGTTTGCTTGTGGCGAATTTTCACATCACTCGAACAACAGCCCCAACTTTTCCAAGATCTCATTAGAGGACCTTCTAGACAACTTATTGTGAACTTAACATTGAGAGTGATAGAAGACGAAGACAGCGTTTGCTGGAGGAATTGTTGCCTGAATTGTCATATTATTGGTTGGGATATATTAAATAAATTACTCACTGCTGCTGCAAATTGTTTTCTCTCGAACAAAATAAAGAACTTGAATGCTGTGAATAAGAGGCAGGTTGAGCATTCTCGTAAATTGAAGAAGTTTAAAAGTATGTGATTAATTAGTAATGCTACCTATTGATAGTTCATCTCTCATCATAATTCACTTAATATTGGAGCTCTTTAGTATTAATTCTAATTTATGTCATCTCTATTTTGTTTCATTTAATTATACCTCTATTTCAATCAGAATAAAATATTAAAAAAAGTTTTAACTATGTTAATTGGTAGTTTGAATTATTAGGAACAATGGCCTTCCATTAATCCATGGTCCAGAAATATATAGTTGGTGATCAGGCCTTTTATTACGTAGGTCACGGACCAGTGAACTTTATATTATTAGAACTAACATCTATATGTAAAATAAATTAATATTTACATAGGCAAAAAGTAGAGCTAACAACTACAAAGAAAAAGTAGAACTAATGCCAATATATTGGTGTAGAATTAACATCTACAAAGAAAAAGTTGACTAATGCCAATATGTTGGAGTAGAATAACATCTACAAAGAAAAAGTAGAACTAATGCCAATATGTTGGAATAGAACTAACGACGCGTCCCCTTCAAAAGCACTATGATAATGTATAATTACTCCTTATACCATTGAAGCATTATTTTTTAGGGTGATTAAACTGTATCTTATTTACAATCATAATTTTGATAATCGACCCAAAATACTTTCCCCCCTAGCCATACCGATTTAGCTGCTCCCACTGTATTAGCTGTTATCTACCATCACAGTTGTGTTGTTTTGACCACAAGATTTAAGTAAGCGGTTCCCTATGTCTGTTCCTTTTACTCAAGATATCTGGCTGTGAAATAGTTAATAGCACACTTCTAACCTGACCTCAAGTCGCATTCCTCAGAATTTAAGTTCGAACTCAGTACTTAAGTCATAAGTAAACGTATGTTTTATTCACTATAATTTATGTTAGAACTTAAATTAGTACTTGGGTACAAACATTTAGCAAGCTAGGGCGTTGTTTAGTATTCTTGTATAAGGATTATTAGTTGTCGCGAATTTTTCGCTTGGTTATGGATAATATTTATGTCAACCCCTCAATATGATAGCTCAGTTCTATAGATTTAGATTTATTAACTATACATGGTCACAGCCTACTTTACTCAGGCCTGACAGTAAAACACCATGGATAAACGAAGGCATAAATCATTAATTGAAAATAGAATCATATGTAGGCGCTAGTTGGGCTACAATGATTTTACATCAGACAATGGCCTAGCCAATGGTTTACAATAAAGAAATAGTATTCATTTTTTGTTAAAATGAGGTTTATTAGTGTTTTTCACTATACACTAACACAGTGGTGTTTTGCCAAAAAAGAAGTGGGGGGCGCTCCCTTTTCAAATTTAGAATTTTCTTAGAAAACATAGGTGAAAACGGCCCCCAATAATGAATCTATAGATAACTGATAGGAAAGAGCGCCCCCCCTGGGATATAAGCGCCCCCCCCCCCCTAGCGAAATAAGTGGGCGGGGGCGCCCCCCCCCAAAACATCACTGCACTAACATACAACAATTAAAATGCTACAATAAAGTATTGCTTGCGAAGTGCTTGATTTACTGAACTCTTAGTTTCTGTAATTTACGATTATCTTCTCCTCTTGAGGATACATGTGAATTATAATTTTTAACCATGTTGGAGATAAGACAGTTTGAGGCTTCAAAAAACAATTTACGTATGATCTCCCAACCATCAGTTTTACTAATTGAGCATCTGTTGCGCCAGGGTTCACTAGAGTCATTCTCAAGGATTCTAATAGACAGACCAATTAATATTTGCCGAGGTTTTCAGTGACAAATCTTGTCCAGATATCGATATCTTGTCTTAGAGTGATTAGAATTCTCCAAACAATAATGATCGACTCTAAGACAGAATTTGAAGGCCCACTTCAATGGTCCTCTGTCCAAGATTTCAATGAGCTTATATATTTTAGCTTCTTCTGGATCAAACAATAAGTACTTATCAATAATTAATAAACCTTGGCACACACGACAATGCGTTAATTTCTTGTTCTTCAAGTATTGATGCACGCAATAACCTGCAACAAATGTCAAATATTGAAGAGTTTCGCAACCAATGATTACAGTAGAAATATCTTGTAGCTATGAGAGAAATGGTGCTAAATCTATGATAGGAGAATCACAGACGTCTTCTTTCGGTGAGAAAGATTTGATAAACGAACCCAGATTATTTTCTTTTGATTAGGGTTCCTGGGAAAACAGTTTCAATATACTAGATATCTTGAGCCGTCGTTCAGTTTCTAGTATTTGGCCATATGAGATGTGATAGTTTGATCCAGAGATCATTCTATACAACCCGAAGTGGTGTTCTAGTGGATCTGTCTGGAGGAAATAGGTGAGTACATATGAAAATCCGCATTGAGAAGTTAAGTGATTGACTAAAATGGACAGCGCTTCACAAGTATGTTTGAAACTTGTAAAAGTCTGGGGTGTTAATTTACCTTGTTTTCCTGGTAAGGATCTCCAAGTATATATCCAGTTAACAATGCGAGTAATCAACCCCCAAATCTAGGATCATCTAGTACTAGTTGTTTAGAAAATTCGTCATTCAAACGAACGTCTTTGTTCGGCCTATTGACATTAAAAATCTTTCACACCATAACAATTATATCAATGAATTGTGCAGTCTGGTGTATAAACCTTTCGAGTCGGGGTTCATTAGAAATCTTTAGAGCTGCACTTGTAGAGTCATCAAATATGCGGAGAGCCAATTTAACATTCTGCCGTTCTAGTTTGGAAGGCCAACATGTAGCTGTAAGACGAGGTGCAAGTTTCGCGATACTGTTTTGTTCCAACTTATAAATCGTTCGAATATCATCAAAAGAAGCTGTTTGTAGGCTAAGAGGGAATCGAGTGCAGTTAGGTAAAAAATCTCCATACTTTGGATACACAAAAGTTTGGTTTTCATTTTTTAGATTCAGCCAATTGTTACGAATCGTCTTAAGTATATGCACAAAATCAAACATTAGTACAAGTGATCTGTTTGCGAATAATGGATGAGGGACGACAGGTTGTAAGGTTTTTTGATCAGAGGAAAATAACTTAAAAATACTTACATTTAGTGGATAGTTATCAGTGCACAACACCTGAACTGAAAATCCACACCGTTCTATATCAGCAATTACCTGTATAATGACAGGATAAATAACTTGTGCACTAGTTGTAGAATGATGAGTTAATCGAACAACAGTAGACCACTTTTTGTGCAAACTTGAAACCATTATTACGAAAACTGTCTTAATAGGGTCGTCAGAATCAACACAAGAACCAATTATTCGCCCACCCTTATAAGAAACATCGGATGTAACGTGAATTTCGTCCATTTGAACAATTACGTTTCTTTCTTGAGAAAATTTGTAGTTGCTTGATTAGGAGATATGTCCTCAAATTTTCGACACCCGATAACCCCCAATTATTATAGCGTTTTTGAACAGTACAAATTATTCTAAGAAGGACGTAGAAACTCAGAATTTCTAAATTCGAAAAATTTGAATTAGATATCAATAGTTTAAAATAGCCTAATAGTGAATCCATAGTAGTCAATGGCATTTCTAGCAATTTTCTTTGTTTGGCGCAAGTTCTAATTTAGTGCCAATTTAACTCTACTCTATTATTCGAAGTTTTCCCCCCACACAGAATTGTCGATTTAGATTTTAATTTTTTTTTCTATAGATTTTCAAATAATCACTCGATTTTATCAGAAATTTGGCATTATATAATTATTAACTCTATAACTTTGTAATAAAGTTTAAAATCGACGGCGGGAAAAAACCTACTACTGATAAGGATCATTTTTGAAGGATAGTTTTTTTCTCTCCGACTTATAGTTTTTGAGATATGAGAGCCATACAAAAGTCACTCTCAGGAAATCTTTCAGAATTTTTTTAGTTCAAAATAACGGAGATTTTGACCTTTGATGACTTCAAAATGTAAAAAAAAATGTCCGAATAAATTTTTTTTTCGGAATTGGATAGATAGTGTATCAAAGTATAGTTGGGCGTTCTAAACGATAATTTTTGCACTTTCAAACAATGTTTATTAATTTGTGGACCTATCTCCTTATTAAGATAACTCATATAGTCACTTTCTAACCCAATAGAGGAATAAAGTTTTTAAAGTGTATGTACATGAGGGAGAGATAGGCACTCTAGAGATTGTAGATATTTGTAGCAGCTAGGAGAGATAAGATGGGATTTCAGTGCCAAAACTTGGCTAAGGACGTTGTATCTTCTGCGGTTCTTGGGAATGGTAGAGTTCTCGAGTTGACAAATGATAAACTGAAGGCGAGCTAGTCTAGAAGAATCGTCGAGAGTAGTTGAGTCTCCGTCTATAGATTTTGAAATACTGACTTCAAGTTTAACAATTGCTCTGTTAATATTTCTACAAGCATTCGTGATGTGTAGCTGTAGCTGAATTAGAGGTAGAATTAATAATTGATTTGCAAACGATCTCAGCAATTAGAAGCTCAATTTGTCTAACATCATTTATCACAGGTAATGATAGAGATATAGGCTCTTCTCCCCGGAATGTTGTTACAGTTAGACTAGAATAGATAGTCAGGGAAGACAACTGAAATGTGGTGATTTATTTTACAAAGTGATATTAGATGAAATTAACCATCGTTGGGTTGCCAAGACAGCCAATTAGAAGAAATGTTTTGGGACAATAACTTCTCTTTCAACTCTTCTAAAGTAGTAACACGATAAACCTCTTCTTTTTTTTTGTGAAATACAACTTAGCTGTATGGCTCGAGTGAAATGATCATACTCCTTTTCCTCAAAAGATAGCCGATGGATAGGAGCTGATGGTTTTGAATAATATGAAGAACAACCAGGTAAGATAGATGGAACTGCTCCTGTTCGTAACTTAGGTTGGGCTCTTGGGATTTCAGAAAAGGATCCATCAGGATTTGGCACTTTAAAAACATGCTCGATGTCGTCTTCACGAAAATGTTTAGCACAAACAAAGATAAATTTAAAATCTGTCAAATTAACTCGGCGGAGAGCAGTGATCCATTCCTGGCGTAATTCAGGCGGCTTGTTAGGAAGTTTAAATACTGGAATAAAAGGATCGTCAGGGTAATAGTTGCTGAAACAATTAGGTGCTGAGCACTTGTTAGGCATTAATTATATCAGCTAAATAAAGTGATGGAGGTAATAAAATTAGCTAATGAGAATTAGGAGTTAAAATAAAATTACTATATAAAAATAGTGGGGTAAGTTTGGGAAAATGTAACAAAATTTAACGTTTATTTAATTAACTTTATAACCAAATAAAAAATAAAAAATATTATGGTTGTACAAAAATTAAATACGGAAATTTATTCCTCAACCACAATTATCGAAAAAATATTTAACATATCTCCAAATTACGAACTACACTTTCACCCCAGGTTATAACCGCCTTCGTTTGTATCCGTGGTGACAAATTTTGATTCTATTGTCAGTCCTGAGTAAAGTAGGCTATGACATGGTTTAATCATAAGTTACTATGCCTAGTTCTCTCTTCAAGATAAATTTAGTTATTCTGGCATTCTAAGCTATTTAATTTGTTGTTTTATGTCTTGTTCCCTGTGCCCGACTTAAATACATCATCTCCACTTGTGGAGATGATGTTTTTAAAATGATTAGTAGGTATACTAAACATTATAGCGAGATTTAATAACCATTCAAATACTTTGGATATTTATTGAATTATTGAATGGTTTAAGGTTGAAGAGTCTGTTGACATATTTAGAAATCCTTTTAATTCGAATATGTGTTCCATCCACAAGAAGAACGCCAGGGAAGTGGGATAGCTCATAATACTGAGACTTTCTATGCTGAGCCGATCATACTATCAATAGTGGAAGAGACTGATTCCTATTCAGTACAACTGTTCATATTTGCCAGCAAAGGCTCACATCAACTCCATCTCCACTTCTGTGGATGTGCAGTATGGGACCAATCAGTAAATTTGAGATTCTATTAATCATCTTTGTATTTTTCAAAGCGGCTGACCTGGAAAAAACTGGTCTAATTCCAAATCCTTATTAGTTATCCAATGGATTTCTAGGGTCGCTATAAGTCGCACCCGATATATGGAATCCTCTACCTCTTTTGTTAAGAATAGTGAAATTAAGCCTTGCAAACATCCATGTTGAAGCATCTACAAATGTTACTGCTGCTAGAAGCTTAGTGTTCTGCATACAGGTTATTGATGTTCAGATAATTTTGACCGGTTAGTGTCAGTGCCGGTTTTAGGGTGTTGTGGGCCTAGGGCTGGATTATTTTTGGGCCTATTTTTTACCGTAGCTTTTTATGCAGCGATGTTTACCGTACCGTAGCTTTTTATGCAGCGATGTTTAGGCTGATGGGGTGGAATATTTATGCTCACCAATGTTTCAGCGTCCAATTTAAATTACATCTAACCTCTGTCCTACATTTTGCTGCTTCTCCTTTTGTCCGATTTCACCATTGCATATAAGACAAGTATTATCAGTTTTTCTAGTTTCAAAATTCAGGTATGGTTCTGAAGACTGCATCATCTGTCAAGAGTATCGCTTGCAAACTTTAGAGATATACGTACATATACGTGTATATCAATTCGAACGAAGTGATCAGATATCTTCAGAAACACTAACACGTTTAGAAAAGCTCTACTTAGGTTCTATTCAAATATACAAATTTCATATCATGGGGGCATATAATTCAAAGATATGGCCGACAGTGTGAAATTTTGTCGTGTGATGATGCCACCTATAATGTAACATCCAACATTTTTCAAAAATGTTGTCTAGCCCTAAACTAATCCTAGTGACCTTAAGTATAAATTCAAACTTTAAAATCTTTGGTTAGGCACTTCCTTAGATGGTTAGAGTATTTACCCGATATATATATATAGATAATGTTGATTACAAACGCGCACCTAAATTAAATAAAAATTGTACATTTACCAGAAAAAGACAAAAATTAGTTTTAAAATACACTGGGTGCGCACTTGCGCACCCAAATTAATACCAATTTCACGCACCCTCCAGCATTTCCCTTAAAATCACGCACACCTGGATACGCGCCGCGCACCGTGATGAAGGCCTGAGTGAATTGCTGTTCATTCAGATTAAAACGACTTAATTATGCAGTAGTATAGTATCAAACTTACCCAAAATTTATTGTTCGTTATTTCCGTTAGGAAAGTCTATTCATTGAAAATTCGTAATGAACGCGATTGTGTTTTTTTCATTAAGTAATAAGTATACGAATGATTGTTGGAAGAGGAGTTGGTTATTTTGCACCAGATAGCACTGCCAATTTTCTTTATTAGTAAAGCCCAGCAAATAACGAATCACTGTGTTCAGAGCAGAGTTGCACGCGGGCCGAATTTTTGTAACCGCAGCCCGCCCCGCGGCCCGCCATTTAGGTTAAACTGACCCGCAGCCCGCGGGCCGATATGAAAAATAGGCCCGTGGCCCGCCCCGCAACCCGCAACCGGCCCGCAAATAATCAAGTACCTTGTGTATTCCCTTAAATTTACATAACGAAGTACATTGTACATAAATGCTCGGAAAGCGCAATATACTCCAATGCATGCAATCAAAGGCATGATCCTGGTTTAATATAATAATGATTTCATTCTAAAGTTTAGACGAACAAACAACAAACACATAACAAGGATTATGAGCTGAAAATAGTAATTACAGTAAATTGGGGTAAATTGCTAAAGTTTAACAAGATGTTGAGTTAATTGGTCATAGAACTACTTGACTGTCCTGGCCATTGTTTAGTATAACGTATTGTGCGGGCCTATTGCGGGGTGTTGCGGCCCAACGGCCCGCAACAAAGATTATCGGCCCGCAAGGCCCGCGGGCTGATAATTAAACTCGGCCCGCATTCGCGGGCAGCCCGTGGGCTGGCCCGCGGGTTTGCGGGCCAGCCCGCCCCGCGTGCAACTCTGGTTCAGAGGTTCCGAATGGATCGGAATCTTTATCCAAATCCAATTCATAATCCATCTCATCCAGAAATAAAATTCCATATCCAGTCGATAACCCATATATAATATAACGGATTTCCAAATCCATATGGATTTGCATATACATACAGATTTCTAAATCCAAATGGTTGGTATAGAAATCTCTAGTAAGCATTATATTTATATTTACATTCACATGGTATTAAGAATATTCTTAATCCAAAAATGCAAATTGCAATATTTATATTATTGATTTTGGAATGGATTTGACTTTTTCAAAATCCATAAATTACTGATTTGAAGGAATTGGATTCCGTCAAATCCGTACCTCTTCTAAGGAATTCAATTCAGTCAAATCATTCGGTAACTGGTAATTGTAATGAAAGGGGGAATGCGAGGTGAAAATGTATTCTTCACGATCGATTTCTTCCAACACATTGGAGTTTTTATTCATATTTGAGTGTGGAACCCTAATTGGAATTTAGGTTTTGTTTCTACCTGCCAGTCTAAATATTGCCTTGATGATTTTATGCATAATTAATTTGGTTGAACTCCCTAAAATGGGACATTCTCTGTCCACCAAATAGGCTGAATTTCTGGTATATTCCAGAAATGACACGTCTTAAGTAGGGCTGAAACGAATATTCTAAATGTAACGAACGAACCTTCTCTAAACGAACGAATATCTAATATTCGTTCTTTTTGATGATTAGGCATTAAATCAAATTCAAGACTGAAAAAAAAACAGCGGAAAATAGTTGTTTGTTAATCTTACAATAATTCAATCAGAATTAAAACGTGTATTATACAGAAAAAAGTCGAAAAAGCTAAGAATTTATATTTACGTTCTCATAACTATATCCATTGATTTAAGATTCGTTCAATCATTTCGAACGAATATTCGGTTTAGTGCAGCGGAACAACCATACATTGTTCAGTTTTTTGATAAATGCACCAAAATTTGTACACATGTACTTTAATGTATTCCGAACATTTTTGGATATTGAGGCAATTGAAAGAGTGTATATATTGGCCATAACAGCTCGCAAAGTAACCACGTCCGATAGTATTCGCCGGACTTGTTTCCCATAAAAACTTGTTCAAATTAAGTTATATTGTCTTTATAATGTTGAATTCGATTTCGAAGTAAAATTTCCGATAATTTGATATATCACATGACCTATTTGGAATAATTTTTCCATAGCAACGCTGAAATGTATTCAGGAATGTGTCAAAAATTCAATTCTCCAATTGTGTCCTTACCCAATCGAGTGACCCCTCTTTCGACTGCACTCAACTACCTGTGCTGGGTGTGATACAGAGGGGGGGTGACCTGGGATTCCCCCCCCCAGGAGAAATGTCTGTATCATACCCTGCTGAGTAAAATTATACAGAAACCAACCCTGTAAGACGTGATTTGATAAAATTATTCGACATTCACCGTGATTGACCATAAATATCGAAAAAAGACTTGATATAAGAACCATCTTCTTGTCAACGGGTTTATACAATCTGTATAGTTTATACCGGTTATAGGAACCTATATTTTCACTAATTAGAGCTTTCTTATAAACAGCATCCTCTTTAGTTGGTAACTGACACGAGTTAACTGGTTCTCAAAATATTCAAACTTCCTAACTATTATTATTTAATAAAAGCTACCTTAACAAAATGAGAAATTTAGAGAACATACCAAGAGTTTGTTGAAGCAGGGGCGTCAGGTTGACCAAAAAGCGGGGGGGCCGTTGAACTAGTTCATTCAATATGTCAAATACACAAATTAAAATGAATAGTAATATCAATTATATATTGAATCCTTCCATGTCTGCATTTCGTACTTGATCAATTAAAGAATCCATAATTTCATGTTATTTCTTAATTGAACAATTAAGGGTCTGTTGTGTGGTATTTTGAGACGCTGTGGTATTTTGAGACGCCTATATGATACACTCTATACACCATGGATGTGCTATTACAAATTAGACTGTGGTATTTTGAGACGCTGTGGTATTCTGAGTCGCAACTATACAAGGCAAATTTTATCCACTCTAACTATAAGTTTACTGAACATTTAATGTTATACTAAATTATTAATTTAAGGGTGATTCCAATCGCGATTTGAAATTTAATATAGTAACTTTTTATTTCTTCAGCGTAACAGCCTAAGATTTTTAACAGCATCTTTATATGCATTTCTAAGAATAACTAGATTTTAAAAAAATCAATTTTCATTATGAAACTAAAATAATAAGAGAATTCTATAAATGGCTTCCCATAGACTATAACACAGTATAATATGCTTAAGTTAACTTAGTAGGAGTTCTTCCCAACTTCTATCTAATGGTTATTTATCAAATTGAATTACTTTTGAATATTCTAAACGAGCGATAACATTGAATTTAATTTTTCTTTTCCGCTTGCTTTACATTTTACGAAATGATGTCTAGTTTTCTTCAATAAAGTGCATTTTTTCGTTAATTTTCAATCATAAATTTTTTTCAAATCCCTAATTGCATATTCTACTTCCGATTTTTTGTTCCTCTAAGTATATTGAAAAGAATGCAGTTCCAATTTTTCATCTTTATTATTTCAAAATCCCAAAACTAAGGTTTCTGTATGATCAAAATGCCTGTTTTATTATTTTGAGATACAACCATTTGAATGTTAGGTGAATATTTCCCGTGATACTCCACCTTATGACTTTATTATATAATCTCACGTGTTTTGTAATATCCCCGCTGTATTTACATTAAAAATTATATTAGCTTTACTTTTATGCACATATTACAAATAATTTTCGCAGAAATTTGCTATGTAATCCAGAAGATACCATATATGGAGGTGTGAAATTACGTAAATATCGGTGTTCCTAAAATTTTTCCACCAAATTTTGATTGAATTTTAGAAAATATAATATAAAGGTATAATAATCTGCAAAAAAAACTTTTCGTACAACAGAAACCGATTTCCCGGAAATGTCAATTAATCACGATTGGAATCACCGTTAATAATTAAATTGTGAATTTGATACTTAGTATCCAATCTACTGTGGTATTTCGAGGCGCTGGTAGTGAAAAGAATTTTCCACTTTACAGATTAATTGTAATCCACTAGCTTTATTAAAAGAAGGTGTTTATTAATTAATACGTAGTAGCAACTCAACTTTATTTCATTAATTGACACAACAAACATCTAAATAATAAAGTATACAAATTATTCTAGTTTCCAATGATATCCCTCCACTTCTCGGAACCCTCCAGCTAAATCTCCATGTTTCGCAGTTTTCTACTCTTCTCCCTAATTTTTCTTTTCAAAGCATTTCTCTCATCCTGCCATACTCTTCTCTCATTCTTCAGGGATCCTCTGCTCTTAATTAAAAGAATCAATTACTTAAAATTGTTCGACTGCATCTTGGCAGCTCGATCTGCTCTTCGGCTGATTCTGAATTTATTCTGTCAACGTCTCGTCCACATAAATCATTGAAATCATCCTAATTCAATAATTCCTAAACTGTAACCTATTTATAGTTTCTAAGTTTATACATCTTTGATCAAATAGAAAGACTCACGAAGTAATCACGAATATCATGTGCATTGATCATTAAATTTGATGTAATCCGAACTAATAGCTTATATTCTTTAATCAAATTCCGGAATTAAATGGAATGCGTTAGTTATTTATCACTTCCGATTACAAGAATGAGGAACTGGTTCCCAAAACGATTACTAACTTCGATATCTTGCAAATCTTAATTTTTTTCTATCTAAAGCATTTTGTTGGCTAAATATCATATTTATAATTCTTATAATTGAAAGATTTAACTCTCTAATCCACTTGCCTTAAAAAAGACAGGATCTAGTCAAGCTATAGGCATTTTCCCTTATAGATTAATTAATTAAAAAATACCATAAATTAAAATACTAGTAAAGCACAACTTTATTTAATCTTATGAATTAACAAAAAACACATTACAAAACTTTATTTAATCTTATGAATTAACAAAAAACACATTACAAACTAAAGTCTAATACTCTTCTTCTAATTAAATAATTCTTTACTTAATCTGAATCTATATCCCCCATTCGTATTATCGTTTGTTTTAATTTTCTGATTTTTTTTTCAAATGCTTTTTTTCGATTTCCCATTCCGCCCTTTTCATATCTATATACGCTTTGTGTTCATCAATCATTTTGCATGTCTCTACCATCATGCTCATTTTTTTTTCTTCGTATTCTTTTTCCATCTGTTCAATTAATTGAATATAGTATCTATCTGAAGAATCATCCATTATAGCTGTAATTACTTTTGCATATTTCATGTGGTATTTATAGTTGTAAGTTGTAAATCATTGTAGCACAAAACTGAGTCATGAAACATTAAAAACGTAATTTGGGCCAAGTGCACACATTGTGGAAGCTTATGAAACTTGTGTAATTTGCGCCAAGTGCACACATTGTGGAAGCTTAAAATACTTCCTAAGTAACACGATATCTAATTTATCTAACTACTAGTTTATTATCTTATTTCTCCACTTTGTTTGGCTACAATAAATACCTTATTACTCCCTGATTATATTTTTGATTATAATAAATACTATGTCTAACTAAAAGCAATTTATATTAAAAATTTACTTTTATCACCCTGTTATTAAGATTAGCCACTATTATGCATTGATATCTTTTATTAATAAATTTAATGGGAAATATCAGAGTAACAGTTTCAGAAAGATATAATAAATATACCACATAACTAACGTGTAAAGGATATAAACTAATCCATCAAAATTCACAAATTCAGGACGGGAACTACTTGTTCTGGCTTGTACAATGTTCAGGCTCGATTCTTCTCGCAGAGTAATAAGATAAAATGTCTTGATAACTGCCTGTTAGTAAGCTATATGGAAAGATAATTGATTATGCTGTGAAGTAGTGTTAATTAATTAATTGATTAATGAATAAATAGTAGGTTGGTCCCTCAGGGCTGCAGCTAGCTACTAAAGAGTAGTTTCGCTGTGAGTGTACTTGGAACACACTCTGTACCTTTCCCCAACCGCGAGCCTAACGGTTGAGGGATGTCAAGAGCTTACCTGAAAACACCGAACTTATCTCTTGACACCATTAGCGGGACCTAGGCTCAGGACAATTTACCCATTACATGAGACTGAGGGTTTTATTAAACAGAAGGTTTAATAAAAACTATGATAAGTTATCACAACGAAAGTTTTAACTTAGCTAACTGAAAGAAATGGAAATTTTGGCTAGTTATTATCTCAGTATTCCACAACAACCAAATTATAGCCAGACATATGTACTGAAATTAGATACTCTTTTTTATGGCATACGACAGCGCTATATAACAATTATTAATTAATATCGTTTCTAGCTGCTGTACCTAGTGTAGTATTAGTAAATTAATTATTCTATTTCTTTTTAATTAAAAAACCAGTTTGTTTGTAAATTGTTCTAATTTCCTATTATAATTTAATCGAGAGTTCGCTATATGTTTATGAAACTGGATAAACGGAAGAATTGGCATGGGAATTTTTGTTGATCTAGTTCCAGGTATTATGAAGAACCCTAAGAAGGCGAGGCGGTTTCCAATGTACCTAAAACTTAAAAGAAATAAACGCAAACAATATTAACTACAATTAAAAAAATAACTTTAAAACTCACTTGATTCCATAGGTATATCACTTACCTATTTGTTGTCATCTTTTATTTACCTTGTAGATAACAGCTCGTCTCTCGCCACTGGGGATGTGCCGTTGCAGGTCACGTTTCCATTATCTGGGCTCACCATGATAGGGATTGCTTTGCCTGAATAACCTCGAGCAGAGGTCCCCACAAAGTTCGATGTACCTTGTCTTCATCTGTTGTAGTTCCATACGTCGGGATAGGAGATTTCAGCATTGATACAACAGGTTCATAATGTAGGACGAAATTTTTGATGTAAAGATTGGCAGTTGGGCTGTTAGTAGATCTGAGCAAGCTCCAACGCACATGACGAATTACAGACTCTGGCATTCTATAATCGTTGTTAGCAACGTAGATATCGGCATTCAGAATAGCAGAAGCAGCCATAATTTCAACATCACTTCCCCAAATGGATTCACGATAGATAGCGTTTTCGTGTGTGAGGTAATGACACGGTGTTGTTTGCTTTGATTTAAAATACCATCCAAGTTTTGTTGTCCCTTCACTGGCTATAAATCGGCATATAATGGAACGAAGCTGTAGGTGGCTGTTTTCACTCCCAGTAATTATTTTGGAGAGACATCTGAAGAGACAATTACCATCTCCTTTGATTTTCTCTGTCAGCTCTGGTTCGTATTTGCTTAGTGGCTGTCCAACGAGATCCGATGGTTGCTTGCTAACTGAATCAAATGTTATCCCCAAGAGAACACATTTACTACGCTGCCAATTCTCATCTATAACAATAATTTTTGGGTCATCCGGATAGGCATCTGTAATAACGGTTTGATCTTTTTCGTCGAACGTGTCCCATAGCATTGTATTGAGATACTCCATCGCCTAATAAAGGTATATAGGAATCATTAAGTATAATAAAATTACACAATTAATTAGAGCATCCATATAAGGTATCTCAATAATATTGTGTAGAATACTTACAACGAAATACAGTATTTGTGTGTATGTCTAGCACGCTCATTATCTGTAAAACTAGGATAAATATCTGGTGTCCATTCCATTACAGTCTCAATTATGTCTCTCTTCTACAGATATATAAATACAATGGATATAAGTTGTGTTTAACTAATCTAAAATTTTCTAATTTATACTCGGTTAGACTTACAATTTTATCTTCTTTTTCACCATTCAAAAACTGAAATAAATAGGTGTTGGGAGTATAGATGTGTTGTTTGTTTAAGCTTCTGTACAATTTCTCATGTAAAGGAGTCGCGAAGGTTCCTTGGAGAATATTCTGTCTTAGAATTTCCTAGAAATTCAAAAAAATGATGAAGTAATCATTATTGCCTGGAAGTTTATGAGATAACTGAAATTGACATCAATTGGAGAAGTAAATTATAAAATAACAATGACTTCTCAACAATAATTCAGGAATATAAAGAATTGAATCCTTACTTTGAAAGTAGTTAGATGTGAAAATATAGATACTGGTGTAAATCCATAGAGATTCAGGCAAGTCTAAAATTGAATATTTTCAATTAAATTGACACTAATTTCTAATTATGTATGATTTGATCAATAGTACCTGAGATGTGTCGACACCTATGCTCGAATCGAGGTTTACTTTCTTCTTAGTGTTTCTTACAAAATAAGGACGTGTGATATGGATTGGAATTTTCTTGTCTTTTTTGGCTCCTAATTCTGTCTGAGAAATAGTAACATGACTATCTGTTACTTTCGACACCGTGTAAGGCCCAATATATTTTGATTGCTTCTTCGTTTTGGGTAAGTGTTTGATCTTTTGGCATGTTAGTGTATATGATCTTATCATCCATCTTCAGAGAGGCACTACAGATGTCATAATGATAATAAAATGTGAGTAAGAAAACATTGTTGAACTTATAATATAGCTAAACTAACCGTCCTTCGTTGACCTTCTTATCATACTGCATCTTCTGTTTTATTTGTTCAAAGTTGATACTATCCATTGCTGATTGCTGTGTAGAAGTACGAGATTCATCAATACTAGTAACTTCTTCTTGGGGAATGTCAAGTGGTGGAGAAAAGATGTCTGATATTTCTTCAATATCATCGAGTGGAGGAATGAATTCGCTCATAATAGCATCGTCTATTGCAAAATCTTCTTCAGTGTTGCACTGCAGGTTGTTAATGGTCGATAGAAGATCTTAATGCCTGGACTCTCTTCCCCACATAACCTTGAATGGAGTTTGTCCATGGGACCTTTTAAAGGTAGAATTCATTGTTATTGCAGCAGCTTTTAGAAGATTTGTCCAATGATCCCCAGTCTGGATCTCCATTTTGTTCAGTTTACTAAAAAAGAACTTTCATAGTTAGTATATTATCCTAAATCATGCATTCGAAATGTTGTTATCATTTACTAGTTAACTAATAACACTACCTTTTGAGAATCTTATTGTGTGCTTCGACTAAACCGTTAGCCATCGGGTGGTATGCACGAGTGCTACGATTTTCAACTCCTAATTTCCGGTGAAATTCCTGAAATATCTATGAATAATACAAGCAAAATTACTATCGAATACGTACTAATATTATAAAAAATACATATTTAGCAATATGTCACTGATAATATTCGATTAGAATGTAGAAAAATGATTATGCAACTCACATTACTTGTAAACTCCCTTCCTTGGTCGTGCTGAATAATATCGGGTAATCCCATATCGAGGTATATATCCTTAAGATTCTGGATTACTTCTTCTGATGTCTTCGACTTGAGAGCGCGCACTGCAACGTATTTGCTCAGATAACAAACAGTGACTAAGATGTGTTTATATCCATCTTTGCTCTCAGAGAAATCGCATATAAGGTCCATCCCTATATGTTTCCACGTTTTAGATGGAGGTGGGATTGGTTGGAGCTTCTTTTGCGGTTGTGGTGGCAAGGCCGCTGTCATCTGACATGTATGACAAGTCCTTACCTTTAGTAACAAGAAAGTAATTATAATATGGCATTTTTTAATAATTTTGTATTAGTTACAGCATCGATATCTAATTACACCATTATATAAAATTCGTAAATGGTTGATTAAAGTTAACTGAACATTATAAAAATAAATATAAAAAGAATTTGGGATCTTGCGAAATCATGTTAGTTGCTATTAGTCGTCAAAATAAAATGGTTTACTAATTAGACAATCTAGAACTTAATAATTACGATTACAGCAAATGGATGATTCAACTCAAATGTTCCACTAACACTGCATTCTAATGCTATTTTGGGATGTACGTACATCAATTAGAATAGAAATATAATAGAACTCGATTAAGGCGTACCAGCCTTGGGAAACAAGACAAAGTACGTACTAACGGAAGGCATGTCTAAATCCGTATGCATAATCCACAGGTCGAAATGCTGACTTGTTGAATTGTGTAAATACGATGTAAAGGGTATACAGTCTTCAAACATACTCAACGATAATATAAAAGTATTTTAGTTGTCACGTACTCAGACAATCAAAACACTAACGAAGTTCTGCGGACAATTTTCTAAGAGTACATACTAGCAGAATTTAGTTGGGAATAGAAATTGGTACGTCTGATTCGAGTATGTACTGAATTGATAATTGCAATGCAATTTACCCAGTAATTGTAAAATAAATCAAATGAATATATCTACATAACATTACAAATTGATTTTAATTGAAAATAAATCGAACTAATAGTAGGTACTAGGTTAAGGGATAATTATATAATTATATAATCGTTAGGAAATAGGGAAATTTTTCGTACAGAAGTCAAAGATTAGATTGGTTGAAGTTGCAAAATGAGGACCAGGGTGATCCAGTTGGCTATAATTTGAAAAGTAACTACTTTTTCCTATTTTGAGTAGATAAGTTACCCTTATTTAATTAAGCAATTTTAATTCGAAAGACATCAAATACAAATTGTTCAAATAAATTTCATTATCATATTAACTTACATAATCTCGAACGTCAATGTGCATGCCTGTCCATGTGTATCTTTGCTGAACTGAACGAAGAGTGGCGTGAATCCCTGGATGACCAACTTGGTCATGGAACCTTTGATAAATATCATCCAGCAGAGACTTCAATGGAACTTCCAAATCTGTTTCTGTACCTCCCAGTTTAACTCTCTAAGGAGAAGATTAATTAAAACTATTAAATCAAATATAGTAGAACCTGCTAAGTAATAAGGACCAGGAAAGGACAGGGCAAAATGGCCGTTATAGACAAGTAACCGTTATGCAGTGGCTGTTAATTAAAGAGGATCTACTGTATTTTTAATTAATATATAAATAATGGGATTATTTATTAGTATAGCGAGTCATTTTTGGGGTTAAAAAAATCTCACCTTGAATAGTGTGTCGGATTCTGCAATGAAATAGGAGGACAGTTTTCTTTTGTAATTCCATCTTGTTTGCCGTGAATCTTGTACTGTCTCAGGATATTTTTGTTCGCGAAGAAACTGAATAATTTCTTGATACTCTTCTGAATTCATTTGAAAATCAGAATAGAAATGATTGATTATTTGGTTTGGTTTGATTAGTTTGTTTGATTGATTGATTAATTGTGTTGTGATAGTTGTAGACAAGGAGAGTAATATAATTTACCTTATATAGTTGCCCTCAGAATACCACAGCGTCTCAAAATACCACAGTCTAATTTGTAATAGCACATCCATGGTGTATAGAGTGTATCATATAGGCGTCTCAAAATACCACAGCGTCTCAAAATACCACACAACAGGTCTATAGTGCTAATATTATACACTGAATGTGTTTCCAACCATAAATACAAAGTCAAGATTCTAGTAATTCAATAAATTCTAAATCTAGTAATTTGCTAATTCGTGTTCTGAGCCTAATTATTCTTGAAAATAATAAATGTCTTATTCTGAGCGTTCCGCAAAAAAACCTAAGATTGCCCAGCAGCTATTAAAACATTTTTTCCCAGCCCAAACATCGCTCACTTCTCCGGACTGAGATCCAGATTCTCAGTCCGCTGAATGCCAAAATGAATTTTTTACCCTCTCTCAGCCGGAATCTGCAGAACCACAGCATATTACACTCCAACCTCCGATCCAAGTTTTTCATAAGGCTTGGCTTGCCGAAATTCCATGGCTACTTTACGATGAAAGTTTGGATTTGTGCTGGTGTTCTGTTTGTGTCTGGGGTTTGAATGCTAACATGTTACCAGCGAATGAGAATAAAGACAGGTTTGCAGAAAAAAGTTTTGTCACTGGATGGAAAATTGGCACGGTGGTAGGTCGAATCTTCTGAGACATACAGGAGCTGATGCTGGCTCGCTTAAGTATAATGTGCATCATTACTTGGCAAGTGTCAAGCCTGCTCACGAGAACCAGCTAATAATTACACCCCAGGTCAGCAGCACGAAGAAACAGGAGATGCATAGGAATAGGATTGGCCTCGATGCTGTTATTTCTAGAATACAACTCTTGGCTAGACAAGGAATGCAGCTACGAGGCCACTGTGAAGAAAAAGATACAGCAAACATCTGGCAAGAGGTTAAACATATTTCAAGTTTCAATGAAGATGTAAAATCCCACTTTAATGGATCTGGGTACAAGTTTATGTCTGTACCAATACAGAATGAATGCCTCAAGATGCTAGGTGACAGTCTACTGGATATCATTGTTAAAAAGATCAAGAGGTCAGGTTGATTTATCATGGACGAGACTCAAGACATCTCAACCCTTGAGCAAGTTTGCATCTGTATTAGATATGTCGACGAGTCAGATCTTAGTGTACGGGAAGATTTTTTAGCATTTCATAACATAAATGGTGCATGGTGAGCTCTACGATATACTTATCAAGACGATAAAAAATCTCTTTCTTGAAATGCAGGATTGCCGAGGTCAGGCCTACGATGGAGCCTCAAATGTTTCTGGTCATGTCTCTGGTTTGCAGACATTAGTTAGGAGTCATTATCCAAAAGCCCTGTATTCCAACTGCGCTGGTCATAATCTTAATTTGGTGCTGAATGATGTTGCAAAGGAAGTTCGCCAGTGTTATCATATCGTGACGCTCGTATGTAAGATCGGGGCATATGTGAAGAATTCAGCAAAAATGAAAAGTACATTTCGATACGAGTGTGAAGTTGGCGCAGTATTCAACTGAGCACAAATCAAAATGAAAGTTGAGGCCCTTCCCATTATTGGATTTGGATAAAAATTACACATATTAAAGAGGAGATACGGACGTTTATGATTTTGGATTTAAGAAATATTTTTTATTTTTTTCTCTAAATATTTTTACATTATGAGTGAGCATTAAAAATTTATTAATTTTGACAACATTATTTGGAAATTGAATTTAAAACTTTGCATACATCTTTGTGACTATGGGACGTTTCTTATGCCCAAATATTTAAAAGAAATATCAACATTCCTATGAGATATAGCTTGGCAAAGTTGAACATGTGTTTACTTCAGATTATATACTATTTCTTTTTTATCGAGTGAACAGCCAAGAGTTTAACACAATGCAATTGCTAGATTACAACCACCAGATTGTGTGTTTATGTCACAGCTTATATATAACAGCCACAACCAATTACAATTGGATGAAACCTGAAACGTAGACTAAATAAATATCACACACTATTCTTGTTGAAATTCCTTCTATAAAACATTGCGAAGATTTACTAATATTATTATCAATTTATTTTGCTCCACTAACCAACAAATATTATATTCATTCCCTATTGAAACGATTAAGAGATCCAATGGATAAAGATTATCAAGGTAAATTCGATTTTCAACTTTAATATCTATTTTAATATGGAGAATTCTATCTTTAATCAATTGTATGTATTCAATAGCTTTACCCATCGATATAGCGATGTTTCTCGATTTTTGTAAAGCCAGAAACTTAAGCCCTGAAGCTTTAACAGCCAGCTATTCCGTCTCAAATTCGGTTTGGGGAAATTTATCAGTACACATTTTCGGAAGGAATAGGGCAAATTTAAGGAAAAGTTTATACCTCAAATGGAAGAATAATTCCCATAACATTTACAATGAATACAGGGGTATTCGGCCTAGAACAAATTTGGCCTATGAGTAAATTCGGCATACCAGTGATTTCGGCATGAAAATGGGTGAATTCGGCATGAGTGAATTCGGCCTGAAGAAATTAGTGGCCCGTGTTGGTAAACCGGTGCTTTAAATTGAGTAGTATGGTGTCTAGAGAGAAAACCCCACTCGTCTAGGGTGTGTCTGATCTATGGGAGGGTAAAGTGCCATAAAAGATGTTTGTAAAGCGAGTTTAATTCTGGTAAAAGTGCCATGCAATTGATTACAGTACTATGGATCACAAAGTAATAGCCAAGTCCCTCTAAATGGCGTAATTTGTATGTTTCTTGGGGAAAACCCGTAGCCGGTAGCGTCTAGGAAGTCCCAGTGACTTGTTTTCATATCGAGGGAGACCCGAGCCCGTTAATTGTGTTAGGAATTCCCCCAGTAACGCACCAAAAACACTGGTTTGCGAATGTTTTCCCGTATTGGTAAAACCGGCACTTTAAATTGAGTAGTATGGTGTCTAGTGTGCTCCAAAGACACAGTAACTAAGCGATTAATAGAATACTACTATAATTTTTTTGACAATTAAAATAACTGGAAATCTGTTTGAAAATACCGTAGGCCGAATTCACTCACAGGCCGAGTTAGCCTAAATACTGTAGGTCGAATTCACCTAGGCCGAATTCACCGGTGTGCCGAAACGCCCGGTTACCTTTACAATGAGGTCAAAGAGTATGATCTCAATTCAACTGTTTCCAACAATTTCCAGGTACGTATTGGCTTAGATTTACTTTCCATTGAATGTAGAACTTCCTTAATAAAGGAAACTATACTGAGAGATATTAGTGCTAGATTACAAGGAGATAGCTTAACTAACAATTTACCAACCATGCAATTTGATTTAGCAAAATTTATCTGCTCTTCTGTTTCCTCTGAATTAAAATTATATGATAAATTCAAAAATAAATACTCAAAGATTCCCCTAGATTGTTACAATAACCTAGGACAGCCATTAATTCACTCATTTATTAACTATGAATCAATATTATGGCTCGATGGCTATAATTTTTAAGGGCCGAAAGTTATTCCTGGGTTCTTACAGTTTTTTGAACTTAGTCAATTTGAAGCATGTAAAGGATTTGAAGATTCGTTCAAGTTTACTGATAATCTCATTGAACAATGTCCGTTAATACTCGTATGGTTAGCATCCGCACCAGAGCTATTTAGTGACTTAAGTAATATATCAATAAATAACTTATTCAACAAAAATTATGTACTATTAACTAGTAAAATGCTAACAGATTTTGTTGTTTGGGTAGAGAAGTTAAACATTGATTTTGAATAAAATGGTATTGAGGTTTTGGAATCAATTTACACAGTTTATAACAGTAGACTAGAAAATAAGGCACAAAATTTAGCTTTAGAGGCAGCAGATGAAGTCGGTCAGGAACTTCTTTAATATAGGGACTGTAAACTTTGTTTTACGGTAAAATTAGCGTAGGCCTAAACAGGGCTGGGGTAATAGTAATATGTAATAGTAATTGTATTAGCAACGATTACATTTTAGAAGTAATAGTAATAGTAATAAGTAATAGTGTTTCAAATAGGATGTAATAGTAATAGTAATAGTAATAGAACCTATTGTAATAGGATTTATCCATTACAATTCTATAACTTCGGACTGGCTTATTTGATTTTTCGTGAAGAAATAGGAAGTTGTTAAAATGAATTTAAGGCAAGATGATTATCGTTTTGAATTTGTCACCTTATTGAAATTAGTTGTTTGCTTAGGTTAGATAATATGTTTTGTTTGTGTGGGATAATCAATTAAAATAAATAAATTTCAGACATTCTTAATCATTGCAGAGTCTTAGTAAATGTAAGGTAATTGTAATTGTAATATTAAAAGTAATAGTAAAGTAATAGTAATAGTAATATATTACATATTATAATAATGTAATTGTAATAGTAATGGTAATAGGAAGAAATATATGTAATAGTAATAGTATTATATTACATTTTAGAGTAATTGACCCCAGGCCTGGGCCTAAAACAGTATTGTTACTTATTGATATCCCGTAATCCGCTAATGCTAGACACAGGAAATGTATTATTGTCGTATAGGAAGTCATATTCTGGGAGTCCAACGGTCATATTGGTTTATCGAAAATGTTTGTGGAATATAAGTTATGCGATTTTCACACCCTTCCATATATGGAAATATTGTTAAAATCTCGAGATTACTTAACTTTATACATATGAAATGTATCATTTTCGTACAGGAAATCATATTTTGGGAGTCCAACGGTCATATTGGTTTATCGAAAATATTTGTGGAATGTAAGTTATGCGATATTCACACCTTTCCATATATGGTAATATTGTTAAAATCTCGAGATTAGTTAACTTTATCCATATGAAATATATTATTAGCGAATGGGAAATGGGAATTCATATTTGGGGACTCAGTAGATCACATTGATTTACCTAGGCGTTGCCTTAGCCTATATTATTATTTGGCACTCTCCACAGGAGGATTGCCCCTACCCTGTTTTGTAGTTTAGCTAATTCTAATAACAAGGCTGGATTCGGTTAACCGGTTAACCGTTGCTGACATCGGTTAATGGTTAGAGATTTTATTAACCAGTTAGCCGGTCTGTTGAATAACAGCAGAGTTATTGGGAAATTAATGTATAAAGTATTAATTTTTTTGAATTTTATCAGAATATGTAGTCCTAAATCCATTTCTCATCACCACTTAATAAATTTTATTGGACAACAATGATTTAAATATAGATTTGAAAGAAACTTATCAAGATTTTTTAATAAACAACATAATTACAGATATCTGATAGGTAAGAATTAGCTGAACTACAAAACAGGGTAGGGGCAATCCTCCTGTGGAGAGTGCCAAATAATAATATAGGCTAAGGCAACGCCTAGGTAAATCAATGTGATCTACTGAGTCCCCAAATATGAATTCCCATTTCCCATTCGCCAATAATAAATTTCATAGGATAAAGTTAACTAATCTCGAGATTTTAACAATATTACCATATATGGAAAGGTGTGAATATCGCATAACTTACATTCCACAAATATTTTCGATAAACCAATATGACCGTTGGACTCCCAAAATATGATTTCCTGTACGAAAATGATACATTTCATATGTATAAAGTTAAGTAATCTCGAGATTTTAACAATATTTCCATATATGGAAGGGTGTGAAAATCGCATAACTTATATTCCACAAATATTTTCGATAAACCAATATGACCGTTGGACTCCCAGAATATGACTTCCTACACGACAATAATACATTTCCTGTGTCTAGCATTAGCGGATTACGGGATATCAATAAGTAACAATACTGTTTTAGGCCTACGCTAATTTTACCGTAAAACGAAGTTTACAGTCCCTATATTAAGGTTAAATTACCCCACGTGAATGAAAGTTCTTGTATTAATCTGTAATTGTGAGAAATATATACCTATACGATACAAATCAATAAACCAAAAAGAAAATGTCCCTATCTATTATACTTTTTATTTTTTGTCGGTTTCAAAATTTGGCTAATACAAATCTCCCATAGGGCGATTTCCAAAAGTGGTGGTCGAAATTATGCGGTAATTTGGCAATGCAATTATCAATGTTTGTCATCAGAATCAATATTTTTAAGATTATAAGCATACGGAGTATGTAGACGGTTTACATTTTTGAATTATGACTTGGAATTTTTTTTATCAAGCATTTTATCAAATTTCGCAAGAAAAGATGACCTTTTTATTCATTTTTTGGTTTCAAAAGGTCGCAATATTTTTTATTTAGATCTTATCAAAATTCTAAACCACTCACCAACCGCCCATAACGATTATCTTTCTGATAGATCACACAGTACAGGTCTTTAGCAAATAATGATCTTGCAAACTACACAGTTATCAGGTGGAGTCTGAAAAAATCCCCCTATGGGACTTTTGTATTAGCATAATACTGCAAGCCCAATAATTTCGAATTTATAGAAGATAATTAGATTTCGTTTTCAGTTTCGATATAGCTATAATCTCTTCCATCATATATGTGAAATTCAAACTCCCACCTTCAAAACTAAATTCATGTGTTTTTTTGGGTGAATCTGCCGTAATTTAACCTTAAAGAAGTCCCTGAGTCGGTGAAATTGAAAATAGTGATAGTGGTCATATAGAATGTCCAATTTCTAGAGCAAACGGAAACAGCACTTATGATGCAATTTATTTTCAAACATTTGGCGAGTTTTATCTAGATAGGGTTGCATGGAATGCTATAAGTTATTTAGATTAGGATGATATAGATCATATGAAAACAGGTTGGACTAATGTAATAGCTGAAAAGTTCTCTAAAATAAATTCGATTTGCGTACTGAAGTTTAAACTTTTTTGGTTTAAGAAAAGGGATAGTAGGAAATTGAACTCTCATTTTTTTCAAGCTTGGGCTGTGTGTAAGTTTTCTAACTGCTGCTCAGTTACCTTTTCAATTAATAATGATATTGCCTCATTTGCTGATGATATAATAGCTGTGCACTATAAATGTAACGGTGAACTTTCATCTGAACACAAAGATGGTAAAACCATCCATACACGTCACATCACTTCGAAAAAAAGGGAAACATGGGTGCAAAATTGATTCAAAACGCAGCAGGTAACATACCGTATTTCATCAGCAGTTTAGAAATGAGAATAATGTAGAGGCATTCAATAGAGGGAATTTCACTAATTTAATATCACAGCAAACTTTAAGACGAATTAAGTCAGACGTTAAATCTAGAGAGAGATTTTCCAATGATGATTCTGTGGATATTTGGGAAACTCAACAGTATTTCGTTCGGTATTACCAGATAATCTGATACCTGGTTATGTCCAATATATTGCACAAGATCCATTTATAATCCATTTATATACAAAAAAGCAGATTGAAATATTCAAATTATTCAAAAATGACAACACCGTTATTAATATAGATGCAACTGGTTCCATTATTAAAAGGCCACCAATGTGTAAAAAGTCGATCAATTACTATGCTCTTACACTACAACACCCTGTATACTGCACTAGTCCTCTTCCTGTTGCAGAAATGATCAGTAGTGATCATGGAACTGCAGAGATGACCCATTTTTTGAATAAATGGGTATTAACTTGTAAGACAGTTCTACATAAGGGTTTAAATATAGACCAAATTGAAATGGATTATAGTTGGGCCATAATGCACAGCACATGTTTAGCATTTAATAAGCTGAGTATAGCACTATATTTGTATAAATGTTGGGATATTGTAAGCGACAAAACTAGCACCAAATTAACCATTCCAACTGTTATGCATCTCTGTTCGGCACATATTATGCATCAAATAAGCTACAAATTGGATAAGAAGTATAAAATAGAAAAAAGGTAAAATGCTTAGTGCTACATGCATTTGGTGCTATGGTAAAAAGTAGCAATATGGAAGAAATAAATCTTATTTTGAATCTTTGTGTATTGTTCTGAACACTGAATTAATGTTGCCTCGGGTTACTAAGAGCTTATTAGACTTAGAAGAATTAGTTAAGGGAGATCTCAAAATTTATAGTTCAGAATGCTATTTTATTGATGATTACCCTGAAAATATTGAAAGTGATACTTATAGAAAAACGTCTCCTTTTGGTAAATACTTTGAAGAATTGTACTTAAAAGCCACCTTCAAATTTCTAGGACATACTTGCAAATGATAAAAATGTATGCTATTATCCCAAATACTTGAATATTTGTTAACTTAATATATGCCATTGCTTCTTCTTTGGAGTGGGATTATACTAAGCAAAGTAAAAGTCAATGCTGTTTCAACTGATATCAATGCACAAATTGAGAATTAGTTTAAAATAGTAAAACACTCCATATTTAAATCTCAGGTTAATATCAGAGTTGGTGATTTTGTACGTCACATTTTTGGACATATAGAAGATAGATTGGCTTCCTTTAAATTTGCATTTCAATCCATGGCTCATAGAGTATTTAAGGCTAAGAAAAAAGTTAGAGAGGTTAGTAACGAGGAAGAATCTATAGAAATTTGGCGAAGGAGGAAAAATAAGAAAAATAGTTACATTAATCCGAACAAAAGTAAAGTAGCTAAAGTATTTGAGAAATTACAGGATTCAAATTTTGAGATCTCCAGAATAAGGAATCCTTTAATTCCGAGACCAAAGAGAGTTAAGTTGGAAGAACCACTACCGATAAAAGCAAAGGAGATTGAGATTATAATGATTTGGATATAATTGCGCTTAGTACACTTGACACTATCATCTTACCACCTTTTAATCATCTCTCACTCTTAGGTCAGATTAATATTTGTAATATGTTAGAATTGCCTGTTGTAAATCCAATATCTTGTAAGATTAATTTGGCTAGTAGCTGTAGTAAGAAAGATATCCATTTAAATCAATTAGTTCCATCTTTAACATTCAATATTTCAGGTGATGGAAATTATTTATTCTCAACTCTCTCATATATAATTACAGGAAGCACTAGTTACAACTATAGACTGCGGAATTAAACTGACAACATAATAACTGACTAACAACTGAATAACTGACAAGATAATGGGAAAATTAAGCCAAATTTGTTTGAAGTTCATACAGAATAAATTCCCACTTATATATCGCAACACAAGGGAGTATATAAGTAAATCAAAAATGCATATTGACAAAACATGGGGTGGAGACATTGAATTATTTTCGATGGCTTTATTAATAAACACAGATATATGGGTAAATACTACAGAAATGAAAAATAAATGGATGGTATATTCTGGAAAAGGTGCTAGTTTGGAGCAATAATGGATGCCCCTCCAGCTAATTATGCTGGATCATACTATATAAAACATACAGTGGACCATTATGAACCGATATTGGAATTACATCATCATATTATTACATCTGATAATTTATTAAATTAATAGTATAAAAATAAAAATACCCCTTAAAAATAGAAATGTATCTATAAAAAGTACAAAAAGAAAAAAGTTACAAAAATTATATATAAGTTTTATCCATAGACATGGTATTTATTATATTTGTTATCTACTTATATTATGCACTAATATACTCTATAAATCCACTGATTTTTTGGCATGACGTCAGATAGGCATCAATTAAATTAGCTATGTATCCTCTCTCAGTATTAAAGATTAAGGAAGTTTATTTAATTGGAATGTAATACTGATCTAACGCTACCTGAAAGATTTCAGCCGGCTTTCATCTTATCAAAAACCCTTTCCATCAATCGCCAATTCTTCTCAATCCAGAAAATATTAGTTATCTTACTGTTAAACGCATCCCCATCTTATACGTAGTCCATTACTACAAAAGATGGATTATTCTTCAAACTATTCATCTTATCAAAAACCCATTTCATCAATCAACAATTCCCTTCAATCCTTAATATAATAGTTCTCTTTCTGTTAACCACCTGCCCAGCTTATATTTTATTTACTATAAACAACATCGATTTTCTTAAAACTGTTCAGCTCATGCAAACCTATTTCATCAATCAACAATTCTCCTTAGTCCTTAATATAATAGTTCTCTTTCTGTTAAACACCTGCAACAGCTTATAGTGCTTCTACTACAAAAGATGGATTATTCTTCAAACTATTCATCTCATCAAAACCCCTTTCCATCAATCAACAATTATTCTCAATCCTAAATTTACAAGTAATACTTCTCTTCATGTTAAATACATTCAAGCTTCAAACGCAAAAAAGATATCTTCATAACTATTTACATTAATAATATTGTATAATGCACGATCTTAAAATCATTAATCTTCAGACTGGAATATTTATGGAAACAAGACACACAGAAGCTTTATCATTAACATCTATAGACAACATTAACAGATAGCCATCCTATGATTATCTACTCAAACAATGAGACTTGGGATAGATTGATAAATTTCCCCCCAAACAAGACACTATATCCTCAAATCTACACTAGTCCTCAGCGCGGGTCGTATGCGGTTTCTGCCCCGAAAAACACAGTGCAATAACCAAATCAACCCGGATCTAGCTCACAATAACCAATCCGCAAGCGCAGGTATTACGTTGAGTATAATAGTAATTCAAAACCTAGATGGTGCTCAATTAAAATACATGTAGTAATATTCTTGATTCAGTGACTCCAAATTCCTCTGAAGTAATTCTCTTGCAACTAATCCACGCTAACCCACACCAACCTACAAAAATTCCCGTGACCCGAACCCGCACGTCCCAAAATATTCAGATCCTTTGACCCGCAAACAAGAGAATCATAAACTCTCTCTCTCTCTCTCTCTCCACTTCTGTCATCAAATACACCTATCTTACACACCAAAGTTAATATTCTAAGTTTATTCTGTATGAAGTATTGTCTGTGAGGTATTGTGTATTAAAACATCAGTTGTCTTTGTATGAAATAGCAGTAAATAATAATTTGGAGTTTTGAATGCAGTATACATGTTGAGCATAAAATACGAGAACTAGCCTGTATAAGTATAAATGATAATCGTGAAGACACATCGGAAAGGCAAAACTATAATAAACCATTATTGAATTATCACCAAATAGATGAATATAGCTAGTTAAACACTTGTGCTGTTCACTCGATAATAAAAGAAATAGTATATAATCTGAAGTAAACACATGTTCAACTTTGCCAAGCTATATCTCATAGGAATGATATTTCTTTTAAATATTTCGGCATAAGAAACGTCCCATAGTCACAAAGATTTATGCAAAGTTTTAAATTCAATTTCCAAAAAATGTTGTCAAAATTAAAAAAAAATTAATGCTCACTCATAATGTAAAAATATAAATAGAAAAAAGTAAAAAAAATGTTTTTTAAATCCAAAATCATAAACGTCCGTGTCTCCTCTTTAATATGTGTAATTTTTATCCAAATCCAATAATGGGAAGGGCCTCAACTTTCATTTTGATCTGTGCTCAGTTGAATACTGCGCCAACTTCACACTCGTCATTTCGATGAGATACGAGATGCGAACTCGAAGATGGTAAATTTGCAGCTCAAATGTACGGCCCATTTTCCCAACAAGATGGATTCTAGGATACCCGGCAGCAAATGCTATTTTGGAAAATTATGGGGATATTCTTGACTTCCTAAGCACCTATAGCGACAATGAAACCAAGGCTCAAGGATATGTTAGAAAATTTCAACGCTTTGAAGTATATTTCGGGGTACGCATTCTACATCGTATCTTTGGTCAAGTCCACCCAGTTCACAATGCAATCCAATCAGAATCAATGTCACTGGGGGAGTGTTAAAGTATAATAACTGCACTCACTGCTGCATTGAGAATAGACGGAGAATCCGTGCATATTTTCACTGTATTCATGACTAGCTGCAAGACTTCAGCATCAACTATGGGCATTGAATTTCCTGCAGTTCCTCGAGGCCTCGCGAAAAGGGTGAATAGAGGAAATAGGGTTGACTGGTAAATTGATGATGCCTTTGTTGATAATTATTACCATGGTATTTGAACAAAGATGTATAACTCTCTTGTAGTATCACTAACATAGCGTTTTCAAGGGAAGGCAATTGACATTGCACGGGATTTTCAAGATATTCTGTCCAATATTAGTGAGGATTCTAATTATGATTCCCAAGCATGAATTCACTCATGGAGCTCTACACAACAGATCTTAATTAGAAGTTTTGAAGTTGGAGATGATACAATGGGATCGTGTTAGTAAAATATCCAACCCTACCAAATACACGACTGATCTGAAGTACCTTCACAAGTATCTTTCTGAGAAGTCTGATCATCGTCCCATGTGGCCTAACTTGGTTTTATTCCTTAAGCTCTACCTTCTTCTACCTTGTACGTTATGTTCTGCCGAACGCGGTTTAGCTGCTTAAGACGTATAAAAACTTATCTTCGCAGCTCAATGTCAGAAGACAGATTGAATGCATGCGCATTATGCAATGTATTATGTACATAATGAAATATCGGACCAATTGGATATTGGCAAAATCACTGACGAATGGATTAATAGGAGTGAGGTCAGGATTAATCGATTTGTGCTAAGTAAAGATAGCTTGAGGAATTCTTAAAATATGTTAACGACATTAATTTGTTTATGATAATAATAATTGTCTTATATTACACCTATACATTTCAAATACATAAATAAATTATAAATAATCAGTAGTATCTAGTATTGCAATCACGCACTGCATATGTATTCACAGCACAAAGAGTAAACTAGGATCAAAATACCTTTAAAGTGAGCATAATTTTTGAAAACAAACTGGGGAGGCGGCCCCCCCGGTTTTTGGCTCATTTCAAAACAGGGGGGGCAAGCCCCCCCGCCCCCCCGAACCTGACGCCCCTGTGTTGAAGTATCCAAGAAACTAGTTTTCTCAGCGTAGCGACATTCTGATCTTTGTATTTTCTTGCCATGATTTCATTTCTTGATCTAGTGCGGGCTAATATATAGAATAATTATAACTCCGTGTATATACCAATTTGCTCCAAACCTCTTCTTTGTTTATTTGATGAATCTTTAAAAGTTCACCCCTCCTTTCCATGTGTAAGTCGCACAAACTGATTCTTCAGTTATACTCTTGAATCGCTCGAGTGTTCGTGTTAGAATTTCCCTTGCATTCCCCTTTGGTATTTTTGGCATGGTCACTTTCGAAGTGATGAAATATCTACATCATAGTGTATATATAGTTGATAAAAGGCATACAAGAACTGTTTGTGTATGTAGGTGTCCAGTTGTACTTGGTTTGCTCAAGTATTATTAATTAATGATAAAGGAACTATCTTCTTATATTATTCGATGTACTCAGGTAGTAATAGCAACTAATCGAATACTCAACTGACCCTCCTACATAGGCAGGAATCCGAACATTTACAAATAGAAATTGGTCAGATTCGACATCAACGGGGGCGTAGCCGATTGTAGGCAAAATCTTCAAAGGTAGAACAGAAGACTTTACCGTCAAACTATGGTGCATATATGGTCTCTTTCCTATGCCTTTAATAATATGTTAGAATGTGAACATTTGTTTTACCGGAAATGGCCCCTTTCTATAGTTTTGGCCCCGGGGGTCCAAATCTGTATTTCGCTTTACAGAAATGAACCCCCTTTTCTATAATACTGCAAAGTCATTTACTTGAGGCAACTAAATTGCACCAAACAAACATACATTGTGCAACATTGTTACGTAACAAAGTTGAATGACGTATCTATCTATCTATCTATTGAAAACACAATTGTACTTTGTTTGTGTGTTTGTACAGAATTAATAGGAAAGAGCATATGCTCTAGAGATCTGATAATTAGCATGCAGGGGTAATTTAACACGTTGACAACAATCCATTGGTTTTCTAATCGAAAAATCGAGATTATGACGTCATAAAAGCACATATTTGGGAATAACTCTTTCAGTTTTTATCCGATTCGCCCACAATTTTAGATGACAAAACAACATAAATGAGACAAATGTATACCGATTATGGGATCCTAAAGTCATGTAGGAACTAATTTTATTTCAGCTCTTACAATTTTGATTCAGTGGACACAAAATTTTGTCACATTATATATTGCATTGCATGTTTCCTAAAATTTTTACATTTAATTATTATGCAGAAGTTAAATCCAGGTTAGGAAATTACTTTGCAATACAATTTACTGAATAATTAATTACGATAATTACCAGCCACAGGTTTTAATACTATTTTATAATTTGAAATGGCCCATAATTTTAGGCGCGCGGATACGAATGAACATAGGCCACAAATATGACTTTGTGGGTCAGTTGAGGCGTGAAGTGCCGAACCGTCGCGAAGCGACCGAGACCGAAGGGCTCGTATTTCCAAAAATATACATTGTTGAATGATAAATGTTAACATGTGATGGTATAGAACAGCCCAAGCTAAGCGAGATCTTCCAAATACTAACTCTAGCAATGTCGGAAGAATCAATTGTATTGTTTATGTTAGTACCAGAGACGGAACCGGTCGGGTCTGGTCGGGTACCGGTCGGAACCTTGACCGGCCGGTCGAGATCTCTATATGATCTATTCGATATCATAAGATCATTATTTGTTTTATATTATTTATAAATTATTGCTAGCTTTGATTGACCGGTCGACCGGTCGGTCGAGTCGGGTAAAATTTCCAACTCCACCGGTCGGGTCGGGTCATGAAAATCCCGACCGTTTCCATCTCTGGTTTGTACCCATACTGATTATAAATCTTAGCTGCGTGTTAACTGTTAGTTAATTAAAATATTATACTTGTTATTAGTTAACTATTATTAGTCATGTTATGTATGCATTAAACAAACATTCCTATACATATCTTAAACTAGAACGAAATAACTAATGATTGTGACAAATTTTATATTCACAAATTCAAGTAAATGACTTTGCAGTATTATAGAAAAGGGGGGTACATTTCTGTAAAGCAAAATGATATTTACAGATTTAGATCCCCCGGGTCATATCTGTAGTGGGGGCCATTTCCGGATGTTAAGAACATAGAAAGTTTAATTGTTCCAGTAGAGGTTCACAGACAGCAAAACATTGTTATTCTGCATTTAATTATATCATTAATTATTCACTTGATACCAGCAGTCAGGGGCGTGCCAACATGGCACAAACCCACTTACACCAAATAGAGACATTTGGTAGTGGATGGAACCAATGTATTAAAGCGTTAATTTAGATGACGTTAACTTGAATATTTAAAAAAATTATTCGCATTAATTTCATGTATTAAAAAATGTTCTTCCCTCAATCGCGTTAATTTCATGTATTTAAAATGTTTACTCGAAATCGGGTAAATTTCCTTCGCGTTAATCTTCTATAATAAGGTATTCTCCATCTTAGCACAGGCGGCACTACCAAGCATTTCGTCTTCGCATGGCAACAGAAAATCATGGAGGTGCCAGGCTGGCCTGGCAAACCCCCAAGTTTACGCCACTGCCAGCAGATTTGTGTTTGGAAGTTTTGATAAAGCTGGTATTCCTATTACGGTAAATAAACTTAGAATTAGTAAGAGATGGTGATGCAAATTTCGTAGAAGGAACTTAGGTACAATTCTAGAATCTTACACCCCCCCCCCCCCCCCCATTTTTTCCTAAGTAACCATAATACCTGTTATTTTCGTGCGACAAAAAGTGCGACAAAAAGAATCAAAATCGTTCCACTTTTGACTGAATTAGAGATAATTTTCGTTTATAAGCCAAAGTCAATGGAGAAATGTTGTTACATTGAAAGAAGCCAATTATCCATCAAAACACTTATGCGATACGCATACTGCATTCTTGTTGCCTTTTTGAAGTAATACGATTCTAACTCAGTTAAGTAATAAGCGAAATTCTCACAGAGCAACAGTGATTCACTGTAATTGTATGTGCGATAGTTCATACCAATATTATTAAAAAAGAACTGCCTTGGAATCTATTAACATGAGTACATGCAGATAGTATTACATATAGATAACAAACAATTTTGATCCGCTAGGGGTGCAGTATAATTATGGTCCATAATATTCGTAAATATATCTCCTGTTCTTTCGATAATATTATGTTTTAATTTAAGTTTAATTTTTAAATTCAATTTCTATTCACTACTTTAAACATTTCAATCTACCTAGTAACATGAATGGAATTTCAATTTGTGTTAACAGTATTCCTTATAGGAAACTGTAAATTCACTATAGAACATGTCTATGGATGCTCTGAATACTTCTAAGTATCCTCAGAACTTGCTCAACCTTTATATGACTAAGATTCAACACATTTCAATGCATATTGAATTGTTTTGTCTTGATATTGATTCTTTTAAATTACGGTTATGAGCTCCTATTCAATATAACGTCAAAGTTTCCTGTTCAATTAGAGCTGTTCTAGAATGTTCTCTAGTCGATTTCAACTCTATAAAAGCCTAATCTTTCGAGGCGACGATTGCGATTTTGTATTTTCGACTTCGATGACCCCGAAATATTGAGGTGTGCGACTTGAGTCAGGTTTTTTGAATATTTATTATCATTTAAGAATTGTTTGGCTATTACTCATTGTCAGGGATGGATCCAGCACAAAATATCTGGGGGGGTGCCAAGCCCAGAGTTGGGCATTATAATTTTGGACGCCGTAGGAAGCGCCAGCGAGTCAAATGTGCCAGTTTTGGACGTTCTTTTTTTAAGAACTGCACTTGAGAAAGCAACTTTCAAGAAAGTTGAAATATATTTAATATACGTCAAAAATCTATTCTAAATTCATACAAAACTGTAAATTAATAATGATTGAATTAAACTATCAGTTAACCAACAATCACAATGAATCAACAGTTAACGATTTTTCCTGATATTTGATATATAACGTTCCCAAAAGTACTAACAGAAAAGATTGGGAAGAGAACTCTCATATATTTCTCTCAACCAATCTCGGGAATTGTGCCAGTCCCTAGATATACTTTGGGATTATATTATCATATTCTTGGTGGGGGGAAGTGGCGTATCCTGGATTATGGTGAGGGGGGTGCTCTGGAGCTAACGAAGCGAGCAACGGTAAGGTGTGATCTGGGGGGAACCCCCCCCAGATTTTTTTTTGAATCTTAGACGCTCAAACATCGATGTACAGCTATTCTTGTCACATAGTAGGAGGAGTGTAATATTGTGCAGTTGTACCAAACTAACCAAAGACGTTTAGATGTTTAGGTATTATAAATAACAACATATCCCTTTTGGAAACCAGTTATGAGGGGGGTGTTTGAACACCCAAATCCCCCCCTGGAAACGCCACTGGGGGGGTTCGAACTCCCCCTGAGCCATTTTGGGGGGGGGGGTGCAACCCCCCTGAACCCCCCCGGTGAATCCATCCCTGCTCATTGTAATATGATGTATTTGGCTAATCGCAAAGGTCCAGGCTTTTTGGTTTGGGGTATATGAAGTGGTAAAAAAAATCAGATCGCTATCTTTGTAATCTTCCTCAGGATTCTTAGTAGTTGCACCCCTCCGCCGGCATTTCCATCATATTGTGAAAACGACCAAATGGGATCCCCAAACGTTTCAATATACGAACTAGTAATCGATAACTATACCTTCTAACTTGAAATGGATTATTGATGTTACTAGGCAGTTAGTGCTAAGCTCTAGCTTATATTTTAATTTCAAGGATTATGGTCAGATCACTGAAATGACACCTTCATATATGGGCATGTGAAATTATAGTCTAGTAACCATTTGGAAAATAGTCTCATTTGTACTTCCAATGAATTTGTAATGGGTTATTGATGTGAATAGAAGGTTAGAGCTAAGCTCTAATGTTTATACTTTAGGAAAGAAGAAATTTGCTGTGTCATCAAAAATGGCCACATTACATGCCCATCATTTTGAAAACGGTGCGTGTTAGGGTCACGGAATGTATTATTGACGGATAGTAAGTCGGGTATTGCGAGCATTTTGAGACGTGTATATTGATTCTAGCATCCCGGGTGTCTGAGATAAAATATTGACAAGAAAACGTAACCTCTAATTAGATTATAGGCCATAAAGTTTCAGATTTTCACTTTTTTCGTATTTTTCTTGATCAATTAAAATTATTTTCTTCAATCATTGCTTGGATATAGTAATGAAAACACCAATCATACCAATGTTGAGGAATTCAGTACTCAGAATCAGTCTAAGTCGTGAAACTATTGATCTGCTGTACAATATAGGTCATAACTCTGAAAATATGCTTGGTAGAGAACCAAAACCATATACAAACGTTAGACATGGTCCTTCCGCATTGCTTGAACCAAAAAGAAAAATCGGGTTATATTATATTTTGAAGCTAATTTTTGATTTTCTTCCTGTTGAGGATACCGTTAATTTTATCAAATATAATCTCTTAGTCATTGATTTGTTGTGATCACACTGACAATATCTTGAAATTTTAAATTACACATCCAGCTGTACACTTTAATTTTTCAGCGAAATCACATTACACATTACTTAACTAATTTAAAATTTCTTTTTACATACTAATAACAAATTCAGCGAATTGTTTGCTGATTCTGTATTTTCTGGGCACAAATTAACATTCCGCTAGTTCTACCCAACCGACATACTGTACTCGTCAATGACTATTATTTTTTTCTATCTTGAACAGTATATAATAATCAAGGCTATATCCGATTGGCAATCGAAGCAGCTCTAACCAACAAAAGCTTGTTACAGTATAGACGATTATCCACAAATAGTTCTCGGTATATTTATTAACATTCGGTCAAACTCAAAAGATTAGAATTATTTTCATCAAAATATTGCATCAGATCATTTTAGAAATGGTTACCAGATCATTCAGTTCAAGCATTTTGTCTTCCGTTCAATCAACACAATTAATTCATTATTCAACTTTCAATCTTGGATCATTCAATTTATTTCATACAATTAATTTGGATTTAATGATTTCATTCAATTCAAATTAATTTAATTTTCAATTCAATTCAGTTCAGTTCAGTTCAGTTCAGTTCAGTTCAGTTCAATTCAATTCAGTTCAAAATTATTTGACCTTAACTTGCTCGCGTATACCTACTTGTATGGATTGCGGTGGAATTCTTGAGAGAAGATTTTTATATACATACCAGGGCCGGCGGAAGCATTTGTATAGTGGTCAGTCCATGATCTGACCGGCCTGACCGCTTCCGCCGCCACTGCATACAGTAGACCCTCGCAAATCGGAACAGCGGTCTGAATAATGAAGGATACATTTTATATGTGCATGTATAAAATGACAACTTTTTTTAAATACAAGACCTATTCAATTGAAACATGAGGAGTATTTTAAATGTAACTAAGGATAATAATTAGTAATTGTATGTTCACGAGAGAGTAGTATAATAAATCCTACGGATGTTAAAATTTAGGATGGATGGAGATGATAAACAAGTATTTAATATACATTAACTTAATTTTTATCTCTAAATAATCTTGTTCTTTGTTACATGCTAGTATCTTTAAGATTTAGCAAATGCAGAGTAACCGCGTACGTTAGTACGGTACGAAATAATACTTTGTGAACAATTAAACAATATATACAAGTATTTCTATATTTCAAATAATAATTCATAAACAAGGATCTTATCTATTTAGTCAGGTCGCTTAACATCGATTTCGGGAAACGCTGGACAAAAGCACCAAATTTTTTATACGTAATCTTTATGACCCCGGCATCAAATGTTTCCGCGGCCCCACGACGAACGGATACATTTTCGATGTTATCTTGGACTTTAAAAATTGCGGCTCTCTACTAAATCGCCGGTATTACACCGAACGGCAACTTTCCAAAATAAACTCTGGTCTACTTTCAAAGACCAGATTCGTTGTCCACATGAAATTCCCCGTTGTTTAAGGGGTCACTTACCCATAGTTTATCCCTAGCAACGCAATAATGTCTCAGGAATGTGACAACATTCCTTTCTCAAAATTTGTCCTAAACCTATCGAGTGACCCCTTTGTTCGACTCCCAACAGCTATCTGAGTCTAGTTATAAACATAGTGACACTCTAAATCGTTATTTGATGCTGTTTACGACAATTTCCTTAGTTTTTATTACTCTAATAGTCCACCAGTGGGTAAAAGTCCCAGGTGGACTATTAGAGAACAAGGACCATTAAAGAATTTAGCCTTAAGTAACATCAAATATACATAATATACTAACATACGTTATAGTTAAAGTATAGTAGAACTCGGTTAAGACGTACCACCCTGGGAAACAAGAAAGGTACGTACTAACTGAGGTCGAAATACTGACTTGTTTGATGGTATAAATAAGATGTAGGCAGGGGTTTATCTAGGTGCCTGGCCGGCACTTTTAGGTGCCGGCCAGGCATCAGATGTTGTGAAAAAGTGCTTGAATTGCGATTCAATTTAGGTGCCGGGTTGGCACTTAATTAGGTGCTGGGCGTATGGCTAGATTTTCTGGTCCAGAAATGCTTGAATAAACAACTGTCTGTGCACCGTTGCAATTTACCTAATTAAAATAGTGCCGCATCATTGAATTATACTAATTATGTATCATGGCTAATACCTTTATTCTTAGGGTGCCGGAAATTAATATCTCCATAATAAAGTGCCAACCACAAATATCCTAGATAACCACCTGAGTGTAGGGTATTCAAGTCGATGAGATTAAACTATTTAGTTTTAACCTACTCACTTGAACCAATTACTAACTGAGTTTTGCTAATAGTTTTCTAGAGTACTTACTAACCGATTTAAAATACAAGTATATTTATTTACTTGGGAATAGAAATTGGTACGTCTTATCAGAGTACGTCATATCTGAGTACGTATTAACCGAATCATTTATAGTGGATCAGATAGGAGGAAAAATCGGCTAATAGAGTATGTAGTATCCGAAATTACGTCTTAAGACTCTTAACCCTACTTCATGCAGCTGCAGGAACAGTCAATTTGCTATCGATGATTTCGTGAGTGTGTAATTTGTCGGGACCTAGCAGCAATATTTCTAAAACTCTGTTAAGTTAACTAAAAGATTTTAGAGCTTAAGTCCAGTATATCTATTATTAAAACTCGATTGTTATTTGTTTGTTTGTGTGTATGTCCGGATTGTATTTAGGGAATCGAAACCGTATTTCTAATTAAGATATAAACTAACTTCCAGATGTTATAATTGGTAAACAAATTAATTAAAATTCAAAATCAACCTACAAGTTAGCTTCCAACGGGTATTATTGGTAAACAAGTTAAAACTATGGTAAATGGTAGAAAGGCTTGTTATAACATCCACTACCATTTTGCATGGTAACAAGGATGATGAGTAAGGCCGCATAGCGGCCGTTAACTTGAGGTGTGTAGCACCGATCCGTCGCAAAGCTACCGAGACCGAAGGGCTCGTCACCATTATGTGTTAAGTGCCCTGACTGTTTCTAGTACACTCAGTTCTCTCTAAACGTCCACTTCTCTATTTGCCCACCTTAATTAGTTTCGATGTTATTTAAGCTAACGCCCACATGGGCCCCCTGAACTACAGATGGACTAGTATATACCAGATTTTATTACGTATTACTTACGTACAGTTCATACTCCCTAATAGTTTATACTGACTCTATATATTCTCGATTATATTTGCTTGTACTAATATACTTTAACTATAACGTATGTCAGTATATTATGTATATTTGATGTTACTTTGGCTGAATTCTTAATGGTCCATGTTCTCTAATAGTCCACCTGGGTCCTTTTACCCACTGGTGGACTAATTAGAGTAATGATAACTAAGGAAATTGTCGTAAACAGCATCAAATAACGATTTAGAGTGTCACTATTTATAACTAGACTCAGATAGCTGTTGGGAGTCGAACAAGGGGTCATTCGATAGGTTTAGGACAAATTTTGAGAAAGGAATGTTGTCACATTCCTGATACATTATTGCGTTGCTAGGGATAAACTATAGGCAAGTGACCCCTTAAACGACGGGGAATTTCATTTGGACAACGAATCTGGTCTTTAAAAGTAGACTAGAGTTGATTTTGGAAAGTTGCCGTTCGGTGTAATACCGGCGATTTAGTAGAGAGCCGCAATTTTAAAAGTCCAAGAAAACATCGAAAATGTATCCGTTCGTCGTGGGGCCGCGGAAAATTTATGCCGGGGTCATAAATATTACGTATAAAAAATTTGGTGCTTTTGTCCAGCGTTTCCCGAAATCGATGTTAAGCGACCTGACTAATTATAGTTCTATTATAGTTTGTACTAAGAATCGACAGTAAATCTTGATAAATTTACCTAACTAATTCTTCGATAAAAAATAAGAATCAAGAGCTAAAATATAAGCATCTATACTATCATTAACTAAGTACGTACATAGTGCGTAAGTCCGGTACGAAAGGATAATCTGCGTACTAAGTTCGTACCGTAGCGTACAGTACGCCTATGAGCAGATCTGAAGTGAACTCAACTACAGTGCAACCCCGGTATCCGAACATTTTGTCTGGCCCCTTGATAATCAGGGTTGCACTGTATATCTAGGTGATAATATTAATTTTGATGAGAGCAGGAGTTTATCCAGGAATTTTTGGCCAACAAATCTTGCCAAACACCCGGACGCGGAACCTAAATAAGAGTCACACTGTAACCATCCTATCAAACGATGCTGAGCCCTTTAGGTGCTGGTCAGGCACCTAGGTAAACCCCTGGATGAGAGAGTACAGTAACAATTCATTTGGATAAGCATAGAGAATATATGAACAGTGAACTACACATAACTTTGAAGCAATGCAAATTTACTAATGGAATAAAGTTAAATAATTATTTTAATATCATACAGAATACTTACTTTAGACTACAGGGTATTGATTTCTAATTTATATACTAAATTATTGAAAATGTTTTCATTATGCCTCTTCTTCCAACAGTATTCGGCTAAGTAGGTATCCAGTAATTCAGGATTGGATCTCATTTAATTCCTCATTTTCTTCTTAGCCTGTCCCCAGGTACTCTCAATCGTTTGAGTATGTATATCTGTCCCCGGAACTACGAAATGGATGCTATGGTTCACCGTCAAATGAGTAAAGTTAGCTGGAGGAATTAGATTATATGATGCCCATTCATCACTTAAGATTGTTGTTCCTGATTTTATATACTGCTCAATGATAGGAATCAAGGTAGCAACTGATCGATCATCCACTAAAATCATAAAAGCCTCTTTGGAATATCTGTCAATTCCTCCAAAGAGCCATTTTCCAGATAGTTGTCTACCGCGATGGTATTTCCTCCTTCCGAATTTGCTTTCATCAATCTCTACTATATGTCCAGGACCACCAATTGGTTCTGGGTTAGCGAGGTATCTTTCAACACAGAGATCACGTAAGAAGTTTTTCCAATCGGTGATGGTAGCTGTTGCCCATACCAAATTCTTGTGTAAAAATTTGGTGTCTTGTAGGCCTTCAGCCCAAAAATATAAAAACTCTACAAGTTCTGTTAATGACAAGTTTGATCCTTCAAAAAATGATCCTACTCGTCGATGTGCAAACTTTTTGCAGTTTTTCTTAGGACATCTCCAGCCCAACCCATCAATGACTTTTGTGAAAATTCCCTCGCGCATATCTGTGCCGCACTTACAAATTATACCTCTCGCTAAGAGTTCGTGAACTCTCAACCAATCGGTAGACGTATCTTCATTGATAGTGATTTGTAAGAATAGTTCCTTCAGGTTCATTTCCTCAATGTATGGAAAAGTAGAGGGTAACATAATTGGGGTAAATATAGGCGTCGCCATAATAAAGTGAAGAGATTCAAGTTGTCGAGTCGAGTACAAAAGTATAATTTGGGTAATACATTTTTTTAATTTATAGCAAATATGATAACATAAATTGTCTTTAAATATTGTGCATGAATGAAAATGCTATTTGTGAAGTATAAACTACTAATTTTAGTTAATGGATGAGCTAACTTTCACAATGCAATGTGCTCCGTTAACTATATAATTTCAATAGCATGCTGCATTATAATTCATTCAAAAAGTCTAATTCCATGGCTATAGATTGTTTTCACACATAAGTTAATATGGTAGGGATATATATTTACGAATTGTATGGATCATTGCATACATAATTGTACAATAGAAGTTAGCTCTAATAACCATATCCGTGACAAACGTTACAATAAGGCCTATTCAGTGTCATCAAAATGTGGACTATGGATACTGTCGAAGGCCATTGTAAAATAGAGGGCACTTCTTTATCTCAATTATTTATAATGGTAGACCTGAATATGTTTGGGAACTATATGGGAACATTCGAATATGATATATAGAACCTTTCAGAATTGAAATATGTCACCATTTGATGACGTAATCGTCAATTTTCGTTCGAATTATCATGTTTTTAAGCCCTGTTTTAACAGTTAAATGCGTTATATATGTGCTTTGCTCTGTAATACAAGTATTTACAGAGCAAAGCAACGTAAACTATCTAGGCCAAAAAACTAATGTTGTCTCATATATTTAACATAATTATTTTCTTTCGGACTGTTCTAAGTACTCTTCCAGTTCTAACTTTACTGCTTTGTTTTAATTGTCAAGAATTGATTGAGCGCTACAGAATCGAAATTTTATAGTTGGTAATTGGAATATTAAATATAGAACTAAGTTAGGTACGTATACCCAAATTTAAATACCTACTTAAGAAAATTCTAGAGATGTCCTAGTATGGATTAGCAGCTTGATTTCAATTCGTTTAAATTGATTATAGTATATCTTCAGTTGTTATTGTGAAGGATAGAATGCCTGACTCAGACTGTAATTTAATTGGCTGAGAGTAAATTCATCCATTCCAATTAGTTATTTGATAATCAATTATTCTCAATTAAATAACAGCGTAAAGTTAAGGATCGACAGCAGAAAAAAATCGGAATTCCAAAATAAACTAGTGAGAGTTAGCAGTAATGTTCTATTTGTAGTTCGTACATGAAGTTAGATAAATATAATATAAATTAATAATTGTTTGAAGAACTAAATATTAATTATTATTGTTATTTACATAGTACATAGTATAAAAACTCAATTTATAATATTTGATAGTATTTTAGTGATAATTACCGAAAAATTATGGTCAATCCATAAATTTTATTATTGTGCGGATGGGGATATACCCTACTTCAAAATAAGTCAGTTAGATAATTGATCATTGTCAAGCTTTATTGGAATAAATTATCTAGATTACAGGAGAGGGTCCAGGGTAGCGTCACCTCCTGGTGGGGAAAAATAGATTTCAAGTGAAACTTGAAATCTTTTTGGAAATTTTTTGGAATTATGAACAAATATGAAACATCGAATAATAAGTATTACTGTTTATATTGAATTCCAAGTAAAGAATCAGATAAAAATATATATTGTAATGGGGGGGTAGCGCCCAAGAATCTAGAGCATTCGACTAGCGCGCTTCAAAGAGCGGCGCCCAGATGCGCGCTCCATTTTGGATTCGGTTAACCGGTTAACCGTTGCTGACTTTTATTAACCAGTTAGCCGGTCTGTTGAATAACAGCAGAGTTATTGGGAAATTAATGTATAAAGTATTGAACTTTTTTGAATTTTATCAGAATATGTAGTCCTAAATCCATTTCTCATCACCACTTAATAGATTTTATTGGACAACATCAGGAGCGGAGCCAGCACAGCCCCATTTGGGAGGCGAAAGGGGGGCGGTTCAATGCACTGGAGGGCAAACCCAATAGTTGTAAACATTCCAAAATTCACATTCAAACCAAAATCGATATTTTTAATGACAAACTTAGTTAAATATTCTGTCCTATTATAGTATACGGTGGGGCATCTCAGCAAAACAGCTAATTATAAACTCCCTGTCCAGGGCATTTAGCATTTCCGCATTAACATTAAGTACTCCTATAATAGATAAGCGAGTTCCGCCCCCTACAGGGGGGTGCGGGTTAAAATCCCGGGGGGGCGGCCGCTCCCCCGCGCACCCCCCTAGCGCCGCCACTGGACAACATTGATTTAAATATAGATTTGAAAGAAACTTATCAAGATTTTTTAAGAAACGACATAGTGCAAATATCTGATAGGTAAGAATTAGCTGAACTACAAAACAGGGTCGGGGCAATCGTCCTGTGGAGAGTGCCAAATAATAATATAGTCTAAGGGGAACGCCTTTGGTAAATCAATGTGATCTACTGAGTCCCTAAATATGAATTCCCATTTCCCATTCGCCAATAATAAATTTCATATGTATAAAGTTAAGTAATCTCGAGATTTTAACAATATTACCATATATGGGAAGGTGTGAACATCGCATAACTTACATTCCACAAATATTTTCGATAAACAAATATGACCGTTCGACTCCCAAATATGACTTCCTATACGACAATAATACATTTCCTGTGTCTAGCATTAGCGGATTACGGGATATCAATAAGTAACAATACTGTTTTAGGCCTACGCTAATTTTACCGTAAAACGAAGTTTACAGTCCCTATATTAAAGAAGTCCCTGGCTATGATTAAACTTAAATTATAAACATAATATTATCGTTAGAAGATGAGATATATTACGAATATTATGGACCCTAATTATACTGCACCCCTAGTGGATCAAAATTGTTTGTTATCTATCTGTAATACTATCTGCATGTACTCATGTTAATACATTCCAAGGCAGTTCTTTTTCAATAATATTGGTATGAATTATCGCAACATACAATTACAGTGAATCACTGTTGCTCTGAGAATTTCGCTTATTACGTAACCGAGTTAGAGTTGTATTACTTCAAAAAGGTAACAAGAATGCAGTATGCGTATCGCATAACAGTGTTTTGATCCATAATTGGCTTTTTCAATGTAACAACATTTTTCCATTGACTTTGGCTTATAAACGAAAATTAATGTAATTCAGTTAAAAGTGGAACTATTTTGATTTTTTTGTCTCATTTTCCTTCTTTCAACGAGTGCTATACACGAAAATAACAGGTATTATGGTTACTTAGAAAAAATGGGGGTGTAAGATTCTAGAATTGTACCGGAACTAAAATTCAGGAAAACAGTTTCCACTCTCCCAATAAGTATTACTTTATCATGTGTTTATGCTACTATTTATACTAAAAAAAATATGAGATTAAAAAGAGAGTAATAATATTTGAGACTCGCTATGGGTCTTTAGATTTTGTTTTGAGTAAACGAGCACTGATAATAGTAAATTTTTGGCCAAAAGAGTGAAAAATATGTTTAGTGTATGGATGGACATGCAAGATATTCATAATACGTATCGACAAAGAAAAAGAGTATATTAGACAATGGCAGATTGACATGAAACAATATTAATTGGGGGCATACTCTTTATACTGTAAACGGCTGGACCTTTTAATACTTCCTTTAGGAGCATGCACTCTGGACTGTGGGAGCATGCTCTCTGGACCGTAGGAGCATGCTCTTTGGACTTTTTAATACCTCTTCCACTGTGGTATTAGAATGGATCTTATCAATGCCTTCTCATAAGACGTTGGCGGAGAACCGCAAGATCGCTTAGTATTTACGTATTGTAAGACTCATCAGGCTTGTATTCAGATATATGGCTCTTCCAAAGGCTGTGAATCTCGCATCGCTGGGGAGCTGAACAAATGGTTCCTGAAATCCTAGATCACAAGCACAAGAAGCTGGAGAAAGTGAAGACGCCAGGGTTAGATGAGCTGGTTCTGGGTTTCATAAGGCAATCACTTTATAATCGCATGTCCTATCCTGTATTCGCAACTTAGTTTCCTACTATTATTATTGTTGCGCGCTTCTTAAGGTTTCATGACGGGGCGATCTAGAGAAACCTGGACAGAAACACCAAAGCCTGCTCATTAGCTTGCGCAGCCTTGCGCTTGGTGGGTCGATCTCCAGCGATGTACTTGGCCTGCCTGAGTTCGACCAGTCCCTCTCGCGCTTAAGTGCAGAGATGAACTTCCATTTGTTGGGATGATGACACCCTACTGTCGCGTTGAAGCTGCGATACCAAGCTTCCACTGCGTTGGTTGTCCGAGGTTGGCTGAAAACCGTGTCGAAGTGGTGGTTCCACATCGCTACAGGGAACAGCGGCTGTTGGTACGTGCCATCTGGGAGTGTCCGTCCGACATAGGTCCTCTCGACGTAATCAATCAGACTGTCTGCCTCGGGAGTGGGAAGCTACGCTGCCACCTGATTCAACAGGGCGGGAACTTCGTGGGGAGCAGCATGCAGCAAACGCCAGAGCTGTTATCAGTCGGATGCGGATAGCAAGTTCTTGGGCCTGACAGTACTCAGCCTGCAGTCCGGCAGCCTGCAGTCCGGCAGCCTGCACCTTGCGCCACAGGTTCTGCATGAGGTTGGACAATGCAGCTAGACATGTTCCCACATTCTCGTTTACGTAGCCTCGGTCTTGTTGGGCAGGAGCACGAATAGACTCGGCAACAGGTGACCGTCCTTCATCAGGTCAGGACCTCCGCATAGTGCGTGTATCACGTAGACCTGCGTGAAGAGCGAAGGAGCTGTCTTGAAAGTTCCGTCTGCCAACCAGACACTGGACAGCTGCAGCATCTCCAGGTTCCGCTGAGTTCCGAAGATGAGGATCCTCTGAAACTCCGGACCCGAGTCGTAACAGGAGGAACTGCTCGCCTTTGGACGACCGCTTGTACTCTTCCGGTAGAATTAGCTGCTCCAGAGAATCGGGTTGCACTGGGGCTGCTTGCTGTCGCCTCGCTGGCGCTGTATGGTACGCTTGAGGCTGTCCAACTTTGGCAGTTTAGCAGCAGTGTCCTCAGTTGCCGTATGAAGACAATCGCCCACTATATGATGCGAGCTATCTTGAGAGTCCCTCGCTTTCCTCTTCATGCCTACCTTCACTTCACAGCAACTTACAGCCTGCTCGTCAGGTGCATGGAGAATTGGAGATGCTCATTCGTGCGCTTCACGATCTCCGTTCCTTGGGTATGTATGAGCGCTTTACATAATCCTCTATTACCCATCGCCAATGCCATCACCTCTTACTCTCCTCCTCTGACACTGAAGGTGCAGCTACCAAAGAAGTTGGACAGTAATCACATGCGGTAGCTGCACCTTCAACTTACTTTTAATGGGTTTATACTCAATATTAACAAGCTTCTCGTCCGCGCTTCGCACAGTGGTTTAGGGCAGTCTTTACGGAGAAAATTCATAGACTCAAAAAGCCAATTTTATAACTCTATTTGATACATAATTGTTTACATATAATGTATATCATATAGGGAGTGAATTGAAAGCCTATTACGTAGTACTGTACTTCATTTGTATAGTCAAGTCTTACATACTTTCAACATGAAAATTAAATATTTTGCGGTTGGGAAAAGTAAGAAAATTCACATTCTTTAAGTTGCTATCCCAGACTCGATATCCTTGTTGCTACTTAACATTGAGTATCTAATTGTTGTCTTTATACCTCCATTATGCTAGATTTTCCTCTTGCTTTGAAATTTTCTCTTTTGAACTTGCGTAGATAAAAATATATCTACTTATAATCTTAAACTGGTCGCACCTAAGACAAGTTCGAATGATTCTGTGATCAACCTCATAATTTATATAAACAACATATCACTTTTATAGGACCCGCTTCGATGCGAAACTTTCTCAAAATTTTAAATTCCATTGTCTATTATTCGTTGCTAGGCAACAATAAATCTGCATACTTATTTAAAAATACAACATACACATTCACTAGGGTAAATACTCAATGAAAATATTACATTTCTAAATTGAATTAGTAAATTTATATCATACTCTCAATTAATAACGGCTGAGGCTCCACTTCCAAAAAACCGCCGTGTTATTGCACTAGTTTTGAAACAGAATTAATTTTGCATTCCTGACACCGCTTATGAAATAATTGTTATCCTCAACTTAGATGAAGAAAAACATGATTCTGTTACTTCTTTACTAAAAAGGATTCAAACCCACATTAGAAAATCCAAGGAAAATGTTGACCAACTGAATACCGAATGGTGGAATTGCCCAATTCCATGGAAACCAAAAACCTTATGCATAACCCCTTTAGATACTTCTACTTCTTTATTTACGCAGTCTAATGTAAAGAAGAACCTTTTTTCTCATCGCTTACTACAACGCATAAGGTTATCTTCTATCTTAGAACAGATCAGAGAAACGGCTACTATCGAATGTTCTACCCCTTGAAATTGCTGCACTGGCATTACAACTTTTGGCTAACGAAGTTGATAATCGTAAAACTGCCAAGGTTGCTAAAGAAATTGTCAGTAGTGGTGTGTTTAGTGGCATAAATTTAAACTATGTACCTGTTGACAAGGCTTTATTCTTGCTAGACTTGCTTGAAATCGGCAGGAGAAAGTACACTCATCTTCGCCAAACCTTATTGCCGGAGAACATACATTTTCCATCTTACAGCAAAGTTGCAGATTTGCGAAACGAGTTGGTATCAAGAGATTTAATACAGCTTTATCCAGATCCTCATCAATCGATCGGTGTACAAACCCCCTACTTCATCCAGGTTCAAAAAACTATCAAAAGGATTCTCTCTACATTGAATCCACTTGACAATGAAGAGTATCCACTTACATTCCGTATCGCAGATGGTTTAGAAGGTAACGGATGTCATACCCAGTGAACGGTCACAGATCATTTAATGAGTCTATTTAGTTCATTATATTTTCAGATCAATCATAAATTGCAAGGGAAGTTCAATCAGTTCAATTATTTAACTTTTCTAAATCGATCAACTCAAATCAATATATACTTAAATTTAAACTTCATTTTCAGATCAAAAGTTCATTTTCAGATCAAAAACTCACTTTTAGATCAAAATTAATTTATCTTGTCTTCAACTAAATCCATATTAATTACACTAAAAGTTATACTACATGGAATCTTAGATTAAATAAATGAGAAGAATTGCATTTAAATGTTATACGTACGTCTAACATCAAATAAAGATAATATTAAGTTCCCAAGATCAAAAATTCATTTTCAGATCAATAACTCATTTTCAGATCAGAACTCATTTCAGATCAGTTTCAGATCATTTCAAATTGTAGGCAGTTCAATCAGTTCAATCATTTTCTATTGAATAACTAAATCAAATCAGTTCAAAAATTGATTGATTTTTCAGATCAAAATGATTTGATTTAATCCTGGACTCATATCATTTATAATCAAATTAAGTTATTAATTAATTAACACTAACACAAACACTAAGAACTTTATTCTATTCTGTTTCAAGCCGATTTCCATTTGTACAGCTTCAAATAGAGTAGTTTGGCAAAACCAATCCCACAATTCCCCTTTCTCTCAACGACCTGTATTTCTTTGCGCTTCGAAAGAATGTGAAGAAAATATTCATATATTTATGGAAAATCTGATTAATCCAGAGACTAAAAAACTACAAAATGGAATCTCTTTGGAGAAGGTTGATCTGTGAAGGTTGATATCATTCGATCTATGTTCGACGGGAAGATGGCTGCGATATTATCTGGAGTGGGAGGATCCAGTTGCTAAATGTGCACAGCTACTCACAATGATTTAAAGGATCGGAAATTAGTTGTTTACGGTTTTCCCATTAACAGAACGATTTCTGATGCGATTCAGTTATTCGGGGAACTGGAAGATATTGAATCTTTCTTCGCACTTCCATCTAATGACCGTTTTAATTTAACTCATCTCCCCATCTCTACAGTTAATATAATTGCTGCTTCTCCACTTCATTCATACACGTGTATTTTTAGGTGATTTAATCTTTTAGTCTACCACCTGCATATTGGAAAATTGAAATGGTCCCAAACCTCCTTTGTTATCAAAGATTCGATAAAATTCATTCAAAAAATAGTCCAAGATAAAACTGGGTTGAGAATTGATCAACCAGACTCTAGTGGTGGGACAACCTCGACTGGAAATGTTGCGAGAAGTGCTTTTTCAGATGATTCCCATTTCATTGAATGCGTTATATCTACTATATCTGTCGAACACCATTCCGCTTTATCAAAACTACGCGCTCAACTTGCAGCAATATTAAAGATTTTCAATTCCAGCCAATTAGTAAACACGTCTGATTTTGGAAAGCTGTGCAGCGACACATATCTCTTAGTGTTAGATTCGTTTCCTTGTGCAAGCATTACGCCTACTTTACACAAACTTCTAGCTCATTCAGAACAACTTATTCGAGAGAATAATTCAGGATATGGCTTAAAATCTTTCTCAGAAGAAGGAACAGAGGCCTGTAACAAATTGGTCCGGAAATATTGAGAAAATATATCTCGGAAAAACAGTTTTGAAAGCAATATTATCGATATTTTTGTGAGGTTAGCGTCACAAAGCGATTCAGTCTTAGTGGGATATCGGAGAAATTTATTCTGCGAAAGATGTGGCCAATCAGGACATACAGTGAGAACCAAGTGTTATAGAGTAGAGGCCCAACATCGCTCCCACCTAGTGGCTCTAGTTTCTTCGTTACTCATTTTTGCAGACGTAAATCTTGTGTAATAATGTGTTTAATTTATTCTAGTTTGTGCTGTTGGTTGTAAATTAACTACAATCCAATTACTAGTGTAATTATCCCTTACTAGAATATAATACATTCCGATGACTTCATAACTTTTAAAATAGAAAACATAGAAGTTTTTGAAATCACCAATGGACTCGCAGGTATCGATAACTATATCCAAATAATACTAAACTAGTGTATAGTATGCACTCAGATACCTAATGTTTGCTAACTATCATTTTAAACCACTGGGCTACGCGCGATCTTACAACTTGCACTCGGGCCTGCGGCCCTCGCTTGTAATCAAACATGCCTTTTCAAAATTAAATTCCGGTTATTTTTAAATACATACTCCAATAGACGTTATGCAAATTGATTAATGTATATGCATGATTGAGCTCAAACTCATTCTAGGCGCCTATAATAAAATGTCGGTTATGTAACGAAAAATTAAAAATATATTTATACCCCCTCCCTACATCTCGCTTTTGCCATTAAAAAAAGGACGGGCTGTAACACTTACCCCTTGGCATTACTTAAAATTCAAAGGCCCTATGCACAGGTTCATTATATTACGGGGAAACATATCGGAATATTTAGGTGACCGCTAGTGACTACGTACAGTAATGCTATTGTTTCAGAGTAGGGCTGTGCCCCCCTAAGCTGTCTATTTATATCCGTGAGCCCCAGTCATAGGTATACACGTATAAAGACAAAAAATAAATTGGGGAATACTAATCAGCGCCTGTACTGTTGAATATTTATACTAATTAGAACTGACAATTTTTTAGATATTAACGCATGTCCGTGTATAATAATATACCAACTCCAAATAGAAATTTTATTAAATATCACTAAGGAACTGTACAACTCTGTGGACCCCTGACTTTGGGTAACTGTAGGGCTGTAAGGCATTACGCATGGTGGTCGATTTAAGGTAAATTATCGAATATCCAGGGATTTTATTAAATTATATTTACCTTATATTTCCGTTATAAATAAGCATTGTATGTAAATAATGTTATTCTACATAGAAGAAAATAATTATCTAAATAGTTCAAGGGCAACTAGCAATGAAAACCGGGGAATCCCCATTATCTTAGGAAAATAATTTGGAATTCTTAAAATGCTGAAAAAACTGTTTAGACAGTGTCACACGGTTCATACAAACGGTGAAATATCTGAAAGTTTGCATGTAAACGGTAATGATACTCGTGTACAAAGCCACACCCAATTTTATACCTCCCACCGTTGTGAATTTTACCCATGGTCCACCTATTCACATACGTATTTAGTCCACTGGACTCCACAAACTCAGTATATCACTTCTGAAAGTGACTAGGATTTGTATTTAGTATAATAGAATGTATTTCAATTAGCGTATTTATAGGCAATTATTGTTGTTTTGGCCACATTGAGACCAAAAAGTTTAGGAATTTTCGAGAATATCACATGTTGTCACAATTTATTTATTAAAATTGGTTGATAATCGTTTTAGGAATATAATAGGAAAAAGTGTTTACTATGGGCAGTGATAATAAAATTTATTTGCAACTTTGGGGGGGGGGGCAAATATTCGAGAGGGGGGGCTACTATTCGATATATACGATAACAGTATGTATGTTCTCGATGAAAATCGAGAACATAAACTTTCAAAACATTTAGATATCGAGCCTCTAGAAATGTGTCAAGGAAATTGGTCTATTTCTAGGGGCTTCTTGGTAAGAGTCGAGGGATTAGGCTGGGCTAAGTTATCCACTATGATTCTAACTTGAGAATACCCTAAAATTATGCACACCCCTCTAGGGGGTGCAGGACTTGAAGGGGCGTTTTCCCCTCTGCCCCACACTAGCGCCGCGCCTGTATATAATAGACCCTTTATGAGCATAAAACAGGTCTATCATATTTAGTTGCAATTTGTTCGAGGTCCTTTAATATTTTGGCTGGATTATAAACAAACATTTTCAAAAGCGCAATAATTATCTTAATTCTATAATTCGCGTATAACGTTATAATACGTAAGAGACTCATTATATGAAAGTTTTAATATTACAAAACATCTTAGTTACAGAATATAAATAAATATTTTGGTAAATAATGTAGAATAATTTAATGTTGGTGAGAACCAATATATATTACATTAAAATAATGGCTCCGTTGAGAATTACAATATTCCTCCTAATTATTAGCTTATCTTTTCATTTGTCATATGTTTAAAAAATCCCAAATTGCAGCTGTGCCGACACATGTTCCTTTGGTGTCACTATATTTTGGTGGTTGTATATTGATAGTTCCTCCAAAGGAACATGCTGTTGCACAGCTGCAATTTTTGATTTTTTCGCCATGTCACCATCACGTTAGGGTGTTATGACCAGGCTTGGGGCTGATTACGATGACAATCGTTATAGATTGTAATCGATTACAACTTTTTCTGTAATCGTAATCGTAATCATAATCAAGCCTTTTTTGAAGGATGTAATCGTAATCGTAATCGTAATCACCCACTAGTATCAGCCCCAGGTATGGCACCAGGCCCGCCCAAATTTTCATTCCGCCCCCCCCTCCCAAATTTCCACAATAACTTCAAAAAAGGATATAGTTTGAGGGTTCGCTGATCTAATTGCACCCCCAAAGATATATCCGGCCCCTACAAATAATTATTGGTGGCTACCCCCATGCACACGGGCCTTATTTTTCGTGCGTATGAAACTCCGGGGCTTAATCGGAACGACAGTAGTTACATCGTAAAGAGTGAAATTGTAATCAATTGTAATCAATTGTAATCGATTACAACATTTCCTGTAATCGTAATCATAAACACTCACTAGTAATCAGCCCCAGGTCTGGTTATGACACATTTGTCAAGTGGTCACGAGCTACAAGGAATGATTGGTAAATTGGGCTTGTTTCTATCTTAAACCATCTTGAGTTTAATGACATTAATTCATTATGTATGGATAGTATATTCTATAAACAGTTAATTATGTTATCCACGGTGAGTGGAGTAAATTCAATAAATTCCTTATTAAATTAATTTAATTTGCTTCAATCCATTTGTATAGTATTACTGCGATTGAATAGAAGCCAGGTCGAAATCACATATTAAATTTATAATCATTATCGCAAGCAAGTTGAAACATTAGTGTAAGATTTGACAAGTTGAATCAATATAATTATTGCAAGTTGAAACATTGGAATTAGATTTAACACTTTTAATAGAACTGAAGTGTTAATAAACAAAGTAAATTTGGAACTCAATTATGAAAGATGCTAAGTCAAATTTGAAAATTCGTGCACTGTGACAAGGTGTAGAATTAAATTCTATATCGAATGCATATAAATTGAATATTCGGGAACCATTTATTGATCTTTTTCCAACATTAAACAGGTGTAAAAATGTGTCCAAACAAATGTAATAAAAAAATCGTGACCCCAGGCACATCTGTAACCCATGAGACACCCATCCCAAAAATTTGTGCTCTTAATTAATAAAACTCTGTTCTGTGGAGTGGCTACGGAAGAATAAAATCCAAAATTGCAGCCTGTGCCGACGCATGTTCCATTGGTGGCACTATATTTTGATGGTGGTTTATTGATAGTGCCTCCAAAGGAACATGCTGTCGGCACAGGCTGCAATTTTGGATATTTACGCCATATCATCTTCACTATGAAGGTGTTAAATTCTTTCAGAAAGGTGTTTCAGAAGGCAACGACCCTTAGAGTGGTGGAGGTTTCCATTTAGCTCACTTCATTTTAGAAATATTAAAGTTTTAGTAGAATGTAATATGTGATGAGTCAGCATTTTTTATGTGCGTGTTGGGTGTTTACCCAAAACCAACCAACCCATTCGAAATAAATAATGCACAAAATTGTAAAACACATTTTTTTGACGATGTCATCATCACCTCCTGGTGTCAAGACCCACTTGTATAGGTGGTACGTGCCATAAGGATCAACTGACAAATTGGAAGTTTGTTTCCTGGGTGGGTGTGTATATATAAATATATATATATATATATATATATACTGTCAACATCCGGTAACTCGAACCCTCAGGGGAATGAAAAATCCGTTCGAGATAGCGAATGTTCGAGTTAACGGATGGCCACCATTTAATGTAACAAAATTGTATTTTACTCAATTCGTGGAAGCTGAACAAAAACTAAGCCATGTCTGCTCAATGCTATTCTATCTCTATATCTCGATGCATTCTAACTCGACTATAGTGACTATACTAGTATACTATCTCTCTATTTCATACGAAATATGAATCTAATGTACTCTGCTTCATTCGCTCTGTAAACTCCGACTCAAGCATTTTGTTCAGGATTAGTGAATGTTTACGGAGTTCATCTCCATTACTTGAAAACGAGCAATATTGGAAAACCAGATCCATGGCATTTCTTATTTCGTTCTGCGTTGGTTTCGACGGAGAATCATCACATATTTCTTCATCATAAATCTCTAAGATATCCTCTCCCCGTGGTTCGGCAAGTATTTCTTCTTCTGATGCCATAGGTGCTGTGGCAGTAAACTTCATCATCAACTGCCACTAAATCTTCCACAGTTACATTAAGTGGGACAATATCTCGATCTTTTTCTCGTAGTATATCAATTTCTTCGATGAGTTCTTTGAATGGGTCATCATCATCTTGCAATGCTTGCTCCTGTAATGCTTCTGACATGTTTGCCTTCGTAAAGCAGTTGATCACTGTCGTCTTTGTAACCATACTCCATACCGTTACAAGCATGCTCATTGCATTGCTAATATTAATCTTTGGTAATGGCATCTTCCTGTCTAATGCTCTGATGTACTTTTGGACAACCAGGACGCGGTATTTTGCTTTAAGGCTGCGAATAACTCCCTGGTCCATTGGTTGAGTACTCGCGGTAGTGTTGGGTGGAAGGAAAACCAGGTCGATTGCCTTTAGGTTGTCCATATGTGAATGGGCAGGACAATATCAACAAGAAGGGCTATTTTTCTTCTATCTTCCAGGAATTTCGAATCTAGCTCTCGCACCCACTCTTCAAACAAATCTCTGTCCATCCAGCTCTTTCCTTGTCCTCGGTAACGGCAAGGTAAGTTCGTAAGTCCAGCAAAACACCGTGGCTTCTTGGATTTACCTATGATAAACATAGGTAACTTGTCTCCAACTGCGTTGGCAGCTGCCATCCCAGTCAACCGTACTTTGCTGTGTTTTCCCCCAACACATTTCTCAGACTTTAAGTGAAGACTCTCACTTGGTAGACACTCATAGAACAAACCAAATTCGTCTGCATTGTATATATCTTCCAAATGGTAGTTGGATAGTAGGGTCGGCAATGATGTCTCCTTCCATGGTGCGACCATTCCAGCAGTCACAGAGTTAGCTTCTCCTGATATCGTTTTGAAACTGATATTGTACCTCTTTTTCCAACGGCGAATCCAACCATCAGATGCTTGAAAATCGTCTAACCCAATCTCTTTAGCATATTCCAATGTCTTTGCTTTAAAAACCACTCCTCCAATCGGTACATCCGGGCTTTTTGCAGACAAAAACCACTTAAATATAGCTTCATCCAATTTTTCATGAATACCTGTACGTAATTTCTTGCTTTTAGGATTATTTCCTCCATTCAATGAACTCATAATCTTATGTTTGTTCTTCACCCAATGTTGAAAGAGTGTTTTTCGGGATGTTGTATTTTTTGCAACACTCCTATTTGATGCACCTTTCTCGAGGTCTTTGAGGGCATCATACTTTTCCTTGAGAGACTTGTGACACATCTTACGTGTTGCTGCAGACGCCATTATTTATCCAAACAAACGAAATATGTTGAGATTCAGATCTAATATTCAAAACTAATTCATAACCACATTAACACAATATGATTGTGATTCTAATCATCATACTTCACTATCAAAACTTAGGTTTTATAGCTTAGATTATAGCCAACCACTTGTTTTCACTTTTGAGACTGATCAAGGAATTTTTCAATGAAATACATGGCTGCTGGGTTTTGAAGATACTTTTAATAATTTAAGTATGGCAAGCAAAAACGAATATGTTTCTGATGAAGGAAAAGCTGTCTCAAGCGAAGAGCAACTGTCAGTCGATTTGAAAGAATTCAAAATTGATACATTCGTTAAAGGTTTCCATGTTTATAAGAGTAAATGGAAACCACATGCTGGGGAAAAACTCCAAGCTGCGATAGAGCCTGACAATGTCGTAGATAAATACGCAGTTTGTGTTTTGAAGAATAATGAAGTAATTGGGCATTTACCAAAAGGAACCAATGGAAAATTTGATCAATCTGAATTTTCTATTGAGCGAGCACCAATTTTGAACCAAATTTGTTTACTTTTTCCCGATTAAGGCTCGACTCGCAAGTTTAAAAAAAATTCCATTAAACGTTATATTAATATTTATTGCATATTTAGCATGCTCCATATGGCTATAGTATTCACTGAAAGTTTCATTCAGAAATTCCAAATACTTGGGAAATATCAACACCTGAAGTACATTCTTCTCCATGTATAGCGGATTTCGTCCCGATTTACTGAAAATTTGGTAATAGCTTCTAATGAAAGGATTCTGTTCGTGGGGCGTTGTCCCAATTAAGCTGCTGTCCCGATTAACCGGTGTCCCAATTAAGCGGAGTACACTGTATTTTGGTAATATTATATTAGTGTTGATTAATACGTATTTTCTAAGAATTGCTTTTGATTAATTAATTAACAGTGGAATAATTATCTTAATTTCACTAGGCTAATAGTAGTAATGGCACATAAATATTTATACTTAGGCATATCATGCATCCGAAATTCATTTTTATATTTTTCATGTTCTCCAAGCACGAAGTGGAGAAACCCGCCGGACCAATCGGTAATAGGTTCCTACGCCCCTGAGTTAGATATACATTGTGAATGTATGCATTGAGGAAGACTTTTTTAATAGCACAATTTTAATTATTCCCTGATACCTTGGTTGTAAATTAAATCAAATCTCTCAAATATTTGATTTGATTTGATTTAATTAATAAAGATAATTTGGGAGACTAATTATTTGATTTGATTTTATTTGAAATTATTTGAAGTCTTAAAGATTTGAATTGAGAAAAAATTTATGATTTATTTACAACCCTGCCTGATACTATTGGTAATTATTATTGTTTAACTATTAGCAGGGGCGGCACACCCGGTGCGGCGAGCCCCGTACCACTTTTCAGAGTGGTCCTGCGTCGCCGCACCACTTCAGGATGGCCAGCTTTGCTCTACCACCTCTATCAAGTTCGAAATTATACAATTAATTGACAACTTATCCCATTAAAGATTTTATGATCGTTGAACCACACTCAAATACTGGTGTTGAACCGCCGGACCACATTAGAATACTGTAAAAATTCTCCGCCGTACCACTTTTCGAAAGGACGTGCCGCCCCTGATTACTAATAGTAGTATATTGTTATTTGTACCTTCTGTTTGCAAGTCTGTAGTTTCACTTATGGACTATGGTGTGTAGTTGTGTTTGCTGCGAAGCGCTAGTATATTTTAAGTTTGGATTTTGTATATATTCTAGGCCAGTGTAGCGATTTATCTAATGTAAATTGAGTTTCAACAAGCTATACAAATCATGCAAGTGACTCCCGTGATACGAATCTATTTCAACATATTATTTATTAAATAATCGAGCATGGAAAAATTTTAATTATTCCTTCTTGTTTTAGTAAATATTACTTAGATATGAATTCTCTATTGGAACTGTCTTCATCATTTTTTAAATTGGAAACCAAAGTTTATAGCTGTATTCAGCAAAACTTGTCTCTCTTTGACACGCTTGAGAACTTCTTATTCAATTATACACATACTGATTATATAGATTCTCAGCTTAATTTTTATACTAAAAAGAAACTGACGGAATGCTATACTACTACCAACGAATTACATCAAACTTTTGAGGAATGTTCGTTACTTTTTGTGCGGTTTTATGATTGTTATTCTGGATTTAAACTTGAACAGAAAAAGACCCATAGTATTATTGAAGAACTAATGAGATCATTTATAGAACGAAATGATACATTATCTAATAAAATACAAGAGTTGAACCAAGAAAAGACGGTTGTTTTTAAGGAATTTTCTGAAATCAAGTCCAATTTTCTTGAAGTAGGTTGTAATTAGTACAACAATTAATTATATTTAATATTCTGTCTCACGTCTATATAATCACTGAATTTCCATCCAATAATGTTAGTTTTTCCGCACAAAAAATCCACAATCTACACTCACCTTCAAAGTATTCGTACCGATCATTAATTTCCACTTGCATTTGTTCTTTCACTAAATTTTCAATTTCAAAATATAAATAATCACTAACTTGGGTTTCGATATATTGACACTCATAGATTGGTATATCAGAGACGGACCCGGTCGCTTCTGACCGGCACCGGTCGACCGGTCCTGTCGGGTCGGGTCGGGTACCGGTCGGAACCCTGACCGGCCGGTCGAGATCTCTATATGATTTATTCGATATCATAATATCATAATTTGTTTTGAAAGAATCTGGCTCCAATAGCCCTTGAGAGCTTAGTAGTCTTAAAGGAGTCTTCCTTAAATGGTCTATGGCCATAATATTTATTCCTAATTATATGACATGACACTACAGTAGATTCTTATTCTATTATTTATAAATTATTGCTAGTTATGATTGACCGGTCGACCGCCGGTCGGGTCGGGTCAAAATTTCCAACTGCACCGGTCGGGTCGGGTCATGAAAATCCCTACCGGTTCTATCTCTGTGGTATATAATGATGATATATTTTACAAAATTACTGTAATTTTAACTTATCTAGGCGATTTTTTAATTGTAACTTCATTGAGCCTAAAAGAATTAGGGATGCCGTTACATAAACAGTTGACCATAAATTCTATTACAATTGATTTAATGTTGAATTTTTATAATCTTAAAATGGCGAAATCTATATCAGTGATGGTAAATTACGTAATATTACAAATATTTATTATTCAAATTGCAATTGAATAGCTTTTTTCAAAAAGCTATTCATATTATTTATTCATATTATTTATTCAAATCAAAGATATATTTTTCTCTCTAAAAACCAAATACATCATTCATTTTCCAACGCTGGTTCCGGTTATAACCATATATGATTTTGATTATCAAAAGTATCCCAATAGCCTTTTGAAAATATTTGAGTTAGTGTTGCATTTGAAATCCTCTGTTGTCATTATTACTGTGCCGACTATACTATAGTATAGTGGCCCAGTATTGGAATCACTGCCTTTATTATTATTATTTTATTATTATTAATTATTTATACTAATTAGCTAAATTTCATTAATCTCAGAGATGATACAAGATAGAAACAAACTTTCAATTTATCAATTGGTCCTTATGCCACGTACCACCTATACAAGTGGGTCTTGACACCATGAGGTGATGATGACATCGTCAAAAAAATGTATTTTTACAATTTTGTGAATTAAATAATTCGCATGGGTTGGTTGGAGTTGGGTGAATACCCAACACGCACTTTAAAAATGCTGAGTCATCACAGATTATATTCTACTGAAACTTGAATATCTCTCAAATGAAGTGAGCTAAATGGAAACTTCCACCACTCTAAGGGTCGTTGCCTACTGAAACACCTTTCTGTAATAATTTAACACCTTCATAGTGATGATGACTAGGCGAAAAAAAATCCAAAATTGCAGCTTGTGCCGACAGCATGTTCCTTTGGAGTCACTATCAATAAACCACCACCAAAATATAGTGCCACCTAAGGACATGCGTCGGCACAGGGTGCAATTTTGGATTTTATTATTTTTAGTTTTTTTATTTTTTCTCCGTAGACGGTGCCCTGGCCAGATCTTTATAGTTGATGGGCTGAAACTTGGCATGTAGGTGCGATGGGACCGTCTAATTTGCACCTGGGGTTACGATTTTTGATTAACAAATTTTGGACACATCCTAACACCTTTCAAAATTTGTCTGGTCCATAACTAAAAAGATGTATTACTATACCCCCAAATTTTATTTCATATTTGGATTCACCATAAAATTCTGCGTCTGATGGGAGAAGAAATTTTTCTATAAAGGGGTCAATTTCTGCCATTAATGGGGGTTGAGATTTCTTTGTTTACTCACACTTCAATTTCAGTAAAGTGTTAAATCTAATTCTATTGTTTCAACTTGTAATAATTATATTGATTTAACTTGTCAAATCCTACTCTAGTGATTCAACTTGCGATAATTATATTGATTTAACTTATAAATTCCAGCTGGCTTCTATTTAATTCTAGTTACACTATACAATGGATTAAATAAAATAATATAATATAAGGAATTTGTTGACTCAACTCAACCAACCATGGATAACATTGCTAAAATGAATAACTAATAATATAACTTATTATCAATACATAATGAATGAATGGCATTAAACTCAAGATGGTTTATGATAGAAACTGACTTCTAATTTATCTACCGTTCCTTGTGACTCCGACCAATTAACAAATGGTTCTTCACACCTTGGGCGTTGATGACTTGGCGAAAAAAATCCAAAATTGCAGCCTGCGCCGACAGCATGTTCCTTTGGAGGCACTATCAATAAACCACAATCAAAATATAGTGCCACCAAAGGAACATGCGTCGGCACAGGCTGCAATTTTGGATTTTTTTATTGTGCAACTTTGAATTTGTTAAAACAATGGATAATTATTCTTTCGCAGAATACTCATTTTCGACATTTACAACGTTGAAGATTAAATTTAAGTTTCTAATTAAACATAACCTAGAATATGAAGGCCATCCGAGTACCATGGATAAGATAAGGCGATTTTATTATCACCCATAGTGTTAATATATTCATTTTGGTTGAGAAGACTCAAGTTAGTATTCCGTTAATGGGATTTGTTTGTACAAAATACTAGTACAATGTATTTCTATACTACTAAAACACAAGTCTCTCCATATATACTACATAGTATTATATATTTGTAACAAAACTGACGGATTCGAAGTCTAATTTTTGGCTTAAAGGGGTAAGCTTTGGCTCCCGACAAGTTTAGGTTTCTACTAGAAATTTCTCACACCTCGCCAACAGTTGCGGCGCTACCTGCCGATACTGGTGGGGTAGAGCCCCACCAGACACCCCCCCCCCCTCGCTGCCGCTTCTGCTCGCCTAGTTATTACGTCAATCACTTTTTGGAAGCCTGAAAATTCACTTGATCGCACATAATTCGAACCCTCTAAGAGACAAACATCTGAAATTTTAAAAGAACATGTAATTTAATTATGCGGACATGTTTGTTACACCAGATTGCCAATGTGCTTACGCATCGCATTCTGATATAGTATGTCAATGGCACTGATATATTTAGTTGGACCATGGACTGGTTAAAAGAGTTAGATAGTATTCGATTATATTATGTATAATAAAGTTTGTTTTCGTTTACAGTCAGGTAAAATGTTGATGCATATTTCTTAGGTTTTTCTTACCTTGTTCTCCTTTTGACAAAAATCTCTGAGTTCCCAATAGTGGTTAGTGAGATTTGAACTAACACTACATGGTTAATTAATTCATGAAATAAATATTCAAGACTTAGTGAAATATGTGTAAACAACAATATAGAGTCTCTCTGCAAAGTCATGAGATTAGGAATTTTTCTTGTATTCGTAGTAGAGTTCGTCAAAGGGACTCTATACTTAACAAACATTTGATGGGGCAGTTGTTTTCTAATTGGTTCCACGGATGGAAGTAGGGGTCGAAACGATATCTGAATTTGTATAACTGGCCATGAACACTGTGCACCCCCATGTTTGGTATATGGTAAAGGGGGTCCACGGTTGAAAAAGGTTGGAATTCGCTGTGATATTATGTATTTAGAATAAAATAAGCATTATCATAGCCCACTATTCGCAGGCCTTACAGTAAACTCCACGGATTAAATAGAAGTCATATTTTAAAAAAAATCAAAAATTGCAGCCTGTGCCGACGCATGTTCCTTTGGTGACACTATATTTTGGTGGTGGTTTATTGATAGTGCCTCCAAAGGAACATGCTGTCGGCACAGGCTGCAATTTTGGATTTTTTATCCGCCATGTCACCATCACTATGAAGGTGTTAAATTATTTCAAAAGGTGTTTCAGAAGGCATCGACCCTTAGAGTGGTGGAAGTTTCCATTTAGTTCACTTCATTTTAGAGATATTCAAGTTTGAGTAGAATATAATAGCTGATGACTCAGTATTTTTTACGTGAGTGTTGGCTCATCACCCAACATCAACTAACCCATTTTAAATATCGTATTAACAAATTGGAAAAACACATTTTTTTGACGATGTCATCATCACCTCAAGGTGTCAAGACTCATTTGTAGAGGTGTTACGTGGCATAAGGATCAATTGATAAATTTGAAATTTGTTCTATCTTATTTGATTTCTGAGATTTATGATATTTAATTAATTAGTATAAATAATTATAAATATTATTTATAATATAGCACCAATATCAATGTCAACTTACAATTATTAAGTTAAATTATTTTGTCATAAATAATTAATTAATTAATTTGGTTATCAAATTTCAATTCCGCACTCTCGATAACCCCTAATGAACAAATTGGAAGCATCTATATAAGTAATATACTGACTGAATTAATTATAATTAATTACGTCAGTATATTAACAGTGCAATAATATTCTCGCAGAAGTAAATATAATCACATAATCTGTCGTTCTTATGAAATATATAATCATTTTTTTCAATTGGAAAATAGAAGCCTACTCGATCTCACAAGTTGAATCAATATAATAATAGCAAGTTGAAACAATAGAATTAGATTAACACTTTCAATTGAACTGAAGTGTTAGTAAACAAAGGAAACTTGCAACTCAATTGTGGCACAAACAAAACCCAATTTAAAAATTCGTGCACTGTCAAAAGGTGTAGAATTTAATTCTCTATCGAATGCATATAAATTGAATATTCGCGCACTATTTATTGTTCCTTTTTAGTGTGCTTCTTCTAGTAAAAACGTTATAGTAGGGTCCTACTATAGTTTTATACTATAAGTGCACACTATTGAATTTACCTCTGTCGGACTTCCCGCTGGCCGGCCGGCCGGCCGTACGCGATGGCCTGACTAAACCATTGGTGATGGAGATTTAAAATTTTGACAGGAGATTTAGAATTTCCTGGAAATGATCACCTCGAAGCCTGATTTCTCAATTTCGCTTTTGTTCGTCAGTTATATCGAAATTTGTATTCTGGTCCAGTGACTCTTTAATAATTCGAATTAGTTATTGAAAATATAGAGGTTGTATTCTCCTAAGGATGTTCTTTTTATATATCAATTAAAATTATTAGGTCGCTAATCAATTCTACGTTTTATTATCGATTATTTACATAGATCAGCCATCTTCTCCATATTGTAATTACTCTATACTATAGTATACTGAATATAATAGAACATATTACATAAGCCTACATAAGATAATGACTGTTATTGATTGGTTTGTAAGTGAATATGTGTTTCATACAAGTGCAATTAAAACACTTGGAAGTTGGAATATTTTACAGGTTGATGATGATGTCAATTCTATTTTTCAAAATAGTAACGTAAATACTAGCACGTATTCCTAATTTCTATTTGTAATAATTAATCTTTAATTAATTTAATTAAACATTTGAAGTCTTCACAATTCAAACATTAATTAAATTGTATTACACTAAGATGAAATGTAATTTGAATATTGAATTCTAGTTAAATTAAACATTGGGGAAGTGTAATCAGAAGGAGCACACTCCCATCCCGTCTGTGAGGGGTTTTTTAACATAAAATAGGTGTAAAATGTGTCCAAAAACGTGATAAAAAATCGTGACCCCAGGTGCACATCTGTAACCCATGAGACACCTGTCCTGAAAATTTCAGTTCTTAGTTAATAAAACTCTGTTCTGTGGAGAATCTACGGACCAATAATAATAATAATATACCAAAGCACTAAGATTAGAACTGGGCCACTACACTATAGTATAGTCGGCACAGTAATAATATATAGCTGAGTGCCAGGTAACTAGTTCTAGATTTAACATTATTCTACTGATCACAATCGGTATTCTACAATTAATAAAAGGAATTAAACATGGTATACCAATAATCAACAAATATTTTCGCCACACAGAGCCAATACACTACAAATATACTACTTAACACGGATCGTTAATTCACATATTATTGAACTTTAAACTTCTTTAATTTACGGATATCTTCTCGTGAAGCTACTTGGGAGTTAAAATTATTAACTAAGTTTTCGATAAGCCAATCAAACTAATTTCCGTAACACTTCCCAACCATCAGAATTGCAAAGCAAGCATCTGTTACGCCATGTTTCGCTCGAGGTATCTTCAACGGTTCTAATTGACAATTCTATTAGAATCGCGCGAAGTTTTTCGTTGACTAACTGTTTCCAGATATCCACATCCTGTTTAAATGTTATTATAGTCCGCCAAAGAGTGATGATAGAATCTAAGACTGGATCTGATGGCCACTTCAAAGAACCTCTGTCTAGATTTCAATAAGCATGTGTTTTATAGATTCCTTGGATAGAATAACAGATCTCTGTTAGCGGTTAGGAAATTAAACAGAGTCGGCAATTCTGAAACTTCTGATTCTTGAAAAATTGATGGACACAATAACCAGCAATAATAGCCAAAGATTGGATGGTCTCATTGTCAAAGATGACAGTAAAATACATCTTGTAACTTTGGATTTAGGTCGGGGCTTCGTCTGAAGTGAATGATTTGAAAAAAAAAATTAAATTATATTCTTTACAAGCTGTTGTGAAAATAGCTTCAGGATTCTAGAGACTTTGAGTCGGCGTTCTGTATCGAGAATCTGACTAAATGAAACATGATAATTTGAGCCAGACATCATTCTATACAACCCGAAGTGGTGTTCTAGCGGATCTGTTTGTAAGAAATAAGTAAGTACGTAGGAAATCTACATTGAGAAGCTAAATGGTTGACTAGAATCGGTAGCGCTTCACAAGTATGTTTGAAGGAAGTGAAAGTCTAGTATACTCAATTTGCCATGTTTTCTGGGTAATGATTATCAGGCAGTGATCCAGTTAACAATGCAATTAATGAGCTCAAATCTAGAATCATTAAAGACTAGTTATTTGGGTCTAGCACATTTGTGTACCTCACACTTGTGTACATGACATTTGCGTACAAAGTTTGTCATTCACATTTGCGTACATCTCACTTGCGTACAATACATTATTATTTGTAGACTATTCAAATTGATTTATCTAATTAATTTAAAAACAGGAATGAAAATTTAATGGGTATAACAGAAAATAACAAGCATAATAATTATAGGAAATAATTTATTAAAATATGGTTCTAAAAGCAAGCCCTCTTAAGAACACTAATACAGGCCTGTGATAAAATGAATTTACTAAGGTTATAATTGCTTTTTTATTATCAATCGATTTTTTCGTTTTTTTGGGGTCTTACCATGGGTAAATTTAAATTGTTTTAACTCGACATTACCCTGTTCTGTTTTAAGGCAACGTATAAATTTCCAAACTGTAGGGTGGTGACAACCACATGTGCTTAGAAATCCACGATGCCATGCTTCTAATAAGTTTGTACTTCTCGGCAATCCTTGTGGACAAGATTAAAATTGTTCCAAAGGGATATAGGAAAGAGAGGAGGATTCCTTTCCCCATTCAAGCTTAGAAGGCCTATGTAACTTTCCTCAAAATATCTGCAGAGAGGAGATGCATTTTCAGGGAAAATCATGACCAGTTGTTGGAAAGACCAGCTGACTTGCTCTGGTGGTACCAGAGGCGGATTAACCAAGGGGCACGGGGGGGGCACGTGCCCCAGGGCCCCAAAGTTCAGGGGCCCCCACTCAGGGACGTTGCCAGGATTTTTCATCTAGGAGGGGCATAGAAATTGTCAGGGGGGGCAAACATCTATATTATTAAATCTCGATTGTTGTGTGTGTGTGTGTGTGCGTGTGTTTTTGTTTGTGTGTTGGTCCGGATGTAGTATTAAAGTGATGGGGGAATATAAACCGCATTTATATATGAGATAGAAATTAAGTTCCAAATGTTATAATAGGTAAACAAGTATGCTGATTTCGAATTTCGCATTTATACATTTCTAACATTAATATTTGTTGTTGTTGTTTACACAAAATAGGTAAACAAATTAATGAAAATTCAAAATCAACCTAGAAGTTAGCTTTCAACTGGTATTAAGGTAAAAAAGTATGCTCAACACGAATTTTCGCAATTATAAATTTCTAACATGAATATTTGTTGTTGTTGATTACACAAAATAAGTAAACAAATTAATGAAAATTCAAAATCAACCTAGAAGTTAGCTTTCAACTGGTATTAAGGTAAACAAGTATGCTGAACACGAATTTCGCGTTTATAAATTCTAATATTAATATTTGTTGTTGTTGTTGATTACACAAAATAAGTAAACAAATTAATGAAAATTCAAAATTAACCTAGAAGTTAGCTAAAGTATGGAAAATGGTAGTTAAGGGTGTATACAGTGGAGCCTCCCATAACGGACACTCCAAATAGCGGACAACCTCTAAATAACGGACAACCCTCGTGGCACGGATTTATTTATTTAGGATATGTCTAATAGAATATCAACCTCTAAATAGCGGACAACCTCTAAATAACGGACAACGGTTCCGGTCCAAAGGTGTCCGTTGTTCAGAGGTTCTCTGTATATCAACAACAACTATTACTAACTATATAATCAATGGTTCAGTGAGGAAGGCCGCGTAGCGGCTGTCAACTTGAGGTGCGTAGCACCGATCAGTCGCAAAGCGACCGAGACCGAAGGGCTCGTTATATATATATATATATATATATATACCTTTCGGATATTTTGACAAGCAAATGTTTCAATAATTGACGAGAAGTCGAGATCCCTAAGAATGTGGGTCTCGATTGACATTATTGAGAGGAAAAGTGGAAATAGTTATAGTACAGTAAACTTTCGTTCATACGAACACCAGGGGACTGTCAGAATTAGTTCGCAATAACCGAAATTCGTATTAATTAACCAAAGTCATTGGTATTCATTTGAATAGGCTGGTGAATTTAGAATGTCTGCCTTATCCATGTTCGTATTAACGAGAGTCTACAGTATTACAATAATAAGGACCGTTGAACATCACGATTCTGTGGGACATATGACCGAAATTTTTTAAATTTCTAGCAATAATAAGCCTATCGAGGAAAATGGGGCCTCACATTCACAACTTGCCCCAGGGCCCCAGCCCTCCTTGATCCGCCCCTGGGTGGTACGAATGCTAGAGCATGTAGCATACGCATGGTTAATGCAAATTCCGGATCAGTATGGTATTCTGACTGCAGCCCAAGAGACTGAAGTTTCCTAAAAACTGACTGTGAGAGATGAAAAAGCACCCTTTCACTAGGGTTAATGTCCAAATTGAATTGAAAGATTTGATTGCTGCTTGCTCAAAGTCGACAAAAAGATAGTGCGGTTGAGAATTAGGGCATGATTCACGGATTATTGTCCACATTTTAGTATATGTTGAGATCGATTTGTTTGGCAGTAGCGCGTATACACATGGTAACAGATGACCATTTTCAAAAGGATTGGGTCCTCCAACGAGACAATGGATTGTGTATAGTTGGAAAAAGAGAGTAGGGACTGTTTTGAATGTCCCATCGGCTAGCCAGATGCTTGACATGGACAAGAATTCTATGTTCTCCTTGGTTGCAAATATCACTATCCTGTGCGGGCCAATACCAGAGTCGTAGAATAGAAAGTTCCTGTTAGAAAATGTCTTGAGGTTTTCAGCGTCTAATTGAAGTTCTTCAAGAGATGCTGGATTAGGCGGAGCAATACGTTGCCTCTTATACATCGTCTTCAGGGCGTGTTGATTTTGAAGCAGAGACTTCGCAGGTTCAGACAATACACTGGTCATCTCTCCTATCGCAACGTGAGGATTGTCGTTTGTTTCTCTTGCTCGCTTCCTCATTAAATCTTTCATGACTGTTACCTCATCTTTACCGTATTCCTGTGGATGAGAATGTTCCCCAGACTTCTTGATGATTGTCTCATTAACGGAGTGTATTCTTGCTTTACAACCTCTTACGTCACACCTCCATTCCTTTTTCGAAGCCCCCGATGGAAACTATATAAGTACCCGTCGTGGGATAATTTGTCAGTACCCTTGGAGGATTTGACAATGCTGAAGGTTGTATCAATATTAGTAGCCATTTTTTTATTGTTCGAAATTGGTGCTTAGCTAATTCCTTTTATATATTAGTTTGTATGCTTTTCACAGCTTACTGAACTAGTTAGTATACGTATATTGTATATTTCTTTTGTACGCAACTGTGAATGACAAACATTGTACGCAAATGTAATGTAAGCAAATGTGATGTACGCAAATGTGCGGCTTCTAGTTGTTTGGAATATTCGTGATTCAGACGTTTGTCTTTGTTCGGCCGATTAACGATAAACAATTTCCAGAACATAACGATGGTATCGATGAATTCAGCGGTATGGTTTTTGAAACGTTCGAGGCGAGTTTCTTTGCAAATCTTCAGGGCTACGCGGGTAGAGTCGTCGAAAATGCGGAGAGCTAAATAACATTTTGGCGCTCTAACTTCGAAGGCCAACATACTTTGGCTGTGAGACGCGGTGCAAGTTTTGCAATGCTGACGAATATCAGTGAAGGAGGATGTCTGTAGGTTTGGAGGATATCGAGTGTAGTTTGGCAAAAAATCTTCAAGCTTTGGGTAGATAATAGTCAGATTAGAATTTTTCAATTTAGCAAATTGTTACGAATTGTCTTTACAATATGCACAAAATAAAACATAAGAATGATTGATTTGTTGCACAAAGAGGATGAGGGATCAATGGTTGCAATGTTTTCTGATCAGAAGAAAATAACTTTAAAAAATTTACATTTAGCGGATAGTTATCTGTGCATAATACCTGAACTGAAAGTCCACAACCTTCAATGTCAGCAATTACCTGCACAATGATGGGATAAATATCTCTACCACTTGTTGTAGAGAGTGGGATTATATAAGAAGTTAAAATGCATTCCTGTAGTACATCAGGGATGGATCCAGCACAAAATATCTTGGGGGTGCAATGCACAGGGTTGGGCCTTAGAATTGTGGACGCCGTGGAGACACCCGCGGGTCAACTGTGTCAGTTTTTGGACGTTATTTTTTTAAGAACCCCATTTTAGGATTCATCTTTCAAAAAATTTAAAATATATTTAATCATAGCCTACTCTATATAAGGCATACCATCAAATGTACCATGGATGAAGTAGTGTACGATGAGAAAGTGATAAACACAGTTCAATGTTTTCAACTTCATTTAGAAATGAATCTGTTATAATAAATAATTCTAGTAAATTAATAGATTTTCTCTATTGAGTCTTTATTGCTCACTTAACAACAATGATAAGAATACATAAAGAATAATGTGGGTCAAATAACAATGCTAATAACAATAATAATAATAGAAGAGTAGCCTTCTGGTGTATTTCATTAATGTGAGAACTTCAGTTTTCGCTTTTCTATTCATTTAGATGCAACAGCGGAGTTATAATTTTTAACCTTGTTAGCTTTAGGATAGTCAAAATAGAGACACCACAAGAAATGCAACTCAATTTAGCAATCGCATCAGTCTCTTCTAAGAATATCAAGGTTACTTTCACAATAATTTTTCTGGATGATCCTTCCCTCAATATCGCCAACAAGTTTTCTTTGCTTTCAATTGCAATTAACGTCTTCCATAAAGTTACTATAAATTTGAGGATAAACTCAGATGGATACTTTAGGCCACCACGGTCAGTTAATTGCAGAAGCCTGAAATCGGGTTGTGAATCTTCATCAAAGATAAAGTCTCTGTCAATGGTCAAAAGATCAATGCAAACATGACATGGCTGAGTTTTAAAAATATATTTATGTACTCCATAACCAGCAATAAAAGTTAATGACTGAAGAGTCTGTAAACTACATTCAATGGAAGTTAGATCATCAATTAATCCCAGACTAGTTGGACATCGATTTCATCGCCATTATTCGTATCAAAGGATGAGTATGAATCAATAAATGTCTGAATTGAATATGAGCCACAATCTTGTTGTGAAGCAAAAATCTTTAATATGTTAGATAACTTGAGGCGGCGTTAAGTTTCAAGGATTTGAAGATACGAGATATGATAGTTTGAACCTGACATCATACGATATAGGCCAAAGTGATGTTCCAATGGATCTGTCTGTAAAAGGGATGTCAAAAGATAGTTAAATCCACAAAATCCAGTTAAATGGTTAGTTATCTGAGGCAATACAGTATAAGCGTGTTTAAAACTGGTAAACATTTGTTTACTTAACTTTCCTACATTTCCTGGCAAGGCCAGCCAAGTCTCTAACCGAATAACAACACAAGCTAAGAATGGAAATCGTTCGTCCTGGTATGTTAGAGGTCTTGAGATATCATCATTCAAACGTTTACGTTAAGTGGGGTATTTATGTTGAAAAGCTTCCGAATTAGAAGAAGCATTTCAACAATGTCTTGTGTATTGTTTCGGTCTTCTTGGTTACGGAGTTCATTCAGTAACTTCAGAGCTGCAACAGTTAATTCGTTGAATACTTTCAAAACAAGTTTCATATTTTTGCGCTCAATAGCAGAAGGATAACAAGCTTTGATAGTCAAGCTAGGTGCTAACTTAGCTAAGGATTCTTTCTCTAAATTATAGAGGAGACGCACATCACTAAAAGATGCAGAGTAAACTTGAACAGGATACACACAGTAATCCAGCTTAATGTTCTGAAAGTTGGGAAAGTGAAAGGTTTCCGAATATCTTTCTGATTCAACCAGTTGTTTCGAATACTTTTCAAAATGTGCACAAAGTCAAAAGTAACATAGAGGTTTCTTTTATTATCAGAAGGGTGTGGTACACTAGTCTCTAACTGTTTAGTTGGAGAAAATAACTTGAATAAGTTGTCTTTTAAAGGGTAATTGTCGGTAGAAATAATCTGTACTTTCAAACCGCAAGATTCGATATCCAAAATACAAGACTTAATTATAGGAAAGGTATTCAGCAGATATAGATGCGCAAGGTATCAAACGAGAAATACAGGACCATTTTTTGTGTAAACTAGAAACCATGATAGCAAATACAGTTCTTGTGGGGTATTCAGGGGATAAGTTTGGACCAAATATTTTCCCACCCTTATATGAGATATCAGACTTAACGTGTATCTCATCCATCTGAATAATTACATTCTTCTCTTGAGAACTAAAAGAAGAAGTTACCTGGCTAAGGTAAGTACAAGAGTCGTTTTTCCAGCCCAAAAGAAGAGTACAACTTTTCTAGTGTGTGAACATGTGGAAAAGAAATGCATTCTGAACTTTGGAGAAATTGTAACTAGCAGGAGCAACCAGAAGCGTTTTTATGGCCAGAATTTGTGTAATAATATTATATCTCCTTCTCTTCTTGTAAATACCCACATTCTCTAGTTTGCCAAGAATAAATTGTAATCTTGGCAAATCGGAACAATTGGACTCTGTTTCATCACTATCTAATAGATTACATATGTCCTCCTCAATATGTTCTTTTGCTTTAGAGATATGGTGAGGATGTTTCTTCTGAGGGGAGAGCTAAGTTTCAGAGTAATCTCTGTAAACAGCGTTTCAATTTGTCGGATATCAGTGATAGAGATAAGTGAGAGAGAAATGGACTCCCCATATATATATCCGTTCACAGATAAAAAAGAATTTATTTCAAGAGAAACATCTGCTACAATATTATGATTTTCTATCACATGCAAAAAAATCTCACACAATTATCTGTTTGAATCCAAACTAACCAGTCAGTTGGGATTGTTATCAAAGCTAACTTATCTCGTATTTCTTGTATACAACCAACACGAAACTTCTCCATTTCTGTGTTCTCTGATCTCAAGCTGAGATTAGTTGCTTGGTTCAATAAATGCATGTCTTAACTCAGGTGGACTATCTGGAAGTTTAAAAACTGGGACGCGCTCTTCTGGGGTATAATTACACCTCAACCAGGGGCAGAATAGTTCGGCATTGAGAAAAATTAAATATCTAACTATTAAAAAGAAACGAAGTCAAATATAGCACTAGGAAGTGCTTACAATATCGTTGGAAGGAGAATTGTATTAATTAATTTCTAAAAATTAACAAAAATCAGTACAAGTTGATCAAACTATTTTTAAAATATTTATAACTGTACAGAGATAAATGTAAATAACTATGGGTCAATAATAATATCGTACACTACTTCATCCTTGGTGCAAAATATCAGCTTTGATGGTAGGCCTTATATAGAGTAGGCTATGATTTAATATACTTCAAAGAAATCTATACTAATTAATATTCCAAATACCACTTTCAGTCAGAGAGAACTCAGTATATATTTTTGTTCAGCTATTTAGTTCTGAATTTGGAGGATTCCTGATATTTGATATACAGCGTTGCCAAAAGTATTCACAGAAGAGCAGGGAAGAGAACTCTGATATATTTCTCTCAACCAATCTCGGAAATTGTGCCAGTCCCTTGATATCATTTTTGGATTATAATATCATATTCTTGGGAAGGGGGGTTTACAACCCCCCTGAACCCCCCCCGGTGGATCCATCCCGAGGTACATTGATTTCAATACATGCCAATGACAATGTAAACTTCTTGATAAATCTAACTTGAATATTCCATCAACATAATGTATTTTGTTCGACTTTGATACTGTAATTCTGAAACCACAAAAATTGCTATTTTTTAGAGTTGTTGTAGCATCTCAGACACATAACTCTTGATCTCGAATATTTCTCACTTCAATAAATTGGAATTCATGTATGCTGAAAATGATGTCATAGATATCGAGTCAATCTGAGGTGATCGAAAAATGCTCTATTTCCACTTGTTTGCTCACTGTAGATGAAACAGCTCCAGTGTGTAATTTGGGATGACCTCGAGGTATTTCTTGAAATGTGTCATCAAGATTCGGTACTTTATATGCACGTTCTATGTCTTCATCCCGGAAATGATTTACACAAACGAATATAGATTTAAGCATAGCCTACTATACATAAGGCCTCACAGTAACCTGTGGATTTTGGACCAGGGATGTCGGAGTCAACCTAACTATTTTGTTACAAAATATATCGATATATGGTTTTAATAGGTTAATGTAGGATAACGTATCTAGATAGTGAAGGCACAAAACTACTACTTTAATCTACTTTTTGAAATTTGAATTACTGAAATTTTAGTCAACCCATAAATGTTAATTATAACATATGTATATATTTGTACTATACGTACAATTCAAATTAGACAATTTCACCAATTCATTTCAGATTTAGCATTACATTCAAGCAAGTATACGTATTATTTCCTCACGATTACAATTCCCAGCCGCTGTTCTGCTCCCGGATGTAGAAGCAATTATGATAATGCCGAGCGAATCCCAGTGTTCAAGATGCCACACAAACCAGACGAACTTCGACACGCTTGGATTCGAGCACTCCACAGAGATGATATTCATGAACTCAAGACTGTGCATGTTTGTTCCTTGCATTTCAAGGAAGAAGAAATTGAACTCACCTACAAGGTACCGAATGGCGATGGGACATATCGAGAGTACCACGAAAGTACATAAAGCTTAAAGAAGGAGCTGTACCATCCATTCTACCTGGATGCCCGAATTATTATTCTACACAAACTACCAACAAACGTAGTCGACCTTCTATTGAATCTAAAGATGAAAAACTCTTCTCACAAGCATTACATCTTAGCCTGAAATCGAATATTGATGAGAATGAGAGGTTTATATTGAACAGTTTCCAGGATTGCAAGATAAGTTACCAATTATTTGTATTTCTAATGTCATATCATATTGGTATCCCAATCCGAATTCTTTGATTTTTATGCGCCCTCATTTAGATAATAACAAAATTCTAGTTAATATATATTTGACAGTAGAAATTGATTGATCCATAAGAGCATATCGTAATGGCCAAATTTTCCCGCTTTCACGAATTTTTGTGAGCGACACACGTCATCTTGAAACTTTATTAGATGAAATTGCATTTAATTCTGATAGTTTTGAAACGTCTCTTGTCTGTACTTCTAATGATTCTCATATTGCATTTGCTGGAATTCATATACAACAAGTTATCTATAATATCAGTGATAAAAAGTCAGATGAAGAGTTCCGCAATTCTCCGGAAAGTCAGAACTTCAATTTATTCATTGCCAACTTCAAAACAGTCTAATTCCGAAAAACAGGCGACGTTAAAATATATTAACACAATCCCTCAAAACACATCTAATTTCACCTTCTTGTTATAAATATCTCCTGAGTATGTCTTGCTATCTCTTCCTCACTTCAATACTTTAGAAAAATTGTATTCTTCTTTTGGACTTGATAATGATTTTTCACATTTCTTAGACAACTACGCAATATTTTCTCCACAGCAAAAGCATGTAATCATTCAGATGGATGAAATACATGTGAAGTCCGACATTTCTTACAAAGGAGGTAAGATACTTGATTCCAATCTTGTTGCCGATGACCCTACGGAAACTGTTTTTACTATTATGGTGTCCAGTTTGTGTAAGAAATGGTCATGTGTTATCCGTTCACTTCCATGTGCTTCTGTCTCAGCTGAGAAGTTGTTTGACACGATTAAATCTTGTATTTGTGATGTTGAGGATTGTGGCCTACAGGGCCGTGTCACTAATACAAACTGACCAGGTCAAACCTGGGCAGAATTTTTCCAGACCAGGTTCTGACCAGGTTCTCACTAACTTGCTGAGTTTCAAAACAATTATTAAGAAATATTTAAAGTTTAAACTAGTATAATTTTCTATCCTAAACTCAAATAAAGGAAACCATGATGATATTAATTAATAAGTTAATAAACCCGTAGTTGCCATTGGGGTCAAAGGTATGAATCGAAAAATCCCATTTTCACTTTCATTTTCAATTAGAAGTGAATTAACTTTTAGTTTCACTTCAACATTCCTGGGCAGCTACGAGTTAAGAGTTTAAGAAGTTAATAATATTTAAAAAAATTAACAATGGGTAGCAATCATGCTTACTCTAGTTAGGTTTCACCTGGGCAGGTATCAATAGGCTCGCACGGCCCTGGGCCTATTTGTCCAAATTATTTCTACTGACAATTATCCTCTTAATGTGAAACTCTTCTAATGTTTTCCCCTACTGGTAAACTGGAGACGCGATTACCACATCCTTGTGGTATAGACAGGAGTCTGTTTCTTACTTTTGACTTCGTGCATATTTTAAAAACTATTCGTAATAATTGGCTGAATCAGCAATCTGATGGTAAACTCTTTTCTTATCCTGATTTAGATTGCATCTCCATTGATCGATCCACCAATCCTTTGAAAGTTTGTCATGCTTCTTTTCGTGATATTCGAATGCTATATATGTCAGAGAGGGATAGCTTTGCAAAACTAGCTCCACGTTTGACCCTGAAGTATTGTTATCCATCTAGCCTCGAACGTCAAAATGTTAAACTTGTTTTAAAGGTAGTTCATGAATCCACTATTGCAGCTCTGGGTATACAAAATGAACAACGCAGCCCAGCATTCAAATCCCATACCTCAGAATTTGTTCAGATTCTATTATTTCTTTGGAAAATCTTTAATTTTAATATGCCATATCAACATGTTCGTTTAAATGATTCTTTATCTCGTCCTTTGATTTCTAATGATGACCGCTTTATTTTTCTACGCGCATTGTTTACTGGTTAGATACTTGGCAGCCATTGCCTGAGAAAGGAGGAAAATTGAGCAAGCAGACATTTACAAGCTTGAGACATGCTTGTCTAGCTAGTATTAGCTCAAATTACAAACTTCTTAACTGAAAACTGCGGCTATTCATTTCTCTTAACATCATTCCGGCAGACAGATCCACTCGAACACCATTTCGGTTTATATCGTATGATGTCAGGTTCCAACTATCACGTTTATTATCTTCAGATCTTTGAATCGGAGCGTCGTCTTAAAGTTTCCAGCATCTTAAACTTGTTTTCCAGTCAGACTGTCTCTAGCACATCTTCTTTACAAGAGTTCATAGAATAATTCTCTTCTGTGGACAGCGTAGAATCTCACTGCGAGATTGATTTAGAGCCATTTTTGATCGCAATATCAGACCTATCTATCATTGAGTGTAGTATCCAGGTCCTCCAGTCCTTAGCATTTATTACGGGCTTTTCAACACACCAATACTTGAAGCGTAGCAAGTCATGTAATATATGGCGAGATTTCTTAACTATTGATAAAGATCTTATAACGATCTATCTATATCTCAATTTAAGCTTTTAGACCTCTCTGATCGCGGGTCCTTGAAATACCCTTCTGAGATCGTATTAGAATCTATTGTTATCGTTTGGAAGATTTTTATTATCATAAAGAATAATAATGAACTGATGGCGAAGTTATTGGAGGGACCATCTAGGAAAATTCCTGCCGAGCTCTCAACTAATTCTGTTTTGGATTGTAATATCTGTGATTAATGGAATAATAGCTGTTTGTTCTGTTCAATTGATGGCTGACACATCCTTAAGAAACTTGTATTTGTAGTTGTTAACTGTTTTCTAGCAAATATAGTTACAAATTATAACTCAATGGTTATTTCTAAGGGTATGGACGAACGATAACTGAAAAATTTAGTAAGTAATATTGATATAATTTTGATATTGGTCTGTTCGTATAGTATTTCTCTCGCTGTATTGTCTTTATGGGGGATATTGTAAGATTTCATCTGGAGGACTGGCTTAATATCTGGAGGACATGCTTAATTTCTGGAGGACAGGATTGTTCATAGGCGGCGCAAGCACTGCGAACACTTCGAGCATGCTCCCACCTATATTTTATCAGAAAATTTGGCCTAACTATTTTGAGGGCATCAACTGCATTTATAACATCTGTGATCATAATATTCAGATATTCTATTTGAGTTAAATAGATACGTACACTACGCTTAATAGAGCAACTAGTTAATCGGATCAACCTGACTAATCGGGTCACTTGGCTAGAAATAGAAACATGTAAAGAGTGTTGAATTACTCCTTTTAATCGAACCAACAGCTTTATTCCGCTTAATTGGCTCAAAATGGCCTGAACCCGACTCCCGAATGTGACCCTATCCTTCGGGTGTACTGTAAATTCTGCAATTACTATATTAATAGTCACTAGTGCAGCTATTATTTGAGCCTATTTTTTGTTTACAAATGATTTTGGCACATTAGAAAGTTTTAAATGAATTTATCGCATAGAAGCGTTACAGGTTTGCGAATTTCTAATTGTATTGATCATGAATATATAAGTAATTATTTATCCTTTTTAGAACTCTTACTATGTGTTTCGTGTATTACAAAATCTGTATTACAAAATTTGAAATATATTGCATTGACTTATTAAAAGAAAATTAATTTAAATTACTAAGTATTTAAAGAAAATTTGGGCCTAAATGAGGAGTGCTCGCACCAACATCGAAATGCATCCGCCACCACTGGGATTGTAATTTGGAGGGCTACTTTGATTTTCACTAAAGAACCTTTGGACACTTGCTACTGATTAATACTATATATACGTATATATATTCACACATTACCATATCACTTGCATGTATTTTATTGCTGTTAGGAGTCAATATTATATATCCTAGATTTGAATTTCTATATAGATTCTATGCGAAATGAACGAAACAAAATTATACTGTCTAGAATACGTTATTATACCCTACATTAACCTACTAAAACCATATATCTATATATTTTGTAACAAAATAGTTAGGTCGACTCCGAGTCCAAAATCCACAAGTTAATGTGAGGCCTTATGTATAGTAGGCTATGGTTTAAAGTTAGTTACGTTCTCTCGGTGAAGATCTTTTATCCACTCTTGCCGTAATTCAGGGGCTTGGAAGGAAGTATATACACTGGAACATAAGAATCTCTAAATGGTAATAATTATTCGTACAATTCGCTGCAGAACACTTGTTCGGTTTAGTCAAGCAGCTAGCTATAAAAGAATGGGTCAAATTGGCTAATTCAAAAAACCACGTGCTTCCTCAATCCAGGCAGAATATATCTCCAATTAGAGAATTTATCTAAAGTGGAGAAATACACCTTACACTGGCTTGAACAGAAGATCAAATTTACAAACAAGTAACACCGACCATGATGCTAAATATTTTATACGAAGACGTATCACGCTATATTCATCGGGATACTATAATGACCAATTTTCAGGGATGGAAAGAAATGAGAACTTACCTTACATTTCCTGGGAATCTTTGACTTCTCTTTCTTTCTTCCATGTTTGACTCAGGCTGAGTGATATAGCTGAGAAAACAATTCATCTTCCGCTCAGTCGAGATAACTGTGCACGTGATAAATTGAGAATAGTAGTCCGAGGGGAATTCCAGGTAAACTCAACCAGTCATTTCACCAACTTTCTCGGATTTACCTGTTACTTCGTTAGTTAGTAGACAATGGTTTGTCAATTAATTTGTGCAAGTTACAAATAATTCGGTCAATTGGTTCAAAAGCTATGACCTTACAAAATTTTGAAATTTCGTCATTGAATCCGATTTTTGAAAGGTTTTTCAAACTACCTCCCTAATTCAAACTATTGTATAATGGTGATTTTATTACCTATTTGCAACAAGAACATCCAACTTGATACTTTAAAAGGCGTATATTCCAATGAGCGTATAATTGATTTGATATAAACTCATATTCCACCTCAAAACTGAAACCGGAAGTGATTTCGGAACTATGACATAGCATTCGGGGAAATTTTGGGAACTAAATTTTTAAATCTTTATATACTAGCTTTCACTTTATTTTCAGCATGTAGAAAGTTTCTTTTACTTTCCATGTTTTCCCTTAGTGATATGAACATTTATCAGACATTGACCACTAAATTTCAAAACTGAAAATTAAAATAACTTTAATTTTTGGAATTTGTTTATATATTTCGGTGCATTTTCTGTTCAATCGAAGTATTTCCAGTCCAATCTCTATTTTAACTCAGTGTTAAATAATTATACAAATGTTATCTTTCAAATTATGATAAATCATGTTTAAACTAACCTCAATTTACCTTAGTTTCAGTTGGTTGCTTTTGAATTTATTAAATTGCTTTATTGATAAATGGTACTAATTGCTTCTATTATAAATATAAACAGTAAACTGATTTTTGAAAACATTTCTCAACTATTATATTTCGTGAGTAATTGAACTATTTGATTATTGATGTCATTACAGTCTTGTTCAATCGGAAAAGTTAATGAGTCTGCTTGTCACATAACAGTGCATACACATGGAAAAATTGGAATTTTATCTATTGTTGAAATTGCTCATGAAAACATTGAGTTATTAGTGTGGAGAACAGGAATTCGAAAAAATTGCTTGAAAACAGTTTGTCTTCATCACCTAAACAAGATTTAGACAAGTTCACTACACTAAATCCATTTTGTTGTGATCCATTTGGACATCATGCTGAGAAGAAAAATTACAAAGGTAGTCAATTAATATCCAATCTGAGTTTGACAAAATTTATACATATATAATTTCTAGGAACTGTAATACAAACTAAAGTAAGGCATTAGAATTTAGATCTATTGTCCTTCGATGTTTCAATTGTCCCTGGATGTAAGTTGTGTTCGCGCTGTTGTTCTTTTCTTTCTGATATATTAAACGGAACGAAAGACTATAATGCAATCAGACATCTTTACAACACCAATTCCCCTTCAGAAGGCAAGATTTTATCTACCGTGACAAGTACAGAATCCAAAGTTTAGACCTGGCTGTAACTCAGGTATGTTACTTATTCAGTAGTCTGGAATTGATTTTGGTAAACTAAATCTTTCGAATGAACCTTAATTAAGTAAATTACCTATTAATCCTAAGAATGTTAGAAGATATCATTGACGTCTCCCAAAAGCTCTAGAGATTTCGCCAATCAAAACACATGCCTCGCATATTAGATATAGGCAAATAAAGATTAATGAAAAATTCGCAAAATTGACATAAAAATTCGAGGTTGTTCTTATTCAATTCTTTTTAAGAAAAAATTTATGGATTTAAATTTACTGAGCATTATAGCTGGCAAACATAGACGAACATGAAGAATGCTTAAGCGTGACCATTCCAACAAGCATTGCATTAACAGTCCAACATTAGTCTGAACAATTTGATTTATTAATGGACTCAATTTGAATGAAAATCACATGTGCAGATAATCGAAGGCAACAGCAGCTTCTTACCTTAGTCCCTCAGTCCTGCTCCCGTCAAACAATCACTTTTTCGGAATAAGTAATTATCTAGTTCGTGTGTCACGTGAATTATTCAAAAGATCTGGCATTCTTGGAGATGTTGATTGTAAAAAAGGTAGACTTATTTAAATCAATCGATGGTACTTAATATTAACAAAGGAGTATATGCAATTTTTTTCTAAAATAGGGAAAAAGTTAACTGAAGAAACAATCAGAGCTGTTGCGCCTTTTTATCAAGACGATGAATTTACACGCCAGATGCCTGGAAAGAAAGATTACGTTGGCATTGCACGTAACGTACATGTTCAGAAAAGACTAATCCTGTCTAATATAAGAGAATTATTTGTCGAGTTCAAGATAGCGTACCCTAACTTAAAGGTACAAACTGTTGTTACTTTCCTAATAAATTTGCGTAATACAGTGGAGCCTCCCATAACGGACACTCCAAATAGCGGACAACCTCTAAATAACGGACAACCCTCGTGGCACGGATTTATTTATTTAGCATATGTCTAATAGAAAAGCAACCTCTGAATAGCGGACAACCTCTAAATAACGGACAACGGTTCCGGTCCCAAGGTGTCCGTTGTTCAAAGGCTCTACTGTATTTTAAAGCATATATATAACTTTCATTAGATTTCATTTTCGAAGTTTTGTGAACTACGCCCAAAGTGGTGCGTACTTGCAGATTCACATGGTACACACTCCGTGTGTGTTTGTTCCATTTACCAAAACGCCATCCTTCTCGTTGACGCTCTAGACCAGTGTTTTTTTTAAGGCAAATTAGAGGCCCAAAATGGTCTTCTAATTTTTCTCAATGGGCCTCTAATTTTTAACGTGCTAAGTACTCAATATCATGAAATGTAGAGTGAGGGCCTCTAATTGTTGGTAGGGCCCTCTAAGCAAATCCTTAAAAAAAACACTGCTCTAGACTACAAAGATCTTATGTCAAAGCTAGTTTGTTCACCTGAATATTCGGAGTGTATGATTCATCGATGTGAAAAATGTCCGGGAAGCGAGAACCTAGGAAAATAATGGATATTGTGATCTGTGAAAAAGATGAACACGTTTGTGTAAACTATCATTTGATATTTCCTAGAATAGTGACTAAGTATATAATTGTCTGTATTTTCTAAATTAATAGGCGTTTATTGAATACAATCAATGGGAAAGCACTGATAAATACACCTTAGAGACATATTCAACCACCTTAAAACAATACAAAGAAATTCTAATTAATTCAATTAACTAAATTAACATCTCACTCATTTATTTCTCGAGCTGAAACTTCGTATTTAAAAATGCGAAAAGATGCCCTTGATGACTATTCAGCAATTGTTTTGGTTGATTTTGCGGAGAATTACTCTTTTGTTGTGCAAGACGAAGTCCAAGGATTTCATTGGAATAACCTGCAAGCGACTTAACAACCAATCGTATTCTACTATCGAGAAAATGGTAAGTAGCATATGAGTAGTAAGTAGTACAATGTGTGATTTGGATATACTTATTTAGTAAATCACTTTGTATTATATCCGATGATACAGAGCATGATGGGAAAGCGGAATAAGATCGAAACCTGAATTTGGAATAATATCGAAACTGATGTTGGAATAAGATCGAAAGCTGAAGTTGGAATAAGATCGAAAGGATGTTATGTAGGAATAAGTTCGAAAACCTCGTAAGTTGGAATAAGATCGAAAATATTCTTGAAGTTGGAATAAGATCGAAAGCATGTTATGTTTGAATAAGATCGAGATGTCAATTCTTGATTTGTTTGCGTTTGTAATGTTTCTATAGAAGTGAAATTTTAATTTTATTATTCTTTGGCACTTGGATTTGCAATATGTTTATTATTGAAACATGAACCGGTAGAATAGGTGGATTACAGTGTTATATAAAATAGATTATGTCTGTATTTAGTTAAACGAAATGGAATTCTCTTTGATTGAAGGCAAAAGGAAATGTTCCTGGAATTACATAGCAGAAGGCTATCGCTATACTAAGAATCGCGAAAACAATGGCATTATCTATCTTAAATGTACTCTCGCAAAGCAATGTGCTTGTAATAGTTTAGCAAGAGTTGACGCTAGAACTAATCTTTTAGAGGTGACAAGAGGACACAATCATTCTCAAGCTGAGTACAAATCTGACAGCATAGTTTTAGCAAACAGAATTAAAAGATCTGCTGTGTCTTCGACTGATACTCTAAGAGAAATTTTCGATGATGAATGTCGTGGTTCTTCAGCTGGATCTTCTCTGACCTTTAGGAAACTGGAAAGTACTATGTACAAAAGACTGAAGTTAGAGGTACCCAATATTCCCTTATCGCCTGAAGAGTTTGTTGAGCAGCTGATAGTTTATTCCTACACCAACACATACAGATTTTCAATTGCAAATGATAATGGTACTGCAGCAGTATTTGCGACTGAATTAATGCTATCAAAATTGAGGGAATCGGATAGTATTCATTTTGATGCCACCTTCAAAGTTGTCCCGCGACTTTTTTACCAACTTATGACCATTTTTATTCCGTTTAAAGGACACACTATACCGGCTATACATATACTTATGACTAGCAAGAATGAACAGCTTTATAAAGCAGTGTTGTTATCCCTGAAAGATATCCTTCCCAATTTCAACCCATCAACAGCGATGTGTGATTTCGAAAAATCTTCCCGTAATGCATTTAGAAGTGTTTATCCCAGTATCAATCTAATAGGATGTTGGTTTCATTTTACAAAGGCTATATATGACAAAATTAAGAAATTTGGCCTCTGTAAATTATATAAACTTAACAAAGCATTCAAAAAGTGGATCTACCAAATCATGTCACTACCCTTTTTGCCTGAAGAAGAAATTCGCCCAACATACTCAACCCTTTCACTGTCATTATTAGGACTTACTACTGCTAAATTGGAACTTGTCACTTCGTTCAAGAAATATTTCGTTAAAACATGGTTAGATGGAAGAAAAAATTCTTCCGTGTTTTATTACGAGTTCAGTACGAATAATGGTGCAGAGTCCTACCACAAAAATTTGAAGTCCAAAATCAAGACAAATCATCCTAATATATGGAAATTTGTGACTTACTTGGAAAATGTAATGTCAGACTATGATTTGGAATACAGGAGGTTAAGTGATGGATTAGAAACTACCAGAATGTCAAACCTCAGATCTCGCTTAAATTCACAACTTCGAACTAATTATAAAACTCGATTTTTAATGGGACCTATACCACGGTCCAATATCTAAATTTAATCTCGCTAACAATAGGGGCAGAAAACATAAACGTAGCTTTAATTAGTACCGAGAATGAACTACAGTCAGTTACAGAAGAAACACACTCATCGGATGACGAAGAAAGCGTGGAAGCTCGATGTTTTATATGTCTACCGGAGAGAACAGAAAATTTTGCGTTTCTACATCATAATTTTGCTCATGCTGGATTTTGTGAACAATGTGCAAACGAAATACACCAAGCTAATCGTGAATGTCCTATTTGCCGCGGAAAAATCGATGGAGTAATGAAGATCTTCCAATAATTATAAGCAGATAAAGATTCATTTTTCTTATTATCCCTACTCTCATTATACCTTTTATCATCAATTGTTGACCCTTCATTGACTAAATTTATTTTCAGTCATTTATCATTATATAAAACTTTCTTGTTGAGCTTTAAATAGCCCTCTTTTGTCTATAGTTATTTGAAACTAAATTGAAAGAAGTTTTAAATGGCCATGAGTCATAGAAAGGGGTAGTTTGAATTGTCGGAAATTGTTCGAAATGCCAATTCGGAAATTGTTCGAAATGCCAAAATAGGAAATAGTTCGCGCTACACAGGTGCGAACGCTTCGCGTCCGCACTCGGGCCTTCGTCCCTTGAATAGATAACAACTATGCATTTAAAATAACAAATATGTATATTATGATATTAAGAACATCATATTTAAACTCAGCACAATCGATTAACATAGACTACCCATTGGAAGCATGCTTCTATGACATTTTTGAAATCTGATTCCTTTAATTACCAAAACAACGATTTTCGATCTTATTCCAACTTAACATGCTTTCGATCATAGGCGTCGTAAACCGCCCGGGTGCCCGGAAATGTCCGGGCGGGCCGAAGGGATTGTCCCTATGCTACTAACACTAAACTCCGAGTTTACCCGGAGTTTACCCGGACATTACCCGGAATTTCCGGGCGGCCCGAAGGATTGACCTTTGCATTTACGACGCCTATGCTTTCGATCTTATTCCAACTTCATTTTCGATCTTATTCCAACTTAACATGCTTTCGATCTTATTCCAACTTAACATGCTTTCGATCTTATTCCAACTTCATTTTCGATCTTATTCCAACTTAACATGCTTTCGATCTTATTCCAACTTCATTTTCGATCTTATTCCAACTTCAGAAATATTTTCGATCTTATTCCAACATAAGAGATTTTCGATCTTATTCCAACTTCATTTTCGATCTTATTCAGTCTTCCCATATCACTAAGGGAATGAATACATGGGAAGTAAAAGAAACTTTCTACATTCTGAAAATAAAGTCAAAGCTAGTATATAAAGATTTAAAAATTTAGTTCCCAAAATCTTCCCGAATGCTATGTCATCGTTTCCGAAACCACTTCCGGTTTCAGTTTCAGTTTCAGTTTTGAGGTGGAATATGAGTTTATATCAAATCAATTATACGCTCATTGGAATATTCGCCTTTTAAAGTATCAAGTTGGATGTTCTTGTTGCAATAGGAAATAAAATCACCATTATTAATCTGGTCGTTGAAATTCAGAAATGGGTCATACCTAGAAAAAATTCATCAAAGCGTATTTTAGTATCATTATAAGCGGAATTTTTCGTAGAATAACATATCCAAAATCCGCTAAATTCCGTTTTGGAGATAATTTTTTACACGGGTGGCAGTGTCGGCCATTTCATAGTAAATCGCCGACATTTTCGTAACTAACTTTCTCAAATCAATTCTAATCAACTTATAATCATCATATTTATAAAATTTCCAGCTATTTGATATATCACACGACAACATTTGGAGGATTTTTCCATAGCAACGCTGGAATGTATCAAAAATATATCAGGAATGTGCGAACATTCCATTCTCAAATTGTGTGCCTATCCAATCTAGTGACCCCTCGTTCAACTCCACTAGTATAATCATACACATATCGACCCTCTAAAATGGGATTTGTCGAGATTAATCGAGATAAACCTAAAATAAGTAAAATTGAAGATTTTCAATCTCCTCAAATTCCATTTTAGAGGGTCGATATGTGTATAATTATACTAGTGGAGTTGAACGAGGGGTCACTAGATTGGATAGGCACAAAATTTTAGAATGGAATGTTCGCACATTCCTGATATATTTTTGATACATTCCAGCGTTGCTATGGAAAAAATCCTCCAAATGTTGTCATGTGATATATCAAATTGCTGGAAATTTTACGCTGAGTACAAATATGATGATTATAATTTGATTATAATTGATTTGAGATAGTTAATTACGAAAATGTCGGCGATTTACTATGAAATGGCCGACACTGCCACCCGTGAAATAATTTCCCCAAAACGGATTTTAGCGGATTTTGGATATATTATTCTACGAAAAATTCCGCCTCTAATGATACTAAAGACGCTTTGTATTAATTTTTTCTAGATTCAACCTTCCAAAGACCAGACTCTATATACAATAGTTTGAATTAGGGAGGTAGTTTGAAAAACTTTTCAAAAATCGGATTCAATCACGAAATTTTGAAATTTTGTAAGGTCATAACCTTTGAACCAGTTTACCGAATTATTTGTAACTTGCACAAATTAAATGACAGACCATTGTCTACTAACTAACGAAGTAACAGGCAAATCCGAGAAAGTTGGTGAAATGACTGGTCGAGTTGACCTGGAATTCCCCAGGAGGGAAATCCTGGTTGTAAAACTGTTGCAGAATATCTATTAGCTTTAGATTCACGCATGCAGTGTCGCGAAATGTAACGCCTCCATTGGGAACTGTTTTGTCTCTTCTTTGCAAATTCACCCAATAAAGCTTTTCTGAGTTGGTCTGGTTTCTTCTGCATCTTGAAATGAAGCAACCGTCTGACCTTTACACCTTTGAGCCGAAGAATTACGTAGTGGCATATTTCAGTTAGTAGCTAGCATAACCACAATAAAATCATTACATTTATGACAAACAAGAGTGTAATGCACAGTGGGCATTTCCAAGGGTGTAAGTGGAAATAGGAAAACTATGCTAGATAGACTCTAATGAAGTATTATTGACATATAGGTTATCGGTAGCTGCAAACCGAATGGCACCAGCAAAAATATTGAGTGTAATCTCATAACAGTAGTTTGGGACGATCAATGGTAAATCCATGATTTATTATATTTTTGGTTTTGTAACAATCATATATTAATCACTCATGATTATTGATTTTACATATTGAACTGGGGAAAAAATAATTGGAATGTTTGTCCATAGCCTACTCTATATATGACCTACCATCAAAGCTAATATTTTGCACCAAGGATGAAGTAGTGTACGATATTATTATTGACCCATATTTATTTACATTTATCTCTGTACAGTTAGAAATATTTTTAGTTGGATCAACTTGTTACTGATTTTTGTTAATTTTTATTTATTAATTAATCCAATTCTCCTTCCACCGATATTTTAAGCACTTCCTAGTACTATATTTGACTTTGTTTCTTTTTAATAAATAGTTAGATATTTAATTTTTCTCAATGCCGAACTGTTCTGCCCCTGGTTGTAGGGGTAATTATACGGTACAATTCTAGAATCTTACACCCCCCATTTTTACTAAGTAACCATAATACCTGTTATTCTCGTGTATACCACTCGTTACAATAAGCAAAATGAGACAAAAAGAATCTAAATCGGTCCACTTTTGACTGAATTACAGTTAATTTTCGTTTATAAGCCAAAGTCAATGGAGAAATGTTGTTACATTAAAAGAAGCCAATTATGCATCAAAACACTGTTATGCGATACGCATACTGCATTCTTGTTACCTTTTTGAAGTAATACGATTCTAACTCAGGTACGTAATATGCGAAATTCTCACAGAGCAACAGTGATTCACTGTAATTGTATGTTGCGATAGTTCATACCAATATTATTGAAATAGAACTGCCTTGGAATGTATTAACATGAGTACATGCAGATATTATTACAGATAGATAACAAACAATTTTGAGGATAATATTTAGTAATTGTATGTTCACTAGAGAGTAGTAGAATAAATCCTACGGATGTTAAAATTTAGGATGGATGGAGATGATAAACAAGTATTTAATATGCATTAACTTAATTTACCTCTCTAAATAATGTTGTTCTTTGTTACATGCTAGTATCTTTAAGATTTAGCGAATGCATAGTAACCGCGTACGTTTGTACGGTACGAAATAATACTTTGTGAACAATCAAACAATATATACAAGTATTTCTATATTTCAAATAATAATTCATAAACAAGGATCTTATCTATTATAGTTCTATTATAGTTTGTACTAAGAATCGACAGTAAATCTTGATAAATTTACCTAACTAATTCTTCGATAAAAAATAAGAATCAAGAGCTAAAATATAAGCATCTATACTATCATTAACTAAGTACGTACATAGTGCGTAAGTCCGGTACGAAAGGATAATCTGCGTACTAAGTTCGTACCGTAGCGTACAGTACGCCGTACTAGGTTACTATGAGCAAATCTGAAGTGAACTCAACTACAGTGAAACCCCGGTATCCGAACTTCGATTATCCGAAATCCCGATTATCCGAACATTTTGTCTGACCCCAAGATAATCAGGGTTGCACTGTATATCTAGGTGTTAATATTAATTTTGATGAGAGCAGGGGTTTATCCAGAAATTTATTGGCCAACAAATCTTGCCAAACACCCGGATGCGGAACCTAATTAAGAATCACACTGTAACCAACCTCTCAAACGATGCTGGGCCCTTTATGTGCTAGGCACCTAGGTAAACCCTGGATGAGAGAGTACAGTAACAATTCATTTGGATAAGCATAGAGAATATATGAACTACACATAACTTTGGAGCAATGCAAATATACTAATGGAATAAACTTAAATCATTATTATAATATCATACAGAATACTTGCTTTAGACTACAGGGTATTGATTTCTAATTTCTATTACTAAATTATTGGAAATGTTTTCATTATGCCTCTTCTTCCAACAGTATTCGGCTAAGTAGATATCCAGTAATTCTTGATTGGTTGTCATAGAATTCCTCATTTTCTTCTTAGCCTGTCCCCAGGTACTCTCAATCGTTTGAGAATGTATATCTGTCCCCGGAACTACGAAATGGATGCTATGGTTCACCTTCAAATGAGTAAAGTTACCTGGAGGAATTAGATTATATGATGCCCATTCATCACTTAAGATTGTTGTTCCTAGTTTTATATACCGCTCAATTATGGGATCAAGGTAGCAGCTGATCGATCATCCACTGAAATCATAAAAGCCTCTTTGGAATCTCTGTCAATTCCTCCAAAGAGCCATTTTCCAGATAGTTGTCTACCGCGATGGTATTTCCTCCTTCCGAATTTGCTTTCATCAATCTCTACTACAGTGCAACCTCTATAAGTGGGGTCTCTATAAATGGGGAACCTCCATAAGTGGGGAATTTTTTTACCATATTCGTATATATCCATACAAATGAACCTCTATAAGCGGGGAAGTGGGGAATGGGGGACCATAAATTTCAAGGAGTTTTTATCTGCATACAAAACAACCTCCATTAATGGGGGGAATGGACAAATCCTAACATGATTCTTATAAAATAATACAATATTTCCAATAAATCGACTCTAAAGTTCTACAGAAAAAATATTTTCGATTGATCTACTCTGATGTTTTAAGAAGAAATCTCCTAGTGTAGATCAGCAGTTAACTAAATTGTCATAATATACAAATAATAACTATAACGTGCATTAATGTGTGTGTTATATGAATACTTTGTATAATATAGCATATATAATGTTTTTCCAATTGAATTTTATAATCGGGGAATGGGGGGCAATTGAAATTTTCCCCGTCCCATGCTCCCCACTTATAGAGGTTCCACTGTATATGTCCAGGACCACCAATTGGTTCTGGGTTAGCGAGGTATCTTTCAACACAGAGATCACGTAAGAAGTTTTTCCAATCGGTGATGGTAGCTGTTGCCCATCCCAAATTCTTGTGTACAAATTTGGTGTCTTGTAGGCCTTCAGCCCAAAAAAATAAAAACTCTACAAGTTCTGTTAATGACAAGTTTGATCCTTCAAAAAATGATCCTACTCGTCGATGTGCAAACTTTTTGCAGTTTTTCTTAGGACATCTCCAGCCCAACCCATCAATGACTTTTGTGAAAATTCCCTCGCGCATATCTGTGCCGCACTTACAAATTATACCTCTCGCTAAGAGTTCGTGAACTCTCAACCAATCGGTAGACGTATCTTCATTGATAGTGATTTGTAAGAATAGTTCCTTCAGGTTCATTTCCTCAATGTATGGAAAAGTAGAGGGTAACATAATTGGGGTAAATATAGGCGTCGCCATAATAAAGTGAAGAGATTCAAGTTGTCGAGTCGAGTACAAAAGTATAATTTGGGTAATACATTTTTTTAATTTATAGCAAATATGATAACATAAATTGTCTTTAAATATTGTGCATGAATGAAAATGCTATTTGTGAAGTATAAACTACTAATTTTAGTTAATGGATGAGCTAACTTTCACAATGTTCCTTTAACTATATAATTTCAATAGCATGCTGCATTATAATTCATTCAAAAAGTATAATTACATGGCTATAGATTGTTTTCACACATAAGTTAATATGGTAGGGATTTATATTTACGAATTGTATGGATCATTCCATAATACTTGTACAATAGAAGTTTGCTCTAATAACCATATCTAAGTGTTTAATTGGAAACTTTAAAATTATTTTCTGTCAAAATTGATGTGTTTTGGGTTAAGATGTTTATAAAAATATCCTATTCGCATTGGTTAGGGCAATCTTGATCCTTTAAAATATGCAAGCTCTCCAATAATATATCTGTAAATACTTGTATTTACAGAGCAAAGCAACGTAAACAATCTAGGCCAAAAGCTAATGTTGTCTCATATATTTAACATAATTATTTTCTTTCGGATTGTTCTAAGTACTCTTCCAGTTCTAACTTTACTGCTTTGTTTTAATTGTCAAAAACTGATTGAGCAACTGGATAAGTGCTACAGAATCGAAATTTAATAGTTGGTAATTGGAATATTAAATATAGAACTAAGTTAGATATACCAAAATTTAAATACCTACTTAAGAAAATTCTAGAGTTGTCCTAGTATGGATTAGCAGCTTGATTTCAATTCGTTTAAATTGATTATAGTGTCTCTTCAGTTGTTATTGTCTTAATTAATTAATTTTAAGCTGTTATTTGATTGAGAATAATTGATTATCAAATAACTAATTGGAATGGATGAATTTACTCTCAGCCAATTAGATTACATTCTGAGTCAGGCATTCTATCCTTCACAATAACAACTGAAGAGACACTATAATCAATTTAAACGAATTGAAATCAAGCTGCTAATCCATACTAGGACATCTCTAGAATTTTCTTAAGTAGGTATTTAAATTTGGGTATACGTAACTAACTTAGTTCTATATTTAATATTCCAATTACCAACTATTAAATTTCGATTCTGTAGCACTTATCCAGTTGCTCAATCAGTTCTTGACAATTAAAACAAAGCAGTAAAGTTAGAACTGGAAGAGTTAAGGATCGACAGCAGAAGAAATTCGGAATTCCCAAATAAACTAGTGAGAGTTAGCAGTAATGTTCTATTTGTAGTTCGTACATGAAGTTAGATAAATATAATATAAATTAATAATTGTTTGAGGAACTAAATAATATCAATTATTATTGTTATTTACATAGTACATAGTATAAAAACTCAATTTATAATATTTGATAGTATTTTAGTAATAATTACCGAAATATTATGGTCAATCCAGAAATTTTATTACTGTGCGGATGGGGAAATACCCTACTTCGAAATAAGTCAGTTAGATAATTGTCATTGTCAAGCTATTATTGGAATAAATTATCTAGTATACAGGGGAGGGTCCAGGGTAGCGTCACCTCCTGGTGGGGGAAAATAGATTTCAAGTGAAACTTGAAATCTTTTAGAATTATGAACAAATAAGAACCATCGAATAATAAGTATTACTGTTTATATTGATTTCCAAGTAAAGAATCAGATAAAATATATATTGTAATGGGGGGGGGGTAGCGCCCAAGAATCCAGAGCATTAGAAGAGCGGCCCACCAGATGCGCGCTCCATTTTTCAGGAGCTGAAGGTGGAGCGCGCGCCTTTGAAATTTGAGGAGCGAAAGCTTGAGCGCCGCTAGATTTTTTCGGGACGTGCTCACTGGAGCTCACTCCTTTTTAAAATATCACTATTCTAATATACAATTACCTGAATAATAGAGTTATCACGAAGATTGGATAATTTGAGCATGCAGAACATACAATTGCCTTATATAAACAAGGGCACGTGTAATTTGGTACGTAATTATTTTATTGATAATGTAGTAAAATAACTAAGTTACCATGGGGTTTCCGCAGTTTTTAATTAAGCGCGAATCAAAATTAATTAACTAGATACACATCTTTGTTTATTTAGCATATTTTGGTGCAAAAGAAATGAAGGAGCGAAAAGTGAGCGCGCTCCTTTTTTTATCGGAGTGCGAAAAGAGGAGCGCCGCTCTTTATTATGGTTAGGAGCGCGCTCCAAGAAATAATAAGGAGCGCTTAATGCTCTGCGAGAATCCAATAACCCTATCTGCTACGTAAATCAATCAGGATACTAATTTAGATAGTGAGGAGTTACCAATTGTTGAATGTGTTATTATTTAAAAAGAATTTTAAATTAGTTAAGTAATGTGTAATGTGATTTCGCTGAAAAATTAAAGTGTACAGTTGGATGTGAAATTTAAAATTTTCAAAATATTGTCAGTGTGATCACAACAAATCAATGACTAAGAGATTATATTTGATAAAATTAACACAAATTGAAATTCCATTCATGTTACTAGGTACATTGAAATGTTTAAAGTAGTGAATAGTAATTGAATTTTGTAAATTATACTTAAATTATAAACATTATCATAATGAGGCATTTAGAATATACAAATTCTGATTAAATATTTGGATAATACGTAGTCTGATTACTCTAGGTGCACAATTTCTAATCATTACGATCATTTCCCACTGAGATACAGCCACATTCCCATGTGTGCCACTTGTGCCACAAGTGGCAAGTGGTTAGGCCACTTATGCCACTTCATGGATATTGTATAAAATTGACTTAAAATATCAATGATATGAAGTTGGGAATCATGGCAATATATTTAAAGTCATTTTAGAGTAGTTTAAACAGCCGTCAACAAACGATTTGAAGCATATTTTGTCTGGAATATAATTCCTGTTGTTCAAATACATTTGACCGGTCAGTGTATGAACTATCGCAACATACAATTACAGTGAATCACTGTTGCTCTGTGAGAATTTCGAATATTACGTAACTGAGTTAGAATCGTATTACTTCAAAAAGGTAACAAGAATGCAGTATGCGTATCGCATAACAGTGTTTTGATGCATAATTGGCTTCTTTTAATGTAACAACATTTCTCCATTGACTTTGGCTTATAAACGAAAATTAACTGTAATTCAGTCAAAAGTGGACCGATTTAGATTCTTTTTGTCTCATTTTGCTTATTTTAACGAGTGCTATACACGAGAATAACAGGTATTATGGTTACTTAGAAAAAATGGGTGGTGTAAGATTCTAGAATTGTACCAATTATACCCCATAAGAGCGCGTCCCAGTTTTAAACTTCCAGATGGTCCACCTGAGTTACGACATGCCTGGATACGTGCTCTCCATCGTGAGGACATTTCTGACCTGAAAATGGTCTATGTGTGTGCTAAACATTTTCCGAGGTAAGATATTCAATATTTTCACACGGTATCCAGAGGAGATGGCACATCCTATGAGGTCCCGCGAGGAAGACCCAAATTATATGCTGGCGCTGCCCCCTCTCTCCTTCCTGGTTGTCCGTCTTATTATGCCTCTATCCCTTCAATTAGAATCAAACGAACTCGGTTCTCTTACGACTCCAAAGAGGAAGATTTATTGAACCAAGCAACTAATCTCAGCTTGAGATCAGAGAATACAGAAATGGAGAAGTTTCGTGTTGGTTGTATACAAGAAATACGAGATCAGTTAGTTTTGATAACAATCCCAACTGACTGGTTAGTTTGAATTCAAACAGATAATTGTGTGAGATTTTTTTGCTTAAGATAGAAAATAATAATATTTATGCAGATGTTTCTCTTGAAATAGATTCTTTTTTATCTGTGAACGGATATATAAATATAATTAATATTATATATATGGGAGGAGTCCATTTCTCTCTCACTTATCTCTATCACTGATATCCGACAAATTGAAACGCTGTTTACAGAGATTACTCTGAAACTTAGTTCTTCCCCTCAGAAGAAACATCCTCACCATATCTCTAAAGCAAAAGAACTAATTGAGGAGGCCATATGTAATCTATTAGATAGTGATGAAACAGAATTCAATTGTTCCTATTTGCCAAGATTACAATTTATTCTTGGCCAACTAGAGAATGTGGGTATTTACAAGAAGAGAAGGAGTTATAATGTTCTTACACAAATTCTGGCCATAAAAACGCATCTGGTTTCTCCTGCTAGTTACAAATTCTCCAAAGTTCAGAATGCAATTCTTTTCCACATGTTCATACACTAGAAAGTTGTACTCTTCTTTTGGGCTGGAAAACGACTCTTGTACTTACCATAGCCAGGTAACTTCGTCTTTAAGTTCTCAAGAGAAGAATGTAATTATTCAGTAGGATGAGATCCACGTTAACTTAAGTCTGAGGGGTGGGAAGGGTGAGAAAATATTTGGTCCTGACTTATCCCCTGAATACCCCACAAGAACTGTATTTGCTATCATGGTTTCTAGTTTACACAAAAAATGGTCCTGTATTTCTCGTTTGATACCTTGCGCATCTATATCTGCTGAATACCTTTCCTATAATTAAGTCTTGTATTTTGGATATCGAATCTTGCGGTTTGAAAGTACAGATTATTTCTACCGACAATTACCCTTTAAAAGACAACTTATTCAAGTTATTTTCTCCAACTAAACAGTTAGAGACTAGTGTACCACACCCTTCTGATAATAAAAGAAACCTCTATGTTACTTTTGACTTTGTGCACATTTTGAAAAGTATTCGAAACAACTGGTTGAATCAGAAAGATATTCGGAAACCTTTCACTTTCCCAACTTTCAGAACATTAAGCTGGATTACTGTGTGTATCCTGTTCAAGTTTACTCTGCATCTTTTAGTGATGTGCGTCTCCTCTATAATTTAGAGAAAGAATCCTTAGCTAAGTTAGCACCTAGCTTGACTATCAAAGCTTGTTATCCTTCTGCTATTGAGCGCAAAAATATGAAACTTGTTTTGAAAGTATTCAACGAATTAACTGTTGCAGCTCTGAAGTTACTGAATGAACTCCGTAACCAAGAAGACCGAAACAATACACAAGACATTGTTGAAATGCTTCTTCTAATTCGGAAGCTTTTCAACATAAATACCCCACTTAACGTAAACGTTTGAATGATGATATCTCAAGACCTCTAACATACCAGGACGAACGATTTCCATTCTTAGCTTGTGTTGTTATTCGGTTAGAGACTTGGCTGGCCTTGCCAGGAAATGTAGGAAAGTTAAGTAAACAAATGTTTACCAGTTTTAAACACGCTTATACTGTATTGCCTCAGATAACTAACCATTTAACTGGATTTTGTGGATTTAACTATCTTTTGACATCCCTTTTACAGACAGATCCATTGGAACATCACTTTGGCCTATATCGTATGATGTCAGGTTCAAACTATCATATCTCGTATCTTCAAATCCTTGAAACTTAACGCCGCCTCAAGTTATCTAACATATTAAAGATTTTTGCTTCACAACAAGATTGTGGCTCATATTCAATTCAGACATTTATTGATTCATACTCATCCTTTGATACGAATAATGGCGATGAAATCGATGTCCAACTAGTCTGGGATTAATTGATGATCTAACTTCCATTGAATGTAGTTTACAGACTCTTCAGTCATTAACTTTTATTGCTGGTTATGGAGTACATAAATATATTTTTAAAACTCAGCCATGTCATGTTTGCATTGATCTTTTGACCATTGACAGAGACTTTATCTTTGATGAAGATTCACAACCCGATTTCAGGCTTCTGCAATTAACTGACCGTGGTGGCCTAAAGTATCCATCTGAGTTTATCCTCAAATTTATAGTAACTTTATGGAAGACGTTAATTGCAATTGAAAGCAAAGAAAACTTGTTGGCGATATTGAGGGAAGGATCATCCAGAAAAATTATTGTGAAAGTAACCTTGATATTCTTAGAAGAGACTGATGCGATTGCTAAATTGAGTTGCATTTCTTGTGGTGTCTCTATTTTGACTATCCTAAAAAATCTTATTTTCACTTGCGGCAACTGTTTACTAGCTAACAAGGTTAATAATTATAACTCCGCTGTTGCATCTAAAGGTATAGACAAGCGAAAACTGATGAAGTTCTCACATTAATGAAATACACCTAGAAGGCTACTCTTCTTTTATTATTATTGTTATTTGACCCACATTATTCTTTATGTATTCTTATCATTGTTGTTAAGTAAGCAATATAGACTCAATAGAGAAAATCTATTAATTTACTAGAATTATTTATTATAACAGATTAATTTCTAAAATTAATCTCATCGTACACTACTTCATCCATGGTACATTTGATGGTAGGCCTTATATAGAGTAGGCTATGGTTTGTCTTATCCCAGGTGTTCTATATCGCATTGAATTTAAAGAGGTTAGATGGATACGGAGTGTAACTATCGCAGGTGCAATTACTCTTAGGAAACCCAGGATAGTATTAGGTAGCATAGTGTATAATGTGGAACATTGCTAGCGCCTAAATTTCTTCCTGATCTCATAAATTTTCGTACTGAAATTCAAAAGCATGGATGAATTGCTAATTTGGTATGCCGATTGAGAGATTTGACTTTAAAATATCATTAACTGCTTTGTTATTCATTATCAGTAATGAAATAACTAAAGTTATTGGATGAATAGTGGAGAAATTAATTATATACGTATTATAGGAATTTTCTGAGGGGACAATGGTAAATTTAAAAAATATGTAGAGGGGTGTGCTTGGGGGTTCTATTATTTCGGATAGACCAGGTCAATAAGTATTTAGACTAATTAGAATCAATGAAATAACTGACCACTATGGACCACCCAAAGTATTTGAACTGAATGTGAAAATTAATTAGTGTCCGATCTTTAGAAAATCTCTCGATAATCTGGCAACTTCAGACTCAAAACTCAAATCAAATTTATCTTATCTGATAATAGTCTGATATCATATTGGGTATGAACACTAGTAAGATAAAACTGCGATTACGCATCAGATTAGCATACACTATAGTATAGTTATTGTGAATTCAATTTCAATGTTTCCTAAACACAAAATATGTTTTGAAAATGAGTATTACACTACTCATTCCTTTTCACAGTAATCATTGCCCTTGATTTGTATTACTTTAAAAATTGAGTTTTAGAGGTTTTAGGTTATGCTGAATCCAAAAAAAAGTATAAGTAATAGATTTAACAATGTTATACAGTCACACTATTGCTTTGCCCACTGTGTAATGGGACTGTATATTTTGATCAACGTGTATGTGGGATATTGATCAACGTTTTCATTGTTGTAGGATTTTGATCAACGCATTTTATATGATTTTTATCGACGTTTTTATTGATAGATGATTTTGATCAACGCATGTTGTTGGATTTTGATCAACGTTTTTATCAATGTGGGATTTGATCATTGATTATACCAACGTGTTATTATATACATATCAATCTAACATTTAATTTAAACTTATGTACTTGGAATCTGTGATTTATCAGCAAATATACTCTTACTTTAAACCAATTTATTCAAAGACAAGACCATATCTATAAGTTGATCCATATAAAACCAAACCAATTGCTCTCCGAAATAAGCTAAATTGAGCGGCGGAAACTTCAAGTAGTAGGTTACGTGATATTTTCTATGATACATGCACCACAAGGAAAATGCAATCAAACGGAGGATATGCAAAGAGAAACTTAGCAATGGAACTTATGCTCCACTAGAATATCTCATTGATGTCAGTTCAACAGTTAGCAAACAATCTTACCGTAATACCAAGGAAACTGACTTTGAAGATGAGTTCCATGATGAAATATCTGAGGACGAAACAGGATTTGATAATATATGATGGCATGTCTACAAATTAGGCAAGAAACTTAGTGTCGTGTGGACGTGGTAATCTATGTGCTAATTGGCCCATACATATAATGTCTGAAAATTGAAGATGCCCAACTTGTAGGAGCGAAACTACTCAGTCAAATTCTACTTTTCCAATAATATTATTCGCATCTAATTAGTATAGGTTCATTTTATTTCTGCTTCATTTTCATCATTTACTGTACATTTTTCTAATTTATTAAATAACTAGCGCGCTTCGCTTTCTAGGTCGCTTCGCGGCAGAACACAACTACACTCACCAACCGCTTCGTGGTTTATGTGTGGTTCATATACTTTAACATTGATTATAAAACGTAAATACGCCTAATAGTCAAATTTATCCAGAGACTGCCTGAACGATTTTCAGGAAAATAGAAAATACAACAGTTCTTTGTATTTAATATTTAGAACCTAGTAATTTGAAATCCAAAAAGGGCATAATTCAGCGTTTCAGGGTTCTCGAAATGTGATAATGACGTCATAACTTGTCGAGGTGTGAGAAATTTTGAGTGGAAACCTCAACTTGTTGGCGGGTGCCAAAGGTTACCCCTATATGCCAAAAATCACATTTGGAAACTGTCCAGTTTCTTAAATCAACTCGGAACATACAAACAAACATATACACCCACCCTAGTGTTTTAATAGTATAGATTATGTATGCTTCCTCATATTCCCACGTCAATATACAAGCTACACTGAGATTCAAAATACAACACATCAATATTCCACTTTGATAAGAATGTTGATCAAATCCTACATCAAAGAAAACCTTGATCAAAATCCAACTTAGGGCATAGATTATCCAAATCCACAAACTCGTTGATCTAAATATAGTCCCATACTGGAAACTGTAATAGGTCCGAATGGATTAAGTCCAACCAAATTCCATAGTCCCTGGCCATTAAAGCATTTTTCTATTATATATATTTCATTTTTGTAATGTTTTACTATCCAAAGTGGGGTCTCCGTTATATACCTTTCCCGCAGTGGCGTATCTAAGGTTTCGGGGCCCCCGGTTCAAATGTTCGCGGCATGCATCTGGGTAAATTTGAGTTCGGAAACCAAATTCATATTCCAAATACCACTTTCAGCAGAGAGAACTCAGTATATATTTTGTTTAGCTATTTAGTTTTGAATTTGGAGGATTCCTGATATTTTCTATACAATGTTCCCGAAAGTATTCACAGAAAAGATAGGGAGGAGAACTCTGATAAATTTCTCTCAACCAATCTCGGAAATTGTGCCAGTCCTGATGTTATTTCTGGATTATGATATCATATTATTGGGGGGAAGGGGGGGGGCATGGCCTACTAAATACACGGCCTGCTAAGTTCCCGAAATGGACTATAAAATAGCAGGCCACTTTATTTACTCTATTAAATTTCTTATTTAAACTTAGAAAAGTTATTAACTCCACGTTGATGAATTAAATATCGATTGATATTGAAGATTGGTTGAACTGCTGTATTAATCAATACATAATATTATAGACTAACTAAAATCGAATAACTACTAGTATATTAATAATTGATATTAAGTAACTTTTTGACGCTTTACCGATTTGAACGCTACTACTTGGTCTTTCCGTACGCTCTCATTGATGGCTTTACGCAAGTTGTTGTAATAAATGTTGGCAATAATTCTGTTCATAGGCGCCGATGTTGGGGTTCTGGGGGGGGTCTAGACCCCCCAGGTCGGAAGGCTGGGGGGTCTGGGGGGGTACACTGGGGGAATGTAGACTAAATTTATTAAAATTTAATGCGCTCAGTATATATATTGTGCAATTTTGTTCGTGCAAAAGAAAATATATTAATATCATCTGTAATTGTTATGAAATTTATAATAGAAGCTATTCGATTTCACAAAGTGACATCGAATACTAGCTTCTATTTTCAATTTGAAAATTAAGATTGTATATAAGATTATATATACTACCATACGCGTAAATGTACCTATCATGGTGGGCTCTGGGAAGTCAGGATCCCCCAGGTCGTTGATATGCTCCTGTTGAGTGAAGGATTAGCCATGCCAGGTAAGTTTGTAAATTTAATGTACTATATTTGTTTAAAGCATTAGTAGTACTAGCATCATTAGCCTCCGAATGCTCAAGTCGCTCGACTTGGAACGAATTGACCTTTCTAATCAACCTTCGACCTTTGGCTCCCAAGGTATAAAAAATTGGTCCCAAATTTGTCCCCCCCCAGGAAATACCTCACTCCTACAAAGATCGGCGCCTATGATTCTGTTGACAGTTTTTCGGACTTGTTGTGTATGCGAGATGCATGCAAAACCGCTATCCCATTTTGTGAAACTTCCTATAATAATCTCAAGCTTAGTGTTTTCCAGGAAATGCAGTTTGGACAATTTCAGTTTCACTAGTTTCAAGGACACAAAATACAGATCCCACATAATGATTAAGGGAAGAATACGGTAAAGTAAGACCCCCTCTATCCAAATCCTTGAGGTATTGAGTCACTATAGGACCTTGCTGCAAAAGGTTTATACATTCTATGCATAAAGCATCTTTGAGTAAAGTGTATGAAATATATCCAGAGATATATGCTACAACTTGGTGTGATTTCTCGGATAAAAGAAGATTTTCATAATTGATAAATTGTAGCTTTAAAACTTGTTCTTCAAGAAGGTTTTCATTCTATTCTTGGTTTGATTCCTTTGTCAATGCACTAATTTCGAATTTATGTTGAAGTAGTGTTTTCATCTTGATTATAGATTCTGAACTAATTACTTCACTGAGGCTAGCAAGAAAACATCCTCCGCTCATTTGACGATAATGTGAAAATCTTCTTTCTAAGCAGTCAGTTTGCATTCTTCCCGTTAAAACGAATTTGTATCCATCAGAAAGTAAATCAGAAGATAGATCTGCTATGACATTGTTAGTTTGCCTGAAAGCAGAGAAAGTATGTCTTGATAAACCAAATTTTGTTGCTGCCTCCCATTTGGTTAACCACAGTTCATAGCTCTTAGAAATTCAGGCCAACATCACCGAAAACTAATGCATTTCCTCTTATGTTGGGATGGTAAGGTTCTTTAGAATTAACGACCAACCACCATGTGTTAATTAGATGTAAAAAGCTGGGTGTTGTATTATCTTCGGGTAGATAGAGTCTAAAAGCAGATGCGGTTGTTTCTTCAAAGATAGCTAGTGCGAGAGGACTGTTTTTTGTTTTTTTGTTTCCCGGGTGTAGTACTGCATAGTTAATTTTTGGTGCAGCTCGAAGGTGTGCAGCTAGACGAAGATCTTGTTCATGAATCTTATTAAAAGATGACCAAGTAAGTAAACCAGCAGAAATCGTAAGACTAATATTAGATGAGAAATTAAACTCAGGAAGGTTAAAACATTTTACGACTAGTAGGTTATTGCGAATATTCTTTAGTAAATGCACAGTATCAAATTGAAGGTAAATTGTCTTTTCAGAATCATAAGGATTGTAAATAACATGATCCATAGCCTACTCTATATATGGCCTGACAGTAACCTATAAAATATGGACCAAGGATGAAGGAGAAGATGGTAATATTTATCCAACCACAATTTTTAATTTCAAAAATAATATTAATAATCAACCACATTAATTAGAATATTCTTGAAATATATACAACTATTGATCAGATTTTATTCCAAACACTTTTATTGACGTACTATCCCATCCTTTTACATTTCGCTTTGGTATTTTATTCATATTAGCATCTATTCATGCCTAACTCTTGTTCTGTCCCCGGTTGCAAGAGCAATTACGTAAAACCCGGATGACCATGTTCCTGTGTTCAAGATTTCTCAAAGTACACCAACCCTGATTCATGCCTGGACATGTGCTCTTCGTCGCGAGGATTTCGGTGACCTGAAGGTGGTCTATGTATGTATCAACCATTTTCAGAAATAAGACATATACTACACTTTCAAAGCCCCAAAAGGAGATGGTACTTTTACTGAAGTACCGCGGGCGAAGCCAAAGCTGAAGGAAGGCGCTGTCCAAGTTTTACTTCCTGGCTGCCCGGCATATTTCTCAACCATAACTAACAAACGGAATCGCTTGTTATACGATGCAAATAGGAAGAATTGATGAACCAAACACTACAACTCAGCTTGAGGTCCGAGAGTCAAGAAAAAGAGAAGTTTGTGGTGAACTCTCTACAGGACTTGAAAGATAAGTTAACCTTGATTTATTTACCTAATAGTTGGTTGGTGTGGTTTCCTTAATTAATGAGAGTAACATAACGTTTTTTCTCGCTAAAATGGCTGAAAAATATCTCCATAAATTTGTACCTTGAAATCAATGCTTATTTATCCACCTCATCCTATTTTAATGGACAGTATATCCGTTCCCAATTACTGCAATTAGTGACATCCGAGAAATTGAATCTGTTTTGCAAGAACTTGCTTTAAAATACAACTCTAGTTCTTATTGTGATTATCCCCCTAAGTTCGGTTGTACATTCTTTCAAGATGTATGTCAATTATATAATTCAGAAAGAACAAGTTTAGTCAAGTTAGCTCCTCATTTGACTATGGAGTGATGTTTTCCGTCTAGCATAGAGCGTCAAAATGTCAAACTGGTTTTTAGTCGTTAATGAATTAACAATATCTGCGCTAACTATCCAGAACGAATTGCGTTATCCTGTATATAGAAAGAATACTCCTAAGTTTGTTGATACCCTTCTTACTGTTTGGAAATTATTCAACGTTAACACACCATTTAAAGGAATACGTATACGTTTGAACGATAATTTCTCAAGACCTTTGACTTCTAATGACGAGCGATTTCTATTTTTGACTCGGTGTACTTTTTGGTTAGATGCTTGGCAAAATTTACCAGAAACATTGGCAAACTGAGTAAACAAACATACACCAGTTTTAGACATGCTTGTATTACCTTACAACAAATTACCAACCATTTGACTCAATCTTGTGGCTTTACATATGTGTTGTCCTCCTTTCTACAGACGGATCCCTTGTAACACCATTTCGGTCTTTACCGTATGATGTCTTCAAATCCTTGAAACGAGCATCGACTTGAACTTTCTAGCATAATCAAACATATTTACTAACCAACAAGACACTTCCTTTCAATCTATTCAGTCATTTGTCAAGTCATTTTCTTGTCCGTATTCCACTACTGATGGTGAATTCAATTTGGAGCCATTTCTTGATGAGATTCATGACCTATTAACAATTGATTGTGGTTCACAGTTGATTCAATTATTAGCCTTTATTACAGGCTATTCTTTCATCATTACCTGAACGAACAAAACCGTGTCATGCCTGTCTACATATGCTAACCGTTGATAAATAATTTCTCCTTGATTTAGACCTGGACTCTCAGTATAAACTTCTGCAGCTAACGGACCGTGGCGGACTTAAATATCCATCTGACCAGTTTTGAAATCCATTCTTGTTTTATGGAAAACCTTTTAATAATTAATTAGAAATAGTATCAAGAAATAACTACTTACTAGTAACTCTTGATCATTAGTATCTTGTCTACGATTAGGACGGTGCAAACGGCAACTGTGAACTTCTTCACTACATTGTTTACACTTTCTAACTTTACGAAGAGTTAACATCACCGGGTCAGTATTAGTCAGGAGGCGTGTAGAAATGTCTATGCAGTTTAATACAAATGAGCATTTTCTTAAAAGATTATCACGATATCTTCTAACTAACTTGTTACAAGCTTCTAAAGCCTCTTCTGAATACTCTTTCATTCCATATCCATCATTGCATGATTCAGTAAGCTCCACACAGTGAGCTAATAGCTTATGAAGTGAGGGAGTTATATTTACCCATGGCATTTCGGTTACGATAAATTCATATGTATATTTGCACAAGGTGTTCAGTTTAGCAGTATCAATCTGTTTACTGGAATTAAAGACACGTAGAATGGCTGAAGTGTTGTTATGTATTATTCTTATTGTATCTCTAAATTGTGATGGTATTAGTGTCAAGACGCATTTAAGGAAGTCATTCTTATTCATAAAACAGGATCTAGCTATATTACCAGTTGTAGTTGTACCTCCTTCACTTGATGGCTGATCAATTCTCATTCCAGTCTTTTCTTGTAGTAACTCACGAGTAAATTTCATGGAAGTTTGGATAAATTTACAAGTTGGAGACCATTTATATGTACCTGAATGCAAAAGGTACACTACAAGCATGAACCACCTGAAAACGCAAGTATAGGTGTGAAGTGGAGAGGCTGACATTATGTCGATATTTGATAAGGGTTCATGGGTCAAACCAAACCTCTCGTTCGAAGGTAATGAGAAAAATTATCTTTGTCGACTGAATCGAAGATTAATTTGGAAGCTGATATAGTTCTGTGATCGGGTACCCAGCTCGTATGAAATCCCTAAACTTTCAATTCTGTAAATTTAGCTGTGCACAATTGACAGCTAGCCCCTCCTGCACCTGATAGAATGGAAGACATTTTTCCATCAAACATACTACGCATGATAGTGACTATGACTTCACCGTCATGAAATAATAATCCTTCTTGCTCAATTATTGATACTTCTGGATTGATAACTTCTTCCATTCTGAATTTCGTGTTTTCTAGATTTTCCTTCTGAGAAAGATGTACAACTGGCCTTAGTCCAAATGGATAATTAAGGACCTCATTTACATAAAGAGATTTGACAGCGTTATCTGTTAAAGACAAGACTTTAAATCCAAACAAGATATAATTTGTGGTATTGAAATTTGGATATTCATGTAGTTGGTTATAAACCTTATGAAAACCCGAGCCATCTAATCCATTAAATATTTTCAATGTCATCAGATACATTGTAATGTCAATTTTCTGATCTATAGACTCGAACATCCGAGAAACAGTTTGTTGCAAAAGAACTTTATATGAGATGCCTATCCCAATTATTTCATCCCTTGGATTCTTAATAGATTGCAATTCATTTGCTATTACAATCTTGCCACGATATTCACTAATTGTATTATTTAGGAAGGGAATATGAAGTTTTCTGTTTTGCAGAGGTGGCGGAGTTCTGTGTTTTTCCGTTTACCAATTTCGAGGAGATTGACGATAAAAACTGATTAGGTATGGGCATATGCTGTAAGGGTTTTGAGAATGTACCAGTGCTGATGATTTCCCTACAAACAACTGGAAGTTTCTTATCAGAAAGTTCTTGAGAAACCAATTGTACAGCATAGGTAACTATTGATATCCTATCAGTTTCCTCTTTTTCCCCACCATTCTCCCTTCAAGGTATCCAAAGACTTCCTACTTGTTTTCAATCGCTCATTAACTTTAGCCAGTTGAGCACAAACCGATTTGTACTTGTCATCTTCCAGTCCCAATATCATTACAATTTCTTGAGCCGCTTTTGGAATATCAGAATCATTGCGACGAAGGATTTCCGCAAGATCTAGTCGTGTTTGAGGAATCACAAGATCCATTGCCATTCACATTGAATTATGTATTAGTATGAAATAAAGTTTATTGTGTATTTATTATTAGGTTGAATTTGTGGACTGGAAGCAGGGTTGCCAATCCAATCCAATCGAGAGAACATCCATTGGATTGCCCAAAGTCTTCATCGATAGGATTGCCCAAAGTCTTCATCGATTCGATAATTATCGACGAATTTTTATCGATTATCGATTTTTTCTATTTTTTCTATTGCACAATCGATGGATAATCAATGCATAATTGATAGAAAATCGATAAATAATTGATAGAAAATCGACAAATAATCGATAGAAAATCGATAGAAAATCGACAAATAATTGATAGATAATCGATTATTAAAATGATAAATAGTCTATAAATTTAATCGATAGAAAATCGATAAATAATCTATTGAAAATCAATAAATAATCGATGATTTTTATCGATTATTGATTGGATTGGATTGTCAGATCATATCATCAATTGGATTGGTTATCGATATCGATTGCCAAAATTTACATCGATTGGATTAGATTATCGATTGGATTGGATTGGCAACCCTGACTGGAAGTCTCGGAAACTAAGAATACCGCCGAATACCACTCAAAATTTATCTTATTTATAGTTAAATATTCAATTTAAACTATATATATTATTTATAGCTCCCGGATCATAGCGCAATATGGAATTTAGCTTAGCATTCCATAGTTTATATTTGGTTGCTATGGTTTCTTCATATGTGAACTGTTTTGTAATTGAAGCAATAATATTATACATCTCCTAAGTATATAATAATTTGCAGTTTATGAAACTGTTAAATCATGATTTCGGATATTTGTTTTGTCTAGGATTCAAATTCTTGTCGTTTGAATAAATAGGCATATTTCTGTTTGAGATTTGAAATCTAGGTGAATCGAAGTATACAGAAACAGAATAGATCAAATTTACTTGTAAATTCAAACATGAAAATTTTGCCTTTACTTCCACCTTTCGGGCCACTGTGAGCTAGCTAGCTAGCTAGCTAGCTCTTAGTGTCCTTTCTTTGTGTAGCTTAATGTATTCAATATCTAATAACTAAAAGAACGAGTCTCTAGCCCAGAGAATTTTCTTAATAATCACTTTTTGTCATACTGGAACAAAAAATATTTGTAATGCTATCTATGTAAATCATTGAAATCATCAGTGCAATTCACTATTATTTGATATGTTTTGATATCAAGCTAGTTTACCTACAGTGGAACTCGCTTAGTACGTTGTTGGCTTAAGCCATACTCTCTCATACTACGTACTATTCTCTAATAACCGATTTCCCTCCTATCTGATCCAATATAAATGATTCGGTTAATACCTACTCGGATAAGACGTACCAATTTATATTCCGAACTAAATAAAATGCATTTATTTTAATTCGGTTCGTACGTACTCTATAAAACTATCAGCAGAACTCAGTATTTAGTTTAAATGAGTAGGTGACAACTAAATACATCTCATATGTTTAATATTTGAATACCCTACATCGTATTCATATCATTGAACAAGACAGTATTTCGATTTGTGGATAATGCTACGGTTAAGAAGTAACTCGGTTAGTACATATTCTTTCTTATTTCCCAGGGTGGTACGTCTTAACGGAGTTGTACTGTATATATAATAATTTTCAAATTCTCAGATTCTCAAAAGCTTCTGCTTAAAATTGGGATGAACTGCATGCAAGCCACCAAAGTACCTCAATGTTAAAGAAAGCTGTCTATTATTTGCAGCGATAATTATCGATTAATTGCTAACCATAAAAATTCGATGAATTGTTTCTCATTCCCACCAAAAGTATTCGTACTCCAAAGAAATCCTCTTGAAATCGTACTATACTAGTCTAAATATGATATTTAGCAATAAGTATTTACATAATATGAGATATATCAACTTTGATTTAAGAATCGTATTCTCCACGTCCAAATTAACCATTGCAGAAGATTAAACTCAATTTTATATTGACTAGTTTGAAATTTACACTTTTCCAATTGCCAACAAGGTACAGAATGGGAACAAGTGGCACATGGTTGTAATTTATAATAATTTTCAACTTAATCAATATCTAATAGTTACTGAAAGGTTCTGCAATAGATATTTCGATTGCGTCGAAACGAATCTGAACAAAAAATTGCAATATCCCATATATTTTGAATACTATAAACATTATTGAGAAGCTCACTATATTACTATTTTCTGTGGGATGTTTTTGGAGCACGAATGCTCTTGTTAGGGGAGTGTTTTGTAAAAGAATAAATGGACTTCACCGACATCCATGGTCCGAAATTTAACAGTAACGAGCTCTTCGGTCTCGGTCGCTTTGCGACGGGTCACTTTCTCACAAAGGTCGCTTTTCAACCTTTGTTCGTCCGCTTTAGACACTACGTAACACAATTAACGACCGCTTCGCGTCTTACCATCCTTAAAATATCACTCATATTAAAAATGTTGAACCTGTGACTTGTAAATTACACGTACTCAATTCAGTATGCTGCTATTATTTGGGAGCCAATTACGTCAACTAATTAAGAATTGCTATTTACTAATTCAGGATTTAAGCTCCTGTATAGTAAATTGTATGATTATAAATAATTCGCTGCACTACACTGATCTGATTTATTATGCAGAATAAATAGGTCAGTAAATCGTTGAATAAACTTTGATAGTATTGCAAATCATTGAATAACTTTGATGGTAATATTATGCATACTTATGTGATTGATTTAATCAAAGTATGCGATTTCGGAATTTATGTAGGTGAAGATTAAATCATCACCCTCAATATGTGCAATGAAGCAGCAATTGGAGGTTTACATTTTTGTTATTGCCTGGCGCAAATTAAATTAAAATTCTAAATCAATACAATATATTTTAGAAAGTGACAAAATTGTTTGACAATTGAATCAATATTGTAAGAGCCGAACTTAATTAGTTCCTACGTTCGTCACATTCACATTAATCGGTATACGTGCATCTCATTGTATGTTGTCTTGCTACCTAAAATTGTGGACGAATCGGATTAAATTTGAAAGAGTTATTCCAAAATATGTGCCTCTATGACGTCAAAATCCTGTTATTTCGTTTAAATAACCAATAGATCGTTGTCAGCGTGTAAAATCAAACAAAAATCTGGATAAACACACGAACAAAAATTGTGCTTTTAATATTTGGATGAACAGGCCTTATCATGACGTAGTTCACAGTTAACAACATTTATACCCACCTCTTGACAAATCCAAGAATAAATTACTAATATTGATGAATCTCGTACTTTTCGCAACAATAAGCTTTTGACATTAAAATTTTTAGCATATCAAACAGAGATACATTATTATACGAAGGTTAACGAAGGGCGATCTGTTCAACCGATGTTGACAATTGATTTATAACAAAATCAAAATGACTAGGTTTCATTGCATTATAATTTATAATATGTACATTAGTAAATTAATTGATTGATTTCAAGTATATTTTTATTATTTTATAACTACGTATATACATAACTACACCAATTAAAATGATTGAATCAACTTTTTCTTATATTTCAGTTTCGGACAACAGATATAATTTAGGCCGCCATCTAAAAAGTGATGGGACATAGAGAATGAATAATTGAGAATATCTTGAATTTCTCAAAACGTAACTTTTGTGAGAGAAGCTTGCAATCCAGTGACTTGAGGATTACGATGAGATCTGTCTAATATCAAACAATTTGGTGTCAATTTGGTGAATTACAGTTTATCATGGAGCTGAATTTGCGGAAAATTAGTGGAAATATAATTTTTTGACATAATTACATGTTAAGAATATTGCCATAATTTGGTTCTATTAGCTCTAAAACATAATATTCAATAAATCTTTTTCTAAATGCATGAAAAGGTGTGACGCAGTGGCGTAGCAAGACCTTGTGGCAAACCTGGTGTACTCATCCACGGCGTAGCCAGAAGAAAATGAAGGGGGGGTTCAAAGGTAAATCCTGCTAAAGGGGGCTTGGGGGTGTTGTCCCCGTAATATTTTCACTAAGTTTATGTGAAAAACCAGGGCATTATTGTCTTACTGGTACTAGTCTCACAATCATTCATAATAATAATAATAATAGGGGATAGTGCATTCATACTTTAGCTTAACTAGCGCGCTTCGCTTGCTAGATCGCTTCGGGGTAGAACACACCACACACCAACCGATTATTAAGCGTAAATATTCCAAAAACTAAATTTTCTAAATGGAAAATTTACTGATTACGTCATCATGCGATAATGACTCAGCATATTGCCAATCTGGTGTGACCAACGTGTCCGCATCATTAATGTGCATGTTCTATTAAATTTTCAGATTTATATCTCTTAGAGGGCGGGAATTATCTGTGATTAAATGACTTTACAGGGTTCTCGAAATGTGACAATAACGTCATAACTTGGCGAGATGTGAGAAATTTTGAGTGGAAACCTCAACTTGTTGTCGGGGGACAAAAGTTACCCCTTATGCCAAAAATCTCATTTGGAAACTGTCCACTTTCTTCAAACAACTCGGGACATACAAACAAATATATATATATCCAAATTTTGTCCCTAAATCGAGTAAAGTTCTTTAAGTGTGTTTTATGGTTATTATCCAGCAAAAGTGTCTTTACTCGGCAAAATGAGCCATAGGACACGCTTCAGTTTTGCCTAGACAAAACACCGGCTTTAGGGACAATTTTTTGCATATAGGGACAAAACACCAGATTTATGGACAGTTTTTGCATACACACACACATATATAGATTTTTATTTAAATGTGTAGATAGTATGTTATAATACTAGCGTGCCACGCTTACTCCTGGCCTTCGCCACTTGTAATATCCACAAAACAACCGCTTCGCAGTTGTTGTCTGGTACTAATCTCAACAACTCTCGTAATTAGTGTGCAGTTTCCAGATACATTAATTAAAGCCATTATTAAGCACAATTTCATACAGGCTCATATCAAGCAAATTATTATAGGTGCGGCGAAGTGACGTCGAGTTATTGAATCTCAGAGCGACTTAAAATGATCCCCGAATATTGATGCGTCTAGCTAAAATATTGTTGCGGTCAAGGCCGCACCTGCTCCTGCGGACTATGTGAATATTTTACATTTACTGATATATATGTCTATATTTACTTAAACAAATTTATCCTTTTCTTCCATGTGTTTTTATTTATACCCTACCCGTGACCTTCGTCATGTAAGGCCTTACCACTACTCCGAACCATGGATTACTTAAAGTCCATATATAAATAGGTGACTTATCTTTATCTCAATATAGCTAGTAATGACAGACCTGAGAAATGCATTCTAATTATTTAGGAAATTAGGAACATGATATCAAGGAATACATGAGATAATGAGTGTATTACCACAGGGTTTTTTTTAAGGCCGATCTCGGTGTATAATTTGCACAAAGATTTTTTGGAGTTACACCACGATTCGGGTCGGCAGCGGCCTCTGCAGTGTTGAGTTACACCAAGATTATGGGTCGGCCGCGGCCGCTGCAGTGTTTAGTTACACCATGGCCGCGATGAGTTGCACCAAAGTCTCGACCTTAAAAAAACCCTGTATTACCATATAAAGAATTGAGTGCTAATAATATCATTATCTCAAATAATATTGAAGTTAGGCCTAGAAGATGTATTTTCAATGAATAGGAAGTTACCAATTGCGGATAAATCAGTACTAGCATAGTTTACAAAATTTCGATAGTTTTTGATTTATGGCTCATTTTAGGAAATATACATTTCCCTGGCAACCGACGTATGTGTCAACATTCCATTTATAATTTCGATATATTTCATTCAACGAGTTATGGACATCCTCATGTTCCAATTTTGAACATTTGTAACGCGTTTAACTATGTTTAAAGCACGCTATAAAAACACGATAATTCCAATGATCGGGGCCTGGCCCCGGCTGCCTCCCCCCTGGCTACGCCACTGGTGTGACGTGGGTTCCTTAAATCGCGGATTCCCTGGAATGAAAAATTGAAACTGAAAGTTGATTGAATTTCAATTGAAAGTGAAAAAGAAAATGGGGTTTTTCTATTTATACCTTTGACCCAAAGTAATCCGGATGTTAATTAAAATCACTTTGAACTACTATATATTTTAGGTTTTTTGAAAAATTTACCTTGTTCAAGAAATATAATCAATAATTATAGGTGAACAGTAAAATTTTGTTCATGAAATGTCTTGAACTACGTTTAGGAGACTACATAGAGTTGACTTCGCTCAATAGAGTCACCTCGGGACCAGGTCGCTTTGACCCGATTAAGCTGGGAAATTTATTAACCGAAAATATTTCTAGCCAAAATGTAATTCCGTCCTATAATTCCTGTGAAATTTTGACCCGATTAAGCTGTGAAATCTATTAAGCGGAGTCCTCTGTACATCATTTTTGATAATGCCATTCCGTTTGCTGCTACCGATATCCTATCTGTCAATAATTCTTCATTAGAGCCTATCTAGCTTAGTTTCCAATTTCTACTCACACTTCTGAAACTGTCCACTGTGCCTTATTTCTGAGCATCTTTTCTTGATTATCTTAGACTTTCTGGAAATTCTGATTTGAAGTTAAAAAGCATCCTTCGGGACTCCTCTTTTGGTAATTCTGTAACAGCCTAAACCAGGGGTTCTTAAACTGCGGGGCGCACCCCACTAGGGGGGCGTAATACTCCCAGAAAATGCTAACTCATCAATTATAGAATAGTATCAGCTTTAGCTAAATTATGTATTCTTCAGAGCGTATGGTTTTAGATGACTAATGACGAAATAAAAAAGTGCAATTCTGATGACATACGATATTTTGTTTAATTATAACAACTTTAGATCAAATAAACAGAATACCAATGTTTTAGATTCAGTACTTGTTTTCCATTGTCGATATTATACCCTCCTAGACCTAATGACTAGCTGTGCTAAAAAGAGGAAATTTTTGGATGACTACTTCAAATATGGATTTACTGTCATCAGTAAGAATGGTATCGAAATGCCACTGTGTTATTTGTTATAAAACATTGAGCAATGATGCAATGCGCCCGTCACGTATGGAGCGACATCTATCTACAGTTATCCCAGATCTGGTAAATAAGCCAAAGAACTACTTCTCTGGGAAGTCCATATCATTGAAACGAGTGAAATTGGACAGAGTTGGAGATTTTCGTCAGGGTTTAAAGAAGGTTGTGGAGGCATCTTACGAAATCTCCTCACTAATTGTAAGAGCAAAGAAACAGCACAACATAGGTGAAACACTTGTAAAGCCTTGCATTCTTAGTGCAGCAAAGCTAGTACTTGGAGAGGATAGCTACCAAAGGTTATCTGAAATTTCGCTATCAGACTCTACTTAAGCTTCGAATTGATGAATTGGCATATTATATTAAAATCCAGATGTTGGAGAAGGTTCGATCTTCGCCATTCTTGGCGATTCATTGTGACGAGACTACAGATGTGTCTCAGTGCCCTAACCAGCAATGTTAGGTTCTCGTTCTGGATTTGTTACCAAGATCAAACAAAAGAGTCCTTCAGCTGTTGGAACTCATTGCGTCATTCATCGTGAAGTACTTGCAGCACGGACCCTTCCTGTCGAGCTTTTGAATTAACTCAATTCTGTGATCAAGATAGTTAACTTCATAAAAGGTGGGGCCCTTAATACTACGATTATTTGCGAGGCTCTGTCATGACATTGGAGCAGACCACGAAGCATTACTGTTTCACACAAATGTACCCTGGTTTTCAAAGGGGATATGTTTGAAAGATTTAATGAATTAAATGACGAAGTGAAGTTATTTTTAGAAGATCAGAAGAGGTTTGACCACCTTGCTATTTTACACTCCGAGGAATTTCAGTTATCTTTAGCATGCCTCGTTGATATATTTGAGGCCTTAAACAAGCTCAACCGCCAGCTAGAAGGCAGAAACAGCAATATTATCTGTCATCACGATGCCATTCGAGCTTTTATTGCCAAGTTGCACTTATGGAAGCGTCGAATCTCGGATCGAAATACAGGACCATTCCCACACCTTGATGAGGCTCTCAAAGATAAACTCCTCGATGATGATCATCAACAATTAATTCAATCCCATCATCAAGTGATCAGAGATTAATTCTGTCGATATTTTCCGGATATTGAAGAAGAAAGTTTAGAATGGAAGCTCATCAGGAATCCTTTTTTCACTGATGTCGAAGATATCCCTGAGTACATTCAGGAAGAGTTTTTGGATATGGAGTGCAACTCTTCTGCAAAGGATGATTTTAACAGAATTTCGTTAGAGGAATTCTGGCTCAAATATTTAGCAATGTATCATAATGTCAGTCTACTTGCCTTGCGTGTGATTGTAGGTTTTCCTCAACATACATATCTCTGTGAAGCTGCATTTCGACACTATTGTTCATAAATAACAAGTGCCGCAACAGGATGGATATAGAAAATGACCAGTGTTCTCGCTATGCCTCTTTCGGGGGGTGCAGTACCCCCTTATTACGATTATGCACCCCTCTATCGTGCTTAAATAGACATAGTGTACCCCCCTGTAGTGCTTAAACAAACCTAATGTGCCCCATATAGTAGTCAATATTAATTTATACTTTGAATATTTATTGAAATTCCAATTAATAATAATAGTATTGATTCAGCATTCAGTGTCATTAGCATGCGAGTGATGAGATCGAGAGATCTGTATTCGTCTATTACCCATAGATTCCCACTTCCTTAGAGCTGGGTATGGGTCCCAGTTTTGGACACAGGGACCTTCAATAGAAATTCGCATAAGGTTATCCAATGTGTTTGATTTCAAACGGTTTCTCTGTGCAGATTTGATCCTTTTCATAGTAGAAAAGAGTCTTTCAACCTGTGCACTTGATGCAGGTAATACTGCAATACGTGCCAAAATATTTGAAATTAGTGGATATGCTACTGCCATTGTTTCTCTGTTTGCTGATGAATGCATAACATTGAACAGCTACCTCCACACTCAGAGGCATTGGCAAGCTTTGAACAAACGACCTGTACCCGATGTACTCTTGCCAAAGCCTAATGCCGTCAATCTGTAATCTATCTCCAAGCTCCAACATGTTAAGCTGAGTAGTAGATTGGACATTTCGTGGATCAAAGTATCCCAGCAGCGTGAGTGTTCTAACTTGTGGAAACCTATTCTCCAAATTAGTTATGATGGCACCACTGTATGATTTGGCATTCTTAATAAAACCAGTTTCATCAAGTGGAGTAGTAACTTCAATTTCCTCCAAACTTGCTTCCAGGTCCATCATATATCCACCATGTAGAGGGTCTTCTTTAATCACACATAATGCTGCTTTGGCATCCTCAACTAACTGCTCCACAGCAAGTAGGTTGAGTTGTGCTAGCTGGAATGTTCGAGAAAGATTCCCAAGTATAGCTAGAATGTTTGAGAGAAGCAGTAGTGATGCAATGAATGTAGGCTTTTCAATTTCATTGCAAAGCCCGTGGGAAGTTGCTTCTCCCTCAGCAGCCTCATGCTGTAACGTTGCATATACAGCCTTTATGCTTCTCCGAAGAGCATCTACTGCACTTTGATGTGACAGCCACCTTGTCTCTGTAGGGCGTTGTAACTTCAAATGAGGTTCATTCAGTAACTTTTGCATCTCACAGAGTTCTGAAGTACGCACAGTACTCCTTGAAAAAAAGACATATATTTGATTCAGAATTCGCTGGAATCTTTGGATCATTGTAGATGCATTACTAGCATCACAGGCTGCAAGAGATAACCTATGTGCACTACAGTGTGTAGCAATGAATGTAGGTACTACTTGCTTGATCCTAGTCACCACACCTTGTTCACATCCCACCATGACTGAGGCTCCATCAGTTGCACCACCTGCTAGCTTGCTAATATCAAGTGTAACCGGTGCTTTAGAGGTTAGGTAAGAAATCACAGCTTCTGTTATTACATCTGCTGTTCCATGGATGATTTCTAGTAATTTTAGATTCCTGGTCCGAACAACTGCGTTGTTATCCAGATACTGAATACTAATACCAAGTTGTTTAGCCACAGAAATATCTGTAGCCTCATCAAGGATGATAGAATAAAAAGGCGATTCATTTACTTCACGGAGAATCTCCTCTTCTAGAGTCTTGCCTATCACTTCAACAATTTCTCCCATTATCTGCTCGGATTCATAGTTTGTATTGCCAGATTTTTTCAGCACTGATAGGCTCTTGTTACCTAGTAGTACACACAGCTCTCTCAAATCTGAAAAATTTGTGGTATGGGCTATTTCATGTTTGTTGAGATAGTACATGCAACGCATAGCATCACAGAAGGAAGATTCGTCGACTGTCAGTATGTTACTTCTTTCCACCATGTTTAATACAGTAGATTTATTAGCTACTCTGGTTACCCACTCCTGATAAACTATGTGACTATCTGCGTGAGCTGTGCACGACTCATGTCTCCGAAGTTTATCAGGTCTGTTTCCTGTATATGGCATAGTAATAAACACTCCCGATCGGCTTCGAACTTCGTATTTATTGTAAATACAATACTTACAGTAAAGGCCATCTTCTTTCAACTTTAGCCACGGATAAATATCTCGCCATTTCGACTCTCCAAACGATCTCCAGGAAGTTGTATTACCACGTCTTGAGCTGGAGGACTCACCGAAAAAACTCACCCCTAATTTTACTGAAGATGACTCAGAGCAGGGACGATGAGTATTAGAGTTAGACTGGATCGATTCTTGTTATGGAAGGAATTCATGCACAATCTTTGTTGTCCCTCGGAAAGTTTAAGCTTTTTTAGTGGCATGTCAATCTAGCGTCAGGATTCAGCTCTAAATCACGCGGTTAATTAAGTTCTAAGTTAAATAATGTAAAAAAACAGTAGCACTAGAATAATTAAGTAATAATATTTGAAAATGTCAGAAATGTGATCGAAAGAATTGCTATGGGTAATTATATAGTAGATTTATCCCGTATTCCCCCATTATAACCAGTGTATTATACAGCCATTTGTAAATACGCTCCTAATCCTGGTCTGATCCAATTTTCATACGCCTAAATCACAAATTAATGTTACGGTATAGGAGTGGATTCCAAATTTTCGCGCTCCTAAATTCAAATTTTCCAAAAATCATGCTCCAAAAGGAGCGTCTAGCGCTCCTGGATAATACCTTGATTATAACCTCGTAATTCGGAGTTTAAATATTCACCCACAAAAGGGACAATAATCTTCCTTATTCCTTAGGGGTGTGAATTAGGCACTGAGTGTGCACCCTCCTATCAAAAAATCCTGGCGAGAACCCTGAAAATGACATGCGTTGTGCTATCTCTGAGACACCCCAAAGGATTAAAAAACTTGTTGAACAAAACAGTTACATCCTTCACATTGGTCGAGCTGTTTTAATTAGATTGAGTTTCTTAATTATATTAGAAATTGTTAGCTTTTCCAGTATGGTAGTCAGAAGAAGTGTAGGGGCGTGATAATTCACAGATTGGCCAAGGGGGGGCATGGGGTGAAAAAGTTTAAGAACTCCTGGTTCAGGGTTTTTTTAAGGTTGAGACCTTGGTGCAACTCAGCGCAGCCTTGGTGTAACTCAACAATGCAGAGGCCGCGGCCGACCCGAATCGTGGTGTTTTTCAACACTACAAAGGCCGCTGCCGACCTGAATCGTGGTGTAACTCCAAAAGATCTTGGTGCAAATTTTACACCAAGATCGGCCTTAAAAAAAGCCCTGCCTGGCCTAAACTAACATTTCTAAATCTAATACTATATTTATATTTCAGTTCTTGAATGGTCCGTAAAGAGAGCTAATTGTACTACACTTGGCAACTTTCGCTTAAACATCGAGTTTTAGCCGATTCGGGACTCGTTGTACAAAAGCACCAATTTATTTATGCATAATTTTCTTGACTACAGGCCACAGCATCAAATTCGATGTATTCTTGGATTTTTTAAATTAGCGGTTTTCTGCTAAACTGCCGATAATACCCCTCCTTCGAAGTTTGTCAAATTTATTCTGATCAACTAAGCATCATATTCGTGGCCAATAAGATATTTTTTATCCATTTTACGGCAAGACTGCCTTATGAATGCGACAACATTCAATTCTCACATGATTTCCTACTATTATTTAACACATCTTGTTCGACTCCGCTCAGCTATCTGAGTCTAGTTACCTATGCACATAGAGACTCTGTAAATTGTCATTTGACGCGATCTTTGCGAGAATTTCATTCTCATCACTTGGAAACATGGATTGAGATGATGCTTGTTATGCCAAAAGGTGGCTATGGAAGTTCTAAAGTTTCCTTTGATTTCTCCAGTATTCATGGTTAATTCACCGCATCAATCATTCTAAAGCGTTTTGAAATATTTCGTAAACTGTAAGGATACAACTGCTTCTGGATTAACCCCCATGTTGGAACCACTGCTCTAGATCATGTGAGAGTCATGTCATAAAAAGTTGACCAATGCACCTTGTAAAGAGCAAAAAAGAAATGCTATGGAATGAAGTAAAGATGTCAATATCAAAAGAATCCGCCTACAGCTCTATTCTTTCGAAAATATTTATGCATTTTATGTGAAGAGGTGGCACCTTTGTGAATTTAGGACACGATATCAATATCAGAAGATTTGTAAGATGCTATGTTACCTAAACTTGAAAAATAGATATTTTGATAATCTACTATCGTGTTTCGTAACAATTAACTGAACTAGTGCTCGGGACGCGTGATAAGATCATTTATTCATGTGTGGATCCAAGATTTGTTAAAGAGGGGGCTGTCATTTTATGAAAATGACAACGCTCTATTCCCCCCAGTGGGGTTCCAAGGGCTTTTCCCTGCATACAACATATGATCGAGTGCTATTTGCCCAATTTCAATACCCAACAAGTGGGATGGATACTTTGTATATTATTCTGCACTTTTCGAAAATCACGAGAGCATATGCCACATTTTACTCAAAGGAGTGGAAATTATCGGCTGTTAAATTAATTAAAGACATTTTGTAATCCTTTGATCAAATAACCATATAGCACATACTACATTATGGAATAGAAGCTTATACTGTATATGCGTGAGTAATCTTCGATCTAAAGTATTCAACAAATATTTACAGTAGAGCCTCTGAACAACGGACACCTTGGGACCGGAACCGTTGTCCGTTATTTAGAGGTTGTTTTACTATTAGACATATGCTAAATAAATAAATACGTGCCACGATGGTTGTCCGCTATTTGGAGTGTCCGTTATGGGAGGCTCCACTGTTATTAACACTAAATAATGTTGCAACTTTAGTTTCTGACAATATTAGAAGCTAAACAATTTTTCTAGTATGAATAATAATACAGTCAACTCCGCTTAATCGGGTCACATCGGGACCAGGTGTTTTTGACCCGATTAAGCGGAGAAACCGATTAACCGAAAATATTGTAAGCCATACTGTAATTCTGTCCTATAAATCCTGTGAAATTTTGACCCGATTAAGCGGAGAAACCGATTAACCGGTGTCCCAATTAAGCGGAGTTGAGTGTATAAGGAAAATACTAGTAATTTGCAACATAATTACAATATTAGATGGTGAGGTCACTAATTGAGGTAATTATAGCATCTGGCACAACTGCACACTAATTAAGACAGATTATGAAATCCAGGTAATTTATTGAAGGTAATTTAAATCGAAGGGAGGACGGCACTGTTTGGTGTTCCATGATTTAACGTTTACTCCCCTGTTGTTAGTTCCTATTACATCAACTTGAGTTCTCACTGCAAATGTTATCATATTACCTCGTTGAGGCTTCAATGATTATCCAAACTATCAAACTCTTAATTTGCCAAATATGAGACAATCTATTTAGGATGGTTTCAAATGTTTAATTTTGCACACGCTGATCAAAATATTTAGCAGCAGCACGAGGATAAGCTCGTTACGATCGAACAATGTTGCATGAGGCCCACCATGATCAAAGTGATGTAGTGATCAGTCTATACTTTATCTAAGAAAATATTCAGCATACTGCTTCTAAAATTGCTGTAGCTTTTCATCGTACTAGACTATAAATGTCAGCATTATAAGATTTTTGGACGAGTATTTTAGCTTTAATGATGCCACATGTTATAAATGGTCGAAAAATCACCAAAATATTCAAAATATTTAACCTCCTCCACAGGCCTAATGGTAATTAAACTTTGTTTGTTCTTCAAAGAAATGCTTGTACTTGTTATTTATACATTATTTCTTTGGAAGATTCAAGTTGTCTCTTATAATATTCTTTTAGAGAAAGTCTGCGAATACCCAAAATCTTTCTTTTGAGAAGAAGTGACAAAAATTTGAGACAAAGTTGAAATAACTTTCTCTATGTTTGAATGTTATTTGTTTAGTTCCTCGTGGAGTGTTTATCAATCCAATTACTTCCATTCAACCGTCGAGATTATTCATTTTCAGTAGAACGATCACCAGTTTTTGAAAGGGGTTAGTTAAAAATCGGGGTTAAATTCTTTTCAACAGCTTACTAAGATATATGGGCATCATTGGGGTTGTAAGAAAGTTTGTTAACCAATAACTGACCAGCTAGAACGATCATAGGGTAACTTTTTTCATACAAAATCTATTGGAAAATTCAAAATGCGACAACTGAGGACCGAAATAATTGTGATAAGGGGTATACTGAATCTGCACGAGGGAAGATGATGTTTGAGATCTCATGACAAGAACAGGAAGTAAACACCTTACTTTACACTAGATTGAATGGGAAGAAATCTGTAATAAACAATGAGTGAATGATTTATTTTCAAGTTAGAAGTTGAATTGTTCAAAGAAAAACTACACTATTTATAGCTGAAAATGTTGTTAGTTGCCTTAACAATCAGTGATTCTTTAAACAAAAGATGATCAAGAGAAAAATTATGCCAAGGATATTATAACATAGTGATTGATCCTGGATTCGAACCCAGAATCCACATTTTGAGTGGTTCAACCCAAACCAATCTGCTACCAATGCATCTTACGATATACATATTCTACTTGTAGAACAAATAATGATCTAATGTAGTGTAATGAGTTTAATGAATATTTCCTTCCATTAATATTGAAATAACGATACACGTAAAACTTTATGAAAACTTTTTTTATAATATGAGCTTTCGTAGATGTAAATTTTGGACCACATAAGAGTTTTGGACTCAAATAATTTGAGCTTTGAGAAATTTTCTTAAGTTGGCACAATATTTTGATGTAATCTAATTTTTCGGTTTATTTATACCAGGGGACCCCAACCTTTTTTAATCGAGGGCCACATTAGTTTATAAAAACTTGATTGAGGGCCGCAACTCAAATAAAATAAAAATTCCCACGGCATATATATTTCAATTTTTATTGTAGCCTAACTTTGAATCTTTTAATCATGTTATTTTTGATTGATTATTATCAATTACAAGACTTAGCTACCACTATGACTATAACTAAACGTATGTAGTGTCATTTGGCGATCTGAGCCTGTTTCTTTATCACTAATTGGTCAACTTCTACTTTTAAATTTGCAACACTGAGGCAAAGCAATACCTGTCAGTGACAATCAGTTAATCGTGACCTAGTTTCGGATTTCACGATTTTCATTCTGGAAAATGTTTGTTCTCAATTATAAGTGCTGCCGAATACAGCAGCCATTCGCTTTGTATTGGCACAAACATTCGGAAATATATTAGAGTGTAGAGTATGATAAAATTGCAGTGTGGACAACTCTTTATGTTTTGAACTATCATCGTGTTTGGACTGCAGATCTATGATTTCCATTTGCAAATCATCCGAAAGTCCCTCACATCAACAATAAATGGATCTGCAAACAGTAAAATATCCTTTGAGTAAGCATTAAATCTCCAAATTGTGTTTTGAATTGTTCTTTGAGTGATTCAATGTCTGTCTTGCCCATGATTTTGCAAATGCTATGGTAACAGATTCATCATTCTTGACAATTTGGCATAATTTAAAATGCGAAAAATTTCCTGATGAAAGTTGTTTTTCAAAAAGGCTCAATTTTGCATCAAATGATTTAACGTCATAAAACATTTCATTAACAAGTTTCCCTTACCCTTATAGCCGCAAGTTGAATTCATTGAGGTGTTGTGTGACATCTGCTAAAATGCAAGCTGCCACACACATTTCCATCGCACAGTTCATCTACTGGACGCCCCTTTGTTTTCATGAAATCACATATTTCTTTACGTAGCTCAAAGAATCGATTCAAAACTTTACCACGGCTAAGCCAACGTACTTTCTTAGCGGTAGATTACATCGTAATAATCTGCATCTAGATCCTTCAAAAACTCTGAAATTGACGGTGGTTCAGAGCTTGTGCACGGATGTAATTTACCGTTGTCAATACTGTCTTCATCACACAGTCCAAGTCAAGTGATTTTGCACATATATCTTGTTGGTGAATGATACAATGAAGGGCGATGGGAAAATTTGCACCAATACCTCCATTTGTTTGTTTATTCGTCCAATTAATCCAGTCTTTCTTCCAACCATATTTTTGGCCCCATCTGTTGTAACGGATGTGAGTTTCTTCCAATCCAGATTGAGGGATAGAAATGTTTCATGAAGTTTTTCGAAAACATCAAATCCTGTTGTAGTCCCTTTCAAGCTATGTAGAGCAGCTCATTCTTCAGTTATTTGGAACTCTTTGTCAATACCACGTATAATAACTAGCAGTTGACTTGTATCACTCACATCACAACTTTTTTTCTTCCAACGCAATTGAAAAACATTCAAATTTATCTTTAACGCTCAGCAACTGTGATCGTAGATTGTCACTCATTTCTTCTATACGTCGTGTAACAGTGCTAGCAGACAAACTTACAGCCTCGAACAAATTCATTTTGTTAAGACATATGCAATTATTGCAATCTTCCTCTTTGAGTAAGCATTTTTCAACAAATTCACCATCGCAAAACGGTTATATGACGCGAAAATGGTGGCAGAATCTTCATTCAGTTTATTTTTGAACAAGTACATTTGAGATAATCGATTCTTTTTAAAATATTCGAGTTTTTCTAAAATAAAAAATCGATAGGACATTGTACCTTAAAAACTAAAACACTGAGAGTAGAGAGGAAAAGTCGGCTATAATACATTGTACTCAGATCCAGTGGCGTAGCCAGGGTTGTGCGCGGTGGGGCGGGGCACCACCAAATGTTTTTGCGCAGCACCTCAGGTGGTCCGCATTTTTTAATACACTTTAAGTAGTAAGCATTAATTCTCAAGTCATCACTTGTAATGATTGAAATTACCACTTAAAAATAACCTTGATTGAAAAATAACAGGAGTTAAAACTCATATCTGTCCTCGGCAAGGAAATTAATGGATTTGCGATAGAAGAAAAATCTTTGATGTATCTACGATAATAATATCCTGCTTATATAACTTCCCAAGAAATGTTTACTTCTTTTTGACTTGAGGATGAGACCATTAAATAATCGATTCTACATAACTCGAAAACGTATGCCCGAGATCTGAAAATTTAGTCCTCCAAATTTGGCATCTTTTACCCTGCAGAGTTAAGGTGATAGCCCCTTCGATCGGATCAGAAATTCTAAAATTTTCAAAGGAGATACTTCAATATCTAAGAACTGCACAACGGCATTTTCAATCATCTTCGATACTTGTATACACTATGTTTGAATTGAAATACATCTTGGATATAATTTTTTGTGGACTGTACATGAACTTTTGGAAAATCTCCTCGACGTTTCTGCAGTAGTTAATTCGCCTATCACCGGTCCGATTATACTTCGTTCGCAAATTGATTTGGACTTTGTGAATTGCCAAGGATTGTTTGGGATATAGGGGGAGGGAACGGCAGAAAATACAACCCCGTGCACCACCGAGATGAGCCCATCACCCCCGACGCACCATCGAAATGATCCCATGCACCACCGACGCACCACCACAAGTCTAGAGCTGACTACGCCACTGCTCAGATCTTAAATAGATCTTTTTAGTATGTACTAATTCAATTCTCGAAGCGGTACATATTATCCGATAACTTAAGGGATGGGACGGATGCGAATTTTTAACTCTGCGGATTCTGATGCGGAGCTCAAACCTATTGGCTTTCATTTTTACAATAGTACTATTGTATGACAGTTTTTCTACCATGACAGACTTACTACCTCTATTACTAGTACCATGGATGTTCTCTATACATGACATATTTACTACCCTTTAATCATGACTTGAGTTCTCATCACGCACGTCTTAGTTCTACTTTCACTATTACTATGCACTTTTAATGGATTTTCTTTCTTCTACTTGACTAAATACAAACAGTATTGTATTCATATGTAGGGAATATTTTCTTGTATCATAAAAAATCTTTTATTGAATTTGACTTGCTCAATCATCTATATAATTGAAATTTCCACATCCGCCTTCCCCGTATTCACTATTCACTTGGTTAATGAATATGTATAGCGTTGTGAACGGTATAGCAGATAGATAATTATTCTCACATCGGAGATGAGACCTTTTAATGGATTTAACAATACATAACCTATTGGGAAATCTGAGAATATATTAGCTGTCAAAAACCTTAACGCTCTACTCTATGATCATTGCATCACTGAAGCTGTCTGTGTAAAGAAACGTTGTAGTACGACTATGTATCATATCAATAACTTCACCTAGTTGATAGCCTGAGGCAGACATTTTAAAATTTCGTCTCGCGAGTTTTGTTGAGTTCGATAAATCGCTCTGCAAAATTACATGGGAATGAAAATTCACGAGCTTTGAATACTTATTATAGGAAATTAACGCGAATTGCTCCAATTCGCGTCAATTTCATGGAACGTTAATTTCCGTCGTATTAATTTAATAGCGCGTAAATTTCCTATAATAAGATATTCAGAGATATTCATTATTGTATGTAATTTCTTGAATCAAGACTATAACTTGTGCCCTTTCTTAAATTGATGAGTAGAAGAAATAATAAAATGAATTACTATTACCTAAATAGTCATTAGAAGAAAGAAAGAAAGAAACCATTGAAAGTGCATAGTAATAGTTAAAGTAGAACCCAGAAGTTGCGTGATGAGAACTCAAGCATGATTAAAGGGTTATAAATCTGTCATGTAGGGTAATAAATCTGTCATGGATAGAGAACATCCATGGTACTAGTAAAAGAGGTAGTAAGTCTGTCATGGTAGTGAACTGACCGGAATAATCTTTTAAAGACCTGACCTGACCTGAGTTGATAATTAGGGAACTTTTGACAAGTCTATTAGCAAGGATGAAAACGTAAGATAATTTGGTACCTGTGGAGAAATGGGATGTCTGGTTCGCAGATTTTCCGTGAAATGCTAGCATTGTTTGATCATAGTTGCCCTTCAAAAGCTACCATCTTTAGATTGATTGAGCAATTTGAGAATGACACCCCCTACCTGGTCGTCCGATTTCTTCAAAATTAGGACGAACATTGAAGCTGTACAAATAAATTTGTAAATGTCAAAGGTTTCTGCACTTGGGTCCCAAAACTTCTTTCAGAAGAACAAAAGCGTGATGGGGTCAAGATCAGCATGGAATTACTGTCAAGGTACATGGCCGACAATGGCTTTCTCGAGCGGATAATTACGGGTGATGAATCTTGGTTTCATTATTACTAGCCGATTCGTTGGTAGGTTGCTTTGAACACAAGCATACACCACCCGTTTCGCATTTGTTGTGGTTTATTTAATACTTCTTATATGAATTATAGCTTATGAGTGAGTATCCGCCCGTTAAAACAAAATATCCCGGAAATGTACAAATTACTATTTTATTAATAAATGGATTCAGTTTATAACATTGCTTGTACGAAACATTTGGTTTTATACATTTTAAACAAAGGAAAAATTTTTTTTCCTCTGTCGGACATATTTTTCTGGACCCCCTGATAATTTTTGTGCTCCATCCAGTTATTCTTATCCCAATCACATTCTAAATAGCACTAAAATATTGTATTCTGGTTTCTATTTAATGGGTTTACTCTATGAACTTAGTAAATACAATTAAGCCAATCTGCCAGGTTGATTTCGATCAATTAATACATTCTTTTCACATAATCCAGTCATTTCACCAACATTTATCGATTTGTTTGAACGTTTGTGAGAATGAATCCACACACTAGTCATTAAATATGTGTAAGTTTCAAATCATTTGGTTAAGTAGTTGAGAAAATATGACGTTACATAATATGAATTTTAGTCTTCTTTTCTGGGTGTTTTGGATAGTATTAACATACCAAAACAGTTCGAACTTGTCTAGCTTAGTCAGCTCATAACTAATTGGACCAAACCTGCCATATAGATATTTTAAAAATAAATTTCTGAAATCTGCTACAAATTTAATTTGAATCCATTTTATCCCACAAAATCACAGGGGATATTTGTGGACCATAAATTTTAGTTAATATGTTTCTCTGAAGCATTTTTAGGTGTATAGAAAATTTCAGGTTCCCTTTAAGCAGTGCCGAATTTAGGGTGGACCTAAGGATCTTTTCCTTGTACATCTTGCATCAGTGGCGTAGCCAGGGAGGGGGGGCATGGCCCCCCCGAAATATTTTATCATAGTTAAAATTATATCTATCTATCCAAATCAGTGGAAACCCCAGGGACTATGGGTCCAAAATTACCTGAAATTTTGTTTAAATATAATATTCATTTTGGCAAATATTGTTGTCTTTACTTATACTACAAGTGACTACTACAAAATAATGTCGATCTCCTGTTAGTTTTGGCAATTTCGTTGATGATTTCCTTTGGCACTATTTTCATTATTATTGCAAGACCAGTTAATTTTTCTTCCTCCATAGAATATATACTAGTAATACTACTCTAGAAACTATAAAAAGAAGAATTAGACAATTACCACTGTAAAATCGACAACAAACGATTCTCTTTGTTTAATGCAAAGTATATAAAAAACACTAATCTGATTCTCATTGAATAAGGTTATTGATTGACCATTGCATTATTATTAATTTTATACTAACTAATGACGACAAACTATAGTATAATTTGGAACTACCTTGCCCCCCCCCCGAATAAAAAAGCTGGCTACGCCATTGTCTTGCATATAAAACACTAACTAACTCATTTTCTTCTTGTATGTTATACCGCGATGGTTTTTTGTTTGTTCAAATTGATTGAGCAACCGATAAGACTAGAGACTAAATTTGTCATACAGGTTGAAAATGGCCTATCTAAAAACAAGTTTAAATCTATACTATTTATATACAGTGGAACCATCAATAGTAACGCTAATGACTGACTAACCCAACAGTCTGACAAAAGAATTGCCCTTATGTAGTAGAGGTGCACAAGGTGATTATAATTTATAATAAGGAAATCCTATGTAATATTATTCGGTTAAACTGAAAATTCAACTATTCGGTTGCAACCATGGTTGCAACCATAAATAAAAACCTCACAGTGGGTTGGAAGCAGTAGCGGCGTCAGCCCAAATTCGGGGGGTCTCAAGCCCCCCCGTAATTATAGAGAGCCCCCCCGTAATTTTGGGTAAGCCGACGCATTCTTTTGAATTGGACAAAAACTTTGTAATTTGAGTACGATAGCTTATGTTTTAAAGTTTGTTTTTCTTTCTGGCAATTGTACGTGCATTCTTATTACTCGAAATAATTAAAAGTTAATTTGCAGCGTACGCTTGGCCCCCTCGAAAAAGAGTTTCGGCATTCCCAGCCCCCCCGTTCTTCGATTTCTGGCGCCGCCCCTGGTTGGAAGTAAAATTATAAGTTAACTACTTACGGTACGAATTGTATCTGTTAATGAAATATGATGTAATAGTTTATTTAGCAGGCTTTTACAGAGTTGTATAAAAATATTTTATATTATTATATCAATTTATATGCATAGAGTAGCATGGATGGTTACTTGTTTAACAGTGACGCTAAATCGAATCGTAACTGTAGCTCCAGAACGGTTAATGTTAGTGTTTATTATCTAATTATTCGGCAGAAATAATAAATTGTTTCTGTTGAAACATCTATGTCCCTTGTGGCACTTAGAATTGCAACAAGAGATGTTTTCTTGCAAGGATATCGATTGGTTTTACAAATTTTACATCTGCAGAATGCTCTGCCTACGATTCCAAACGATGCATTTCTCATTGCTGTTTGAGAAATTGAGCTAGGAGTGATATTGTCAGGTTGGATAAAATTGGTAGAACACAACTCGAATTGATTTCGACTGTACTCATTGTTCAATATTCTGTCTCGTGTCCCTATGCCTATGGTGTAGTTGTCATACTCTACTTCAGTTATTACTCCATTCAATTTATGTTGTCCTAGCGAAGTAATCCTATCTGGTCTTTCAATAGGAATGATCACGTTATCTCCAACGCAAGCTGGGTGGAACCTCTTTGCTGAGAATTGGAGCATGCGGTCATGGAGCTTGTTCTGGTTACGATTTATTGTCTCTCTGATGTTTTTTAATTCACTAAGTTCAAGTTTATATCACATTTTGGACACCAAACTGAAGTTCCGTACCATTTGTCCAACCACAAAACACATGAATCTTACCTCTACATCCCTGACAAGAATGCGCGTCGGTTGCGAAATATCATCAAGATAAGGATGTAGCAGTGTGAAAAAGAGAGGAGAATCTGTAGAAGAGGGTGAAGAAATATGAGAGTATTCATGATAGCCAAAGGGTAACTGAAGTTCTGGTTGAGTATAAGGTGAGATAGGAGTAGAAAGAGCAGGATTAGAGTCATTATCCTGCGCAGCTTTTTCATTAATGCTGTTTATGATGCACTCCAGATCTTCCTCAGTATGGATATCATGCTCAACTTCATGAGGTATACAGAAGTCTAAAAGGCCTGAAGAGAGTTTATGATTGTATAAGACCTCTTAAGGTGTAAGTCCGATGGTAGAATGATGGGTTGTATTTTTTTGTATTGAACCCTTTTTAAGTATTAGATCCAGTACAGATCGGTGGCATTCTCCCTCATTATGGAGTCAAGTGCATTTTTTTACTCTGTTCGCTCGCTCTACAGACCCCTGACTTTCAGGATGGGGTGGCTTGCCATGAATAATTTTAGTTGAGGTCCATTTCTAATTGATCAAAGAGAAAAAAGTTAAGTGGTCAAAGTTCACCACCGTTATCGGATTGAAGTATTTGAGGTGGACCTAGTTCGCAGAAAATGCGAACTAGGTCCACCTTGTTGATGTTGATTGGTTTAACAACTAGGTACTTAACAGACTTTTTGGCCTTGCGGAGATGGCATTCTTCACATCCTTGCAAAATCATGTTCGCAAGCCTTTCTGTTATTCCGTGGTACAATCCACTAACGCACTTGTACAAACCCAATTTCCTAACATGATTATGTTCAATATTTGTACGGAGCAATGCATCATAAATATCTTCATTAGCTAGTACACGCTTATCAGATGTATCGTCATCTTCTCTCTTCGCAAATATAGAATCTTCACATAGTCGTATGTAAGCACCTTGTATCTCAAATGTAATCTATGCCATCTAAGTTTTTCAGGCTTATTTCATCCATGGCTCCACTAGTGTATAATGCAGATTGATTTGTGGACTGTAAAGTTACGAGTTCTTGAATAAATGACAATTTTGCCATTCTTACCGAAACAATCGAATACTCGCTAGAATCATAGTGAATTTGTTCCTGCCCAATTTATACCATACAGAATTGAATTCCAGACCTAAGAAAGCTGAGCGCATAACAGAATAATAAATATTCTTTGAAAATTTAGACCAAAGTATTTATTTCGATCGTTGTTGATACTATGAAAATATTTTCCTTAAACGACCCACAATAACAATATATGAGGTACTTAAACATAACGTTTATATTTCGTGTGTTCGTGAACACACCAAATAATTTGATGAGTACGCGAACACTCCAAATAATAATAGTGTGTTCGCGAAAACACAGAATTCTCTAATACAATGCAACATATATACATATATTTTTGTTAGTATGTTTCGAGTTGTTTGGAAGGGGGCGCTACGTGGATTTAGAACGCGAAACAGAAATACAACCTCACGTCAAAACAGCGATAACTAAATATTAATCTAAAAAGATTTTTAGATATAACTTCAGGTTCAAAGCCATTAAAAGTTTTTAAATTAATTTCTATTTTATTGTTGATTGTTTAACAAAAGCCAGTCCTTTAAAAATGAATTACCATTACAATTTTAACACTGTTACTTGCTTTCCTAATCGAAATAAAGCACAATTTTCTTATTTCAAACCAGTGTTAAATTCACAATAGTCAGTGATATCTTTAATTTCAATATAAATGCGGACAAATCAAAACGAATATAATTGATAAATCGTTCGAATAAATGAATAGTAAAAAGAATGTAGAATGTATAGTGCTGATTGATTAATCAAACATGGATTTGTTGAACAAACACAGATGTATCGTAATATTGAGACTTTGTGGAGGGGGGCGGATTCGAGGATAAATTGTTGACAAGGGGCGCTGATCTAATTGTTCTATCATGCCGCTACATTCTCCAGAGCAATTGGCAGCTGTCAAGGTAAAAATATCCAAGTAGTTTGTCTTCTTTGCATACAAACTGAGCATACCTGATTAGGGATATCTGTCTCAATCTCGTGTTAGAATCGGGAAAATCAGAAATGTCGGAATTATCATCTTCGTTCTCTTCCGTAACATGTCCCAAGGTATGACTTATTGACTCGAGATATTTCAAAGGAGTCTAATCTCCAGATGCTAACTTTTGATTACACAATACACGGTGCTCATCATTTGTTATATCCTTTTTATACATTGGTCTTATAGTTTCCCTGCCTTGTCGCGATCTCGCGAATTCATTTCTGTATCTGCTATTATTTCATCTAGCACTTTAGAAATTCCAAATTCTCGGGTGAACACATTTAATTCTTGACTTTAGTTGTCGGTCATAACTCTCCGAACCGTTATTTGTCCCTTTCATACCATCAAATCTTTTATATTAAATCAATGACTTTTTGTTTTTGTTTGTTTGGAGTTGATTGAGGAACTGGTAATAGCTACAGACTTTAAACTTTGCAGGGGGTTAGGAAATACTGTATCTAGAAACATGTTCTAATATTTAAAAAATATTCACATCTTCCCTCCCTAAAGGTGCCAAAACTTTAGCCTATTTAATTCGAGGGTTTTCCAGTATGGATTATCGGTAGCATTCAATTAGTATAAAGGATTTACTGTCTGTATCAATTGTTAAGTGTGCATTATATGTAGAATGTCTATCTGAAACTGATTTATTTGGTTGAGAGGATCTTCATTAATCCAATCAGTTATTTGTGTTCCGTCTGTCTACCCGCACATTTCTAGCATTCCATTGTGTCTATTTGATTATTACTAATCAATTCAATAACTTCTCCACAGGTAAAAGTCAGGGTCCACAGAGTTGTACAGTTCCTCAGTGATATTTAATTAATTTTATATTTGGATTCGGTTTATTATTATATACGGACATGCGTTAATATCTAGAAATTGTCAGTTAAATAATCAACAAATACAGGCGCTGATACAGTCCCAATTACAGCCCGTCCTTTTTACTATAAAATGGCAAATACGTGATGTAGGGAGGGCCGGAGGGGTATATAATTATTGTTAATTTTTCGTTACATAACCGACATTTTTTAAGGAACCTAAATTCATTTTGAGCTCAATCATCACATACATTACTCAATTTGATTTACGTCCATTAGGGTATGTATTTATATACAACCGGAATTTAATTTGAAAAGGCATGTGTTTGAATATAAGCGAGGGCCACAGGCCTGAGTTCAAGTTGTAAGAACGCACGAGCGCGGACGAGCATCTAAAATGGATAATTATTTGATCGATTTTCTTCTACAGGATGAATATGTGGACCTTTTGGATATTTCAAATTTCGTTCTTGATCTAGTTTGGCTGTTCCTTTGCATTTGTATTTGAAAAGAGTGCATCTGAGATAAGTTTGAATCCGAATGACTTTGAGAGAAAAATATTTGAATCCATCTGAAGAAAATCTCTTACCGTTGCTGCGTCTATATATATTCCATTGCATAAACTGAAGTTTAATGTTTCTACAAATTTTCCTTTTTATTTGTGGAAATTTCTAAATTGATCTGCATTTTTTCCTGATCTAATAATTTCTCAATTCAGCTTATGATTATAATACTAACAATTATATGGACACAACTTTATTTTAAAACAAAAACTACTACAGTAGAACTCGGTTAAGACGTACCACCTTGGGAGACAAGAAAAAGTACGTACTAACCGAGGCACGTCTTATCCGTAGGCATAATCCACAAGTCGAAATAATGACTTGTTCAATGATGTGAATCGATGTATGGTATACAATTATATAACATACTTAACGATATGGTTAAAGTATTTTATTTGTCACCTACTCACTTAAACCACATAATACCTGAGTTCTGCGAATAGTTTTCTAGAGTACGTACTAACCGAATTAAAATACATGCATTATATTTAATTGGGAATATAAATTGGTACGTCTTATCCGAGGTACGTCTTATCCGAGTACGTATTAATCGAATCATTTATAATGGATCAGATAGGAGGAAAAATCGGTTATTAGAGAACAGTACGTGATATCCGAGAGTACGTCTTAAGCCGAGTACGTACTAAGCGAGTTCCACTGTACATATTACAGACAAACAGTATAAAACCCCAATAGCACCCCCTCCTCCCTCCCCCCGTAGCATCCTCCTTAATGTCAAAATCTCCCCTTCTCCACTCCACCTCATCTCCTCCTCCCACTTCTCTCTCCTTCCCACTTTCCAAAATGAAACCAAGCAAATAAAGTAGTAACATGTAAATTATGTAAGTTTGTAAGCTATTACATATACAGTAGTTATTAACTTTATGTAGCCAACATACGAAATTATAGTACACAGTATCATTTACGCCAATAGCCAACACTACCTTATCTGATTACGATTAACAAAATAATATAAACAAAATATTTTATACAAAATTGTTGTTGTGAAATAAAACGATTAAAAAAATGTTTAAACCTTTTAATTTTCCTGAATAGCAATAATCTAATCCTGGATTTCTTACGACTTATGGTTACTATCCTACAAATTTTATTGGGTATAATCACAACTATTAACTTCTTTCTAAATGTACTAGGCGAATGTCTAGAAACAGATATACATATATGTATATATAAGACAAGTAAAAGGTAAACTATTTTTTCAATTAGTTTTGATTGTTTGCCTTGTATTAACCAATTTGGGGCCTTGTATTAACCATTGGGGGCCTCCTACTTTTACCCAGACAGCCGCCCTACCCTCTCCATTCATACAGTGAAACAATTCATCTATAGCCATTCAATCGGCCCCCATTTTAATTAAATTACCCTTCGTTCGTTGTGTGTAACGACATAACAAAATGAGCATCGCATTGATGCTCCCTGACAATGCGGTTCCCAGTGTACAAAAATACTCTCAAAGGAAAATAGGTTAAGTTACACAAAATTACTCAAACTATGAAATTAACCAGTTTACAGTGAAATCTAAAGTCGGCTATAAATCGGCTTATAACGAAGTTCATAGGTCCGGACATCCTTATATTTGACTATACTATATTCTAAGAAATCGATATAATGAAATTCTCTTTTTGGCGAAGATATTTATTCCATAAGTCTTGTAATTCGTGTTCAGCATTGATAGGACATGTTGATTGCACAGTGGCTTAAAACTGTAGTTGATAGGAAATAGGCTTTAGGTTGCAGGTACTCAAAAGTGAAGTATTATTGACATTTAGGTTATTGATAGCTGCGAATTGAATGGCATCATCAAAAATGATCTATCCACTCTTTTAAGTATAGTTCTGGGCGATTTGTTGAAGATCAATGAAATTTTTTTTGGTTTGTTAAGTTAACAATCTTTTAATACTCACCCATAATTATTGTTCAAATATCTTGAACATGGGGAATATTTCGTAAAAGTCCAGTTCCCAAGGGATATAAGGATTTGTACACTCATGTAAAGGGGGTAGATGGTTACTGAATGTAATTATAACGTGTATTAGAACTCATAATACCCTAGATGACTTTTTATAGCATAGCGGTCAATTGCGCATCACAATAAATAACCTCCGAATTGTGCAAAACTAACAGCCTTCAATATCAAAAACCCAATATGAGTTCATAGTTCGCTGCTCTAATTGATGAAATTGTCCTTACGTGCTCAGTTGTTCTTAATATATAATAATTTCCATACATTTGGGTAACCAATAAAAAATACTACTGAATAGTATCGAATAATTATTTTTTGCATTTTCATAGCAACACAAAGAGACAATGGAATTCGCTAAAATATTCAAAGTTGCGCACTGTTTCGGAAGCTAAGATTTCCATAATTAATTCTTACAACATTAATCTAAAACCTGTCAAAATTTCTCTTTGATCTTTGATGTGCTTTTTTTTTTCGCTTACCTGAGATGTTTGATTTTGAAAGTTTTGAAGAATTTTGGACACAAGAGCTTTTACCCCCTGTTAAAATTAAAATGCAACAGTGTAACATTAAATCAGTATAGAAATATAGATTTAGCATACTCATTTTGTATATATTTGAATACAAAATAACCACGATTCCTTATACAATGTAGTTCAGAGTGAAATGAAATATGTTGTATTTTAGAATTCTGAAAACCGCAAATGGAACTATACATTTGATATAATTCAAAAATATATTTATCGGCGTAGTTTGTGTTCAAATCAATTGAAATTTAATATGAATGTTAGTATACTATCTAACTTTAATATAATACCATTTAGAGGCATTTTGATAACCACAAATATTTTCCTATTTCCATGTGTTAAGCCACTGTGGATAGTGATTGAAGTAGTTTTCGATATAAAGGCTGGCTGTAGGGTTATCTGTAGCTCTGTGCAAACTCCAACGCACCTCGCGAATTACTGAGTCTTTCGTTCTGTAGGCGTTGTTGGCAACCTATACATCGGCATCAAGAATAGCAGAAGCAGGTATAAATTTCCACATCTGTTTCCCAAACGTATTCACGACACATAAGTACTTGTGTGGTATGATTCCCACGATGTAATTCTTTTTGTTTTAAAATATCATCCTAGTTTCCTTGTTCCTTCACTGGCGATAATGATAAAACGAAGCTGTAGTTGGCTGTTTTCACTCCCAGTAACTAATTTGGATAGTCATTGAAAAAGACAATTATCATCTCCTTCGATATGTTCCGTTTCCCAAGGTTCAAAACCGCTAAGTAACTTCCCAACGCTATTATATTGTTGTCTGCAAACTGATTCAAATGATATCCCCAACATATCGCATTTACTATGCTGCCAGTTTCATCTATCACAGTGATCCTTGGGTCCATCGGTGTGTCGTGTGGGGGAGAGGAACTGCATCGTGAAATGATTCCCATAGCATTGTGTATAGATACTGCATTCCATAAAATATTAATTAGTTTACAATTTAATTAATAAATGAATTATTCTAATGTTATAGCCTGCTTTCGAAGATACGTATAGACCAGCGTTTCCCAACCTTTCTTCAACCGCGGACCCCCTTTAACAAATATTAAACACTATGCAGACCCCCTCCCATTACGCGTAATACAAATCTCGAGATTTTTCGGACCCCTGGTATAGACTGACAAATATATTAATTTAACTGAAATGAATTGTATGAATATATTGTTAGATTCTTTTAACTTACCACGAAATACACTACTTTGTGTGTGTATCTAGCACGTTGAGTATCTGTATAGCTGGGTGGAGTATAGATCTGTTGTATATTCCGAGTATAATCTCCATAATATCTCTCTTCTACATTAAATGGGTAAAATGATAATTTGTTGTTTTCTTATGAATCATTGTTAACTTACAACTTCCTCTTCTTTTCCACTTGTGGGACAATTGCACAAATGGGATGTAGGTGTATCTTAGGAGAAAATAATTGTAATGATTTGAAATTATGCAGCTTGAGTAATTCGAATTTGAAATAAAAATTCTTATATTCTAATTTGCTTCATTATGATCCGAAATTATATATTTATTCAGCTCATTTAACTCCAGTTTAATTTTAAATCAAAGAATTTACTGTATTGTTGTACTTAACATTATATCGTTTTATTTAAACATGAATGTTTAATCATCTACAAATGTTATTATGCTGCTAGAAGCTCCTATGTTTGAATACAATTATATTTGACTCAATTCTTTTTGCCGGTTGTATAGATTGCTCTAAGATTAATCGTAGTTGACGACCGTTACCATTATTTCACCGGAATATTGATCAATAAATACCGTATGTAAAGTCTATTATTTCGAAAATTATTATCCTTAGCAATGTTACGAATATCTATTAGTGAAATTTAATCACCTTTGAAGATTTATTAGGGATGTTTTGATATTCTACCCACCATACTTGTAAAATGTTCCAAATATTTTCTAATATTTTTGTGAATTGTCTTCTATTTGGGAAAAAATACTATGGAATTAGCATATTTCTAAAATAATATACACGTAACTATAATCAGGGGCGTTCCGTGCGGGGGGTATGGGGGGTGCTGCACCCCCCCCCCCCTCCACTTTTCGCCTATCTCGTAGGTAAATCCTGGGTTGTCGGTAAAACTGATCGATTAACAGAAATTTCGGATATTCTTGTTGATGAAACCTGTGGGTAAACTGCTCTATCTGCCTCCACGTTTAGCATCAATGTATGTACGTCGGTAAAACCAAGAAGTTACACCCCCACTCAAAATGGTCACGGGATGCCCCTGACTATAATAGATAATTGACATTTTCATTAGACACATTACTTTAATTTGACTTCTAAATTTGGTTTGAGGTTTAAACTCTTTGATGCCAATCGAAAGTGAAAGTAAAGGGAAATAAAATTGAATTTCAATTGAAATTGTTTTTAAAATTTATTTATACCTTGGACCCCAGGGCATCTATGTCTTTTATTACTGATACGCTTATTATTTTATATTGCATTTCCTTAATATTTTATATATACTATATTTAGTCTGGAGAACGATTGAAAGTTTTGGATAGTCTGATACAAGCATCTAATATGATTTCGCACCTAGATTATGAGAATATTTATCCTTTTCACAGTGACAACATTTCATCTTTATTTAGTTATTTAACTGGACATGATTATTATTTTTCTCGTGTTGAACACTCGGTTTTAGAATTTGCAATCTCTTCTCATCAGAAATCACTCTGTATGGATTCTCTCAAATTTATGAATAAATCTTTAATTTCAATGCTATATGAATGCGGTTCATTTAATAGGATTTTGAATCTCATTGAAATTTCTTTAGTTTCAGGTATTTTACTCAATTTTTGTATATTTTATTCGCTAGATTACTTAATGATAATCTGTTTGATTTGTGAATTGCTTATCAAATATTCAACTTGTCTTTGTAAGTTTGTATCACAAAGTGTCAATAAAAGTATTATTAAATTTAGTGTATAGTAGTTTGTCACAGCTACAAGGCTTAATTAATTTTCTAAATGATAACCACTCAATGGCACATTATGACACCACTTGAAAATTTCTAAAAAATTTCATGAATCTAAATTTCTCTAAATTGTATAATACATTCACGTTAAGTATATTCTAATATAGATTGGTAATTATGGAAGTTAAATTCTGAAAGTCTTCACTGATTGATAGGGAACTCCATCATTTAAACAATAAAAAGTAAGTTTTCCTTTGTTTGTTCGTGTTGGACACCACGCAACACAATTAACGGCCGCATCGCGGCCTTACCCTCCTCAAATTACCACTCTTATTACATACTCATTTCAGTACGCTAGTATTTGGGAGCCAAGTATGTCAACTAATTAATTAATGCAATTTATGAACCAGTGTATTATACAGCCATTTTTAAACACGCTCATAATCCTGGTCCGATCCAATTTTCATACGCCTAAATCACAAATTAATGTTACGGTATAGAGAGGATTCCAAATTTTTTCGCTCCTAAATAAAATTTTCCAAAAAATCATGTTCCAAAAAGGAGCGTCTTGCGCTCCTGGATAATTCCTTGTTATGAACTCAGAATTTAAGGTCCTGCATAATAAATTGCATGATTATTATTAATTCGCTGCATCATCAATATGTCATTATTATGCCGAATATTGGTAGTAAATCGTTGAATAATTATTGAGATTCGATATTAATACTTCAGAGGCTACTCCAGAACATGGAGTCATTCTAAATTTTCTTTCTGGTACGTACTCTTCACCGCCTGGTTTTGACTATCCATCCCATCCACACTGCTATGCAGGGACGCACCGCTACCATTGGAGCTCCTAGGAAGTATGTTGAGCAGCTCCCATCTATTCTCGCGCAAGATGCCTCAGATGATCAGAACGCTGCTGCTTTCTATACAACAGTAGAACTGAGGCTATTGATCTGAGTATCGACCGTCCCACTATTCCTCGCAGGATGCTGAGCTTCGCAGGAGAGGTCATCAAGTGAATCTCGAGATTCAAGTAGAACAGATTGAGGCCTATTACACCGACCTGTACCAGTCCATGTTCAGTGCTGCTGTAGAAAGCATCTTCAAAAGGTACTACTCTCCGATAATGCAGAATGTCGAGTAGATCGAGAAGGTGCTAGCTGACCCAATTACTGGTAACGAATTTATTCACGCAGTTTGCAATTTATTACAGGGGACGTCCATGAGGACCACATCCAACGTTAAAGGGAGCAGTGGTTCGAGTTTGCACCAAGTAGGCCGCCAATTTTTCAATTAATTCAACATCAAAATATCATATACTTCAAATTTTGAAATAAGGTGATAGCCGCAGCGGAATCCGTCGATATTTTGCAATGGATTTTAACTTGTATGTTTTTAAGGCAGAATAAATAGTAGTAATTCACATCAGAGTGGACCATCGGTCGATGTGTCATGAATCCTCGGGGGGATGGGTCACGTCTGCGTGACCCGTGACCCATTTTGGATTTAAATGTATTCTCTTGTTAAAATACTAATCACTCATCATCGATTCATCATCATAATCATATTGATGTGCATAGAAAAATCATACTTATTTGATTTTGACGGGTGCGCGTCGTTAGTCCTACTACACATGTAGACGGTACTCCTAATTCTGATATGTAGATGTTTGTCCTACTCAAAAAATGTCTTTAGTCCATAGCCTACTATATAAAGGCCATTTCACTGCTTTGGACCAGGGATAAGATAAAGGCGGGTTTATTTTTCTAACTGTAACCAATTACCTGATTAATACTAGAATCATATATCAACTACACATCTATATTATTAAAACACAAACCTGTATATGTGTATATGTGTGTGTATTAGTGTTGTTAGGTTGGAAAATTTCCTAGGAAATTTCCGGAATTTTCCAAAAAATATCTAAATTTCCGGAAATTTTACAAGGAAAAATTATTAGATATATCTAGTTTTTTTAATTTTGATAAACCATATCTATATTATAGAGTTGTTACTGTGCGCTTGTTATTTTCCCTCATGACAGTCTAACTTAAGTAGCACAAAAACTTTGGCAATTTCAAATGAAGTTCCTAAGCATAATTTGAAATATATGTAGTATTTCCAGAAATTTCCGGAAATTTCCATAGAAAACAAAATTTTTGGAAATTTACAAACTAGTGTGTATATATTTGTTTGTATGTTACGAGTTGATTGAAGAAAGTGGACGGTTTCCAAATGGGATTTTGGCAATAGGGGTAACTTTTGGCACCCGCCAACAAGTTGAGTTTTCCACTCAAAATTTCTCACACCTCGACAAGTTATGACGTCTTTGTCACATTTCGAGAACCCTGGAAAGTCACTTAATCGCACATAATTCGCGCCCTTTAAGAGAGAAAAATCTGAAAATTTAATAGAACATGTACATTAATGATGCGGACACGTTGGTCACACCAGATCACCAATATGCTTACTCATTATCACATGATGACGTAATCATTAAAATTTCACATTGTTAAATCCTACTATTTAGGCCTATTTACGCTTTATAATCAATATTAGGAGTATATAAACCACACACCAACCGCTTCGCGGTTGGTGTGTGGTTGTGTTCTGTCGCGAAGCGACCTAGCAAGCGAAGCGCGCTAGTATCAAAGTAGTATACATGGTTCATAGTTGTCTCCTAACATAAATTCAAGCTTTAATATTATTATTACATGCAAACTAGATAGTATATACTATGAAACTAACCAAATGTTTAGAGGAATTTCTTATGATTTTCTTTGCGTCAGGTAGTAGGGACAAAATTGTTCTTCGCCTTGTTGTTGTTAAGTAACAATTGACTACTGTTGTTAAAATTTAAAGCAATAAATTGATTTTCCTTCTGTCTAAGCAATCTATCACTCATCAACGAAGTCTTAGCACTTTTCACTATCGAGTTTAGGAGAGGGAGTTGCTTGAATTCGATTGAAAACATCATTGTAAACACTTTACAAGGTGTAAACATCACATTTAGCACGTAATTGGAAGGGTCATTTTAAGCAGCCACGATCAAAAAGACCAATCAAAAGGCAAAAGTTAAAATTCGGGTCTTCAATTTCCATTCAATTCCGTATATTTTCAGTGAGTACTGAACAACAATCGGGGTATAAATCTGAGGTTTAGACAATTTCCTTAATAAGAAAGGAAGCATATCCTCCGATAAAAGCTAAAGGTTGTCTTGTGTATGAATTCAGGAAAAACTTCAAAAGAGTGGCCACACAAACATATAATGTGTGAAATCAAAATTCTCAGGATCGGCTTCGATAAAGATCATCTTCATGGGTTTCGAACCTGCTGATAAATTCCATAAACGATTCTCTATCTTTATGGATTTAATCTTTCCTTTGTACAACTTGAGATATATAGACTGTTTAAGTGCCCTCTCATTTTCCAGGACTTGACAAACCAAAACATTGTAGTTTTACATTTGTTTGTATAATCCAAAATGGTGTTCAATAGGATCAATTTGTATAAATGATGACAATTCCAGATTCGCCGGTCAATATTCTACAAGTTTAGGCAGTGCAATACTTGAATGGTGAAAACTCGTGAAGCTTTGAACTGTTAATCTTCCTATGAACTGGTAAACTTCCCCAGACTCTAACCAACCAACTAGAGTAGACATTCAATTAAATCTGGCATCATTATGTAATTTCGGTCCTTGAGACGAGATTAATCAATCAATGTTCATATCTATCGTTTTCAAACAAACAGCTGATTGAGAGATTCGCAAGGGTTCCACGATTATAAAACTTTAACTTGAAGAAACTGAAATGACTACTGCATTTGATGTCATATTGACAATATAAATGTGGTGTCAAGGTGCCAGAAATCCATCCTTGGGGATCTTAATGTTAGATGATTTAGTGATTATGTCATCGAATTTAGAGACAGTGAAAATTTTCTCTGTTCTTCTTCATACAAGTCAATAATCTGTTTCATTGCCTATATACAATAAGATACATGTTAGCACAACTTGACATACATGGATCTGTAAATCATGGTCCTTTTTGTCTCTATCAAGCCTCTGATACTTGATAGTGTGTTTAAGACGATCTCGGCCACCAGCAAGGTATTTAGTACTACGCTTTTCTTCAATGTAGCTTTTATTGGTCGTATCTTCGTTTGGCCATCAATGTCAAGATAAGTTTGTGTGTCAATAATATCATCAGGATCAAAGTGTTTAGCTCAAACGAAGATGTTTTTCAGTGTATGAAGATCTAGCATATAACTACATAATTACGTAATGATTAATTAAAGTATGTAAGTGATGTTAAGCTTAGGTTTAAAGGAAGACTAGTAGATTAATTAATTAAGCTAGTAAAGACATACTCACCATCTTTATGCAGAAAACATTTCAACTTATGGATGATGTCTTGCGGCCTTGAAGGAATGTGAAATACTGCAACACCACTATGATCACTATAGTATCCAGTAGCACATCTGGGAGCAGAACAAGAGGTGGGCATGAGTCCAGGATATAAATAAACAAGGAGCTAGCATTACAAGGCAAAATATGATTGAATTAACGAGAAATTGTAACTAGAATAGCTAATATTTACAGACGAATCTCGTTAACTATATTTCTAAACCAGATAAGCATTGTAGTTTTAATCAAAATTTATATATTACATTATGGGTATATAAGAAAATCTCCTTCATCTTATCCCTGGTCCAGGTGCATTTGGCTCAGTGAAATGGCCTTATGTTTAGTAGGCTATGCTTTAGTCATATGTTTTCCAGATGTAGGTGTTAGTCCTACTCTTGATACTGTCGTTAGTCCTAATCTTGTCAAGTGTAGGCGTTAGTCCTACTTTAGTTAATGGCGATAGACCTCATTTTTAGTGTAGGCGTTAGTCCTACTCTTGATACTGTCGTTATTCCTACTCATTTCAAGTGTATGCGTTAGTCCTAATCTTAGTATTGTCGTTTTTCTCACTCATTTCAAGCGTAGGCGTCAGTCCTATCAAAAAAAAATTATTGTTTATTATTATGAAATAAAATTCAGATGGAATGATTTAATTGACAAGGACAATATAGAAAATGAAAGCAATACTGTATACTGATATTAATTTCAGCTGAGGAATGAGAAAAAAGATTGAATTAATTTAAATATATCTTCAACATGCTAGGATTGGATTTGTGCAGGTAGGACAGGTATGTGCCAATTCTGTAATAGTGTTGCTACATTGGATGCAGTGGCGGCGGAAGCTAAAAAAAACTAGGGGGGGGCTAACCTGTGTAAATATGTCCACCTTAAAATAGGAGAACGAAATATTTGGGCGACATAAATACTCTATGACTATGACTCTATGAGTATTGTAAATCTTACGATTTGCAACAAATCCCAATTAGTATTCGAACTAAATATCACTACGGTAGTGATATTTCTCAAATCTTAGTTCACAACTAGGAATAATTAAGAATTTAGGCAATTACGCCTACTCAAATACAATAGACACTCTTACCATTGTTTATATAATAAATATTCCAAGCTCATAGCAAGGACTGACATTTCTTTGTCATATTATAGTTTCATGGTGAACGAAGTGATATAACAAAATTTCAATATTCAATTAATTTTTCAGATCATTCAATAAATAACAAATCGTCAAATAAATTCATAAAACAACATAAAATAATTTGAATCAATGTTCAAGTCATTTCCAAATATCTAAGTCATTTTCCAAATAAATAAAGTATTGAGAAAACAATATCAACAAATAATGCAAAATTGGATATCAAGTCATAACCAAATCAAAATTCAAGTCATATTTCGATTACTTTCACGACTGGCTGGTGACACTCACTAACGCAGATAGTTACTTAAATGTCGTTACTAGTATTTAAATTAGTATAATGTATATGATGGGGAAAGTAGGGGGGCTGAGCCCCATTTATTTCAAAGGAGGGGGCTATAGCCCCCTAGCCCTCCTGATCCCGCCGCCCTTGATTGGATGCAACAGTTTGCTTGTTTGCATGGTAAGAACAACCATGTAGCCATGCAAACGACGCAATAAAAATTATAAATTCATTTTTCTGCCTGTAAAGAAATGTACATACACAAATTGTTTACATGAGGCAGAGGGGAAGGACCGCAAGGAACCTTAGAACCACACTAGGCAGTCCACCCGAAGTACATTGTTCAATCTAGTACAATTAAATTCAGTACAATATTAGGTACCAAATAATGTGTTCTTATAATGTTGTCAACGATCCCATGTTACTGATGATTTATCTGGAATAAAGTATTGGTCTTGCTCTTATAAAACTCCTTACAATGTTTTGTAAAAGAGGAAGGGTTGAGGTTTGACATGGCCTACTTAATATACGGACGTATATTTCGCCGAGAAGGCCATAAAACAAAGAGGCCAGTTTCTAATTTTAATTCTAGGATAAACTATGCCTCCTATTGTTGTTATTTGGGTTGTATATGGGGTATTCAACCATTGCGAGTCCATTAGAACCACTTTTGAGAATCTCTGATTTGTGGCTAAGCTATTTAGGCGCCATTTAATGATGACAATTTTTGGTAAACTGAAAAAATACAAATATCATAAATTTCAGTTCCTTCTTACTTTATAATAATTATATAATAGGATTACTAAAATAGGGATATATTTCATACCCCAAAGTCTACCAAATCACAAAATGGCGACATTCTAATTTTTTTTAAATTATATAGCAACCACATGCTAAAATACAAGTATTATCCGAATTACAACTTACTATTTTCGTCCAAGAACCGTATATAATTGCCAGTTTATATATATTCATTCTCATTATATATTCGGAAAATGTATTCTAAGTATATTAGCAAATTATTTTCATTTTTTTCTAGTTCTTTAGACTCTAATTGTATATTTTTGTATATTTGTGGTGTCATCATTAAATGGCGCCTAAGTAGCTTAACCACAAATCTGAGATTCTAAATAGTGGTTCTAATGGACTCGCAATGGTTGATTACCCATAATATCCCATATACATCCCAAATAACAACAATAGGAGGCATAGTTTATCCTTGAATGAAAATTATAAACTGGCCTCTTTGTTTTATGGCCTTCTCGTCGACATATATAGCCGTATATTAAGTAGGTCATGGGTTAGATGATCTCAAAAACTTGGAGTAATTTATTCCACAGGTGCAGTATTATATTATACCTTTGCTTATATAACTCTGTTCTACATAGTCTCAATTTCAGTTTACCCTCTGAGAACTATCTCAGTCTTTTATCTGAAAAAACCTTACATAAGCTCGAAATCGCAGTTATAAAACCCACATTTCTTTTTATAGAAAGTTGATATGTCTTTAACTTCTCTGCGGTAGACAAGAGGTAATAATTTTTCAAGTTCTGTCTCATAGGGTAGTCTAATTCTAGCAATATGAATCTCGTTGCCCTTCGATGCACTCCTTCAATTATTTTAACTAAATAAAGAGATTTGGGATTCCAGATCTCGGAGGCATACTCGAAATGAGAGCGTACCAACGCAGTGTACAAGGTCCTGAAAGTTGGAAAAAGGTTCTTAACCCCGCATAAAGTGCGACGTCAAAACATAGCATATTATTCGCCCGACTAACAACATCCTTGATATGAAGTTTGAAGCGAGCATCACTTGTAAATAAGACTCCAAGATTGCGTTGAGAATCCACTCTTTTTATGTTTGATCTCTGATAGTGTAATCGAAGTGAATAGGTTTCCGTGACTTTATTTGCTAAAGTTACTTTATGCACTGAAGTGTCGGATCTACTAATTTCATTAAATAAGTCGCGAAGGTTATCGCGAGAATTCTTTCCTGTATGTAGACTTTAATGCAAACACTTCCGAATTATATGCATCATCTTCATGATTATGCAATGACTTTGGATAAACAAAATTAACCTGAGCATTCAATTTAGCGCTGCCTTTCCAACCATCCCTGAAAAGAGCACATTTAGTAAACGCAATCAGACTTTTTCCTATTGGAAAAATATTTGTATCCATCTGAAGTAGTAATGGGTTTGCCTCCTCCGCGTTAATATTCTTCGGTGTTATATTCCATATGTTAACGAAAGTAATGTAGTACGAAATTTAAAAATGCTAACATTAGTCATGCTTATATAATTAACTAGTGGTGGGTAATATTGTTATTGATACACACATACTCAATTATTCAGAAGTGACATTCGGTGCCATTAATAATTCCGAAGACATATAATTAGGTCCAATTGTGGTGTTAAATTGGAATTTTCAATTGTCATTGAATATCCAGACTACAATGAAAATTCCAAATTTACACTACACTAAGTTTAATCTGTATAACTGTGAAAAGACTAGGACTAAAGCCATCTAATCTTGACAAGAGTAGGACTAACGCAGGGGTTTATCTAGGTGTCTGGCCGGCAAGGCATCAGTTGGGGTCAAAAAGTGCGTTGCTTTCGATTCGATTTAGGTTCCGGGTTGGCACTTAATTAGGTGCCGGGTGTATGGCCAGATTCTCTGGTTCAAAAATGCTTTGATAAACAACTGTTTGTGCACCGTAGCATTTACCTCCTTAAAATAATGCCGAATAATTGAATTATATTGATTATGAATTATGGCTAATACCCTTAAGGTATAAGCGCAAAGTAAGGTGGTCCAGGTGGTGCAAGTGCACCACTGGCACTCAGCGATAGATGTGCTGGTGGGAAAGGTGGTGCTAGGTCCACCTGTTCTTTGTATTGAGGTGCACCACTGGAACTTTTGGCTACAGGTCAAAAGTTTGCGCCTATGCTTTAGGGTGCCGGAAAATCTCTACCTCCATAATAAAGTGCCAGCTAAGAAAATCTTAAATAAACCCCAGGACTAACGCCTCTACTTGAAATTAGTAGGACTGTTGTATGACAGTTTAACTACCTTGTATTATTGTAACCATGGATATTCCAGCCATGACAGTTTAACTACCAATGACAATTCTACAACTTCTTTCTAGGACTTCCTCAACTTATGGTTCCTATTGCATTATGACGCATTCTTTATAATAGTATTCTTGCAATCAACGCTATACCTCGTACTACATACTATAAATCGCTGAGAAACAAATGATAATGTAACTAACTCAATCATAAGAGCCTATTAAATTTTATACTCCATGTTAAAAAGAATGCGTCATCACGCAATAGGAACTATAAGTTGAGGAAGTCATACAAAGAAATTGTAGAATTGTCATTGGTAGTTAAACTGTCATGGCTGGAATATCCATGGTTATACTAATACAAGGTAGTTAAACTGTCATATAACAGGACTATCGACAGTATCAAGAGTAGGGCTAACACCTACACTTGAAATGAGTAGGACTAACGGCTACTACAACTGAGATAAACATGATTAATGACAATTTCACATGTAGGACTAACCTTAATTATAATATTGCTTTCATGGAATTTGCTTTGAACAACTTTCCTTTGAATCGTTGTTCTTTTATTGTTAATTGACTCAGTATAGTCTATAATAGTGCATATTTGATTATTTGCTAGCATTCCTGTATTCACAATAAGATTTTGCAATACGTATAATACGTATAATACGCAATTAATCAAATTAGGAACTTTTTCTGTTATTCTGTTGCAATTACAATATATTGATATTTGAAACAGGGGCGTCGGAAGCTTGAAATCGGGGAGGGGGCAATCAGAATTTAGAGGGGCACAGACAAAAAGCTAATTCTTAGTAGTATAAAACCCAACGAATTTTATGTCTTTTTTGATAGTTTCACTTCGGATAAGAGCAGTGGTATCATGACATTTGAACTCATGTGTATCATTGGTGTTGTTATTTCATCTATTTGCACAGGGGAAGGGGCTCAGGCGTGGGGATGCACAGTGGGGGGGGCACCGAGATTTTTGAGGGGGGCACGTGCCCCCCTGTGCCCCCCCTTCTGACGCCCCTGATTTGAAATTGTCTCCAATGTTGAATCCTGGTCCACTCTGATTCACATGCGAATTAAAACTGATCTAGCTTGAACAGGGTTCTTTGATTTAAATCAGGGGTGGGAAAACTACGGCCCGTGGGCCGGATCCGGCCCGCCTACGATATTTAACCGGCCCGCTTGACTTCAACAGAAGTCCATATTTTTGGTAGTCTAGGCCACATAAAGCATACCTGCCAACCTATTTGAATCATATCCCTGTACAGGGCTCCAATTTCCCCCTGTACATTGGCCAAAATCCCTGTACACCTCCCAAAAATATCTCGCTCGCTGCGCTCGCTCGTCCAGGGAATTACTATACACTTGAATAAATATAGAAACAAGTTGTGCCTAAATGTAGTCAATGCAGAATGCATGGCAGAATATACTACGTATCACATCTGTAGACATTTTTAGGCATTATTTACTCATAATTAGTAAATTAAAATCCCTATATAAATGGAATAAATCCCTGTACGCCTGTACAGAATGGCCAAAATGGTTAAAATTATTTCACTGTACAGGGATCCCTGTACGATTGGCAGGTATGATAAAGTTTATCAAAAATATGTCAAGATCAGTATTGACAGATGAATACCTTTCTCAGCTTATTTGTATTGCTACTTCAGCCAGAGAACCAAATTTTGATGAACTAATAAAAACGCAGGATCAACTGCACAACTCCCACTAGTTCTTTATACTTCCTAATATGTCATTAAATTAGTTTATACTTCCTCAGTATCATAGTTTATTTGCATTAATGCTACTGCAAATAAAATAAAAAATGTGTTAAATAGGAAATGTTCACTCTCAGGCCCACATTTATCCAATAATCCATTTTGGCCCACGGTCTAAAAAGTTTTCCCACCCTTGATATAAATCATTGATTTTGTATTATAAAATAATGATTTAAATAAAAAAATCCAATTTTTGAAAGTAATGATTTTATCAACCCTGGCTGGGAAGTAATTACTTACTGCGTGCCCTTCGTTATAAGGCCTTACTACTGAGTAGATTTTGCTGGACCATGGATTACTTAAAGGCCATTGATTATTAGCTGAGATATCTTTATCTCAATAGCTAGTAATGACAGACCTGAGAAATGCATTATAATTATATAGGACGGTAGGAACATTATATCAAGGCATACATAACTCCCTTTAGAATTGTGATATATCACCATTTGATTAGGTAATCGCTATTTTTCGTGGGAAATTTTTTATTGATGCTTTAGATATATTTTCTCATAATTTATATATAATTTTTATTTTTTTATTCACCAATAATTGTTAAATATCCCACGGACATTCTATTATTTAATGTACAAATTCTTAACTTTCAATTTCTAGCCTTTATATTTCTGATATTTCTGAGTTACGCACGCTATTTAGCACACTACTATGCCCAGCCACTGTTCCGCTCCCGGTTGTTATCAAATGAAGAGCGAGTACCAGATCTCAAGATGCCTGATAAACTATTTGCCGTATTCACTAATTAGATTCGTATTCACCAAGATTTCAGTTCGTACTTAAGTTCCAACTTAAGTACGCGTTGCTTAAATACTTTAAGTAACTTAACTCTTAGTGGATACGGCTTAATTCGGACTTAACTAAGTTCGAATTTAAGACTTAAGTTCTCAGCGAATACGGCTGCAGGTGAACTTAGACAAGCTTGGCTTTCGTACTCTCCAAAGTCTTTCGCGAACTATAGACTGTTTACGTTTGTTCCTAGCACTTCTGAGAGGGAGAGATAGAAAATACACATACTCCATAGCGGTGACACAACCCTTACCTCGAGCGTGAGGATTTTTCAGCTGCCAGCCATCCTCACCTAGAAGAATGAGCAAGACATAATGCAGTGCATCATAAGCGCGGTGAGTCTCTTTTATACGCTGAAGACCGCCTGTCCGCGCGTGCAACACTATGTCTCTGCTGGCCGCCTCCTCTCCACAGCCGTCACCTGGCATGATGACAGCTACTTCAGGGTCTGTAGGCGCATTGGAACATCGATGATCCGGAGCACCTTCAGCTCGGATAATCATTCTCATGTCAGCGCCCCCCTTCTTGCATCAGCTCTATTCCCTGTCTGAAGAAAGAGACATATGGGTTATACTCATACAGCATAAATTGTAACCCTTTCAACTCGGGGAGAGAAGCCTCTCCTAATGCCCTGACGGTCTCCAGCTCAGCCTCTGGAGTACCATCATGATATAGATCTGCGCAAAGCAGGGTGCCTCGCCTTGTCGAGGCATCAACTGTCCGATCAAATGGTGCACTATTCCGTGTATACAGAAAGTGTACCCCCCCTCCTTAGCATTAGCCATACCCTTGTCTAAGTTCACTCCAAGAGAAGCAAACGCCAGAGCGGAGTTGTATGCTCTGATCTGATCTCGAAAACGCTCTCCCACGCGGGTCAGCACAGTCAAGAGGTGCATCAACAGGTCAGTGTGTGAAGCTTTAGAGGGTAGAACCACCTTCCCATCCCACAGCATAACGGGAACTTGTAAAGCAACTTAGTACTACCCGATAGCTTTTCACTTTTCCAGAACTTTGCCAGACAAACAGAGCAGCTGAAAGTCAAACTGCCAACTGAATATTCTTGTACAATACAATACAATCATAGGCGTCGTAAATGCAAAGGTCAATCCATCGGGCCGCCCGGAAATTCCGGGTAATGTCCGGGTAAACTCCGGGTAAACTCGGAGTATAGTGTTAGTAGCATGGGGACAATCCCTTCGGCCCGCCCGGACATTTCCGGGCACCCGGGCGGTTTACGACGCCTATGAATACAATCTGGAACATCAGAGGCAGTTTGGGATCTGTAAAAGTTTAGATCAATCCGGGATTTAACCCTCTTAGCATACAACTCAGCCTTTCGCTCTCGCTTATCAGTATGACGAACTTCGCGCTACTCGTCCGTCTCCTTACACAGCCGAGAGGCTTTTTGCTCTCGCTTATCATTCACACGAACTTCGCGCTCCTCGTCCGTCTCCTTACACAACCGAGAGGCCTTTCGCTCTCTCTTATCAGTCAGACGAACTTCGCGCTCCTCGTCCGTTTCCTTACTCAGTCGAGAGGCCCATAGGCGTATAATTCCGGGGTGCTGGGGGGGCGCCTCCCCCCTGTTTTTATTCTCGGGGTGCGGCTAATAGATTCGCCCCCCCCCCCCCCCCCTATTTCTAAAACATTCATCCAATTTGTACAAATGCTGTCAATATTCTCAGAGGAATTTCTAGATCGGTGCAACCTTGACATGCTCCTTAGTCCCAGTTCATTACATGTAAACCACCTCGATTATCCTAATTGTCTGGTCCCAATAAGTTCGTATAATTTAGGTTTCACTGATTTGTGAAATCTTGATTTTGTATTCTTCCCATTGTTAGTTACAAATTATATACGTATAAATTAATAATTAAAAGTATCTTCAGTTAGTCAGGAGAAAGTTTTAGTGTTTGAGTGAGATTTTTCAATAAATATGAAAATTTAATATTGAATTTAAAGTAGAGTTCTTAGTAAATCACAGGTCAAAATTTCAAAATTCTCAAAGTAAGAAAATGATAATTTAACTCAACATTTGTATGTTGTATCGTGAACTACGTAATATAAGGACTGGAAACGACAAATAAAACTGGACCATGGATAGGTTAGAAGGGTAAACTAATTTAAATTTAAATTCGATAGAAAAAGTAAATATAGGACATCAAGTCCTTATAATGTTTATTTCGCGAATATTGAACTACAGAAAAAGTAATGCAATGGACAAAACATGATTACATTTGTCAAATACTAGTACAGTAATTATTATTAATATAATTAACTGGAGACTCGAGCATTATTCACGTAGATTTGAATTTCTTGAATTTACGTGTATCTTTCTTTATCGATGCTATATGAGAATTCACATTTCTAGTTTTATTGGCTAATATGCAATTAGCGCATATGTTAAGAATCTTGTGTAATATCCTCCAACCTAAAATGTTGCAATGAGCGTAGTTAGATCTCCAGTGTTCACTCTGTTCATTCACTAGCACTCTTTCAGCTAACTGAATTAATATTGTACGCGAAGGGGAGGTGTAAAATTGCGTTTTCAATATCTCATCATCATCAATTTTCATGAAGATTTTCCATTAGACCACTATGGAGTCAACTACAAGATCTGAGGGCCACTTCAGAGAACCACGATCAACATACTTTATCAAGTCAAATTTAACAGCATCACTTAAATCTATATCTTTGTTCTCAGTAAGAGATACAAGACAGTGTTGGCATTTTGAAGTTTTAATGTAAGAATAAACAGCGTAACCTCCAATAAAGACAATAGATTGGAGAATAGGAATTTCAAGTTTGATAGAGTTCAGATCATGTAACGCACCAAGATATTGATCATAACAAATCTTATTGCATTCATCTGGTGCTAGAGTAAAAGACTGAATAAATCTTCTAAGGGATAGTTCACTCTTGTTTTGTTGTTGTGAAAACATTTTAAGAATATTCGATATGTTCATACGCCGTTGACTTTCTAATATTTGGGAATAAGTAACATGGTATTGAGCTCCGCTCATCATTCGGTATAATCCGAATTGGTGTTCTATTGGATCATTTTGAAGCCTGGAAGTAAGAACATATTTAAACTTGCAATTTTGAATCAGATGAGAAACTATTAGTGGCAGAGTAATACAAGAATGGCGCAAACTTACGAAAGTTTGAGCACTAAGTTTACCATTCTTGCCATTTGATAAATTCCATCTCTCAATCCAATTAGAGATTAAGTTAAGAAAACCGAAACGCCAATCGTCTTCCGTAAGTGGCGCAGAATATTTATCATTCAAGTGAACATGTTTAAGGGGAGTATTCACATTAAAGATCTTCCATATCTTACCAATAATATCCACGAAATTCGGAGTATCGTTTTTAAACCTTGAGCGTGAATCGTTCTGTATTTTAAGAGCTGCACAAGTTGAATCATTGAAAACGCGGAGTGCTAGATTAACATTCTGGCGTTCAAAGCTAGTTGGCCAACATGCCTTAGAATTCAGTCTGTGGGCTTGTTTAACGATCGAGTGTTCTTCAGACTTGTACAGTAAACGAATATCCTTAAACATAGCCTCATTCGATTTACTAGTATCGTAAATTGAAGGAAATAAGAGCATGTCTGGATATTTGAACGTATGATCATAATCCTTCAAGTTTAGCCAATTGTTTCTGATAGATTTTAATATGTGTACGAAATCAAATAGAATATACAATTTTCGGTCGGAGGACACAGGATGTGGAACTGCAGAAGTTAATGTCATTTGGTCAGAAGAAAAGAGTTTGAATAAACGAACATTGAGTGAATAGTTATCTGTAACAAGTAATTCAACAAATAGGTTGCATTTTTCGATATCCAATATCACAGATTTAACTATCGGATAAAAAATTTGAGGGGAAAAGCCTAACAACTTGTGACCATTTTTTTGATAAACTAGACACCATCAGAGCAAAAAAAATTTTAGTTGGAGTTGTAGGATCTATCTCTCCGATTATTCTTCCACCTAAATAACAGACAATATATAAAGTGTCTAAGTAGATACATAGTCAAATTGTATTATATGTACATACGTATGCTCGCATTACCTTGGTACGAGATATCTGATGCAACGTGGATTTCGTCCATGTTGAGCACAAGATGCCGTTCCCTCTCTAAAAAATCAGCAGTTAGGTTTTTAAGCAAATTAGTGTATTCATTTTCCAATCCAATACTCGATGATAGAATACGAAGAGACTTTGTTGTCGGTAGGAATAGGCAATCTAATGATTGTAGAAATTTGTAGCAGGCTGGTGAGATTAGGTGCGCTTTTAATGCAATAGTCTAGAATTGAAACTATAATTAATATTGACCTAATTATTATAAATAATGTCAAAATTAACATGTTTAGAGAAATGCTAGCCTGTGTAACAATGTTATACCGCCGTTGTTTTATGGGAACAAGCGAGTTTTCGAGCTGACAAATAATAAATTGCAAACTGGGCAAGTGAGGTATGCTTAGAGATTTCATACTATTTTCATTCATTTGATCTGTATCTTGTAGAATAGAAACTGCTGAAGATAATTTCTGTGACGCTTCCTTGATATTCACCAGAACAGAATCTGATTGAAATATATCCGAATCTGGTTGAAAGTTAATAATATAATCAATAAGAGTCTCAATCTGTCGTAAGTCGTTTATTTTATCCAGTGGCAAAGGTACCTGTTGCTCAAAACTATTAGCTAAGACGGTTAAATCTGAATTAATTGCAAGAGTGGATTCAACTCTGACGAACTGATCGAACGATTGCAGCCTGAGTATATGTAACGTATTAGAAGAATACCAAATGACCCAATCCTGCTTTAGTTTCAAGGTGGATAATTTTTGTCTGAGATCTTCAAAACTATCTAAGGAGTAAAGAAATTTTTCATGTTTTTCTTCAATTAAACTATACTTGAGACTTTTAGCAAAGTGTGCTTCTTCCTTTGATTCTCGGCTATAACGCTTACAAGTAGCAGAATTGGAGGTAAAATAAGATGGACAACCTTGAAAAATTACAGGAACAGCATTGAGACGATAAGTAGGTCTTTCACGTGGTACTTCAGAGTAAGTACCATCAGCTTGTAAGACTCTGTCTACTCGTATCAGGTCCTCATCTCGAAAATGGTGAATACAGATGAATATGTTATCCAACTGTAAGTCTTCTGTTCCTGTTCTATGTAAAGCTCGGCTCCCTTCGCGAACTAATTCAGGTGGGCCTTTAGGTAATCGAAAGACAGTGGCTTTCGGATGACCTTTGTAATTGGTCTTGCATCCAAAAACAGAACAAGTATTAGGCATGAAATGCTATTGCTAGTGCTAGGTTTTTAGAAAAGATAAAATAATTAATAGTATAGTTCGGCACAGTAAAGTAACGAGGAAAAGGGTAGGGGCTCACATAGGAAAGATTCGAACAATCCATTTAAGGTTGCTTATTAAGACGAAAATAATAATATTATGCAACCATAAGGTAAAATTCAATAATAGCTACACTACTTTGGCCAATTATGAGGAAATAATAGCGGAGAGGGATACCCTTCTAACCTATCCATGGTCCAGTTTTTATTTGTCGTTCCAGTCCTTATATTACGTAGTTCACGGTTGTATGTATATTAACGAATTTTCGCCCCCTCAGAATTTTACAATTTTTGCAGAAATTCTACGCCTATGGAGAGTCCGTTCGCTCCTGGAGATCAAGGCAACGTGCAACTTTCTTCTTGGGAGTCTCAGATAGCAAACGTGAGCCCTGCCGAGAAAGGATAGCTCGTATCCTAGCCTTTCTCATGATTGGCGTATCTTTTCGCAAGGTAATTATATTACGCTTGCACTGCTCTTGGAGACGTCTCCGTGTAGATTTGGAGCTCTGGATTCGCAAACGCAACATTCTCTTATCACGCATCTGTTGCAATCGAAGGAGTCGCTCGTCATTTGATTCAACCATCCGTATTCTCCTCAGCAGAATTTCAGTATTCCCTCTTAGGTACCACGTTTCACTTGTTTGTGCATATTCAGATAATCTAATTTATTAATTAGAACACCCAGACAAAAATCTTTTTAGCTCAAAGAATTTATAGTTAAAAGCTAGGCTATCTAAACTAACATTCTTAAACATGTTATAGTTAAAACTTAAAATTTATTTTTAACACTTGTAAATGTAACTATTATTCTAATACGCTAAAATCTATCCCCGCTGAGAAGAATTGCTAAATTTCTCACATAGTGTCATTTTGTTGCGAAATATAGTTCATGCGAAAATCAGTTTGGATTCCTACGACAGTATATATTAAATTCCCACTTGTTTTAATGCGTTGTTTATTTGATATGTATTAATTTACGTATAATATTATTAATTAATATAATATGTATACGTATATATTCTGTAAACGTATATATGTATATATTCTTTTATTGTTAATCGACTCATACATAGTATAGTCTGTGAAGTCCAAATTTGATAAATTGCTCGCTTCTTGTATTTACATTAAGATTTAAAATATACCACTGAAAATTTACTTTGTAAAGATCCTTGATTGATCATTACCATATAAATACGTACGCAATACGCATTTTAATCAACTTAGATTTAATCCATGGTCCAATTAGAATAAAACTATATCTCAAGCACTATCAATTCATATATATGAGACTTATCACTTACTGCACTCATTCCTAATATATTTGCCATCAATAAAGCAACCAGAGGCGGCGCTAGGGCGGGGCCTGTACCCCCACCTAAATTTGAGTGTGCCCCAGTTTAATGGCCTGTGCCCCACCTGTGACCAAATTGTGCCCCACCAGTGGCGGCTGGATGCCGCCGCCACTGAAAAGTATTTATGCGCTTTTAAGTGATTATAAAGCGTAAATAGACCTAAAATACTCAAATTTACAAATGTTAATGATTACGTCATCACGCGATAATGAGTAAGCATATTGGTGATCTGGTGTGACCTACGTGTCCGCATCATTGATGTACGTGTTCTATTAAATTTTCTGATTATTATCTCTTGGATGGCGCGAATTATGTGCGATTAAGTGAATTTTCAGGGTTCTCGAAATGTGACAATGGAGTCATAACTTGTCGAGGTGTGAGAAATTTTGAGTGGAAACCTCAACTTGTTGGCGGGTGCCAGAAGTTACCCCTATATGCCCAAAATCTCATTTGGAAACCGTCTAGTTTCTTCAATCAACTCGGAACATACAAACAAATATATATACACACACACCAACCCACCCTTGTGTTTTAATAGTATAGATCAGCGTTTCTCAACTGGGGCCCGTGGCCCCCTGGGGGGCCACGAGGCCTTCGCCACGAGGATTTTTATTGAAGGGTAAGGGGCCACGGACCATTAAAGGTTGAGAACCACTGGTATAGATATTACTAGTTTCAAACTACGAAGTAATATATTTTTTGCAATTTTATAGTCCTGTCGACCTTTGCATCCCGGGTCCAATTTCCACATTCTATTGTGAAGCCTATAATATACATGTAGAGTATGCTATGTGTATAGCGTAGAATTTTATTTTAATGTTATCAAAGTAGGAATAACTTTCCTTTTAATTTCAATCGTTTTTCAGTTAATGAGGGAATTGTCTCATATAATGGAAATTGACGTACAATCTCAAAAATTAAGGTATATAACATTTATTATCACTGAATAGCAAGTACCTTTTACGGATAGATCTGACTAATCTAGATTATACCTATATGCATTAATATTTTAATCGTTAATGTCTGATTCGCCTGGCTTGTTTTGTTTTTTGATCAAAATTTTAATCAAGGATATATAGCAGACTATGAACTATCCGTTAGCATTAAGGATATCTGGTCTTTCTGCTATTCAACCTGTAGTTAGAGGATGTTCATGTGGACGTTGGCTTCAATAATATCGATGCTATTTCGAATTCACAATATCTAAATGATTATTAACAGTAACGTTTATAAATGTGGACTAGTAGAGGATTAATTTATATATATTATTTGATAGTGAAATACTAGAAGAAAACAAGTACAACTTTATAATTCAGAATAAAGTGGAACAACAAATTTAATGTAGATATACTATTAGAGAAGTAACTTTTATGGAGAAGTGATGAATTATTGAATAACCTGAATTCTATAGATTGTGAACCCTTTTGTAAATGGAGAATTATCCAATTAATTTTTGGAGGTAATTTTAAATTTTATGATAACAATAGTTGCTATTTCAAATATCTCTGACCGGCGTGGCCTTATTGCTTCAGACACCTTCCAGTATCAAAATCGGGCTTAAATCGTACCTTACTTGGGGTTAGTCACGGGACTCTCAATTTGGAACTAATATAGTAGCTTATCCTTAATTTTATTTTCGCTTTGATTTGATGATTTAGAAAATAATTTTAAAATATTATTATTTACCATTTTGCCCCACTGTGATGTATAACAGAAAGATTATCCTATAATTAGTACGAATGTTGTATTTAGAAGTATCAAATTGCTGTACTGCTATGCTATAGTCCAGAGTGGACCATGGGTCGATGGGTCATGGGTCAGATGGGTGATGGGTGATGGCTCTGTGACCCATGACCATGGCCGGATTATCCAATAGGCACAGTAGGCACTGTGCCTAGGGCCCACGAAGAATTTGGGGCCTACGAACGAAAAATTTGGTGCCTAATTGCCAGGGTTGCCGTGGGAAGGGAATTTTCATTCCAATTCCCACCCCATTCCATTAGGATTCCCACATGTGGGAATTCCCATAGGCTAAAAAACTTTCCCATTCCCATCCCATATGGGAATCCTGTGGGAATTCCCATAGGATTCCCATACCCACGGCAACCCTGCTAATTGCTTCCTGGTATCCTCAAAGTGCCTAGGGCCTACGAAGACCTTAATCCGACCCTGCCCATGACCCATGACTCATGACCCATTTGGAATTTCGATGTTCGTCCAGTTATAGTATGAATCAAATTAACCCAGAAACATTACAGGGTATTTCTTTGGTATTAGAAGTCTACCAAAATTTTATTGACAAGCATCATACATATATTGTAAGTCGGATTGTGTTACATAATGTTTAGATATTTAAAAAGGTCAATGGGTAACACGATGGGTTAAATCGTTACTTGATGGGTCAATGGGTTAATCGATGGGCCATGGGTCAATCGGTCATGGGTCACAAATGCGATGGGTCAGATCGGTCATGGGTCACCAATGTTGACCCATGGTCCACTCTGCTATAGTCACAGGTGTAATTCTATAACTAGAATGTACAGTCTACTCCGCTTAACTCCGACATGTTTGTTTCAAGCCTCTTGTCCCCATTAAGCGGACTTCCCGATTAAGTAACCGAAATTTATCTATAAAGTAGCGATCGAGTAGCGATTTACAACAATTTCAGTTTTAAACCCACAATAACAATTCATCCACTGCCTGCTGATCCTTGAGGCTACTCACTCCCATAGCATGAGCCTTAATACTTTCTGGACTATTTGAAACTATCCGTACAAGGTCATATTTCAGTTAAATTTCGATTACGGAAATCAACAAGACATCGACCTTATTTAAATATTTTTTATAACTTTATCAGAATTAATCAAGATTATTAGAATTTGTTCTGATTTAGATCAATTTTTATTCAGCTAGCACAAATTTTTAATCCAATTTGTTGACTTTCTCCTAATTAAGCGGAGTTTGTCCCGATTGACCTAAAATTTAGTATTAGCTTCTATGGAAAATATTTTGGTTTGGGGAGTTGTCCCGATTATGCGGAGTCTACTGTATTGTACTACTTTGCGATTTTGAATTCTATTAAGTAGATATTAGGCTATTATTAGCTAAGTTGACTAATTCATTGAAAATGACGAGAATTGTTAATTATTTATGATTGTTTAATGTCCCTATAATCAATCATAGATCATTTAATACCAGCGCTAACAATAATATATGACCCATTTAAAGTTTTCAAAATACTACTACTGTATAGTTAATTAGTTCCAACAATGTATTGCACACTTGCGATAATATGATTATACATTTTGAGTAATTTTCGAAAAATTCATAAATTAGTCAACTTAAATAGAAATGACTTCTAAAGTTATTTGCGTTTTTATTAGTAAGGAAAAATCGGCTAAGCAAAAGATTAGGTTCCTCAGCAAGCATGGGAATTCGGCTAAAGATATTCTCCATGAATGCGAGACGTTTATGTGGACAATTTCCCTTCCAATATCCAGTCTGCTTGTGGATTGAACTTTTGAAGTTGGCTGGAGTGCGGTTGATGACAGTGGCGGCGCTAAAGGGGGAAAGGGGACTCAAGTCCCCAATATTTTTCAGAGCCCCTTATGTGGCGACTCAGTTAAGTGACAAGACTACAGACAACATAATGAAATGTTTCTATATTTTAATTTATTCCACTACATTATCGCATTTCAAAATCTAAATAAATTTCACATTACTTTTTCTTGTTTAGTCTAATGCGATCCATCGATTTCCCCTTTTAGATAAATAATCAATGATATGTCTGGGTCTTCGGCAATTTTGTTTGTCACCTCTATGTTCACGTTCACATTGATCACTCCAAGATCACTTAGAAGACTGTTACCCTTAGCAGCTCAGAGCCAAGACTTTATTCTTTTCATATCGGAAAATGGCCTCTCAGCAGAAGCACTTGACACCGGCAGTCTTCAACTATCTGGAGTAGCCCAACAGGACACTGAAAACACACGCTTGTGCTGTTGGGTAAACCGTCCATGAGAGATTTCGGGGAAGTCATCAGCATCTTCTCTCGCCCAGATATGAGACAGCATGGCAAGTTCTGTCTTCAACGTCGGGGAGTCTTGGGTGTGCTGCCATAACTCCGGGATCCATTTGTGTTTTGAGGAAGTGCGAAGATACCGTTGAGAGCGTTATGAAGCCATTGTAGATTGTCATATCCTCATCTGTCAGGAACCTGGCCTTTAGCTTATCAGTCACTTTTTCGCAAGTGGAATGAAAACCTTGGTATCTTAGTTTTCTTTGGATTACAGTAATTTTCCTCTGCCTCTCCATAGTCGTACCCGGCCCTTCGCATGCGGCGGTCGTAAAATTCAGGCAGCTCCAGCTGATTTACAAGACCATGAGCTCTCTCTCCCAATGTTCATACCAGGCTTTATCACATTGGGATTGGAGCAGTATGAGTGTGGAGTATCTCCATTTCGATAATCTGATCCTGAACTGTCTGCATAGTCTCTGCCCCGCTCTGTAGAACTTCAGTGACGTCCCCGAAAATCTTTAAATCCACTCCATGTTGCATTTAACATTAACAACAAATGAGGAGTGCAAACTCGCCTGGAGGTTGCGTGCTGTCACTGCACTGCCCGCTTTCCAACATCCATCTCGGCCACTTCCTCAATTGTGTCCACCTCAATCTTGAGGGTCTTCAACACTGCAAAACAGATCTTGTGTTTGTAAACCACCCGCGCGTTCACTCAGAGCAGGAAGCTCGCGCGTCTGATTGTTTTAATTATAGTTGATTCTGCTTGGTCATGAAGTTGGTATGCACCATTGATATAGTCATAAAGTTGTGAATTTGCTGAAGTATGTCAACCAGGTCTGCGATCTTCGCTGAGCCATTGCAACATCAACCTATTGGGCTAAAGGGTAGTTTCCGGTAAATAGACATTTGGTAGTATATAGTCACAAATGAAGTATTATTGACATATTGGTTATTGATAGTTTCAAACCGAATCCCATCAAGAAAAATTACGTATATTTTCTCAAAACCGCAGTTTAGGACGATCAATGGTAATTTAATGATTAATTAGATTTTTGGTTTTGTAACAATCCTTTATTATTCACCCATGATTATTGATCCTAAATCTTTAAAGGGGAAGAATAATTTAAAGCCCAGTTATACCCGGGGGGGTTATTCACTAAACTTCATAAACTTTGATATATATATATACTATATCAACATACATTAACAACTATCAATTTATTTTTTTAATGCACTCGCTTTTCTACTTGATCTCGATCTTTTTTGTCGCGACAGAGAGTATTTCGTTATAGACTCAATCCAATTGATGTTTATTATGATACATAATTTATCGCGCGTACAGAGCTTTAGCTGTCACACTACAATTTCTCGCCACCGGTTCATTTCAAACGGTTGTCGCATCTTCACATGGGATATCCCAGCCTACAGTTTTCCAAAGTATTCGTACAGTGGCAGATGCACTATGTTTTTACCCCGAGATTATATAGTTTTCCCAAATCAAATGATCATTTACGAATTCAGCAAAAATTATTGGAATTAAATGGCTTTCCACTTGTACTCGGATGTATTGACAGCACACATGTACCTATTCTGGCACCTCCCTGTAACGAAGATGTATTTGTCAACAGGAAAAACTTTATCTCTATCAATTTCCAAGCAATAATCGATAGCGATTTATGATGCCTTATTTTGGAGGCAGTCTGGTATCAATCGAAGGATTGCTAGTGGAGATATACACACTCTCAAAGGATGGTTCCTCGGCGATAGTGGGTATCCACTAAGGCCTAACCTCCTTACATCAATAATTTCTCCAAACACGATAGGGGAGAGGGGCTATAATAGAGCTTTTCAGAAGTCCTGAAAAACTATTGAATGCGCTTTTTTGGGGTTTGAAAGAGTAGATGGCGATCTATGGATAAAACTGGAGCAACTCTCTATTACACCCCAGAGAGAGTTTATTTATTAGTAGTAGCTACAATGGTACTGCATAATTTTTGCATCGATCATAAGCTACAATGGCAGATAGATACAATCGAGCAAGAAGATCATATTGAGAAGATACTATTGCAGAAGATAGTTATCCGGGTGACACATCAACAACTAATGGAAGTATTGTTCGCCAGTCAGTCATTGCAAATTATTTTGTTTAATTATTTTGTTTTATAGTATAAACTTACAATTATGATTGATATACATTGTGTTTAGTATGCACATTAAGATTATAAATCAATCATTAGTTTGAAAATGATGAGGTGCGGATAAAAGAAGGAGTGAAAATACCCGTGGGGATTAGGGGAGGTGGTAGTGTGAAGGAGCAGTTTGAAAAGTTTGTAAAGTAGGCTGTGTTTGGGTAATATTGTTGGATAGCGTCTTATTTGGATTAGATTTACAGCTTCTAAAAGATCCACCACTTGCTATCTATACTTCTCAATACAACCAGCTTCTCCTGTTCACATTTCACATGAAATTATATACCGGTGAGTTAAAGCAACATCATCGTTAAATAATTTTATTTTTCTACGTGGTTTAATGTCACTACGTACCTGTATCACTGCCGATGGACATCTGAGTTCACTCAAGGGCTGATTGACGATAAATGGGAAAGATCAATGCCTGATGCACACAATGGGAAGTCATGGGAAATAGAGTCAATTTTTAAGTTGTTTGAACCTAAGTAAAATAACACCATCGTAACGAGCACATTCAAAAACATGGTAAACCCAACGATTGATGATAAAATCGAATTATTCAACACTTTGATGAATTCATGTATATTGGACGTAATTCATTTAACTGTTAAATATTTCTGGTCAAATTCTTTATTATATAAGAGTTATTCTTTTAAGATTCCCAGGAATTGTATATAAGGTATTCTTCTTTTTGAATACCCATAGTTCCAAAACATTTGAATACTAATTTTGTAATATTAGCACCTTCAACTTTACTGCTTAATTACTAATTCGTAAAACCTAGTCGCCCATTATAAAGTGCATAATCTCAAAGAAGCCAGTTCTGGCCAGATATTTAGATATTTTCAGATTATGAATTGATATATTAGTGATATTTTAATGCAAATTCTAGGGTTCCCAAAAACTTCCCGAAATTGTTGCAATAATTTTAATCTGAGAGCTCGATTTTATATATTATTTTTGTACATTTTACACTGATGCATTTTTTAATATAATAATTGGATTTCCTTTGAATAATGAATAAAAAAGAACCATTTGAATTCGTGAATTCTCATTCTTGTATCGATCAGCTACATTAACATTATTATCTCAGTTCAAAGTTCCAGCAACTTATTTCCTTCAGCCCGCTGAAATTTCCACTCTGAAATCAGAAAGAAATGATTTCAACAGGCGTAGTGAACTTTCAACTTGGTAGGAAATGTTGTTCCATACATCCGTTTACACAAACAGTACAAAAAAACGTATCTCTGAAGGCGCTATCTTTTTGAAGCTGAATCTTCGAGTGAGATGAGGAAGCCTCTATCCGAGCTCACTTTAGAGGGTTTAAGAAATTGAATGAATCCAATAATACAGCTTATTAAAACAGTCACATCAAGAGAGCAAGTTGATCCTATTGATATTGCAACCTATACTCTATGGTTGATTTCAAATGGAAATCATGATACTACAGTCTCTAATGTTTGCAAAGATCTTATTCCTCGGGGAACATTTGGTAACAACCCCAAGGTCTCGGTTTGCATTTAAAAGTCTGCTTTTCTTGTGGAATTACTTGAAATCGGAAAGAGAAGATATGCTTCTCTCCGGTATTTATGCATATCTGAAAATGTAATCTTGCATTCTTATGATAAAGTATCTATTTATCGAAGCTATATTGTCCTCTCGGAAGAAATAACCTATGTATGCAACACTTCTGATATTATAATTGGCGTTTCGATATCTTATCAGAAGATTGTTCACCATACTATTAAAATTATTCTTGAAACAAATGCCGGAGTACCTTAGTTTCCTATTTCTATCAAAATTGTCGATGGTTTGGATTGATCAGAATCCCACCAAATATATATTCAATATAATTCCAACGTTTATTTAACAATAAATAATTATATTCTGTTTGCCTTCCGAGTAACATCAATTACGGATTGTAATAATAATTCTTTTTATTCGAAAGATAATTATTCCCAATGCAACTTTCGGCATATGACCAGTTACATTGATCGCACAAAAGAATGCCATAAAAGCATCAGTCATTTGATGGAAAACATTATAAATCCTGAATGCGAGGCAATGCAACAGTGTATATCATTTTCACATGGAACTGCTAAAGTACAATCATTCGAAGTATGCTTGATGGAAAGATGTCACGATTTTAAGCGGAGCAGGTGGGGTTTTAATGCAATTTTAATGCAGACACAATAGTCGTCTGGTAACTTATCAACGGCTATTTAAACTACTCTGAAATGACTATAAATATCTTGCTACAGTTCTAAAGTAAAAAATATTTTGAATTCGCGTCATTTTAGTCAATATCCATGAAGTGGCATAAGTTTTTCTCCCACGTGCCACTTGTGACACAAGTGGCACAAATGGGAATGCGGCTCTATTTCAGTAGAGAATAAACGTATTGATTTGAAATTATGCACCTAGAGTAATTCGAACATGTGGGATTCAAAACTGCAATCAGAACTTCTATATTCTCATTCAATCTTGATCATCAGAAATTATATATTTAATTAGCTAATTATATAGATAATGAGTTTAACACCTCCATATAAATGTAAATTCAAAAAAATTGCTATTTTATTATACTTTACATATCGTTTTATGTAAATACCATTGTTGATGCATCTACCAATGCTACTTGGCTGCTAGAAGCTTGAATGTATAAACACAAATTATTGCTGTTCAAATACTTTTGGCCGGTTAGTGTACACTATGTTGGGAGATAGTACGAATTGTACAAAGTTCTAAAATTATATTTATTGATGACATCATATCCAAAAAGTAGCAAATATTCAAGTTAAGCAGCTTCGGACTGGACTTAACTTTTACTTAGTTTTAAAGTAAAACTAAGGCATAAACTTGGCTAAAGGTTTAAGTAAGTTTAAGACAAACTTAAACTTAGTTTGAACTTAGATCAAACTTAAGTTTTGAAGCAAAAACTAATTTTTTCTTAGTTTAAATTTGAAGTTTAAGTTTAAGAAGTTTAGTGAATAATTATCCTCCCAGGATAATATGATATTGCATTGAATGCAAATAGGGTTGATTGATGCTGACAAGGGTGGGGTTGGTTAACCGATCTGAGGCTACGGTTACAATTCGATTTCTCGCCACGGTTAACCGGTTAACCGCCCATTCTACTCATACAATAAATCATTTATGAATTTTGATTATACTACCGAAAAATACTCAGCTGTATATAGTATAACCGCATTAGTATATTAACTGATACATTTCGTGCTTTATGTAAATTTAAATCAATGTTTTCTAAGAAAATTTATTAAGTGGTGATGAGAAATTAATTTAGTAAATTTAATACTTTATGCATTAATTTCCCAATAACTCTGCTGATATTCAACAGACCGGCTAACTGGTTAATTAAATCTCTAACCGTTAACCGATGTCAGCAACGGTTAACCGGTTAGCCGGTTAACCGAATCCAGCCTTGATGCTGAGTTAACTATCACATATGCAAATACTCTTAGGAACGCTAGCTCGTTCTTGGTAGCATAGTTGTCAATTATGGAACATAGCTAACTCCTAAACTTATTGCGAATCTAATAAAACTATCCTACTTAAATTTCAAAAGCTTGAATGAATTCCTATCATAAGCTACATTGTTGTTCATTAGAAACAATCAAATAATTGACAACATCAGATGTATTAACATCTAAATTTCTAATTTTCACTAGGCAGAGAGAGACTTACACAGTTAGTACCATGGGGTAATAGGTCGATTTATCTTTAGCTAAATGCTAAATAAATGCATACCTTCGATTATAACATATTGAAGCCTAGAAAAATGTTATTATCATTTGCCTGGTTAAATATATCATCCCTTATCCATAAAAATTCAAAATTCTATTTCTGAAAAACCACAAATATCTATTGTTAGCGGACGTTGCCTTATTTCATTATGCTTGATTCTTTGGCAATGCAAAACATTTAGAGTGGAGTTGCTTTATTACCAACTCCCTATTAGCAATCATTTTACAGATCGCGTTCAAAAGCATGGAGGATTCTATAAAGTAAAGTTCCCTTATCTGCAACTCGCTTAATAGCAATATCGTTTATTAGCAAACTATTTTCTGGTGCCAAGTGTAGATCTGTTCCCCTATAAGCAACTCAAAGTTGCAAATATGTATAGGCAAACAAAGAAGTTCCCTTTTGAGCAAATCAAAGTTACTAATAGACGAACAGCAATTACATTACACACACAGATAATACTAATGACTTAATATAAAAATTAGCACTTATACATACTGTACTTATTGTGTCGAAATATTTTGGTTGATCATGTGATTTGATAATTTTTCAAAGTAGGACTTCCTCAATACATATATGCTCTCCTGATAGCTGATTTCATTACTTGAAAGTATTTTTATATTATTTATATTATCATTTTATCAAAATGTTTACTATCCAAAGTGGGGTCTCTGTTATTGTTATATACCTTTCCCGGTCCATTTCTCCCTTTCACCATTATCCAGGAAAACTGTAAGCTCTTATGAAACCAGTTGCTGATCAGAAAATACCGTGAGGAGGATGATATTGTGTATTTTAATTATGATTTATAGTACTTACTATATTAATTAGAGAATGAGAATTACGAACTATATTAATTAAGACAATGAGAATTACGAATAACTACGTGAAATCATGTTTACTCTTTTTATAGATAATTCCCCAATTATCAACTTTGCTATTAGCAACTATTTTTGCAACAAACCCCGACTTGCTAATATAGCAACTCCACTGTATGTGTATTCTTATACATTATTTCATAAATTTTAAGTCGTTCCCAAATCGAACTAACGATGTACAGTGCGACTTCTATAAGTGGGCGAGCATGGAACGGACAAAGTTTATTTGTCCTTCATTCCCCGGTTATAATTTTCATTAGGATAAACACTAGCCATAAATTCTAAGTTGGTTAATTCATTGAATAATAGCAAAGAAATGAATAATTCAGGAATTATTCCTGAACTGTTATTCAGGGAATCTTCATGTAAAGTTACTCGAAACGTAAGCCACTTGTATTAAAATTATCTTATATAAATATTTGGCATTATCTATCAAGAGATACGGATGGATAAATAAATTTATCACAATGCAAGTTTATCAACCATTTATTTAATTAAATGGATTAGTCAACTAAAGTAATAATATACAATATATTCATATAACACACCAGTTACTGATTGTTCTTAGTTAGTATTTGTATATGATGACCTCTACTCAAATTGAATATTTAAACTCCAATTGGAATTTACTAAAACTATTTTTGATCCTTAGGTTTATAAAAATAGATAATACATCAATTTCACGTATATAGTGGCATTAATAATAACGCTATTCCCACTGATTTGGCTTCTTTGGATTTATGAGAGTTCTCAGTTCCCTATCTCCATCACGACTGTTCGGCGAATATATATTTAAATCAAGGAAAGCTCCATACGAAGTTTCCAGTTCCTTCGCTGATAATGTGCTTTCTTTTTGGGTTCGGGCGAACATGCCAACAACAGAGAACCCACACGTAGTCAACAAACCTAAGGCTGTCCACGTGAAGCACGTCCTAGTCGCCAAGAACAAACTTTGATGGAGTGTAGCGAAGTGAACATTGGAGGATGAGTTCGCGATGAACCTCCGTGGTGTTTACATCGTCTAATCAAACTGGAAAGATTTTTCGCCGACCGTAGATTCTAAGACGATTAACGTGGCCCAGAAGATGTCTATGTCTACTGTGGACCAAAACCTCATACAAATCACTGAAAAGTGCTTAAAGCAGAAGCTTTCAGAGCAATAACCTCCGGCAGCCGCTTTAAATCCTTCTAATCCTATTCAATTATATTTGGTTACCCAGATTGAGCCTGAATGAGGACAGTGATTCTTTTTCCACTGATGAGGACATTAAGTTTATAGTGCATACCAAATTTTCTAGCCAGGTATCGAAACCTTAGCAAGATTAACCATAAGAACAGTAGCAAACTCAGTCTTATCGACAACACAAGCTTCGGACATAAAGCTCCAGTTCCATGGCGATCATTACTCTGTGCTTTGAGACTATTGCATGCAATACGATAGTTCATACTCTCGTATTGCAGCAATTACAATGGGCCATGGCTTCTTTAGTCACAGATAGACTTCTTGCTGGCCGACATGATTTTCTGGAGCAGTTCAAAGCTGTAGTATCCACAACTTTCTTGTTTCCTCGGTGCCTAAGATTAAATCTAAAATTACAGCTGTGCTACAGCATGTTCTTTAGAAGGTTGATTGATATTTGATGGTACGTATATCCAAAAGAACATGTCGGCACACCTGAAATTTTTAGATATATTCGTCCCGTCAACATCGCAATAAAGGTGTTAAACCATTTCAGAAAGGTGTTTCGGAAGGTGACGAGCTTTAGTATGTTGGAAGTTTGCTTTTTGCCCAGATCACTTCACAAAAATAATTCAAAATTCACAGGATTTATAGACGGAATGACAGTTTGGCGTAAAATATTTTTGGTTAATAAATTTCTCCGCTTAATCGGGGCAAAGTAACCTGGTCCAGAGGTGACCATATTGAGCGGAGTCGACAGTAATTAATTTAGTTAATTTAACTATAGTATCCACAGTAAATTTAATTTAATCATGTATATTCCTTTTTTTTCTTTCTTTCCTTTAATCCATTGTATAACATTACTATAATTAAATAGAAGCTTACTAGACTTCACAATTATTATTATTATTATTATTATCTCAAGTTTAAACATTAGAATTAGGTTTAACATTTATACTATGAAGTATGAGTAAACACAGAAAGCGTTTAAGGTTGCCCGTTATTTGAATATTCTAATTGATATTGCAGATCACGCCATCAAGTCGGCTACAAATTATAATCACATTCTCACGAAGAACAATGAGCGACTCCAGCTGCTGAAACAAATAGTGGAGAACCACAGCAATAGGTTGCCAACGAATCGAATACACAGTCAATGAACGTTGACTCTATAAAAGAAGAATTATACATTATTGATGCTATGTATACTATGAATATCTGATTATTTAAAAAGGTAATAATGCGGGTAGCCCATTTCCATTGGTGATCCAATAGTTATACGTATAGCATTTATTATTCCATTCAAGTGTCAATCAGGCCAATCCAAATGTATTTTCAAATTTTTCCAAAATCGGGTAGAAATAACGAGTGTCAGACATTGTGGCCAGAGAGAGATATAGAGGGTATCTGTATGATCTATAATTGAGGGAGTGATTGGGTATAGACTCACATTTTTGTATTTATCGAGTTAAGTTGAAAATTTTTCATTCAAATCGAATCATCCTACTTAGTATAAAGTTGTCTTTATAGCTGCTCTAGATGAGCTTTACGAACCCTTCCAGGTAGACGGGTTGTTATTGTCCTATGAAATGTTCTAATTCCAGGGACATATTTTAGAGGGTGGGTGAGGTGTTTATAGCGGATGTGGATTTCGGAATAAGCGGGGTGAAATTACTTTGATTTTGGCAACTATGGTGGGTATACTATCGCTGAGAAGCTTTAGAACCAAACAAAATATTATTTTGTTGAATTTTCAAAAGAAATTCAAGATAAATTTGACCCACGAAACAATTTGCGCCAGGGCGCAAATTCGAACCAATACAGTTTACCTCTCTTAAAACTTGAGACATTCTTTGGTTAATTTACTTAAACTTATTATTTATTGACCAAGTTGATTAATCAACATAAGTGATAACAGAGTTTAATTTATACATTATGAAAGAATTTGACAAACTGACAGAAAATCATCTGAAGCACTAAATTTCTATTCCCCATTGAGTTTTATGCATCTCCTGCTTCATAGTAATGAAACCAGGATTCATCTCCAGTGACTAGGCTTTCAAGAAAGTCAATCTCTCCGATATTTCAGTAACAACGCAGCTCATTTTCAATATACATATATTATATTATGAAATTACTTATATAGAGCTGAGCTTTGTAGAGTTCAGTTTTTCACTATGTGTATTCATGCACTGAGAAAGGTCAGTTTTTTTCCAGAGTTTGAAATTGACCTTTAGAAAGTAAGCCTGGGCTTTTAGTATGGGAAAAAATCTGAACTCTACAAAGCTCAGCTCTATATAAGGATTCCCTTATATTATATTATACGAGTCGTTCGGTCTAGGTCGTTTCGTGACGGATCACTCTCACAAAGGTCGCTTTGCGACCTTATTTGTTCGTGTTAACTACGCTACACAATTATCGGCCGCTTCGCGGCATTTCCCTCCTCAAAAACAGTAATTGATAATAAAAATTTATACTGTGGCTTCTGAATTTCCACACTACTTTAGGAAATAATCCCGTGTGATGCCAGACTCACACTATTTCGCTTAGAAACCCAATAGACCCATGACAAACTACACCTATATACCAAATTTCAGCTATCTAGGAAGTATGGTATTTTCAATAAAATACGGAGAAACGGCCAAACACGCAAACACAGAACAATTGTGATTATAATATATAGAATGATAATCTATGTGGTGTGTATTATTCTGATAACTTGTTAAGTTAATTAATAATATTTCATTAAATTTCAGCTGCATCATAAGGGTAGCTCTTTCAGCTGCGTCATAAGGATAGTCATTTCAGTCTAGCTTATAAGAGGTAAGGGTTCGAAATCAAAATAATTGAGCACCATTATCAGGGACTTCTTTAATATAGGGACTGTAAACTTCGTTTTACGGTAAAATTAGCGTAGGCCGAAAACAGTATTGTGTACTTACTGATATCCCTTAATCCGCTAATGCTAGACACAGGAAATGTATTATTGTTGTATAGGAAGTCATATTTTTGGAGTCCAACGGTCATATTGGTTTATCGAAAATATTTATGGAATGTAAGTTATGCGATGTTCACACCTTTCCAAAAATGGTAATATTGTTAAAATCTCGCGATCAGTTAACTTTATGCATATTCAATATATTATCGGCGAATGGGAAATGGGAATTCATATTTAAGGACTCAGACACTCAGTAGTACACTTTGATTTACCTAAGGCGTTTCCCTTAACTTATATTATTATTTGGTACTCATCACAAAAAGGATGTCATCCCCTGTTTTGTAGTTTAGCATCTTCTTACCCCTCAGATATCTATAATTATATTGTTTATTAGAAAAATTCGAATTAGATATGGCTCGAAAATGTTGTACTTTTTATGATGAGTCCCTAAATAGAGACACACCGGATCCATTTTTTGAGATTCGGCCGGAATCGGATCTCAGCGGATCCGGATTCGCTTTGAGCCGAAATACCGAATTATAGAGCAGGTAGCTAAGAATACATGGTATATAGATACGCATTACAATCAGGGACGTCGCCAGTATTTTTTATCTATGGGGGTATATAAATAGCTAGGGGTGGTGACGTTTATTGATTTTAGAGCTAACAGTGACGCTATAGGACTGGATCTCGAGTGATAATGGGTGGAGTTATGAGAATTTTTCCTAATTATAATAAATTACCTAGGCTTGTGCGGTTCTAGGATTTTGTAGAAGGGGGATGTATTATTCTAAACAATTATATTACCAGCTGGGAGTCTGGGCGCTGTTAGCCTCCCAGTCAGTGGCGCCGCCAGCTTTTGCAAGTTGGTGTCGCAGTCCAGTCGCAGGTTAGTTTCACTGTCACAGGTTAATTTCTTTCGACAGTCGCTTTAACGGTGTAGTATTATAATCCACTGTGTCTGTGCGTATTCCACTAGCTGATAGTATTTACTAACATGTCTAATGCAATACAGAAAATGATGGAAGCCGCCGACAAAGCATCCAAGGCGAGCGCTGTTTCTAGCAAACGAAATAGGGTTGCTAATGATGGCGGTGGCGGGCCTAACCCAAAGAAGTCATGCATCTTCCCAGAGGCTGTATCACAAGATATCAGCAAGAACATCGGAGAAAGTCCTACTCGCCCATCTGTTCTTGATAGCGACTACCCCTGCCGCGTTTTTAGCAATACTCGGAGAAAATTTTGGCGTCTTCGTATTACCCAAAGCACTCCTGGATCGAGTACAGTATGTCCGGGATGCCATCTTCTGCTTTGCTTGCCGTCACTTTGCTACTACTGGTGGACTTGTGACTCCGTTCGCCGCTGCTGGGTTTTTGTTCGTGGTCCCAACAAGGCCGTATCAACGACCATGCCAGTTCTGAGACTCACAAAACAGCATTTCTAAGTGGCAGGATTGGAAGACATCCCAAGACAATGGTGGTATAAGGGCTGTGTGTGGTGGGAACGAGAAGCTCATTGCAGAGTATCGGATTTATATGAAGTCCGTAACAGAGGCCGTGATGTTTCTCGCACTGCAGGGTCTGGCATTCCGAGGTAATCGCGAAGGAGAACTGACAGATGAAGTCCGAAACACGAACCGCGGGAATTTCAAAGAGCTGATGAGTCTTATAGGGAGTCACAACTCCATCATGAAGTCCAAACTGACTGGCATGAAGAACGCCTCTTACACTCACTCTGACATACAAAACTGTCTTATCCATACGAATTCGACCATGGTGCGCGAGGAAATTTCTTCGGAAATTGCCGAATCGGGAGGGACATTTTCTTTGCAGTGCGATGAGTCCAAGGACATCAGCAAAACTGAACAGATAAGCATAGTGGTTCGTTACGAGAAAAACTGCCAGCCCACCGAAGAACTGCTCGACATAGTTCCTGCAGAGGGTCTCACTGCGGTGGATCTCGCTGCAGTGATTGTGAGGGTCCTCACGGTCCATAAAATAGACATCAAGCAATGCTGTTGACAAACCTACGACGGAGCGGTGGTCATGTCAGGCATTCGAAATGGAGTCCACAAAAAGATCCTCGAATCAGCCCTCACGCATACTATAAGCACTGTTTCAGCCACAGGTTGAACTTGGCCATGGTTGACGCATCGAGGGCGTCACCGAAGGTTGGGGACTGTCTCGATATCTTGTCGCCCATATATAACTACTTCAGTAGTTCGGTGATCAATGCTGAATCCATGGATCAGCAGAGCAAATTGGCGGCTGCTGTGTCGAGCAACAAGGTTTTCAAGCTTAAACGTCACGCTGACACACGCTGGATATCTCGCCACGAATCCTGCGAGGCGGTCATGAGAACTCTACCAGCTATAATGAAAACCCTGGAGTAATTCGCCGAAGCGTTCGACTCTGACCTTCGCGTGAAGGCGACTTCAATTCGTGGCATGATCGATACACTCTTTGTAGCACACCTAGTCCTCATCACCCGAGTCTTAAAATAAGCTAAGTTACTCACCAAACATTTACAGAGCGAACAAATCGCTACAAAGAACCATTCCAAGCTATGGCCGGGCTATGCACAGTCTGTCTTGGAGCAGTAGCGTAACTAGGTAGGGGCGATGGGGGCACTTGCCCCCAGCGGCACGCTTTGGGGCGGCATTTTGACATTTTGTTTACCATTTTTTTCTCACAATTGCACGAATTACATGCTAATAAATATCTCTTTGAACCATTTCAAGTTAATTTTCCAGGTTTTTTTCTTAACGATTGCAGTTGTCACCCGATACAGTAATATTTTTTAAATAAATCAGTAATACATTTAGTATATCAAATCTAAACGTTTAAAATTTCGCGAGTCGCTAAGCATGAAGGATCAGTCTGTGATGATGAAGGAGCTACTAGCGACCCAAACTAGTTTAATCGTCTTACATAACATTTGTTTTGAGCCTGCCCGGTCTCAGAGCAGCCAGGATGTACTCCGAGAGTGATTCAGCCGTCAGGCTGTCAGCCTTGGCGAATTATAAGAACGCGTCCTGGACCTTGCCTTCGCGGAGGTACCGGCATGTGATAGAGATCTGTTCGTGTTTCCCCAAGTTCCTCGACTCATCAGCCATGACGGCGTAGAATCCTGCCTCCCGGATTGAATAAGATAACACAATTTGCAATATATTAGCTGTGTACTTCATTTTAAAAACACTCTGTCTTCTGAATAAGTATATAACTTATATAAGCAAATATTTATGCTTTGTTTGTTTGTAAAATAATTAGTGTTTTTTGTCTGTGGGGGGGGGCGGCGTTTTTGATGCTTGCCCCCAGCGGCACTTTACCACGTTACGCCACTGCCTTGGAGTATCCTCGGCAGGCTGTAACAGCGTAGGATAGAACTGTTTTAGTAGTTTTGATCAGGATTTTGAGACTACACGTATTTGAAATATCAATTGTCTATCTAGGGAGGTAGCTATCCGTTGGGTGTCTGCGACACCCCGGGCGACGCCACTGGGCGCTCTTTTTGGAAATACTGCAGACAGAGATTTCATTCAAATAGATAGGAACCTTCATCCTAGAGTGAACAGTCCTACAACCCTGTAAGAGCGGTGCTGCTACACAGGATTAAGCCATGGCTAATGCTATATTACCCTGTGAACGGACATGGATAACAGCGTGATAATTATAAGAGAACGTTTTCCGGTCCCTCCCGGTCCATCGATAAAGAATGCATTAGATTACGAATTAGTATCATTAACAGCTACAATTATATTGTTATAAATACTCAACTGGTCAGCATAAGTTGAGGCCAGTTTTGACTCACTATTTAATTTTTTCATTATGATTATAATCAAGCTCATCCATAATGATACGCAATTCTTCATACTGATTACTCACATTAGTAGGGATGGGCATACCTGGGTAATCAGCTAAGGACTTTCCATGTTGCTGCAGTCGGTACTTAAGATCAAGCAATACACTATTTAGGATAGGCTCGTCGAGTTCTACATTAGCAAACAGTTCTAGCACGACACAGGAAGTCCTCAGCAAAGAGGCTTTGTACTTATCCCAGAGAGCGAGTGGAATAGATGGCTCAACAAACAGGAGAGTAGTCACGAATAGCTGACGCAACTGTGCTGGTATATAACAGGTAGCTGCCTCTTCCAAACACTGATCAACTTCCTGATCATCCTCAACACACATCGTCTCAGAGAAGCCTCCTTATAGGTATCACAGACGGTGTCATCAGGCAGAGTACGGACGTCCTGAAAACTCGTGCAGCCTGTGACATGGTTTAGAAGTGTCCTCGGGTAGAAACGTGGTCCCTGGATGTGCTGAGTACATACTGGCTATCATTTTACCATGCTCCTTAACTCTCGGTTTCCATTCACGCTTAGGTTTGTCCCACACAAACTTCTCAGGGAAATTCGTGTAATTGATCTCTAGAGCAATGGGGAATTTCTCATTAGCTACGAACCATGCAGTTAGTGTGGTGTGCTTCTGTCTGCTCAGAATATCTCCTATGTCCGCGTCAGCAGAGAACACCACAGACTGCTCATTCTCAAGATGGAGAGCTAGCCTCATCACGTGGGGGAGTTACCATGAAGGTCAAAGGCGAATATACGGTAGCAAGCTTCCGTAGCAGAGACGTATCGACCTTCTACGTAATTAGCGACCTCGTCCTTAAGCTTAGGTCCGTTACTATTTGCATTTTCGCCTGAACTGAACTCTACAATGGCTCTATCTTGAACCTTGTACACATATTTATATAGATACTTAACAGCAGTAACTTTAGTAGAAATCTCAACATTAATGTGTGCATTGACTTCAACAGCAAGAAGGGATTGTATGCGACTATCCAGCGATTGTCAAGAACAGCTTTCCATAATTGCACGCTACGGCCATTATCCCTGCGGCGGTAAATAGGGTACCCATCATTAGCAGTACTGGTCACGAAGAACGCAAGAAAATTATTTCGGTAATCTCTTAGAACAGTTACCATCACGCATGCAAGCGGCGCTTTTGTTAGACAAACCACATGGACCATGGGTCATACAGCGCTTCACAATACTATGTAGCCTCGGTTTAAGAACTGGTTCCGGTATCTCAGCACACACTATGTTATCATACGCAGACGGTTCTCGCGGCTTATCCTCATCAGTAAGTATAATTATAATATGAGCATGTGGTAGGCCCCACTTTTGGCATAGGCAAGGGTAATACCGAAAATGTTTTTGGGAAAACCCTCAATAATTCAGGCTCTCCAGCCCCACTGAGCAAACTCGTTTTTAACTGTTATTTTATGACTACATCATATAATGAATCTATGAATATTCTCAACTCAACTTTCGATTGCATACCTTTCCCATAGCATCAATTACAAAAATAGCACTATATGGAATCAATACAAATCTCCATATAGTAATTTATACAGGTTACTTTATGATTATTCTGCTATGGTTATATGTATATTAAGTTAATATGCCTATGGATCAATTGTATAAAGTATCCAGGTAGGGAGCAATGAAGCCAGATTCACAATTATGCTCATAACTTCCTTTATAACACGTCATCTCTTCGGAATTTTCGAGAATTTGGCTATCAAACATAGTATATCATATGCCTATTTTATTAGTGTTACACAAGTTTATGTTTTATTTTCGAAAATAGCTCTCCATTGCTCCCTACCTAATACATTTACATATTGATTACACTAAAATTCATAGCTCTACTATGGACACTGTTCTTACCAACTTTTATGAATTGGGATCAGGTTTTGCTGATCCCCGGGATTTATCTAATGAGATTTCTTCATTATGTAAACTTTGGCTTCTCATAATTTGTTTTTTATCGAATAGAATTTGCTAAAACTTTGCAGAAGCATTTAGCCATATATTATATGCAACATTCAGGAAAGACCTCGATTTTTCGTATAATTGGGGGTTTTTTTTATCAGTAGGGCTGGAGAGCCTCCACGCAGTTTAAGGCGAAATACTCGAACTATTTAATCAGGGCGATTGATCGCTTTAAGATTTAATAGCAGTGTGGACGTAATCTCCTCCCATTGTGGATTACAGGTAAAGGTAATGGATAATTCGGGCTCACCAAAATTTCCTGTCTATACCCATAGGCCATAGCGTCCTTATACAGTTCAAACATCTGTCTGGGACTACCTGTGAAAGAGAAGGGGAGAATAATACTGCACCCCAGCTCACCGGCGTCCGTGCCGCCTGAGGACAGGGGCGGATGAAGGGGGGCAGAGGGGAAAACAGTCCCCCTCTACGGGGACATAGGGGCAGGGGTTTACTACTATTATAAACAACAATACCCGTGTGTGTCAAACATAAAAAAATTATGAGAAAATATTGCGCGCCACTGTTATGTACATACTTACATACATACTAGGACAAAATCAACTTCCTGGCACTACGGTTCTTGAACTCCTTAACAACTCTACGAAACCCGTTATCTCCAAACCTTTTGGCCCTCTTTCTGTTCACACAGAGAATCGCCAGCCAGGATATACGTTCGTCGGCAGTCTGCACGCGAAGCCACGTCTTGATTCTCCGCACAGAGCTGAAGGACTGTTCGCAAGAAGCTGTACCTACTGGAATAGTCACAGCTATGTGCCAGTTGGTACAGCGCAGACATGGCCACCTTGTAGGATACCGTGAGATTCAAAAGGTCGGTTATGCAGGCTGGGGAAGCGCCCCCACACTTGTGCCCAACCTTCACTGGCAAAACCACCAGATAGCTCCAGTGGCGGCGGAACCACGGGGGCTACGGGGGCTATAGCCCCCCTGAAGATAATTCTAGGGGGGCTTAGCCCCCTAAAGTTCAGGCTGGTATACTAGCATTATAGGTCAAGTACTGTGATATACTTGTTTAATCTTTCAGGATTGCCAACCTCTGGAAACCAAAAAGCGGGAGGTTTTGCCATTTTGCCGTGAGTTTACCAAAAAAGCGGGAAGTCGAAAGTGAAAAAGCGGGAGACTCAAAATAATATTTAATCCACCCGTGGTTGCAAAGGTCGACATATAAACTAAACGAGAAAAAAAATTCAGCATTGTATCTAGTATAACAACTTTCTGGAGGATGTAAGCGAAAGCCCACCCGAGATATTTTTAAGAATTTCTTCCAAATTCGAATTAATACATAATAGTACAGTGTATTAATAAGTGGCTAAATAATCTTAACTAACTTACACGTATATGAGTAGAACAAAACTTGGTACTCGTATCTAGACTAATTTTATAAACGAAATCCAGATATTCACATATTTATCATTAAATATTAGTATGGAATCAATTTCCAAAAAAATCGGGAGTTTGAAAAGTTTGGCGGGAGGTCGGGAGGATGGGAGAAAAAAAGGCAAAAAGCGGGAGAGTTGGCAACCCTGTTTTAATTAATCTTTACCTGGCTAAGAGCAAATTATGTATTTTCACATCAAATCAAGAAACACTTTTTATTGCCTGTGAAAGCTGTCCTAATTTAATTTCCACTTTAACTAGTAAATTCGACATTAAAAGTAGTGATTCCACTTTATGTCTTACTATTAAGAAGCACTTAGTATAATTATATACCAACAATCACTAATATTAACAATAATTTTTCTGTTACGATTTTCAGCCCCCCTAAGAAAAATTTCATTCCGCCGCCACTGGATAGCTCTCTTTCACAGTGTTCGCTACTAGCTTGAACCATGAGGGTGGCAGCGGGAAGATCCAATGTCTCAAGCTGCAATGCCAGGTGTAGAGTCTTCTGCTTCGCTAGCACTTCTTCCAGGATGCATAGTTCTGCTTCGAAACAGGTGTCCATCAGTCCATGAAGGATAACAGCCCACGCGCCTCGGATCGTCTATTGGCATCAACGTAGGCTGAACTATCAGCAAAGTAGTTTAGTGTGTCGATTATGCTTGGAAGGTTCACCCGAACGTTATGGTACGCAGCCAGTGGCGTAGCTAGGGTTTCGGGGGCCCGGTTCAAAAGTATGTGCCGGGGCCCCTGGCCCAGGGATGGAACCGGTCGGGATTTTCATGACCCGACCCGACCGGTGCAGTTGGAAATTTGACCCGACCCGACCGGCCGGTCGACCGGTTAATCATAGCAAGCAATAATTTATAAATAATAGAATAAGAATCTACTGTAGTGTCATGTCATATAATTTAGGAATAAATGTTATTGCCATAGACCAGGTGTGTGCAACCTCTTTTAACCCTGGGCCGCATTGTGCTTCTCAGATCTGTTCACGGGCCGCGATTCGGATAGTTTTCGAATCTTCAGATTTAGATTAGATCATTAGAAGAAAACATTGTTTAAGTTTTGAATAATTACAATAATTAAGTGTTTTGACTAAGAGAAATAATGTCACAAAATTATAATAATTGTCACAAGGTCACATATGTGTTCCTTAGTGAAGGATCTGTGATTGTTCAGGATGCTTCGCGGGCCGCAGCACAGAGCGTTGCGGGCCGCATATGGCCCGCGGGCCGCAGGTTGCACATCCCTGCCATAGACCATTTAAGGAAGCCTCCTTTAAGACTACTAAGCTCTCAAGGGCTATTGGAGCCAGATTCAATCAAGACAAATTATGATATTATGATATCGAATAGATCATATAGAGATCTCGACCGGCCGGTCAGGGTTCGACCGGCCGGTCAAGGTTCCGACCGGTACCCAACCCGACCCGACCCGACCCGATCGGTCGAGCGGTTCCGTCTCTGCCCTGGCCCCAATAGTTCAAATTGGAGTAGTATATTTTAAGGAGGTTCGCGGCGGTAAATTTGGGTTCGGAAATGGCATTTCCCGCATTTTGACGAAGTAGATTGAATTATATCTGCATATGGAGAACTTTGGAACATTTGCAACCCTGCCAACCGTACAGGGATTTGAACCATTTTGGATGTTCTGTACAGGCGTACAGGGATTTTTAATTTATTAATTATGAGTCAAATAATGCCTAAAATGTCTACAGTGATGATAGTATATTCTGCCATGCATTTTGCATTGACCACATAAAGGCACAAGTTGGTTTATAATGTATTCAAGGGTACAGGGATTCCCTATACAGTATATAATTCAATGCTCTTTCTTTTCCAAAGTGCTAATTTTTATATATAAGTGTACGTATAGTAATTCCCTGGACGAGCGAGCGGAGCGAGCGAGAAAAATTTTGGGAGGTGTATAGGGATTTTGGCCAATGTACAGTGGAAAATTGGAGCCCTGTACAGGGATATTACACAAATAGGTTGGCAGTATGCCTTTGGGGGCCCCCGAGACATCGGGGGCCCTGGTTCAATGAACCGCCTATTGCTACGCTACTGTACGCAGCGTGTTGGCACACCCACCGTGTCTCGCTCAATCTCTGCAACTCCAATCTGTTCGTCGGACTACGAAATTCTTCATACTTCGCGTGGACTACGGAGGTTGATACAAAGGAGTAGAGCAGAGATATGTTGTAAAACAGGTCCACAGCCTTGCCTACATGGCGAATTGCCCCCACAACTGCAAGGTTTAGGCGGTGCGCACTACAGTGAACGAAGAGCGCTCTTCTATCAGTTTCGAGCAAGATGCGCGCCTGGACCGCGTTGATTGAGCCACTCATTACGCTGGCTCCATCGTATGCTTGTGCAACTAAACCCTCCAGAGGAACTCAGCACAAATGTCCCCGTGGATGAGGTTCGCCTGTATTTCTAGGAGCTCCATAATTGATTCTGAGATATTTTATGTAAAATAACTCCTAGATGGGTTAGTCACAGCAATTTGTTTGAAAAAGCGTAATTGAACATTTTACATGCGTTCAAAGGTTTGACATATTTTGCCTATTAGACAATACGGTGACGTCATTTCGACCAAGTTGTACCTCAAAATCTTGTACATGTCTTGTACATGACCACCTTTATATAAAACAATTACATAAGTAGAACACCCTGGATTACTTATTTCGAAGAATAATTGCATTGCATATATTTAGTTGACTATACTAGTTCATCCATGGTCCAAGTCCATTCAACCGCAGCATTGCCTTAGAGTATAGAATGCTATGTGCACGGCTATTACATAGTCACCAAGTGATGCAAACATTATTAATTGAAAAGGTAACTGAGCAGCAGTTTGAAAACTTACACACATCCCAGCTTGAATGGAAGGAGAGTTCCGTTTCCTACTATCCTTATTCTTAAACCCAAAATGTTTAAACTTCAGTACGCAAATCGATTTGATTTCAAGAACATATCAGCTATTACAATTGCCCTACCTCTTTTCATATGATTTATATCATCCTTATCTAAAAAACTTATAGCATTCCATCAGCCTTATCTAGATACAACTCGCCAATAGTTTGAAATAATTTTCATCATAGTGCTGTTTTGTTTGCTCTAGAAATAGGAAATTCTGGTTGATCACTACAGTGGAACCCCACGTATCGGGGCACCTCCGTCCAAGCGCACAGCGCCCCGATATGCGGGATTTTAAGAAAACTTAAATATGTTATGTGAAATGTATGTTAGATCCTACACAACAAAACATACACAGATAGTCAAAACCTAGAGTTAAGGCTGATATTTAAGCAGTACTACACAATACAATTTCACAATATACTTCTACCTACACTAGGAGTCACAACGTTATGATATTCACGGAATATTCTTTTTGAAAAATTTGTCCTCGAATACCTCAGCACGAGTCTCTATCGGGAGTGGGTGACGCTTAGCGGCCATTACAAACAATACTAAGCTGCTCAAACGTAAAAGCATGTTATTCAAGAGAAAAAGTCCTCGGTGGAGTGCCCCGATACGGGGTTATTTTTAAAATAAAGGGGAAAAAGCAAATTGCCAACCTACTGCCCGATATGCGGGGTTCTACTGTATCACTATTTTCAATTTCATCAACTTTATCTGCAGCCTCTAAAGGTAAATCTCGTGCCTTGTTTTCTAGTCTACAAATATAAACTGCGTAAATAGATTCCAAAACCTCTACAGGGCTGGGGCGGCGCCCCTGAGTCCACCGGGTTAGGGGTGCCACTGCGCCCCTATCAGCAAACAGCTATCAGCAAACCTGCAAGACTAACATTAAAGGTCGGGCTGATAAGCCATTGGCTTGACTATATTTTTGAATTTACTATGTATTGATGTTAGTCAGGTCTCTCAACCAGGAATTTACTCTATTGTGAGATGGGACTCAAGGGACGAACAAATTGTGAGATAAGGCAAATTAATACATATTACAAAGAATCGACAAAAATCATGAGAGTTGAGAGGCTTGTAATGTTTATCTCGTAATTAGGGCATGACCACTTAACGACTGTTTATTGTCATACTTTTTTCAAAACAAAATTAGTTAAAACATTTAAATTATTCATAGCTACTTTTCTAGTAATATGAATATAAATTTTGAAGATTCTCACGCAATGGATGCCGCTGCAGGGAGTCATGGACATCGATGGTCCTCCAAACAGAGCTTATCCAAGATGTGTACGGGGCTAAGAAATACGGATCCAGGTGGTGATATTGAAAAAAGAAATCGGGCCTGTTGGTGACGAAGGCTAGGGAGCGTCGTGAGGTTGAATTTGGAGTGACCATGTTCCGCATGGAAGAGGCAGGTAGAGGTACGAGAGAGAGTGCAGCTGTTTCAAGTCTAGGAAGTGTATGTGCAGCAGGATTCCATGGAAGAGGTAGTACAGCAGCCGGATGCAGAAGAGGAAGTTCAAATTCCTGTTCTTAGGGAAGACTCTAGTATTTTTGGGATGGAGATTCAACCAGTTGAGTGGTTTGCTGTGGAAGATACAACAACCCTTTTTGATAGGCCAAGGGTGGCACATGCCAACTTAATGGCATTATTGTCCTCCCAGGCAGGGTTTCATCTATACCCCCTCAAGGGGGATTAGCCCCCCTGAAATTATTTTTTGAGAAAAAAGACCCCCCTGAATTTTTTTCTGACCCCCCTCTCATCTGGGGGGGGGGTTTAATTAACTATAGCGAAATATAAATTACCCCCCCCTGACTTCAATTGGACTTCGTTAACCCCCACCTGAGGTAAAAGTCTAGATCCATCACTGCTCCCAGGAATTCCAGAAGTGGTCGAAGGTTACCAAGAGGCCGCAGTTCCCGTTGCTATGCCGAAAGGATGACGGGCAGACTATAGGCAAATATTTTGCTTTGTCTGTTTAGCTTTCTCTTCAGCATCAATGACCTTTAAGTTCGTGGAGGGCTATCGGATGAAAAGCAAGTACGTTAGTACTCGTGCTGCAGAGCACGCCTCGAGCAAGGAACATACCAACTCTTCCAAAGCTATGAAAATTGTGCGACGGGGCGCTGATGCAAAGTAATCATCTCCGGTCAGAATGAGATCCATAAAGCCCAAAATCGTCAGATTTTATCCGGTGTCCTGGACGGACTGAAGTTGGTGATCAGACAAGGTCTGACGTTGCGCGGGCATCGAAACTAAGGTATTTCGATCGCTTTGACTGATTCAGTTAGTGGAGCAAGAATGGGTAATTTCACTGCGATCTCCGGTTGATTTGCGCCCGCGACCAGTCATTAAGTGAAATGTTGGAAGCTCGAACAAGGGGAGAAATTGCGTCCGGTCGCACTTAACTGACATTCACAGCCACAGGGCATTCATCTATAATCTTATTGATCGATGCATTGAGTCATCATGCTCGGGAGTCAGTTTTGAGGGAGATTAGGGCTGAAGGCATTTTCGGGTGAGAATGCGACTCTAGCATGGATGTATCTCTAAATGATCAATTCTGTATAGCTTTAAGGTTCGTTATGGAAGACAGTAACGTCTGCACAGAACTATTTCGGTAGAGAGACTCCCTTCTGGTTTCTCGTTCGTGTGTGACGGTGCCAGCAATATGATTGGAGTTAAATCGGGAGTAACGACCCGAATGATGGCCGAGACAAGATTCAAGGCCATGCATTTGGAAGTGTACGCTGATATAAACAAAGAGCTGGCGAGAGGAGGTTTAATAAGGACAGCAATACAGCGTTATCAGTGATTAGGAGCTCTGCACAACGGTATTTTGGCCAGGATAGATTATGAAGTAATGAATGACAAGGTTTTAACTAGGGCTGAAACGAATATTCGAAATGTAACGAACGAACCTTTTTCTAAACGAACGAATATTCGAATATTCGTTCGTTTGGATGACTAAGCATTAAATCAATTTCTAGAAACAAAATACATTGGAAATAGGTTTTTGATCATGTTAGAATGGTATAATAATAGTTACAAAGTGTATTATCCACAAGTTAACTAATAATCAGCTAGTTTAGTAGGAATTTATATTTACGATATCTCTAAGCTATACAAAAGTCTTGTTGTTGTCCAAAATTAGTCAACGAATATCCGTTTCAATCTAATATTCGTCCAAACGAATATTCGTTTCGTAACGAATATTCGTTTGCAAACGAACGAATATTCGTTCAATCATTTCGAACGAATATTCGAATATTCGGTGTATTCGTTTCAGCCCTAGTTTTAACATATTTTTGCACCAAATTCACGCCGGAAATATCTATAGGTGCACGTAAGAGTCAATTGGTTATTTTGAGAGGTGTTAATCCCAGCTGAACCTCTATACTTTTTTAGACATAATCAATGCTTAACTTCTCCACCCCGCGACCTGAACCTCTATACTATTTTCGACAAAATCAATCTTTAACTTCTCCACCCACACAACAAAATCTGTAGCATTTCACTACTTAATAGTGCATAATTTTTGTTGAATAAATTTTACTGACATACTACTTAGGTCATTAAATAGCTGTGGTGCGGATGCTAACCATACGACTAACGTACATTTTCAAAGATATTATCAGTAAACTTGAATGAATCCTCAAATCCTTTACCTGCTTCAAATTGAATAAGTAAAAAACTGTAAGAACCCAGGAATAACTTTCGATCCATTACGACCTTTAGACGAGGAGTTCTTAAACTGGGGGAAATTTCCCCCTGGGGGTAAATTAAAGGGAATATAAGGGGAAATCAATTTCGACAAAATTAATATTAATAATAAACTTAATTAAATAAAATATTATAAACCATATATTTTATCTACATAGGTCATTTCAAAAGTACTGATCACCAATCATATTGATGTTATGCTCTATGGTTTGCTAAATATGTAACCAGCAGACATCCAAAAGGTTGTTTGTTCATGGCTACTTTTTTCCTTATACAAATGAAGGGGGAAATAGGGTAGAGTGAACAGGCCAAAAGGTGAAATTACATAAAAAAGGTTAAGAACCCCTGCTTTAGACCCATACAAATTATAGCCATCGAGCCATAATATTGATTCATAGAGAAATAATGGCTCTCCTCGGTTATCTATACTATTAAAACACAAACCTGTATATATATATATAGTATATTTGTTTGTATGTTCCGAGTTGATTGAAGAAACTGGACGGTTTCCAAATGTGATTTTTGGCATATAGGGGTAACTTTTGGCACCCGCCAACAAGTTGAGGTTTCCACTCACGATTTCTCACACCTCGACAAGTTATGACGTCATTGTCACATTTCGAGAACCCTCCAAATTAACTTAATCGCACATAATTCGCGCCCTCCAAGAGATAATAATCAGAAAATTTAATAGAACATGTACATTGGTAATGCGGACACGTTGGTCACACCAGATCGCCAATATGCTTACCAATTATCGCATGATGACGTAATCACTAAAATTTCACCTTGTTAAATTTGACTATTTAGGCCTATTTGCGCTTTATAATCAATGTTAGAGGATGTATAAACCACACATCAACCGCGATGCGGTTGGTGTGTGGTTGTGTTCTGCCGCGAAGCTCGCTAGTTGTAACAATCAGGGGACTATTTGAGTATTTATTTTTACTTTATCATAAAATTCTAAATAGAGGTAACAGAACAGCAGATGATTAGAATATTATTTCAATGTAATAAATCTGACTCAAATTTTGCTAAATCAAATTGGTTGGGTGGTAAATTGTTAGTTAAGTTTTCTTCTTGTAATATAGCACTAGTCTCTCTCAGCATTGGCGTAAACTTCATTAAAATACCCATGGTGCCACGACACTTAGTTCATCCCCTAGTTATATATTTTTCTGGATAACTATTCATTTTGTATTTTTTGTCTTAATTAAAAAATTATTTAGCTCGTAATCTGCTAAATTCAGTTTGTGGGGTTAATTTCGGTTTGAAAATGCCAGGGTGCCAGACACCTTTGGCACCATGGCATCACAGCCGTCAGGGTGCCAGGCACCCGCCGCACACCCCAACTTTACGCTCCTGTCTCTCAGTATAGTTTCAGTTATCAAGGAAGTTCTATTTTCAATGGAAATTAAATCTAAGCCAATACGTAACTGGAAATTGTCAGAAATAGATTAGTTGAGATCACTCCTTTTGACATAATTACAAATGTTATGGGAATTATTCTTCCATTTGAGGTATAACCTTTTCCTTAAATCGGCCCTATTCCTGCGAAAATATGCGTTGATAAATTGTCCCAAACTGAATTAGAGAAGGAACAATTGGCACTTAAAGCTTCAGGGCTTAAGTTTCTGGCTTTACAAAATCCGAGAAACATCCGTTAAACCAATGGGTAAAGTTATTGAAAACATATAATTGATTAAAGATTGAATTCTCTATATAAAATAGATTTTAAAAGTTGAACTTCGAATTACCTGATCACCTTTATCCATTGAATCTCTGAATCGTTTGAATAAGGACTGACTATAATATTCGTGGGTTTGGTGAAGCAGAATAAATTTATAATAATATTAATAAATCTTCGCAAGGTTTGCGAAAGATTTATTAATATTATTATAAATTTATTCTGTCCTGAGTTAGCAAATTTTCTATCTGTAGCAACACGAGACAAGCATGTTTGAAGCGGGTAAACGTCTGCTTGCTTAATTTTCCACCTTTACCAGACAGCGACTCCAAAGCTTCTAGCCAATATACAATCCTAGTCAGTAAGAAAAATGCTCATCGTTAAATCTTATTGGATTACACAATGGGTCGTTCAACTGATATGTTTATATGGCAAATTGATATTGAAAATTTACAAGTGCGATAGGAGAATTCCTCCGAAATTAGAGTTGTTGCATTTGAATGCTGGAGATTGCTACTCATTCTGGATAGCTGGAGCAGCAATTGTAGATTCGTGTACTACTTTTGGGACCAACTTAACATTTTGACGTTCTAATTGGATGGATAACATCCTTAGAAGTCAAACGAGGGGCAAGTTTAGCAAGGCTATCTCTCTCATAATTATATAGTATACGGATATCACGGAAAGAAGCATGACAGATTTTCAATGGATAAGCGCATCGGTCAATAGAAATACAGTTCAAATCAGGATAAGAAAAGAGCTTATTATCAGTTTGTTGATTCAACCAGTTATTGCGAATAGTCTTCAGAATTTGTACAAAGTTAAATATAAGGAAAAGACCTCTGCGTATATCACAAGGGTGTGGTACTCGAGTCTCCAGCTTTCTATTAGAGGAAAACAATTTGAAAAGTTTCATATTAAGGGGATAGTTGTCAGTGGAGATAATTTCAACGAACAAGCCACAATCTTCAACATCATGAATACAAGTTTTGATAGTGTCGAATAACTTTTCAGCTTTTACAGAAGCACATGGGAGTAGACGAACAATACAAGACCATTTCTTATACAGACTCGATACCATGATGGCGAAAACTGTCTTTGAGGATTATCTGGATCGAGGTTTGAAGCAAACAATCTTCCTCCTTTATTAGAAATATCAGATTTCACGTGAATTTCATCCATTTGAATAATGACATGCCTCTGTTCCTGAGAAAAGGAATGTGTGGATTCCTTAAGAAGCATAAAGAATTCATTTTCAAGTCCAAAAGGATGAATACAATTTTTGTAACTTATTGGAATGAGGAAGAGAAATGCAAGACAAGCTCTGTAGATAGTGATAAGAAGCACGAGAAATTATATGTGTTTTAAGAGCTAAGATCTGCGTCAATACGTTATAGCTCCGCCTCTTTTTTGGATCAAGACTACAGTCGACTCCGCTTAATAGAGCCACCTCGGGACCATGTTTTTTTTAACCCAATTAAGCGTAGAAACCGATTAACCGGTGGCTCTATTAAGCGGAGTTGACTGTATTTCGAAGCTGACAAAGAACAAACTGGAGCCTTGAAACTTCAGGACAAGGAACCAGAGCTGCAAATTGGTCACGAGCAGTGACCCATGACCCATGTGACCCATTCATGTTTTATCTGACCAATTATATATCCAATATTTGAACTTAGGAGTGACTATAATGTAAATATAATTTCATCTCACACAATCATGATACCAAGTTGTTTTTATAACCTTCTAGCACTACAGATACGGCTTCGATGGTCTCTGGAAACATTGAATTACGTTGAGACGTTACTATATGTAGAGCATTAAAGGCATTAAAATGCCTCCTACTCTCTGATGATCTCTTATTACAAGTCTAATGATCTCTATTACGTCTAGATAATTAATTAATCAAAGTATTGATGGGTCATGACCCATGGCGTGTGACCCATGACCCATTGACCCATCCCAAAAACGTGACCCATATGACCCATTGACACATGGGTCACTGACCCATTTGCAGCTCTGCAAGGAACCAAGTCATCATCAGATTTATCGTCGTACATGTTATCAATAACTTGTTGGATATGACTTTCCGATGATGCGATATGAGATGTGTTTTCAAAATTAGTGGAAATATTCTCAGAGATTTTGGGTGCAGATGGCGGAATAGAAATTTCAATTAGAAGCGAATCAATTTGTCGAACATCACATAGCGTTACGATAGAAATTGGAAGATTTACACCATTATGATAAACATTGACGGACAAGTCAAAATTTACCGATAAGTACGTATTAACTTCAATCTTACAACTACCGTATATACTCTAATAGTAGCCCCTATTCGAATAATCACCTACCTCCAATAATAGCCCCCCAAATTAGCAAATACAAATTTACCACTGGTACCCTGAGAAAATTTCTTTATCTAATATTAGTCGCAATACGATTATCAACCGACTATCTAAATAAATTGTACCAACATATGATATTCTCGAAAAGTCACAAAAATTATTGGTCAGAAAATGGCCTAAAAACAATAATCGCCTAGGCTACTATTCGAATAAATACGGTATCTATACGAGGAAGCATAAAAATTAGTGTATATTCTTCGGGATACCACGTAGATATCCAGCAATTGAGAGTAGGGGTAACTTAGCTTGTAAATCATGCAAACTGTGGATCTTGAACTTTTCATTCTCTTCGACATCTGACTCTAGACTTAGTTTAACTGCTTGATAGAGAAGTTCGTCATCTTTGTCCTATGGAGATAGACTTGTGCGTTTGGTGGTAGTATGAAATGAATAGTACCGTGGACATCCTGGCAAAATAGTTGGCATAGCTCCATCTTTCAGCTTAGGACGGTTGCTTGGTATTTCTCGATAACTTCCGTCTCCATTGGGAACTTTGTGTGTTGTTTCGACTTCATCTTCTGTAAAATGTTTTGAGCACACGTACACGACTTTCAGTTCATCTATATCAACTCTGTGTAGCGCTCGTAACCAAGCATGTCTCTGTTCATCCGGCTTCCGTGGCATCTTGAACACAGATATTCTGTCGGTTGGGTCAAAATTGCTTTTGCAACCGGGTGCAGAACAGTTGTTGGGCATGATAATAGCTAGGGTAAACGGAAACAGATTGAAAAGTATCAGAAAGGTGGATTAATAATGAGAAATTAGTGAAATACAAATTTTTAGATAAATGTTTATATATGTACATTATAGTAGGGCAGATTAGCTAATGAATGTGGACATCCCGGACCAAAGCACCAAATTTTTTCCACGTACAGACCATTGCTTGGGCACTCGATTTTTGGTAGGATCCACTTCCGCCGGATACATTATGGCCTCCATCATGCATTTTCAAAATGGTCACTTTAATATTATTCGGACAAAAGTCCGCATTCACAAACTCATGTCAAATGAATTCGTATAAGGTTATTTTATGCATTGTCGTTATCAGAACAGTGCTCTGTCGAAAGATGGGTCACTCGATAGAGTCGCTATCATTTTTGAGAATGGAATGTTCAACATTCCACCGTTGTCAAGGAAACTTTTTTAATCTAATATGGTCATGTGACCCCTCTAATTAACGGAAAATTCCATGCTGATTACGAATATCCTATTTCCTGATTGGATTAATTATCATTTTAAAAGTTATATTACATTTGGTGGTTCCTAGGAGCACCAAAGAATCTTCTAGAGAAAAGAGTGGTAAAGCAAGGTTGAAACCTCTCGAACCGAATATCAGTATTCATGAATAGTTGCCCTACCGAATAAGAATACTGATATTCGGTTGAGTAACCAAATACGAATACTGATATTTGGTTGAGTAACCGAATACGAATACTGATATCATGTTTTTCAACCAAATTTCAATTATTCGGCAAATAATATTCGGTTCAACCAAATATATCAGTGTTTGGTTTCATCCTTGAGGTAAAGGTATTCGAAGAAAGGTTGCAAGTAATTGGGCTGATTTCTTACGTGATCCAACTTATAAACAAGAACTGTTTGCATTTCTTTCCAACAAAATTGCCAATGTGAATTGTCTCGGAGGCAAATAAATAACCATCACGACTTGTGCCACAGCTTTTCTTCGAGGATTTGATCGTTCTATTGCACGATGTGATCATGGAGGAGATGACACTAGACTGCTGATCCATTTACAGAATGTGTCTAGTGCGCACAATTGATACGGATATAGTATTGGTGATCCTTGTTGGAAAGTTACACCACTTGATTACCATAAGCAAAGATGTGAACATTTGGGTTAGCTTTGGTACAGGAAAGAACTTTTACATACTATCATATCAATGCAATCTACGAAGAACTAGGAAGGGAGAAATCTCTGGCCCTTCCTGTTTTCCATTGTTTCACGGGATGTGATACTACATCTGCATTCTTTGGGAGAGGCAAGAAGTCAGCATGGGATGCATGGAACTGTTATCATGATGTGACAGTCGCCTTTACCTACATGGCACTCAACCCTTATACCAGGGGCGTCAGAAGGGGGGGGCACAGGGGGGCACGTGCCCCCCTCAAAAATCTCGGTGCCCCCCTCATTTGTGCATCCCCACGCCTGAGCCCCTTCCCCTGTCCAAATAGATGAAATAACAACACCAATGATACACATGAGTTCAAATGTCATGATACCACTGCTCTTATCCGAAGTGAAACTATCAAAAAAGACATAAAATCACGTTGGGTTTTATACTACTAAGAATTAGCTTTTTGTCTGTGCCCCCTCTAAATTCTGATTGCCCCCTCCCCGATTTCAAGCTTCCGACGCCCCTGCCTTATACAAAAGTAGAATCCGATGTTCAGCATTTCTAGCTGGTGGAACGCTTCACTTTATTCTTTATGATAAAGCAAGTAATTTGTAGTATGTGGATGAAGCATGAAAAGATATGGTTTATCAGGAGAAAACAATGGAGAGAATACCGCTTACCCGGGCTGCACTACTACAACAATCAAAACGAGTTGCATATCAGTCTGAAATATGGTGCACTAGTGAGCAAATTTAACAACGGGTACTACTCCAGAAGTTTGGGGCTGGATCAGTCCAGAGATGCAGCGGTCCGGAAATTTCATGGACCGGACCGGACAATCATGATTTTTTTCTGGACAGTCAGGACCGTTCCAGACCGTATGATCAAAATATTGGATTGGAAATAGACCGGTCCAGCCCACACTTCAAAATAAGCGGACCAAACCGACTTGAGACCGGTCGGTCCGGTCTTGATGATAAAACCCAATCATGGCACAGTGGGTTATTATGGGGAATTAATGTAATTTTTCAAACTCCTGAATGGCTTTGATATTATTATATTCTTATTCCGCTTTGTCTAAGACCTATAAATCCAACTTTTCATTGTCATAGTACTTCAGGTTCTTCACTTGTGTGTTGATTAATTACTAACTTGATAAACAATTTTCATAGTGAAAGTTTGATGTTTCACAACTGTTGGATTCTATTTATAAACTGATATTTACTTACATAGCAACGTAAAGGCGGATATGATATTCTTATTCCTTTGACATTTATGCTAGTATATAAATATACGAAGAGAGAGTCGTAAGCAAATTCTCTGAAAATTTTCTGTGTACTCTCAATGATGTTGAACAATAATCGGACACAATTATTTTGCCTATTTAGTGTGAAAAATATTGGTGAGCAGTCGTGAGCAGATGTTTTTAATTTTTATTATGATAGCTAATTGGTTTAACTTTAATTTGGTATATTTTATCGGACCGCACCAAGCCGCCCCGAGGCCCTTCTGCCCAATTTTCTAGAAGTCACTAATAAATTTCTTAAAATGTTTAAAATATAAAAATTCAAAATTGATCAAATTTTAACATTGTTTGACTATTGATATTATAGAATGAATAACAAAGAGGCTTTTAAACTGTTAAACTCTAAACCATCAATCAGAGCTGCTTCTGAGGAATTACTTAACATATTCCAACAGCCGGATAGCGAATTTCATTTCATTACTCGAAAGTTTCGCGATCTCAAATCGGGAAGAGAGAGCTTTGTAAAGAAAAGTAATTTATGCACCTGGGAGGAGTTGATGTTTTACTCTCCTAGAGTTAAACAACCTGCGGAGAAAATACCTTCAGCTGACAATACAATCTTTACCGTTGACTTATCAGCAGAAATACGAAAGGACTTATCAAAGTTAACCCTCAAGGGATTGAGAACTAGATTAGCGCCAGTATTGCAACTAATCCGTCAAATAGCTGAGAAAGAGGATGTTAGTGCCAAAACCATAGCCGCTCAAGCGCTTCAACATATTTCTAACGAGACTAAGGATGTAAGCACGGGCAAACTTCTGCAAGGAAATCATTTCAAAGGGGACATTTTCAGATAAATCGAAAATTATGTCCATAGATAAATCAACCTTCTTGCTTGATCTTCTCGAAATTGGTAAGCAAAAATACACATCTTTTCGTTTAATTTGTAAATCAGAGGACATAATATTTCCATCTTATTCAAAACTTGCTGAATATCGTAAGGATGCCGTTCTAGTTAACGAGTTAACCTATGTAAACAATGTCCATAATGTTACTATCGGGATCTCACTATCTTATAGAAGGATTTTATTCCAGAGTTTATTACGTCTATTTCAAACATTACCTCCGATCCTTGATTTTGAATTCCCTTTATCAGTAAAAATTGCTGACGGCCTCGATGGTTCTGGTTGTCATCAGATTTATAATCATTACCAACTCAATCCAACCCCAAGTTCGAAATATTTTATCTTATTCGCATTCAAAATTTTATCCATACACAACTCGAGTAACATGCAAATATGGAAAAACAACTCACCTAATTCTTCATTTGGCGTAAGACCAGTTGTATTATTGGCCCAGAAAGAATGTTATGAGAACGTTAAATTCATTATGACAATTTCATTAATCCAGAAGTATCTGTCATTGAGCAAGAAGGAATAAAGTTTCCTGAAGGTGTTGTTCGTGTTAAAATCAGCCGTAGTATGCTCGATGGGAAGATGTCTGGTATTCTAAGCGGAGCTGGTGGCGCATCGTGTCAGTTATGTACTGCACATAAACACGAATTAAAAGATCTAGAATTAGTCAGGGCCGGATTCCCTATTAATAGGCACATAGCAGATGCAAAAGAACTGTTCAATTACGTGGATGCTGATGAATATTTATCACTTCCTCATGCTGATAGGTTAGGGATCACCCATGAACCACTATCCGATATAAACATACTGTCGGCGTCGCCTTTACATAGCTATACATGTGTCTTCCATTGGTTCATGCTCCTTGTTTATCATTTAAAGTCTGGAAGGAGAGTATGGTCACCTAATTCAAAACCAATCGAAACAGCGAAAAAGTTTTGTTCTAAATTTCTCTTTGAAAAAACTGGCCTTCGAATAGATCAGCCAACACCTCAAGGCGGTACTACTTCAACAGGGAATATTTCTAGGCAATGTTTTTCCAATAAAAATGATTTTATCACATGGGTATTCTGTCTAATTCCGGCAGACGTTAGAGAGCAGATTGCAATCATTCAAATGAATCTATCAGTTATCTTACGAGTTTTTAACAGTAGCCAGGAGGTAGAAACAGAAAAAATGGATGTCCTTTGCAAACAGACTTACGAGCTAATTTTAACAGCCTTCCCATGGGCAAGTATTACCCCTTCATTGCATAAAGTTTTAGCTCATTCCACAGAATTAATCCGTGATTGCAATGACGGTTATGGACTGAAATAATATTCAGAAGAGGCTGTAGAAGCTTGTAATAAGCTAATATGACGCAATCGTGAACACCTTTCAAGAAAAATTCATTTTCCTTAAACATCAGAGATGTTTTTGTTAGACTTCTTAGTCAGAGTGACCCTCTCTTTTCAAGTTACCGTAGAGTTTTAGTGTGCAAACTTTGCGGAGAAATAGGGCATATCAGGAAAGAAAGTGGAAAGGAGATAAAGTGGCTTCACTGGATCAGGACAAACTTTTGGATTCATTGCTCTTCAAATAAATTCCTTAGTTTAGTATCTATGATATTAATGATAAAAATTTGAAAGTTAATATTGAATCGTGAAAGCATGAAGTTGTATGTCTTAAATAGAGTGAAAATAATATGCATTGCATTCGAAGTATTTAGGAACACATTATAGAGCTAAATAGAAATTTTTGTAAATATGTGATGTCACGATGACGTCATTAAATCAAAAAATTGAAGCTGTACATAAAATTAATTGATGTAAATTGAATGTAGAGGGTTGATAACCCATACGCAAATAATACATTTGATAGGTCTGTCTGCCTCGCAAATGCCTATTTCCCCTGAATAGCCATAATAACCCACTGTGCATGGGTTCTTGTATGGAACAGTTTACCTGTGGCTTCAAAGGCATGCAGTGAATTAGTAAAATGTAGCTTCAAGATTAGAAGTGACTGTGGCGGTAGATGCGTGTGCAGAAAAGCGCGTTGGAAATGCACAGAATTTTGTAGTTGTAACTGTGAGAAGCAATATTTATATTGACATGGTACGAACCATAATTTTAGTATTCCATTACAGTCTTCACACAATTCTCACTTTATTACTTTTAGTAGCTAATCATTAACCACTAAATGTAATATAAGTGATACTTAATCCAATCAGGAAATAGGATATTCGTAATCAGCATGGAATTTCCGTTAATTAGAGGGGTCACATGACCATATTAGATTAAAAAATTTTCTTGACAACGGTGGAATGTTGAACATTCCATTCTCAAAAATGATAGCGACCCTATCGAGTGACCCATCTTTCGACAGAGCACTGTTCTGATAACGACTATGCATAAAATAACCTTATACGAAGTCATTTGACATGAGTTCGTGAATGCGGACTTTTGTCCGAATAATATTAAAGTGACCATTTTGAAAATGCATGATGGAGGCCATAATGTATCCGGCGGAAGTGGATCCTACCAAAAATCGAGTGCCCAAGCAATGGTCTGTACGTGGAAATAATTTGGTGCTTTGGTCCGGGATGTCCACATCCATCCAAAATATGGGCTTAAGCTGCACTACTATTAGTGAATATATGCATTATGGGTTATAAATAATTTCATCTTCAAAACCAATTCTGGTTACAGATTGACCAATTTTATGGTTGGTTTGGCATATTATAGACTATTTAGTATCAGAAATAGCCAATAAATGATATTCCCTTCGAAATCAATTCATATCAGCTAACCCATCCCTGTTCCAAAATCCACATTTTGATGTTAGGCCTGTTGTATTGTATTTTGAGGCTCTATCGTATATTGGGGCGCCAATATAAACCATGGATATGCTATTACAAATTATACAGTGGTATTTTGAGGCGCTCTGGTAGATTGAGAAGCTACTATAAATGTGATTTCCTATCATTTTGCATTATATCATGAACTCTAGACTCTGTATAAGTGCACCATGCATGCGCTATTTAAATCATACTGTAGTATTTGAGGCGCGTAGTAAACAATTTTCCATCACGAGAATTCAGTTAATTTAATGTAAAATTGATTAGTTATCTAATTTTTTTCGAATAACTACGATACAACAGGCCTAAAGTAGGCTATGGGCGGGCGTAGAAATATTTTAAAACGAAGCTTAGATAAATAGACAAAATATAAAAACTCTTGCAATTGTTTGCATTATAAAATCGGGCGTTTGGAATAATTGCCACAATACAGGGAGTTATTACTGTGCCGACTATACTATAGTATAGTGGCCCAGTATTGGAATCACTGCCTTTATTACTGTGCCGACTATACTATAGTATAGTGGCCCAGTATTAGAATCACTGCCTTTATTTATATTATTATTATTTCTCCGTAGCAGGTGCCCTGGCCACACCTGTATACATAGAGGGCTGAAACTTGGCATGTAGATTCGGAGTCGACGTCTAATTTGCACCTGGGGTTACGATTTTGTATTAACAAATTTTTGACACATCTTTAACACCTTTCAAAATTTGTCTGGTCCATAACTCAAAAAATGTTTTACTAAACCCCAAAATTTTATTTCACATTTGGATTCGCCATAAAATTCTGCGTCTGATGGGAGAAGAAATTTTTCAATAAAGGGGTCAATTTCTGCCATAAATGGGGGTTGAAATTTCTTTGTTTACTGACACTTCAATTTCAGTAAAGTGTTAAATCTAATTCTATTGTTTCAACTTGTAATAATTATATTGATTTAACTTGTTAAATCCTACTCTAGTGATTCAACTTGCGATAATTATATTGATTTAACTTATAAATTCCAGCTGGCTTCTATTTAATTGTAGTATTACTATACAATGGATTAAATAAAATATTATAATATAAGGAATTTGTTGACTTAATTCAACTTAACCGTGGATAACATTGCTAAAATAAATAACTAATAATATAATTTATTATCAATACATAATGAATGAATGGCTTTAACTCAAGATGGTTTATGATAGAACCGTAAGATTTAGATTCCACAACAACGACAGATTAAGTGAATATATTTATTTCGGCGAGAATATTCTTGCACAATTAATGTACTGACGTAATTAATTATAATTAATTCCTTTTGTATTTAACTTATAGACGGTTCCAATTGGATTATTGGGGTTATCGAGTGCGTGGAATTCAAACATTATAGTGAAATTCAATTTAAATTAATAATTATTGCAAATTATTGAACATAATTTATTTTGCTGTATATAATAATGGTGTTAAATAATAAATAAATAAATTAAATATTTATACTAATTAGATAAATTTCATTAATCTCAGAGATGATAAAAGATAGAAACAAACTTTGAATTTATCAATTGGTCCTTATGCCAGGTACCACCTATACAAGTGGGTCTTGACACCTTGAGGTGATTATGACATCGTCAAAAAAATGTATTTTTACAATTTTTTAAATTCGATATTTAAAATGGGTTAGTTGATGTTGGGTGATGACCCAACACACACATAAAAAATGCTGAGTCATCAGCTATTATATTCTACACAAACTTGAATATCTCTAAAATTATATGAACTAAATGGAAACTTCCACCACTCTAAGGGTCGATGCCTTCTGTAACACCTTTTTGAAACAATTTAACACCTTCATAGTGATGATGACATGGCGAAAAAAAAATCCAAAATTGCAGCCTGCGCCGACAGCATGTTCTTTTGGAGGCACTATAAATAAACAACCAACAAAATATAGTGCCACCAAAGGAACATGCGTCGGCACAGGCTGCAATTTTGGATTTTTTTATTATTATTATTTCTCCGTAGCAGGTGCCCTGGCCACACCTGTATACATAGAGGGCTGAAACTTGGCATGTAGATTCGGAGTCGACGTCTAATTTGCACCTGGGGTTACGATTTTGTATTAACAAATTTTTGACACATCTTTAACACCTTTCAAAATTTGTCTGGTCCATAACTCAAAATATGTTTTACTAAACCCCAAAATTTTATTTCACATTTGGATTCGCCATAAAATTCTGCGTCTGATGGGAGAAGAAAACTTTCAATAAAGAGTTTTATTTCTGCCATAAATGGGGTTTGAAATTTCTTTGTTTACTGACACTTCAATTTCAGTAAAGTGTTAAATCTAATTCTATTGTTTCAACTTGTAATAATTATATTGATTTAACTTGTTAAATCGTACTCTAGTGATTCAACTTGCGATAATTATATTGATTTAACTTATACATTCCAGCTGGCTTCTATTTAATTTTAGTATTACTATACAATGGATTAAATAAAATATTATAATATAAGGAATTTGTTGACTTAATTAAACTTAACCGTGGATAACATTGCTAAAATAAATAACTAATAATATAATTTATTATCGATATATAATGAATAAATGGCAGTAAACTATAGATGGTTTACGATAGAAACAAATTTCAAATTTATCTACCATTCCTTGTGACTCGGACCAATTAACAAATGGTTTTTGACACCTTGAGGCGTTGATGACTGGGCGAAAAAAAATCCAAAATTGCAGACTGTGCCGACAGCATGTTCCTTTGGAGGCACTATCAATAAACCACCAACAAAATATAGTCCCACCAAAGGTACATGCGTCGGCACAGTCTGCAATTTTTTTTTTAAATGTCCCCGAAAGAAAAATTCACAATAATAAACACATTGTTAGTTCGGTTTGAAAACTAGTAAAATCTATCAAATATTGTACAATAATACATATACCGTATTTATTCGAATAGTAGCCTCTATTCGAATAATCGCCTACCTCCAATAATCGCCCCCCTAAAGTAGCAAATAAAAATTTATTCCTGCAACCCGGAGTGAACATTTATATCTAGTATAACTCACAATACGAATATCAACCGATTATCATAAATAAATTGTAATAAAATGTGATATTCTAGAAAATTGCTCAAAATTATTGGTCCAAAAATGGAGTAAAAAACAATAATCGCCTAGGCTACTATTCGAGTAAATACGGTATATGTTTTGAATTACCAGAGAATCAAGCATAAGTAAAATGAGTAACTTGCGCTAACACTAGATATTTGTCGTTTATCAGAAATTTATTTTCCAGCTATCCAAACATTGTGTAAGCATGATATATTTAGCTTCAGGCAAATGATAATAACATTTTTTAATCTATCAATATTGTATAATCGAATGCATGCATTTAATAGTGCAGCGGCTCAACCATACAATTGTTCATTTTTTTGATAAAAGAACCAAAATTTGTACACATGTACTTTGATGTAGTGCGAACATTTTTGGATATTGAGGCATTTGAAAGAGTGTCTATATCGGCCATGACAGCTCGTCAAAGTTGACACGTCCGATAGTGTTCGCCGGACTTGTTTCCCATAAAAACTTGTTCAAATTAAGTTATATCGTCTTTTTATTGTTGAATTCGGTTTCGAAGTAAAATTTCCGATAATTTGATATATCACATGAGCATATTTGAAGAATTTTTTCCATAGCAACGCTGGAATGTACCAGGAATGTGTCAAAAATTCCATTCTCCAATTGTGTCCTTACCCGATCGAGTGACCCATCTTTCGACTCCAATCAACTACCTGAGTATAATTATAAACATACCTACCCTGTAAAACGTGATTTGATAAAATTATTCGATATTTAATATGGTAAATCAAGGTGAATCTCGAATAATTTTATCAAATCACGTTTTACAGGGTCGGTATATGTCTAATCATACTCAGGTAGCTGATTGGAGTCGGCAGAGGGGTCACTCGATCGGGTAAGGACACAATTGGAGAATGGAATTTTTGACACATTCTTGGTACATTCCAGCGTTGCTATGGAAAAATTCTTCCATATATGGTTATGTGATATATCAAATTATCGGAAATTTTTTTTGGAAACCGAATTCAAACAAGAAAACGATATAACTTAATTTGAACAAGTTTTTATGTGGAACAAGTCCGGCGAACACTATCGAACGTGTTAACTTTGACGAGCTGTCATGGCCGATATAGACACTCTTTCAATTGCCTCAATATCAAAAATGTTCGCACTACATTAAATTATATGTGTGCAAATTTTGGTGCTTTTATAAAAAAATGAACAATCTGTTGAAACTTCATGTCTATGCAGCCAGGCTTGGGGCTGATCACGATTACAATCATAATCGATTGTAATCGATTACAACTTTTCCTGTAATCCTAATCGTAATCATAATCAAGCTTTTTTTTGAAGGATGTAATCCTAATCACCCACTAGTAATCAGCCCCAGGTATGGCACCAGGACCCCCCCCCCCCACAAATTTTCCACAATAACTTTAAATAAGAATGTAGTTTGAGGGTTCGCTGATCTCATTGCACCCCCAAAGATATATCCGGCCCCTACAAATAATTCTTGGTAGCTACCCCCATGCACACGGGCCTTATTTTTCGTGCGCATGAAACTCCGGGGCTTAATCGGAACGATCGTAATTGTATCGTAAAGAAAATGAAATTTTAATCAATTTTAATTGATTATAATCGATTACAACATTTTCTGTAATCGTAATCGTAATCATAATCAAGCTTTTTGAAGGATGTAATCGTAATCGTAATCACTCACTAGTAATCAGCCCCAAGTCTGTATGCCGCTGGACTATAATTAGCATTTAGAATGTCAAAATTTGACCTATTACCCCATGGTTCCACACTGCTTTATATTCTAGTTAATTATTGAAATTTGATTGTATTCGTGTATGTAGTATAGTGAAACATAAATATCCTCTTAGCATTTTGCCTAATGAATGTTTTCAAAACATTGCAATGTATTTGTTTAGAATTTTGTTTAATATCGAATATTTTTGTCTTTATAGCTAAGAGGGAATTATGTGAATTAAGAAATGAGACATCAAACTTGAGAGCTACCTTATCTGTCCTGCGTGAAACTCATGATAAAGTTAACTTGATGAAGGACACTGGTACACCAGACTTTAGAAATTAAGCAATATGATTTAGAATTTTGTTTAGTGATATACTAATGCTTAAATTATATTTTAGTAACATTCTTAAGGATTGAGTATATTACACATCATGTGCACAATTATTCTCTCTTATTTAAGCATTACTTATTACATCTATACTATTAAAACACAAGGCTGATATTTGTATACGTATATTTGTTTACATGTTACGAGTTGTTTGTATAAACTGGACGGTTTCCAATTGTGATTTTTGGCTTATAGGGGTAACTTTTGGCACCCGCCAACAAGCTGAGGTCACACCAGATTACCAATATGCTTACTCATTGTCGCATGATGACATATCACTAAAAATTTCACATTGTTAAAATTGACTATTTAGGCCTATTTACGCTTTATAATCAATGTTAGAAGTTTGTAAAGCACACACAACCGCGAAGCGATTTGTGTGTGGTTGTGTTCTGCCGCGAAGCGATCTAGCAAGCGAAGTTCGCTAGTAGCATTGAAATATAAATGAATAGTCCACTTATTAGGTATTAATTTGCTTTACAACTGCCCTACCAAAAGTGTTAGTACACCACGATTTTTTCATTGAACTAATCAATTTGCAAGATATTCTAAATATATAGTAGGATTCCTGAAGACTAATATGGTGTTGAATTTACTCTTACTTTTGCTATGAAGCCTGCGGGCTAGGGCATGATTAACAGGGGACTTACTGTATTCCCAAATATTATGTAGTAAGCTGACGAATATAATTATAACTAACTGTATTCCTATTATTGTGATTGAATTTGAAATAATATTATTGTAATGATTGATATATTAAACAATAAATACTCTCCTGATAACTAAAAAAACTGATATACAAAGTACTACTGTATTTCTCGGTCAATTATCCGATTCAAGCAATCAACAATTATAGTGATATATTTGACTTAGTAGTGTTATCATAAAGAATACAGTTAATTAATATAGGATAAAGTGATTTATTGGATATATATTGGATAATGTAGCTGCTAGAGATTTTCAAGGCGTATTGCTCTCGGAACTGTTGCTGTCAATATATGGTAGAACGAATTCAGGCAAGTTGCTTGAGTAATTTGATCCAAAGCATTCGGGCATTATTGCAATAGTTTATCTCTCCTTGCACTTACCATAGTTTGGCCCTCAATTGGTATAATTGGTCCTTGAGCACTGAGAGTTCGCTTTATATAGGATTTTAGACTTTGGAAGACAACTCAATCGGATTCAACTCGCAACTGTATATAAGCCAAATCCACACTCGTCAGCGTAACATAATCTTGCTCCGATTTCATGTTGTTCTTGCAACAACAGAGCATGAGTTCTTAAACATTCTTTGTTAGCAGGTGAATTACGTACACTTGGAAGTAATTCAAGTTTTTTTACTGTAATTAAGCATCCTTCAAGACACCGAGCGATCGTAGATATCGAAACAGTTATCCCTCGTTCAAGAAGTAGTTTATTTCTCATCTCGCCACGAGTGATATCGGCGGGCTTCAATGGAAATTAAGAGAAGACTTATCGAATCCTCGTCCAACTTTTTTCCTCTTGGACCACCGCGAAGTTTGGTAGAATATTGTCTGGTGCTACAAATTCTGTAAGCGGTATCCTTCTGAACGCCATTCAATCTGGTCATCTGTTTATAGGTTACTCCCGACTCATGGGCATTGATAAGTCTTTGCCGTAATTCATTTGAAATTGCTCTCCCACCTCGTGAAATAGCAACTGTAGATGATGTGCAGAGTTTTGTGCTGCATCGTATGAACTCGAAGCCAATATTTATAATGAATATTTGCATATTTAGGAATGTATTTATTTCGTATTAGTTTGTCTTATACTAATCAACTCAGTATCCTAAATAGATAAACCAATGAAAATCAAAAGTAATTCCGATCGGAAAATTGGTTGACCCAATCGGATAATTGGTTGCCCGAATCGGATAATTTACCGAGAATACAGTAGTAAAGACATACTCACCATCTCTATGCAGAAAACGTTTCCAATTATGGACAATGTCTTGCGGCCCAGAATAAATGAGAAATACTGCACACCACTATGATCTCTATAGCATCCAGTAGCACATCTGGGAGCAGAACAAGATTTTTGGGCATGAGCCCAGGATATAAATAAACAAGGTGCTAGCATTATAAAGGCAAAGTATGATTGAATTAAAGAGAAATTGTAATTAGAATAGATAATATTCACAAACGAATCTCGTTACCTATGTTTCTAAAACAGATAAGCATTTAGTTTTAATCAAAATATTTATATTTACATTATGGGTATATAAGAAAATCCCCTTTTTCTTATCCCTGGTCCAGTCGCATTTGGCCCAGTGAAATGGCCTGTATATAGTAGGCTATGGCTGATCGTGATTATGTAAGTCAAAAAATTATTCTATGTCCTAAAAATGATACCGCTGATTTAATAAACGATGACGTTATCTATCAGGTATAACTCTGTTGAGCGCAGATTCTGTTGAAGGTTCTGCTGCAATAAATTTTCCAATTGAGTTTTTAAATACCATCACTCCTAACGGTATGCCTCCTCATCGGCTATTCTTGAAATTGTTAGCGACTGTAATTCTATTGTGTAACCTTGATCCCGATCAGGGTCTTTCTAATGATACTCGGTTTATTATTAGAGCATTCTCAAACCGAATAATTGACGCAGAGATCGCAACTGGTACAAACAAGCATAAGCGAGTGTTTATACCACGAATTATCTTGACTTCTTCTGAGTCTGAACTTCCATTTATTCTCAGAAGGAGGCAGTTTCCAATCCGTCTAGCCTATTGTATCACAATTAACAAAGGGCAAGGTCAGACTTTGGATACCGTTGGTCTGTATCTGTCATCCCCTGAAGCCATTTTTAGCCATGGGCAACTCTATGTTGAGTAGAGTTAAAAATCCATTGGGACTAAAAATAATGGTATGTGGAACTGACAAATCGAAATCTGGGGAAGTTTGGATTAGGAATGTAGTCTATAGGGAAGTTTGTAAATCTTCATCATATGTAACCCATAAAGACATAGATGAAATATGTTCTCTATTGAATGAAACATTTCCAAATTCTCAATTGACAATGACTCCTTTGCCTGAGGCTATTGCTCCCCCTGCAAAGAGAGAGTTCTCCCAACTATATCTGATGGCAAAGGTAAAATCATTAAACTTCACGAGTTTGATGACAGTACTATTAGCCCATTGGAAGTTATAGACAAAATGGATATTAGCTGAATTCATTGTATCACCACTATCAGATCGTGAATGTATATTTGATGCAATAATTCGAGATCCATACGATTTGTCAGAGTATTTTCTCAATGATAAGGTCAATAATCTTACTATCCCAATGCGGCAGAAGGCGTACCCTATCTCATATAAAATTTGGCACTGAAATTTTTTTCGAGATATTAAAATACAATCTGATTAAATTAATACATTCATTACCAGTACCCAGCATCACTACAATGTTATGCGCAAATCAGGCATACTCAGTGTACTGATGTCAACTCAATGAATTGGAACATTCTCCCTAACTATTTACACAAAATCAGTTAGACACTCCTATTGAATGTGATCCAATTTTTAATGCACAGAAAGTATGCATTTTAAATCATAGACTTGGCCGTCTTGAAGGAAATTAACATTTTGATTCCTTCTTTTTTGCTTAGTAATGTTTCATCGCATTGATGAATATTACGTCGGCTGCTTACAGTTCAGGCTCTAAGTCAGAACTAGCGCCCTTCTTGATGAGTTCATAACTTAAAAAATTCTTTAATAACTTTTGATACTCATCATTTTTTGAGGTCTATCATTTCAGTCCATTTTACAACAGGTAGCTCTAAGGAATCTTGCTGTGCGACGCTTTCAGGTATTGTCTGATTGTGGCGCCTCAGGTGAGACGTTTTAGGTAAGAATGACTGACCGTACTACTGAAGTAGTTCTAACATTACTTCCTATTTCTGGCTCCCAGTGCTGACACCTTCATAATGATAGTACACACTATCATTATGATTCTATTTTAAGCTACTTTGTTTCAAATTGGCAATGATATAGAGCTTAAATTGACACGCTATTAACCATATTGAATACTAAACACATGTGTATGTATATATATCATAAAGAATAATATCTTTCATCTACTATTTTCTCGATGAGAGGAGGTTTCTTGGAATATTTTATTTGGTGAGTATACTTTTTATATGTAATTGTTAATTAATACTTAAGATATTAATTCCTTTAATTTCCAAGACAATCAACCATACTTCTTTAATTGGACATCTATTAATTGGGATCAAGAGATGACCAATCATGATCAGGATGCTACTCATTGGAATATATTTGAAGACATTAATGGTGAGAATGTAAAGATATTACGCTCCACTATATTAAACGTTGTTGTACGTATATTAGTAATTTCACCATTAAATCACTAAACTAACAGAAAAGTTGGGATTTTGGAAGAATTAATTAATTTACGCATGATTTCTCTTATTGTGAAGATAATTAGCTAATACCCGAAACAAAAGATATTTAGTACATTCTTCAGATTTTTTAAATTTCACAGTTAAACTTTCAGTTTCATTTTAAGAAAAAAGAGACCTTCGATCTCGGTCGCTTTGCGAATGAATGATACTAAGCAGACATCTTCATACAGTATATATTTTCTCTGTTAACTTTGGTATATTTTACTATTTAAAAATTGAGAATTTCTGGTACCAATAATCAGTTAATTAATACTTTAGACCATAGCCTACTCTATATATGGCCTGACAGTAACCTAGAAAATGTGGACCAAGGATGAAGGAGAAGATGGTAATATTTATCCAACCACAATATTTAATTTCAAAAATAATAATCATAATCAACCACAGTGGTTTAAAATGGGAGTTAGTAAAGAATAGGTATCCTGGTTGCAGATAGACATATGAGATGTATTAAATGCATATGGGTTATTGATAGCTGCGAATTGAATGGCATCATCAAAAATGATGTATCCACTCTTTTAAGTTTAGTTCTAGGCGATTTGTTGTAAATCAATGAAACACAAAAATTTTGGTTTGTTAACAATCTTTTAATACTCACCCACAGTTGTTGTTCAAATATGTTGAACATGGGGAATATTTTGTAAAAGTCCAGTTCCCAAAGGATATAAGAATTTGTACACTCATGTAAAGGGGCTAGATTGTTACTTATTGTAATTATAATGTGTATTAGAACTCATATAAATCCTAGATGACTTTTTCTAGCATAGCTGTCACTTGTGCATCACACTAAATAACCTCCGAATTGTGCAAAACTAACTTCCTTCAATATCAAAATCCCAATATGAGTTCATAGTTCGCTGCTCTCATTGATGAAATTGTACTTAAGTGCTCAGTTGTTCTTAATATACAATATTTACATACATTTGGGTAACCAATAAGATATACTACTGAATAGTCGCGAATAATTAGTTTTAGCATTTTCATAGCAACGAAAAATAGAGAATGGAATTTGAATATAAATTCTATATTGCGCATCGAAGCGCATCTAAATATTTTAATATGTTGTATATGTTCCATCATAGAATGGCCACAGGAAATTTCTAAGCTATAGAATGCTATATGTGTTTTAGCGGATACTTAAAAATTTCAAAATAATTTGATATTGATAATTTTGTCAAACAGCTCCAAAGAAGAAATTTGAGAAGTTAATAAGACATTTGGATCAATTTGACAATTTGAATAGATTGAATATGTGTTAAATTTAGAATGTATAAGAAGAGTAAGGTATATTGCAGACACAAACGAAATCCTAGCAAATTGAAATTCTTGATATTTTGAAACCGCAATTTAAGGAATTTTGATAAATACATTCTTTCATCTTTAACAGTTGCTAGTTTTAGCTATAGGTACTCCACCAAGTTAATTTTTGAAATACTTAGTAATTACACAATTATAAATCTATTTATTTCATAATTAAGCAATTTCTACACCTTGAAATTTTCAACTATTCCGTGCCCCAAACCACTGTGTCAACCACATTAAAATTAGAAATATTCTTGAAATATATACAACTATTGATCAGATTTTATTCCAAACTCTTCTATTGACGTAAAATCTCGTCCTTTTAATTTCGCTTTGGTATTTATTCTTATTATCTTCTATTCATCTCTAACTTGTGTTCTGTCCCCGGATGCAAGAGCAACTACAACCCGGATGACCATGTTCCTGTGTCCAAGAAGCCTCAAAATCCACCAACCCTGAATCATGCCTGGACATGCGCTCTTTGTCGCGAGGATATCGGTGACCTGAAGGTGGTCTATGTATGTATCGACCATTTTCAGAAAAAAGACATAACTACACTTTCCAAGTCCCAAAAGGAGATGGTACTTTTACTGAAGTACCGCGGGCAAATCCAAAGCTGAAGGAAGGCGCTGTACCAAGTTTACTAACTCGCTGCCCAGCATATTACTCATCCAAAACTAACAAACGGAATCGCTTCTCATACGATGCTAAAGAGGAAGAATTGATGAACCAAACACTACAACTCAGCTTGAGATCCGAGAGTCAAGAGAAAGAGAAGTTTGTGGTAACTCTCTACAGGACTTGAAAGATAAGTTACTCTCGATTTATCATTTATTTACCTTATAGTTGATTGGTGTGGTTCCGTAATGAAAGCAACATAACGTTTGTTCTCGCTAAAATGGCTGAAAAAATTATCTCAGTAGATTTGTACCTTGAAATCAATGCTTATTTATCCAACTCAGCCTATTTTAATGGACAGAGTATATCCGTTTCCATTGCTGCAATTAGTGACATCCGAGATATTGAATCTGTTTTGCAGGAACTTGCTTTAAAATACAACTCTATAGATGTGACGAGTATCACCTAGAGCCTTCAGGAGTAGTGTCCTTGGGAAAGGCACTAGGTGGAAGTACGGGACACTACATGAGTAGTCTGTAGATAGTCCGGCAGTACGACTGGTAACCATAGTCTAGGACTATGGATACATGGGAAGTACGGCACTCGCAGGAGCCACGGGCGGGAGCGAGAGGTGCGGCAGTACGCATGGTGGTCGAGGGTTACCCTCCTGATGAGTCCCTGGAATGGGACGAAACCACACACTTAACATCCCTATGGGATGGGGTCAGCTAGAGCGTCTAGTCTTCATACTAGTACGTGGCCTCATCTCATAACATAGCTATAGTTATTGTGATTATCCCCTTAAGTTCGGTTGTGCATCATTTGAAGATGTACGTCAATTATATCATTCAGAAAGAACATGTTTAGCCAAGTTAGCTCCTCATTTGACTATGGAGTCAGGTTTTTCGTCTAGCAATGAGCGTCAAAATGTCAAACTGGTTTTGAAAGTCGTTAACGAATTAACAATATCTGCGCTAACTATCCAGAATATAGAAATAATACTCCGGAGTTTGCTCCCGGACTTACTGTTTGGAAATTATTCAACGTTAACGCACCATTTAAAGGAATACGTTTGAACGATAATTTCTCTAGACGTTTGACTTTTAATGACGAGGAAATTCTATTTTTGACTCGTGTAGTTTTGGTTAGATGCTTGGCAAACTTTACCAGAAAAAATTGGCAAACTGAGTAAACAAACATACACCAGTTTTAGACATGCTTGTATTGCCTTACCACAAATTACCAACCATTTGACTCAAACATGTGGCATTAAATATGTGTTATCCTCCTTTCTACAGACGGATCCCTTGTAACACCATTTCGGTCTTTACCGTATTATGTCTTCAAATCCTTGAACCGAGCATCGACTTGAACTTTCTAGCATATTAAACATATTTACTGACCAACAAGACACTTCCTTTCAATCTATTCAGTCATTTGTCAAGCCATTTTCTTGTCCGTATTCCACTATTGATGGTGAATTCAATTTGGAGCCATTTCTTGATGAGATTAATGACCTATCAACAATTGATTGTGGTTCACAGTTGCTTCAATCATTAGCCTTTATTGCAGGCTATACTGTCCATCAGTACCTGAAACAACAAAACCGTGTCATGTCTCTACATATGCTAACAGTTGATATAAAATTTCTCCTTTATTTAGACCTGGACTCTCAGTATAAACTTCTGCAGCTAACGGACCGTGGCGGACATAAATATCTATCTGAGCCAGTTTTGAAATCCATTCTTGTTTTATGGAAGACCTTTAGTGCCATCGAAAACAATAAAGATCTGTTGGCGAAACTTGTAAGTGGACCTTCTAGAAATATATTTGTTAAACTTTCATTGATGTATTTGGAAGTCTGTGTTTAGTTGGAACATCTTATCGAAGCTAGTCTACCGCAGCGAATTGCTTTCTTGCAAACAAAGTTAATAATTATAACTCGCTCGTTCCTTTCAAAAAGTATAGAAAAGCGGAAATTAAAGAAATTCTCTTAATTATGTGTCTACTTATTTGTATTTACCATGATTTGTATTACTCTGTTATTCTTATTTTTATTATGTAGTTAAGTGTGTTGTGTGTCACTGCTAGAGCCAGAGAGAAAGAGGAGAGAGGAAAGAAAGCAAATAATTGTGTATTTATATTTACTGTATATTAGAAATTGTACTGTTTGTGTTTATTATTACTATTAAATTATGAAAATCCAATCACCGTTGTCACTACAGCTAATACTAATCACGGGCTAGCAGGGCTGAGTTATGTTTACGACCTAGAGACGTATAAAGAACTTAGTAGTTCAATATAGAAAACATTAAAAATTAAAATTTCCCATCTTCTTGTGCATCCCTGGTACATCTACTGTCAGGCCATATATAGAGTAGGCTATGTTTAGACATTATTTCTTCAGATTAATTAGTTCTGATAATTTTGGTATTTAAAATTAGAGAATGTTCTAGAACTTCTGGTACCAGTAATAAAATAATTTATGCTTAGACATTATTTGTTCAAATAAATTAGTTCTGTTAACTTTGGTATACATACAGCAGTGTTTGCAATCCCTGGTTCTATTCAAACCCCGCTTCGCTGCGCTGCGTTTATAATTTTTGGAAGCCCGCTGCTCTGTGCTACGTTTCTGATTTTTTTGGATCCCCGCTGCGCATTCATACTAGGTTATCATATGACCACTGTGTCTAACGGCTAGGCGGGTTAGAACAATGTAATAATTACCCCTAACTAGTATATTTCTTGTGTCTATAGTCATAATCATGTGAATTTGTATAACTATCACTAACTCTAGTTAATAAATGTAATTTATTACGAATTCATTAGTATAAGTAGCCTGTTTCGCAAACTTTGAATGGACACCCTATTCCTTCGGCCTTCCACCAGTATTTTTGATTAAGAAAATTTTTTCAAATCCTCCGAGGCTAGGTTGTATCCCACACATTGCAAATGCAATTCTTTTGAGTATAGGAAAAATATTGCCATTGATAAATATACCACCAATTTGAGGATGATCCATTCTCTTGGAACGGCGATTGCAGGTTATTAGGCTTATACCATTCTTGTTATGAAAATTATAAATTCTTCCATCTCTTTCTTTAAGGATTTTTCATCGATTATTTGTTTAACGATCTTTACTTTCTTGCGTGGCCTTGAATCAATCATTTATTCAAATGAAAGCCTAACCTAATTATGCTCGTCATTGTCGATATCCAGTGAATCATCAACCAAGTTTTCACATTCCATTAGCTGACTGGATTGTGACTGAGCAATTTCGAATTCATTTTTAAATTCAGGCCTTTCTTCAGCCCATTCTATTATAGCAGTTTCACTTTGTATGATATATATGTAATCAATTTCCTTCCGAAACTGTAAGAGGAAAAAGATATGCGGATATTAGTACAACTTGTTCCATTTCTTTGAAACGTATACTGAGTGAGTCTAGCAGAGCATGAACAAAGGGTCTTGTTTTCGTTCTGATTTATCTCAATTCTAAAACAGCTGTTAATTTTCTGATGGTAATCTGGTACCATGGTAAGAATTCAAAACTGCATGGCTCATCCCGCTGTAAAACCAGTATGAAATGTATTATTATAATTATGAACATAATATTTCAATTCTAAACATAAAAGTGTTTGAAATTACCTGAGTAATGATATCAATAGGATTCAATAATCTACAGATATCTTGAAGAATTTCTTTTTCTAAATCATTCATGTTTAGCAATCCAACCTCAATTTCCTTACCTTCTGACCTTTCATAAAATTGACTTTTACACCTAGTTAACTGTAGACTGCCTAACTGATACACGTTGTAACATCAGGAAAACAGGTCGATCAAATAATTCAAATTTCAAGAAAATTCGGATTTACACATTGTCTTGTACTCTATATCGATTTCATTCAAAAAATCAAAATTTTCAGAAATTGTTATGATGACGTAGCATAAAAGTGAACTGCTCCACTTGCCTGCCACTTGCTTTTGTAAATTCTAAATGTCATAAATTCACAGTAGAAATACCCGAAAGAAGATACTAGACTAAATAATATCTATTTAGTATACAGGTATCCCTCTTTTTACGCGGTAGATGCGTTCCTTGAAAAGCCAGAGTAAAACGAAATCGCGTAAAAAAACGGTATATTCTCATAGTAACACATATTAAACCAATAGATGCGTTTCCAAAAATTATCAACATCGAATAAAATTTTAAATACCTAGTGTTTAAACACTCAAACCTCCAACATCCGGACCTCTCAGATTACCAAGGTTTACGTGTGTATGTTAATCCCATGGGAAATTCCCATGGGATTTCCAATATGGGATTTGAATGGAAATCATTTTAACCTATGGGAATCCTGATAGAAAACATCTTGTGAGAATACTTGTGAATACCCACAGAAAGGGAATTGTGTTGTGAAGGAAATTAAAATTCCCTTCACACCGCAACCCTACACCTTCTGGTCAGTGATGTTTTGCCAATTTTTGAAGTGGGGGAACGCTCATGAAAATCAAAATTGGAAACATCCACATGACCATATATGATCAAAAAAATTAAAATTTGCAGAATTGCGAATTTTCGAGTGTGTACTGTTGTGAGTCATTCTAATTGGTCTAAATCCAAAAGTGGTTAGGAATATGAGTGAATTTGAGGCACATATTTTGTTTGACCAATTTTGCAACCTGCAGGGGTTGCATTTGGGAAATTTTGACTTTCCTGACAAGTATATACCATATAATCTTCCAAATTTAATTCTCAACGACTAATTATGATCTTCCAGCAGGTGTAAAGTAAGTTTGGAGCTTATTGACGAACTTAATAAAGACATCCTATACAAAACTTCTAAATTAGGCTAAACAGGAGCTTCGCTCCCTTTAACAATTGATGACACTAGTATTAAACAAAGCATCATATAATTTAACTATTCTATTTCATTCTTGTTAAGTATGTTATTAACAAACCCTCGTTGAGCCCTAGATTGACGGTCTCGTCTGATTAAAAAAGACATCAAAGTTCAAACAACACGTAAACAAACAGTTGTACAACTGAGTGATCTTTAGGGGAACGCTGTTCCCTCCGGGCTTGAATTTTCTCATTGGGAAACGATGTTCCCCCAGAGAAAATAGTGGGAGAACGGCGTTTCCCCGCGTTCCCTATGGAAAACATTACTGCCATTGGGGGAACGGCGTTCCCCCAGCAAAAATAGTGGGGGAACGGCGTTCCCCCGCGTTCCCCCTGGAAAACATCACTGCTTCTGGTACCTCCTACAACCGGGTATCTTTAGTGTGTTAGTGAAGCAAATATGTATTCATTTGACTAATAATATATTTGGATGAACTTACTATATGACAAATACATATCGCAAACTATCTACTATCCCTAAATCATCATTTTTTGTTTTTTTGGAAATGTAGAATCGATTTGTTACAACTAAATATTAAAAATTATATAAAATCTCCATAAAAAAGAGAATTAATTGTATGAAAATCATAGATAAACCGCGTAAAACGAGTTGAGGATCGCGTAAAAAAAGTTTGGTTATAAAAAATTGTTCCGCGTAAACGAAAACGCGTAAAAAAAAACCGCGTAAAACGAGGTATTACTGTATTTGGTTTGACTAATACAGAGTTGTGATAGATATAACTCGAATATATGTATTATTTCGTAATCCATGGTTCATGAAAAACAAATTTGTCGATTTTTTAAAAATGATGTAGCTTTCGTTTAGTGAATCGGATTTGTTCAATTTTTTGAGATCTGATAAATAATATGATAGTCGTCATTATTCAAGTTTAGAAACAAAGGAGTAGTTACATGTTAACGGCGTTATATCGGTTTAATGAGAAAGTATCAGGGAATGAAAGGTTCACGAACGGACAGAATTGACGCAATTCAGTTCATCTTAAATTGACGGACGTTCAGTTCGTTCAAGTTCACCTCCTAACTTCATCTCCACCAGCGTTCGTTCAGTTCGTTCACGGGCTAACCCGCGTTCGTTCAATCCGTTCAATTAAATTCGTTCAGTTCGTTCAGTTCGTTCAGTGTACAGTGAGTGGGTCGAACTATTCAGTTTATGATAGACTGTTCGATCCTCCAAGCTGTTATTGAAGTTCAGGTTAAGAAGCTAGAATCTAAGCTAAGAGACACGAGTCCACTAGGGATGTCCGGAATTAGCACTTTTGCAGTCACCTATTATATTATTTAATGGATCTATATTAATAATTTATCTTTATTCAGTTTAGTTCGTTCAGTACAGTTCGTTCAATCCGTTCAATTCGTTCAATTCAATTCGTTCAGTTCGTTCAATTCGTTCAATTGCCGTTCGGAAACCGTTGGCGTTCGTTCAGTTCGTTCACCGTGAATCCCTTAAAAGGCGTGCGTTCAGTTCGTTCAGTTCAAGTTCAATAATTTCGTTCGTGAACCTTTCATTCCCTGGAAAGTATGTGTCATCACTTTTTGTCGAAATCCTCTAGTAAATTTTTTCAAAATTCTAGCATGTTGATATATTATTGTGCTCTTGTTGGATTTAAAATTAATAGGTTCTAAATATTAAATACAAAGAACTACAGGGTATGCTATTTTCCTTAACTTCACTTCGGCAGTCTTTGGTTAATACACGTATCTTTGTACCTGGATAACTGATTGGATAACATCTTGAATTAAATCATAGTGCTGAAAATATTGTTCATGCATGTAGTAGAATGATGACCAGCGCGTGTAATTAGCGAGTGGGACTGTTGGTATTAATTTACAATAACGTGGGCGACGGACCAAACGCACTATGTTTTAACTTTAAGAATAACTTCTTCAATTTGCCTTACTTTGAAACCATCATGTGTTACTAACTGCACTTTGTGGGCAAGGCAACCATACATGATACAGTACATAATAGATATAGTTATATTGGATATAGCGATATATTGGATATAGTGATAATTTTGCAGCTTTAGGTGCGTCCCCGAGCAAATCCCATACAAATTTTATTGGTTATAGTGATAATTTGTGTACAGATTACACAAGAATATTGAATTTTTGACCTTCCTTGGACCCCATAATTTCATATTTTACAGTATAAATATCGTTATCACTTGAATTTGATAAGGAATTTGATTATTCTTTTCAGAATATAAGTATTGACAATGTATAGTCATATATTAGATGCGGTGATACAGTGGATATAGTGATATAATGGGTATAGTGATATATTGGATATAGTGATAATTTGGCCACAAATCAGATGTCCCCACCATTATCACTATATCCAATATGTACTGTACATGTAAATTATTCTTCCCATGTTTGATTTCTTACAATAATGGGACCTGTTGCGTCATAGATGGATTTTAGAATGCTGCGTAAAAAAATTTGTTAATAGTAAATTTTATGGTCAATCTCCAGGAATTTATTTGAACTCACTTTGCAGCACTGTATACTTCTAACATTGAATATAAAGCGTAAATAGGCCTAAAATATTCAAATTTCATAATGCGAAATTATAGTGATTATGTCATCATGCGATAATGAGTCAGCATATTGACAATCTGGTGTGACATTAATGTGCATGTTCTACTAAAATTTCAGATTTTATCTCTTAGAGGGCGGGAATTATGTGCGATTAAGTGAATTCACATGCTACTCGAAATGTGACAATGACATAACTTCATTTATAGGTACTTACTTTTAGTATAAACATATAGTTCTTTTTCCTATACATCCAAATTTTAAGAAAAATCCTATCGTAGGAAATATGTGTTTAATGTATTCGCGAGTCGGGAACTCGCGAAAGAAAGCGTACATGAGGTATTTATTCAAATATGGCACAAACTGTGTACTCAGATGTTTGTGTATATCGCGAGCCCCAAATTTTTGTTCAGGAGATAGAATAGAATGTTGTTTTTGAACTCACATCCATTGTCGCTTTGAAGGAGGGCCGAGTTCACAAAAGAGGACCTGACATATTGTTGATCTTCTCCATAATGTCAGCAGATGAAAACACCTCTGATCTGTTCGTCATTGGAAGAGACCGAATTGTTCCAAGAAACTCCTGTTTCGCCATTAGAAGTTTACTTGACTGACTGTTAGTTAGTATACTTGATTCCTTTATAGATTTATTTGAATTATTAGTTAAACTAAGCACGTTTACTCTGTTTTTGCCGATCACAATCTGTTTACAACTGATAAGCTTAGTTCCCTCACGCAAGTTTTTTTATGGGTGCTAATGCTATCGCTGATCAAAACTTTTATGTGTACCCATAATCAAGAAACACTCAAGTACACATAAAAACATTGTGTATTCGCGAACACACTAAGTTTGGAAACTGTGTGTTCGTGAACACACACTAAATATTGTGTGTTCGCGAATACACATGTGTGTTAGTGGACACACAAAGTTTCAAATACACTGTAACATTACTATGCAATTACATGTACGTCTTTAGTATACAGCTAGTACTGTTGAGTCTGATCTTAACTCGTTAATATAGCAGTACCATGGCCCATGGATACTTTTAAACCGTCTGATTTTAACTCGTTCTTGAATAATGAAAGTATGATTTCATAATTTGCTTGTAATCATTGTTTGCAATATATTCATGACCGAAAAGCGAAGGAATTTGTTAGTGGGATAAAGCTTTTAAAATTTCATAATAGACACATGTTATTGGAACTAAAATAGAGCATAGCCTACTATATACAGGCCATTTCACTGCTTTGGACCAGGGATAAGATAAAGGCGGGTTTATTTTTCCAACTGTAACCAATTACTTGATTAATACTAGACTCATTATACTACACGTATCAAAGTATTATATATGGTTCATAGTTGTCTCCCAACATAAATTCAAGCTCAAGTATATTATTAAATGCAAACTAGATAATAGAATTATGAAAACTAAGCAAATATTTAGAGGAATTTCTTAGTTCCGTATATTTTCAGTGAGTTCTGAACAACGATCGGGGTACAAATCTTAGATTTTAGACAATTTCCTTAATAAGAAAGCAGCATATCCTTCGATAAAAGCTAGAGGTTGTCTTGTGTATGAATTCAGGAAAAACTTCAAAAGAGTGGCCACAGACATTATGTGTGAAATCACAATTCTCCGGATGGCTGCGATAAAGATAATCTTCATGGGTTTCGAAGCTGCTGATAAATTCCATAAACGAATCTCTATCTTTATGGACATAATCTTTCCTATTATACAACTTGAGAATATTAGACTGTTGAAGTGCCCTCTCATTTTCCAGGACTTGACGAACCAATACATTGTAGTTTTACATCTGTAATCTCGTTCCTTAAAGAATCTCGTTCTGTGAGACGAACTCCCTTCCAAGAGTGTTGATTAATCAATCAATGTCCATATCTATCGGATTTCAAACATCCAGCTGATTGAGAGATTCGCAAGGGTTCCACGATTATAACACTCTAACTTGAAGAAACTTGTCAATAGTAACAATGTTTTGGACTGAAATGACAATATTTGATGTCTTATTGACAATATAAATGTGGTATCAAGGTGCCAAAAAACAATCCTTGGGGATCATAATGTCAGATGATTTAGAGACAGTGAATTTTCTCTGTTCTTCTTCGTACAAGTCAACACTCTGTTTCATTGCCTATATACAATAACATACAACATGTTAAAATACAAAACTTTTACATTTAGTACAACTTGACATACTTGGATCTGTAAATTATGCTCCTTTTTGTCTCTATCAAGCCGCTGATAATTGATAGTGTGATTAAGACGATCAGGGCTACCAGGAAGGTATTTAGGTACTGTGCGGCTTTCTTCAATGTAGCTTTTATTGGTCGTATCTTCGTTTGGCCAGCATGTCAAGATAGGTTTGTGTGTCAATGATATCATCAGGATCAAAGTGTTTAGCACAAACGAAAATATTTTCAGTGTCTGAAGATCTAGCATATAATTACAGAATTAGGTATGATTAATTAAAGAGCATCCTTATATGTATACGGTCTATAAAATAAGCCAATAATTTGTCGACCGTTCATAAATTCTGTAGACCAAAAGCCCTGCCGTCTATGGGTATAACTAATGTATATGTAAGAAAACCTGGTCTAGAAATAGACGGTCTACATATAAGTTATTTCTTAATTAAAGCATGCAAGTGATGTTAAGCTTAAAAGGAAAACTGGCAAAAGTAATTAATTAAGCTTGACCAACTAGTGAAGATATACTCACCATCTCTATGCAGAAAACGTTTTCATTTATCAATTATGTCTTGCGGCCAGAAGGAATGTGAAATACTGCAACACCACTATGATCACTATAGTATCCATAGCACATCTGGGAGCAGAACAGTTGGGCATGAGTCCAGGATATAAATAAACTTAATAAAGTTAATAAACAAGGGGCTAGCATTATAAAGGCAAAGTATGATTGAATTAAAGAGAATTTGTAATTAAAATAGCTAATATTTACATAGACGAATCTCGCTAACTATATTTCTAAACCAGATTAGCATTTAGTTTTAATCAAAATATTTATATTTACATCATGGGTATATAAGAAAATCCCCTTCATCTTATCCCTGGTCCAGGCGCATTTGGCTCGGTGAAATGGCTTGTATATAGTAGGCTATGAATAGAGTTATAATTACGCAAGAATGAAAATGTATTGTAAACATCCTGTGTTAGTTGATAAATTATTTGAGAAGAATTAATGTCGATCTGTATGAATTGTATAGGCTCAATATATTACTGAAAGTATTACTAAGTAATCAAGAACGAGTTAAAATCAGACGGTAAAAAGTATCCATGGTACTGCTATAGTAACGAGTTAAGATCAGACGCGAGTTAAAATCAGACTCAACAGTACTATCCGAACAGAAGTCGCAATAGTCATGTAGCAACTCTGCGGATTCACCTAGTAAAATTAGCAGTGTAAGTACTGAAAAGAAAAAAACTTGGTAAGATACAGTCAGTTTCTCTTATTATGAAGATTAATGAGGTCAAATATAGTGTTTCTAAGCGAACTCCACTTAATACAACCCCTATATAAGTTGTCAATAATGGGCCATAGGTCTGCTTTTCATAATAAGCAGACCTGACTGTAGTAAACAATGACTAGAAAGAAAAATGCATTCAAGATCGAAAACGTGGGTACATTGAATTTGGTCCTCTTACTGTGTATTTAGGCCAACATGTAAATCCTAATATGTAGATGAATCTTTTCTACTGACCTTAATAATAATTTAATTTAATCATACAACATATTTTTAATAGCCAAAAAATATTTGTGAGCCACCAATTCTTTAACTTGTGCTTTAGTACACCAACGAATTTCATCAAACTGACAAACATCTGCGTCGAAATCATCTTTTGTCACTGTTGCCTTCAGAAAAAAGATTCTCATAGAACGATCATTGTTATTAGAATCACTAACCCCTTCAATCCTAGAAAAAACAATACCTTATATAAGATCATTCATTCAGAGTAATTTTGATGATGAACTGAAATTACAAATTATAATACAGTTGTGAGAAAGAATACTCAACCGACCATTTACTTCCTACCACATTAAAAAGGTTATAAAAATAATGTATGTCCTAAATTGGAAGTATAAATTTCCTTAAAATTAATTAATTAATTGCTACAATAGAATCATGACTGATAAAAATCTTATACGTATGTTAAATCACAACGATTATTTTGTTTGTTTGTTTGTTTGTTCAGAATTGATTGTGGAACTGGTAAGAGCTACAGACTTGAATTTGGCACGGGGGTGGGAAATAGTGTATCTAGAAACAAGTTCTAATATCTAAGAAAAATATTAACATCTTCCCTCCCTAAAGGTGACAAAACCTTTAGCCTATTAAATTCGAGGGTTTTCCAGTATGGATTAGCAGCTAGCATTCAATTAGTATAAAAGGATTTTAGTGTATCTATCAATTGTCAAGTGTGCGTTATAGAATACCTATCTGAGACTTTGATTTAATTGGTCGAGAGGAAGTTCATTCATCCAATCAGTCATTTGTGTTCCGTCTGTCTATCCATACATTTCTAACATTCCAGAGTGTCTATTTGATATCCAATTATTACCAACCAATTCAATAACTTCTCCACAGCCCAAAGTTAGGGGTCCACAGAGTTGACAGTTCCTTAGTGATATTTAATTAATTTCTAATTGGAGTTGGTTCATTATTATACACGGACATGCGTTAATATCTAGAAAAGTGTCAGTTATAATTAGCATAAATATTCAACAATACAGTCGCTGATTAGTATTTACCAATTTACTTTTTCTGTCCTTATACATACATACCTATGGCTAGTGCCCACAGATAAATAGATAGCTTAGGGGGCACATCCCTACTCTGAAACAATAGCATTACTGTTACGTGGGTCACTAGCAGTCATCTAAATACTACCCATATGATTCCCCGTAATATAATCAACCTGTGTATAGGGCCTTTGAATTTTAAGTAATGCTCAAGGGACAAGGGGTAAGTATTACAGCCCATCCTTTTTTATTACAAAATGGCAAAAAGTGAGATGTAGGGAGGGCGTATATAATTTTGTTAATTTTTCGTTACATAACCGACATTTTTAGGCTCCTAGAAACAGTTTGAGCTCAATCATGCACATACATTACTCAATTTGCATTAAGTCTATTGGCGTATGTATTTAAAAATACAACCGGCATTTAATTTGAAAAGGTATCTGCTTTAAATACAAGCGAGGGCCGCAGGCCCGAGTGCAAGTTGTAAGAACGCGTAGCGTGGGCGAGCAGCTTGTGATAAATAAATTATGATACCAAATATATTAAACATTCAATTAACTATTACCATAGTCGAGTTCAAGGGGAAACTGTAATAGGTCCGAATGGATTAAGTCCGATTGGAATAAGTCCGACCAAATTCCATAGCTGGATCAAGTCCGACCAAATCTCATAGCTGAACTTCATCGGTGCAGTTAAATTAAATCAAATATAATGTTTTAGTTAGTTAATAAATCTTAATACTTTTAGCTCGAAGAATATTATTGAGGAAATGGAATGTGCTAGAAATTTATTTATTTGTAATTGTATTGTGAAATATGTAATGCAATAACATTGTAGCAAGAATATTGTTTTATGACTGAGGGAAAAGGCTTGAGTTCAATTAGAGAAATCCGCCCGTAAACATACAAGACAACTTTTATAACGAGTGTTATCTTAGCGGCGGATTCGCAGACGTCACATTCATGCTAATAACTCAAAAGGTTTACGCTGTACGTGAAAAATTATCACATCAGCGGAAAGATGAAAGTTGTTATAACCCATATATAATGCCAAAATGTCAAAATTCCTTAATATGACTTAGCAATTTCCCCCCAAATTTAAACCTCGGTTTTTCCAAAATAGCAAAGAAATTATTCATTATATCAAATTTTCCTTTTAACCACATGTCTATCTCACCTATGACAACCTGTCATGCAAATTTCAAAACAAAGTATTCCTTTTTTAAAAAAATAACATAAATTTCACTAAATCGGCTTACAATGATGATTTGCATACCTATCCAATATCCATAATGTAGAATATGTTGTCAACTCTAAGATACTATTGATAAGAATATATTATGTCCTTTGTTTATAATTCAATGATTTCTCACTATAAATGATACACGGTCTTTCTTCTACTTGATTTTTTTAAAAAGAAATTTCATTTTTTTCAAACACACATTTTCACTTATTTTTTCAACATCTTTTTGACTTTACAGCATATTTCTCATCTCCATTTTCTTCTCATTTCATTTTCTGCTCTCTTCTTTATTTCTCCAAGTCGATTCTTCCAAATCAAGTGAGTATATTTATTTTATTTACCTTAGATACTTTTTAATTTATTAATAATACCAGGGAGGCCATGGCCGGACCGATATTTTTACCACTACATTTTGAAGGATCTAAAATTTAATATACAATAACGTGGCCTTCAAGGTTTGGATGCCCAAGACAGGCGGAAGGAATTACCGCCGGCTTAGAATACTAATTAGTCCGGTCGCTTAACATCAATTTCGGGAAACGCTGGACAAAAGCACCAAATTTTTTATGCGTAATCTTTATGATCCCGGCATCAAATTTTTCCGCGGCCCCACGACGAACGGATACATTTTCGATGTTATCTTGAACTTTTAAAATTGCGGCTCTCTAGTAAATCGCCGGTATAACCCCGAACGGCAACTTTCAAAAATCAACTCTGGTCTATTTTTAAAGACCAGATTCGTTGTCCACATGAAATTCCCCGTCGTTGAAGGGGTCACTTGCCCATAGTTTATCCCTAGCAACGCAATAATGTCTCAGGAATGTGACAACATTCCTTTCTAAAAATTTGTCCTAAACCTATCGAGTGACCCTTTGTTCGACTCCCAACAGCCATCTGAGTCTAGTTATAAACAGAGTGACACTCTAAATACTTATTTGATGCTGTTTACGACAATTTCCTTAGTTATCATTACGCCCATGTGGACGTTAGCTTAAATAACATCGAAACTAATTAAGGTGGGCAAATAGAGAAGTGGACATTTAGAGAGAACTGAGTGTACTAGAAACAGTCAGGGCACTTAACACATAATGGTGACGAGCCCTTCGGTCTCGGTCGCTTTGAGACGGATCGGTGCTAAACACCTCAAGTTAACGGCCGCTATGCGGCCTTACTCATCACCTTGCTACCATGCAAAATGGTAGTGGATGTTATAACAAGCCTTTATACCATTTTCCATAGTTTTAACTTGTTTACTAATAATACCCGTTGGAAGCTAACTTGTAGGTAGATTTTGAATTTTAATTAATTTGTTTACCTATTATAACATTTGGAAGTTAGTCTATATCTTAATTAGAAATACGGTTTTGATTCCCTAAATACAATCCGGACAAACACACAAACAAACAAATAACAATCGAGTTTTAATAATAGATATACTGGACTTAAGCTCTAAAATCATTTAGTTAACTTAACAAAGTTTTTAGAAATATTGCTGCTAGGTCGGCCAGTGCTCCCTCTAAGCTTTTTCGGCGGTAAATTGCCGAAATATGATGGCCCGGAGGTGCCACCGCCGATTTACAAAAGAAATTCGGCCACCGCCGGATTTTTAGAGGGCCAAAGAAGTTCAAAACCACAGTACTGAGAATATATATTTAGAATTATTAACCACAGTATCGAAAAAAAATAAAGAATATAGTATGTAGAGTTTGTGTTTGTATGAGTCTCGTATGTAGATTATGGGTCATCTGAGTTTGTTGACCACCCGTCAGACAGATCATCTTCTGGATCTTCAGGCTCATTGTCTCCCAGTCGGCACCCTTGACCCTTAGTGGTTCATCGTCTGCGCTGTTCTCAGATACAAGGGACCTATCAGAGATGTCCTCCTCGTCGGAACTAGGCACAAAGTATTCGTCGCAGCTATCGTTATCTTCGAGGTCTGCATCCTTGGTGAGTGCGTTGGCTACTCTCGCACGTTTGATAGCCGATTCAGCAGTCAGCTTTCGCCTTCTGTCTTTTTCCGACCACCACATCTCGAAGGCTTGTTCCAGCTCCTCACCAGAGCAAATATCATTAGAGCGAGAGAGCAAACGAACCGCCATGAGACGGTCCAGTTGTGGTATGGCGATTGGCGAGGCATGCCCTATACTTGCTCTTAATCCTGTTCTGACAGGAGAACGCTCACTCTGCTCCTGCCGACGAAGCCGGCACACAGCCAACTACGTCTACCAGCAGAGAAAAGTGTTTGCCAACACCCGCCTCCGACGCAGCCTTCTTGATACACGAGACTCTTTCTCTACGCGCATATGTTTCTGTCAGTCGAAAGTCTCTATACAAAGATTTTCTCTCCGCTTTGCTCCCTTTGCCAAGAAGAGGCGTACAGGTCTTCACCAGATTGGAGATGGCACTCTTGACATCATGCTTTGGTAACTTTGAACCTTTGATGCGGAGCTGCAGGAACTCAAAGGGCTTGAAAATCTTTGCCGATTCTAGCGGTAGACGCTTGCGGAGGTGTTCGAGGAAAACCTTCCGGAGTTGCTTTCCGGCATCACTTAGTCCGTCTAGAAACTCTAGGCGATTCCCTGTCTTCTCGATCAATGTGAAGCACCGCCATACAGTAAGTCCCTCCAACTGTGTCTGCAGACTGAGAACAGACACTATCCTCAGGATGCGGCGAAGGTCACCAAAGAGAACGCCTCTCTCCCTAAAGAATGTAATTACTAACTTCCTTCCGCAGTGTCCCGCAGGTAATAGTTCGACTCAATGAAGCTTAGAACCTGGTCCATGCAGTCAAAGAGTACAGAAATACAGCGATAGCGACCGATCCACCGTGTTTCGATGAGAGATGTTGGTAGACGAGCCTCCTTTCCCCAGACGTCACAGAGCGCCTTGTACTCTCCGCACCTCGAGCTGCTTCTGGAGAAGAAGCTGTAGGATGCCCGACAAAGTGCGTCTACCTCATGGAGAAAGACCTTGCAACACGGATCTTTATAGATATCATCGGCATCCAGTGCCAGTCTATGGGATGTGCAGTGGACTTGGTAAAGAACTTTTTATCTGCGTTCACCCCTCTTGCCTTCGCGACTTCTTCAGAAAAGTGCTTCACCATTCCGTTGTGCACACCTACCATTCGCCATCTGACCCCACATCGACGCAGTTGGCTACGGACAAGCCATGCTTGGCCAGCAGAGAGTAAGTAGCTGCCGCGATAGCTTGACCAGTGCCATTCTTGAGCTCCACAAGTCCAAGGAACTGTGAACCATACTTCATAGTGTTCACTAGGCAGCACAGAGTCTTGGTCATAGATATGTCCGTCGACTCATCCAGAATGACACTATAGGAATCCCCATCACGAACTCCCTCGAGAGACTTTGTTCTAATGACGTCTGAAAGGAACTGGAGGTGGATGCTGCCATAGTTCTTGCCGCGCCAGTTCTCAGACGGAGATGACTTTGACTGGGACACAAGGTCACCAAACTTGAGAATAGGAGTACGCTTCGCGAGTGCCATCTCCTGATTGCAAATGAGACTCAGAGCTCCGAATTGCAGAATCACCCCATTCTTCACCTCCTCCTTGATATTCTTCCGGGTCTCACACTTTTTCATAGCAATGTCCTCCAGTGTACGCTTCATGGTTGGTTGTGACCTCGTTGCACCCTGTCCTTTACAAGCCCTCTGGTGGTCAGTCAGATTTGACCTCTTTATCCCTTTATATACTCTCCACCTCCCGAATGTCGCAATGGCCTGCTTGTAATCTGCACAAAGCTTGCAGCGGTACAATTTTGTATCCACATCAGTTTGGAACTCGAGCCAGAGGAAGTCCTTAGGATACTTGTCCATATGAATAAGATCACTAATCTTCAATATGTTTAAATATTTAGTGCATATGCATGGATATAACTATGTGTAAGATATGTTTACGATTTTGACTGGCCGAATTATGTAGCCAAATTAAAAGTCACCGCCGAATATCTGGCGGAATTAGCCGCCAGATAACGGCCTTGCCATTTCTTAGAGGGAGCACTGCTAGGTCCCGACAAATTACACACTCACGAAATCATCGATAGCAAATTGACTGTTCCTGCAGCTTCATGAAGTAGGGTTAAGAGTCTTAAGACGTTCTTTCGGATACTACATACTCTATTAGCCGATTTTTCCTCCTATCTGATCCACTATAAATGATTCGGTTAATACGTACTCAGATATGACGTACCTCTTGATAAGACGTACCAATTTCTATTCCCAAGTAAATAAATATACTTGTATTTTAAATCGGTTCGTACGTACTCTAGAAAACTATTAGCAAAACTCAGTTAGTAATTGGTTTAAGTGAGTAGGTTAAAACTAAATAGTTTAATCTCATCGTTAAGTATTAAGTATGTTACGAATTGAATACCCTACATCCAGGGGGTTATCTAGGATTTTCGTGGCTGGCACATTATTATGGTGATATAAATTTCCGGCACCCTAAAGGTATTAGCTATGATACATAATTAGTATAATTCAATGATGCGGCATTATTTTAATTAGGTAAATTGCAACGGTGCACAAACTGTTGTTTATCGAAGCATTTCTGGACCAGAAAATCCAGCCATACGCCCAGCACCTAATTAAGTGCAAACCCGGCACCTAAATTGAATCGCAATTCAAGCACTTTTTCACTACATCTGATGCCTGGCCGGCACCTAAAGTGCCGGCCAAGCACCTAAATAAACCCCTGCCTACATCGTATTTATACCATCAAACAAGTCAGTATTTCTACCTCAGTTAGTACGTACCATTCTTGTTTCCCAGGGTGGTACGTCTTAAACGAGTTCTAATATACTTTAACTATAACGTATGTCAGTATATTATGTATATTTGATGTTACTTACGACTAAATTCTTTAATGGTCCATGTTCTCTAATAGTCCACCTGGGTCCTTTTACATACTGGTGGACTATTAGAGTAATGATAACTAAGGAAATTGTCGTGAACAACATCAAATAAGTATTTAGAGTGTCACTATGTTTATAACTAGACTCAGATAGCTGTTGGGAGTCGAACAAGGGGTCACTCGATAGGTTTAGGACAAATTTTGAGAAAGGAATGTTGTCACATTCCTGATAGATTATTGCGTTGCTAGGGATAAACTATGGGCAAGTGACCCCTTAAACGACGGGGTATTTCATGTGGACAACGAATCTGGTCTTTAAAAGTAGACCAGAGTTGATTTTTGAAAGTTGCCGTTAGGGGTAATACCGGCGATTTAGTAGAGAGCAGGCCTGGGGAAATAGTAATATGTAATAGCATAGCCTACTCTATATAAGGCCTACAATCAAATCTACCATGGATGAAGTAGTGTACGATGAGATTCATTTTAGAAATTAATCTGTTATAATAAATAATTCTAGTAAATTAATAGATTTTCTCTATTGAGTCTTTATTGCTTACTTAACAACAATGATAAGAATACATAAATAATAATGTGGGTTCAAATAACAATAATAATAACAATAATAATAATAGAAGAGTAGCCTTCTGGTGTATTTCATTAATGTGAGAACTTCTTCAGTTTTCGCTTTTCTATACCTTTAGATGCAACAGCGGAGTTATAATTATTAACCTTGTTAGCTAGTGAACAGTTGGCGCAAGTGAAAATAAGATTTTTTAGGATAGTCAAAATAGATACACCACAAGAAATGCAACTCAATTTAGCAATCGCATCAGTCTCTTCTAAGAATATCAAGGTTGCTTCACAATAATTTTTCTGGATGATCCTTCCCTCAATATCGCCAACAAGTTTTCTTTGCTTTCAATTGCAATTAAAGTCTTCCATAAAGTTACTATAAATTTGAGGATAAACTCAGATGGATACTTTAGGCCACCACGGTCAGTTAATTGCAGAAGCCTGAACTCGGGTTGTGAATCTTCATAAAAGATATAGTCTTTGTCAATGGTCAAAAGATCAATGCAAACATGACATGGCTGAGTTTATAAAATATATTTATGTACTGCATAACCAGCAATAAAAGCTAATGAGTGAAGAGTCTGTAAACTACATCCAATGGAAGTTAGATCATCAATTTCATCCCAGACTAGCTGGACATCGATTTCATCGCCATTATTCGTATCAAAGGAAGAGTATGAATCAATAAATGTCTGAATTGAATATAAGCCACAATCTTGTTGTGAAGCAAAAATCTTTAATATGTTAGATAACTTGAGACGGCGTTCAGTTTCAAGGATTTGAAGATACGAGATATGATAGTTTGAACCTGACATCATACGATATAGGCCAAAGTGATGTTCCAATGGATCTATATGTAAAAAGGATGTCAAAAGATAGTTAAATCCACAAAATCCAGTTAATGGTTATTTATCTGAGGCAATACAGTACAAGCAAGTTTAAAACTTGTAAACGTTTGTTTACTTAACTTTCCTACATTTCCTGGCAAAGTCTCTATCAAATAACAACACAAGCTAAGAATGAAAATCGTTCGTCCTGGTATGTTAGAGGCCTTGAGATATCATCATTCAAACGTTTACCTTTAAGTGGGGAATTTATGTTGAAAAGTTTCCAAATTTGAAGAAGTATTTCAACAAAGTCGTGTGTATTGTTTCGGTCTTCTTGGTTACGGAGTTCATTCTGTAACTTCAGAGCTGCAACAGTTAATTCGTTGAATACTTTCAAAACAAGTTTCACATTTTGGCGCTCAATAGCAGAAGGATAACAAGCTTTGATTGTCATGCTAGGAGCTAACTAAGCTAAGGATTCTTTCTCTAAATTATAGAGGAGATTACATCACTAAAAGATGCAGAGTGAACTTGAACAGGATATACACAGTAATACAGCTTAATGTCTGAAAGTTGGGAAAGTTCAAGGTTTTCCGAATATCTTTCTGAATCAACCAGTTGTTTCGAATACTTTTCAGAATGTGCACAAAGTCAAAAGTAACATAGAGTTTTCTTTATTATCAGAAGGGTGTGGTACACTAGTCTCTAACTGTTTAGTTGGAGAAAATAACTGAATAAGTTCACGTTTAAAGGATAATTGTAAGTAGAAATAATCTGTACTTTCAAAACGCAAGATTCGATATCCAAAATACAAGACTTTACTATAGGAAAAGGTATTCAGCAGATATAGATGCGCAAGGTATCAAACGAGAAATACAGGACCATTTTTTGTGTAAACTAGAAACCATGATAGCAAATACAGTTCTTGTGGGGTTTTCAGGGGATAAGTTAGGTCCAAATATTTTCCCACCCTTATATGAGATATTAGACTTAACGTGGATCTCATCCATCTGAATAATTACATTCTTCTCTTGAGAACTAAAAGAAGAAGTTACCTGGCTAAGGTAAGTATTGAGTCGTTTTCCAGCCCAAAACAAGAGTACAACTTTTCTAGTGTGTGAACATGTGGAAAAGAAATGCATTCTGAACTTTGGAGAAATTTGTAACTATCAGGAGAAACTAGATGCGTTTTATGGCCAGAATTTGTGTAATAACATTATATCTCATTCTCTTCTTGTAAATACTCGCATTCTCTAGTTGGCCAAGAATAAATTGTAATCTTGGCAAATCGGAACAATTGGATTCTGTTTCATCACTATCTAATAGATTACATATGGCCTCCTCAATATGTTCTTTTGCTTTAGAGATATGGTGAGGATGTTTCTTCTGAGGGGAAGAGCTAAGTTTCAGAGTAATCTCTGTAAACATCGTTACAATTTGTCGAATATCAGTGATAGAAATAAGTGAGAGAGAAATAGACTCCCCATATATATATCCGTTCACAGATAAAAAATAATTTATTTCAAGAGAAACATCTGCACAAATATTATGATTTTCCATCTTAGGCAAAAAAATCTCACACAATTATCTGTTTGAATCCAAACTAACCAGTCAGTTGGGATTGTAATCAAAGCTAACTTATCTCGTATTTCTTGTATACAACCAACACAAAACTTTCCATTTCTGTATTCTCTGATCTCAAGCTGAGATTAGTTGCTTGGTTCAATAAATCTTCTTCTTTGGAGTAGTAAGAGAACCGAGTTCGTTTGATTCTAATTGAAGGGGTAGACGAATAATAAGACGGACAACCAGGAAGGAGAGAGGGGACAGTGCCAGGATTTAATTTGGGTCTTCCTCGCGGGACCTCATAGGATGTGCCATCTCTGGGTACAGTGTGAAAATATTGAATATCTTCCTTCGGAAAATGCTTAGCACACACATAAACCATTTTGAGGTAAAAAATATCCTCACGATGGAGAGCACGTATCCAGGTATGTCGTAACTCAGGGGTGGACCATCTGGAAGTTTAAAAACTGGGACGCTCTTCTGGGGTATAATTACCCCTACAACCAGGGACAGAACAGTTCGGCATTGAGAAAAATTAAATATCTAACTATTTATTAAAAAGAAACAAAGTCAAATATAGCACTAGGAAGTGCTTAAAATATCGGTGGAAGGAGAATTGTATTAATTAATTACTAAAAATTAATAAAAATCAGTAGCAAGTTGATTCAACTATTTTTAAAATATTTCTAACTGTCAGAGATATATGTAAATGACTATGGGTCAATAATAATATCGTACACTACTTCATCCTTGGTGCAAAATATTAGCTTTGATGGTAGGCCTTATATAGAGTAGGCTATGGTAATAGTAATTGTATTAGTAACGATTACATTTTAGAAGTAATAGTAATAGTAATAAGTAATAATGTTTCAAATAGGATGTAATAGTAATATTTATAGTAATAGAACCTATTGTAATAGGAATTATCTATTAGAATTCTATAACTTCGGACTGGCTTATTTGATTTTTCGTGAAGAAATATGAAGTTGTTAAAATAAATTTAAGGCAAGTTGAATATCGTTTTGAATTTGTCACTTTATTGAAATTAGTTGTTTGCTTAGGTTAGATAGTATGTTTTGTTTGTGTGGGATAATTAATTAAAATAAGAAACTTCAGACATTCTGAATCATATCAAAGTCTTAGTCAATGTCTAATAATTTGTAATAGTAATATTAAAAGTAATAGTAAAGTAATAATAAAAGTAATAGTAATAGTAATATATTACATATTATAATAATGTAATTGTAATAGTACTAGTAATAGGAAGAAATATAAGTAATAGTAATAGTGATATATTACATTTTAGAGTAATTGATCCCAGGCCTGGTAGAGAGCCGCAATTTTAAAAGTCCAAGATAACATCGGAAATGTATCCGTTCGTCGTGGGGCCGCGGATAATTTTTGATGCCGGGGTCATAAAGATTACGTATTACAAATTTGGTGCTTTTCTCCAGCGTTTCCCGAAATCGATGTTAAGCGACCTGAATAAATATAATTATATAATATTATTATATGCAGTCGATACCAACGGACGATAAAAATTTGTTCGCTTTATCCGGAGTTCGTGTTAACCGGAGTAATACACATTCAATCGCCATTGTAGGGACCTGATTTTGTGGAACTGTTCTTCTTATCCGGAAATTCGTATTAATTAACCGTGTTCGTACTAACGAGGTTCTACTGTAGTAGTATATATGTATTGATTATAATAATAATAATTATTTCATTAAGTAATGACTTCAATAGAGCAATTCGTCGAAGCTCTCCAGACACTGAGGTATGAAAGCTTCGATAGCGTAAGAGATGCTTTGAACAAAGGAGACAAGCATAAGCCAAAATCTGTCTGGGGAAATTGTCAATTATTCTTTTTGGAAAAAAAAGGCTAAGCGCGTTTCTCTCAGGTCCAAATGGAGATTGAATAGAGGAAACTTTCAGCATCTCGTAAAGCAAAGGATCAGTACGCGTAAGTCTATCATTCCCATTGATGTATCCCAATTGGCAGTAGAATATATCAGTACTCAGTTAGTATCTGCTAGCTCATATCCTGACACTGTAGAGCTCAGTAAGTTGAGTTTGAAGGAGTTCGATTTCAGTTTTCCTAGTTTACAGTGAGACGTAACGAATAACAGTTTGCTAGGTTTATTGGCATCTGGTTGCGATGACTGCCAACTTTAAGGTCTGATGTTTAATATTTCTTCTTCTCCTCCCCAAACGGGAGGATGTCATCTACTGATGGCACTAGCAATTTGGACTCGGAGGATATTGGAGGTAATATCAATTTCAAATTGCGGGTCATCGGTAGATGACAATATCGGGACTTGTTGATCTGAAGAAGAATAGGTATGATGCAATTTTAGGGACAAAGATTAATGAAATGAGCTTAAAGTACTGAACTTTCTCGACAGGATAGAATAAAGCTAGTGAATAAATCTAGTTGTTGGACTGTGATAGCTATATATGAATTCCCGAATAGCTCTAATATCCTACAATTAATGTTTTCAACTAAATCCATGCTTCCACTATGTTACAATTTCTCCTGATTAGTCGAATCCATTGCATTGACTCCATTAGACAGCAACTAAACTTTTTCGACTGGCAGTGGAGTTTGTCATCACAACATGAACTCACCACTAACAAGCGGAACCTCTAAGCTGAAAAATTTAATTGCATCTAACCATAGAATATTATTACAGTTTATGAATGACAAAAAATGGCTATTAGGTACTCTGGGTAATGAAGTTGAACAATTCGTGTTTAGTGAGGAAATCTGTGGTGAATTTTTGCTAAGTGGAATGGAATGGAAAAGTATTACACTAATTCATGGAGACTCTGTAGTATTTTCTAAAGATTGGACAAATTTTTTTAGTTCAAAAATCGAGGGAAATTTTGTATGTGTTCTCTGTTTTCAATACAAAAAATGTTAATAAACTTAGTAGTAGAAAACAAAATAGTGTTTTTTAGAGCTAAAGCAGGTGTAAGTTTAAAGATTGTTTTGAATTTACATTTGAAATAAAGAAAGAACCGCTGGAGTGTAAAATTGGTGATAATATTATTGTGGAGTATGTAGCTTATGGAACCTTATCTGAACAGCATTTCGATAATACAACTGTGCACTCACGAAATTTATCACATTCGCATATGTTAGAAGTAGCTAGAGGGGTAGCAGATACATCTGTAAATGCTTATTTCTATGATCAATTTGATTCTGTAGAGAACACAGACTTAGCACTTAATTATGGTAACCTAAATAAGGTTAGAAGTTCTGCAGTCCTGCGAAAAGCTAAATTTGATTTGTATAGTTTACAGAGGTATTCTAATGATAACTGGACTGAGTTAATTAGCTTACAACAGTATTATAGAAATAGTGTTAGTGGTCTTCATGTTAGAGGTTACTTAAAGTCATTAAGTCATAATCCTTATATTGTACATATGTACACTGAAGGTCAAATCAAAATATTGAAATTGTTTAAAGATACAAGAATTGTTCTTCACTTGGATGCCACAGGATCAATTGTTAGGAAAATAGAACCGTCACTAAAGAAAGTATTCTATTACGCTCTTACTGTAAGATATCCTACTTACTACACTAGTCCAATTCCACTAGCAGAAATGATTAGTTCAGGACACACCAGTGCTGAAATAAGTTATTTTTTGCACAAATGGTCCCTTGATGCAAAGAAAATACTGGGCGATCTAAACATTTCACAAGTTGAAATAGATTTCAGCTGGGTTTTGATTCACAGTTCTTGTAGTATTTTTCTCAAGTGTGATATAGATACTTATCTCCATAAGTGTTGGAATATGGTAGATGTAAATTCTGCAGTTAATGAGACGGACTTTAAAGTAATTCTTCACTTACGTTCAGCTCATTTAATGCACAGCATAGGATTTCATATAAATAAAAAATTTAAACTACAAAAAGAAGTGAGAAAACTGTTTTTACATTGTATCGGATTTATTGTACGCGCTGTTGAAATGACAAGTATCAATAATTTATTCCAATCTTTATGCATTGTATTTATGAGTAGTTCTTTAAGTGCAATAGTAAAGACACATACTCATTTGCTAGAAACATTAATTAGTAATGATTCCGTAAACTCCTCAGAGATTAATGAATATTTGGTGGAAGAACATATGGACGATAATAATATTGCTAGTGATAACAAAGATAGTAAACATACAGAGAAAAATCCCCTTTCGGCAAACATTTTGTAAATATTGCAAAAAATTGCAAATCTTGGATCAACAATAATCCAGGAAAAAATGCAGATCCAAATCCTTGTTATAATCCTGAGCTTATAGAATACTCGTTAACATTCTACCTACCTATATTACCTTTATGGAGTGGAATAATCTTAGGACCTATTTGTGTAGCGGATAAGAACAAGACTAGCATCTTTAGCAACGCTATTGTGGAGAATTGGATGCGTATTGTTAAGTTAAATATTTTGGAATCCAAAACTAATTTGAGGCCTGGAGATTTGATACAATTGTTATATCCTGGTATACTAGTAAGTAGGTTATCAGCGTTTCAATTTGCCTTTCACCCGCGAGCGAATAAGGTATTTAAAGGTCATAAAAGATTAAGAAATAGTTTGGAAGAGGAAAGTGTTGAAGAATGGTCACGAAAAAAAAAGTGTATTGCGGTTATTTACAACCTAAATCATATGAATTTCAAACATTTAAGAAAAAAAAAAGTTGAGAAGAAAAACAAAATATGTAAAATTAAGCGTAAATTTGTCCCACAAAAATGTGAAAAGTTATCTAGTTTAAGTACGCAAACTGCATCAAAGGTTATGCGAGTGGCCTCTATAATTACAGATGAGGAAATAGTTGAAACGGGGCTAATAAGATGTGTATTACCAAGCTTTCTTCCCGCACATACTAACTGGAAGATTTCTACGTGAAAAGTGGAAGTTTCACTTTCGCGAGGAGTTACCGTACTCCTATAATGATATTTTAGATAATGAAGAAAGTTTATTTAGTTATTCGCCAAACTTGACTTAATATACAGATATAATTGGCGATGGAAATTGATATTTCTCGACACTTGCTTATCTCATCTCAGGTAGTCAAGATTTCCATGCAGAGTTTAGGGAGCTAATAATTGATAATATGCTAGGTGACCTAAGTATGAAGGGCAATAAATATTAACGGACAAAATATGTTTATACGCAGGGAAATTATCGAAATGTACAAGACTGGGTTAACAAAACAGGGATGAGGAAGAGTGGGAAATGGGCTACAGATCTAGAACTCTTTGCAACTGCTTTGTTATTTAATATAGACATAGGCGTCGATATTTTTGGTATCCTTCAAAATCTGGGGGGGCCAAAAAAGGTTTATCTCTATACCTCATTATTAATATTATCTCATTATTAATATCACTACACAATTAACAATAAATTAACAATTTGTTTTTGTAACACCTTGCGAATGAATCTGTAGAATGAATAGTCGCATTCATTGTAAAAAACAATCAATCTATGAAACATCGAGGTTAATAAACTGGGGGGGCCTGGGATACTCGGCCCCCCAGTTTTAAAAACTAGGGGGCCTGCCCCCCCTGCCCCCCCATTAATGACGCCTATGAATATAGATATCTGGGTATTTTTGGGTCCGTTGGGAACACGTTAGATTGGATTTTCAGTGAATGGATCAACTTTTGAAGGTTAATGAAGGCGCCAACCCCAAATGGGATATACATACAGTATATATGAAATATTGGGAATCGTTATGAACCTATTATTTCTGTTAAATTCGAAAATAATAGTTAATTAATTTTTTAAATGAACAAGGCAGAGTTTTAGAAGAGTTGCAATAGTTTTACCACAATATGTAGATATACTATCCTGTTATATTTAATGGCGCCCTTTTGGTGTCGTATCAACAGGGAAGGAAACAGCCAAGCTGTTAACAGCTAATGAAAATCGAAGCTGTTAACAGCTAGATGCTGACCAATGCAATAATTGAAATATTATTATATAATCATTTAGTTTCAAATTTCACTGTTATGTAAATACGAATTACAATTCGAATTTAAACATTTTCAGTATAACTTTCTTTGCTTGTCCCTTTTCCTTAATTTTACTGATACAATTATTGAATTTGAACGGCTTGAATTGGCTGTTAACAGCTCACATTGGCTGTTAACAGCTCACATTGGCAGTTAAAAGCTTAAATTGGCGTTAATTAACAACTTAAAGGAGACTTAAATGCAGTTAAGTTGGGGACGAATTCTTAGTTGTTAACAGCGCTGTTAACAGCAGATTCACCACCCCTGCGTATCAGTGAAAGGAATGCATGCATATTTTCACTAATGTGTTAAATCCTAAACCAATAAACTAGTTCTCTCTTTATTTCCATGTTCTACTTAATTCTCAACCTTTTTTAGAATAACTTTGGTTATCTCGATCTTATCTCATATAAGCATTACTAATATTTGTCACCATTATAATATCATGCACTCGTTGGTAAGTCATATTCTGAGATAAAATGTTGCTTTAAATTATATGAGATTAGCCCTCTTCAAAAGGAAAATAAGTATATTTGGAGAGAAGGAACATCGGCACAAGTAAGATCATTCAGATAGAAGTTACGCAGATTATGGAAATGAAAAAAACCTGGAGTTGCTTAAAATAACTAACATTGTTGTAGTAACCATAATATTGTTTATATGCTGATTCTATTTTCATAATGTATATTGCATTCCAAATATACTTGCATATGAAGTTGTTTGTATTATGAAGGTATTGCAATCGTGTTTACAGAAAGTAATCACTAATCCTGATATTAATTAGGAAGTGCAGTCATGAATTATTCTTCAGAGGTACCAAAAACTTTAATTCCTGTGAACACTGTGACGCAAATCAAATAAATTCTTATCAATAGTATATTAGAGTTGACAACATATTCTACATTATGGATATTAGATAGGTATGCAAATCATCATTGTAAGCCGATTTTAGTGAAATTTATGTTATTATTTTTTTATCAAAAATGAATATTTTGTATTGAAACTTGCATGACATGTTGTCATAGGTGAGTGATTAAAAGGAAAATTTGATATAATTAATAATTTTTTTGTTATATTATGGAAAACCGAGGTCTAAATTTGAACGAAAATTGCTAAGTAATCTTAAGGAATTTTGACATTTTGGCATTATATATGGGTTGTCACAACTTTCATCTTTCCGCTGGTGTGATAGTTTTTCACGTACAGCGTAAACTTTTTGAGTTTTTAATTCTAACTTAACTAAGTTCGTTTTTAATTCTAACTTAACTAAGTTCGAACTTTTTAAAATTAAGTTCACTTAAGTTCTTAGTGAATACGGCTGCAGATGATAACTAAGCACGTTTGTATTGAATGCCAGTTACAAGTACAGTTCTATATTTGGGAGGGCTGGTCTGACCCCGAAAAAGGAAGTTTATCGCCTATGAGTACATGCATGTTTCGCAATTCCCAAAATACCCAGAAAGAAATTTTTGAGGAAAGACGGAAAGACAGGATGAAATATATTTTTATAAAATGTTAGGTCCTAACATTTTATAAAAATATTATTATACCCATGGAAACCCTGATGTCCTACAGTTAGGACATCAGGGTTTCCATGGGTATGGGAATTCCCATATGGAATGGGAATGGGGAAAATCAGCCTATGGATTTCCTACATGTGGAAATTCTAGGAGAATCTTATGGGAGTCCAGTGGAAAATCCAATGGGAACACTATGGGAAATCATGTAGGAAGCCTACACTAACCGGCAAAAAATAATTATTAAAACAGGAATTATATTCCAGACACAAGATGCTTCTTATACCTGTTAACGGCTGTTTGAACATATCTAAAATAACTTAAAATATATTAAAATAGTTCTAAATTTCATAACATTGTTATTTTAAGTCATTTTTATCCAATATCCATAAAGTGGCATAAGTATCCCTTCCAATTTTAACTAAAATCTCTGCCATTTTATATACTTAACATGTCATTTTATGTCAACATAATGTTGAAGCCTCTACTAATGTTATTATGGTGCTAGAAGCTTGAATGTATGAATTCATAATATTGTCGTTCAATACTTTTTGCCGGTTAGTCTATATATTATATCCATTGTACACAGTACTATTAATAGTCTATTATTCTATTATATTTGTATATTTATCCACACCCATAAATCCAGTCAATACTATATTTGTTTGACAGAATACTATCATTTGGTAGAGATAGGAGTCCTATTAAAACCCTATGGAATATCCCACAGAAATTCTGTGTGAATGGGTTGGGAATGGAGATTTCATTCCCACGGCTACATTGGAATAACCCATTTCAACCGACCAATATCAAAGGATTTTTTCGGAAAGTTGCTCATTTGAAAAACGTACCCAACCATTGGAAATGTGTGTGTTTTGGATTGTTAGGTATTGTGGGCGTATAATTATCAGGATACAAAATCCAAATGTTTTGTACTTCAGACAAACCGGTTAATGTTGCTCAAATGGTCGGTTAACATTATCCCCAAAAAGATATTTCGATAACCAATTTCCTGAATTAAATATATGGTTGTCTATAAAACAAACAATTTCTCACTATATTGAAACTAAATGTAAATGTTGTCAGGGAATTATAAAACGCAATTACACATGCACAAAGTGAGAACTTTTAATGTTTTGTTAATTCCCAAAGAGAATGGAAGATACAATCAGGTATTCATTAAAAATTCATGGGGTCTCTCCTGTGTGAAACCGATTTATTATTAATTCTGCCAAATGAACGCAATTTCCTTAATTGCAAAAAATATTCTAGAAAGATGATATTTAAGAAAAGGTGCTATAGCTATTGGCTCAATCTACAATCCTAGAGACTTGCCTACAAACGTGCCTGTAGTATGATTATGAATTCAAGTTTGATCAAATTTTTTCTACCTTTGATCAATTTGGATCAGCTCTGGATCCAATCAGAGGCGGCACCAAGGGGTGGGTGGGACTTAAGCCCACCCTCTTTTTTGAGGGAGCCTCAAATAAGTTACACATACCAATGATTTTTTTTAATTTACGACTAACTGTTAATTAAAAAATATAATTTCACTGTATATAGCTATAACAGTCGACTCCGCTTAATAGAGCCCTCGAGACCAAGTTGTTTTGACCCGATTAAGCGGAGAAACCGATTAACTGAAAATATTGTAAGCCGAACTGTAATTCTGTCCTATAGATCCTGTGAAATTTTGACCCGATTAAACGATTTTGCCGAGGCAAAATCCTAGTTTATTAAAACTTAGCTGACAAAGGGACAAAGACCTGCACACACACACACACACACACACACACACACACACACACACACACACACACACACACACACACACACACACACACACACACACACACACACACACACCCACCCACACACACACACACACACACACACACACACACACACACACACACACACACACACACCCACCCACACACACACACACACACACACACACACACACACACACACACACACACACACACACACACACACACACACACACCCACACACACACACACACACACACACACACACACACACACACACACACACACACACCCAGTGATTGTCCTTATATCATGGTATTTGTCCTTATATGCTAAAGTTTTGTCCTCGTATCATATGATATAGGGACAGTTTTTACCATCTCGTGGGGCTGCAGTCCCATCAGCCCCGCCTTAATCTGGCCCTGCCAAAACCCAAAACTTGGCGCCTATGGTGTCAGCATAATGAAATTATAGAATTTGTTTCCAAAATCCTGAACTTCTGAAATGATTATGACATTATGTTAGAGATGAAGAATGCTCCTTCAACAATCGATTATAAAGAGTGGCCAATCCAGAAATATATGTCCAGACATACGAGTGTGAAGTTGGCACAGTATTGGCACAGTATTTACTTTGCATTTTCATTATGACTGGTAGAAAAATTTGGGTTGCCAGATTTCCGGGAATGGAAGAAATTTGTCCTGTTTGGAGAATTTCTTTAGTATATAGTAATGCGGACATTAATAAATAATTCACTACTGTTAAAGTTAGAATTCCTACGTATTTATTAGGTATTATATATACTATGATTCAGTATCTATCTAAGTTCATTAGGTTGCTGTATATTGTTTCAATCTAAATTGTATTTTTAATGTTCTCATCTTCTTAACTTCAGATTTACATTAACTCCAGTAGTAACAACAACAAAAAATTAGCATTTAGGATACAAAGTAATCAGGGACGTCGCCAGGATTTTTCATCTAGGGAGGAATTAGAAAATACCAGTGGGAATTTTTCTATACCCCATTTCATTGGTTTAGAGCAGGCTTGTCCAACCTACGACCCGCGGGCCACAATCCGGTCCGCCAACCATTTGAGAACTAATACATGTATTAATCAAACGGTTATTAGAATTTAGAACCATATACGTTAGTAACGTTACCAGGCCCGTATCCAGTGGGACGAGGGGGGCTGAGCTCCCAATGGAGAATTTTGAGCCCCCTGCTGAGAATTTCCTTAAATGGTGTGATGTATCTAACATTAGGATTTGTTGTCGAATAGGATATTTTGGGAATTTCTATCTTACTCGTTTTAATAACCTCAAATAATCAACTGAGTATCGCACCTATTGGTTGAATAATTTGAGCGACTAGCTCTATTTTTGTTTCTGGTTTCCAGGGGCTTCTTCGCTGGACCCGCCTGGGAGGCTAACAGCGACCCCCAGACCCCAGTTGGCGATACGATTGTTTACAAACTACAACCTCCCTTCTTGCAAATTCTAGCTCCGCTGCTGCCTTGAATTCATAATAAATTTTCTGACTCTGCCCCAAAATTCTAATTGCCCCACCTACTATCAGTTTCTGGCAACGGGCCTGACACGTTTACATAGTGAGCTTTCCGCAGTTATTACCAGTGCTGGCGAATCACCAAATTATCGAACCGAATCCACAAAAAGACTGACAGTGTTCATATTCGGTTAATAAGCCATAATATATATGGGTGGTCCGCAAGCAGTTAAACAGATTCTTGTTCGGCCCGTAAAGAAAAAAAGTTTGTCAAGCCTTGTTTGGGGCTAACATGATATTACAGGCCAGGATCCATAAAGTGATGGTGGGTCTAGCATTCTCTAGAATGGGAGTTGTGGTATTATAAACAATTACATTACCAGCTGGGGGTAAGGAGGGCGCTGTTAGCCCCCTCCCCAAGTTGGGTACAGGGGCAAAGTCCCTGGCAACAGAAACCAAATTCCAATTCATACAAATGGGATTATACAATTCTGTAACTAAATAATACAAAAAGTTTAAATTACCTGAAAGTACAGAAAGAAAGAGGGAAATCTGACAGGATCTTTACACTCAGGCCAATTTTTTCGGATATTTCCAAATATGCAGATTGTTTTAATGATTGATTAGAACTAAGTCTTTGTGGGAATCCCCAATATTCGAAACCTTTGAAAGGCCTAGTTAATAAGTAGAGAGGTTGATTAGTTGTATTTAGAATACATGGCGAAGTTTTTGCCTTATATTTATCATTTAGCAAGGCTAATGAACTAAATATTGATAATTCTTTTGAAATAAGATGCTGTGAATAGTCAATTTCTGCTTTGTAAACTTGGAGTCTAAAGATACAAACAATGATAATTTGATTATTAGCGCGGAACACTTGATAGGACGCTTTGTAGCAGAAGATACTTAAAGTTATAGCCTAAATAGGCTTACAAACTTAACAAAATAATCTCTAATGATCACGAACAAAATTTTTGAGTCATAAAAATACATGTGCTAGTAAATTTTCGGATCTTTATCACGGACGTGGTAGAGGGAGCGAATTATGAGCGAATAATGGAATTTCATATATAACCTCACTTGCTGTCGGATACCAAAGTTACCTGTTAGCCAAAAGTCGGCTCATGCTGTCTGATTTCTTCAATTAACTCTGAACAGAGCGAACAAATATTTACACACATAAGTATACATATTTGTATAATACAGTTAAATAGCATTACCCATAGATAGCAGGTGTTTTTTCTACACAATTAAAACGGTCTACGTATCTTTAGTTTGTTGATAGGCTAGAATTTATATCTTTGTTTTAGCTTCTTTTGGCATGATTCTATTCTGGTAAATGACCCCATTGATCGGACGACCTCATTAACAGTGACCCCCTTTAAGAGGAGTTGAGTAAAAAACCTGGTCTAGAAAATACGGTCTGTGTTGCGGTGTAAACGTGTACTCGCTGTGACCGCATTCACACTGATGTATACGCGTTCGCACTGGTTTCATCTCCTTAACACCTACCATTCTGGTGTTGCGTGTTCACACCGATATAATCACGTTCCAAAGGATTAAACGGCTTAAGAGTAAATTATTTTTGAGTTTTAATTTAAATACATTCATATATTGTTGTTTCTCAGTTGTTTAATTAACAGATTGTGTTTGTCAGAATTACTATATATTATGATAGGGAAATTCAAAATAAATACGCAATTGAGTTTTCTACTATCTTCCAATAGTTAGAATTGGGGAGTCAGAATCAATTAAAACACTCGGCGTAATTTAAAAATTATTATTATTATATATCCAATCAAAATTGTTCAAAACGCAGGAATTTGTTTATGTTCATAGGTGGAAGTTCATAATTAGTAGTTCAAAATTTAATCTAGAAGATTCTATGGTATATTCTTGTTAGGATGAAAAACCTTAATTCAGCCATAGGACAATTATTATACGTGCTTAATTAATAATTACCCAGTATAGATTATAGTTGATAATGATATACAGTATACTCCGCTTAATTGGGACACGTTTGTTCCAGGCCTCTTGTCCCAATTAAGCGGAGATCCCAATAAACCGAAAAAAATCATGTAAAGTAGTGATCTACCTGCGATTAACAACATTTTTATTTATAAACCTGCTACAACAATTCCTCCAATGCCTGCGGACCCTTTATTCTTGTCAAACCTATAGTATGAGCATTAAGATTCTGTGAATCGTTTGAAACAATCCCGAAACCACAAGGTCATAATCTCCGGAAATTTCGATTTAAGGAAACCAATAAGAAATAGACCCTATTTAGATATTTCGTTATGCCTTCATCAGAATTTACCATTATTATTAGAATTTGTACTGATCAATATGAATTTTCTATTGAACGAAGCACCAACTTTGAACTCAATTTGTTTAGTTTGTCCCAATTAAACGAAAAATTTATAATAGCTTCTATGGAAAGGATTCGGTTCTGAGGGAATTGTCCCAATTAAGTGGCTGTTCCGATTAACCGGTGTCCCAATTAAGCGGAACACACTGTATTATTTATTATTTATTTTCTGCGTTATGTCATATAGATGTTGCAGTGTATATGCACCTTTGGTGTACATGCATGTACACCGGTGTATATGCACTTTATGAACTATATTGGCTACAAGTGTATATACACCAGTGTATACGCACTTTTGCTTTTTTTTTTGTCAATGGGTGCTTATGAATTTTAATTAAGTATTGTGAATTCCTGTGTATCTATCTAGTAATGATTCAGTCGAAACAGGTTTTTCTAATGCCAGTTTTTTGTAACTAATCGTTTTCTATTTATTCTAAATGTGTAAGAAATTCCAATTTTGTTTTATCTTCAATCGGTTTATTCTAACTATCGGATTTTTCTTACTTTATTTCAATAAATGAATTGTTTAGAATAAACCGGTTTCGACTGTATAACATTTGATTCTAATTGATAAGATACAATTATAATCATGCAATGCATTTCAATAAACACAAATTCTTTGAAGTTAATTCCAATTATATTCCCAGCAATGCATACTACAATTGCATGTGTGAAAATCTAGTCGATCGCAATTTTATCAAAGTAATTTACTCGCGCCGTATGCCATAATCATAACATACGTATGTATAAGACTAGCTATATTACATCGAGGGCCTAGGCGTCGTAACCCGCCCGGATGCCAGGAAATGTCCGGGCGGCCCGGAAGGGTTGCCCCTATGCTACTAATACTATACCCGGAGTTTACCCGGACATTACCCGGAATTTCCGGGCGGCCCGAAGGATTGACCTTTGCATTTACGACGCCTATGATCGAGGGAATATATGTACAATTTCAGAATCAATGTTATATCATAACTTAGATACACAGGAATTCACAATATACTACTAGTTTAAATTCATAAGCACCCATTGACATTAAAAATGGATAAAAGTGCGTATACACTGCTGTATATACACTTGTAGCCAATATACTATTTCATAAAGTGCATATACACCGGTGTACATGCATGTACACCAACTTATCAGTGTACATGCATGTACACCAAAAGTGCATATACACTGCAACACTAATACGATACAAGTTAGTGAGATAATGCATGTAAATATCAATGTGGCAGGCTAATAAACCTGACATTAACACCTTAAAAAGATTACAATAACATATTAACCCTAATAGACCAATTTATAAGTCTCATCATATCGAAACCCAATTTAGTATGTACTTCTATCATAATGTTGGTGAATATTCAAAATTAAAGTACAGTGGTGTTCGCCTAATAGCAAGTCGCAATATGCACGAAATTTCCTTGCTAATAGGCGAACTTGCTATTAGAGGAACAAATTTAACATAAAATGCTCGCTTGGGGACAAAAGGTAACTTGCTAATAGAGCAGTATTGCTATTAGAGCAATTGCTATTAGGCGAACACTACTGTAGATAATATTGATCGGTATGAATACTTTTGATAGGTGAGTTACATGACAGGGACACAGATAAGGTCAATTCAACGAAATCGACATAATGATGAAAAACTATATGGTGAAAAAGGTATGTTATTTCAAGTCATTCCAGATTATGTCAGTGTAGTAGCATTTGTGTGCCTGTCATGAGCCACTAGTGGCACAACTGGTACTAAATACAGATCGTTCAAATACCTTTGGCTAGGAAGAGTACATTAGAATAGTAATGAGAGTATACTCTTGAAAAATTAAACAGTAAAGCCTAACTACAAACCGTGCCTAACTGGCTGCCAGATGTATCTGTTGTTGTCAAAGTGTTTGTGCTCTATGTTATATCATTGTTTCAGCGAGGACCTATCTACTCCGCGTCCCGCCGCTCTGTCTCTCGCGACTTAATACCACCTCACTCCCTACTACACTCTTGCACCCGGAAAGAATAATCCCCGACTTCCTACACGTTATTGCATATGCCACCCAACCCCGGAGGAATCCAGCCCCTAAAGTAGGCTGACGGGAGAAGAAACCTATTTCACGTCATCGTTGCTGATGCATCCGAGAGTAAGCTTAATTGTGTTAATTATCTTTTCATATAGTAACCTGGTATCTATTCCTACTACGAACTAGATCTTCCCACCATCCTTAATTAGAATTCTAGGAGCGCGGGAAGAAAAAATAGATGAAATTCCACTCCTGATCGATACCAATGTGTAGAATGTGTAGATTTCCACAATCGACGGATACTCTTGCTATATGAGGGACATATCGTAACGAAGGGCGGCGGTGTCTGCATTAGAGAAGATTATTTGGTTTCAGACTGGGTTAATTGGAGAGTGATGATGTTGAGTCCAGTGGCGGCGCCAGCACAGCCCCCTTGGGGAGCGGACCAATGCACTGGAGGGGCAAACCCAATAGTTGTAAACATTCCAAAAATACACATTCATACCAAAGTCGAAGATTTTTATGAGAAACTTAGTTATATAATCTGTCCTATAATAGTATGCGGTGGGGCATCACAGCAAAATAGCTTACTATAACTCCCTCTCCAGTGCGTATAGCATTTATCGCCGCCCGCCGCCCCCCCTCGCACCGCCACTGGTTGAGTCTATTTGGGGGTTGAGTCTCCTTTAGGGTGGAATATAGTATCATATAAATGTAACGAGCCATTTGGTCTCGTCCGCTTCCCGATGGATCACTTAACTGCTACGCATTTGGATATACAGTGGAACCTCCCATAACGGACACACCAAATAGCGGATAGCGGACGGACAACCCTCGTGGCACGGATTTATTTATTTAACATATGTCTAATAGAAAAGCAACCTCTAAATAGCGGACAACCTCTAAATAACGGACAACGGTTCCGGTCCCAAGGTGTCCGTTGTTCAGAGGCTATACTGTATTCGATAAAATATCTGTATTATTTATTTTTCAACATCACCACTACACGGAATAATTAATAATCAATTCTCAGTTGGCAGTCTTCAGTACGTATATGCAATAATCAGTAATACCTTTGCCTTCCATGTACATATAAATTTTCATCCATTTGTATAACATTTTATGAACAACAACAATACATAATAGATATTCACATCATATATCCTTACACAATAAATTTGTTATCAGCATACTTGTTTACCCACTATAACAATCGTAAGATAGTAAATGGGTTCATACTTAATCAAACCACTTTGTTTACCTAATTGTAAAAGTCAACAATATGTAAACACAATAATTTCGTAAATTCGAAATCAGCATACTTGTTTACTTAGAATGACAAAAGGGATTAAATCCCCCCTATCACTCTAACACAAATCGGACATCAAACAAACACACAGAGGAATAGTCATATAATAGATATTCCATCTCATTCATCTATTGTTTGTATATCGGTTATCGTTTTGAAATTGAAATCAACATACATGTGTACTTAGAATGGGGAAGCTGCGTTTGTCCGAATCGTTGAGTTGTCGTTAGTCCGAATTGGTGAGTTGATGTTTCCCGAATCGCTTTTTGTAAGTTCTGCATTTATCCGAATGGACTTTTGTAAGTTCTGCATTTGTCCGAATGGACTTTTGTAAGTTCTGCATTTATTCGAATGGACTTTCGTAATTTCTGCATTTGTCCGAAAGGACTTTAGTAATTTCTGCATATGTCCGAATGGACTTTTGTAAGTTCTGCATTTGTCCGAATGGACTTATAAAATTTCTGCAAAGGTAGAGTAGAATTTCTGAAGTCATTTAAGAGATCCATTTTTCGAAAGTGTTGTTTTAATAATATAAAATGTATTAATGACACATCAGTGTTATCAAACAACAATTCGATTGTTGACTTTTCGGAAGACACTTGTATGTGTATTATTTAGTTGTAATGAAAATGCATAAATAACTAATTCAGTAATTCCAAACAAAATTCCAATATCTGTCCTATTTTACATTATTATTATTATGGAATTTACGACAGATGAATACAAACGTTGTATGGGAAATGTTTCTACAACTGCAGATGGTATGAGTTATTCAGAAGATAATAATAAGAACTGAATGATCCTACAACCAACATGGTAGGAAGTAACTGTGTTGTATGTCTTTGCCCTCGAATATCAACATGAATTTTTATGCCATGTAGGCATGCGTAAAATTTTGCTGACTGTAGCCAGCAAATAATATACATGAGACAAATTTGCACAATATGTCGTAGCGACATAAATGAAAGGTTGCAGATATTTATTAAATAATATATTATTCATTCATTTGTTCAGTTTGATTTCATTTTTCTTATTCATTCTACAAATATTAAAAAGTGCCAGCAAACATTGAACTTGACTAATAAAGGTACCCAAATATACAATTCTTACAAATTCAATTTGGACAAATGTAGAAATTACAAAAATCCATTCGGACAAATGCACAAATTACAAAAGTACATTCGGACAAATGCAGAACTCATAAAAGTATTCGGACAAATGCAGAAATTACAAAAGTTAATTTGGATAAATGCAGAACTCATAAAAGTATTCGGACAAATGCAGAAATCATAAAAGTATTCGGACAAATGCAGAAATTACAAAAGTTCATTCGGACAAATGCAAAACTTAAAAAATTCCATCGGACAAATGCAGAACTTACAAAAAGCGATTCGGACAAATGCAGAACTTACAAAAATCAGTGAGAAATTCGGACAAATGTATAGCCCCTTAGAATGACATATGGGGTTAAGTTTATATTTCCACTATAAATGCGTTACAATCCCCTCCTAACACTCTAATACATTTCGGACACCAAACAAAGTTAACAAAAACACAGTCGAATGTTCAAATTATAGATATTCCATCTCATTAATCCATTGTTTGGATATCAGAAATCCTTTTTCAAATTTAATAACTGTTGAGTGAAATTGAATTTTCATATAGTAGAAAACTTCAATGCAACTAAGTATTAGAAATCGAATTATATAGTAGCAGCCATTGAATCAAATTGAATTATTCAGATACAATAAAACCAGGGATGAAAGGTTCACGAACGAACTTATTGAACTTGAACTGAACGAACTGAACGAACGCAAACGTTGCCTGAACGGCAGTTGAACGAACTGAATGAACTAACTGAAAGAACTAAACTGAATATCGATAAATTAGAAATACTGAATCATTAATCCATAAGTAGAATATAAATATATCACTATAAAAGTAAAATATAAATAGATCACTACTAATACCTGCTTTTCATACCTAATATCCAGAACCAACTCATCTGAACTGAACGAACTGAACGAACGAAGGTCTGCCCGTTGAACGAACTGAACGTGCGTTAATTTAAAATGAACTGAATTGGGTTTATTAAGTCCGTTCGTGAACCTATCATTCCCTGAATAAAACATTTTATTGTGACTATGATTCAGGAGTCGATTTAAATAGTAACAACTAATGAATTTATTTATTGTAACTATGATATCAGCAATAACTTTGAATAGTAATCACAATCAATCTAATTGAATTTATATTCAAAAATAGTAAATCCTCATCGAAACCACGAAATGATTTCATAATTGAATATACAATTTTAGAAAGTTAAAGGTGAATTGTGGAAACATTTAACCCAGGTTTTTTTTTAAAGTTGAGAGCTTGGTGTAACTCAACGCGGCCTTGGTGTAACTCAACACTGCAGCGGTCGCGGCAGACCCGAATCGTGGTCTAACTCAACACTGCTGCGGCCGCTGCCGGACATAATCGTGGTGTAACTCCAAAAAATATTGGTGCACAATTTACACCAAGATTGGCCATTTTTTTTTTTCAGAGCTCTAGCACTGACGGTCTAGCCAGTACAAACAACACGGAGAAAGAAAAACATTCAAGGCAGTGAGATTTTACTATAGTATAGTCGGTATAGTAAAACAACAGAGCCAGATACTATGACCAGACGATCCAGTTTCTCTTTAATTGTGATCCTCATCGCTGGTAGATGCATAGCAAAGCCATTATGAGATTAATTAAGCAAGACAAACCCATAGGCGCAAACTTTTGACCTGTAGCCAAAAGTGCCAGTGGCGCACCTTACCTGATAATTGGATGGTTTGGCATTCTGAGCTCGATACTATTCACATCTATCAGCCTGAACTATCAGGTCTGGCTACTGGCTTTGGAGGTAAAATATTGTTTGACAATAAGTAATAACCTAAGTGTTTTGCCATTCGTGATAATATTGCTGTTCCTCTTGCACTCAACTTCTTATCAGATATCCGACAAGTAGAAAATCTTTTGAACGAAATTACAGAAGTAAGTACACCAGAAACCATATCTACTAACCTGAACTCATCTGAATATCACATTAAGCAAGCTTCAAATCAAATTACTCTATCTATTAGTGCATTAAACACGCAATTTCCAGACTTAATTAATGACGATGATCCCAAAAATTCTCATCATTTATCTCAACTTCAATTTATTGAATGCCAATTAAATATTTTCTTGTACATAAGAAGAGGAAGAGATATAATGTTATTACCCAAGTTATGGCATTAAAAGCTCATCTCATATCTCCAGCGAGCTACAGATATTTACAATCTCTAGGATGTATATCATTACCGCATCCAAGAACCCTACAGAAACTCTATTCAGACTTTGGTTTAGAAAGCGATTTTCTAGCATTTCTTAAGCAACCGACTTCAGACTTTAGTGATAGAGACCGCAATGTAATTTACAAATGGACGAGATACATGTCAAGTCCACCGTTGCTTATAAGGGAGGAAGAATACTCGGATATTCTATGTTACCTAATGAACCATTTCTGGACCAGAAAATCTGGCCATACACCCGGCAACTAATTAAGTCCCAAACCCGGCACCTAAATTGAATCACAATTCAAGCACTTTTTCATCACAACTGATGCCTGGCCGGAGCCTAAAAGTGCCGCCAGGCACCTAGATAAACCCCTGCTACACTTGCAGGGCCGTGCGAGCCTATTGATACCTGCCCAGGTCAAACCTAACTAGAGTAAGCATCATTGCTACCCATGGTCAAAAATTTCTTCTATTATTAACGCACAGCGTGACCTTCGATATATAAGGCCATACCACTGAGTATATTTTTCTGGACCATAGATTACTTAAAGTCCATTGATAAATAGGTTATTTATATTTATACATAGTAATGATAGACGTCATAAATCTACTATCACTATATAGGAACTTGGTATCAAGGTCTACATAGCATCCTTCAGAATTGAGCTATTTCATCATATTATTACGTAATCGCTATTTGGGTGCGGAATATCGTGTTTAAATAACCTGCTTCACCATAGTTAAACGAGTTAAAATCTTCAAGTATGGAATATGATGATACCCAGAACTAGTTAAATGAACGTTAATTGTAATTATAAATGGAATGTTGCCACATTCCTCGGTTGACAGGGATATGTATATTGCATAAAATTAACCATAACTCAAAGACTATCAATTTTATGTTAAACTGTGCTAGTTCTGATCTATCCGGAGTAGATAACTTCCTATTCACAGATAATACATAATTTATGAACAACTTCATTAACTTTTGAGATAATGAGATAATTATCATAGAAAAATTATTTGCTAATCATCTCATTATCTCATTACCTAATATTAGATTCTAGATGGAGTCCACTTTTTTCAGTGCATTATACGTATTTTATTTATTAATACTCATAACTTGGTCTGGAAAATTCTGCCCAGGTTTAACGTGGTCAGTTTGTATTAGTGGCACGGCCCTGACACTTGGGAAAATCTGATGTTAAGAGAGGTTATTCTATTAACTCATATTTTATTGAAGAAAAAAGAGTATTGAATGATTTAAGTGTATGGGTGGATAATACATATTTATAATATATCATCATAGCCAACAGTTTGAAGGACTTTTTAAAAGAACGTTCATTTGTTTTACTTTTATAAACTTATCATACGTCCCAAACTTGAATATGCGTGTAGTGTATGGTCACCAGTTTTAAATAAACACATCGACAAGCTTGAAAGAGTACAAAGAAGGGCCACTAAATGCGTGTCAGGTAATTATAATCTCCCCTATTAAAAGAGGAATTGTGTTTTAGGGTTGATATGTCTAGAGAATAGGAGGAAAAGAGCAGATTTAATTTAGACTTGGAAAATTCTGAAAATATCGATTAAGTTAGAAATATCGATTAAGTTTCCTCTCACTTTGCGAGCAGTATGTCTAGGGCCACTACTTTCATTTAATTCCACCTCAGAACCTTCCTGATTGGACAATTGTGAGAAGAATTTTTCACTGAAAGAGTCATAAAGGTATGGAATCAGCTGCCAGAAGAAGTTCTACCTGCTCCTTGTACTACGATGTACTAAGAAGTTGTACTACGTTCAAGGGTAGACTTGAGAAATTTTGGAATGACGAGTGAATAAAATTCGACATTAGATTGTTCTGTTGTACTTTTGGAATTTAATTTTTTGTTTATTAACAAAATTTCTTGTCTATTTCTTCTTCATGAGTTCCACCAGAATTGTTAGCTTGTTAGCCGTTAAATGGCAATTAGGCATTTTGTAAGAAGTATATTAATATACAGTACAACTTCGTTAGAACAAACACCAGGAGATCGTCAAAATTCGTTCGACGTATCCGAAATTTGTATTGGCCAATATAATTTGTATTAAAAATGCTATCACATATTAGAAGCCTTTGAGTAAAAGAAAACACTAATTGTTAGAATTCCAAACTTGAAACACACAGTATTATCTAACCATAATCCAGTGTTAAATAATATCAATCTAGAAATAGTAGTTTGTGCAGTACTATATTGAATTTTTACTGTGCCGACTATACTATAGTATAGTGGCCCAGTTCTAATCTCACTGCCTTTATTATTACTGTGCCGACTAGACATTAGTATAGTGGCCCAGTTCTAATCTCACTGCCTTTATTATTACTGTGCCGACTATACTATAGTATAGTGGCCCAGTATTGATCTTACTGCCTATATTACTGTGCCGACTATACTATATTATAGTGGCCAAGTATTGGAATCACTGCTTTTATTACTGTGCCGACTATACTAGACTATAGTGGCCCAGTATTTGAATCACTGCCTTTATTTTTATTACTGTGCCGACTATACTATAGTATAGTGGCCCAGTTTTGGAATCACTGCCTTTATTTTTATTTTTTACTGTGCCGACTATACTATAGTATAGTGGCCCAGTTCTAATCTTACTGCCTGTATTTTTAGTATTTTTTTTTTCTCCGTAGACGGTGCCCTGGCCAGAGCTTTATAGTTGATGGGCTGAAACTTGGCATGTAGGTGCGATGGGACCGTCTAATTTGCACCTGGGGTTACGATTTTTGATTAAGAAATTTTTGACACATCTTTAACACCTTTAAAATTTTGTCTGGTCCATAACTTAAAAATTGTTTTACTAAACCCCCAAATTTTATTTCACATTTGGATTCACCATAAAATTCTGTGTCTAATGAGATAAGAAATTCTTAAAAATGGGTTTAATTTCTGCCATAAATGGGGGTTGAAATTTCTTTGTTTACTGACACTTCAATTTCAATAAAACTGTTAAATCTAATTCTATTGTTTCAACTTGTAGCAATTATATTGATTTAACGTGTTAAAATCATACTCTATTGATTCAACTAGCGATAATTATATTGATTTAACTTATAAATTCCAGCTGGCTTCTATTTAATTGTAGTATTACTATACAATGGATTAAATAAAATAATATAATATAAGGAATTTGTTGACTCAACTCAACCAACCGTGGATAACATTGCTAAAATAAATAACGAATAATATAATTTAATATCAATACACAATGAATGAATGGCATTAAACTCTAGATGGTTTATGATAGAAACAAACTTCAAATTCAACAATCGTTTCTTGTGACTCCGACCAATTAACAAATGGTTCTTCACACCTTGGGCGTTGATGACTTGGCGAAAAAAATCCAAAATTGCAGCCTGCGCCGACAGCATGTTCCTTTGGAGGCACTATCAAAAAACCACCAACAAAATATAGTGCCACCAAAGGAACATGCGTCGGCACAGGCTGCAATTTTGGATTTTTTCATTATTTCTCCGTAGCAGGTGCCCTGGCCACACCTGTATACATTAAGGGCTGAATTTGGCATGTAGTTGCGGAGTGACCGTCTAATTTGCACCTGGGGTACGATTTTTGTTCAAATAATTTTAACACCTATTTAAACTAATTATGGCTCATAGCATTAAATAATTCATAGTGAGCTTGATAAATTTTACATGTACGGATAGAGAATTAAATTCTACACCTTTTAGCAAATCAAAAATGTTCAATTTGGCCTAGATTTGTGCCTTAATTGGGGTACCAATCTCCTGTATTTCCTCACACTTCAGATTCAGTAAAACTGTTAAATCAATTTCCATTGTTTCAACTTGTAATAATTATATTGAATCTAATTCCATTGTTCCAACTTGTAATAATTATATTGATTTCAACTTTTAAATCTTACTCTATTGATTCGTCTTGTTATAATTATATTAATTAATTAAACTTTTATCCTGTTACTTACAGGTTTCTATTCTATATTGTTCCCATATACACTAACCGGCCAAAAGTATTTGAACAGCAATAATTTGTATTCAGACATTTGAGTTTAAACCAGCATTATAACAATAGTAGATTCTACAAAATGACTATTTACATGAAACGATATGTAAAGTATATTAAAACAGCAAAATTTTCGAATTTACATTTTTATGGAGGCGTTGAACTCATTAAATATATAATTAGCTCATTAAATAATTAATTTGTGAAAATTAAGATGCAATGTTTATATATTAATTCTGATAGCAGATTTGAATTCCACATAGTTAAATTACTCTAAGTGCATAATTTCAAATCAATCCGAATATTTTCTACTGTGATACAGCCACATTTCCATTTGTGCCACTTTTGCCACAAGTGGCACGTGGCAGAAACACTTGTGCCACTTCGTGAATATTTTCTAAATTTAATTGAAATCTCAATATTTCATATGTATATCTATAATAAGTTATTTATAGTCATTTCAGAGTAGTTTAGATAGCCGTTAATAAGTTACCGGGTGATTATTGTGTGTGCATTAAAATCCCTATTGTTCAAATACTTTTGGCTGGTCAGTGTATAATAAAGAATTTCTATCTTTTTCATTATTTGACTTTCTGACTTTATTTTTGGCTATTATTTTGAATCATTGTGATTAACTTCTGTTTTTGAAGGTAATGTTTTTCATACTCTATTAGTAATAATCTATCTTTTTTGTTTTTATTATTTACATTTACAAGTAGCATTTATGTGTACCTAAAGTTTTACTACAAAATTTCAAACTAAAATCAAATGTAGATACAAAATACAGCAAAAAACGTTCTTGTATTAATTTATATTTTAGATTTCGGTTATATTTATTACATTTGAATTAATAAGATATGATTTCAATTGAGCTCTATAGAGCAAGAATAAGTGGCTGGGGTGGACGTGCTTCGTCCCAGTTACCCCACTCTTTTATCAGAAAGTCTACTACATGTATCGACATATTATTGCGGATTTCTACCCGCCTAGAGGCCAATACCATTAGCGCATTATTGATGATCGGTGGAATCGAAATAAATCCCGGGCCTGGTTCAACAACAGAGGAAGAGATTTGTCCTATGGAGATAGAGGAATGTTCCCAACCAGAAGTTTTTACATTCTCTTCTCAAACGGTCCAACAGACTCCGATATCGTCTCAAGTTGTACCTCTAAACGACCTCGATTTGTCTAGCCAGTGTTCTGATGTCCCTATGACTCCTGAGAAGGGTATCTCTACCCCTAAGTCTCGGAAGAGAAAAGGATATCGGGCTAGAAAAGATAAAAATCGAGCGGCTATCAAGAAGAGACGAACTGATGACTCAGAGTTTTGTAAAACTGAGAATGAGGGTCGTCTTGAGCTTTTCAATAAAGATTGTGAGGATCCCGATTTTCTTTCTAAGCATAACGAAAATCAATTACACGGCATTGCAAAGAGGTTAAAAAACCCTGAGAAACGTGCTGAGCATAATAACGCTGTAGCTGAGAGATTGAAAGACCCAGAGAAACGTGCAATGAATGATAAAGCTGTAGCTGAGAGGTTGAAAAACCCAGAGAAACGTGCAATGAATGGTAAAGCTGGAGCTGAGAGGTTGAAAAACCCAGAGAAACGTGCTAAGCATAACAACGCTGTAGCTGAGAGGTTGAAAAACCCTGAGAAACGTGCAATGATTGATAAAGCTGTAGCTGAGAGATTGAAAGCTCCTGATGTGCGTGAAAAGCACAACAAAAATGTTCTGGGGAAATATAGAACTAATAGAGAGGAGGTTAACTCTGTTATTCAAAGTTATTTCTCCCAGATATCTCAAGGTCCAACGTATGTTTGTTCTTGTTGTGGTTGTCTCCATTTCAGGAAAACAGTTGTTATTCTTAAGAGAGAGAAACATGTTTCAACGAATCTTTCCAACTCTGATTTCGTCAAACAGGTAATTATATTCTTCACGTTAAATATTTATATAACTTTTTGATAATTAATTCATAATTTAATTAGAGATAAATTATTATTTAAAGGCATACTCAAATATAATATTCGGGTGATCCTGTTACGTATTATTACCTGTTATTCCCCTTTAGGTTTTTCTCTATGAGACGGTCGACATAGAGTATGTGTGTAAGAACTGTCTCATTAACATCAAAGATGGCAGAGTCCCTAAAATAGCGTATACCGTGGCTTGTCTTTCCTGAGATCCCTCCGGAGCTATCTAGTCTGACTGTGATTGAACAGAGACTGGTATCTCCCAGGCACGAGTTCATGAACATCAGATCTCTGGGTAGGGAGAGACAGCACGGGCTGCATGGCATGGTTATTAATGTTCCCATAGACGTAGATAAGACTGTTAATCAGTTACCCAGGACGTTCTTACAGTCCCAAACTATTCAGTTACAATTGTTTCGTAAGTTATCGTTCGCGAAACCTTAGTTATACGAAACGATAAGACCGAATGTAGTGTTAGAAGCCGCTCGCTACCTCTCTACCACTGAGCTCTTCAAGCTAGAGAAGGTAGTAGTTTCAGAGAACTGGGTTAATTCTGTTCCACGAACTGGTACTGGTAATGTTAATTTTATTGTTAACCCGAATGACGAGCCTTGTGATATAGTTATAGATGAAGAGGAACAGGGTTCTGAGACTATTCCTGGTATTGAGGATCTCTTCGATAACCTTGAGGAGTTGTTGAAGGAGATTGACGATTGGGATGAGACCAAGGATGATCTCCCCATTAACCCTGGTTCTCTAGACACACTGCTGCTGTCTAATGAGAACCTCTTAATGAAATTGGCTCCTGGAGAAGGGAGGAAGCCTCTGTACTTAACTACGGATAAGTTTATAGAGGAACTAGCTTACCCTTGTGTGTTTGCTGGTCAATGCAGAGACTTACCTGAGGACCTGTCTATCCTCAAGAAACAAAGTCTGACATCTTGAGGTTAGTTACTATCTAATAATACTTTTGATTTCAATCTCTACTATAAACATCATTTTGTTACTCAACCATGGATATTTTTAAAAGTTTAAATTACTATGTTATATCCATGGTTAAACAAGATTTTTGTTATCTAAATTCAATTAACTAAGTTTAAATATAATTTTCAAATCTGCTATTTAAAGTATTTAATTTATTCCCTAGATATGATAGGAGGTGTAGCACTAACATCCCTCTGCTGTTTCTTAAGTACAAACTGGTGGAGACAGCTAGTCTTAACAGTGCTATCAGTATTTGTATGAGAAAGACTAAGTCTACAGACGGACAGGCTATAACTGTGTCTGATATTCTCAATGACGACAATCTGGAGAGAATGGTTGAGGACGATGAGGCTTTCAAGTTCTTGAAAACAGTCCGGTCTACTCCCGCATTCTGGCAGCAGAAGCAGAGAGAGCTGATGTCTATGATAAGACAGCTGGGATGTCCCACGTTCTTTCTAACTCTGTCTGCTGCTGAGACCAAATGGCTAGAGTTGCTGAGAATACTGAAACAGATCCTCGATGACGTTAAGCTGTCTGTTGAAGAGGTTCTTGAATTCCAGTGGAGCGAGAGAGCAGATCTGATAAGGAGAGATCCTGTCACTTGTGCTAGGTACTTTGATCACCGCTCCAAGGAGCTATTAAGGTGCTTCGATCAGAGGTTAGTCCCCTTGGTAAATAGACTGATTACTATTTGAGGATAGAATTTCAGCAAAGAGGGTCCCCACATGTGCATTCGTTACTTTGGGTACAAGATGCCCCTAAGTATGACCACAATTCGTTAAATGAAGTTATATAATTTATTGATCGTACCATCTCATGTAAATTGCCAGATGAGACTAGTATAATAACTCAGGATGATATTAAGTTACAGCGACATAAGCACACCAATACGTGTTATAAGAAAAAGTCGTTTCGGCGTTGTAGGTTTGGTATTCCGTACCCTCCAATGGTATCAACTAAAATTCTAGAGCCATTGGAGTTTGATGCCAGTACGGCTACCAAAGAGGAGATAGCTGCTAATGCAGCTCTTAAGGAGACTGCTAAGAAAATATATACTCTCAGTGACACCTATGATAAGAGCGATACTGACTTAGGTAGTATAACGATACAGGATTTCTTTAATGAACTCTATGTTACCGAAGAGCATTACATAACTGCATTGAGATCTTGTATAAATAGACCAACTATATTTCTGAAACGAAATTTGAATGAGATACGAATCAATGCTCATAATAAGACTATTTTGCATTTATGGAAAGCTAATATGGATCTCCAATACATATTGGATCCATATGCCTGTGCTGTTTACGTTATTTCGTATATCGGAATTCGGAAAGTCCCAGCGTGGGATGTCTAAGTTATTGAGAGATGCCTTAATGCATCTGAAAGCAGGCAATGCCACTATCAAAGAGAGACTGAGGGGAATTGCATACAAGTTTCAGAGCTGTAGCGAGGTATCAGCTCAGGAGGTTTCTTACCATCTCCTCAGTCTCCCTCCTCTAAGTGTAGTAGAGCAAATGTGTATATTAACACCAATCCTGCTAATAAACGGGTTAGGATTCTCAAGTCCAAACCCGTTCTAATGGGTATGGAGCAGGATTCTGTAGATATACTTCTGTCAGGTCTAATTGAGCACTACATGCAACGACCTGATGAGTTAGAGGAAACATGCCTAGCTGAGTTTGCAGCTTGGTATGAATTCCAATCTAGTAAGCGAATATGTAATATTAATCCCGACTTTGAGGAGGAAAATATGGAAGACGAGGCAGCTTCCCTGGTCGATAATCCGAGACTATTTCCTCTCAAAGATACCGGTTTTATGAGACTCCGTCGTAAAGCTAAAATTATCCGATTTAGAAGGTATAGTATTATACAGGACGAAGTTAACTTTTATAGAGAACAGTTAATGCTGTTTGTACCATGGAGAACTGACACTAATGATACTGACAATATTGACTTTAAGTCTATGTATGCTACCCATCTTAATCTGATTACTCAGAATAGGGAATTGTTTGAAAGCAGAGACCAATCTTCAATTGACGAGGCTATTAATATCCTCGAGGACTTGGACCCTGATGAGCTTAACTTTGATGGGATTGCTATTGAGGAAATAATGAATAATGAGGGTGCAGTGGTTATTGAGGATACTGACTTCCCGGTAGACAATCCAGGGAACGACAATCCCTGGACTGTAGATCCCAATAGTGACCCCGGAACTAAATCTGTGGGAGGATTCTTCACTATTCCTAACAAGAATACTGAGGAGGTATTCCTTGAGATGTGTCGCAGTTTGAACAAGGTTCAGCGTACTGTATTCCTCCACACTCTGCACTGCTTTAAGACTATGAAGCAGCTGCCCATGTATCTCTATATAGGAGGAGGTGCTGGTGTTGGTAAGAGTACGGTGGTACGAGTCTTATACGAAGGTTTGGTAAGATTTATGAATTCACTACCTGGCACTAAGCCTGATGCTATTAAGGTACTGCTAACAGCTCCTACAGGTAAAGATGCTTTTAATATCCGTGGTATGACACTACATTCTGCATTTGCTTTACCTGTAACGGAGTATAACGGCGAAATGCCCAACTTATCTTCTGATGTTTGTAACACATTAAGAAGTAAGCTAAGCTATTTAAAAGTTATCATAATAGATGAAATATCCATGGTTGGTAGTAAAATTTTGTCTCAGGTTAATAAGCGATTGAAAGCCATTATGGACAATTCACTGGACTTTGGTGGTGTCTCCATAATCTGTGTTGGGGATTTCCATCAGTTACGTCCGGTTATGGATAGCTATGTATTTCAAATTTCAGTCTCCAGTGCCAATAATTACGACGGGCTGGTTGGTCCGTACCTTTGGGAAAAATTCTCATATATAGAACTGACGGAAATAATGAGACAAAAAGATGATCAGAAGTTTGCATTAGCATTGAACAATTTTGCTAACTGTTGTTTAACTGAGGATGACACAAATCTATTTACTAGTAGAATTATTGCGAAAGATTCTTATGATAATCTTCCCATAAAATCTTTCCATCTGTTTAGTACAAACGCCAGTGTTAATGTTCATAACGAGATTGTTCTCAATGCATTAACCACTGAAGGTTTTAGATTTATAGCTATTGATTCTTTAGTAGGAGACAATGCTGGAGGTATAACTGACAAGCTGAGTAACCTTATTAAACACCTAAAGGTATGTGACACCCAGGGACTACCCTATGAGCTCTTCTTGAAGCTGGGCGCTAGATACCTCATGACAGTGAATAACGACATACAAGATGGTCTGGTTAATGGAGCTACTGGCCTCTTGAAGAAAATAGTTTATGGTACCAAGAGCGATTCTCTGGAACGAGTTCCCTGTATCCTCTGGATGGAGTTTGACGATCCAACAGTAGGAAAGGATAAACGAGCAAAGTCTCACCATCGTTATCTTAGAGATAATGCAATTTCCAGAGACGACGTTTCCAGAGAGGGAAAGGTGTGAGTTAATATAAGATAGTTAGGAAGCAGTTTCCTTTCATAGTAGCCGAAGCTCTTACAATTCATAAGAGTCAAGGCGATACTTACGACTGTGTTGTAGTCCATATAGAAATACGTATGCTACGTAATGCGTTATACACCGCGTTCAGTAGGGCTAAATCGGCATCTGGTCTGTTTGTAGTTGGTAATCTAAAACTAACTAATAAGTTATCTGAAAAAGATCCTGTCCACTTAGAACTTAAGCGGTTAAGAGAACACTGTGCTATTATCTGGTCTATTCCTCTAACTAGTCCAGATATCTATGTACACAATGTTCGTTCATTGAACAAACACTGGGAAGATTTGACCGTAAATCAATTCATAGTACAATCCCAAGTGTTAATCTTGCAGGAGACAATGACTTTAGCCACTGATAACTTTAATATCCCTGGTCATACTCTCATTGGTAGAATTGATGGTAGTGCTAGACTTCCTGGTTCTGGTACACACATATACTCCCGAAATCCAGCGTTGTGTAAGTTTTTAGTTGCACACTCAGGCTGTCATAATGGCGCTAGGATCGAGATATTGATTCTCCAGTTCTATGATCCCATGATTATCGATAAACCTGTCGTGGTAATGTCTATATACCGATCACCACAATCCCAAATGAAGGAATTTTACTCGGAACTTGATCTGGTTCTATGTAAAATTGATAACTCTGATCACTTGGTAATTACTGGGGACTTCAATATAGATTTATTTTCCCGATCCCCTGAGAGAGATACCTTGATAAAGTATTTTGCAAATAAAGGGATGATGCAATCTTTGTCTGGAGTATCCACTAACTATGGATCTCAGCTGGATTGTGTATTCACTAAAAACTTGATCTGTTCATCTGGTTTTTATGAATCATACTTTAGTGATCATAAGCCAATGTTGATTTCTCTTGGAACTGTTGCTAGTGACTGTAGTAATGTGGATAATCAACCAATTATATCACATGCTACTAGTCAACATGATATCATTGATATTGACCAAATACCAATTGATAATACAACCAAGGATATTCAGGATGTAATTGTTAGTCATGTGTCCATCCCTACTCCTGTGCTGCCTCCTGTAGTTGCATATGCCAATGCTAATTCATTTACACTAGCGATGAGAAAGTCATTAGCAGCATGCATTAATCTACAGAGAATACCTTTAAGACCGACTAACTATACTGGGTCTAGAGTCTCAGCTACAGGTTATTATGATTTTATGCGTACAAATGTAAGAGATCGGTTTAATTTCTGGATTGTTCCTGTAACAAGTGATGGGAATTGTTTCTTTAGAACATTGTCTCACATAATTTTCGGTGATGAAAGTGAGCATCATAATATCCGTGGTTCTCTCATAGACACATTTGAACAAAGTCCTTATGTTGCTGCTTTCTGTGGCATCCAAGGCTATAATGCAGTTACTATTCAGCAACACTTGAGTAATATGAAGCGGAATTACTCTTGGGGAACTGTGAATGAACTTATTATGTTTGGAATATTAGCTGGTATTAATGTTAGTTACATTAATGCTGTTGTTACAGACCCTTCTAAGTGGGTAATAACTGATGTGTATACTGAGAATATTCTCGGTAAACCAAGTGATCCAATATATGGAGGGAGACACCTTGTTGTGCTGTTTCATAGAATTAATTTCTCTGGATCTTGTTCTAATCATTATGATGCAGTCTATAAATTGCAATACTAATGACTATTTTGTGGGTGTTAATTTGTAGATAAGTTAGACCTTTTTAAGAATTTACTAGTATCTGTGGGGACCTGGCTCGGTCAAGTATCTTGTGTTCACCTTGTCGACCTTTTCTTAGTCGAGTGACTGTGTGTTCACATGGCTTGTCGCAAGTATCTGTGTAATTTAAAGGTCTGTTACCTGGCTTGCAGGAGTATCTGTGTACCCACTGGCTAGTATCATATTATATACAGTGTATAAATTACTTATCTACAATTAATTTTTGGTTAAATCGGGGAAAGGTACTGAGGTGTGTCCCAAGTGCACCCACTGATTCTTTTCAGCAACTCTGAGGGACCGATTGAAATTATACTAATATATATCTTGTTTTGTACAGGGTTGGAATTTAACCCGGGTTAAATAGGTTTTGCCCAGCCCAGTGGGTTAAACCCGAGTAAAGCCGGGTTTAATTAGTTTAACCCGGGTTAAAGCGGGTTTTATACTCCAGAAACGGATTTTCCCAGTTATAGTCCTTGTTTTCAAATTCAACGATATAATTAATTATATAAGCGTGTTTATTGTAAGAGGTGCATATCAAAATCTAATACACTAATGAAAATCTGAAACAAATGTAGAGCAAATGACCAGTCAAACTCCACTGAACCTCTCAATTCCCGATAACAGGTTACCAATTTTGCTGTTTTCTCTAAGCTAATTTATTTCGAAGTTTGTTCTGGACTAAACTAAAATTAGAAAATATCCGCTCAATAGTAGCAGAACTTACTGGTAGCCGTAGTAATCGAAGGGCTAAGTCACACAACTTTGGATCTACATCTTTGTATGTTTTTTTTTAAATGCATAACCACCAAACACATGGTTTTACTTTTTCGAGAAATTCTCATCGAACATATGTTGTGGAATTGTTTACTTGAAGCACCTCAGATTGTTGTAACTTTTAAGAAATCCCATTGTTCGTACCTCAGGTATTATCAAAAAACATCATTACGGAATCTCAATATAATACTTGCAGAATAAGGATTTTCAATCAAAACAATTGACATAGCTAAAATTAACTTGATTTACAAGTACATTAGAATAAAACCCACTTTAACCCAGTTTAACCCACAAAAAGGTGTTTTGCCCAGCCCGGGTTTAATTCGGGTTTAACCCGGAGGTGGGTTAAATTTGCCAACCCAGTTTGTATAGCCAAGTGATTATTTATTTGGTTAAGTTATGAATTAATTAATGCTAAAATAATGTAAATTCAAACTTGATTTAATTTTAGTTGAAAAGCATGTCTACCATCAACAGATACTAGCATTCATAATTTAGACAAAAATGTTTAGTTTTAATCAAATAATAGGCGACATATTAAAATGAATAATAATTGACAAAATATGAATAGGTAACTATTGTAATAAATAAAATCAAATTAAATAAGGATTTGTTGACTTTACTCAACTCACAGTGGATAACATAGCTAAAATAAATAACTAATGATCTAATTTATTATCAGTACTTAATGAATCAATGGCATTAAACTCAAGATGGTTTATGATAGAAACAAACTTCAAATTTATCTACATTTCCTTGTGACTCGGACAAATTAACAAATGGTTCTTGACTCCCTGAGGCGTTGGTGACTTGGCGAAAAAAATCCAAAATTGCAGCCTGTGCCGATAGAATGTTCCTTTGGAGGCACTATCAATAACCACAATCAAAATATAGTGCCACCAAAGGAACATGCGTCGGCACAGGCTGCAATTTTTATTATTATTATTATTTATATTTCTACGTAGCAGGTGACCTGGCCACACCTATATACATAGAGGGCTGAAACTTGGCATGTAGGTTCGGAGTCGACGTCTAATTTGCACCTGGGGTTACGATTTTTTATTAACAAATTTTGGACACATCTTTAACACCTTTCAAGATTTGTCAGGTCCAACTCAAAATATGTTTTACTAAACCCCCAAATTTTATATCACATTTGGATTCACCATAAAATTCTGCGTCTGATGAGATAAGAAAATTTGTAATAATGGGTTTAATTTCTACCATAAATGGGAGTTGAAATTTCTTTGTTTACTCATACTTCAAATTCAATAAAACTGTTAAATCTAATTCCATTGTTTCAACTTGAGTAATTATATTGATTTAACTTGTTAAATCCTACTCTATTGATTCAACTTGCGATAATTATATTGATTTAACTGATAAATTCAGCTGGCTTCTATTTAATTGTAGCATTACTATACAATGGATTAAATTAAATTAATTTATATAAGGAATTTGTTGACTTTACTCAACTCACCGTGGATAACATTGCTAAAATATATAAATAATAATATAATTTATTATCAATACATAATGAATGAAAGGCATTAAACTCTAGATGGTTTATGATAGAAACAAACTTCAAATTCAACAATCGTTCCTTGTGACTCGGACAAATAAACAAATGGTTCTTCACACCTTGGGCGTTGATGACTGGGCGGAAAAAAAAATCCAAAATTGCAGCCTGTGCCGACAGCATGTTCCTTTGGAGGCACTATCAATAAACAACCAACAAAATATAGTGCCACAAAAGGAACATGCGTCGGCACAGGCTGCAATTTTGGATTTTTTATTATTCGTAGATCATCCACAGAACAAAGTTTAATTAACTAAGATCCCAAATTTTCAGGATAGGTGCACAGTGGGCAAATCAGCGGTCATAGCTCAAATTTTGAGGTCTGTGTTTATGCTCAATTTCTTAAATATGTGTTGCTAGGATAGTCAAGGACCATAGAAATATAATTTATTTAATCAAATTCCATCTGGAAGTCAAGATATTATAATTTGAATTACGATCATAAACTATGGTTTCCAAGATAAAACTCGAGTTTTCAAATAGTATCAAGTTTCAAGTGCTAAATTTATAACATAAAATAAGCTTTCTAGAGCATTTGAAGCATACTAGTATCAGTTTTTCTTCTAGTTTCCAGATATGTGTCTATACTTAGTACATCTCTTATGGTTTCCGAATTCAGGATCATTTATTTTATTTCGTTTTCGATGATCCTTTTTGAATATTTTGTGCCCGACCTTATATGGTAAGATATGGTCAATTATTACACCTATGCTATCTTAAACTACAGAAAATTCTCTTTAAGATGTAACCAGTCACTAATTGACATCATTTGACCCAAAAATGTTACATACATTATTAAACTGTCCATCGGACTAAAATTTCAAAAAATTGAGTTGTTTATTAAATATTCAAATACTTGTGGTTAAGTATAAAATGTAAAATATGTAATATCTAATGCGTTTATTGAACTTTATTCGTTAAATCAATGTAAAATGAATAATGTAATTAGTATTGGTGCATTTATTGTTCTAGAAACACGCATCGATATTACCAGTGAAGTATCCGAACAGATAGTATCTTAATTTCAAATCCCAAAACAGAATAATTAATATTTTCTGAATTCTGTTGTAATTATTAATTTGTTGTTTCTCACATAGGACATGATTTTAATCAGTTATAAAGCGGAAAATAACATGTAAGATGCTCATTTGTATTCTACATATCGACATATACTACTAGTATGAATAGTCCAACTAGATCGATGATAATTATCAAAATATTTGCGGAATTAGATTTATCTCATTTTTGCTAAGTCATCACAACTTAAAAAATAGAAGCCATACCAAATTTTGTTTGGTCCCAATCAATTTGTTATAGGTGATAACCCATAGGTAACTAATACCTTTTATACCTCTATCTTGCACCTAAATACCTATGACCGCTGATGTACCTGTTTTTGCCCACTGTGAGGTGTCTCGTGGGTTACAGATGTGCACCTGGGGTCACGATTTATTAATTGATTTTTTGGACACATTTTCGCACCTGTTAAATGTTAGAAAAAGAACAATAAATTGTGCGCGAATATTCAAATTATATGCATTCGATAGGGAATTTAATTCTACAACTTGTGACAGTGCACGAATTAACAAATTGGGCTTCGTTAGTGCCACAATAGAGTTGCAAATTTCCTTTGTTTACTAACAATTCAGTTCAAATGAAAGTGTTAAATCTAATTCTATTGTTTCAATTTGTGATAATTATATTGATTCCACTTGTGAGATCGAGTAGGCTTCTATTTTCTAATTGAAAACTAAGAATTACATTTCAAAACAAAGACAGATTATGTGATTATATTTACTTCTGCGAAAATACTCTTGCACAATGGATACACTGACATATCTAATTCTAATTAATTCCCTCTGTGTTTAACTTATAGAGACGGTTCCAAGTTCCAACTAGATTATTGGGGTTATCGAGTGCGCTGAATTCAAATATGATAGTGAAATTCAATTTAGATTAATAATTATGTTGCAGTGTATTCGAAACATTTGTGTGTTCACGAACACGGATGTGTAGACGCGAACACACAATATTTACTGTATGTTCGCGAACACACAGTTTTCAAACTTTGTGTGTTCGCTAATACACAATGTTATTGTATGTGTACGAGTTTTTATTGATTATGGGCGACAAAAACAATTATATTTAATAGTTTATGCATACCGCATAAGCATGGACTAGGAGCGGGGATTGGTAGGGCCCTTGAGACTCGGACTTAGGTTTGGTTGGCCCACTTTTTTTGAAATATCGGAAGATAACTATTGTTAGGGCCCTGCCAACCATCCCGGAGCAAACGCTTATGTATACAGTCAACTCTCGTTATAACGAAGTGCTCGGGAACGTAGTTTCATTTCGTTATAAGCGGAGTTTGTTATAACGGAGTTATTTATAAGCGGAGTTCAATCTTAAAAGAGTTCATTACAATTTGGATTTAGTTGTAACTGGAGTTCATTATGAACAAATTTCGTTATAAGTAGAATTCGTTATAACCGGGAGTTCGATATAACCGGAGTAAATTAATAG